>JASISA010000022.1:0-1358183 GCA_031771865.1 Nothophaeocryptopus gaeumannii
GCCGACGCATTCTCCAAAGAAGCCATTCCACGTGATTAAGCGAGTCACCTGACAAGCGAGATACCGTGCGTAACACTTAGAGGAAGTTAATAACGTAATTCTTGTAACGCTACTAGGCTCCTTTAATAAGCCGTATTTTAACGTAGATATGTACACGGGTAATAAGAATCTCTTCGATTATAGTAAGTAGGGGTAGGTTAGGCATATCGCTAGGATCTATATAATTAGCTATAGATATAAGGTCCGGCGATCCAATAGCCTTACTACTATCGCGAGAGGTACGATAGCGCTTATATACCTTAAAGGTTAGTAAATTCGAGTTATTATCTAACTATATATTAAACTAACGCTCCTTATAGCCCTTCTATATCTATTTATTCTAGTATATCTCTATCTTCTCTTCCTCGAGCTACTAGTAAAAGTCCTATTCTAATTCCTAATCCTTATTATATAAGACCGTATTATCTTAAAGGGTATTGTATACAATAGTAGGATTAGGCGAGTCTTTACTAAGGAAAAGCTCGTAGTATTTAGCTTAACGCTCGTCCTCTCGACGTCGAATAGATTCGCTAGCCTAGCGAGGTCTATCTATATCCGGATTTAGATCGATAATACGATACTCCCTATAGCTAAACTTATACTCTATATCTAGATCGTCTTTAGATAGGAAGTTAACACGGTCTATCTCGTAGCGCTATAAGTAATACTACTTCTTCTACTACGTAGGGTCGATATTACCTTACTTATAGTAGATACAAGTAAACTCGTTTAGAGTAACGACTCTCGTAATAGCCTAAGGAATATCGTAATTCTTATATTAAAACTACTTACGTAGATCTTCGTTACTAGAATAAGGTAGATTTATACTAAACGTAAATATAGAGCTTAGAAGTAGCGGGTTACTAGCTAATCCGCCTAGTTAAGACTCCTACTACTATATAGCTTCTCTAGAAAGTACCGAATTAATTAATAGGAAGTAGCCGCTAGGTAGCGTATTGTCGCTTAGTATCGGAGTTAGTAGAGTAATACCTTTATTAGTAGTTAGCGTTAGCGTAGATAAGAGTCTTCCTACTACTATACTAGTCTTTAAAGTATTAAGAGATAGCGTTAACGATATATCTTCCTTACTAGTACGTACTCTTATATAGTAGTCGCGTGTCACGGGCGTGGCCCGGTGACACCTGAACACCTGGATGCACGTGGTTTGGATGCTTGAAGCATCCGGATGAACTTCGGCCGAGCCTCGGGGCTCGACTAGCATCATGTGACAGAGCCACGTGACTCTGCCAAGACCCGGAGAAGAGTTTCTTCTCGACGCGCAAAGATCCGGTCTTCGACTCTTTGCGCTACGTCCTGTCAATAGGATTGACCTATATGGTTAATACAGTGTCTATCCAACCTGTCCGTAGCTCCCTGTACCGTTTGTGATTAGCAACCTACTTCCCGACTCCGGCCCGTGACACTACGTAGCGCCTACCCTTAGGTGCTATTCACGATGTCCCACCCAACTCCCCCTATCCTTACGGATAGTAGGGAGGAGTTCCTGCAGAGCGTAACTGCCCACCCTGAAGCCTGGGCTCTCTTCGCTCAATCTGCCGTTACCTGGATGTCTTCGGTCGCTGAGAAGCTAAGCGACCAAGAGGCTGAGAATGCTTCCTCCCAGACCCAGATTACCCGTCTTACTGCCGTTATCGATTTCCAACGCGAAGAAGCCGACCGTATTCGCGAGGCCGAGAGACGCTACCCGATTGCCTCGACCGAGAAGACTCCTTCGTCCGAACCCTCCGAACCTATCGTCGAACCTTCTACGCTTACCCTACGGTCACTGTTCCGACTACGAGATCCGAGAGACTACCTGATCCTGACAAGTTCTCCGGAGAAAGAGATGATCTTCAGCGCTTCGATACTCAGATCCGCCAGAAGATGGAAGTAAACCGCGACCGATACCCTACTGCTGTCTCTCGTCTTGCCTACGTCCAGAACCGCCTCGCCGGCCTTGCTTATAAACAAGTCGACCCGTACATGCGCTCCGATACCTCTCGACCTACCGACTTTGAAGGAATCCTACGAATATTAGACGAAGCCTTTGGCGACCCGAACCGCGCGCTTAATGCTCGAAATAAGCTCTTCGCTTACCGTCAAACTAACAAGGATTTCGGAACCTTTATCGCTGAATTCAACGCCTGGCTCTTGAGGAGAGACTCCCAAGGACAACCTCGCAACGCTACTCGAGCTATCTGTTAATAAGGAGCTCCACGATATGCTCAAATACCGCCCGCCGCCGGACCGTACCGACTTCAACTCTCTTCGAGCTCACCTACAGATACTCGAGAACGACTCGAAGTTTTACTCGAAAGCTACTGGCCCTACCCCCCCGAAACCTGCTACTTACCCAACGACTCCGAAGAAGGATACCTACGCTGCAGTTACTAAAGAAAAATCCGGAGGAGATCCTATGGAACTTGACTATACCCGTCGTACTCAGAAAACGGATAAGGAAACGGGCGCTTGCTTTCGCTGTCATAAACCCGGCCATCTTGTCCGCGACTGCCCGCTCCCAGATACCCGTCCAGCCGATATTCAGCAGCGCGATCAAGAGCGTCGGAAACACGTAACGACGACCGGAAGTAACTCCGTCCGCCGTCCCCCTCAACAGGGAGCCCCGTCGAGGCCGCCGTTCGCCGTCACCGCCTACTCCTACGGCTTCTGTCTACTCTCCGCCCCGTTCTATCTCTCCCCGCCCCTCGGAAAAAGGTACACGTCTAGTAACAGTCGCTACCAGACGTTAAGTACGCGCTTAGCCCGCCTACCGCTTACTACGACTCCCCGTCCCGTGATTCCTGGCTCCCGGATCAAGCGTTAACGTCCCGTATTCTACCTACCCGCCCGTTAAAGGCTCCTGTTCGCCCGATTCCTACACTCCCACCCCGGCAAATACAGATCTCTGAAACTAATATCCGCCTGCCCGACCGATTCGACCGTACCCGATCTCCGAAGGTTAGGTTCGAAATACCGCAGAAAGGAAATAACCGCCGACATGTCCAAGGTTACCTCCTTATCGACACTGGATGTGAGAGTTACGGTGTAGCCGACATCCGTTGGGTTAAAGAACAAGGACTTCCGATATTCCGACTCCGAGACCCGATTTCTTTAGTCCTTCGACGACTACGAAGGAGAGCGCTCGCAGACAATCCGCTACGCTACGCGGGTAAACCTACGGATAGGCGACCATGTCGAGGAAAACGTTGTCTTACCTATCGGAGAAGTAGGGGCCTACCCTATCCTTCTAGGGATGCCGTGGCTAGAACGCCATAATCCCTCTTGGAATTTCGAAAGAGGACTACTATCCTTTACAAGCCAGTTCTGCCATTCTACGTGTAATATCCCGCAAGCCCCATGCCAAGTCCGCCTCTTTATGGAAAAAGGTCCCCGAGACTACCCAAAGGTCGATATTTCAACTATCTCTTTTAATGCTCTCCGAGAATACGCCGCCCCGCGATACCGAGATAAGGGATACAAGATTCATGTTACTACTATCGAGGACCTCCAGACAATCCTCGACGCTGAAGAGGTCGCCGAAATCGACTCTCAATTACCCTCCTGTTTCTCAAAGTACCGAGAAGTGTTCTCGCCGAAGCTAGCTAATCAGTTACCGCCGCACCGTCCGTACGATCATAACATTAAGCTCTTACCGGGGAAAGAGCTACCATTTGGCCCGTTATATGCTATGTCCCGGGACGAACTCCAGGCTCTCCGCGAGTGGCTTCACGAGAACCTACGGAAGGGGTTCATCCGGCCTAGCTCCTCGCCAGTCGCCTCCCCTGTCTTATTTGTAAAGAAACCGGGAGGAGGCCTTCGACTTTGTATAGATTTCCGGAAGATAAATGAGATAACTGTTAGGACAGGTACCCGCTACCCTTAGTTACCGAGACCTTGAACAATCTTAACGGAATGAAGTATTTTCGAAGATCGACATTATCTCTGCATTCAATAACGTCCGGATGAAGCCTGGACAGGAGTTCCTTACTGCCTTCCGTACCCGTTTTGGCCTTTTCGAATCCCTTGTTATGCCGTTTGGACTTACTGGCGCTCCGGCTACCTTTCAGAGGTTTATTAATGACACGCTACGCGAGTTTCTCGATCAGTTCTGTACCGCCTACCTGGACGATATCCTGATTTATAGCAAGACCCGTGAAGAACACGAAGAACATGTAGCGAAGGTCCTCGAACGCCTTCAGAAGGCCGGACTCTACGCTAAAATGTCTAAGTGCGAGTTCTTTAAGTCTGAGACTAAATTCCTTGGCCTACTCGTAGGCGAGTCCGGTATACGAATGGATCCCGAAAAGATAGCTACGATCGAGAAGTGGCCTACACCGCAGAACGTTACAGACGTCCAGGCCTTCCTAGGTTCGCAAACTTTTACCGTCGATTTATCCGAAGATTCTCGATCGTCGCCTTACCGCTTACGGCTCTAACGAAGAAAGATATTGAGTTTAACTGGACACGAGCTTGTCAAGACGCCTTTGATCAGTTAAAGGCAGCCTTCAGGGAGGGCCCTATCCTAAGGCCCTTCGACTGGACTAAAGAAGTGATAGTTGAAACCGATGCTTCCGACTATGTCTCCGCTGGTGTATTATCCCAATACGACGACGCTGGTATCCTCCGACCTGTAGCCTTCTATTCAGCAAAGCATTCGCCAGCAGAGTGTAACTACGAGATTTACGACAAGGAATTGTTAGCGATTATCCGCGCGTTCGAAGAGTGGCGTCCCGAATTAGAGGGTTGTGAACACCCAATTCGAGTACTGTCTGATCACCGTAACCTGGAATATTTTACGACGACGAAGCAGCTAAATCGCCGCCAGGCCCGATGGGCTGAGTTCCTTTCCCGCTTCCGCTTTACGATCGTTTACCGTCCGGGAAAACTAGGCCGAAAGCCGGACTCTCTGACCAGGAGGTCAGCTGACCTGCCTAAGGAGGGGGGATGAACGCTCACAGCATCAGAGTCAGATAGTATTAAAGCGTACGAACTTCGAAGAACCTGAAAGGTACATTGCTAGGGCCCCCCCCTGGAAGAGATATAGGAGTCCAAACCGGCGAGGAAATAGCGAAACCACGGAAGAAGGTCTCGTTCTCAGAGATTGTCCAAGTCTGCCTACTTCCTCTTGAAGAGCCTCGCCTATACGCCTTACCAGTACGAACAAGGAGTCAGAGACAAGGAAGCGAGAGAATTGAGTCCGAAGAAGTATCCCCGACGATTACGATGCCTACAGAGATTAGAGACTTAGTCGACCGAGGCTACCAAAGGGACGAAACGTTACTTCGGATTATCGAAGCTAAACGACAGCAGAAGCCGAGATACCCTGGGATTCAGTTAGCCCAATGTGAACTACGGGGTGAACCGAACCAGTACCTATTCTACCGCAACCGATTATATATTCCTGAGGACGAAGAGTTATACGACGCGATCGTACGCCTTTGTCACGATACTCCCGCTGCGGGCCACCCGGGTAGAGCCCGTACCTTCCAGTTAGTATCTCAGGACTATTACTGGCCTGGAATGAGTTCCTATGTCCGACGCTGGGTACGTAATTGCCATACCTGCCTGAGGACGAAACCGAGTAATCAGAGGAAGAGTGGTCTCCTCCAGCCGCTTCCTCAGCCAGAACGGGCGTGGTCCGATATCTCGATGGACTTTATAACGTTCTTACCGCTTTCAGAAGGGTTCGACGCTATCTTAGTTGTCGCTGATCGTCTTACCAAGCTGAGACACTACGTTCCCTGTAACTCAACCGACGGTGCGGAAGATATAGCCCGACTTTATGTCCGAAACATTATCCGACTTCACGGCAATCCCCGGACTATTGTCTCTGATCGAGATGCTAAGTTCCAGTCCGACTTCTGGCAGTCGCTAAGCCAGCAGCTTCAGGTTAAACTCCATCCGTCCACTGCCTACCATCCTCAGACGGACGGCCAAACGGAAAGACTCAACGCCGTACTAGAACAACACCTCCGTGCTTATGTCTCGTACCTTCAGGATGATTGGGTAGAATGGCTACCGCTAGCCGAATTCTCCGCTAACTCTGTCTTTTCAGAAACTACTGGACTATCCCCGTTCTACGCTACCTACGGGTTCCAGCCGTTATTAGGAGTCGAGGTCTAGACAATACCGTCCAGCCTACTAGCCGCGACGCCGAATGCTTTGCTAGCGATATGAAGCAGATTATCGATTACCTAAAAGCCGAGACTAGCCTCGCGCAGGCTAGGTATGAGGATACTGCGAACCGCACCCGTCAATCATCGTTTCAGTTCCGCGTAGGGCAGAAAGTCTGGCTAGACGCCCGGAATATAAAGACCCTTCGACCTAAGAAGAAGCTAGACTGGAAGAACCTCGGCCCTTTCACGATCCTCGAGGCCAACCCGTATACCTGCCGCCTTGAACTACCAGACTCGATGCGAATCCACCCTGTTTTCAATAACGACCTCCTACTACCGGCCGCAGATGACCCTTACCCCTTCCAACATGTTGAGCCTCCGCCGCCAGTCGAAGTAGACGGCCTCGACGAGTGGGAAGTCGAAGAGATTCTAGACTCGAAGGTCGACCGCCGAGGGAGAGGCGGTAAGCCTCGACTCCGCTACGTTGTTAAGTGGAAAGGATATGACGTACCGACGACCGAACCGGCCTACACGATTACTGAAGATGTCCCGCATATGGTTCGTACGTTCCATCGTCGCTACCCGACCAAACCGGCTCCCCGCCAGCTGCCTAGTCACGTGACTAGCCTTGACTACCTACCCGACCTATATGAACACCTGTTACCTGCCTAAAGGCCAAATGAATTCCGAAGAACCATGGAGACCCACTGCTTCGGTAGTGGGGAAACTGTTGCATTTTTTTATACTACACGGTAGTATCTGATGCCCAAGGAGGATGCGCGCTGCGCAGTCCTACTGCTTTTAAGCGTAGCCAGGAGGCTGACGCATAGGAGGGGCGTACTGTCACGGGCGTGGCCCGGTGACACCTGAACACCTGGATGCACGTGGTTTGGATGCTTGAAGCATCCGGATGAACTTCGGCCGAGCCTCGGGGCTCGACTAGCATCATGTGACAGAGCCACGTGACTCTGCCAAGACCCGGAGAAGAGTTTCTTCTCGACGCGCAAAGATCCGGTCTTCGACTCTTTGCGCTACGTCCTGTCAATAGGATTGACCTATATGGTTAATACAGTGTCTATCCAACCTGTCCGTAGCTCCCTGTACCGTTTGTGATTAGCAACCTACTTCCCGACTCCGGCCCGTGACATCGCGATAGATATTTCCTTATAGTATTCGTACCTACGTAGTCGAGGGATCGTTACTACTATACGTACTATAGTAGCGAATATTAGGGCTAGTAGACTTAGACTCGTTTATAGTATACTATTACTCCTCCTACTAGGGTACTAGTAGCGGGTCTATATTTATATAGGTAGGCGCTACGTTAATATTACTAAGTATAGAGCTAGTGGACTAGCTACCTATAGCGCCTAGTACTATAGGTTAAAAAGAAGGTAGAGGTATTAGCGATAGGGTAATTAACTAATACTAAGAAGAAGGAGCCTACTACTACGAAGAAGAAGAAGGCTAGCTCTAACTCGATTACTATATTACTAAACGACCTCTCTTTACTAATATTATAGGCTTAGAGTTCTCAATAATTAGGCTAGTAGTAATACACGGGAGCGAGGTATAGATAGTAGGAAAGGAGACTAGAATCTTAAAAATGCTCTAATAAAAGCTATAGGTAATATAGAATAGATTTCTACGGATAATCCTTAGGGCCTACTAAGCTATACTAACGCGACTATTATATAAAGAACTCTAGATCGAAGATATTACCGAGTATAGGAAGAGAACTACTATAGCTGTAATAGCTACGTAGAGGTAGAGGCCGGATATATACTAGGCTATACAAGAGCTAAAGGGGCGGATCCTACTAAAGTGCGGATAACTTAGGGTATATAGTAGACGCCTAAGAAAACTATATAGCTCGCTACTAGAGTAGATAGACGAGCAGGCTACTATCCTACGGTCCTAGCTCTCTTATATAGATAGAGTAGATCCAAAGAAGACTCGGAAAGCAATATAGACTATCCTCTAGGGCTAGTATAAGCGGGACGAGTTATAGAAGTAGGATAATACTAGGCGCGAAGGAATCCTCCTACTCGCGTTTAGGACTCTATAGAATACTAATACCTAGGAGCTTTATCGAGGGCTTAGTAAAGCCTAGGCCGCGATAGTGTTCTAGATACGGTTAGAGATAATTAGCCTTCCTTACTTCCTCTACAAGGTTAGGGTACCCGATACTAGCCCCTACTACGAATATAGAGATAGAGGGATAGCTCGATACTACCTTGCCTACTATACAAATATGCGAGAGAGTAGAAGGGAACTTATCTTAGCTACTAGATACTAGGACGCGAGAAGATGGCTTACTAAGTTTCCTAGACAAACCGTAGCGTAGGCAATAAGGTATCTCTCTATAGGACAATTCGAGTAGACCCTTAAATATCTCCTAGAGTAGGCCGGAGATCTCGAACCTAAGTAAGGAGGATAATGTTAACTCTAGCGTATTAGCTAGCTACCTACGGGCAAACATATTAGTTCTATAGTACCTAAGATATAGTAGGGTATAAGGCATAATAGAGAAGGGAGGAAGTTTTACGCTATAGGTACTTTCTATAGGGTTTTCTTTTACAATATATAGATATACTAGAAGGGGCACGGCCTATAGCTAGCTCGAATACATTTATTATTATTTATTATTATTAGGCTTAGAGTTATCCTCTACCTTACGCTTCTTAGTAGCCTTTACGTTAGCTAAGCGTTAACGATCCTTTACGTAGGTTTTTAATTCCTTTACTCCCTTTATAAAGTATTAGCGCTTCTTATTCTTACTATAATTAGAATATACCTTACTTCCTTCTATAGTCGAGTCGTACTTACTCCTACTATTATTACCTTCCTCTTCTTTAGTAACTATCGGCTTGTCTATAGGAGGCTTACGACTACTACTATCGCTAGTAGGAGGAGGAGGTAGTAGTAGTAGGGGTATCGAGGCGCCGCTAATAGTAGCTATATAGGTAGTAACTATACTATAAAGGAGGGCATTGCATTCTACAAGTAGGTTAATATATCGTTTTCGCTCTAATTTATCGAGCTTAAGCTTAGTACGAGAGAGGGACTAGCGGCTACGTGTTACGCACGGTATCTCGCTTGTCAGGTGACTCGCTTAATCACGTGGAATGGCTTCTTTGGAGAATGCGTCGGCAAGTGGAACGAAGTGAAGGAAGTCTTGGCTTATTCCAATCAGTGAGATTGTAACATGAGTTGAACACGATGATTGCTAGTCAATCATCGAGACTATATACCTAGAGGTTCCTCAGAGAGAGCGTGTGGCTCTCATGCTCTCATGAATCCTCCTGCTCTCATCTGAGAGCGTGAGAGCACTCGGCAGCATGAGAGCACCTTGCAGCGGGTATTGCCGCCCTTGGCGCGCACCCGCGCCGCATGGATTGGTTGGTTGTGGCTTCTCTCGGTTCGATCCGTAACACCACGCTAGCGTCGATCTTATAGCTTTATCTCGAGTTAGAGGAGCTAAAGGCGCGTATCTATCCTATATATTACTACTTAGAGGCTTACCGCTCCTACTCCTTTTATCTATACGGACTCTTGTAATAATATCGGATTGTCGATAGTAGTAGGATCGGGCGTATACTATAATAGTTAAGGTTATTAGGCATATTACTAGCTAGGAAGGTGTCGTCTAAAGTCGGCTGGAGGTGCCTTAGGCAAGACTTACACGTGACTGTGTTTTCTTTTAGACCAATAACAGGCCGGACTCAATTCTACACCCATTCTGAAGTTTGTTCGGCGCATTTTGAAATCGAACCCCCATACTACACTAAGAGTCTGATTGTTATTCGCGCGCACTCCGGGGCTGTTTCTAGGCCCTTCGTTTCGCACGAACAAAAGCCAACGCGCTGTTCAAACGACTCTCCACCCCCTCCTTATGCTGTCGCACCAAGGAAGCTGTCAGCGCAAACACCATCGAAATCACATCACGAGCAGCAGCCGAGCGCGAAGAGACGGAGAGCGACCTCCCCCAGCCATCCTCCCGACTTCTGGGACGCGCTATCGAGCATTACCCCCATTCGCAAGGCACTGGGAGAATTTGATCGTCGAACTACCCACGAGAAGACTGCGCGGCTCGTGGGCTCAGCGAGGCAGGCAACACGGCTCCATGCACAGGTCGGATACGAACAGGCTGCGCGACCATAGGACCAACGGAGGTCCGAAATTGAGCCACATATGAGGGGTAATTGTACCTATGCGCTGAACATTGCGCCGAGTATATTCTTGCGTGCGACTGAGCAGTGCGCTGACCTGCCGCAGAAAGGCGCAATCATGAGCACATCGAGCGCCAGTACAGGCAAGCCAAGGTCCCGGGAATCTGGATCGCCGAGCAGCAACTGTACGAGCGGGACGAGTACGACCGGTTCTTCCGATGCCGCATTCCAGCAAAACACATTCACGCAGACTATTCCTCATGAGACCGGCAGGGTGCTTCGGAAGCAGCCACAGCAACCGCCATCAACTGCATCTTCCTCGGGTGGTCAAATGTTGCCTGCAGGATCAAGCAGATATCCACAAATTGAGCCCTGGGAGTGCACCGTGACGGACTTCGTATTCAGCGATCGAAACACCGATTCAGAGCTGACAATCATGTGCCACGGAAACCGCGTCCACATCACTATCTCGGCCGAAAACCTGCAAAGATCCTTCGCTGTGCAGAGTCAGTACCTACACTTCCTCAAGGTAGCAGAGTTCCATGAACTCGACGGTCTGACAGTGGATGACTTCTATGATTGGATCTTGGAGAGATGTGCGCCAAAACTCCACTTGCCTCGACCTTCTCATCATCAAACTCCAAGCCTCGAGGAATTCATTCGCCCACCGACTTTCCACTACGCATTGTCTGCTACCGAAGACGGTACTTTAACTCTCATTTGCCAGGATACTATTCCAATGGAGCACCTCTCATTTGGGTAACAATCGATGAGGAGCTTTGTTCCTCATGGACTTCGTTCCATCCATCCCAGGTCCAAATCTGTGCCGAGTCGCCTGGAGAAGAGCTGTCTCGGACTCCACGGAAGGTTCAAACGAATGGAGACCAGATTCATTTCGTCCAACCCTATCGCTATTGTGATGCTAGTGTAGCAAAGCAAGAGCTGAAAAAGTACTTGCAGATCAGCGCCGCCTCCGGACTAAAGGACTTGCTAATCTCACGACTTTCTGGCCTCGTAAGAGATGATTCGGGTACCGTCTTTGGGCTTCTTCTCTCCTACATCGATTCGAAGGCGCTGACACTCGGATGCGCGATTAGGCCGGACACGCCACTATCTTCACGCAATCGATGGGCTAACCAAATCACCAATACATTGACCTCTCTGCATGCAGCTGGCATCATTTGGGGTGATGCAAAACCAGACAACGTGCTCATCGACAGAAAGAGCGACGCTTGGCTTATTGATTTCGGAGGCAGTTACACTGAGGGATGGGTAGAGCCGGAGTTGGCGGAAACTGTCAAGGGTGATTTGCAAGGCCTGACCAGGATCTTGGAATATATTTCCCGGTAACTTTGGTATTGTGTCTCCAAAATGTACGAATAATGCCCCCCCGACAGTCCCCAAGGTCTACAGTGTCAGCTCCCGCTAACTGCAGTTCTAGCCGTGCAGCCCTCCTCAGGCGCTTCGTAACTTCCGCCCACGCAAGGCAATCACGCCCTCGGGCTGTTCGAGATCAGCCTGATTAGAGCTGACCAGTAATGCAGCTGCTCCTCGCACTCCAACACGCGAGGGGCCTGAAGAATGCAGTGTGATAAGTGGAGCCTAGCTCGAGGAGCTCCAATTGCAATGTATTGATCTCGATGCTGCGAACAGTATCACGCACGAGAATCGAACTCGGCGCTACGCTGCAGTTGACGCCTTGGTTCGGTCACATCCATCGAACGAGATTGGATCGTTTCTCTCCTGTGCAAGACAGCGAGGCCTAGCCGCCGACTGCAACCGCCAGAATGGTGAAGTGTTTCGTTAACCGCTGCATTCGTTCCACGCTCTATCAGTGAATATCGGGAATGTCGCAGCCAAAGGGCGATATAAAGGAGTGTAGAATCAGCCTTGCCGTGTGAACACACAAGCCCTCTACTCCGACAGCAGAAACAAGATCTGTCATCGTACCTACCGCGAATACCGCTGCGGACATCGGAAATACGGCGAGACCGTCTACTGCGAATATGCCACCTACAGCTCAGCCACGCGGCGTAAGACTGTGTGCCACAATAACGTGCGAACAACAGTAGCGATATCCGACAACAACTTTTGTGGTCGGACCGACTGCTACCTTCGAGATCTTAAAGCTAAAGGATGGACATGTTGCCAATGTGGCGAAACTAGGAATAGGCTGGATGGTTGCTCAGGGCCGCCACGGGGTGGGCAGGTAACGTGGATTTTGTTCGTATTATAAGAAATGCATTACCTTTTCTGTGGATGCTATGGGAACAAAGCTACTACCTTCCATTCTATCCTTGGCCTAGAACCTCCCTGTGTTTAATATTCTACTTCTACTTATGTACCTACAATCTCTTCGGATATTCTCTTTCTACTCTAGTATCTTTAATGAGCTACCTTCTCTATCTAGTTGGCTGAGAAACGGTATGTTCATGGTTGAGGTCGTTGGTGGTGGCAGCCTCGGTAGCTGCGTTTGCGTTTGCTGCAGACTTTCCTGCTTCCCGTAATTCTATCGCGAATCCCGCATCCCGAAATCGACTTTCGTGCGTTCGTTCCATCAAGGTGGATGACAATGTCCCCGCCACTCTTGACGCTGCCCTTCTCGATGCCCCCGCGAATGTTGAAAGGAACCGGACGATCTGAAACAGCGAATCTGTAACAAGCAGGTAGCCTTACGAGTTGAATTAGGCTTTGCGAATTCCCGAGGTCTCGCCGCAGCAATATTTCACTTCCAGTTTCCAAGTCCACGCGCTCGCCGAATTGCAACGAGATCAGCGACCACGACACCCCACGCTTCTCATCCACGCATTGCCATTCAAGGTTCGCCACTGCGTCTTGAAGTCACCGCCCCCCTCCACCTCCCGCCAATCACATCGCCCCCATGGCCACCCAGGTGGTGCTCGAGACGTCTCTGGGCGCCATCACTGTCGAGCTCTACAAAGACCATGCGCCCAAGACGTGCAAGAACTTCTCTACGCTAGCGCAACGTCACTACTACGATGGGACCGTCTTCCATCGCATCATACCCGATTTCATGATCCAGGGAGGAGATCCCACCGGGACTGGACGTGGTGGCGCCTCCATTTACGGGGAAAAGTTCGAGGATGAGATTCGAAGCGAACTCAAGCACAGTAAGATCTCAATCTGCATTGAAGAAACAAGGCCCGTACTTGTTCTGATCCATCAATAGCTGGCGCCGGTATACTCTCCATGGCCAACAGTGGACCAAACACCAACGGTTCGCAATTCTTCATTACTACAGCTCCGACCCCCTGGTTAGATGGAAAACACACCATCTTTGGCAGAGTCAAGAGCGGCATGCGCGTGGTTCACAGAATGGGCATGGTCAAGACCGACGGGGAAGATCGACCCCAAGAGGACATCATGATTATCAGTGCACGCGTGTTGGAGGATAAAGAGGACGTTTGAGCATTGTGCGTACCACGTGGTTTCAATAACTAGCAGTGCAGACTTAATCAGGCACGACGGCTTCATGCCTTTTTTCGGCAGATCTTGTCGATATCCCAGCACTGGCGCCATACCAAACGCGCTCCTTACGACAAGGGACCATTTGGATGAAGGAGAACCTTAGAGTACCCATCGATCCGTTTCTGGAGGTTCAACATTAGCGAGACCGGGACAGTGACCGCACTCCTAGCGTCACTCACGTCAAACTTGTCATACGCCATTGGAGCGTCGTCCAGGCTCAGCTCGTGAGATACGACAAACGAGGGCTTCGCACGACCGCTGATGATAAGGTCCCTCAAGTAACGGTTGTAGGCCTTGACATTACATTGGCCCGTGCCTGTCAAAGAAGAAGTGTCAGTTCGTTGCACAACGCCGGTCTAGATGCACGTACCAAGCTTCAATCCTTTTTCAAATAGTTTACCGAACGACAATAGCAGTTGGCCTTTGCCAGCTTGGGAGTCGGGCGCTCCAGGATCTATTTGAATTAGGTGAAAGGGTTAGTGAGTGTCTCGGAACAAGCAGAACGCTTTCACCCAGCGAAAAACTCACCAGATGGAACGTACAGGCCCGAAATGCCGAGACCTCCAGTCGGCCTTGTCACCATAATGAGTTGATCAAGGATGATATTGGGCTGCTCCTTGCTTCCTTTCGAGTCGACGGCCTGGTAGCCCACTGCATCCACTGCCCGGTCAACCATGCCGTCGTTTCTCTTTATGACTGACAGACAAAAGTTAGCTTCAACCTGAGTGGCGTGCCACACCGTGATATACTTTGTTCAACTGGATCTCCGTCCCGGAAGTTGATTGGGATACATCCAATCTTTTTCGCTTGCTCTAGCCGTTCTGGTACCTGGTCGACGACATACACATTGGCCGCACCGCGAATGACACCAGAATAAGCGGCCATCAAACCGACCTGCGGGGAGAGAGCACGTCAGTCAGCTTATGTTTCAGAGGCCGTATGGCTTTGTGTTGCCTCACTGGACCGGCACCGAATACTGCGACTGATTCCCCAGGTTTGAATCCAGACAACTCAAGTCCGTGCCAGCCTGTAGGAAATATGTCGGCGAGTAGGGCAAAATCTGCCTCGTGTTCCGTTCCGGCTGGGAGCTTCAGACCTGAGCGAAGGGTCAGCGAGTGTCTTAGACATCGCATGGCTTCCAGCTTTTGAATTCTTACCATTGAAATCGGCGTACGGAACACGCAGATACTGGGCCTGGCCACCTTGATAGGGTCCCATGGCAACATAGCCATAGGCGCCACCAGCAAACCCTGGGTTAACCTTTTTAGGAGGTCAGCGTGGTTCTCGATTACCGTCCGGGCTGTAACAATACCCCCGTGCAAAATGCTGTGTATCCGGACTCGCAGTTGCGACATCTCCCATCGGCAACGTTGAATGGAAGCACAATTCGATCTCCCTTCTTGAGCAAGGTGACTCCCGGTCCAGTCTCGACTATAATCCCCATATTCTCATGACTTTCACTATCAGCTGAAGGCGGTACGACATGTCAGCAATACCTGCTTACCCAAAGACCAGTCCGTTTTCAGCAGCAGTCCTTCCCTCGTACATGTGGAGATCGGAGCCGCAAATGCAACTTGTTGTTACCTTGATAATCGCGTCATCAGGGTGCAAGATCTGTGGCAACGCATCAATGCAAGATCTTGCTTAAGGTTCACGAGCCTTGCTTTATGTTCACCTTTGGCATTTCGATTTCTTTGACGGACACCTTGAACGGGCCATCGTAATGCAATGCTTTCATCTTTTCAGACATATTGTCCTACGTCCGGTGGCCGGCTTTCTATGGCTTGGATTGGCAACGAAAATTGATGTGAACAGGCGACAATGTGCAGAGAGGAGGGCGAGCTGAATGCCTTGCAGTATGAACGGGCTTCATACGGACTACAGATTGGTCTTATATATGTCAGTCTCGCTCGTAGGGACGAGTAGTCCTGACCTCATGGCGGGGTCAAGCTTGTCCCGCAGCTGTGGTGTATAAACGCAGTTCGCGTCGCGGTCCTGAGAGCGGGGAGATCGGATGCCTTGGACTTGTCACGAACTCCAGACAGTGGTTCGGGGACGACGCCGATCACTCTTGAGCTGTTCTTTGGGCGATTGACTTACAACTGGTGAGTACGCGAGTCGGAATTTCAAGCTCGGTGGGCATCAACGTTAAGACGGACACATGTAAAGAACAGAGGAAGGACTTATCAGTCGACACACAGACAGAGGCCTAGACCAGCGCATTGCCATGTGGCCGGCAATAGCTTACGCGACGAAACCACGCTCATTGCGAGAATTCCCTTGCGCACGTGTCCTGGACCCGGTACTCAATGTCCTACTCTTGAGTTATCTTCCGACAAGCGTTCACAAAAGACGATACACAACCACCGACAGTCACCAAATCGGCGTTTTCCACCATGTCGTTGAGAACAGTCCAGGCAACAATTCAGCAGTCATTACCATATCGAATCCCTCGAAACTGAACATTGTCAACAGTCAAATCCTTGACCAGCTGGTTCAATCATGCCGGCATCTTTCCAAAGACCCGTGTCTCCGCGCAGTTGTACTTACCGGCGGAGCTGTTGCGCCAGGCAAAGCCCCATCGTTTATCGGCGGCGCAGACATTAAGGAGATGAGCGCCCTGTCCTCCCCTGCAGAGGCACGGAGCTTTATTCATCGAATCCATCGTGCTTGCCAGGCTTTGAGAGATTTGCCGGTGCCCGTGATTGCACGTGTAGATGGATTCTCCTTGGGAGGCGGTAAGCTTGATTGTTCTCATATCCAAATTGGATAGGCAGGCTGGACTCCGAGTCAGGCAAGAAACTACGCAACGAGCTCTGTCACGCATTCCGTGTCCAGATTATGCATACGTCCCTGACTTGTGATAGGCCTAGAAATCATGGCAGCATGCGACCTGAGAGTCGCCACAGAGCGAAGCGTGTTTGGAATGCCCGAGGTCAAAGTCTGTCCTTCAAAGTACCCTCCCTCTACGCCCAGCAGGGGTTTCGTGCTGACGGGTCATATGCCTTAGGTGGGCATCCCATCAGTCATTGAAGCCGCTCTACTCCCAGGCCTCATTGGAATGGGCAGAGCAAGGCGACTCCTTTACTTGGCCGAGAATATATCTGCCGTCGAAGCCGAGCGATGGGGATTGATCGAACAGCTCGTAGACGACGAAACCGCCTTAGACGCTGCTGTGCAACAATGGATTGATGCTTTGCTAGGCATGGGACCAAACGCTATTCGGATTCAGAAAAGGTTGATCCAGAGGTGGGAGAATTGCACGGTCGATGAAGCCATCCTCGCGGGAGCGGAGGCGTATGCTGAAGCGTACACGGAAGATGAACCGAAAAAGTTTATGGATCGCTTTCTCAATCGGAAGCGGTAAATGATTGTCAATTTCCTGACACAACGGAGTCAGCAATAGGTCTATCATTCCAGAAACGCCGTGCAAAGAATACGAGTCGAACGCCCTACTTTGCCATTGTACGCCACCTGACACCATGGCAAGGCACCCACACGACCCGAAACAAGCACCCACGAGAACGCCTTGCACGCTTGAACGCTTTCAACTCAACTATTCAAAACTTTGGTCTTCATCCACTCACTCGTGCCAACGCCCAGATTCAATCCATTCCGGGCCCACCACCTCCTCACTTCCATTCCACGCTCTCCCTCATAGCCATCCTCAAGAGCTTCCTCCACATCGCAAGTCTTGTACTCGACTTTGAGACCGGATCGCTTCCACCACTCCAGTACTTTGACGCTTCCACTCTTGGTCGCGCCGACCAATACCTGATTGTCAAATATCATTTTTGAGCCTTTGATTTCATGCCATGCTTCCAAAATATCCACGTGCCCGTGGGTGCTAGCTAGTTTCGCCACGGTATCCTCGTGCGGGAAAGCGATGCCGGATTGCAGCCACCATCGCACTACGTCCGTGTGGCCATTCTGTGTTGCGTAGCAAATGCTTTTCCCCGGTTTCAGGCGGACTTTGGATGAATCGACGCTTGCATTGCTATCGTCAACCGCAGTTGACTGAGCCTTCCACCATTCGAGGACTTGGACGTGGCCTTGGCTGCTGGCTTGCTCCAAGGCAGCTTCGGTGAATTTGAGAGGTAGGCTGGAATGCTGCCACCATTCTAGAATATGGACGAACCCTGCCCTCGACGCTCCGTCCAAGGCTTCCGAGTTGTACTCTTTGGTGAGGAATGACGGGGATGTTCTCCAGAACTCTAGGATCTCTGTTCGTCCAAATACCGATGATGCCTTGTCTGGCAAGAAGGTGTGGCCAAAAGTGGCCCAAAAAAGATCTTTGTGGTTGCCTTCCATGTGAGCTAAGAGGTCAGTCATCGCGAAGCGCATGATTAGCTTGATACACAGTTTGGATAGCCATCGTGGAACGCTGTGTGTCGCGATGAAATGTTTGACATGAGCCAAATTACCTCGCAGTATGGTGAGTTCGAGAGCTTCCATGTAGTTACGTGGCCCTTGTGGACTTGTATGGGAGGCCCATTCCGTCGGCGGTGAGATGTTGGTGTAGATGTGGAGAGTTTGTGCCAATTCCCAGTCGGCGGTAAAGTCGATGATGATAGTCCACAGCTCTGGTGGCAGTCGACTACCGGCCTGCCTGGACGAGCGAGGGAAGGATGGTCTGTGGCTCGGAGATAGGTCCATACCTGTGCCAATGTTCATCAGATCAACTTGATTGCGGATGGCGTCTACAAGGTCATCTGTTGCCTCCCAAGAGCTGACGATCTTTTGCTCGTGTGCGAATGTCCACAAGAGAGGTTGCAACACCTGCACCCAGTTCCACTTCCTACGAATCTTGGTGAGCTGCTTTTTGGTCATGGGATTTTCCCACATGAGCGATGACATTCCCGGCAGCAGCAGTATTTTCTTGGAGACGTTCCAGGAGCGCAACAGCTCCAAGACAAGGTTATCGGTGTGGCCATGCAGCATCTTGGCCAAAGTGTTGGCGTCGATGGGGGCCAAGACCAGCAAGTTGGCCCACTCACACAGCTCAGCGGCCTCTTGCTCGATTTCGGCGGCGTCGTCGCGGCCAACCGAGTTCCGGGCGGCGTTGGGCACGGTGAGGCAGGAAGACGAGGCTCGGATGAAGTCTTGGCCGCGGAAGGCGGTGTCCAGCACGGCTTTGACTGAGACATCGGGCAGGTCTGCGATGAGCGGCAAGAGGTGGTTCACGATGTTGCTGTCGATGCAGCCGATGGAGGCGAAGACGACGTGGAGGTCGCGGTTGCGATGATGGCTGTCGACGCTGTCGATGCTGTCGATGCCGTCGTCCTTGCGCTCCATGCGCTCCATGCTTGATGCTATACACACACTGTACACCGGCGTACAGCGGTTGTCCGGGATCGGTAGTTGTGGTCACGGCGGCGGCGGCGTCGATGGAGCAGAGAAGGCGGCGGCGGCGTCGATGGCAGAGAAGTTGAGAGAATTGTGATAGTCAGGTAGTTGGGTGTCCGAGTACTCGTCTCGTCGTCTGTAACGTGACCTGGTTGGACCTGCCCTGCCCTTACCGTTCGTACCGTTCACGTTACCAGTTACCACCGCTCCGTATACATGTAACCGATCCCCATCCAGCCAACCAGTCCTCTTCACCCAACTTCACCACACCTCTAAACTTCAACCCCATCGCCGACTGCCCACTGGGTGCCCTCCCCCACGACCACTACGACGACTAGTGCCACTACGAAGACTACTAGTGCCACTACGACAACACCAACGACATCAACGACTACTACGACTACTAATACTACTTCTGTCAACCGGGCAGTCCACTTTCTACTACCTCCCTCGCACGCCGTACTTCTGGCGCTTTGTGCTCGTTGCGCTACACCAAGCTCAGGCCCTCTGCTACTCGACGCGTGCACCCGCGCACCCGCGCAGCCTCTTCGTCCTCCCTCCCTCCCTCCGACGACGACGACTCCGATGTACGTTGCATCGTGAGCTGCAGCAGAAACCGCCCTCCATTCTACGCGTCACCCCCGCCGAACGTCAACCTCATACCAGCATCTCCGAAACGGCCTACGCGCAGACATAGCCAATCAATGACTTGAGATCAATGCTTGGAAGGATACTTTGTTCTGATCCTCGGTGGCGGCCACAGGGCTTTTAGGTCCTCGTGCAGTGGAGTGCAGTGCAGTGTAGCGCAGACAGCAGTGGCCTCGTGGCAAGGCAAGCTGCTCTTCACCGCACGCGCCGCCTCGAGCCGCGTCTGCATGGGCGCATTAGGAGGCGGCATCTGATACCCTCCTGGAAGTCCTGCCCAAACATCGAGTCCGCTCGTCGACATGTCTTCCGAGCACGAGCCGGACTGGCAGTCTGGCGTCAATGCCGACGCCGATGCCGATGCCAATGCGAATGGCAGAATCAGCAATAGCAACGGCAACATCACCGAGGATGCGAATGTCCATGCCTCAACTTGGCCCACACTCACGCCCTCACCCTCGCCCCCGCCCTCGCACAGTCCCGCTGGTCTGTCCAGCAACACCAGCCTGGCCATGGACTCGGGCGAATCTGTTCCACGACCGCGCGCGGGCAAGCTCACTTTGTCTGGGAGCGAAGCCTTATCGCGACCCTCCATCAATTCCAGCATTGCCCAACCACGCTCACCGACCTCGAGCGCTGAAGACCAGCTGAGCCCTGCCGCCGCTGACAGGGTGTTTCCCATTCGATCCGTGGTATCCGTCAATCCGGCGTCGACGCCTTCCACCAAGCCTGACAAGCATGATGGCTACTTTCAGAATGCTTCTCAAGCTAGGCGCATGTCGGTCGGCAAGGACACCTCATCCCATGGCCCGCAGTTTGCTCGAAGCAAGCACCCAAGTGTAGAGCGCGTGGCATCGCCACGAGCCAATGACGAGCTGGTACGTGCAAGTCGCCAGGCTTCCACGTCGACCACAGGAGACTCTCAATCAAGCATACCGATGGAAACCCGTGGCCAAGGTCAGAGGGTTTTGAACGACGTCCTGAATGAGACCGAAAGTGTGAACAGCGCAAGGCATAGCCACAGTATTACTGACAGTGAACGTCCGTCCTCCCTTCGTGCATCATTATTTAAGAGTGGCACCGGAAGTTTGGAAGAGACCGGGTCGCTGGTGACAGCGCGTTTCAAGCACGTCGTTTCAGAGGGCGGACACGCCATCATTACTGGCAGAGATGGCGATACACTGCAGCGATGCGAAGACGAGCCTATTCACATACCTGGTGCGGTGCAAGACTTTGGACTGTTGATTGCGTTGGAGGAGCAACAGGAGGGCAAGCTTGTGGTGCGGGTCGTCAGTGAGAATTCAAAGCGTTTGATCGGTTATACGCCACGTCAGCTTTTCGCGCTGGAAAGCTTCACCGACATCCTTTCTGAGGAGCAAGCAGACAATTTACTGGATCATGTGGATTTCATAAGAGACGAGGAGGCCGATGTCGTGACCAACGGACCAGAGGTTTTCACCATGTCGATTCGCAATCCACAGAGAAGGAGCCAGAAGTTCTGGTGCGCAATGCATATCAATGAACGAAATTCAAATCTCATCATATGCGAGTTCGAGCTGGAGGATGACCCCATCAACCCGCTTGTCCCACCAAATGACATGACCCCGGAACCGCCTGAGGATACGCTGGATAGTCGGCCCACTGAAGCAGAATTTCTGGAGAGCACTCAGAATTCTAGCAAGCCGCTGCGTGTACTTCGAAGTGCGCGCAAAAGAAAGGGCGAGGCCGCAGCCATGGAAGTATTCAACATCATGTCCCAGGTCCAGGAACAGTTGGCTGCCGCACCGAACTTGGACAAATTTCTCAAGATACTCGTGGGCGTGGTCAAGGAGCTGACTGGATTCCACCGAGTGATGGTATATCAATTTGACCACCAATGGAATGGCAGAGTAGTCACCGAACTGGTAGACCCTCGGGCCACAAAAGACTTGTACAAAGGACTCAACTTTCCAGCATCTGACATTCCAAAACAGGCCAGAGAAATGTACAAGATCAACAAAGTGCGCATGCTGTACGACCGTGACCAGGAGACAGCTCGACTTGTGTGTCGGACCGTCGATGACCTGGAGTCACCACTGGACCTGACGTATTCTTACCTTCGTGCCATGTCCCCCATTCATCTCAAGTACCTCGCGAATATGGCTGTACGATCGTCCATATCCATCTCCATCAACGCATTTGAGGAACTCTGGGGACTAATCGCGTGCCACTCGTACGGATCGAAAGGCATGCGTGTTTCCTTTCCTATACGGAAGATGTGTCGGCTGGTTGGTGATTCCGCGTCAAGAAACATTGAACGCCTCTCGTACGCCTCGCGGCTGCAAGCGCGCAAACTCATCAACACAGTACCCACGCAGAGCAACCCATCCGGGTACATCATCGCCTCATCCGAAGATCTGCTCAAGCTATTCGATGCCGATTTTGGCCTCTTGTCGATCCGGGACGAAACGAAAATTCTCGGCCATCTGGAGCAGTCCCAAGAAGCCCTTGCAATGCTTGAGTACCTGCGCATGCGATGCATCTCGAACGTCATGACCACTCAGGACATCAAAGAAGACTTTCCCGATCTTCGATATCCGCCCGGATTCACCGAAATTGCAGGACTATTGCTCGTACCCTTGTCTGTCAGCGGCCAGGACTTCATCGTTTTCTTCCGCAAAGGTCAGCTCAAGGAGGTTAAATGGGCAGGAAATCCATATGAAAAATTTATCAAAGAAGGTACCGAAGGCTATCTTGAACCGCGTAAAAGCTTTCGCACTTGGAGCGAAACCGTTGTCGGAAAATGCCGTGAATGGTCTGAAGAGGAGATTGAGACCGCAGCCGTCCTCTGTCTCGTCTACGGAAAGTTCATCGAAGTGTGGCGCCAGAAAGAAGCTGCTGTTCAAAACAGTCAGCTAACCCGCCTGCTGCTCGCAAATTCCGCCCACGAGGTGCGCACCCCCCTCAATGCCATCATAAATTATCTTGAGATTGCGCTGGAAGGCACCATCGATCAGGAGACACGAGACAATTTGACCAAATCGCACTCTGCGTCAAAGAGCTTGATATATGTTATCAATGACCTACTTGACTTGACGAAGACAGAAGAAGGTGGCGAGCTCGTCAAAGACGAGGTATTCGACCTCACTGCGACACTGTTCGAAGCCACAGATATGTTCAAAGGAGATGCCAGAAGAAAGAAGATTGAGTACGAGGTCATTGACCGTCCCGGGCTTCCTGGCTCAGTCATTGGAGATCAGCGGCGAGTGAGACAGGCAATCAGCAATGTGACGGCAAACGCGATTCAAAACACAACCGAAGGCGGTGTCAAAGTCGAGATGTATCTTGCATCAAGGGATGACATGCACGTAGAGATCGAGGTCAGCGTAGCCGATACTGGAGTTGGAATGAATGCCAAGAAGTTGGACGCCTTGTTCAGGGAACTTGAACAAGTTCAGACGGAGACTGATGACATGTTGTCAGAACCGATGATGACCGAGAAGGCTCTCCCGGAGGCGAAGAACCCAAAAGAAAGCAGAACGCTGGGGCTTGGCTTGGCAGTCGTTGCTCGAATCATCCGGAATATGAACGGGCAACTACGATTGAAGTCTGAGGAGGGGAAAGGGTCACGATTCGTGATTCAATTCCCCTTTGACCTCCCAGAGTCCGAACCCAAGCAAGCGGCGCTGGAAGCGGGGACTTCCGACTCCCAGGGATCTGTGACTCCTCATGCCGAGTTACCAGATGGCTCAGATGCAGCCCCCATCGAAGGCATGGTCACACTCATCCAGCGCGGCAATGTCTCGAGACGCGGTTCAACAGAACGAAACTCTCCCGACTTGATTCGAAAAAACAGTGCTGAGAGTGCTGTTAGCAAGAGAAGTCTGGGTAGCATCGCGTCGGGTCGGAGCGCGCTTAGCAAAGCATCCACCCGCAGCGGCAAGAGCGAGGCGGACCGGCTGATTGAGGCCATTCAAGAACCCCATCGCGTGGAAGGCTGGCATGAAAACAGCGTTCAACGCTCGGACAGCCGTGGCAGCAGCACGGCAAGGAAGGGAACTGCGAGGCCCAAGCTTGAACAGCGCCACACCACCACGAGCGTAGACCAGGCCGGCTCACCGCTGAAAGCCCGCACGAAAAGTATTGAAGTTGCTCCAGCATCCCAACAGATCCGCGAGAATCGCTCCAACCGACCTGGGCAAAGCGAAGTTGCCGACTCTGGCACACCAATTCGGCCTGTACGAATGCCCGATGGCCACGTCTCATCTCCCGCTACTGAGCGACCGAACCTTGCACTCTCCTCCGGCGGTGGCAAGGAGGATCTCAGGAATTCAGGCCCCGATGTCACGCATGATGCGAATTTCTTGAAAGTCTTGGTCGCCGAGGACGATCCGGTCAATAGCCGCATCATCAAAAAGCGACTCGAGCGGCTTGGCCACGAGGTTGACTTGACCGTCAATGGTGAAGAATGCGCCACTACCTATTGCGATAAATCGGGCCTCTTTGATATCGTTCTCATGGATATGCAGGTAGGTTGCCCCAGCGTCTTCTCTCACGACTCGCTGCAAGATTTGATTCTAACTTTTCCTCAGATGCCAATCGTTGATGGTCTCACATCGACTAAAATGATCCGGTCGTTCGAGAAGGCGCACCCTGCACAACTTCTCTCCTCGCGTGCCGCCATGAACGGACGCATACCCATTATTGCAGTCTCTGCCTCTCTCATAGAGAAAGAGCGGAAAACGTATATCGATGGAGGCTTCGACGGATGGATACTGAAGCCCATATCATTCAACCGCTTATCCGAGATCATGGAAGGCATTGCCGACCAACAAGTACGGGCAGAGAATATTTATAAACCTGGATCATGGGAGCGCGGGGGCTGGTTCGATCGCGAACAGAAAGACCTCTTTGCTGCTGATACGAAGCCAAGCCACCAACCTCCGCAGACGGCTCCATCCAAAGGTGTTCAGGCGGCTGCTGAGGCGGAAGACGCTACCGTCAAAGAAGAGTATGAGAGCGAACAGAGCAAGGAGCAAAATCGACTTTTGGCGCAACAAGAGGAGAAGCGCGACCAGAAACAACCTTTGATCAGTGATTCAACGCATCTCACGGAAGACCACGACACTGCAGGGCAGAGTCGACGACAGAATGTGCAAGCTACGAATGACGGAAGATAGAAGAGTAAACAGCACAGACACAGCTTCATCTGGCTCAATGTGGGCCGCCCTGGAACAGAGAGGAGGCCCTCTACGCTTGGGCCACAGGGACGGTGTTTCTTAGGTGGGTTTGACACTGGGGCGCGCGTGGTTGGAATGCGGCGCACATACATTCGACCTTTGGACGACGTGAGGTTATCAGCATTTGAGCGGAGCCATTTTTTGGTTTAGACTACGTCAAAAGGGCGTGCAGCCTCCTATCGTAGCATCTGGCTGGAGTTTTTTTACATCGCTATTTCCTGGGCGTGGAATCCACGGGGCCATAGAACAGCCTGCGTCATAGCGTTACACCATCGAGCATTCATAATGGCGCTGATTTCTTGGTTGTGCCCTGGCAATCATGATCCCGAAACGGAATTCTTATCATTGGGAGCTGGCGGATAAGCCACGCTGTGCCCTTGCATTGTTTGGGGTATCTATCTAGTCCACTGCACCAACTCCGTCCATTGTCAAAATCACTACAGCAGCATGTCGTGTGCCGTGGCCAAGAATGTGCGAGCTTCGACCGTCGAGCCTAGGGCATATCATCATCTGACGGAAACGGCTCATGTGATACCGTCCTTGTCATCCAGCCAACTCAGACTCCGACTGCCGCCATCTTTGGGCTTCCCTTGCCTCCGCCGTGTCGTGATTCGAATTTGCTCGCCGCCGTGATGGCTTCTGCCAGATGGAGCCGGCTGAATCGTGAGCTTGCTCTCCATCTGATCGGCAAATTCCTCGTCGTGCTCAACGCCTTCCATGGCGTGCATGTTGTCATGGACCTCGTCCACCAGGTGCTCATTGATTTTGAAGCTTGCGGGTAAGTCGTCACCAAACAGCCAGGGTACATCATCCAGCCCTTCGTGGCCTCTTGCATGGGATGCTTCCGAGGTGAATGCCCGCTGGGGTCGACTGGGATCTTCGTCGAATGCGAGGATGCTAACCCTACCGTCCACATGGAACGGACAGTATGGCGGATTCGTTTCTACGTCATTTGTTTGCGTTGGTACGGCGCTCGGTGGTGGCACATTTCCTCTTTGCGAACTCGTCGCTGCAGAACTGGCCTGGCGTAAGCTCCAGAAGCCATGAGGTCCTTGTCCAGCGCACAAATCCAGCTTCGCCGCCTGCAGCGCTTCCAGGTCACGCCGCGTAGTGATTGGCGGTAACGCAAACGCTTTGTGCGCATACTTCTCATGCTTCAACCCACTCATCATCACGTCACCTACGCGACGATTTACCCGCTGGACTGGATGAATGTGGACATTTCCGCCGCACGCAATGGCCAGCGACATGGTACTGCTTCTGCGGATCCAGTGGAGGGAATGGGTCGAGAATGGCTGCTGAATTGCCTTTGCGTGTCGAATTTTGTTGTCGTCGGCGTGCAGGTAACTGCTCGCACTACCTTTAGCGGCAGTATAACCCTGACTTAACCCTCTCGCGACAGCTCGAGAACCGGCGTGTCCTGCGGCGGCAGTGGCCTCTCGGAAGCCAGCAAATGTCGTGGGTAACCCTATCGCAGATGCTGGACCACCAGACCGTATTGAGTTCACTTGTGTGCTAACTGTCTGCCAGCTAAATTTGATGCTCCCTAGAAATCCTTGGTTCTGGCTGGGAGGCGAAAGGCCCGTTGACAAGCTGACAGTGGCGTCTGCCTTGTCCGGTACAGAAGCCGTACTGGTATTGCCTCGTTTGCGTTTTCTTGGTGGTGGGGGCTGAGAGCCAACCTCGTGAAGATGCACCGTTCCATGCGCCGTCATAATGGCTACGGCATCATCGTCTTGATACCATGCGCAGTTAAGGATTGTGGATGGACTGTTGCGTACAATGCGTTGCAATTGTGTGATGCATGGGCTTGGACTGCGGTCGTCATCCAACTGTGCGGGACGTTTCGGAATGCCGTGTACCAGCTGAGATAAGTCCCAAGTACTGTACACTTCCCCTCCGCGACTGGAAGTCAAAAGCTTTGTGCCAGAGGACGAAATAGACACGAAATTGCATCCTTCAAGCAGCGCGAATGTCGCAATTGGCGTTGGACCGTATGGTCCATGCTTTGATGGCTTCTGCTCTTCCCATGAGAGTAGGGCGTTCAGATCAATGATAGACACGACAGCTGGTTCCTTCGCGAGACGATTCGGGTCATCCAATGGTGCTTTCGTCGGAGGGAAAAGATCGTCCTTGCTGGAGATACGATCGTTCGATCGAGCGCCAGGAGGCGAAGGCTGAGTCAATTCCTTCCAGCCTTGCCACCCAATCTCAAAGCCTCTTTGTGAGTATTTGACGAGCCCTTGAGCTGCTTGTCGACCCAGACGGCTCCAAACACCTTCCATATTTGTGCCGACAACCTCGCAATTCACCAATGGCTGTTGAGGAGCGGCGTGTGAGTTGGCCCCTGGCGGATTCGGGTTGGCCGCTGAGAGCAATGGGACACCAAGCGAAACACTCGGCGATGCAAAGGGAGGAACGACTGCTAACCAACGTTCTCCGAGGCTATAAATTGGTCTTTGAGTGCCGTCTTTTGTTTCTATCGGAGCCGCAAGGCCATCCGCTTGGCTCTGTGGTCGACTGGCGAACGGCTTCTGCAAGCTTGTCCAGAACTTGCCAATGCAGCGAAATTGCGGCTCAAAAATTTCGCCGTTCGGTGTTGTAGTGAAAACAAAAACCTCACCACTTGTGCCCGAGCTGATAGTCAGAAAGCGCCCTTCAGCGGCGAGGTGAAGACGGCCGACAGGGTCCGGAAGTGACGAAACTTGTCCAATGCTGGGCTGCTCGAGCAACACTGGTGCACTTGCGTACAACGTCGACACGTGGTGCTGCGATTGCAGCGAGTATACCTCAACGGTAGTTTGGAAATGAGTCACAGCTCCGGATTCCAATGTCTCGGCGCCATCGACATGCTTCCCTAAGTCTGGAGGCTCCTCGCTCATCGGCCCATGGACAAGAACTGCGATGAGAGGACGTAGCTCTTGGATATAATCAAGACGCTCGGTATGTGGCAAGATTTTCGCATCGATGACCGAGCCACGCAGGCCTTCAAGGCGACCGACTACTTCAAGTTTATTAGGAAGAATTCTCAAGACTTCCACACCTCCTTCACTGCCCACAATCAAGGCATCTCTGGCCTTTTGAGCAGACGTATCGTGGCCAGCATCCGCGAGTGAATCTAGGCGGCAGCAATAACCGTCGGACCCGGCTGGTTTACCTCTGTCTGGTTTCTGGGCAAATCCAAGGCCTAGATCCGGCAAGCCGAAGAAGTGCGGCTGCGGCATGTGCGGAGGAGGTGGATCAATGAAGCGTGGGGATGCGTGCGTCGCAGATGACTCTCGTCGGCGCTGGCCTCTGTGTGAAATGCTCTCACCCCGGCTCCGAGGGCCATGGGTAATGTCGGGCTGGCTCGCTGGTGGTGTAGTCGTGGTAGGGGCTGGAGAAGCGGCTGGTCTTGCAGCAAGCGCGCTGGAGGATACAGCTGGAGGCGACGCGGCATGGGCAGAGAGAAGCTTCTCGGCGCCATGTTCAGGCACAGTTGTCTCCTCTTCCGGGTGCACGAGTGGCTCGGCAGCAACCAGCGGTGAGCGTGCGGGCGGCTTCACGCCCAGGTTGTTGGGAGGAGACGGCGTGACGGATTTGGGCCAAACAGAGGACTCATCGTCGTCGTCACCGGGCGCGGCAGTGTTTGTCTTGGCGGCATGCCTCCCTCCCTTGCCCTTCTTCTTGCTCTTCTTGGCGGACGGGACAGGCTTGGGCGGTGGAGAAGTGCCGAAGCCCCAGGGGTCGGCTGGCTGGGCGTCGGAATTGTCGAAGTCGGGGGCAAAGTCGGAGGGCATCCAGTCCGTGTTTGGCGTCGGCGGTGACGTTCAGAGTGTGTGGTGGGTAGTGGGTGGTGGGTGGTGTATGGTGGGCGTAGAGTCGTAGGAAGCAGAGGAGAGCAGTCCGGCGTGGGAGTCTGCGGGAGGTAGGTGAGTGGGTGAGTGAGTGAGTGAGTGACTGAGTGAGCGAATAAGTGAGCACGTCAGGTGCTGGGGCCAGATTGCGCGTGGAGTGGGTTGGATTGGGTTGGGCAGGCTAAGCTGGTGGAGAGCAACACATGTACAGGTAGGAGGTCTACCGTTATACCTCCCAGTGCTAGAGGGTCGGAGGCAGCTCAGCAGTGTAAGGCTAGACGTCGCCGGGGAAGGAAGGTGACGGGACTGCGGGACAAGTGGGCTGTGGCTGTGCTTGTGGCTGTTACTGTGGCTTGTGGCTACCTGAGATCAGGTGCGGGAAGCTCCTTCCTTTGTGCCACTGTGACAGCTTGTCACGAGATGCGGACTTGTCTCGCGCCTCCGATCACGCACATGCATGCTACGGGACCACAGGTCGACATAGGAGTGGACTACTAGTGACCGACCGCACTACAATGAGCCTCCCCTCTGAGAGCGGCACCGACCCCAAGACCATTCTCGTCAGCTGCAGATCAGCCACCTGTTGACTTTGCGCGCATGACATCCATGACTTCTCCTAGGTTGCGCGCATGTGCTGCCCTCAGCTGCGTCGTCCCCCGTACTTTGCCCATCAATGACGCACACCTGCGATAGGGAAGATGACAAGGCATGATACTGCAAAGCGAGACCTGATTTGCATGTTCGCATGTGTGCAAATTCTGAGAACATCAATTCATTGCTGATACTAGACTGTACGTATCGGAAGGAAGTTGCTGATCATGCGCTCAAGGCACATCGCAGAGGAGCAGACAACAATGCTGCAAGCCATCTCCCAACTCCTCTCTCCATTCTCTTTCGAAATTTTGCCTACATCATCGCTCACCTCCGACCTGGCGGACGATATGCTCCTCCGCTGGGAGCATTGCCGCCTCGAGCACCCGGAGGACGGTAGGCAGAGCCTCCACCTGGTGGAGCTGGTGGTGTATCAGCTCGCTCACCCTCTACACGCTGAGACCGTGGCGCCCATCGATCAGCTTTGTCAGAAGGTGGCGGGGGCGCTGAGTCCGCTCCAGGTGCCTTGCCACGAAGCGCCGGCGGAATGTAGCCGCTTCTCTTGGGTGCTTCTTCGGAAGCTACCCCTTCATCGGCTGCCGCTGCGGAGGGAGGAGGTCCAGAAAGGCTTTCTTCGCCAGAAGTGCCGCCGGGTTGCTCAGTCGCACGCTTGGCTGCTTCTCGCTCGCGCCAGCTGGGCTTGTTTCCAGCGAGCTGCAAGCGTGGAGGTCCAGATGACGGCGCTGCTTGCTCTGCAGCTGGCTCTGCACGACACTCGAATCCACCACGCTCAAAGGATCGTGCAGGTGGTGCAGCTGCTCCGCCTTGCTTTCGTTCCAGCCGACGTCTCTCTGCTTCTTCTTCGCGCTCCATTTGCTTCCTAGCCGCCTCCGCACGCTCCTGTCTACGTTTCTCGGCCTCAGCCTTCAGCTCGGCGTCCTTGACTCTCTTCTCCTCTGCCGCTCGTGCGGCCTCTTCCTCTTCTATGCGAGCTTGTTCTTCTTCCTCACGGCGCATGCGCTCTTCCTCCTCCAAGCGACGCTTCTCGGCCGCCTTGCGTTCGCGGACTTCGCGTCGTCTCTTGTCCATCGCAGCATTAAGCTCGCGCTCAGCCGCCTTGCGACGCTTTTCAAAATCAGCATGGCGCTGCTCCGTGATGGTCCGCTTGAACTGCTCGTAGTGAGGTACAAGCCTCTCGAGACGATGCTTCAGCGAGACCTCCTCTTTGTGCTTCTGCTTAGCGCTCTCAAGGGTCTCATCCTTATCCTTCTCGTAGCTGTCCGAATCACGCTGGCGTTGAGCTTCATAATCGGCTGGAAGGTGTTTGATCTCTTCTTTGCGGTACGCACGCTCAAGGTGGTCAATGCGTTTGCCTGCAACACGTACTTTCTCGCCAATCTCGTTCTTTTCCTTCTCGAGAGCCTGCAATTTGAGCATGCGAATGCGCCCAGTGTCCAGATTGTCGATATCGATCTCAGAGATGTCGACGCCCTTGACGCCCTTCTTGAGCTCATTGAGCTGCTTCTCGGCTTCCTCACGCTGAACTTTCTTCCTCTCAGCCTGCAAGCGACGCTCTTCCCGCTCCCGTGTCTCCTTTGCCAATCGCTCAGTCTCGGCGGCTTGGAGCTCTTGTTGCTTGACCTTTCGTCGCTGCTCCTCTTCACGCTGCCGCGCGAGCTGCACGTTCGCCGCGGTTTCCTTCTTCTTCTGAATGATCTCACGGCGAGCAATGAGCTCAGCGTGTTCCTTTTCGGCCCCTGCCTCAGCACGCTGCAAAGCGGCTACTCTGGCCTTGCGGCGGTCCTCATTGAAAGTGGGATCGACATATTGGACAGCCAAGTAGAGAGCCTTCGATAACCGAGACAGTTGTGAGCGCACAATTTCAGCAGGTGTGCTTTGCAGACGCTGTACGGAGCTGGCGTCGGCTTCTGCCGAGCCTGCACCCGAGCCGGGATGCATGGCTTTGGCAGAAGAGAAGACATCGGAGTCGAAGGTCAAAATCCCAGTGGAGTGATCAATACGGATGGAGAGATCTCCCTTCTTGCATCCATTCATGATGAACTTCTCGATGGTGGCAGCAGAGACCTCAAAAGGATGGGGAAATTGGGCGAGAGCAAGGACATCCTCCAGCTTGACATCGGTGTATACCTGCGAAAGTTGTTGGAAGAGGCGGGTCAGGATTACTTGCTGTAGCGGCAAAACGTATTTCTGCATCTCCTCGTCGGCGCCAATCTGGGAGAGGATAGGCGACACCTTCTCACAAATTGACTTCGGGTGGAAATCAGTCTCCAGGATGTTGTAGAGATCCCTGATTTCGGGTCGGGCGCGCTGTAGGATGTCTTTGTTGAGAGCGTCTTTAAAAAGGATCGAGCGGGATGGCGGCGTGCTCATGCCAAGCAAGTTGGTGAGACGAGCATTCTTCGTGCTGCGTGCGGCATCAACGTCAATCAAGGCACCGCGAGAACGCGAAGTGCTGATGACGGGAATGGCCAGCGCAGAGAGCAGTACATACGACGCTGCTTTGGACAGGTCTGAATCCGAGATGTTGGATGGGTTGTCTTTCTTTGAAGCTCCAGCAGCGACTTGACGAGCCGAGACGGTGAGTAAGTTGTAGTATCGACTCCAGGCAGCAGCGTGAAATAAGTAGTTTTCGCTGACCAGGAAAATGCGTGTGAGCTTCTCGTAGTAGTTGGCCATCATCGAATTCTTCGGCTGTCGTCGGGACAGACTTAGAAGCGTGTGAATGTCTTCAACACTCTTGAAGGCTTCCTGCCACAGCTCCAGTTCCACGGCAACATTAAGCTGCATAAAGCGAGTGTCGAGGTGACGCTGCAGGGTCTCTGGGTCACTGAGGTTGATGGCGTGCACTTGCTGGGAGTACTTCGCTGCATTTTGCAGGTGATTACGCAGTAGCTCGCACAGACGGCGGAACTCGGTCTTGCGCGTATATTTGGAGCAGAATTGGAAGGCTTGATGAGCAGTGGTTTGGTACATGACCTCAAGGCGAGCATTGTTCTTGAAAATGTCAAGCACAGTGCGGTATGTCTCCCACAAGAATTTGAGCCATGGGGTGACGATGGCACGATCTGTCCTGTCTTTTGACTGTTCGCCAGAGACGGTGGATAATAGGATGGACTCGGGTGTCTCCATAGCCTCAAGGTCGGTGACATTTGCGAGCGAGGCATCCTCAGAAGTCGCTCCTTGGGCGGAGATGTCATCCGCCTTCTGTTGAGCATCGGTCACCTTCTGCTCTGCAAGCTCGATGAAGCGGCGGAAGACTAGCTCGATTGTGGCGACGTTGGTGTTTTGACTGGTGTTTTTATAATTGTACAGGCCATCCTTGGCAGCCTTTCCTTTGCGGAGATCGACACACAGCTCGACGAACAACAGCATCACAGGCTCAAGGGCCGCGATGGTGCTGTTACGCGTCCGCTTCGAGGTGACATGTTCGTGGAGGATGGACAAAGCAGCCTGTTGCTGCTCGACGCCGATGAGCTCCTGTGCGCGCTTGAGCACATTCTCGGGGCGGGTGTGCGGTGGAGGAGGCATGGTGGGCTGCGCCCTCGATGCTGGTCGTGGACGTGGCGATCAGATGGAGTTGTTCGCGTTCGTGGAGATGGAAAGGCGGCGGCCGTTTAGTATCTGGCGTCGGGGCGCGCTGAGAGGGGAAGTCAGGTATTGTCTGATGGCACCCGGCTTGAGTCGAATCAGAAGTGCGATCATTGCCAAGCCCTTCCTGTGCCTGAGGCAACAACTCACCCGCGGTACACACACACCTCCGCGATACGGCTCACAGCCGGCGCAACGTGAACAAGTGCCTCTCGCTGTCACATGATTCGCTCTACGGCAGCAGCAATTTTTTATTGTTTCGGTGCATGCTGCAGCTGCTTTATGCGAGGATGGATGTTCGAACTACCTCCATATGTACGCAGGTAGTTTCTACGCGAGGGACGCAAGGTCAGATACAACGACATGTGCTCACAAGAAACCACGCAGCACACGCGTGTCTGTCGCTATATCGACTGCGCGCAATACAATCGCATATGACAGAGTGTGGATGACAGGGGTTTGGAGGAAATGCGCATGTGGTACTTCACCGTTTGCGCTGTACTGCGTGAAACAGAAATTTGTTCATAGTATGTACCCAGGACTCCGAAGTACGTCGTCGCGAAGTTGCGATGTGATCTGTGATCCCTACATGTAGTCTTTCGGATGCGGCCCGCTAGCTCGCTCATTACCGCTGTGCCGCTCCTCCTGGTCCTCCTCCTCCTCCTGGTCCTCCTCCTGCTGTTAGCCTGGCTTCCCATTCCGGCGCTGCTCTCACGACCAAACAGCCACCCATTCTCGCACCTGCTGCTGCTGCCGATAGCTGGCACTGCGACGCTGCGACTGCATCCGGACAGACTCGTCTCCTCTCCTGCTCCCCACAACCGCGTCTCCACCCAACGTCCCGGCAGTCGCTCCTTATCGCCCTCACCCAGCCAGCCAAAGCAGCATCGTCACTATCACCATCACCAGCGGTAACGGCAGCGCCCTTCGAACATCGAAGCTCGCCCTTTGACAAGCGCACGGGAATCACCACTTGCTCTCTGCAAGCAGTCGGATAGCCACCTTAAACGACTCATTCTGCAGCCCGGAGCGGGAGTGTGACACGGACCACTCTTTACCCACGAGAATTCCGCGCATACGATTGATTTAGCCGCGTCGCCATTTCCGACGGTCGTCAAGCTCCCACCGCCGCGTGCACTTGCCAGCGCATACGTCTTCAACTGCTCGTCGCTGCACAACACGCGACTGGCCAACCGCCCATAAAGCTCCCATCATTGCGCCGCACCTGCGTTCAAGCGATCTTCGCCCTCGCATTCACACTACCCTCGACGCCTCGCCCGTCTCCACGCAACGGCGAACACGCGACATGATGTCGGCGCCCTACGAGATTCGCACCAATGACAATGGCAAGACGAAGAAGCAGTCCATGGCCGAGCTCAAATTGAGACGTCTCACCGAGCTGAATCAGCGCCTTCAGGAAGACCTCAATAGGAGAAGGATACCTGTGTCGGAAGCTGCCATGGAGTATGTCCTCAACCCTCACGCGCCTTGCGCCCACGTTCGCAGACGCTGACAAATTCGCAGTTTAATTGCATTCACCGACAAAGAGCCCAAGGTACTATGATAGTGCACAAGTTGCTTGTGGCCGTCACACTGACAATGACTTGTAGGATTTCATGGTTCCAAGCCGATGGGGCACGATCGACAAGCGTGAAGACCCGTACGCTCCGCAACAATCGAACGGCTGCTGCTCCGTCATGTAGTGTGCTCATAACACCTAATTATCTTCTTGATCTGTTTATAGCATCGGCGTTCGAAGCGGTCCCTTGTTTCTACCGGAACGAGTTGTGTACTTCAGTGTGCTCTTGGCTCTTGCAATTTGGGAAAGTTTGCGAGGGCTTGTTTTATTAAGAAAAGTACGTTTGGCAGGAGGAAAATCCTGGGGCTGGGCAAAAGATGTAGATGAGGTGCTGTACCATACCGTCCAGACTCTGCACACATTGCATCTCAACCACTGCATTCTATCACAACGCTACGTGCGGCCAAGAGAATGCGTCTGAGGGACGATTGCTAGCTAACTGTGGCCGAGCGGGTGCTGGTCCTAAATTATACAGCATATGACGGCCCGGACGTTTCCAAAGGCAGCGGCCACTGCAGCGAGGCCAGCATGATTCACCACCATATCATGGTCTATAGCTGTCATATCAGTATTGCTGTTCCTCTCAAGTCTCGAACCCGGAAGCGTCGTATCCCACGTTCACGGCACGTGGTGAGGATGCTAATACAACCAAGGGATGGTGAAGCGCGCGCCTGCTGCTCTGCGAGCGCGAATTGTATCCCATGTATACGCCAAGATGCATCGCAGGACCTCAGCGTGAAGGGTTGATGTCTTGGATCAGCGTGAAAAGTAGATGAGCAGAGCATCTCGCACGGTCCAAACTGGAAATGCTGCTGCAGTTCAAAAGAGTAAGAGTAGTTAGCAGAATGAATGCGTAGAGGCTTGAGCGCGCGACTTCAAGGGCTTCAGCGTCAAATATTGACGGAAGTGGACAGGAACAGACCGATGACCCTACGCGCACAGAAACTGCCTTCCGTAGAGCATCGAGCAGAAGAAGACAGCCGGCGAGCCTAGTCTGGGCCAGGTCAAGGTAGGTCAACTTTCAAGCTCCCACTTCCCAAGTTACCTCGTAACAGCTGTTGCCGCTTTCTGCCTTAATGTACACCAACTCACCACCTCACCTCATTACCTCATCACCTCACGGTCTGTGTGCATATCGCACCTCGTCAGGTCACCAGTGGTGGATGCCTTATTAGAATCACGGCCGCAGACTCGACGCACGCAGTATCTCTGCTTCGCGATCCGCACCCGCCGTCGGAAGCGGCAGGTCGCTCGGAAGAAGCATAGCGATCGGCGGAAAGCGCTCCTTTTCGACCTCGTCCCCCTCGCCGCCGCCACCGCCGCCGCCGCCGACGTGCAACATACAACACCTCTCGCCCCTCCACTCCGCTCCACTCCTCCCCACTCGCGGCCGACCCAACGGAGCGCCGGCCAGGCGTGCGGTTTGGGCACGTACATGTGACCAAGCGCGCAGGTCGACGACCGCCCGCCCTCCCAGCGTCTCCCGCGACTGCGGGCCTGCCCCAGCATGGACCAAGACATTGCGCAGATGGCGCACACCCTCGACGACATCGGCACTCTGTTCGAGTTTGGCGATATCGACTTGAACAACATCTCGTCCGTCGACCCGGCGCAGTACGACCAGCACATGCAACATGCCGGGACTCACCCCACCACCCCCTTTGACGAAATCAGTGAAGCACAGGTGGTCGCCGGGACTAGCGCCCAAGACTTTGGCGGCGGCCATCAGCGCTATGCCATGCAGCATAGCGTCGACGGGCAGCAGCAGCAGCAGCATCTGCCGCCGTCTTCGCAGACAACCCAGCGCTTCAACGGACAAGGGCAGACCTCTATGCCCTACTCAGACCAGGCCTTTCCGCCTGCAATGCAGCAAGATTTCAATGCCAATCAGTCGTTTCAGTTCGGTGGTATGCAGAATTATCCAAACCATGGAATACCGCCCACACCGAACAGCTATGAAATGCACGGAGAGTCAGGCCGCTTTTTGCAGTCTCAAATCGACCCGCAGCAGCGCGCAATGCTGGAGCAAAGGTACCAGCTAAACAAGGAGCATGCGGTGCGTTCGAGCTCGATCAAAAGCACTCCACGTAGCTGGCTGACTCGAAACCAGATCGCCTTCACTCCAATGGTCTCTCCTGCCGGCACGCCTCAATACAGCATGCAGCCCGAGTTCACAATTCCAGGGGCATACTTTTCACCACTGACATCTCCCATGCTTCACGCACAGAATTCGCAAACTGTCTCGAATCCCCAACAACGCCCAGGACAGAGAGCAGGGTACTACACCAATCCGAGCACGGCGCCGAGCTCCAATGCCACCTCCCCGATGGATCCAAACCTAGATGTGGATATGATGGCCGACGAAACCTCGTTGAACGAATCCTCGGAATCTCAGTCCAAGAAATCGTCCAGGCGCAAAGCTGCTACTCCCCGAAGCGCTGGCCCACTGGCAAGGACGAAGGATAGCCCCATTCAAAAGGCAGTCAAGCGCAAATCAGGTACCATGCTATCTTCAATGGCACCAAGTGAATACGACGGCAACATGGACCTTCACCGGTCCAAGAGTGCGCAGCCAACTTCTACGGGTTTCCACATGCCACGAACAGACAGCTCTGAAAATGGCAGCATCAGTCCTGAGCCACTAAGTGAAGCGTTGATGGGCCCCCCTCCAAGACCGGGATCCAGCAAGAATAACTCGCCGGCCATCACTGCACAACAGAAACACGCAGGCACTCGCGCCATCGGAGCAGCCGCGACACCAAAGTCACTTCTATCGATGCGCCATGAAACGCAGTCCAGCGTTCGTTCTTCGAACCACGCAGTCTCGACTGATCAGACAGAATTTGAGGATCTTCAGTTGCCCGCTGCTGCCGCAGATGCTGCAGGCCCGCATCGGCCCTCACTGTCCCAGATCAACACTCAAGTCGCCTCTTCGGCTTCGACTGAAGACACACCGCGCCTTGTCGCACGCAAAACTCCGAAATTGGGCCCGCTTAGCACACCAGCCTCTGCGAGACCGTCCTCTGCAGCGCCTAGTCCATCCGTAGTGGGATCTCCAATGACAGCGTCTACACCCGGTGCTCTTCCGAAGGATCGAAAGGAGCCAAAGGCTAGTCGAGGCTCCAAGAAGCGTGGCAGTGTCAGTGTTGGTGGCAGTGGGTCGGCTTTGGTTTCCCCTGCTCTTCGGCCAAGGATCAGTCCTAGTCCTAGCATCAAGCCTCTGTTGCCAGAGGGGACCTCTCTTCACTCGCCTCAGCATGCGCTGCTCCTCGCATCGAAATCCAATTATCAGAATCTTCTCGAAGGCAATCACCTTCCCGGAGTCAACTATCCCGATTCACTGTCAACGGGTCTGACTTCGAAGCGGACATCGCATAAGGTGGCGGAACAAGGACGACGAAATCGAATCAATGAAGCGCTCAAGGAAATGCAAGCCTTGTTACCGAGACCTGCTCTAGCGAAAGTGAAAGAAAGCAGCAATAGCGACGAAAGTCCTGAGGCCGCAGAAGGCGACGGCAAAGAAAGCAAAGAGGAGTCCGTCACAAAGAGCAACAACAGCAAAGCTGCCACTGTTGAGTCTGCCAACGAGTACATTCGGAAGCTGCAAAGAGAGAATGCTGCGTTGTTGGCTCTGAAAAAGGAGCACGACGAATTGAAGAAAAAGTTGGAGCAACAGCAGATATCCGTTTCCGAATCAGCAAGTCCCCTTAGTGAAGTAGCCAAGAGCGTTGTATCGCCAGCTGCTGGGCCATGATGAAGATGAGCTGGGTGGCGATGTTGGAGGTCATCGGCGCGACACAAAATCGGGGCCTATAATACTCTGTTGGAGACGGTTGGGTAGGGAGTCATCGCGATATAAAGGAGAGGGAATTTGCTTTTGGGCCAAAACTTGTGATACCAAATGCGCAGGCGCTAAGCATGATCTACGAGGAAGAGTCGAAAGAGAGTCGCCCTGCTGAAATGTATATATCCGCCTCTTGGGCACGGGACAGATATTCAGAACACGAAATATGTTGGAACTATTCTGGCTGTCTATTGAAGTTGTCTAGAAGATGTGTGCCGCCTCTGAGGCTTCGAGTCTGACGTTCACTTTCACCATCTTCTCGAGGCATTCGCGGGCCCAACGCAGTAAGCTCTTCTGAATCCCGGGAGACTTATCCCCTCGACGCACAAATCATCGAGTTTCAATCAATCGTGATAGCTGCTCGGAAAGTGACAGAAACCCGCAGCGGTGTCATGACCTAATCAGAGCATCCAGGTCGACCCGCTGATAATCTGCAAAACGTCAATCACCAATACATTGGTTTCATGTCGAGTCGGACGTGATTTGGAGCAAAAGACGCCCAATGCACATCTAAACTAGAACACTTACAGGATATATGGCCAAACCCTTCCCAATATTGAGCCTGAATCGTTATCAGCGGCGCCTTCTACTGCTCTCGTGAGATCAGCTTACCAGTCTATCATGCGAGATCATGATGAGCTGCGAGGGTGTGTATTGATCTGCCCATGCTTGTAAGTCGAAGATTGTGACCATGTTGGACAGTAGCACAAAAGGGCGTTACCTTGCCGGAAACCTCGACCAGCGATATGGCCAGCGCTCCGAACTATTCTAGGCATATCTGGGCCGGAGCGAAAGATTGCTTCATCTGCGAAGCGTACGAAGCCTCCCGGACCGATGTCGGGTGCAATGAATGTGTACTCGCCTCTTGGAATGTTAGGGTCGCCGGTGAGTTTGATGGCCTCGATGCGACCTGTCGGAACATCTGGAGGATCGAAAGTCTCGGGCACCTCTGATGAATTCAAGTGAAGCGCAGGATCGTCTGCTGAAACATCGTTCGAGGCATCATTGACGTCGGTCGTGTCGTTGTCGAGCGTCTCCATCGCGCTCACGAAGCTCGCAATACTACTTCCACTGCCCCTGCGACCGCCTCCGAACCAATCTCGCAGCCAGTCCATGCCCGTCGGCAGTGGTCTTTCGTCTGCTTTGTCCGGTTGGGTGATCACTAAGAACTCGCAGCCATGCCCTGAATAGTCGCCACAATAGACTCCCTGCCAAGGCTTGTGGGGAGTGGGGGTGTAGCAGGAAGATGGCAGAGAGGAATAAGTCGTGATGTCCTCCGGCATGCGCGTTGATGTACCGCCGAAATAGGGCATGTCAGTACCCAGAGCTGCAGAAAGACTTCGTCCAGAGCTGAAGGGGCCTGCCTTCCGACCGGTATACTCAACCCACTTTCGAAGACGGAAGTTGTTCGTGCTGATATCTGAGAGACTGCCGGGCTGATGACCCTTCGAGCTGTAGCGGTCTTGGCTCTCGTTTATTGTGCGGGACATTGCAGGAAACCTCAACGCTGATTTGACGTTAGTAAATTGGCCGGGAAATGGATGCCTTGGGAGACCTTTAGAAAGCTAACTTACGCGGCCACACACGTGTGCTATCCGAGATTGATTCACCTGGAAGTGTCCGACAAAGCATCAGGGAAGAGTAAAGACCTGATTCGGCAAACGTGTCCATGGGGACCTCTTTGCCCCAGCCGGAAGATGGTGCATCGCGGCCGTTCCTTTGAGAGTCGTTTGAGGACCGGTCTGCTTTCGGGCTATACACATCCAAGTGCAACACCGGCTGTTTGAGATCGAGCGATACGCAAGGATCTGGAAGCAAAGGATGCAAAGTCAGCAGGGCTCTCTTGAACGACTTCGACCTTGGGAGATTTACCAAAACTGTGAATTATGACTTTTCGATCCTTCTCCCAAAAGCTGAGCGAGTGGGTCCCTCGACTAGCCACCACCGCATGAGCGACAATACAGCCGCTGGCTTCGTCGTATCGTGTGACCAGGAGTTTACCACTTGGCTCGGAGTCTCCGAACCAGATGCGCTGCTGGGTAAGAAACCAGCGGGGATGGTGAGCCACATAGAGCTCTCGGAACGACTTTGCTGGATGTGGCGTGGCGATTGGAATGGCGAGATTCTCATTGACGAGCGGCTGCCAGATGCTGTCATCACGACTGCACACATGGAGTCTACCACATGTCCGTGAGCAGCGCACGAGGTCCAGGGGGTCCAGGTTCCCAAGGATGTGCTGTATGAGCTCGGTGGGCAGACCTAAGAGTGACGATGTGCGGTTCATGTTGTCTCTTCCGGCAGCATACTCCGAGTACATGTACTGTGGTGAGAGATGATGGATGGAATCATATTGTAAGATGGATGGGCAGAGAGAGATGGAGAGGAACGGGTGTCTGGAAAAGGAAGGTGCCAAAGGAATCATGACACGGGCAGGGACACGGTCACGGACACGCATCCGACGCCTCCACGCCTCCACGCCCACACGGACCGCTGCCGATGATGCCGATCCAGGCGAACACTCTCAGAGAACTCTACTGCCGCGCATGTCATGTGCAACCGCATGTACCTTATATATATAGTTATAAGTCAGAGTCCATTCTGTGGTCTGAATACGCCATATCTCATGCCTCATCGAACCAACGGGATTGGACTTTCGAGCAATACACAATCACAATGCACACCAAGACCCCTGTGTTCCAACAACAGCCCACACAGTGTCCATTCAACCCGCAACCTCACGCAACACAACGTCAGCAATGTACTCGGGTCTGCCCACGAACGGACTGTGGCCTGCGTCTATCCATAGAATCTCATCCTTGAACTCGATCCACATCTGCTCCTGCATTGCCTTCTTGATGGCGGCGTCCTCCAACGTCCCAATGATTGTCCGGGGCACTCGCTTCCAATCGTCCGACATGATGCCCCCTCCACCAGGGATATAATATGCAGGCTGAATGCTTTCGACGAACGGCTGTGCCTGTTCTCGGGTCACGTCAGGGTGGAAGAATTCTTCGAACGGCGACTTATGGTGAGACATGTCGTTCTCGTCGACGAAGAATGACGGATTGGCGGGCCCAACAAACATCTTCGGATCGACAACGTATCCGGCAGGGAACGTGTGCGTGGCGAAGAAAATGACCCTCTGGAGTCTACCCTTCCCAGCGCGTGCTTCCAACCCACCGGATTGCACGATGCGATTGACGGCCTCGGTCCCTGGCAAGCCGGCATAGCTATGGAGAATAAGACACACGTCCCGCCCGTGATCCAACTCTTGCCCAATGCTGTCGCTGATGTTGGCAACCTCCTGTTCCCAGGTGGGGCGAGGCTTGTCAATGGTGTTGGTGGCCAATTCCACGCATCGAGTGGTACGTCCCCGTCGTTCGAGCTCATCAAGAAGTGGACGAACGTGCATTTCTACATGCCTAGGACAAGTCAGCTACGCTATGAAAGCAGGCCTTGGCTTCATGGCTACCACTTGCAGCGACAATTGAATCAGTACATGGTTCGAGTGTGTCTTCTGAACGGGGGCGTACTCACTTGTCCAGGCACCATCAGTATTGTTGGGTTCATTTCGAAGGACGGCATGGCGGTAGCTTGTTCAGACACAGGTACATGTGCACAATAATATAGCGAATGCATGCGATGATCACTACGTGGACAGCATAAGGAAGAGGCAAGAGGCAATGACGATGGAAGGAAGGGGAGGTCCTCCCTCCTCTTCGGATGTCCGAAAGTCCAGTTCCTCGCGGAAATCCTTCGAGCGTAAGCATTACCTCTGCTAACAACTCTTCCATATTAAATACGATATAGCTGCTACATTAGTTTCCTAATCGATTACCATATTAGGCGTAGTGGAGAAGGAGACATACATAGATCTTGAGGCCCTAAGCCTGGCTTTGAGGTATTGAATTAATATATTTACTCATGCTTATACTATTTTATCTACTCTACCTCCTAAGACATGGACTTTGGACACCCCGAGGCCTCAGGCCATTCAATTCACGCCAAAAGTGGAATAGCTCCTTTCGGCGCGGTCATCAATTCGTCAATCAAATCAATGGCCTGACCTGTCAAATCTCAATGGACATCACGGGCAGCCGTTGGAAGCTGAAAGAACAACGCATTAACAGCCAATACTAGTACTAGTACACACCTCACCTCAACTGCCCGCCCCCGAGACTCGTCGCACACATAGCGCGCTGCACAGTGGCCTTCGACTCGCCGCCACACGCACCACATCCACCTCCACTCACACCCAACCGAGGAGCGGCGAACAGCGCACAGCGCACAGCGAACCGCAAAGCCGCACGACATCACAGAGGCCCATGAGCGCCGACATGGGAGCGTGGCACCAATCGCCCTGAGCCCGCTGGAGTCGACGACGATATCCAGCAGTACCAGACTCTCTGTCACCACGTTGCCACCATGAGCTCCCGTATGTCTACACATTGAAGTCAAAGATTCTGCATGCGTCAGGCAACAAAGCAGTCGTGGGGAGCGGCGGGACGGGGACCACCTGCTCCAAGAGAAAATGTGCTGATGTTGGGCCATCGCAGTCAAGCAGTTCATCCGCAACGTGCGCGCCGCCAAGACCATTGCCGACGAGCGTGCCGTCGTGCAGAAAGAGAGCGCGGCCATCAGAGCCAGTTTCCGGGAAGAGAGCCATAATTCAGATTTGAGGTGCGCTCTGTGAAGCCCTATATCCCCATGCAGAGCTATGCAGCACCTGGAGAGCATTGACTCCGCTGACATCTCCTCCTGCAGGCGAAACAATGTCGCCAAGCTCCTCTATCTATTCACCCTGGGTGAGCGTACACACTTTGGCCAGATCGAATGTCTGAAGCTACTCGCCTCTCCGCGCTTCGCCGACAAGCGCCTGGGCTATCTGGGCACTATGTTGCTGCTGGACGAGAACCAGGAGGTCCTCACATTGGTCACGAACTCGCTGAAGAAGTATGCGCCCCCGCTATCGCTCCCACTCTGTCAGTGAATGCCCCCGGCGCCGTTCCTTCGCTGACCATCTGTAGCGATCTTAACCACAACAACCAGTACATTGTTGGTCTTGCGCTGTGCACTCTCGGCAACATCGCATCCATCGAAATGTCCCGGGATTTGTTCCCCGAAGTCGAGACCATCTTGTCTTCGTCAAACCCGTACATTCGCCGAAAGGCTGCCTTGTGTGCCATGCGCATATGCCGAAAGGTTCCAGATCTGCAGGAGCACTTTTTCGACAAGGCCAAGCTGCTGCTCAACGACAGGAATCATGGCGTGCTTCTCAGCGGCTTGACGCTGGTCATCAGCATGTGCGAGGCCGATGAAGAGGAGGGAGGCGAGCAAGGCGTCGTGGAGATGTTCCGCCCCCTCACTGGCAGTTTGGTCAAGGTCCTCAAGGCCCTCTCGCAGTCTGGCTATGCTCCCGAGCACGATGTGACCGGCATCACAGATCCCTTCCTACAGGTCAAAATCCTGCGCCTCCTCAGAGTCCTAGGACGAGGCGACCAGCCGACGAGCGAGCAAATGAACGACATACTTGCACAGGTCGCTACCAATACTGAAGCATCCAAGAATGTTGGCAACTCCATCCTATACGAGGCCGTCCTCACCATACTTGATATTGAGGCTGATTCGGGCCTACGTGTTCTGGGTGTCAACATCTTGGGCAAGTTCCTGACGAATCGTGACAACAACATCCGCTACGTCGCACTGAACGCCTTGATTAAAGTGGTTGCGATCGAGCCTAACGCGGTGCAAAGACACCGAAACACCATACTAGATTGCCTACGTGATCCCGATATTAGCATTCGCAGGCGAGCGCTCGACCTTAGTTTCACACTGATCAACGAGTCGAATATACGGGTCCTTGTCAGAGAGCTCTTGGCCTTCCTGGAAGTCGCAGACAATGAGTTCAAGCCGATTATGACCTCCCAGATAGGGATCGCTGCCGATAGATTTGCTCCTAACAAGCGGTGGCATGTTGATACAATGCTGCGGGTGCTGAAGCTCGCGGGGAACTACGTCAAGGAGCCAATTTTAGCCTCCTTCGTCAGGCTGATCGCAACCACCCCTGACCTTCAGACATATTGTGCGCAGAAGCTGTATGCTGCGCTTCGAGACGATATCAGCCAAGAAGGACTCAATCTGGCAGGGGCCTGGGTGATTGGCGAGTACGGTGACGCGCTTCTTCGCGGCGGATCCTACGAGGAAGAGGAGCTTGTGAAAGAAGTGCGGGAACACGAGATCGTAGATCTTTTCGCCTCGATACTAAACTCGAGTTATTCGGGGCAGATCGTCACGGAGTACATCATCACAGCCGCGATCAAGTTGACAACCCGCCTCCAAGATCCATCGCAGGTCGACCGTTTGAGGAGGCTTCTCCTCAGCCGCCAAGCAGACCTGGACGTGGAAGTGCAACAGAGAGCGGTCGAGTACGGCAACTTGTTTGGCTACGACCAAATACGGCGCGGTGTGCTTGAGAGGATGCCTGCGCCAGAGATCCGTGAAGAGCAGCGAGTGCTTGGCGAGGCCACCAAGAAGCGACAGAGCAGAGTTCCTGCTCGGAAGAAACCCAGTCAGATCACCGAACAGGACATGCTACTTGACCTCATGGGCGGAGACTCGGGATTGCCCTCTACGGACACAAGCACAACGATCAACGGTTCTCAGGGCAATAACGCAGACTTGCTTGCTGATATCCTCGGCGGAGGCGATCATGTATCATCGCCGGTACAGCAAAGCACATCTTCGATATCGAATGGACAGTCTGGCCGACAAGGAGGAATGGAGTCTATCATGGACCTCTTCGGATCTCAGCCGCAAGCATCGTCCGCGCACACTTCCGCTCCCGCACCGACATCCGCAAACGACATCTTCGGCGGACTTGGTACGATCCCTTCGCAGCCTCAGCAACATGCACACTTGGCATACAACAAGAATGGGCTGTTTCTCACCTTCAATGTGCAGCGCACGCCGCAGGCCGTTCAGATCATGGCCAAGTTCCAAAACAACGATGACTTCGCCTCACTGAGCGCGCTCAACCTCCAAGCAGCGGTACCGAAGACTCAGAAGCTCCAATTGCAGGCCATCAGTTCTTCAGAACTCGAAAGTGGTCAGGAGGCCACGCAACAAATGCGCATCACTAGCGTCCAAGGGGTAAGTCTGGTTCAGAGTAATCAATCAATCATTGCCCCAGGATTAACAGTTTACAGGGTCCTCCACCGAGGTTGCGACTGCGTCTCAAGATCACGTATGCGAAAGACGGAGGAGCACCGGTGACTGAGCAAGTGGACTGGTCCGAGCCAACGTGATCTGCGCAGTTGTCCGTACTAGGAAACATGCTGCATTCGAGACCTCATGCAACTAGTCTAGCAAGTGTCTCCTGTCTCAAGCGTAGCAGCGCACAGCATGGTTTTGTCCTCCAGTAATATCCTCCACTTGCGTCTTGTCCGTGATTGTTTGATCCACTTGATGATATTGTATGCCTCGTCCCATTAGGGCGATCAAGATGTTGGCGACAGAAGGCCTCTTAGGGTGAAGAGCACCCGCCTGGCCACTCGGACGCAACAAATCCTACTGCAATTTCACTTCGTCATCTATTTGGCGGGTGCCTCTTTGATGATCTTCCCGTCCTGTAACAAAATGCCCTCCCCAGTCCGATCCTCCACGCGTTTGAAGAGATCTAGCGGAACCAATCCATCCGCGTTTCCATCACTCAAAATGACTCCGTTATCGCTAAGACCAAACTTCAAACCCTCTTGAATGGCCTTGACAATGTCGAGGAACATCATTATCGTTGATGATTTCCTCATTCCGGATATCACTGGTGCGGTATCTGTGCTTGCCTGTCCACCATCCTCAACAATAGATTTGACGCCAGCAGGAAGGCCGGAAGCAAAATGTACATGATTGCGTGTCATAGGTTTGAGACCCCCGGCGGCCACAATCAGAGGCCATGCTTTATGCGTGGTGCCGTGAATGACGATTTGAGGGGCGTCCCCTAAAGTGATCGGCATGAGAAGGCTATCCTCATCGACTTTGAGGCTATGTCCCTGATTTGCTCGGATCAAATATTCCTTGGGATCACTTGACGGCGGAGGTTTTTGGTCGATTTCGTTCCCCTTTGGCTGAGAAATGGGAATTATGGTGAATCGTTGTTTGTCATTGGCTTCGACGACTTCCTGTAGCTCCTCGAATGTCACTTTGAGAGATCGGATGTTGCGATTTTGTAGAACATCGTGGACGTTGATATAGCCACCGTCGCCGAGTTTGAGGCCTTCCTTTTCTGCGCCATGGCGGAGCAACCATGACAGTTTCTTTGAAACTTGGATGCTTCTTGGCAGAGGCGCTCTTCCACCGCCTCGACCGCCATTTCGGTCGTCCCTCGCACCGCGCATTCTTTGGAAAGGTCCAGGCGAGCTTTGCTGGTGAAGCGTGGTCGCTTCGGTATGACCACGGGGCGTTAAATCTCGATGTGTGCGTTAGTTGCTATGTTTGCGCTTGCGGATGAACGAGCCAGAAGCCCCGAGGGTTCAGTCTTGCAAAATCTGCAACCGAGGGCGCGGCTTGCTATCTTGCTGTGGCTGTCGCCCGGCTGAAGAAGTGTCGAGAATTTAGAGGGTGCAGTCCACTACGCGCGCGCACGGACCTGCCTCACCACGTGGCTGAAGTGAACGTCAATTTATGCGATGTGAGTCACGACTGCTCGGGATGACTTGAAGATGAGCTTTGAGATGGGCATTGTGCGATTGAGCATTCGTTGCTCCGTCTAAAGTGAATGGAATCCTCAAAATATGCACGAGCATCGAGTCACTGTCTATCAGCCGTTGAAGCCCCGTAACAATCTGGCACCGAAGGGAAAAAGTCTTCTACTTCTGCTCCTGACTGCTCTCATCGCTCTTTTTACCTCCAAAAAGGCCACTGACGCTCTTCGCCCCCGAACTGAGGTATCCGCCAACACCCTGGGCGCCATTCGAGACGCCATTTCCGGCAGCTTTGGCATTGTTGACAACCGGATCAGTCACACTCGATGCTTGTCCGCCATATGTACCCTTGTCGTCTTTCCCTCCGCGTTCCGCCCGATTGACGCCCTATGTAGCATTAGAACATCATCCCCAGCAATAATTTCAACGGAAAAGCACGCAGAATGGTATATGTCCAACGTGTTCTACTCACTTCTTTGCTGGCCATGTCGCCAATGGGCTGTAGAAGCCCTCCTTGCCCTACTTGCCCTGCAGCAAGGTTGTTGACGCCGTCTTGGAGAGTGTCCACCTGCTCCACGCCCGTGAATTTGGTCTTGTCAAGAGTGTCTTGTGGGTCAACGTATCAGCGGAGCCCAGCAGCTGTCAGAATTCGGGCAACACACCTTTGGTGGCGTAGCTCGCCTTGTTGTCCTTTGTGAACCACTGATGTCGCATTCGATCAGCTCGTGTGTGCTCCACCGAGATACTCCACCAATGTCTGTGGGACATCATCTGAGGCTTACTTTGAGATACATGTCCTCGATCCAAGGCATCCAATTGTCATACTGATGTTGATATCCTTGCTTGATCCACTCGGTGTAAGTGAGCGATTTCTTCTTCTCGTCGGGCAAAGCATCAAAGGTCTGCTTCTTCTGCTCTTCGCTCATGGCGTCCCACTTAGAAGTGCCAGTTCCAGTAGCGCTCTGTGCCCCAGACTGCATGGTGGATCCAGCCTGCTGGACGCCAGACTGTGCTTGCTGGCCAACGTTCTTAAGTGCGTCCGCCATGTTGCAGGTATCGAATGAGCTGCGAGATAGCCTCCCTGAAACCGCGACGAGTATCAGTACAACACAGAATCGCTGTCCAGAGCGCGCCGGGACCAAGACTTACAGATGTTGATGGAATGACAACGGCAGCGTCTGTGGACTCTATTTGCGAGGATGCGGTGCTATTTGTATTGCCTACCTCTCGAGCGGTACGACATAATGCGCATGGCAGCAACGCATCCTGATGATTGTTTGGTGCCAATCACTTGCTACACATCCGGCCGGATCATACGTCACAATGTGAGAGCTCTCGCACCAAAACTTGGTGGAAGTGCTTCGTCAGCCAACCCGGTCTTGACCCTGGCAAGCGATCGGCGACCTTGTCCAGGATCTGAGCCTTGGCCATCCCTCGATGCATGGCATGCCGCGTCGTGGCTGTGGATGCTCACGTTGCATGTACCGAGACTGCTTGCAGATATTGTTGATGAGACGGTGGAACGTGTCTTGTGGGTGGGATTGGCAATGATGCTTATCGATTGGATACCCGATTAGATGCCTGAGGCATGAAGATCTCGCATGGAAGCAGGCGACGTTGGTACGCTGCAACTGGGGCATTGACTTCTTCTTCCCTCTCTGCGTTCATGCAAATAAGGACGGTCATCGAGAAGGTCCAGAGACTACAAGGGGAGGATGGGATGCCCCATGAGACCGCAAAAGCCTCGCAATCTTCCCGCAACCGATGCGGTAAGAAGAATTCAAGTGACCGCTCCCGCTCAAGTGCTGCGATTGACCTCTCTAGGAAAATGCTGTCGTTAGTGCAGCCTGGGGTCGGGAGGCAGAAATGCCAAAGTAGCCCTGAGAAAGAATAACGCAGCCAAGACACTCCATTTGTAAACATCTAAACAGCCGTTTCTCGTGAGCTCATTACACCAAACATTCGCAAAACGCCTATCGCTTATTCCCATAAGAATGCAAACTCCCCTCACAATTACACCGCAAAGCTCATAACTCTGCGGCCTTGACGCATTGAGGACGTGCCGCCTTCCTCCTCGATGCGACGGCCAGCGAGACAGCTGCGGAGAGATGTACGTCGTTGCGGAGATTTGTTGGTGAAGTCAGTCATCGCGCGTGATGGTGGGCGCGCGTTGATGGACTCCTCCTTCTCCTCTGGATGGCAGCGCAGCCTACTCTTGAGCCGAGGCGCCGAAAGGTGTGCCCCGGGTCGTCGTGGCGGGACGGTAAGAGTGTTGGAGTGTGTAGGTGTAGATTCCGGTTCGGAGCTGTCGCCAAAGCTCCCGCGGGGGCTGATTGATGGCAGTTCGGTGAGTGCTTCTGGACCTAGTAGGCTGGCTTTGCGGGATTCTAGGCGACTCATGGGACGACTATTCGCCGTCGTCCTCAGAGCAAAGCTGGGCTTACGGCTCTCGAGGCGGCTCATTGATCGAGCATTGCTGGAGGTGCTGACGGCAAGGCTGCTCTTGCGAGAAAGCCTCAACGGCGAGACGGGTGGGGGCTGGGCGGGGGGGTCTGGTGATGATACCACATTCGGGGCTTCATGTTTGCTTTCCGAGAGTGCAAGGCAAAGATCTGTCAAGTTGCGACACATGCTGTCTGCTTTGCGTCTGATCTGGCGATCGTTGCCGGTAATGTTGTTGGCGATTGAAGCAGCTCCGTAGTTGGTGCCTTGTGGGCCAGATGCATTGCTCGTTGTTGCAATCTGTACGGCATCCGTGACTGTAGCTTCAAGTGCCCGAAAGACAGCGGAGTGGAGGAGTGGCTTTGCCTTCAACAGCGCATCGTTCAGGAGAGGATGTAAGTTCGAGTTTGCTGACGGTGAATTGAGCGCTGTTTTGTCCGCTGATGGGGTGAGGGCGTCTTTCTTGGAGTCGGTGGGATCATGCGACCGTTGCTGCTTGGGCGACGAATCAATGGTGGTTGGCGCTGTGGTGGCAGTCCGTGGGCGGTCGCTGGAACTGCCGGACGCGGTGAGGCTGAGGGCAGATTGCTTGGTGCTTCCTCCTGACTCGAGCATTCGAATGCGAGATTTGAGGCCATGGAGTTCTCCCCACAAAATGTCCGCTGCTTGCGAACCTTCCGACGACTCTGCGTGGTGTGGTTCGGCGCTGTCGGCCGGTGAGACCTGCGACTCGAAAGTGGTGGTTGGGTATAGTTGATCATCGGCACTCGCAAATTCAGATGGTGCTGTTCCAAAGGATGTCCCGACAGAAGTGCGGCGGCTGCCGTGCTGCGTTGCTTCTGGAGATAGGACGCGCTCGCGTGGGGATATGGGATGCCTGTTTTGGAGATCAGACACGCGGCGCGTGCGACCAAGCTGGGAGCGGCCGGAGAGTGAGATTGTGTCGTCGATCTGACTTGCGGCATAGTTGGCTGATGTGCGGCGTTCAGCGTTCGGGGCTGTGGGATGGAGGTCCACGGATGCTCTCAGCTTGTCAAGACGCGACTGTGGTCGGCCGGCGTATTGGCTGGTAAAGGTGGGCGTCTGCGCGTCGTAATTCTGCGCGTGAGAGTGCATATGCGTATGGCCAGCAGTGGCTGGTCTCTCGCTCGCGGTGACGGGCAGAGAGCGGCGCTTCTCGCGCGCCGAGTATGATGCGCGGGACATGGAGCGCTTGAGCTGGGACAACTGGGCAATGCGATCTTCCCCGTCGCTGAGCTCGTTGCCGATGTCTAGGAAGAGATCGCGACTGGGCGTGGTGTCTTGCGCGATGTCGAGAGCGTGGTGGTGGGTGTAGACGTGATTGTCGCGGAGCGCGTGGGCGGACATGATGACGGGATGGATGGCACTGGGCGTGGGATTTGAAGAAGCAGCGTATGTGCGGTGCTCGAGCTTGCTGGACAGCGGCGGCCAGGGCAGTGGAGTGCCTGCAAGGGGCTGAGCCGGGGTGGTGTGGTTGGTGTGGTCGGGGTGTGTCGCTAGCGGTGCTGAAGCCTGTTCGTGTTTGGGATGCGGCGGCGCTGTCGTCAATGTCTCGGCCGGTGCTGATACTGATGCTGATGCTGATGCTGCTGCTGCTGCTGCGGTCGAGACTGAGGCTGATGCGGTCGCTGCTATTGCTTTGATGTTGGGTGTGGTGGATCTGGTTGCTGGTGCAAAGCTGGTGGTGGTGGTGGTGGTAGTGGAGTCTTCTTCAAGTTGACGCGCAGCGGCGCGGGACGACACTCTGCCCGCAACTTGAACTTGGCCTTGGCCTTGAACTTGCTTCCCGTCCCCTCGCACTGCACTACTCGCACCACCGCCTGGAGATGTATGGTGAGACGTATGATAAGGAGGTGTATGCGCTGCTAATACGCCGCCGCCAGCATTCAGTCGGCTTCGGCCTCGCGCCGGTTCTCCCTGGCCAGGTGATATCGTTGCTGGAGAGGCTGCCAGCCAGCGTTGAGGGATCGCTGGAACAGGCGGTTCTCCTCGTCCGACGGGGAGGGAGGCTCTCTTGTTGCTACTGCCGTCGCTGCTGCTGCTCCGTCTCCTGGAGGGTACAGGTACAGGTGCAGGCGCAGATACAGGCGGAGGTCCAGCTGGTGTAGGCTGAGGCGCTCCACCTCGGAGCTGCATGTGATCGCGCTGCCATTGGGCAGTCTCCGCTGGTGCCGTTGCGCTGCGAGCAGAGGCGGCAACGGCGGGCGCGCTACTGCAGCACTCGTCATTTCGTGCCTCGTGGGCGTGTCCGGTGTCGTCGTTCGACTCCTGCTCTGCGTCGAAAAAGGCGTCTTCCTCCCCCGACGACATGTCTTCAGGCGCAGCAAGACGTGAGCTTGCCTATCTGGTGCTGCGGGTCCTGGACACGAGGGCTTCTATAGTGGCCACTGTTTGAGCTGTCTATAAGAGTACCACGATACATGTCGCAGCCATGAGTTCTCATCTCTCCACCTCTGCCTCCTTGCCACTCTAGCTCATCCCTAATCTGACTCTTGTACCTTGCATGATTCGGCCGCCGATTTTAGACTCATGCTGGCAAGGGCCTGCTATTCCACCTTAGGCTCGGGAGATTAAGTACCAGGGCCTTGACGACCAGCGTCGCCCGCTGATCGTCTGAACTCTCACAGGCCTGCCCAGCTGCAGACGCACGGATCCAGTTTGCAATTATCATGATCGCCTTCGCCCGTCTGAGCCGTCTCCTTCCCGTCCACTTCAAGCGCGACGTGGTGATCGATGAGCCGGACTGCCTTGCCATCGAGACTTCTGCTCGGTGCTCAGCATCATAATGCATCTATCACTTCTTCGCCGGATAGTCACTGTTGATAGACGCGACGCCCGGGCTTTGCTCCCCCTATGCAAGAACTTCCAAGAATAAAATGCTGCTTGTGGATCGACTCTTGAATATTCACCGACGATCAGCAGCCTCTTTGTGACTCGCAGCGAGATGAGCTCTTTCGTACAAGTGCTGTTGAACTCATCGCCGTTCTTACGCAATGCGACTCATGACTTGCAGCGAGGGTCTGTCAGCCGTCAAATCATCGCCTCCTTGCCCAGCGCGAGCGCGGCAAGGCTGATTCGTTTTGTTTACGGCAGGGTCGTAGGAGTTGGTGCGCGTATGAAACCACCGGCAGCCCCAACTAGGAGCCCTACGAACCTTAGGTTCTGGAGGTGTCTGCCGCACGTGTCGTGCGCGTCTGCACTGTCCAGAGGAAGAGCCGCGCCGAGATCTATTCTCCGAGCATGCACATTGAAGAATGCCTGCGGACAGAAGTATAAACAATCTGTATTCCGTACTGCCATTGGCAACCATTGAACAGCAGGAAGACCTAACGAAGGATATGCATGTAGCACTCTAGCTGGTACCGATCCCTTTCAGCTTCAGCCGTTGCGTTGATCGGTTTTGAAACGCTTGCTACAACCTGCGAAACGAGCACACTTGATCCACGCGTTCATCACAATGCTAAGTGCCTGACAAAGGACTACCTGGGAGGGTTTGTGCAGATCTCATAGGCATGCTGAGCGGTGCCATGTTGTGGGTATTTCTGTCGAGGCACCTCAAAAAATTGATGGCAGCGGGAAGTACATCTGTAAATGGATTGTCAGGCGTGAACTCGTCACCGTCCGATATGGATCTCGAAGATCATGAGGTTAAAATACGCGAAACGGCAATCTCGATCTTTCCAAACGCTCTGGCCAACACGTTCGTGTTGCTAGCAACACTCATGCTTGCGAAACAGCGACAGGTGTTTAGTAAGCATTACGAAGGACGGGGTGAGACAGATGTTGCCGACTTGTAGAACTTACAGCATCAATAACCAATGTCTCTTGTACCAGAACTGCTTCAGGCCATGTAGAGGACATCGAGGAGAACGACGAGCTAGAAGGTTCAAAGTTCCACAGAGATATCTACCTTCTCGCTATGCAGTCAGTCTTAGCATACTCTATATGATGATTTGCATACACGGCAGCTCGGAAAGCTATTTGTGAGCAAGGATGTGTAATTCGCATGGTTGCTGCCTGATAGCAGCACGCAGGTCAGCTGCAATTACCACCTCGAGTGAGGCCAAGAGTCTTCTTCTGGAGATTGGTATACCGTTGCATGTACACAGCGGCATCCTCATGGTGTGCAGCGTGGAGACTCAAGCTCATGCTCCTGGCTTGCGTGTGCGGTATTGCCCTTCCTTGAACAGAGAAGACATGTAGGCAAGCTGGTGGAGATTTCTTGGCACGTATACGACTGTGGCAGGGCTGTAGCCGCGGTGCTGATCATTGGGGCTGTAGGGCGTACGAACGGACTGGGTACAGAGACTTTGGAAAGCCCTTCTGCAGCTCGGTTGCGACGAGTCGAAGACCAGCCTTTTCGAAGAGCTGCCTGAACTTCATGTCTGTCCTCGTAACACTGCTGTCGACTTCGTCGTAGACGTCTTCCCCCAAGTGGTGGTTGCTGAGGTTTTCCTTGACGACTATCCACCCACCTTCTGCTAGTGCACTTGGCAGCATTCTCAGATAGGCAACGAGCTGAGCGTCAGTGAGTTGCCCAACACACCATTGGTTCCAGATGACCTCGTACTTTGATTCTGGATACCACTGCTCCAGGCCCACATTGTAGATCTTCCCGACGCATGGGAGGCCTCTCACTTGATCGGTGAATGACACAACCGGCTCAACAATGTCGACGATTTCGGCCACGTTTGCAAGGAAACCCTTGGTGATCCTGCCTATCCCGGCACCGCAGTCTGCGACCCTTCTGAGCTTGCCAGCATTTCTTTTGTACTTTAAGCGCAGCTTGGCGAGGAAGTTCGCGGAGCCCTGGAGGTCGACGCGGCTGACATTTTCGTATCCTCCAAGAACTCCGTCGACAGTGGCTGGCGTGCTTGACCAATATCTGATGGCGGCCGCATGATCAATGCGCGAGTCCGGCGCCTTGTCATCGTTGCCATTGACGTGATTTCGCGAGCTTGTGAAGGGCGGCGCGAGTGCTTCCTCTCCTTGCATCTCGTCCTCTGCCATGCTCGAACTTCTCTTGTGTCTGCAGTCTGGCCTCCTCTTATCGCACCCTGCTCTAGCCTGCAGCCCTCAACCTCTGAGAGCAATGCGAGAGCAATGCGTAGTCACCGATGAAAGAGTCCGCAACTCACGACCAGAGGTTCATGTGCGGTGAGTAGTCAAACTATGACCCATGGAAGGAACGTGCATAGAGTGCCGAATGCCTTGGCGTATGTGGGGCAAGCGAGACCACCAAATGCTACTACCATTTGTGATTGACGAATATCATCTGCCTGCCTAATGCTCACCACACATTTAGCGTCAAAGGAATACGCATTTCTTCACGCGGCATCTGCTGCGCCAGGATTCTCTTTCCCTGCCGCATGAGCTCTATGATGAGGTGAAAGCTTCCATTGGCTGCTATTGCCCGCCCACGGAGCTCAGCATGCCAGAAGCCAGCAGGTCGGTACTTCCCCTCCTCGGCTATCACTGATGGGATCCACGGCCAATGTAGCATATCGGGATCATCGAGCTCGAAGGTGGGTTGTAGATTACTTCTCGTCTCTCTTCTGGCCTTCACTGTACCGCTTAGTCGAACCTAGATCTTTGTTCACGGCATACCCAGCCTGCCAAATTTACTATCCCCGAATGGCATTGAACATGGACAGCGGGCCTCGCACGCGCACGATGGAGGAGATGATGGATGATGATCCTACCTTAACCGTCAATGGTATAGCTGATGATCAAGCAAACGGAGACAAGCCCGATCCACCCATGCGGTACGTTCACGCCTCGATGGGAGGTGCTGTAGTCGTCTGAAACAGTAACTCACTTTTCGTCTGTCGACACCTAGATACGGCGAACCGCTACCCGAGACATGGATCCCACTTTACAAGAAGCCATTGCGAACTCCCACCCGCAAGCTACGTACGTGAAACCGGAACTCAGATAGCATGCAACATCACTTCAAACATCTGCGGATATCTTACCCCTTGCGCAGGTATTGCTTGCATTGGCGCTGGTATCTCCGCCATGAATTTGGCTTACAAAATCTATCATGAATGGCAAGACAAACTGGAGAGCTATGCTGAGCTCGTTATTTACGAAGCCAATGAAGACATGGGTGGAACCTGGGTAAGCGCAAAAAAACACAACTGGCTTTGATGTTTGCGATCTTGCTTAGACTCCTGACAATGTAACAGCTAGTGAATACCTACCCGGGCGTGGCCTGCGATGTTCCAGTATGCCCGTACTGCCCCACAAACAGACTTTTTTTGCTTACGGCGGAAGGCTCACATCTATACCTTCCCCTTTGAGCCCAATCCAGACTGGAGCGCCTTTTATGCTTCAGGCTCAGAGATCTTGCAGTATTTCAAGGATGCAGTCGCAAAGTGGGACTTGGCTCGCGATGTCAGGTGTGGTCATCGCGTTTCTTCTGCCAGGTGGAGCGAAGATCAGGGCAAATGGTGTTTGAAGGTGCGTTCACGCCCAAATGTAGATGTTCTGCTGTATCTGAGGCAATCACTGACCCTTGCACCTAATGAATCTAGATGACCACGAAGGATGGGAGGGTAGATGACACAGCCGACATATTGGTATCTGCAACGGGATTTTTGTCCAAGTGGCGCTGGCCCAACATCCCTGGACTGCACGACTTCAAAGGAGAAATAATGTGAGGCCAACGCGCTGATCTGTCGTACAGCGTGACTAACGTACAACTTATTCCCTCAGGCATTCCGCTTCATGGGACAACACGTTCAACCACAAGAACAAACGAATAGCCGTGATCGGTAATGGAAGCTCGGCGATCCAAATCCTGCCGCAAATAGCAGACGGAGCAGCGCAGCTAATCAACTTCATTCGCAACCCTACGTACATTACTCCTGGGCTTGGGAGTGGAATCATCGGAGGCCAAACGCAGTATCATTATACTGAAGAAGAGAAGAGGAAGTTTCGGGAGGATCCTCAAACGCTGAAGGAGTACCGCAAGAGGATTCAAGCCGGCAATAACAGAGCATTTGACATGTTCGTGAAAGGATCGAAAGCTCAAGAAGCAGGCCGGATGGCAACCGCGAACCAGATGAAAGAAAAGCTGGGTGGCGACGAGGAGCTTGCTGCGAAGCTCACGCCCAAGTACGAGATTGGATGCCGAAGGGCGACTCCAGGTTAGTGATTAGTCCATGAAAAGAGCTATGATGGGGAGCAGCCCGCTGATTTTAGTCTTGGTGTTAGGTCCGGGATATCTCGAGTCTTTCAAGCATGACCATGTTGTGTTGGAGACGGAGCCCATCGTGCGCATCGACGGAGATGGAGTATGGACGAACGGCAAGAAACACACTGTTGACGCCATCGTCTGTGCGACTGGCTTCGACGTCTCACACCGGCCACCATTCCCGTTAATCGGCCATAACGACGTTAGTCTCGGTGACTACTGGGAGAAAGAGCCTATGTCCTACCTGTCGCTGTGCGCCTCTAACTTCCCAAACGTGAGTAGAGTTAGCAGCAGACTGTTGCGTTCTCGTTCTAAACTCACAATAGTTCTTCACATTCTCTGGGCCGAACGCCCCGGTTGGCCACGTAAGTACCTTAGTTGAACCTACGAAGGGCGTTGCTCCTACATGGCGTCTTACCAATGTCTCAGACTTGAATAAGTCTATCCTAACATTCATATAGGGGTCCCTCATGGCAGGGCTGTCTTGGAGTGCAGACTACATGTGCCAATGGATTCAGAAGATTGCCGAAGAAGATATCAAGTACGTTGATGTGAAGCAAGATGTTTTGGACGAATTCAATGTCTACAGCGACGAGATCATGTGAGTGGTAGCCAGAGCGGGTCTTTCATATGATGCCGGGATGCTAACTCGCATCGTGCAAGGCAAACTTTAGCGTGGAGCGGCTCGTGCCAGAGTGTAAGATTCACGCGATTCGATCCCAGTACAAGCACCCCAAGCGTGCTATCGCTAACAACGTGAAGTGGTACAAAGGCCATCGAAAGGACGCACGCGTCACAGCAGTGTGGGCAGGTAGCATGCTGACCTACCACGACATGATCGGACACATCCGACCAGAAGATTTCCACAGTAGGTGAAGGCGTTCTTGTTTGTTTAGGACTTTCACTAATCCTTCCACCTATCCCGAATAGTTGTCTATGTAAGTGAGGACGCGATACTTGGTCCCGGAAGTATTACAACATCCATTGAATACACTAACGTCTGAATAGAGGTCTCGAAACCGGTTTCGATTTATGGGTAACGGACGTAGCTTGCGCGAGTATGATCCGGGCGCCGACCTAGCTTGGTATTTGGAGAGATAGAAGAGATAGAGACCTGTGGGATACAGCTGGGTCGTATTCGCCGTGCTGTGAGCTTCTCAAAATCAAGTTGGAAAATGATAAGAGCCTTTTATAAACCTTAGCCGCTTGCGAGGTAGTAGAACATCTGGCTTTCAGCCTTCCACAGTGCTTGCGGGCTTGGCGTCTATCACATGAAAGTCTCAGCAGACTTGGCATCACCATTGGGGCATCAGAGGACATTCCGACATATGGAAAACTTGCAACTCTGGCGGGTGCAGATATCTCGTACAGTCCATAGAAATTTGCACTATGTTGTCTCTATGCGGCCTGCATTGCCCAAGGAACACAGTACTCGCTTCGCACGCAGCAGCGAAATGAGGTCCATATAGCATCACACTTGATCGAGAGTCGACAAAGCGTGTTCAGACTGCCGGTGCGTCAGCCGGACTCGCCCGACATGCCCCGAGCATTCTCGAGCTCGGAGCGATACGGAGGCTGCGGAGACCCCAGAGGAGGCTTTGTTGCCGTTTAGACCCGCTGAAACCTTAGGCGACACCAATCACAAGCTGGTTCATCATGCCGAGGGGGGATCCCCGGAGAGGCATTATTTCATGTCTGCGAACTCATATAGCTCGCAAAGCCTCTCCGACAATCTAGTGTTTCAATGCTCTGACGACTTCCTAGCAGCTTCCTCTAAGCAAAACACGAGCAAACCACACCTAGGCAAGCGGCCGACAACACCCACTACTAATCTCCACTCAACCACTCACGAATTCGCCATGGCTACAGACAGGTACATCATGAGCTCGCGTTCACTGAGCTCAACATGCTGATAAAGACATTGGCAGAGTCAACAAGACTGCCCTCCACCCCGGAGGTGTTGCTCCCCAGCACGAGCACACGGAGCTGGAGGAAGAGTTGCACGAGCGAGCACACATCGACTATGATCGAGTAGCCATTGTGAGCCAACTTCCGCCCGGTGACACGCACACCCAAAGACAGCCCGCTAATGCTGTGCTCCAGATCGCCAACCCTTCCGTCGCTGCGCTGTACGAAGACGCGCTCGTCTACGAAACCGGTTCTGCAATAACCTCGACAGGAGCATTGTCCGCCTACTCTGGCGCCAAGACAGGGAGGTCGCCCTCCGACAAGCGTATTGTCAAAGAGGAGGGTTCTGAGAGCGATGTCTGGTGGGGGCCTGTGAACAAGCCCATGACCCCAGAGGTAAGTCGCCATCTCTGTCCGCGTCGGCTGCGCATTATCGATACCTCGCCTGCCTCGCCCGTCTCCTCGCCGTCTACTCGAGATGCGCTTCTTCATGCATACGCACACGCAGACGCGTTGCCGACGCAGCGGGGCAGGCCTAGGTTTGGCTCGGGAGCTGTTGCTGCAGACGTCATGCACCCCTCGCGCACGTTGTATAGCCGATCCGTTGTTGCGGCGCCCGCTAACCCGCAATCTCGGGCTTGGCCCGGTCTGTGCATGATCGCGCCCACCGCCCACCACCCCACCTCCTTCACTCTCACCTGGCTCCGGCCCTGCATTTGCTGACCTCATCCTTCTGAACGACTAGGTCTGGAGAATCAACCGAGAGCGTGCTGTCGACTACCTCAACACTCGCAACCGAATTTACGTCATTGATGGATACGCCGGCTGGGACGAGCGCTACCGCATCAAGGTGCGAGTGGTGTGCGCGCGAGCCTACCATGCTCTCTTCATGTACAACATGCTCATCCGGCCATCGAGAAAAGAGCTCGAACACTTCCATCCAGACTACACAATCTACAACGCTGGTGCGTTTCCAGCCAACAGATACACCACCAGCATGACCTCCAACACCTCCGTTTCCATCAACTTCCAAGAAAAGGAAATGGTGATCTTGGGAACCGAGTACGCTGGGGAGATGAAGAAGGGTATCTTCACGGTACTCTTCTACGAGATGCCAGTGAAACACAACGTCTTGACCCTACACTCATCGGCCAACGAAGGGAAGGATGGTGATGTGTCAGTCTTCTTTGGTCTTTCCGGAACCGGAAAAACTACCTTGTCAGCCGATCCTAAGCGGGCATTGATAGGAGATGACGAGCACTGCTGGAGCGATCGTGGAGTCTTCAACATCGAAGGTGGCTGTTACGCGAAATGTATCGGCCTTTCTGGCGAGAAGGAGCCCGACATCTTCAACGCCATCAAGTTCGGCTCCATCCTGGAGAATGTCGTGTTCGATCCTGTGAGCCGTGTCGTTGATTACGATGACACTACGCTGACAGAAAACACCCGCTGCGCCTATCCAATCGAGTATATCGAGAACACCAAGATCCCCTGTCTCTCGACGAACCACCCCTCGAACATCATCCTACTTACTTGCGACGCCCGGGGTGTTCTGCCACCAATCTCGAAGCTTAATAGTGCACAAACCATGTTCCATTTCATCAGCGGGTACACTTCCAAGATGGCCGGGACGGAGCAGGGTGTTACTGAGCCACAAGCTACCTTCTCTTCGTGCTTCGCGCAGCCGTTCTTGGCCTTACACCCTATGCGCTACGCAAAGATGCTTGCAGATAAGATTCATGAGCACAATGCCAACGCTTGGCTCCTCAACACTGGCTGGACCGGTGCTGGCGCTACCACGGGCGGTAAACGCTGCCCACTCAAATACACTCGAGCTATCCTGGACGCCATTCACAGTGGAGAGCTCGCAAAGACAGAGTACGAGACGTACAAGGTCTTCAATCTGCAGGTGCCCAAGTCATGCACTGGTGTGCCAGACGAGCTGCTCAACCCCGCCAAGAGCTGGACTGGGACTACCAGCCTGGACGAGGAAGTCAGCAAGCTTGGCGAGCTGTTCAACGAGAATTTCAAGAAGTACGCTGACGAGGCAACACCAGAGGTTTTGGCAGCTGGACCAACGGTTCCAACATCATCGTAGGTACATGAAGAAAGGTACTGAAAGCCTCACGGACTTTTTCCAGAATGCAAGTTTCCAACATAGCCGGTGGAATCATGAAGATTACCCCATAGGTAGATGCGAAGATTGTCATATGTATATATTCCCAAAGTTTTCAAGCCGCTGTGCCATGGTATGCTTCTGTGATACAAAGGGTCAAGAAAACTGAGTGGAGGCTCGAATGCAGCCCCATCAGTGTGTGAAATGGGCCAAGATCATCACGACCACTGTTTCACTCGTACGCATGGGTGGAAAGATCCATAATCTACTACCTCTCTAATATAATCCTCGCTTCTGAGGACTACCAAAATCCGATCGAGCCGGACCGCCTGGAGTGGCCATACGAATTGGTTTTCCAGATGGAGTCCCAGGAGCACTAGCGTTTGGTGTCCTCACATCCCCCGATCTTGGCGGGCGAAACTCTGTCACCCTGCCTTTCTGATATATTTCGTCAATCATTTGCTCCAAGATACCCGCGCTGTGGTACTCTTGGTACTTGCGCCACAACCTCAATGCAGTCCGAGCATCTTCGATACTGTCGTGCCCCTGGTGGATGTTCTGCTGCACGTCCTCCTGCAAGACGACCCAAGCAAGGAAGCGCAAAGATAGCTTTCGACGAGCTCGGGATCCTAGCGAGAAAAGCTCTTGGGTATCGATGACTTGTGAATCTGGCACGTACATGTTGATGATGCGGAAGTCCGAGGACAGCCCATGTCCAATGAAAGAGCACCCCAAGTTCAGAAGGACCCAGAGCTTCTTGTAGACCTCCTTCAGAGGCACCAATTTAAAGCGGCTCGTTCCGACAGTCAAATCGCCATCGTGCAGTCCCGAGTACTGTGTGAGATAATCGTCGATAGGCTCATCAATCGCAATGTAGTCGTCGATGAAAGGCAACTCTTGGTCATGACCATCGCCCCTCAGGACGGACACCCTTGCCAGACCTGATCGGGCTGGGCGTGTCATCTTTCTAGATCCGTCGGCGCCGACATCAATTTCCTCTCGCAGAAGCCGGACGAATTCAGCGTCAATGCCCACGTGCGTCTGCTCGCCAGGTAGAGGTTCCGTCTCGGAAAGAGCCTGGAATGCGTAATCCGCCGTGAACGGAGGTTGCATTGGGCTTCTGAACAGCACGCTGGTATCAATCGCTTGTTTCCAGTCGTTATCGATACAATGTGAGGCGGTCTTGATCTGATATGTAACAACAGACGGAAATTTCCACTGCGAATTAAAGTTCAGTGCGTCGTCGGGCGAAAGCTTGTGAACCAGGAAGTCGTTGAAAAGGTGCCAGTTGCCCTTCTGTAATGGATCCGTATCTGCCAAGCCTACATCTATCACTGCCACAAGATGGGACTTTTCGCCCTCACTGGGTTTGACATCGGCAACAACTCCGACTAGCTCATACACAGTTACATTGTGTTGGCCTCGGAGCAGATGCAGTTGTAGATCTTGGCCCTCATAGCAAAAGAATCTACCGCTTGTGACGATGACGCCAATTTCTCTTGGTAGGAAACCAGGAACCGACCAAAGTTGTTTCGCCTGCAGGGACGTAGCCGCGGCGTTAAGCGTTAGCACTGCTGGCAAGTGACGAATGGCTCTGTGAGAGACCATAGGCTTGTACCCGTTGCATCTTAAACACCAGCCCCTATGCTGAACGTGCCTCTCCATTGAAGATTTGAGCACTTGCGTGAAGTAGTGACGAACATTACGATGCTTCGGTGGTCTCTGCGGCCATTGCAGGTCATGTGTATACCATACTCTGTCCGTACTACTCTCGTAGTTGCAGTGGGCGCATTGCGTATAGTCCACGCCTATACTTCCAAATGCAGCATGGAAATCCCCTAAGGACGGGGCCACCCATTTGAAATTGTCCTCCAGCTTCTGTAGCAGGAACCTATTGAGGTTCTGCATCATGGTCGTGAGCGGCAGGCTGCTCGTGTGCTCTTCGAGTACGTTTTGAGCAGGTGCGTCGGTCTGTCTGCTCAGCGCTTTGAGAAAGTTTGTTGCCTGGCAATTTGGTCCTTTCGACTTCTCGAGCATGTCTACCAGGAAACCCAGCTCGCACATCAGACAGCTCTCTAATTGGCAATCTCTCGCTGTGTGGTGTAGTACTAGATTCCGTGCAGTTGAGGTGAATCTCATAATCTGCAGAAGAGGGTTGGCGTATGAATTGACGATGTGTGTTTCCAGACCAGCGAAGCTCGTCTTGTTGTAATACCGAAAGTCGAAGTCTTCTACACCAAACTTGCTGTACTTGATCTCCACGTTCCGGTAGAGGAAATCGACGCCGGTTGTGGCTTGTCCTTCAAGTTTCAGAGCATCAAGGACTTTGAGGAGGTCCTCACTCATGCGTCGCTCTCCATCAAAGCCGCCATCTTCCTCCCTAGGCTTCTCACTCAAGAATTTGGGAGCTGCGAGAGGGTCCGATATCCGATCCCCGGAACTCGCAAATAGTGCCTGGTATCGCTTTTCTTTCTTGGTATTCGGGCCAACCCTGCCGTATTCGAAAGGCCGAAAAGCATGCTCCTGAGAATCGATTTTCGGCGGCGGTGCTCCAACACGGTGGACGAAACTGCTGGACCATCCTGAGAAGAGTGCCTCTCTGTAGAATGGCATACCGATGGAGTTTAAGGGTGCGTCTGGAGTCCAACCCAGCTGCTTGCTAGGAGAAGTGACATCTGCAATGTCCAACGGCTTGGCGAATTCTGTGAACTGCAGCTTGGCAGGCGAGCCCCAAAGGATCAAGTGATTGTTGCTGTCCACTAGAGCAAAGCCTTTACCCGAGGGCATGAGCTCCAGACCGACATAGTGTGCATCGAAATGATTCGCATACCGCATAGAAGGCATGTCCGGGTTTTGAATGTCAATTGAATGAATCAAACCAGCTTGTGACACCACGATGCAAGTAGAAGAGAGTTTTGGATGCATGCGCACAAACGCAGCTCCTTGCTGAAAAGGGACCGGCGGCGCAGGTTTACGTGCTTTCAGATCGTACACGCGGACCAAGCGCTCTAGTGAAAGACCTTGGTATTGCATCTGAGCCCAGCCGCAGGTTAACAAGTAATCGCCGCGAGCATCCATGTCGTTCACAGTGCCGGCGTAAGCCTTCCAGCTGTGCACAACGGATAGTGTCTTTGGGTCGAGCAGGTGAATTGATCCGTCGTGGGCAGCAGCGCAAATGTGCTGGCCTGCGAGACGCATTAGGGTGTATGGAACGGTGTCTCGAGGAGACGCAGTCTCGAGCAGCGCGCCCTTGTCCACGTCGATGCGGTATAGCTGAGATTGACATCCTGCTACGATCAGTTCAGTGGCGTCACGACTGGTGAAGCTCATGCATCGGAGGTCAGTCATGGACGTCTGTGCCACGTGCCATTGCGTTATGCCTCTCCGGGATGCCAGATGGACGGCTCGTGAAGAGAGGGAGACGACTCCCTTGTCGCAAAAGAGAAAGTGCTTCAGGACAGCGTTGCTGGGCGCGCCGCGCGGTGCCGTGCTCACATGGGCGCGGTAGGAGGTGTATCGCTGCAGCTCTGGCCCGTAGAAGGAGGTGACGCGACCATGCTCATTGCCTGTCCACAGCAAGTCTACGGCTGGATCGAATGCAAAGGCCGTGAGCTGAGAAGGACCGGCGTTGGGGGATGAAGCGGCAATGTTGATCCGGATCGCCTCGCTCCAGTCGGCCTCCATCGTGGAGTGCGCCACATGCTTCGATGGCGACTTGCTGGAAGTTGGGCGTAGAATGAAGGATGCAGGGTGCGCAACGCAAGACGCAAGATGCAAGAGAGAATGGTCAGGTCAGATCAATTGAGGTGATGATCAATGTTGTTGGTGCAGGAGCGAGGGAAGCCATGCCACAAGCCACAAGCCACAAGCCACAAGCCACAAGCCACAAGCCTCAAGCCTCAAGCCTTAGTCAGTCGCGCCTGTCAACGCGACTACTCTCATGACCTTGACCTTCTATTATATACATGTATCCCCCTCAAGACTGTTGTTGTGTTCATAGCCCTCCTCCTCCCAGTACAGTCTCCTGCGACACGGTCCAATGCTCCACACTCTGCTCATCTCTGCTGAGCAGCTTGGTGGTATCCTCTTACCTGCCATGACCCGCAGTCCGAATATCATCATGCGCCACAACAGCCCCCAGCTACACGCAGCTCCTACTTTACCTTCTCACACTTGTGTAGCTTCGAGGCCTTGTAGCTGAACCGTCTCCAAATCTGGCCACCGTCGCACTTGCACTGAATAAGTCATTTGATCAGCCACCCGTCGCTACCTTGCACTCATCTCCTTCGTCTGTCCGCCATTTTTGGGCCGCTCCAAAACGTTACGCTGCCTTCGAAGCTCTTCGACCTTCCACCACCAAGTCATGGCTGCAACCGGAGATGCGAGCCGCTCTGAGGCCATCGCGCGCTTTCACAAACACCTGACCAAATCGACGAGAGGGATGGCATTGCTCGGAGCTGGCTTGTCTGCCTCTTCTGGACTGTGAGTTCCCCAATCGATCTTCGACATATCACTTCAAATGACTCACGACCATGGACGCAGGCCTACATTCCGTGGCGCTGGTGGTCTTTGGAGATCCCATGATTCAGTCTCGCTTGCGACTCCGCGTGCTTTCGAGCGAGATCCATCTCTGGTCTGGCGTTTTTATAGCTATCGTCAGCATATGGTAGGGAGTCAAAGGGAGAGAAGCAGCATGACTTCTATACAGGCTAACCCTATTCCCTGGTCTTTGTAGGCTTTGCAAGCACAGCCAAACCCGGCCCACTACGCGCTGGCACAGCTGGCCCGCAAGATGCCCGAATTCATCACTTTGACTCAGAACGTCGACGGTCTGAGTCAAAGGTAAGTTGCTAGGTTAGACCTACGAAGGACGTTCTTCGCCCTACGTACTGTCTTACCAATGTCTAAGACTTAGATAAGTCTAGCCTAACATTTCTGAAGAGTGGACCACCCCCGTGACCAACTCAAGTTGCTACATGGTACACTGTTCGAAGTGAAATGCACAGACGAGAAGTGTGCATACGTTGCAGAGAACTTTGAGGATCCTATTGTACCAGCATTGGGCATTCCAACTGATGGAAAAGACCCTACTACACACAAGGCACGCCACGAAGTCGACATCAGCGACGCTTCAGTTCATCTTCCTGACATTGCCCGCGAAAGTTTGCCAAGGTGTCCGCAATGCAAGACGAGCCTATTGCGCCCGAACGTTGTTTGGTTTGGAGAACAACTGCCAAAGCACGTTCTTGACAGCGTTGACGAGTTTCTGCAAGACCATGTTGACCTCATCATGGTAATTGGCACCAGCGCACAAGTCACACCAGCTGCCAACTATATTTATGATGCGAGGATGAAAGGTGGCCGCGTGTGTGTGGTGAGTCTCTTCTTGAGCACTTTCGGCGGGCTAAGATCTGCGGTTCAAGAAGGCTGGTCGCTAACTCGCGCACACGGCAGATCAACATGGACACGAATGACGCTCCTCGCAGCGGTTGGGCGCCTGATGACTTCTTGTTCCAGGGGGACGCTGCTCAGCTCGTGCCGGAACTGCTGAGGCCCATCATCGGCGAAGTTGGAGGGAGAGCAGGCTGAAGCCACGAAGCAATGAGCTCTTGGGCGAGATTGAGGACCTGTAGCTGATACATAACCGACCATTGGGTCGCAAGTAAAGTCTGTCGCTCCATATGGTATCTCACGAACGCGTTGGAAGTGAATATGGAGTAGTAGTGGTGGTGAAGTCAATGAACCGTGCCGAGCCTTTCCTCCACTCGGCCCGATAGAGGATGGTCGAAGGCCGCCAGGGCTCCGACACTCACTTGCCGCCGGCCCTTGTACAGGGCAATCATCTCAGACCATGCGCAGAACAAGACCGCACTTGCTGCGCGCAACGACCCGTCCACTTCCCAAGTTTCGAAGCAGGCCGCCATTCAGCACGTCAGGATGTACGCGATCGCTCATTTCCGCGGCCGAGGTCCAGTTCGGACAGCCATTGCAAGAGACACATCCGCATCTCATCAAGCCGGGCGACCTGACTCCTGGCATATCCGCCCTCGAGTACCATCATAGACGGGCGGCACTGGCCCGAAAGCTGCCTCGCAACAGCGTCGCAGTGCTTGCCGCCGCCGATACGAAATTCCGGTCTGGAGCCGTCTTCTACGAATTCCACCAGGAGCCGAACTTTTACTACCTGACTGGCTTCAATGAACCCGAGGCTGTCGCTGTGATCGAGAAAGGGCAGTCGGACGTCGAGTACACCTTTCACTTGTTCGTGCGGCCAAAAGACGAGCGAGCGGAGCTGTGGGATGGGGCGAGATCGGGCGTGCAAGCTGCGCAGGATGTGTTCAACGCCGATGAGGCAGAGGATATCGAACATGTAGCGAGATTGCTCCCTGAGCTACTTGCTGGGAAGGAGATCTTCACCGATATTGGCTACGCGAGTCGCAAAAGCGCTTTCAGTCGCTTTGTCACGGGCCAGCCACAGGTCGATGGGCTGGCCAAGGTGCTTCAGAGCGCAAGCGTGAAACCTCTGCGACCCATTCTTAACCAACTCCGTCTCACAAAGTCCGAGGCTGAGCTGGACTGTATGCGCAAGGCTGCCTCTGTCTCTGGAGCGGTCATTAGCCAAGCAATGACCAGCACGCCGAGCAGCGAGAAGCAACTCTGGGCCGATCTGGCATACGGCTTTCGAAGCAATGGCTTGGATGGCGAGGCATATGTACCGGTGATTGCCGGTGGTCAGAATGCGCTGAGCATTCACTACGTGCGCAACGATGGACTTCTCCACGATGGCGATGTTGTGCTGGTAGACGCTGGTGGAGAGTACGGAGGCTACATTACGGATATCACACGAACCTGGCCCGTGAGCGGCCGATTCACAGACGCGCAAAAAGACATGTACAATATGATTCTAGGAGTGCAGAGGAGCTGTATAAGCATGTGCCGCGAAGACGCCAATGTCACACTGGACAAGCTTCACCGAATCTGTGAGCAAGGTATGCGCGACGGACTAAAGGCATTAGGGTTTGATATGTCAGGTGACGCTATGGATAAGCTGTTTCCTCATCATGTTGGCCATTACATCGGACTCGACGTGCACGATGCACCAGGATATTCCCGGACTGATCGACTTCGAGCCAATCAATGCATTACCATTGAGCCGGGTGTATACGTGACAGATGATGAGAGATGGCCTTCGCACTTCCGTGGCTTGGGCATCAGGATAGAAGACTCTATTGTTGTCGGAGACTCACAGTCCGAAGTACTCACAAGAACCGCCGCAAAAGATGTGGATGAGATTGAAGGCCTGAGAAGCTGACACATAGTGGCCTGTATAATAAGGCTATCATTGCTCTCATATCTGAATCTGATAGTTCAAGTCTTGCTCATGACCGACGCTCAGTTGCGGCACCTGCTGGTATCTTCCTCTCAGAATTTGCTGCAAAGCGAAGAAGGGTGGGAGATCAGCGATTGTCTCAGACATTGGATGGCTTCCAGCCTTTGACTTCTTACCCGTGTGTTCTGCAGGACCTGAATGTAGGACTGCCGTGGCCCAAATGTCCTCATACATTCGAGGAAAGCCCAGGACATTGCTCCCACGTGGTTGCCGGCAATTGACGCATCGGCTGACGTCTGATCGTCTCTGCAACCGGAGTACATCCAGACTTGTTTCTTTTGCTCGCCTGCATATTCTTGAGCAAAATCTTGCTGACCCAGACCGTACTGATCCGTCTCGGCTTCTTGATGTGTAAGACCACGGAAGAAGCTTTGCGCTCCTGCAAGGAGCTGCTTGGCCTCGCCGACCTGATTTTGTGAGGTAAAAAGTTAGTGGCCCGCCAGAATGGGATCATATAGCGCCGGCGACTGTACCTTGTCGAATGTGAATCCGCCCTGAATGAGATGCGAAGCGGCGCCGACAAGCCTCACACCAGTCTGTAGATTGTCGAGCATGGACACGTTTCCATCTTCGTCACTGCGGTAGACATACTGCGAGTTGTCAGCTCCAGCATCAAGTCTGGGCTTCGAACAAGGGTGTGAACGGGCCCATTTGACACTTTCAGAGGTCCGAACTTGCAACTTACTGGCAGCTCAACCGCCGAGCCACTGTGACAGCAATCAAAAATGATGAACAGACTGTTGTTGGGCGGCAACGATGTCACTAATGCCTAGGCACGAAAGTAGGGACGTCAGCGAGACGCCGTCGGTTGCCTTGGCTGTGGACTAACATACTCGATGCAGGACGCCGCTTGGAATCTGTCCGTTTCGTTCGAAGTCATAGGGCACAATCGTATCGTCAAATCCTGACGCTCGCTAGACAGGATCAGCATGCAAGTCGTGAATGCCAGGTCTTGAGAGCTCTTCTATATAGCTTACTTACATAACCTCCACTGTCCGCCACCTACAAGTCGGTCAATATGTGCATTAGTGAATGGTGTCGATGAGGTACCTGTCCGCTATGTCGACGACTAGAATCAGTAGGCTGTCTCGAAGTCGATTTCTTCATTGGCGTCGCACTTACCCATGTCCGCTATAGTGCAGGAAATTGATCGTTCCTGGCTCACTCACGAGCCATTGCATCGCTCCAAGCATGTTGTGTCCTGACGGCCAGAAGGACTGCAGTAATCAGCGTCGTGCAGTGCTTGATCCGCCCGTGATTGAAGGTACTCACGCCACCAGGGTCGGTGTTGGGATCGTCTGTTGTACACATCGTGGTTCAGCGTGCAGCAACAGAGGTTGAATGAATTGTTCTTACCGCGAAGAATGACTTGGGAGCGTCGGTCTGAAGAATAGCCCATGGCTGTCAAGAATTGCCGCATATTCTCTACATCCTGATGACAGCCCTGCAGTTGGTGTTTGCTTCCGACATACTACAAGTAGAGTTTGTCAACCACGTATCATCAATCCTTTCCATGCTTGAGGCTTCTCACGTTGATACCGATAAGTAGAGACTTCTTGCGTGGCCCACGCTGCTGAGAGTAAGCCATGGTCGGCAGCGATCGAATGGGTGGGTTTTGAGAGGCGCTGCCGATGCAAGTAAATATCAGTCGCGACAGCCGCAACACAAAAGATGTGGTGCTAGCCTCACTACAAATCGAGCAACAGGTTATGTGATGTGCAAAACGTTATGTTAGTGAAGACTCTCTTGGCAACATTGTACCTGAAGATCAGTTGCTCCCAAGTCTCCGGATACCTCAGTCGTCATCAGTGCAGCTGAACGCACGTGAATAGGCGTACGTTACGCGCAGCCGTCGGCGTTTTGCCTTGGAGCCGCACGGGACGAGGCATCCCGGTAGGAGTGGCGTATATTAACAGCATGTAGACTTGATTCTCATTTGCTGTACTCCGTACTCTAGAATCTCGATATAAGAAAACCTCTTTATAGCTTAGTCTCCTCTACTTTTAGACTACTATTCCTTAGCGCTCTATTATAACCGTTCTTCTCTATATATACTTTATACGTATACTTGAGGCTTTTATACTAATAAGTACGTCTATAAGTATATATGAGTCGTTATACCCCTCAAGAAGGCCCTTTAATAAGCGATAATAATTAAGGGTAGTAAGCTCGACATATATTACTACGACTTATTAAGAACTGCCTACGGACTACATTCTTTACACCGCTTCTCCTCGTCTTCCACCCTATCCATCGCGGCAAAGAATGTTGGCTAGCATTTGCACACGACATGAGACCGGCGATGGTACCATTAAGGCCACTGTCTTTCGGAAGTACATGACCTTGGCCAGTATCGCTGTACTCCGACGTGTCCGCCCACGATACTCATCTGTCTTGATGCTGACGCCCCACATCTGTGTCAAATATGGCCCCTATCAACATCTCTCAAGTGCTGCAGCAATGCAGCTGATCTCCGACAACACATCTATACCGGTCCCGAAGATTTATTGTGCGTTTGAGAGGAAGGGCATCACGTACACGCTCATGTCACGCATAGCTGGCTCCGATCTGGGCCACGACTGGCAGCAACGCTCCGAAGCGTCCAAGGCTAGTCTGCTCGCTCAACTCAAATCTTATGTCGACGAGATGCGTTCCTTGAAACCTGTCCATGAAGGCCGAGTGGAAGGCGCGGTCGGAGGTCAGCTCTACGATGCACGTCTCCCCAATGGAGCCAATCGCTTTGGTCCATTAACTTCCGTCGATGAGTTCCACCGCTACCTGCGAAATGGGTTGCAGGCCTCTCCGGAGCAATTGCCTGAAGTTAACGAATTAATTGAGAAGCAGACGACATCAAAGTACAGCACACGTTTCACCCATGGCGATTTGAGCAGCTTGAATGTTCTCGTGCGGAACGATCAAGTCGTGGGCATTGTGGACTGGGACACAGCAGGCTGGTATCCGGAGTACTGGGAGTACACCACCGCATACAACGTCAATCCCTACAATGAATTCTGGAGATATGAAGTCCACAAGGTCTTAGACGAGTATCCAGATGCACTGGAAATGGATCGCTTGCGTCAAAATTACTTCGGAGCGTTTTGAACAGTACCTCTTACTGATACACATCTGGTCACAAAGTTGCTGGAAAAGGCTACCTTGAAAGATCACGCAACAGTCTCATTGCCCTCCAAAAGATCATATGTCGGCACAGAGCCGCGCTTCCAGGATCCGGTCCCGTCATATCGCCTCTGTTGCCGCTTCTGTGCAATATAGTTGTTCGCTGTCTGCTCCATGGTCTGCCAGTCTGTAACGCTCGTGCCAAGACATCTGCCGTCGGCCGCCAGAGCAGCCACACTATCTCTTACCCAAACGCGACAAGTCCAACGCGGGTCTTGCTGCACCAAAGGCACTCGCTGCAGTACTGCTGCCAGTCGCGCCTTGTCGAGGACCTTGCCAATCAAGAGTCGCGCGAGCAGCATACTGGTTTGCTCCAAGGGGGATGTCCCTGCCTCATACGCCCAAATCTGCTGTCCAGGCAATGTAGGATCATGTCGGACATGGCAACGATAGCCTCTCCGGCCTTCAACCTCATTCTTGGGACCGACGATGAGTGCCCAGTGGTATGTGTTTGGATCTTGCCCGCCTCTCGCGTACAGGGCGATGCAGAACTGGTCTTTGTTCGAAGCGACCATCGAGAACGATGGAGAGGTCTATTCGGGAACGCCTGCACCTTCTTGTCAGCAGATTCGCTCGATCTCGCTTCCCTGGTGCACCTCTTGCGTGAACAGACTCACGGAAATTGGGAAGTTATGTAACAAACTTGCGACGAGAATCTGTTGCTTGTAACAGGCTTGAGCCATGCTGAGTAGTACTGATCCATCGCAGAGTGTCAGTACGGCTTCGCATAAATATTAAAATCAAGATATATTTTGCCGCCCTCTCAAAATACGTAAAACCCGCGCCGCATTGGCACCGTGCGGGGCAGCAACAATCCCTTGCTGATTTGCTTGCACCCTCTGTTCTCATGTTCGACAAGACTTCAATATACTCCACCACTCTGACAATCCGTCATGCCTCGAAACAAACTGCGCCTCCAGCTTGCGTTATATGCGCGGCCGAAATACCCCGGAACCTACCACTACGCGCTGTTCATAGCGCCCAAGACAGCCGAAGGATCAACCTACACGATAAAGCACCATGTCAAGAATACTCTGCAAATCATCGAAGGCCAGGCGGCACAGCCTTGGCGCTACGAGCATACTGTCATTGCCAATCTGGAAGATGAACAGCATCTGCTGGTGCGGATCGTTGTGGCTAAACTTGTTGTACCGCGCGAACGGGGCGAGCAAATCAGCGAGAGTGTACGAATCCACCAGCTCGATGATCCCGATGAGGTCAAAGCGAAGACATTCACGTGTCGTACGTGGGTACGAGACGTCCTGCTCCAGTTGGCAAGACAGAGTGCAGTCTCTGCCTTTCCATCGTGGGAAGACGTGGAAAGGAAGGCTCTGGACTATGTTCGGATCAAATTGATTCAGGGTTGCTGGAATGGTGGCCAGAAAGGTCGACCTGACGTGCCGTTGCTGGACCTACTGAACGGCGGCAGGGAATTGGCTCGGTGAGAATAAACTGGGCCTGGTGTATGCCCGTGACAGTGTTCGAGTACAGCCGTTCCAGGAATTGATCCGAAGTAATCTTGCGTAGCCCAAGACTAGGCTACGACAGGAACCGGTATCTCGAATCCTGGTAGTTCTGTAGGCGCAAAACCCACCATTGGCACGGTCGATGGGCACTGTGCATACATACATATGGTCTCAGTCGTCGCTGAGATTATTATTGATCGCCGATCGACGGCTACCGCTATCATGCGTACCCGGAACTTTTGGACGATAGGATTGGTGATCCAGTGCCTGCATGATCGATCGGTGACGGCGACAATGTCAACCGCAGCACGATCCTCCTTTCCTAGGCCCCAGGGAACAAATCAACAAGCACGACCTCACAGTATCTGTCCGCCCTACAAACCCCTGATAGCACGCCGTTTTCATCACACGAGGCTATCTCATAATGACCTCGATCAAGGACTGGCAGGGGAGTCTATCCCGCGAGACGCACGGCGTGGCGAGACACTTGCGCTTCCAAAACAACTTCCTCTCTGGATACTGCCTCGATTAATGTCCATCCACCCGTGACGGGACGCACGCTGTAGCGTGACGTTACGTTTAGCCCGCCGTAGTATCGTCTCTCCTGAATTGGTTGTGGCTGCTTTGTGTGTAGCGCATCTGCCTGGCGTCAGCGTAGCATTCTCAGCATTGTCATGTCCTCAGTGACGTCCATCTCGTAATTTCTCACGATATATGCCATAGGTGTTCGCCGCTTCTTCACGAGCCGCCGAAGGGAGATCTGCGTCTATCTTAGACACCGAATGCTGCCGAATACTGCCTCTAGTTTCCTCGTATTTCGCTGTCCTCCGTAGATGAGGCTGCAGGCCATCGCAGACATTTACGTTCGGAGGCAGGGCATCTGCAGCTGGTGTTGGTACGCCAACCTCGCCAGCACTACTGTTCGTCGGGAAGCCAATATACCAACCAGGACACGAAGCGCGCGACCAGCCATCGCTGTCATGCCATGTGCAGCTCACGCCAAGCGCCGGTGGTTGGCACAAGCAGAACCAAAGCGGCGCGGACGTGGAATATTAGGGTAGATTTGAGAAGTAGCACGAAGGAGTGGATTGTGGTGAGGGAGGCCCAGGCCGGGATGCAGAAGGAGGTGAAAGATGTGGTGGTTGATCACACTGGATGTGGTGGTGGGTGCGTTGGAGGTGGAGGTAGTGCTGTGGCTGTAGCTGTGGCTGGAATAAACATCAACAGCGTGCAGGGACCAACCTCTCGAGACTGACAGTGACAGCCGGCTACCTCCTCCCTCGTAACTTTACCTTATTCTCGTCCAACGTCCATTCGGTTGTTATAGTTGTCTTCGTTTCCGCCGTCAGTCCTTACCATGGCTCGCTCTCGGGCCTAGGCACGGCTCTCGTACGGCTACCTGGCTTGTCGCGTGAAAGAAGCAGCAGCGCGTCGGCCGCCCCGCCAACCAAAACAAGACAAAGCGGATGCAAACAAACTCGGGGACCTCACCTCACCTCATCGCCTCTGCCGGCGTGGTACGGTAGCCCGCACGACACACCACACACCACACCCCAACACACCACGCCCGCGCATATCCCGCCCGGCCAGCAGCACCCGGCAGACATGGCGAGCAGGCGTGTGCCACTTGCCAATGTCCCCGATGCCGTCAACTCGCCCGTCCGCAGCGTGGCCGCGGTGAGCGGGAAACGCACGCGTGCCCAAGCCGGCGAGCAGCGCGACATCGTGCATGGTCAGCCACCGACCAAGAAGCAGGTCGTCGAGGCATACGATGGCTACAACGACGAGAATACGGATCCTAGGCGGAGGAGCGGCGTGCCTGCCGTCGGACGTGACAAGCTGGACGAGCCATTCTCGCGCCGCAGTGGCCTCTCGCAGCCGACTGCGTTCGAGAAGAAGCTCGCCTCGGTGCGAGACAAGAGGCCTGCACAGCAGCAGCGTCTTGAACGCCCGTCCAAACAGCATGCCGACAACCTTGAGTCCGTCCGCCAGTGGCAGAAGCACTATCGCCGCCAATTTCCCAGCTTCGTCTTCTACTTCGAGAGCGTGCCGGATGACGTACGTCACAAGGCTATGCGGAAGATCCATTCACTTGGAGCTAGGGAGGAGAAGTTCTTTTCCAAGGCAGTCACCCACGTTGTTACCACACGCCCTATCCCAAATGACCAGAGCAGCACCAGCCCAGATGAGGACGGCAAGTACGATGTGGCACAGCCAAGGACCTCCCATCCGGCAACTCTGAATGACACCCGGCGCACAACCAACCTCCTTGACGCCAATTTGCAGCGTCGCTCTCAACCACAGACAACTTTCGTCCAGCAGAGTATCGAGAGCCGGCGGCCAACTTCGTACAGCGCCGATGTCCTCTCTAAAGCCCGCGCTCTAGGGATCAAAATCTGGGCTCTGGAAAAATTGCATCGTGTGCTTGATACTATTCTTGACGCTGATACTGGCGACCACTCTGCCGACCACCGTACCTACGTTACTAGCCGGACTTCCGCGAAGGCGACGCAGGATGTTGATCTTGAGCAGCTTCTCCGTCATGAGAAGGTGCGAGGACCGGCTGATCGAGATATCACCGTTCCAACCCAAGACATGGTTTCGTTGCGCGGCTGCTACATTTACGTGCACGACATGGATGAGAGAACGAAGCCAGTCATGGTTCGTGACTACACGAAGCCATCTCAGAAAGAGCAGGGCAAATGGCCTCAATTTCGAATCTCTGCCGCGGGTCGTTGCCCCTTCATTGAAGATCCCAACCACGCCAAGAAACTGCAGCAACAAGATCGCGAGGGGCAGGCCGTGAAGGCTCAAGACATTGCTCAGCGCAAGACTCGTGGTGGCACAGCCGCGCTGCCGGCACCTTCATATGCTCTGGTAGAGCGTGAGGTTAACCTGAGGCGCTCACCACGGAAGCTGGCTCAGGCGATCAAGCCAGAAATGGCTCAACCTCCGGTCCATCTTGCCCCTACACGACGTCAATCCTCTACGGAGGTCCTACCGGCACTCTTCAATAGCACGCATGCCAACATGCGAGGTCCTCCGCGCATGGTTCGTGGAGAGCCTGTCGCATCGGGCGTCCAGCCATCCAATGTCACGTCCGCCATCCGATCGCAGGCAATCTCGTCTACAGCCATCTCATCGACGGCTCCAAATGGACGTAGAGTCGCTGATACAAAGGAGGTCTCACTGCTCAGGAGCAAGGTGTTCACTCCCAGCAACGGTGTTGCGTCTTCCTACGCCAATAACGTTCGTGCCGCCATCAATAACGAACGAGATCCACCGCCTAGGGCCGCCAAGCGAAAAGCTCAGGAGACATTGGGCGTCGTGCGTGAGGATGATGCTGGCGAAGATGAGAATGAGGTCAAAGTAGACGCTCCTAAGCGGAAGAAAGCCGTGGAGAAGGATCCCAAACCTGGCTACTGTGAGAACTGTCGTGACAAGTTCGACGACTTTGACGAGGTGAGCACGTCCAACATGCTAACGCACACCCCCACTGACCATGTGTAGCACATTATCTCTCGGAAGCACCGCAAGTTCGCAATGTCATCGGAAAACTGGGCGGAGCTCGATGGCCTCCTTTGCCAACTGAAGCGTCCGCACAAAGATAGAACGCTTCTGTCTAATTGCTAGGCGGGCTTCTGCCTCTTACCAAACGGCTCTGATGTCTGATATAAAGGCTTTCCCGATATTCTTGTTTTTGCTGAAGGGTGCAGCTGCGACATTGATCCACGCGCCCTTTCAGATCGTCAGATCTGAGTTCAGAAGCGAAGCATAGCGATGTTGCTGTATGGTTATTTAATTGTAATGCGAGAGATGCTGCCGAGCGTATGTACGATGCTATGCGTGCTTGCGAGCTGTGGGACAGCATGTACTACCGGAGCATCATCTATGTAGCAGTACAGCAAAGTGGGCTGCAAGACATCTTGGAGCATTTTCAGCGCGATTCCTTACATCGACTCCGAGTCGGATCTCTTCAGTGCTCTTGACACTGATGTCGCAAACCAAGTCGTGATTACATGTGTGAGTTTTTCCTATCTAGACTTGTGCTGTTTACACTTTTGTGCGGATTCCGTCAGCTCAAATAATGCCTTCAGTACCTGCGTAAGGGACCTGAGGCAGCCGTCAAGTTCGCCGACTCGCCGAGTCGCCTGCTGCCACTACTGCTCGCAACAACCTCACCTCCAATAATGACATACAGACCTCAACTCGAGTCGTACGGCCGACTGTCGAGAGCAAAGAAAGGAGAGAGCAATGTCGCAATCACCACCGACTCCAGACTCCGCCGATGGCCCACCCGAAGAAGACGCGGCATTCGCAGACCTTCCAATGACCATGGCAGCTTCCGTCGTGCTCGAAAATCTACCAAAGGACGCCTCGACCGCTTTGGAGACGGCTGGTCAACTTGAGCAAGAGAAAGGTGCGGGACAAGATTGGCGTGCTAACTGAATCGTCCTGCTCACGCGAAAGTCCACTGTAGTCACCATTCGATTGTCACCTCTGCCCAACACGCCTCAACTCAAGCAGCTGCGCTTCAAGTGCAGCACCAACCAACGATTCGGCTACATTGTGTCGTTCATACGGAAGAGACTCAAGCTGAAAGATCACGAGTCGGTATTTTGCTATGTGAATTCTGTCTTTGCGCCAAGCTTGGACGAGGGTGTCGGTAATCTTTGGAGGGTGAGTAGAACGTCAGGTGGCTTCACTGCCGAAGAGCTAGCCTACTAACGGATCTTGCAGTGTTTCAAAACCGGCGACGAGCTTGTGATTGCATATAGCATCACTCAAGCCTTCGGCTAGCCGATCACCAAGTCATACCATAGCCGTTCGCAACCGCCTACAGCAAGGGTGGAAATTATCACCTCGCGCTACCATCTGCACCATGGCGTTCATTGGCTCTCAGCAAGCCTTCTAAACTCGGATACCTCTTCTTGCGGCATGGGATAGGTATGCTCTGGAGCAGGATAACTCCCATCCTTCACCTCCTTGCGATAGTCTGATAGCGCCTTGCTAGCCTCGCCCCATAGATCGCCATACTTCTTGACGAACTTGGGCAGAAACCGACCCTGGGGAAAATAGCCAGCCATATCGACTTGCACGAGCACCTGACCAGAGCAGCCGTTACCTGCGCCTATTCCGATGGTCGGAATCCGAAGCTTCTCGGTCACAATAGTAGCAACCTCCGCTGGTATGGCCTCTAGGACTACTCCAAAGGCACCAGCCTCCTGGACCGCCCGCGCATCTTGCAGCAACTTCAACGCCCCAGCCACTGATTTGCCTTGCACGCGGAATCCACCCAAAGAATTCTGCCTCTGTGGCGTCAGACCAATGTGTGCAAGCAGCGGAATTCCTGCGGAAGTAATTTTGAAGATCTGCGGCGCCATCTCCATCCCACCCTCCAGCTTGACCGCGTGCACCCTTCCTTCCTTGACCAACCGGATGGCCGATTGCAGAGACTGTCCCGGTGAGACCTCGTAGCTGCCCATGGGCAAATCGCCCACACGAAAGGGAGCGGCAGATCCTCTGGCCACGCTGCGGCAGTGCAGTATCATCTCCTCCAGCAGCACCTCGCTGGTGTCCTCCATGCCCAGAGCGACCATGGCCAAACTGTCTCCCACCAGGATCATATCCATGCCAGCGTGCTCAGCCACATGCGCGCTGGGGAAATCGTGCGCGGTGATCATGGTGATGCGGTCTTTCTTCTTGTACATGCTCTGTAGCGCTTGCAGAGTGATCTTCTTGCGGCCAGAAGCCGTGCCGGCGGCCGAGTGTGACGAGAACCTCCAACCTCGGGTGACGTGCCAGGCGACTGGCGGCGTGGTGCGAACAAGGCCAAGGCACGCTGTTGGTAACGGCCGCGAAGATGTCAACAGCGCCATTGGGATCGATGTGCGTGCGGCACGCGACGTAGTGTGAAGTGCCTGCGCTTAGGGAGGCTTGTGGAGTGGGTTGTGAAGTCGATAGAGGCGATGACAATGTGCAGACAGCGAGGGTCGCATTTCTGCTGGATCGCGCGGGCGGGGCATCTGAAGAAGTCGGTTTGCAGGTGTACACAAAGCTGCGTCGGAGGTTTGAGCATAGGAATTCGGTTCGCGATGCGGTTCCTCGGTAACTTTGACTTGGCTTCGAATTGATTTCGACTTGCCTTGCCCTCGCCTACCTGTACATCACGATATTTTCGACGACGTTTGTACTGCGTTATCGACAGGTCCTCGAAGTGAGCTCAGTGGACGTGAGTTTGAGACGCAGCTTCTGCTTGCGCAACAAAAGTTAAGTTGCAGCAAAAGTCAGCGAAGAGAAGCGCTTTCGAAATGGCGTCTGCTGTCTCACAGAAGGCTTGCCAGGCTTCGCCCCGACTACGACTAGTATACACATGAGTTCTCGTCCAGAGTAGTATGTTCCAGAACGCTCAGTAGTTGCGCCCGCTTCCGTACAGATGCTTCTCCCACCGCTGCCGGCGTTCCCATCTCGCCGGCACGTGCGCCCGAACCGATATGTACACATTCATCGCCACGCCGAGAGCTCCCCCATACACTCGACTCTCTCTAGACCGTCACTCCATCCTCATGGGTGTAGTGTCGTTCGTTTGCCTGTAGCGGACGACATTTGCGTCTGAAAGGATCAGGTCGTCGCATGCCTTCAGCCGTGACTGATGACCACTCTCGCACCTTCCTTCCCGAGAACGCCTCGTTCCTTTTCTTTCGCTTTTGGACTTCTATCTCTGCCTTTCTTCCTGCTGAGAAAGCCTAGCATGCCTGACGGTCGCTCGTGGCGCTGTTCGCCGGCGTTTGGCATGACCAGTCCTGCGCTTTGGTTTGCCATTTCACTCCAGCTGCCATGCTCGTTGAGCACGACCTGCACACCGCCGCCTTGGGACGTGCTTCTCGTAGACCCTCGCGGTCGGTGTTGCTGATACGACTTCCCGGAAGATGTAGCAGGCGGTATGTTCGGCGCAGTATCCTCGTATCGTAGAGTACGTGCCCGGTGTGACTCTCGAGGCTCGGACGTGGGCGGCATGACAGACGACGGATCTGACGTCGGCGAAGGAAAGTATTCGGTTTGAGGCGGGGAAGTGACGGTGGCTCCCATTTCGAGAGCAGCGGCTGGAAGAGGTGGTGAGCCATCCGCGGTGTGTGTGGAGGAGCGGGTTCGTGACGCACTGCCTGGAGTCTGAGATCGCGGTGTAGGAATAGACTTTGTCTTCTCGAGAGGGTGTTTCGCAAAACCAGCCTCTGTCATTGGGTCTCTTTCCCGAGTGTTTTGCCTAGTCGTCGTTCGTGAGCTGGAGGTGACTGCCGATGCAATTACCGGAGTGCGGTCTTGCGGCACGCTCGTGTAGTTGAACGGCTCGAACATGGTCTCAATCATACGATGCAGTTCGTCTGCTCGGATCTCCTGCTGAGTCGCGTCCTCACGCAGTTCGGCTCTGGGTTTTTGTTTGCGTGCTCGAGCTTCTAAAGGCGCTTCTTCCAGCAGAAGCTCCTCGAGGTCATACGTCGCATCGAAGTTGGTCTTTTCGCTGGACGGACAAAAGATTGGTTCGATTTCCTTCCCCTCCAGAGCTTCAAAGTCAATATCTCTGAAGAAGGGGTTGTCAGTTAATGTCTCAAACCCAGCAGCTCCTATCCGCAAGCTCTTATTCTTCTCCAGTAAGGAGCTGATTGCATGTAGACATGGCATAGACACTGGCGGGGATGTGACTGGGAATGGGGGATCAGCTTTGATGATCGCTTGAGCCAAGGCATCGTGGTGATTGGCTTCGAAAGGTCGTTTGTTGTAAATGCATTCGTAGAACAGAACACCCAGCGACCACCAATCGACTTCGGAGTAGTAGCCTTTGCCGCCGTAGACTTCGGGTGCAAGATATGCCAGCGTTCCAGATTTGCTCGTCAATGGCTTCCCCGGCGTGATGTCTGAGGCCACGTTGAAGTCTGCGAGATGCACGTGGCCTTCCGAGTCCAGGAGCACATTATCAGGCTTCACGTCTCGATGCACTATGCCCTGTTTGTGGATATATCGCAACGCACAGCCCAGCTCCGCAATCCAGAATCGGACTGCTTCTTCAGTGAAGGTCTTCCGCGATATGTGAAATCTAAGATCGCCGCCGTTCATAAGATCGACGACTATATACCTGCTCATACGTTAGCAGTGGTCAGAGGCGTCTGATTTTTCTGCCCACTCACAAGTACTCCATGTCCTGGAAACTGTAACGCAGATTGCACAGGAAGGGATGGTTCAGATGCTCGAGCATCCTGCGCTCCCGTATAATGTTCCGCACGCTCTCTGACCGTACCACCTCACCCTTTCGGATATACTTGAGCGCAAATGTCAAGCCCGTGTCCTTGCGTTCCACAATTCTCACTTTTCCAAACGCGCCCTTCCCGACCACCCGTAAAAGTCGGAAGTGATTCAAATTGACCTCATCGGTGAGTACAACTGGTTTCCCGTTTGAGTTCCCCATTTGCGGCGGCGGCGGCGGCGGCGAGCTGGAGAGGAGCGGCGGCGGTGGATACGGCGGCGGCTGTAGCGACAGGCAAAGGCAAAGTTCGAACCGGTAGCTGCGGAAGGAGTAGCTACCTCGCCGGCTTCATCGAGGCGCTCGCCCTTGCAGTCTAGCAGCAGTGCCGCTGTTGCTCCCGTGGAGAAAGGTACTGTAGGGAGAGGGTGGTGGCCGCTCTCCTTTGCGTAGGAAGAGGGCGTAGGTAGTAAGACCCAGGTAAGACCCAGGTAAGACTCAAAGTGCTCAACACCCTGGGCAGCCAGTACTGGACAACGTGGGCAGCGAGCGACGTTTCACAGACAGCACGCGAGGCGATCTCGGGCAGCACAGTACGTTGCACAGCAGCAGCGGAAGTAGTAGCAGCAGCACAGGCAGGAGGCCAGGCCAGGAATCCGGGTCCTGGACAACCCAATTGCACTGCTGTCGGTGCTGTAGCTGCTGGGGGTGTGCGGGGTGCCGCTTGCAGTCGAGCTGGCGGGCGGTGGTCAATCGGCGGGCCGTTGATGGCAGTGGTGGGTGGATTCGAGGGAGCGGTGGGCCGTCAGAGGGAATAATGGGATGGAAGGATGTACAAAAGGAGTACCACAGCGGCAGTGAATGATCCCTTGATAGAGGGTGCTGAGATGGTGGAGGGTGCCTCACACAACCGCGGCGGCAGCAACAGCAGCAGCAGTAATTATTGGGCCAGCACACATGCTCCATCGCGCACGGCCTAAAACCACTGCCAGTCTGCTAACAGTCGCGCTACTGTGAGTACCACAGTGGTACTCGCGGACATGATTACATGTGTCTTCTACCGCACATGCATTCTAACGAGATCATGCTCTCGCTCGGACACAATCTATGCACACTGCACTTTCACCGCCAATTGCGAACTTGCAGCGCACATCGCTCTGGCTCATCAATCGTTGGCGGCGATCTCATTCAAGACACTGATGATATCCTCATCTGCGGCGCGCCAACCGCCACGCCTCCTACTGATTGATACTTTTGAGGTAGCCCGTGCCGCCATGCCCTTGCCATGCGCGTGTCCGACAGTCTGGGTTGGCTCTGCCGTACCTCCCCGATGCGACTCCTCCTGAATCGTAACCTGATAAACTGCCGGCCTCGTGCTCGGCAACTGATGGACAGCATGATCCATCCTGGCCGGCTGTCTGCTTCGACGAGTACTGTGTCCTTTTACGATCAACGGCCAGCCCCGACAAGGATCACACCGTTGAGAGAACTATGTATGGATGGTATAGCGATAGGCAACGGCTGTCCGAAGCCATCCATGGAGCCCGCTCTCCACTTCTCTGCCCTACGGTGTGGGTCCCACGTGGCAACCCGAGTGTCCAAGAGCAAATGCAAGCCACCTTGGACGCCATCTTCGGCCATCTGGACGAATGAGACAGCTCTGTCGGGGTCAGGGGACCAGACAATTGCTTCCACGACCCCTTCTAGAACGTTACACTGATTGGATCCATGCAAGCCACACAATCCTTCTGTTCTAACAACAGTACGTGGTGACAAACCGATCAGACTGTCGACACTAAGGATTATACTCCAATGCAGGCGTGGAAGTCAGCAGTCTAATACCGCGGCGCGAATTGGCTGACCATATCATTCTTGTAGGAGGAGGAACAAGAATAACCGTCTACAACCTCCAGTACCTCACACGGCGATAGCTGTTGCAGCTTAGAACTATATGCTGCGCTTGGTGCTTTAACAAGACAGGATGGATGCTGTCAAGAACTCTGGGTGCAGATTACGGCGCCATGTGTCTTGGTGAGGACCACATCGTGATGCCATGTCTTTACTGGTCAATTACCGCGGTCAATCCTACGGAAGAGATCAGCAGAGCTTCTACCGAGATCACCAAAAGATACGGCCCAAAGAGCATGCGTTTTCTACAGATCTCGTGGCTCACGCGCGTCAATCGCAAGCGAAACATGGGAAGTATAGTGGTCGGTATAGAAAAGTAACAGAATTGCGCGGATTGATGTCGATGGCAGGGTCGAAGCTACGTCCAGCCCAGCGCCCCTCCACGCTATAATCCACGTCAACCTTCCCATACTATATGTTTGCATGTGCACAATGCCAGCTCATGATCCAATAGGTTGCGCCTTAGAAAGAAACTTGACATATCAAAACTCCCCATGATTGCCCAACAACACCGATCCAGGAAAAGACATTGAGAAGGAGCGCGCCGTGCCGTGATCGATATGGACAGGAGTCATACCTCATCCATAGTCCCAGCGGGCTCATCATCCTCGTCATCGTCGAAGCTGCCGACGCTGCTCATCTCGTCACTATCGTTCGAATCGCCAGCGCCGTCATCCACATTCTCCTTGGACGCATACTTGGTAACGTACTCTTCTAGTTGTCAGCCTCTGCTTGTCACGAACTTGATCGGAATGGTCTACCCTTCACTTTGGCGTCATATCCCTTTGGCTCCCTCATCATCAGGGCTGCTGCTTCTCCATTGAGCGGATCCGTCGGATTCGGATATCGCAGTAGTTGTGGAAGGAAGACTTCAAAGATGTTGATCATGTCGTACATCGGTGACCAGGTCTGGTTGATGACATCCAAGCAGACACTGCCGGACAGTTCGTCGATGTTTGGATGAAAGATGCGGTTGACGAAACCAATGCTGGGGCTTTTGTAAGGGTATTGGTCCGGTAACTCTACGTGAATCTTCCAGAGACCGCCGGCGAATGGTGCTATCGAAACGTCAGCGTGGTTGATGACGTTGAAGGAGTTCTACACGTACTTTCCTCGGGCCCCTTGAAGCGAACGTAGAATTCTTGCCTAAGAGCCAATCAGCGTCTGTACAGTCAGGCGGCACTGCATTTGGCATTAGTCTGACGGACACTGTCAAGACAGGTCAGTCAGCGCGCTGTGTCAGTAATAGTGGAAGGGAACGCGGGCCAGAATACGTACTGTTATCATTGACAAGTGTGACCTCGTAATCGCTCATGAGCATCTTCATGACCTTTTGCACCCGATCAGCATTGTCGCTTCACCGACACAGCCACAGGTTCACAAACGTCTGTCTCGATTCTTCGCTTTGGGCTACTCATCTTGCCGCTCTCTCCCTCCGAGGAGTCGCAACCTGCTTTCAACTGTCCCGCACCCGTTCGCTATGGGAGTCCTAAGCCGCTTGCCGCAGGCTTCAGTATCGCAATGTGTACTTGAGGATGAAGACGGTGTCGCTGCTGCTGCTGTTGCCGTCTTCGTTGCCGTATCCTTGAACCGTAGGAGGTATGTCAGGTGATGTCGCAGCGTCTTCCGTCGGAGGGTCAGGAGTGGTCAAACGATAGCGCCCGGCTTTGTTCGCAGGAGTTGTCGTCTGCAGGTGAGGCTCGAGCGTGGATGGGACTCTGTTGGCGGTCAGTGTCCGATTTCGCTAGACGATCGCAGGCGTATTGTGAGGTGCAGCAGGTGGATGTTGAGAGGGAGACTGCGTCAGGTGGACAGCGACAGCTTCGGCTTGATGTAACTCTAGCCCTCAGGCCTGCCCTGCCTGGCCTCTTGAGGGCGTGACGCTGCCGCATGACTCAGCTCGGCTTAAGATCCGAAGGGACGCAATTGCCAGCTTCACATTCACTAAACCATGGATCTATTGGGCAGCAGCAACCCAAGTTCGGCGACATCCGCACTCTATGGACCGTCCGAACGACTATGTAGGAGATCGATCAAACCACGTGATCTTGAGTGAGTTGATCGGCACCATCTCCTCGTCCTTCTCACACGCCTCCCAAAACTCCATCTCTTCAAGCATACCGCCTTGCCTAGCCCATAGCAAGTACTTCTTCTCATCCAAAAACCCCAAGTCCTTCCACCCCGCCAGCAAAATTGCATGCCTGTGTCGAAGCAAACCCATAGTTGTTCATGCTGACGAAGTCTTCGCCGACGTATCCTAGCTTGCTCGTTCGGGCGAGAAGCCAGTCCTTGATAACCATACAGCATCTAAGCGGGTGAAGGCAGCGAAACGCTGCGATTGGCAGCTTGTAGTCGTCGTGTGCGTGAAACTTGAAATCTGGTCCCCTGGTCGCACTAGCGGAATTGAGATCGATGTCTCCAGAGGATGGGCCTCGCGGCTTCGGTCGCGCCATCAGTTGACGGTGGTTTGAAGAACGAAGGGTGGAATGATAAGACAAGTTGATCGTTGAAAAGGAAATACAATGAAGTGAAGAAACTCACTTCATTCTTGTGACTCCAGTCACTCATTGTGCAGACGAAGTGAGGATTCTTCCTCCACCTGAAGCATTTCCCTCGTCTCTCATGATACCTCAGTGACACACCAGATGCTCATGGGATTTCCGCCTTGCACACTTTCCGTGCCTTCTGATGCAAGCTGGCTGGCCCATTATGTCTGTATAGTAGTACATGTATCTCCTGCCTCGACATTCCGAAGCCACGCCCTTGTGGGAAGGAGTTTTCACATGCGCGCTCGTCGCTCAGTCAACGTTGCGTCTGACTCTTTCACGCCGCTGGCTCCTCTTCCTCCTTTTTCGCCAGACCGTGCTCCTTCAGCAGGGCATCGATCTCTTCAGCACTCCACAACTTATGATATATGGTGCCGTTCTTCGTCCGACCGACCGTGGCGAATTCGATCTTCTCGCTTGACAGCTTCGTACTATCCATGGTCTTGGAGAGGACCTTGACGGCGAGCTCGCAGGCCTGCTTGAGCGTACAGTCCTCGTTGTAATCTTGCTTGAGTAATGACTGGGCGCTGGCGTTGTTGGCCCCGACGCTCGTGGCCTTCCAGCCGGTGTAGTTGCCACTGGGGTTGGATTGGTAGAGCTGGAAGTTGCGCTGGTTGTCCCAGCCCGCGTAGATGAAAGAGACGCCAAACGGACGCAGACCGCCGTGCTGGGTGTAGCCTTGCTTCAGATCGCAAAGTCGACGCACGAGTTGCTCACAGGGAATATCGGCGTTGTATGTGAGGAGGTAGCGCTGGGCGGCCTGGCGGGCGTAGTTGATGAGGATGTTGGCGTCGGCGGTCATGCCAGCAACGGCACAGATCATGTTGCTACGAGAAGGAGGATTATTAGAAAGCTGGACTGGGAGGCACAAAGACATGGTTCAACTGATTGAGGTGATAATGATGGGGTGAAGTGGACCGATGGTTGGTGGACGCACTCGTTCAAGATGTAGAGCTTCTCGGCACTGGTGTCCTGCTCAAGCAGCTTACTGGTCACTTTGCGCTCTGCGGCGAGGACGATACCGTCGGTGGCGAGGATGCCCAGGGCGGTTCCAGCGTGGGAGATGGCTTCCAGAGCATATTCGACCTGGTAGAGGCGACCCTCGGGCGAGAAGATGGTGGTGCGACTGTGGGTGGTGACGGTTAGCGGGAGGAAGAGAGTCCAATGTCTATGGTGGAGTCCGCCATCGTCATTAATTACCTGTCGTAGCGTCGCGACATGTCTGCGAGCTTTCCGCGCGTGTGTGTGGATGTGTGTCTGTCCCTGCGCGTGGATCGAGCAGTAGCCGTAGTCTAGCAGCAGGCGCTTCTCGTCGGAGACTGGGACTTGGACGCCGCGGCCGCTGATGTCGTGGGAGATGGGGGATGAAGAGGATGCAGATTGTGTATTTGAGGGGTGCGGTGTGCGGTGTGCGGTGTGCGATGGTGTGTTGGTGTTGTTTGTCTGGTGGTGCGCTTGACCTTCACATGCAATGTCCAAGGCAGCTCTCTGCTGGCGCGTCTGCACTGTGCAGCAGGGCAGTCTGATGAGAGCTTTGACTTTTCTTCAACACATCACTCCCTCACTCCCTCACTCCCATATTACCTCACCACTCACCACTCACACACTCCCTCACCACTCACAATACTACATGCAGCTGTGCCCACCATGCAATCGCCGACTTCAGTCTCGAACAAGCGGCAGAAGATGTCGCCCGAGCCCGCGTTCAATGCTCAAGACGACTTTGTGCCTTTGACTGCCGACGACCGCGACAGTGACCACCACCACGACGATTATCAGGATGCTTCGCACAACCAACAATCACGTCTCTCCCGCCAACACCGTCAAGACCGCCAACAACCCTCTCAATCAGCTCGCTCTCGTCCGCGACCGTATGATCCCCGCAATGAGAAAGATCGACCCAAGTCCACACATGCTCTACCCGGCCACGAGCCGTGGATCTTGGTCAAGACTAAGCTCCGCAGACGATTTGTGCACAACACCGAGACCCGCGAATCGCTATGGCGCATCCCATCCGACATTTACCAAGCCGTGCTCGAGTTTGAGCGCAACGAAGCGCAACAGAAAGAAAAGGTCGCAAACTCCAAATGGGCTGAACAGCAGCTACAGCAGATGTGTGCCGAGAGCAATGCATTGCCTACCGATCAAGCCGCCGACAACGAGGAGCCTTCCCGGCGACGGAGAAGGAGCGAGAGTATGCAAAGAGAAGACGAGGCTGCAATGATGGCCGAGCTGGCCGCACAGGCAGAACATAGCGAGGAGCAGGACGCCAAATGGGCTTCGCAAGCCGTACAGCCGGTACAATCGCACCAGGATGGCATGGAGAGCGACAGCGAATATGAGGTGGTCGAGGTGACCGACTCAGAAGGCGAGGAAGACGAGAGGAAGGACGCAGAGCCTGCTGTGGAGCAAGACAAACATGAGGACGAGGCCCGAACACAAGGGGAAAAGCCCGTAGAGTTTGGGGAAGAGGATATTGCGTGGCAGCTGGCGCAAATGGGCGAGGAATACGGCTTGGATGAAGGCGAGTATGGGGATGAACCGGCGGGAGGATGGGAAGAAGGCGCAGAAGGATTGGATCTCTCGAATGAAGACGCCGCGAACCTTTTCCGTGACCTACTGGACGACTACCAAATCAGCCCTTTTCACCCATGGGACAAAATCGTTGCCGATGAATCCGAGAACAGCATCCTCAACGACGATCGATATACCATTCTCCCTAATATGAAGTCCCGCCGGGAGGTATTTGATCTCTGGGCAAAAGACAAGGCTTCTCAGATCATGGCCGAAAGAGCCGTCATGGAGAAACGTGATCCCAAAATACCGTATCTTGCCTTTTTGCACGAAAAGGCCACTCCAAAACTATACTGGCCGGAGTTTAAGAGAAAGTATAAACGCGAGGCACAGATGAACGATCGCAAGCTTAGCGACAAGGATCGCGAGAAGCTTTACCGCGATCATGTCAACAGGCTCAAACTGCCAGAGAGTTCCCGCAAGACGGACCTTCAACTTCTGCTGAAGAGCTTGCCGTTGAATGTCCTGAATGCCGGCGTCAGGCTAGACTCTCTCCCGCGACAACTGCTGTCACACCTTCACTTCATCAGCCTCCCATCCCCCGTGCGAGACCCCATCATTGGAGACTTCGTCAAACAGCTCCCACCAGCACCACTGGACGGTGACCTGAGCGCCGAACAACAACGGGAGGCTGATACTAAGCAAGAAGAGAGACGGAAGCGAGAGAAAGCAATGGCTGAACGCCAGGCTAGAGTTGACGAAGAGCGTCGCCGCGCCGAGAAAGAAGAGAGCAGAGCGAGACGGGATCTGTGTGAAGAAGAACGTGAGCTTCAACGAGCAATGGACGTTGGTAGAAAAGGTTTGCAAGGGCATCTTCAGAGATGACGATGAGCATGCACTCTCTTCCTACCTTGTTCAAGACAGAGAGTACGCCAGACTTTTGGCTGATTCTATCCTTCAAAGTCCAGCTCCAACCCGATTAACGCACAGCGGGAGCGCAAGGACTCATGGTAAGTCAATCTCAATAAAGCTCTGACAGCTGCGAGACCGGTCAGAAGTGGTATTTCTGCTGCAAATTCCGTCACGTAGGGCTTCCACAGCTTAGCCTTGGTGCATGATGCTGCAACACTGGCATTGAAACAGAGTATAGTCATGCCCGGGTAAAGGAATTTCGTTGGCATTGCTACAATCACTTGCTGGACATTCCTTCTAACACATTTGGCCAATTGTTTCGATTCCTCTCTTTGCGCTTGTACAAGCTTCCGTCTTCTGCAGCCTCCACTGCTTACTCATGCAGATTGGTCTCAACCTTCACGTCACTCTTCTCCCGCCGCGGTACTCATATGAGTGGACTCATGCTCGTGTATGGGCTGAATACACAGTGCGATTCACCTATTTACTCTCCTAATACCGATGAGAGGATATGGCCCCTCAGAAACCCTCACATCTAGGTCTCGACAAATTCCTGGCACATATACCCGAGTACGGCGTTGTCATATGCGAAAGCTGTCGCTTCGCAATACAGCCCAGTGCCCTTGCGAGTCATTTGCTGAGACATCAGATATATCGCAATGAACGTCGTGAGTTGTTGCAAGAACTCGCCAAACTTCCGCTGCTCGAACCTGAGAATGTGCCGGTTCCCATCGACATGCCTGAACCGCTGCCTCAATTGCCTGTTCATCGAGGCAACAAATGCAGCGCCCCCGATTGCGACCATGTCTGCATCTCCTCTAAGAGGATGAGCCAGCATTGGAGTGAGCAGCATGGAGAGCATGACTCCCGAAAGGTGAAAGCACGACCTGCGTATCTCCAGACGTTCTTTCGAGGCAACAAGATTCGCTACTTTGAGGTAGTTGGCCCAATCGACTCGCTTGATGTGGGATCCGATGCTAGTGGACGAAAAAGACAACAGAAGCGTGCTGGTATCGAGCGCGGCCCTGCCATGTCAAGTTTGAGCCAACAAAAGACACCAACTCCGAGTAACGAGTCTCAAACCCCCAGCGACATTTCCGACTACCAAGTCATGCCTCTCGATATCCAGGCTCTTCAATATTTCCACCATTACGTCGTCACGACCAGTCTCACACTGCAAAGGAGCAAAAGCGAGTCAGAAACTTTTTGGAAAGTCTTGATACCGCAACAGGCATTTCAGCATCACTTCTTGATGTACGGCATTTTGGGACTCTCGGCCATACACAAAGCTGTTCAAACCATCAACACCCCTGATCTTTGCCAGACGCATCGAGAATTGGCCATTTACTATCAGAACTCAGCGCTCAATGATTTCAGGTCAGCTATGAAGGAGCCCGATGCTAAAAACGGTACAGCCTTGATTGCCTTTGGACGTCTCTTCGGCGTTCAGCGTTGCGTGCAACATCAAATGGAATGGACGGGCGCCTTGCCTTCGTGTGCAAACGGCGATGCCGGTATGGATAGGCTTCTCGAATTTTTCTTCTTACTTCGGGCAGGACATGAGATGTTGATGACTCTGCAGCATTTGCTACCTGCAAGTTCGGACTTTATCCTGTCGGAAGAAGTCATGGATGAACATCGCAGTCTTGACAAAAGGAGCGTACCTGTTGAAAAGCTTGCGAATGTTCCTCCAGATGTTGTGGAGAAGCTGAGTTCGCTGCCAGACAGGTTGGCGCCGCTTTTAGCTCAACAGACGGTTCCTGAGGCGTGTATCGAGGACCTGGTGCCTGCCGCCAATGCACTGCTGCTGGCGGCCTCGATGAGCTATGCCTCTGACGATGTGAGTGCGACTTTACCAGAACGGCAATTTGGGGCTTACTAACGTTTACAGACAAGCGACATGTGGAATGGTGCTGAGGGCTGGCTTCGTACCTTTCCTGACCAAGGCATACACATGCTCTCAGCTGCTCAGCCAGGCGCATTGGTTCTGTTTGCGCACTGGTGCCTACTTTTGAAGAGGGTAGAAGAGCACTACTGGTTCCTGCAGGATTCGTCAGCGCGTTTGCACAGCACGATCATAAGTCAATTGCCGGGTCCAGAATGGACTTCACTCGTCGCAGATCTGCTGTAGCTATTGTACATTACAAGATACCTAATCCCCTGCCGTGACCACTGTCTCAAAAACTCTTCTCCGCGTCGGATTACTGATAGGATGCAGTAGAACTGTTCTGTATTGCCATGAGGCGCGTGCCCTGCACATGCGGAAATGTGAATGTGTCGACCGTGCCACATCTTAAGTAGCACTATTCCCCAGCGCCCCTTGCTTCTTAGCTGTCTTGCTCGATCGTGCGTTGATCTTCTTCAGTTCGTCGCGCCGCCATTGCTTGCGTTTCCTTCTTCTCCATTGTATCCTTCTCTGTGGTGTCTTTCTTGTTTCGTTTTGCACGTGACACCCCCTCCTGAGGTGCATATGCCTCTTCAGATCCGGATTCCCTGTGTCTCTTCGCGGCCATGTTCCGATTGGGCTTCTGGTAGCTGACAGGTGATGATGTCGACGATGGTCGCAAAGATGAATTCCGAGAGTCCAAGGACTCTGTACTTGGCTCAGATTCGCTCTCCATGCCGGCCGGTGATGAATGTGCTTTGCCTTGCGAAGAGGTCTCAGGTATTCCCACCTCGAATTGATCGTGGTCAAGACGGGCGCTGTGCCTGGCTAAACTTGTGTCATATGTGCATCAGTGCCCGAAACTGGTTTGAAGGTGATGGCAGAGGTAAGCTTCGTAGTGATTGTCGAAGACAGTCGATGGCAAACGGTGAGAGCCTCCTAACTCACACACAATCACATGCAACCTTCGAACGACTGATTGCGTGTGTCATCGTCAAGAAAACTTTTCAAGGTTTAGGCAGAAGGATAATTGATAGCGAACTTCGACGAAGATAGTTGAAGGCAGACGGCTAGCCTCTCGTTTGTCGTTAAAACTCGGTTCGTGCCTGTGCTCGGTGCGAATGGTTCGGTGCCCAAAATCCTTTTCAAGAAGTCGGCAGGTGGCGAACGTCACGGGTTTCCAATGGACGGCGAGCCCTTCGCTTTCTCTCGAAATCGACCTTCGACCTTGTGCCTTGAAGTGAGTCGATACTGAGGGGTCAAGTGTTGAAAATATTGTTGAAAATGTTGGCAGAGTCGCGCCGCACGCCGGCCAGTGTGGAACGTGCCGTGTATTGCGAAAGATCGCAGCTCTCTAATCGCTCATTCTAGAAAGCGATGTTGTCATGACCGACTATGATACGTTGCAAAGGGTGCTCGGCGGTTGGAAATTTTTTCAAGACGTCAGTAGAGATGATCTTCCCGGCGAACGATAGGAATGAGATAGTTGTATGCGAATGTTGGCGGATATAACCAGGTGGCGAACGTCGAAGAGGAATCCCAGGGTTGGTTGTCGTCGAGACCGGCGTCACATCTTGTGTGCGATGTGTTGCAAAAGGGTTGAATGTTTCAAGATAATTTTCGAAGATGATGGCATGCTTCGTGTTCGAACGTCGGAGAAGATGAACGAATGCAGACGGTGAGTAAGTCCTCACATGCATGCTGTCACATGCAAGTCCAGAAAAGCCGATTTCGATACAGGATGTGGTTGCGTGATCTGTACTCGTTCCCGTGTACAGTATCCACAAAAGTGAATTGATCAATGAATGAGCGAGTCTTAATTTGTTGAGTCGAGCGAGGGCTTGTCTAGATTACTCACTGACTGACTGACCAATTTTCTTGCCGCCAGCCCGGCAATCACCGACATAGCCAAGTCTTCTCGAGTCGGCGATTTGCCAAACTTTGGTCTGCCTGCCTAGTAAAGCAATACCAGAGCTCTCGAGGGGCCGAGTGACTGGAATCATTTCAGGTAGGTAGTCATACCCTATGGGAACGGAGCTAGGCAGAAATTGCCTGATGATTAACGAAAATGTGGTATTTGTCTTGGTGTGTAGCAATGATATTAAAATGTCAGCGAACGCCGCTGCGTGCTGACCCAACGATTGCTACTGGATCGGGGCTTACAAATGAAGTGAGTGGGTCAGAGAGACCCTGTCACATAGACGTCAACGTGGTCAAAGGCAGAATGTCGTCTTTCGACGACAGAAACCTACAGCACTGTAAGGCAACGGAGCACCAACGGAAGCCATTTCCTTGCGAAGCGCTCGCGAAGACCCAGCCTCTACGGTGAACCTTCTGCCGAGTTGTACGTCCCGATATCCATTGGCGACTGGCGGCTGGAGGTCCTGGGACTGATGGACAGAGGGCCGTCCGTTGTGCGAGATGAGACACATCGCAGTCGTCGCAGGGGATTGATTATCGCCTGCCATTAAGCGTATTCATTAATTGTCATCGACGTCATCAAAGGCGCCCTGTCTGGGATCGAACTTCATAAAAGTGTTAGGATCGGCGCATGTGATGCGCTCCCAGGCAGCCTGAACATCGTTCAGCACATTGTCCTCGAACGCGAGATCAGGCGTAAGAGCTCGTAGTGTTACGACACCGTTGCTGGGCCGAGTCGCTGCGTGTTCATCACAGAAGCATTGTTGATATTTCATGCTCCACAACGTTTTCGGCTTGGGCTGCTCGCCAGAACTAGCAACCAAGCTCTCAATCGCGTGATCAATGCGCTGGTAGCCGATATCGCAGCTCTGAGCGACGGTAGCGTAAACAACACCTGCACCAAATGTTAGGATGTCGCATTCAAATGAAGTCGGTGCTGATTTAGGATTGACATGGTCGAAATATCAGATTGTCAGAGATATGTGTTCTTCAATGCAATTCAGGCAATGTAGATAAGTATTCGTTTGGTTGGTTCATCATTTCGCATGGTGCAAAGAGGTGTCGGAGAGTAGTGCGATAAGGGGAGGATTTGGATACGTACTTTGACCAGACGGACATTCGCCGGAATCGCTGGAGTGTGCGATGAGGTACACAGGAGGTTCGGAATCAAGAGGCGAAGGTATAAGGACAACGGCTCCAGCAGGCGTGACCCCACCTTCAGAGGTCGGCGGGAACAGATGGGCCAAAGGTGAGGAGACGACGGCTATGGCTCTCGAAACCGTGTAGCGCGTCGAATCGTCCTGTCCGACATTTGCGGCGGCGTTTGGAAGCTCTGTCGCTGTGCCCACCAGAAATGTCGTGGAAATGTGCTCGCCGTCGCTGAGGGTAACATGGAGAGCGGAGTCTCCTTCAGGGGTACAGCTACGCACCCTCTTCCCCAGCACGTACACCCCTCCCCCGACAGCGCCAGCCCGACACGCGACTTGGCAGATTTCCGCCAGACCTCCCCATTTCGGCAGTACAGCGCCAAAACCTGGGCCAAAAACACCAATGCTCTTGAGATGCCCGGATATTCTGGGTAACGCGACTCCGACGGTGACATCCTTTGGAGGTGCGGCGCTCATGGTCAAGGCGAGAATCGGTGGGTGTGTCGCAGGTAGGAGACCGAATTTGCGCTCCAGGAAGGTCGTGAACGGTGTAGACTTGTCCTCTTCCCAAGTGTCCGGCTGATCTTGACAGCTAGCGACAAAGCGAAGAAATTTCATCAACGCACGTTTTGCCTTGAGGTCCAAGACGCCGTCTCTGAACACATCTTCCCGACCACCAGGCACACGCATTAAAGATACCTCCGAGTCCAGCGACGGCCGACTAATGATGAACCAAGAGCCAACGGCTTGGAAATCGAGCTGACTGTTCGTCTGTGAGGTGACGAGCGCGTCGAGCAGCGAAGATCGACAGTAGAGCAGGTGCGGTGCCAGAGCCAGCGAATAAGCGCGCGAGGAACCGCAGCCACTCGCCTGCTCGGTCACCAAGGCATGACTGAAGGACGCGGTGCCAGTGCCAGAAGCACCAGCAGGTTCGGGATATTGGTGTTTCGCGGCCCAGGCCCGTGCATCGGCGAGACTGAGCGCCGCCTCGTGTCCGCCGTAGTAGTCGTTACGGTCGACGTGCAGGATCCGTTTGCCGGAGCGCGAGAGAGCCCTTCACGGCGCCCTTGCGCGTTAGTCAGCTTAAGCCAGAGAAGTGCATCTCATGTGCAAGTCAGGAAAGATGGCGGTGCGGTGCGGTGCCTCGAGGGAGAAGGAAGAAGGGGGAGGGTGCGGAGCGGCGCAGGGAGGCATACAGTGCAAGCAGCGACTGCGGCAGGCCGGTGCCAGCGATCACCACGTCCCAGGTCGTGTCGTTGAGCGTCTCCATCGTCTACACTTCACATTGGTGTCGCTAATGGAGGTGGATGGAACTGTTGCGGAGAGGAAGTCGCGGACGACTACTGAGGCAGCGTGAAGTCAACAGAGTTTTTGCTTTGGTCCGTGCACCAAATTTCTCTCCTCACTTCGCTTCGGTTTCCGCCCGCTCCATTCACTTTTTCCTAATTTATCGCACCTCAATACAAAGCAATCTCATCTACAGTGATGCGGAGTTGGAGACAGGTCTCTTCACTGCAGACCTGCCAGTGCGAGAGAGTGAACACGCCGTCCTCGTATCTGCTGTCTGGACATTCGGAGGAAGGAACAGCTCGAAGTGGACGCACAAAACGACGCATCCGCACGCCTCTTCCACACACTCTTCCAGGTCTGCTGTCATGATCGGGGCCCGTAGGAGGAGACAGGAAATATGAGGCTTATAGCAACCGGGGTGGGCAGAATAGAGAACTCTTAACATACTATCGGCGTCCGTTCTGATATTCAAGCTCCGCCAAGGCTCAAGTTGCCCGTCACATATGCAAGGTGGCTGGGCAACTCGCACACGTAACAATGTAGGCAAGGGCTTCGGGCGAGCGCCATGTAAAGGGCAAAGGCGAAAGGCCCCGGGAGCTGTCGGGTGAGAGCTGGGTGACGGCATTGACAATGAACGAGTCTCACTACGCGATCTATCGAATTATCATTGCTTTCCTGGCGTCCACCCTTGGACAGCTTCTTTCCTACAACTTGGACAGAACTGACTCGGCACCAGAGACCTGAAGTGTTGTCAGCATCGTCTTGACTGCGCGGAATGGCGCAACCCACCGTCACTTCCCGAGGGCTTTTCTCGACATCCGCAGTGCTGACCGTTCCATCCTTCTCGATAATCATCACCCATCGACCATTGCGGTCACCAACTCCAGCGCTCCAGCCGTGATTTTTGCTGAAAAATGACTTTGTATCGGACATGAAGAGTAGTTTACCCCCGGGCTCAACTCCGTTAATTTTCCCCCAAGCCTGGGCACAGTGGTCAGCAAGTCCTGGGAAGTGAACTGTTCTCCAGATTTACTAATGAACGACATACGTTCATGACAAACGCATCATTACTAGCAATGATGACGACGAGGTCTACGCCCTTCGAGACAAGCGTCTCGAGATTCTTGATATACGGCGGAACTTCTTGAATTAGCGAGCCACCTTGACAAGAACAGTGCAGGATGTGTACCGTGATAAGCTTGACAGCCGGGCGTAAATGCTCCTGGTGTTGGACATAGTTAGACTTAGTTCTGTATCTCATACAATCAAGAGACTCTTTACCTGGGACAGACACCAGAACCACCTTCTTGCCAGTGAATTCTTGAGAAGCATCGTACGTTTGTGGAAGGCCGCACGCTGTGGCGTCATTGTCGGTGATAGGAGCCCATCTATGTGCTATGTGAGCATCGATGTCCGGAACAGGGAGCAAGAGTCAGCATTGAGCGTACTCGAACTTGACTTGTAATCGCACCCGGAGTCAGCATGCGTTCTGGTTATGCGAGTGCAGCATATTCTCACCGTCGGAAGGGAACTTGCTGCCAGGTGTGAGCGGCGCCATGGTAAGCGTACTTTGATTCGAGTGGACTAATATGTCAGTACACTGCGTGCGTTGTGTTCCAATGGCAGTATGTAGATGGTGTGGGTACAAGGACAAGAGTGTGATAGTGTGACAGGGAGGGTTCCTGCGATTCCTGCTGACGCAACCTGAGGCTCATGCGCTGACCTGACCTAGACTTTTGTCATGGGCTCGCAGGCCGACTTGCTGTAGCATAGCACAGAGTCCCGCGGGATTTGACACAGACCGTCGAGCCGTACGATTTGAGCACGGGCGATCCCGGCACCGTAGGAAAGCACTCATCAAGTGTTTCTCCTCTCAGTAGTAGTGCTCGTCACGGTACCTCGTACTGCGCGCAGGTCAAGGTCACGTTACCCGGCCACTGGAGAAGTGGAGGACGAATTGGGACAGACCATGTTTGATGCCAAGGTCGTCGCAACGTTACTGCTGGCTCTGGTCGTCGTCGCCTACGTTGCATATGCATATCGCGTGCTGTGCGCCGACTCGGAGCAAGCAGTCGACTTCTCTGTGCCCGCGCCTGAGGCTTGCCAAGCGGGCTGGCAAGGAAGGAGGCTGGACAGCCCGTCCATCAAGGTGTCCGGATCGACTGCTATACAATGCTACGCCCCGGCCACGGGAGAGTATCTAGGTCTCGTCAATCCGTCGACTCCAGACCGCATCGACAGGACAGTCGAACGAGCTGCCGCAGCCCAGCTCAAATGGGCGCAGACCACTTTTGCGCAACGAAGAACGCTTCTGAAAACTCTACTCAAGTTCATCCTCGATCACCAGGAGCACATCATCCGCGCCGCGTGTCTGGACAGTGGGAAAACTCGCGTCGATGCGCTGTTTGGCGAAGTCCTCGTCACGGTCGAGAAGCTGAAGTGGACCATTGAACATGGCGAAGCAGCGCTCAAGCCCTCGCGGCGGCCTACGAATCTCTTGATGTTCTACAAGCAGAATGAGGTTCGATTCGAACCCCTCGGAGTCGTCGCGGCTTGCGTCAGTTGGAAGTTCGTCTTTCGTTCCGTATCCTGTCATCAAACACCCAACCTACTGACAATGCAAATAGTTACCCGTTCCATAACCTGTTCGGCCCAGTCATCAGCGCTCTGTTTGCCGGCAATGCTGTCATCATTAAGAACAGCGAGCAGACGGCTTGGTCTTCAGTCTACTTCACGGACATCGTTCGCGGCGCCCTGACGGCATGTGGATTCGACGCCAACATCGCGCAGACCATCTCATGTTGGCCCCAGACCGCCGACTACTTCACTGCCCATCCTGGCATTAGCCATTTGACCTTCATCGGTAGCAAGCCAGTTGCACACGAGGTTGCAAAGAGTGCTTCGAAGTCTTTGACGCCGCTCTGCGTCGAGCTCGGTGGCAAGGACGCTGCAATCGTTTTGGATAGTGCAAATGGTCGCGCGACGCCATCCAAGGAGATGAAAAGAGTCGCAAGCATCATCATGCGGGGAGTGTTCCAGTCAGCAGGTCAGAATTGTGTCGGCATCGAACGTGTGGTCGTTATGCCAGGAGCATACGCAGCACTTATTGCACTATTGCAGCCCCGAATCGAAGCTTTACGACTTGGGAACGACCTTGACCCTGAGAATGGAAGGGCCGTCGTCGACGTCGGCGCCATGATATCTCCCGCATCTTTCGACCGCCTAGAGCGCCTTATCGCGGAGGCAAAAGCTCAGGGGGCGCGGGTGCTAGTGGGCGGACACAGATACCACCACGAGCGCTACCCACACGGCCATTACTTCATGCCAACTTTGATCGTCGACGTAACATCATCGATGCGGATTGCACAGGAGGAGCTGTTCGCACCCATATGCCTTGTCATGCCCGCGCGAGATGTGGAGCATACCATCGGCATTACGAACAGCACAGAATATGGCTTGGGATGTAGTGTATTTGGGCCTGCTTCTTCCTTGGAAGAACGACAAATCCTGGCCCACGTGACAAACGGAGTCAAGGCCGGTATGGTAGCCGTCAATGACTTTGCAGCTTACTATGTCGTTCAGCTGCCATTTGGCGGCATGCGCGGCTCTGGTTACGGACGATTTGCGGGTCTGGAAGGTCTGCGGAGTCTATGCAACGCAAAGTCGGTTTGCTCTGACAAGTGGCCGGCATTGATCAAGACAACCATTCCCTCAAATCTAGATTACCCAATGCAGCCTATGGCGTGGCATGCGGCACGGGGGGTAGTGGAAGTGGGATATGGAGAGTCCCTTGGACGAAGATGGCAGGGTATTCGGAAGCTCGCAGGACTGTGAGCGTGTGATCTCGTAAAAGGAACTTCCCACTACGGGCTGGACAATGACATTCCAGTCGATAGCTTCACCTTGCATCCTATGGCCGAAATGTGGCGGTTGAATACGGATGACTTGGCTCCATCCAGTGCTTTGTCCACAGTTGGCCGGGTTTCTTGCAGGTCCTCTGATTCTGGGCATCCAATTGGGCGCTACCTCCGGCGGCTGCGACGCCTTTCAGCACGTGAGCGTTGCGTACGTCGAGTAGTGCATGTGTTGTTGTCGTCGGTATTAAACAGCTGGACAGCTCTAGCTGCAGTTGCCTGCGAGCTTCGACCAATGTGAACAATCGCCTGACCCACCGTCCTGTCACGGCACCCACGTGAGCGGGCCCTTGCCCACTCGCAGCTTTGATGGACATGGTCTGCCCACACGACGTGGGATTCGCCGTAACAGGATTCGCTGAAGTGCTGTAGCTGTACAGAATGCCCTTGAACCTTGAGCTACATAGAGTTTGCGTGGCTCCAGTCAATGTGAATCTGAGTGGGTGAATCACGCGCATGGGTAGGCAGAGAGTGGCCTATATGAAGCCCTTCTTGAACCCATCTCTTGCCTTTCTCGACACAGACAAACCATCAAGGTCATTCCACAACAAGCTTCTACAACACCAAACACCAATCAACAAACCAAATCACACACTATCACAATGGGTGGCTGCTCTTCCTGCTCTAACCCTTCCTGCAACTGCGCCAGCAGCTCCAGCTGCACCTGCGTAAGTCACTCCTTCGGACAGTCGTCTACTTCGCCCACTTGTGCGTAGCTTACGGATGGTTGCAGAAATAGACAAGTCGTCGAAATGGGCCTGTCATGATCGCGAGAATGGTTTGCCAACGACCACACGCATTCTCTTATGACGACGGTTGCATCAGGTGTTGATGAGAAAGGAACATGGAGGAACCCGGTCGGATGATGTTGATGGAGATTCAATGGACGATGGAAGGATGTGTTGATGTTGGATACGCTCATTAGCTTCTTCTCGAATTGAAATTGCCCCGGGGTTTGCTTGAATAAAGACTGTCTTTCTCGTTTTCTTTTGGTACAATGTAGCACGTGGACATGTCAAAACATGAACTAGATGGTGACTGCGAGGACGGTCGATCGTCCGAGCTGTTGCGCGCCCGTAGACCCTTTTATCTCTGTACCCTCAATCGCTGCTGTCACGGGCTTAGACCAGTGAGCGTCGTTCTTGTCAACAAATTTGGGCGATGCTAGCACAGTCGAGTTGATCCAGGGTGTCGAGGTAAGAAGTGGTCCTGCAGCCGAATTGGGAACGACGGCTGCCGTTGCGTCGTTGGCATGCCGTCGCGTACAGCCAGGTGATAGGAAGGGTAGGGTAGGGTAGAGCTGGCTACCAGCTTGAGCCGGCTTGAGAGTGAGGTGTACCTCCAGCATTCCAGCATTCCGATTACCCCACCAGTTTCACGTGAACAGTCCGGGCACCGTGAGCTCGAGCTGGCACGCGAGACCCGCATTTAATGACGCCGATCAGGCGAATCCGTCTCACTCCGTAGAGAATCATTGTAGTATTCCTAACCGCATTTTCACCTCAAAGATCTTTTGAAGCGCAACCTATCGACTGCTCTGCTGAAAATCATCAATCTGTCCGGCCCGTTCACGTCGTTCCTGCCCAACTTGAAGCGCAAGTTGCTCCACATCGTTCGCGAACGACCTGTCAAGGTCAGACAAGTTCAGCATTGCAAGGAGTCCAACACGCGAAGAACTACGTGAAGGCAGTTTCGCGATCATGCCTGTAATTCCTGGAGATAACGACAAAGGTTGATCGTCGTGGCGAACAGCTATCACAAGACACGGCCTGCTAACCACGCTATTAGAGATTCAGGAGAAGCTTGCGCAGGCCAAGCAAGAAGCTGAGTCAAAGAAGGAAAATGTAGCTTCGGCTGAGGATTACAACGCGAATCCAGGCCCAGTGCGTATCGTGTTCTCGGATATGCTGTGTAGCACTCGCTTACAAAGTCGGCTAATGTTGAGAAGGTGATTGCGGAGAATCTCGGGCAGCCTGCGAGCAAAGAAGAGCTGAAGAAGAGGGCCGAGGAGCTGAACAGATAGGCAAGGGGGCGGCGTCGTGGGCAGGCTCTCGAATGCAGCCTCCCTGGATGATATTCCATCGTCCAAAGCTCCATGCTGAGACACCAAAAGATGGTCCGCGAGCACTTTCTGGCACAATCGGCGAACACGTGGCATGCTCGGAACTCTTCCAGAACCAATAAGACTGCGTTGATCTGCATTGTTTGTTTACGGAGGCACTTCTTCGCCTTTCCAATCCCAGCACCTGCCTCTGTCTTCCAGAGACCGGCTGTTCACCACGTCTAGCAGCTTCTCGGCGGCAAATTGTGGTGTGAAAAGCTTCTCCTCCTTCACGTTGTTCCAAAAGTCTTTGCTGAGATTGGTTTTGACGGTGCCAGGGTGCAGAGCGATGCTGATGGCGTTGTCGCCAGCGCTGGTGCGAAGGTAATTATCGAATGACTTGGCCAGTTGGTTGACAGCAGCCTTAGAGGCACGATAGGAGTACCATCTGGTCACGGTGGTTAGGGAAAGTGAGGATTCTCGGGGGAGAGCAGGAGGATGGAGGGAGGGAGTGGAAGGGTCTTTCACTCACCCTCCGAGCCGGTTGTCGCTGATTGAGCCCACGCGCGCCGACATGGTGGCCCACACAGCTGCAGCAGGAAGACGGCGTTCCCGGTCAAGCTTGGTCGCTTTGCGCGGCAGAAACGGCGCAAAGTGCTTCAGCAGCATCATCGGGCCCAATGTGTTGGTGCGCAGCGTGAGAAGCGCATGGTCGTAGTCAATCTGTGCTGGTGACTTCTCGGGGAAGAGCAGGCCGGGGAGGGCGAAGGACAGGCGGAGGTAATGGTCGTTCTTGGGCAGCAGCTCGGCGACGCGCCGGGCGGCGTCGGACACTGTGCCCTCGTCTGCGCGTGAAGCCTCAGTTTCAATCTCCGACATCAATGTGGTAATAGTAATGCTTGGTGCCTCTGTTGGCGCCGTGCCGTGCCGTGCCGTGCCGTGCCGTGCTCTCGCTGCTGGCTGCGTGTTCGTGGTTGTGGTCGTGGCCGTGGTTATGGCCGGGATCACATCACATACCCAGCACATCCAGCTGCACGACGTGGAGCCTGTCTGCGCTCACGTCCCGCAAGCCAGAGAGCACATCCTCCCTCGTTTCGTCGATGCCCTTTCTCGTTGTCGCGACAATCGGCACGCTCGTGGTGATGAGTAGGCGGCGCGCAAGTTCCAGGCCGATGCCTCGAGAAGCAGGAGATATCAACGCGAAGGGCTGCATCTTGCTCACTCAGTCCATGCAGGAAGAAAGTAGACGTCAGGAACGGAAGCTTGGTATGAGATGAAGCTGCGCAGTTGTTCTCCATACGTCAGTAGTCTTACTTCGGGAGGGGCTTCCAAGCGATGCACCGAAACTTCTTATTATAGACTCCGACCGCCTCAAAAGTTAAACGCCAACATGATGGCAATATTACCCGGCGAGACCTCACAGCAACTGGGGCACGGTGGCTCAGGACTGGAAGAATCACAGACTTTTGGGTGATATCGAACTATAGTATTCCTACGTCCAGGTGCGGCAGCAGCCTTCATTAATCATGTCCGCCCACCGACCACCGACCACATTAGTGATCTCGGCTCGAGGTACCGTTCATCTGATCATATTGACTGTTTGCTACAAGAAACGCCAGCTCCAATGCTTGCTTCTCGTTCAATCGAGGATCGCAGTAAGTATGATATGCTTGACTCAGATCTTTGTCTTCGAGACCCTCGCTACCACCCGTGCACTCTGTGACAGCATCAGCGGTGAGTTCGAGATGAATGCCGCCTAGGTAGGACCCCATTTCGTGATGTATCCGAATCGCAGATGAGAGTTCATCGAATATCGATTGGAAGGATCTGGTCTTGATGCCTTGGTCTGTAGAGCGCGTGTTGCCATGCATGGGATCGCATTGCCAAACAACCATGTGACCAGTCTTCCGAACCGCTTCGATGTGCTTCGGTAGCATAGCAGAGATCTTGTCCTTGCCATAGCGCGTGATGAGGGTCACCTTGCCAATTTCCTTGTTGGGGTTGACTGTGTCTAGTAGGATGGCGAGATCGTTCTCGTTGGTTGTGGGCCCAACTTTGATCCCAATTGGGTTCTCTATGCCTCGGACGTACTCGATGTGCGCATGATCCACTTGTCGCGTCCGATCCCCGACCCAAATGAAATGTGCGCTGGTGTTATAAAACCCAGTAGCATCCAGCCCAGTAACTGCTGATCCAGGAACGACACCATTTTCCGACGACTCGACGTGTGCCTGGCCGTCTCGATTGAGAGGATGCTTCATTTTTCTCGTCAATCCCTCTTCATATGCTAGTAGCAAAGCCTCGTGGCTCGTGAATAAGTCTACTGTCGTGAGGTCGCTTGCTGTATCTGCGCCAACAGTTTGCATGAAGCGCAAGCTTTCTCTAATACTTCCGACGATGTGGGTGTACTGGATCAGCAAGTTCTGATCTTTGACATGACCTAGACTCCAGTCCATGGGATGGTGCAGGTCTGCAATGCCAGACGACAGTTGAGCGCGGACGTAGTTGAGCGTCGCTGCCGAGTGGAAGTAGGCTTGGACCAGGCGATCAGGATCGAGTGCTCGGGAATCTGCGTCGTAACTGTTGAGAATGTCGCCGCGATAACTCGGGATTTCTTTGCCTTGATGCATTTCGGTTGGCTTGCTTCGCGGTTTGGCGTACTGCCCGGCCATGCGAGCGATTCTGACCAGGGGCTTGTTGCCGCCCCAGATGAGGACCAGAGACATTTGCAGGAGAAGCTTGATCTTGGAATCGATTGAAGCGTCATGGCAGTAGTCAAATCGTTCGGCACAGTCGCCTCCTTGAAGCAGGAAGGCCTTGCCAAGAGCCACGTCCTTCATTGATCGTCTCAACTTCCAGATCTCGGTGGGCGTGACGACCGGAGGAAGATGCTTCAGCTTGGCGAGAGCGACTTCAACTGCATTGGCGTCGTCGTACTGGACTGCCTGAGCGATGGGCCGTTCTCTCCAGGAGCCGGGCGTCCAGGCCAGGCTCTTGACGACCGGCGGCGAGTGGCCGTTCATGTCTGGCAGCGTCGCAGCGACGGTGAGGAACGTAGTGCGTACGCCGGTAGTGACGGCCCGTATTCAGTCGAGACGGTGTGCACGCGCTACGCAGCTGGTCAGTAGACGACGAGATGGCTGTCTGGGCAGGTCAGAGGAACATGTTGCGGTGACAAAGACGCTACGAAGCATAAAAAGAATGGGATGGGCATGCTCACAGCGTGGGGACCTAGAGGTGAGTCGAGGAGCAACGGCCTCACACACGCATTGAGCAGACAAAGAGTCCACTCGCTCCCAGTAGTCATCTACCGTGTGCGTGTCGACCTTTTCCTCTCCATACGTGGCCGTTTTGTTGATTTCTGTAGTAGTCGAGGAGGTACTTGTAGTATCATGGGACTGCTTGGCAGCGGCTGCATCCTTCGACATGGGCGCCACTTCACAAAGCTACTCTCCATCCAAGCTCACCCCATGCCACACTCCAGACTCTACTCGCCCATACAAGACAACAGCCTTCCCATCGACGATTGAGACTCCGGGCACCGAGAAGATGGCAGAAGAACCGCAGCCGCCCAACGTGCAGCCGGGGACAGACGCGCCAGATGTCCTCCCGGCAAGCGAAGAAGACCGCAAAGCCGCACAAGCACTCTCCTCTCTCGATGCAAAGCCGGACGACGATGCCAAACCCAAGAAAGAAGTGGACATGAAAGCCCTTGGCGAGGCAATGAAAAATTTAGAGGTTATACAAGGAGGCGCCCAGAAGCAACCTGCTGCTACAAAAGACACTGCGACCTCCAAGGAGGAGCCACCGAGAAAGCTCGTCAAGGTCGATGCCACAGATGTGTCTCTCCTGGTGTGTAACAGCTCTTCAGATCCTTGGCAGAGTCGAAGAAGTGCCTGTAGACGCTGACGCGCAGCAGGTCGATCAATTGGACCTTTCGAAAGCCAAAGCGACGGACCTCCTAAGAGCACACGATGTCGATGCCGTCAAGGCCATGACTGCCTGGGTGACGACCTCCACATGAAAACCCGAACGAATATCACTCGCATTCGATGAATCAGCGGCCGCCTAACATCCAGACAAGATATACTTCCAGACGCCCGTGCAGTATCCCATACCGCCAGCCCGCCAGTGCCAGCTTACGAGCCGAGGAAGAGAACCACGGCTTCGTTTGCGAAAGGTGAGATCAAATCCTGCACTGTGCCTCGAACAACAAACCACGCCAACAGGACCTGCTACAGTGCATCGCACAGGGCGACATCTCGACCAGTTCGTGCGTGATCGTGCCGAGTGAAACTGAAGTCAGTCATTGTGCTCGATTGCAGATGTCTGCAAGGCGTGCCGCATTCGAGACCCAATGCTAATCATGAGGACGTGGCTATCTACATTGGTTCATAAAGGCATAAACATGGCTGCTGCGACGGTCCGTGAGGCCACATATCTTGAGAAAGTTCGAAAATCAATCTCAGATCGACCAGCGCCGGCAATTCCTTTGCCGCATCGGCGGTTTGGCGGATCGATCGTCGTTACACAACCTCGACGTAGTTCGAAGGGAATATGCCCTCCCTATTTCCTATCCTTCCCGTCCACCAATCCGCCTCGCTCTCTGTTCGCTTGATGATAGTGATGACTTCGCCCTTCTTGAATCCAAGATCCCCTGGCTGATCAGCCTCGAAGGTAAATTTGGCGATGGCTTGGCCAGGTGCTGTTGATGCAAGCTTGCTGCCAAAAGCCGGTTTCGGTGCTGAAGGCCTTCCAGGAGCTGGGCCTTTGTGATCGCTGTAGACATACTCAGACTGATCGCCCAGTGTTGATGACCGGCCTCTGCTCTGCATGGAATCGAAAGTCTCGTTGGGATTTGCGCGGCTGAAGCGGTTACTAGAGCCGCCTCCATATGAGTCGCTGTTCCACGTCGATGCTCTTGTCGGGCCGTTGTTGTAGTACTCGTCGTCTTTGCGGAAGTCACCAGTCCTGTTCGTCGCTACGCCTTCGCCGTAAGCGTTTCCAGTCCTGCCCTGCCATACTACGTCCTCATGCGATTCATCATAGACTGGAACGTCGTTATACATGGCGTCGTTGCGGAATGATCCACCCGTTCCCGCAAATACGCGAGAGTTCAGAACACGCATCAATGGCTCTGCCTGCGGTGGTACAGGAACATTGCCACCCAGCAGCTCCCTAGCCGTGAGTTTACGTCCGTACATCTTCTCATTCGCATCTCTCCTTTCAATGAGCACGCTACCCTCCAAGCTGACACCCGCGAACAAGCCCTTTGTTTTGCTGTATGCGAATATACCGGAAATGCTCTTTAAGCTCGCGGCACCGGCGGCCTCGGCATTGCGACCCACGGGACCCGCAGCGATACTGACGTTGCCACCGAGAGTCAAGGAGCCGACTTGAGCGAATGTCTTAACCGCAGCAGCATCGTTGAGGATGAAGACGAAGTCTGTAAGTTCACTATTGTTGACAGAAGAAACGATCAGCGATTGTCTCCGAGCATGCAGTACGCATATGTGTATGAAACAACGTACAAGCCAATTTGTCCTCCAAACCCACCTCCTACTGTACCAATGGCCGAGGGCGCTGACCAGGTGCCGTCAGCCAAACGGGCCACAACACAGCCGCTTCCGAAGCGACCAGAACCGAGGAACCCTGCTTTGAATACGGTGAGGACGGCGAGGCCTTTAGCGTTGGCGAGAATTTGAGGCGGAATGATCTTATCGGGCCCGAAGGCTTGTCGCGGGTCGATGAACGAAGCGAGGATGCGACCGCATTTCTTGCACTCGCCTGCGCACGAATAGTCAGCCAGTGTGGCAAGCACGGCGATCGATCAAGAAGTATCCTGAGAGTCGGCGGTAGTCGCGATGGCGATGGCAACGACAGCTGAGCCTGCCGAGGGGAGAGGGGCAGAGGGGCGGGGACAGGGGCATCCGGCGACTCACTCCGCATAGAGGAAGGCAGTGGGTTATTGATGAAACCCATGGCGATGGCTACTGCTAAACTCGGACCCGGTATGAGTCGTCAATCGATGGTGTTTTGGTGTCGTTATATGCGCCAGGCTAGCGGATCGCAAGAGCCGCGCATGCAAGTAGGCTTGGACGTCTTGGGTACGGGCAGTGCCTAGCGCCTGATGCCTTGTGCCTACCGACTACCTCGTTGCCTTACGCATGTACAGCGGACATGCGCTGGAAACCACCAGCTCCAGTGGCAGTGGCAGTGGCAGTGGCAGTGGCAGTCAGATTCGGCGTGGGTCGGTGATCGGGTCGCGGAAGCTAGGCGAGGCGAGGTAAGGCAAGGCAAGGCAAGGCAAGGCAAGGCAAGGCAAGGCACCGAAAAGCTCTGCTGGGCGTGAACAATGCAGCGTGTGTAGAGTATCTCAGCAGTACATGAAGCATGCACGTGGCTGAGCAGTGTTCACATGTCGGTGACGTCTGACGGCGGCGGCTCGGAACAGCGCGCTTTGCAGGCTGTTTCCGACGCGCTATCCGGCTGTGTACCTCAGATGTCCGCCATCCGACTACTCACACTTAGGTAACCTCCACTGACCTCGACCAGCCATTGACCGGACTCACCTCCTCCTGCTTCGACTCCATCGACATCAACATCCCCATCCACGGACCACAACCCACTCCCACTGCCACCCATCCAGCTATCCCCGACCCGCACACCGCCCGCCATGTCGGATGCCTACGAGCGAGAAAGGTAGGTCCATCTCCCAGGCCACGAGTCTCGCCAGAATCATACTCACCACCATCGCTCTACACACACAGGCAGAACAACGACTCCCTCGCCGCCCTCTCGCAAAAGGTCTCGCAGCTCCGCAGCGTCACCGTCGACATTTACGACAATGCGCGCGACCAAGGTGTCATCGACTCCACCTCCGAGACCTTCAGCAGCATGACCACTTCCCTCAAGGGCTCCGCGCGCAGACTCGGCGTCATGGCCAGCCAGGGCAACAAAGTCGCCATTTTCAAGCTGGCCGGCATCATCATCGCGGTCGTTGTACTGCTCTACTGGATTGCAAGTTGGATCCTGTAGATTCCATTGTCGCAAGACATGTCGCATACATGCTTCGAAAAGTCAGGCGCCATGGAGATCCTGCTATGAAAAGCGCTTCCACGGCCATGAGCCCACATTTACGAGAGGGGAGTGAAGAGGTATTTTGACGACATTAGTATCACGACCCGCTTCAATCATGATCTAGCTTTATTGGAGTACACTACGTCCACGACCATACGAGTCGAACCAGTCGCCCAGCCTTTGTCGCGCATCATTTGGACTTTGGGACACTCTCACCCCCATACATTACCGAACAAGTCATCTTGGTTCCCACCCAGACCACTCTGCTTAGTGCTCGGCGTCGTGACAACAGGAGACGCGTGCGACCATCCACCAAATTCCTCGTCCTGCTGCACAGAAAATCCACTTGCGCTAGACGATGTGTTTGCAGCCTTGACCGGCCCGGCGTCGCCCCAGCCTGAGTCGAACGGTGTCTGTACGCTGCTTGCAGTTGGTGTCGCAATTGCTTTGGGAGTCGTCGACGATGATATCGAAGCTTGTTGTGGTGCTGGCTTTGCAGCAGGCTCAGGATCTGGCGATGCCCACGCGTCGTTCGAGTCCCAGACATTGGCGCCGCCGAAGCTTGAGCCAGCTGCAGGTTGGGATGGCTTAGACGTCTGTGTTGCGGCCGGAGCTGGAGCCGGAGCTGGAGTCGGCTGAGACAGGTTGAAGGCCGAGTAGTTTACTGCTTTGATTGGGGGCGGATTGTTGGCAGTCGTGCTTTTGGGTGGCGCTGGGGTCGACATGTCGAATAGATCACCCATGGCGCTAGCTGCGGTATGCGGACTCTTAGCAGTTGTCACCGGCGATTGTGCCGACGAAAATTCCCCAAAATCCGCTCCAAAGCTGTTACTTGGCTGTCGTGTGACGGCCACTGGTTGACTAGGAGGCGATGTTGATTTTGGCGGCGGAGTTGGTTTTGCGTCGAAAAACCCGCCTCCGCTCAGCGTCGACGCTTTCTGCTGCGATGCCTGTCTGGAGTGGCCGGCGGGAGGCGAAAAGTTTGAAAATGGGGCCGGTTTGGACTGCGGCGGCTGACTTGAAAACGAAAGCGAGCCAAAGGCATCCCCAAGCCCCCCAAGAGCCTGAGCGTTGGATTGAGGTTGCCCGATTGGTGATGCGAGAGGAGGGGACGACATTCCGGAGAAAGCACTGGCTGCAGGCTGCATCGGTGGTGCAGCAGGCTTTGATGCATATAGTGACAATATAGACTGTTTTAAATCGGACCGCGTCCCGCCAGTATTTGGCCCAGTGCTTGATGGTCGTGCAGGCGGAGCTGGTTGGGAGCCTCCAAAGAAGTCCAGCCCAAGTAGGCTCTCGCCAGGTTTAGTGTGCCTCGGTTGCGCCGCAGGAGCCTTTGGCGGAGCAGGCCTACTGATCGCCGGCTCGGTAGTGTTCGGCCTTGTCGGCTGAGGTGCTGGTTCTGATACGTCCCCAAAGAGGTCCACCTCTGGCTGTTTTGGTCGCGGAGGCAGCATTGTTGTTTCCGCCGTCTGACCATTCCTTATGCTCGCGCTACGCACTCGTTCTTTGGCCTGCTGCTGCACGACGTTCAATGGCACATCGTCGTCTGCTTCGCCGGCTTCTAGAGTCGCAGGATCTGGGATGGGCCCATCCATGACCCATCGTTTGCTGTCGTACTTTGTCCGAATGAAATTCTCGATCTTGGCCTCATTAGGGACGTGGCCCTCGGCCAATTTGTGCTCCCAATATTTGTTCGCCCGCGCGTTCCCCCACCTCAACATGCTCGCCATCTGCTCATCCGTCCACGAGTCCAGGTCGACGGACTTGACCCGTGAGATATGCGTGCCCATGCCGCGGTGAATACCTGAGCAGCGAATGCATATGAAGACGCCAATGTTCCAGCTCGCCCATCGTGGATGCTTGTTGCGCTTGCAGTCGGCGCAGCTCTTGTTTGACTCAAGTTTGACCAGCTGCTTCAGCGTCGCGCGATTCTGCTCCGTACGGTCTGAGCCAGCCGGTCGGCGGGACATGTTGGGCAATTGAGACGGGCAGGGTAGAGCGGGCTACAAGAACGCAGGTCAGCTGTGTGGATGTGGGAGGTAGATTCGGTGTGGCAGCAGCGTTGATGGCGCTGGTGGTGGTGATGGCAAGGAGGCGGCAGCCAGGATCCAAGTGTCGGCGCTGGCCAGGCGCGATGTGGTTTACTGTTGTTGGCGTGAAAGACACTCTCAATAAGCAACGTCTGAAACAAGCAGTGCAAGTGCTTGACAAAGGCGGCAGCAACGTCAGAATAAAGTGAAGGCACAGGTAGCTACATGTGTAGTAATAAAAAGCCAAATAATATTAATCATGTCTGGAGGCACACCTCACCTGTGGGGTTTGGGCTGCACACATGTGCCCCATGGACAGAAGTCATCGCTGACGGCATTCTCCACACTCACGCACTCTAGGTACTACTTTACGGAGGACATGTACTCCGCCTGAGAACATGAGAGTTGAAGGCGTTCTTCAATAATCTCTTGCCAGGAATCATTCGAGCTCCTGAAGACAGGACAAGTTCGAGAATTGATTCTTCTTGTTCGGAGCAAACCATTATGTCCTCGCGGCACACATCGACTGTCCAACCCAGAACTGAGACACTGCGTCTTATGTACGTAGCGCCTTGATCAAATACCATCTGATAACGGAAGCAGCAAGAAGAATGCTAAAGTGCACTGTGGTGGGAACATTCTACCCTTCCTACAGCTACATGAAGGACACGATATTCATGTTATAGTGTCCAACGTTCTGAGCATCAATAGGACCTGGGTCTTGTCGCAGTTGTTGCCAATCGACGCTGACTAATTGAGCCTTTTCAAAGCTACCTCGAGCGCACCCTCATGATCTAAGAGATCAACTCGGCGACCCTGCACAACGCTGGTCTAGCTACCGACTGACTGTACCATGCCGGCCGCGATAGTACTTCCCTCCGCCCGCAAGACAATCATATCACCAGCTTCTAACGGCGTCGGGTCATCTAACACCAGCCTGATGTCAGCTCTTTGACCAACTTTCACTAGTCGAGGCTTCTTCTTCTGCACTTCGTTCGTCGCCGTTAGGGTGCTCAAGAATTGGCTGATGTGCCCCGGGACATGCAATCGGCCAACATGCACGTCGCACTCTTGCGGCAGCAGCGCCTCTGCTGCATGAAGGCGTGCAATGACGTTCTTGACGACAGCAATCGGTTTTGACACGCTGCATGCGACATCTCCGCTCCTCAAATGCTGAGTATCAATGTCCGTGAGATGCAATATAGCTATCTGTCCCGCAACAGTCCACTCTTCCGTCTTTCCGGCAACCTCGATGGCTTTAATCGAGGCGGTTTCGCCACTGGGCTGGATCTTGATACTATCGCCAATCTGGATGTTACCACTTCTCAAAAGACCAGATATCGACAACGGATTGGTAACCCCTCCCCTGAAGATATCTGCGATTTGCATGCGTAGAGGAGCCTCGACTTTGTGCGCGTCTACCACAGATGGGACAAACAGCTGCAACTGCCGAAGAAGCGTCGGATACGTCTGCAGCGCCCATGATGCGTTTGATGATTCAGATGGCGATTTGATGACATTTTCTCCAGTAAGACCGCTGCAGGGAACAACAGCGACGTCTTCGTTTGAGAAGCCTGTCTCGCGCAAAAGCTTTCGCACTTCGGAGCTTACGGCTTTGAACTTCTCTTCACTCCATGGAGGCGTTGTCGTGTCCAGCTTGTTAACAGCGACGACTACCCTCCGTAGTCCAACTGCATGTGCCAGCAGGATATGCTCTCGTGTCTGTCCTTTCATGCCCGATTCGAGCTGATTCGCGTCCACCACCACAAGTCCCAAGTCCGCCATTGACGCACCTCCGATCATGTTGGGTACGAAATCGCGGTGGCCCGGGGCATCTAAGATAGTGAAATCGACGTTTTCGACGCTGAAGTGGTGCTGTGCGATATCGACAGTAACGCCACGAGTTCTTTCTTCGGAACCAGTGTCCATCACCCATGCAAGTGCGAATGATGGCTTTCCTATGTCGGCCGCTTGTTTTTTGAACCTGCAGACTTGTCAGTGAGGGCTTGCAGCCACTCGTACATTGTGCGCATACTTTTCGATGTCTCTCTGTGACACTGTACCGGTGTCAAGCAGGACACGGCCCATGAGCGTGCTCTTGCCATGATCTACATGCCCAATGACAACGAAAGAAGCTGATTTGCGTTTCTGCTTCGCTTTATCCCACAATGCTGGTACATCGAGTCCTTTGCTCTTGGCCTTTGACTGAGGAACATTGGCTGCAGCTGCACCTAGCTTCAACGCTGCGGTGGGCTTTGTGATGCCATTGGTGGATTGTTCGATCTTTGCTGAATCTGCGGTTCTCGGGTGGTCAGCTTGCTCATTTGTTCAAGCCCTTGCTTCGTTCCCGTGCTCTCATCACTGTATCATCTGGAGAAAGGCCTTCAAACTGAGCTGGGTTGGATGAACTTCGAAGGAGATCATGTAAGGTCACCCTGACCGCGTCATGAGGCAAAGTCGCCGTCGTCGAAAGCGTTCGACCAAATGCAGTAGGAGACGAGCGTATATCAGGGAGAGCCTCGTGATGGTTCTCCGGTACTGGGCTTGGCTCCTTGGGAGGTGGCGTTGGCGTCCTTTTCCGTCGAATGGGATACTTCTTGTGCTGAGTTTGAGGCATTGGCCGCGCATTCTCCTTGCTGTCGAGCGGATTGTTCAAACGATCGAGCGCGCTCATTGGTCCATTCTCAGCGGCTGTCGAAGCACCAGCTTTCTTGCGGCGCTCCTCTGCCAGCTTTGCCAATTTCGAAGAGCCTCCGAGTAGCTTTGGAGTAGGTCTGGAAGGCACGCTAGCCACAATACGCCCAAGGCAGGTCGTAGGCAGTTTAGTCCAAGGGGTCCCTCCAAACCAGTCTGTGGCAGTCGTACTTGGTGGCAGTCGCGGTCCCATGGGAACTTTTATGTCTGCAGTAGCATTAGCAGTCGAACCCGCTCAGCGTCACAGAAGGTCCTATCCATACCGCTTGAAGTAGCCTGTCCTCCCTCCATATGGCTACGGCGTACAGAAAGAGAAAGAGGCGACTCACCTGCTTTCGCGGCAGCTTCGTCGAACTTGCTCCGTGGTTTTTCCGCTTTTGACTTGGGCTGTGGCTGTCCCTGGTGAGCAGACCGCGGCGTTCTCGCATTCTTAAGGTAAGCAACACTCTTGCCAATGTCCCAGTAGTAGTGCCACAGCGCCTCTTCTATCTGAGCGGTGGTGGCAGAAACGCCAGCCTCGTCAAGCTCAGCGCGTACGACCGGTGTCAAACTGGCAAAGTTGTCCCGGTCCTCTTGCGTATAGCCATGCTCTTCCTCTGCATACGCGCCTCCACCATCACCATCTTCATCTTCGTCCCAATACACGTCGTCCTCATCGTAGTCAACATTCTTGACTCGCTGCATGGTTGCGGGGGTCCGCGCGAGGGTGTTTGCGGGTGGGTGTGCAGTAACGACTGTCCAGGTTGTTGGTATGTGTTGAATGAAGCATAGCCCAAAGGTCGGTCTCGAGTCCGCTGATCAACGAGTCCAGTCCAGGACGGTGAGCACATGCAATTACGCACGCACATGAGGTAGGGGAAGTGACGATCTGGTGGGGCGGCGTTGCCGTCAACCAGCGCCCCTCGGCCGAGTCTGTTCTCGCAGCCGATCATCATATGCTTGATGATGTTAATATCTACATACCGTCCTTCCCATCCATCTACCTCATCCAATGCTCCAGCACTTTACCCAGCCCCGATGATCATCAGGAACACACAAACACACGTACGTGAACTCAACAGCAGTATGAAGGGAGTTCAAGGGTGAAGCAGGTGTTGTTATTTTAATCTGCCTCGAGTCCGACCAAAGATCTGACTTAATTAGATACAAGAAGGCAAATAAGGGGTATCGAGTAAGTACAAGCAAAGTCTCTCTTTGTTATCGCTTCCGGGGGTATGGTTTTGCTGTACAATTACGCCCATCGATTGGTCCAGCGGCAAGCAAAAAGAATCAACGCTGCCATCTCTCGTTACTCGTCAGAAACGTCAAATCTCTCCAAAGAGAGACGACACGCAAGCGTGCCGCAAGAATGAAGAATTCCAAGCATCTAAAGAAGAAGAAGAAGAAGTCCGACAGCCCCGAACACGCCGACAAGGCCGAGAGACTCAGCCCCGAGCTTGCCAGCTGAGCCCGTAAATGGTGTGATGCCAGTTGCACTGGGAATTGCTCCAGTGCCGAGAACGCTCGAAGTCTTGTTGCCATAGGTAGGCATGGTAACGCTGGCAGAGGCGAGAGTGGTTGGGATCGCAAGCGCCGTCGTCTCGGTGGTGGTGCTCTCGTAGGTGGAGACGGTGCCGTTGCGCGTCGCTGTAACGGTCGTTTCTACGCGTAGCACTGTCTTCGTGGTGAAGTATGTTGTCGTTGCGGAAGTTAGGCTGCTTTCAGGCTGCCCATAGCCCGGGGCTTGCTGAGCGAGTGCACCTTGGGCGAGAGCAGCAGCGGCTAGCGCCGTGGTCGGCAAGTCGAAGAGCCGCATGGGGAATGGATACGACCTCTTCCTTGGGACAATCGGGTAATATCAATGGGCCTGCTGAACGATCAAGGGACGGCTGGAATGTCGACAGTTGTTGTTGACGTGGCTTTCCAGTTACAGACGATGCACTTCGGACGATGGGCAGACGGCTATGAACGCTGACGGCAGGCCCAACGACTGAATGGAAGCGGCTTGATGAATCTGTCCGAGACGTTTCGTCTTCAAGACGACGGCTGATACTGTCTCGTTTGACGCCGGGTCCTTCAAGTTCGGCAGTGATGACTTGGCGGGTTATCTGACGGCAAGGCCGATAGCGACTGTCGATGAAGCTGCAACGGAGTGCGAGCAGGCGTCTTCAAGACGTCGTCGGCGGCAGAAAGCAGGAGAAATGAGTGTGGGCCGTAGGGGCAATGATGGTGGCAGTGGTGGGGGGCGAAACGAGCGTCCAAAAGAGCGACGACAGCAACAGACGACGAAGCAGAAGCCAGAAGTCGGAACCCGGAAGAAGGGCTTGAAAGGAGCACGAGGTGGAATCACATTTTATTATCATTACTGCTGTAGCACAGTCTCGTCGCCGGCGGGCGGGTAGACAGGGCAGGCATGCGCATGTTGGCATGCACAACAAGGTGGTCCTTTCGCAATCTCATTTAAGTTCCACCTCCGCATCCCGCTAAGCTGATGATTCTGTCAGACTCGAATCAGCTCGCGCGTGGCTTCACAAGCGTCACAAGCTTCACAACGTTCGGGACTTCGGGAGCCACCGAGCAATCAAACAATCGAAATCATAAATCACCCCTCATCGCTTGCAAGCGCCTCGCACACCATTCATCCACTCCCTCTCCCTCCTACGGCTACTGGATTATTCGAGGCGCTCCAGAAATGTGCCGAGCCACGAGGTCGTTCACCGTTGTGCGCCGCATCCATCGTACGTGTGACCATCATCTCAGCGTCGGTAGCAATGTTCATTTCTTTCCGCGACGGGTTTCGTTGGCTAGCGCACTCTACCGTCATGAAATTGTGCATGCCCCGGCGCACGACTAGCTTGTGCGCTTCTGCCATTTCAGTACTGTGTTACCGATGGCATGATCCGTCCAGAAGACTAGAAGCATGTCGAGGGATGGACCTCAAAGCAAGTTGCCTTTTGATTGTGTGGCAGTGTTCCTAGTGGAAGACCGAGGGCTGCGCTATCCAGATAGGCCCACGAAAAGCAATGAAATATTCGATCCAGGACGCCACGCGGAAAAGCAGCTCAATCAGTAATGATGAGGGAGGGAGGTTGACACCTGACTCGGGCAACTTGTACAGCCCAATGCTATGTACAAAAGTCTTGATTGTCATCGCCTTCCTGTACTGTAGGATTCGTCAGGAGTATCATTCACTGGATCTTCCAAAGGCTCTTGGCGATGCTAGCAAGGTCTTCGCGGGGTGGTATCTCGTGCAATGCAGGAGGCTCGCGTGCGAAGCTCACTTCCCGCTTTGCTTTCTGCCGCTCGCTGCCTCCTACAACCTGTATTGAGCTTTGCGCCCCTCGCTTGAGAGGACTCGGTGCCTTTGGCGGTGATGCGGATTTGGACAGACTACTCGGCTTTTGCGTAGAGGAAAGTGCGATGGCACTCCTGCTCATTGCCAAAGCAGCTGGTTGCGTTTTGGAGGTCTGTGCAGAGATTCCGCTCTTCAGTCTGCTTCCTCTACAGGCCTGCAAACGAGCTGTCGCCTCTCCAATGGGGTCCCGAAATCTCTGCACTACTCGAAGCTCGGTATTAACGGCTCTGAAGCGGCCCTGAAAGATTTGCGGACCCATACTCAAACCGGTGCTCTGAGCACTGCGCCCATCGCCGACACGGTCCGCATACATGAAAGATTTGAGCGACTCATTTCGGCGATCATAAACATGACCCGGGAGATATGGCTTGGCATCTGCCTTTGACTCCAAATCCGCGAGTGCCTTTTCTTGGAGCAGTCTCAACTCCGTGCGCGAGCGTCCGACCGCTGGAGTAGTTGCGCCAGACGAACCAGACACCGTCGATCCAGGGCTTACCGGGCCGATGTGAAAGCCCAACTGTTCGTCTTGAATTTGAGGGAAGGCATTGCCATTCTCGGGGCTATGAAATCCAGATCCTTTTGGTGTGCTATAAGTGGCGTTGGGGCCACTGCCGATTGTGGGATATGACGCACTGGGGACGAATCTTGACACAAGCTCGTCTGGCTCAGTATCAATTGAAACGTCTCCAATGTTCAACTTCGAAGACTGCAGCGACGGTGCCGGAGATCCCCTCACACTATGTTTATCGTCCAGCGTACTGACATTACTGACCACTGCTGGTCCTGAAAGCTGCTGACTTTTGTTCATCAAGCGGCGGGTTGCGGGATTAGGACAGTCCTTGGTCAGCGACTGTGGGTGACTTCTCGCTTGACTGAGCGGGCTACGGGATGGCGTTGGAGGAGGGCCTTGTGCATGATGCTGCACTGGCTCTGATGACATGACTTGGCCTTCCTCTATCGGTTGAGACCGTTCAGGAGGTTGTGAGGGCGACTTGTCGGGCTCCTGGGAGAGTGGCACGGATGATGGTCGTGGCGAAGTCTTTGCGTCTTGAAGGTTCCTGACCTTGGACAGTGTTCGCGGGCTGGGAGGGTCATTCTCATCGCTGCCGCTGTCGCCGGCTGGGTCCAGTGTAGGTTTGACCGGGGCTGCAGTTTGTCTCCGCGCTTGCTCTGTCACTCCCGCAGCCAGGAGCTGTGCGGGCGTCATCTTTTCGATGGTTTTTCCCATGTTCATACTTGTCCTGCGTGAGTTGTTGGCCGTGTTCTGGCGAGTGCTGTACGGACTCGCGCTGGCACTCTCCTCCGTCCATTCGTCCTCTTGCAGTCCGCTTCCTTCCATGTCCGGTGCATCTTCGCCGCCACTGGAGTCACCAGCACTCCCTACGGCGAAGGCGACTTTTTTGTGGGACGGCTGGTGCTGTCGATTCTCCTCCTGGCGCGACTGCTGCCGCAGGCGATCTGCGTCCCGCTCGTGCACATCTTTACCAATGCCCGCCACCTCGGCGGACTTGGGCCGCTTGTTCTTGCCTTTGAGGCCAGGCGAGGGCGGGGCACGGTGGGCGGTGGTGGAAGGGAGCGCGGCCAGATTGCGGGCGGAGCCCAGACGGCTCAACTGGCCGTGGGACAGATTCTTCTTGAGCTTCGCGTGGCTCGCATTACGCGGTAGCTGATACGCAGTCATATTGCGCTTGATCGGAGGGCGGCTCAGGCCCATGCCACCGTTGCTGGTGTCGAGGCTTCCGGGCATGCGGATTTCGGTGTCTCCTTCATGGCTGCGCTGGCGGGCGTGGTGGGGGTGGTGGTAGTGGCTCTGCTGGCCTCTGCGGTTGTTCGGGCTGCTCGAGTTTCGCGGCAGCACGACCTTCGTGTGGCGCTTGGCTGCGTGGTGTGGTCGGACGGCGGGATCATGTTGCGAGTGCGAGGATGGACTGGTGAAATAGTTCCCCGTTCGCACCGAGGACTGTGACGACTGCGAGCTCTGCCGCTTCATCAGCGCTGGGCGGGGCGCGGCTTGCTCGAGCGGCTGGTCCATGGCATCCCGAGGTCCCTAGCTGTCCTCTCTCGCGGGCGCGCGACGAGATGTGGGATGGTGATGTACTTGGGTACAGTGCACATGATGTAACTTATGTATAGAGGTACTACTTGTGGTGCCTGAGATAGACTAAGGCACTCATCCGAGTTTACCGCAAGAGGTTAATACCTCTCCACGAATGAGAGAGAAATTCATACGCGAATTACGTTAAGCCGCCACGGGCAAGTTGGGCAACTACGACTGGCATTTATGTCCATTACTGGCGCATCGAAGGCCGCTGTCACGTCTACTCTGCATACTTTCAGATGCATATACTGTCTACTCACGAGCCTTACTCAACGACCACCTTGCGGCGTGCCTCCCGGCGGTCGACGAGTAGCCTCGCCGCCCCCCTCCGTCCCTCTACCCCTTCCACGACCACGCCCTCTATGTTTTTTGGGCACTTTGCTAGTGGCCGCGCTGGCCTTGCGCTCGGCGTCCTGTACTCGAGCGCTTTCCTGTTCCCACCACTCCTGGAACTGCTGCTCAGCTTGGATTTCTGACAAGTCTCGCTTGGCCACTGCGTCTCTGAAGACCTCCTTCTCGGCCTCTTGTTGCGCGACAATCTCCAGCATGCTCAAACCCAAGTCGGGCTCTCCAGTTGGCTGGTGGCGTATGGATCGCGGAATCGGCTTGCTATTTGGGCCCTCAGGAGCTTTCCCTGGGTTTTTGGTCTGAACAGTTCCAGCTGTTGCTGGAGAGGGTACGGTCTCTGACTTCGCCGCTTTGGCATTCGCCACCGTCTGTCTCATAGTTAACTGGGGAGTGCTGGAAGATCTTGGCGCAGCATCACGAGCAGGAGAGGAGGCGCCACTCGTCTGCCCCTTCACAACGCTGTCTGTGAGCGGACTGCGATTCAGCGAGGACACTGTTTGCCATGAGAATGGTTTCGGGGACACCGCAGGTTGCGCCTCGTACGCCTTTGGGCTTGCAGCCGAGTCATGCTGCAGAGCGTGCTGCATACGCTTGCGATCTTTCTGGCTCAGCTTGGGAGCGGGTAGATTGAATGGACTGGGCATTCCTTGCTGACCATCCTTGACGGATGCCAATTCGCGTGAAATATTAGACGTTCGGCTCACTGAAGCCTGCGAAAGGATATCTTTCATTGCTGCTGTCGTAGGCAGAGGCGTGGAACCCCACGGCTTCCCAACATTAGGTAGTGTTTGCCCGGACATTTGCGGCGATTTTGGCGTTCGAGGGGTTATTATACCGGAATCGAATGATGCGCCGGTGAGCTTTGGGGATGGCAAGGCTTTGCCACGGGAATCGTACCACAGTTCTTCTTCCGATGATGCAGCCTTTTGGACAGGCGCCAACGCTCGAGGGCTCTTCTGCGGCCCTAGAGATGGAGACTGCATGGGTGTTGGCATCGCATGGCCAGGTTCCTCATCCATTTCGAACATTAAGTCTTTAGTGGATGCTTTTGCGTTTAGCGGAGGTCTCGGGCGATCAGCTTCTGTCCTGACGACGCTTGAAGATTTTCTGCGCGATCTTTGGAGGGTCGGAGAGCTTGACAGTTCGTCCTCAAGTGAGCCGGGAGCAAATGCTGCCAGGTCTCGAAATTTCGCACGTAGAGTAGCTGCATCGATCTTTGCTTGCCGATCGCGACTTACGGCAGCCGCAAGGGATGGGTGTCGCTCGTGCAGCAAAGCTTCAGCTCGTCCGCTTTTCGCAAACGGCATGGACGCAAGTTGATTGGCCTTGACAACCTCATCAAGGTCTGTGAACAGATCAAAGTCCAGCTCGTTGAGGTGATGTCCCTGAAGCATAGCCTCCAGGTTGAGACATACATACTCTAGTCCTGCGTCCTTGAATTCATGGACAGAGCTTGGTGAGATTGCGTTGAGCAGGCTGCACACATTGCGAACATTGACATAGCGGCCAGCGACTTCCTGTGTAACTTGGCTTAATCGTTCCAGCATTAGTTCGTTCGCGCAGCTCATGACGTCCAATACTGTATCGAGGAAAGTGTCAACATCTGTAGACACGATATCGTCGAACAACTCGGGGCCAGTGTCACAGTAGATATGGCGTAAAACCAAATGGAAAGTTTGCCTGCTGACATGTTTGAGGTCGACGGTGACGACTTCACGATCGGCAGAGCGACCGGCAAGCCACCTGCCTTGAGCTCGACCCATGAACAGTCCTTCAAAGAATGGGCATCTTGCAATGAGGATCGCAGAGTGACAATTGGCATTGTCATCTTCAAGCTCGATTTCCACGTCCGCGTCGAAGAAGAAAGTGGGATCCTGGAAAGCAGCCTCTAGATCCACGTGCAAGCACGGTTTGGGTTCGACCATTTGCCTCACACCAGGTTCTAATCTTGACAGCTCAAGCTTGCTGCTGATCTTCATGAGTTCGGCGCGGACCTGACGGTAAGTGTAGGCCATCGTCGGGGCGCTTCTGATCTCCCAAAATTGGATCAGAGTGTCGGTGTAGATATACAGGGCAAAGTCGAGAATGGTCAGAGTATCCAATCCGGCAAAAGTAACAATGACTGTTCCATTTCCATCCATTTGGGACTGTAACAAGTCTGGCACCGTGAATGTGCTAGTTTTGCACAGGTTTGCGAATCCACGACGTAGGACTCGGCTCCTCGATGCCAAGATTGACCTATGCACTGGTATCCTCACGTTTGATGTTGTACTTGTGAGCACTGCGTCACACTTGGCGTCGCTCGACGATGCGGAATCAAAAAACGCAATCAGGTCGGCATCAATGTCTTTGCTGCTCAGGACGGTCTTCTTCAGCGCTGAGATCTGGCTAGGTCGCTTGGACTCTTGCCAGAAGCGGTGTCTCGTGTCTTCGTCGTCGCTCTTTGAAGAAGCTTCAGCAAAGCGGCCGAGTGGCAACAGGGAGAACAATTTCTGGTGGAGCGAGCTGTCTTCTACCACGATGTTGGTTGTCATCACGTCACAATCGAACCTCAATGCAGAATACGCTCCGTGTCCAGAGGCTCGCACAGCCAACACGCGTGTCAGACCAGGCACTCTGGAAAACTTGTAGTCTTTGGGCCGTTGCTCAGAGGCGTGTGATATTGAAGCGTCTTGAATCTTGGCGCGTTTCGTCCGCTTCCATACGCTGCCCTCGTCCGTGGTAAGGATTACTGATCCGTCAAAGTCCAGAGCCACGTCACGAGCAGCCATGTTGCTCTTCTTTGGCGACCATATTTTTTGAGGCTGGCTAATCGCACTGCGAATTTTAGCAGGATTCGTTGTGGACACACTGGGTTGAATATCAGGCCTCTCTTTGATGGATACCGCGTATATCTCACCACGCGACGAACGTGCGCACAGAAACTCTCCTTCTGCGCAAATTTGGCATATTCTGTTCGGCGCAGCGTCATACGTGGTCGCCAAAAAGCTTTGTTTGAGGAAGTAGTTGCTAAAGGAGTCCAATGGGAATGAAATCTTCGCATAACCAAAGCTCGTCAAAACGAACACATCGTTATTCTCAAGGAGGCAGATGGTTGCTCGGTCAATCGCAGCTGCCGAAGAGATGGGTGCAGCGAATAGAGAGGCGGCGACCTTGCGAGGCGTAACCTGTAAATCCAGAGATCGAGCATCGGAGTCCATGATACCGAGCTGACCTTCGTTCTTGCCGAATGTGTAAAGCGAGGTCGAAGTAAAGGCCACGGAGTGTATCCTCGAGGCAGCGACTCCGACGATTGTTTCGCGCTTCAATGTGCCATATATCTGGCGAGGTACCACGCTGATCGGATCTTCATCGATGTTGGCTCGCGGGAGGCTGTAGCCCAGTTGACCATACCTGTTATTTCCCCAAGACGAGACTTCGCCGTCTTCTGTCACAGCGAGCGTGTGGTTCTGTCCAAGTGCCAAGGTCGCAACTCGTTTTCCGGTGAGACTACCGCTCTCTACACAAACAAAGTGGAATCTCGTTCGCTCATCGCCGGTCCCAAGGCGGCCGCCCCGTCCGTGACCGCACATGTATAGATTTGCTTCCGGATCGGTGGTCAGCACGGCCGAATGCAGCTTAGACATGAAAGCATTCTGGATGCGAATTGGCCGCGAACGCACCAGCCATGGAATGTCCTCCACCCACATGCCTGCCGCATTGACAAAGTTGCTGGTGAGAGAATTGTCATCATCAGCTCGGCCCGCCGCTCTCTCCTCAAGATGCTCTTGGTAAAAGCGTCGAATGAGATGATCCGGACGACGAAGATTGACTCGCTCCGGAAATGTGCGATCATCCTGGTCGCCTAAGCCAAGATTGTTGTTATTGCCCGTGCCAAATGAGAACATTTGGTCCGCGGATATGTCAATGAAGGGAATCTTGGAGATTGTACATTCGCTGTCACCATCGCTATCGTTGTTCCACGAGACTTGGTGATCGTCTTCGCTGGCTGTGGAGCCCGATCTTTGGCGCCGGTGTGGGTGAGGTCGCAGTGTTCGATCCTGTATCGTGCTTGCGTAGAGGTCAAGGGCCCCGAGGCCCTCCTTGTCCTTGATCTTCACTAACTGGTTGACATGGTTTGCCACGCGGCTGTGCGCCAATCCGTGCTCCAAAATGAGTCTGGCGATGGTAATATTGCCAAAATAGAACGCGCGATGAAGAGCGTTCCACCCATTCTCCAGATCTTGAACGCTCAGATCAATCAAAGGGCTCTCGATCAAGGCCTTTGCGAACAGAATCGCTTTCGGAGAAGAGGAAGAAGCGGCGTGATGCAGCAATGTCAAGCCAAACGCATCGCGCCAGTTGACATCGGCCTTGGAAACGACCAAAGAGGTACTCGTCGGTGTTTTCGGGGTGACAACTCTACGGCCCTTAGACAGAAGCCCTGGCGAAGAGCCATAGTCGGGGCTGCCTACTATCGCGCTTGCGCTGTGCGCTGATGCTCCTCTTGCCACTTGAGACCGGGCACTGAACGCCGCGGTCTCCAGATACCTTTCAAAGGCATCGAAGTCATCTTCGAAGAAGGCTTTCCACAGGTAGCTGCTCATAGGTCGCGCTTAAGAGGCCCTGGAGGATATCCCAGTAGCTCCGCTGGGCACCTCGCTGTGACTTCGGGAGTCACGGCGTGTTTAAAGGTGCAGTGACGAAGCGTGGGACAGCGGCTCCAAGGGCGAAGGACGGGCGCGCGTGCGTCCAGCTTGTTCGGATGCCAGGCGCTTGGGAGGCAATTAGTGGTCGTCGCTGCCGCGGGATGGGGATGGGTGGTGGTGTCGTCGCTCGGGCGAAGCTCAGTAAGAATCTCGAGGCGGATGGGTCGCGTCGCAGACAAGTTGAGGGCAAGAGTCACCGCCCCGTGGCGTTGGCTTTGAGGATGGGGTACGGCGAGTAGGCGTGGAGTAGAGCGGAAGGGTCTTGGTAGTGAGCAGAGATGCAGAGTCGGCGAGAGTGATGATGGACCTGGGTGCCGTTAATGAACATCCAATGATGACGGGCACGCGTTCGGTTGAGCCCGGCTTGCGAGCCAGCTCGGCTCCGGCTACGAATCGCAGTACCTCCGTACCACATTCCAATCAATCCACGTCAACAACACATGTGCTAACACTTACCATGCGGGCATGCGAATGTGCAAAGATTCAAGAATCAAGTAGTCATGTATGAGCAGGGTCGACGCCAAGCCCGGTTGATCCCGGATTTTTGGCCTGAGGCATGACTATCTTGGAACGCCAACTCGCAGGGCTCAGGGCGAGAACAACGGGCGAGGTAGCAGGTATGTGGACGTGTACGTGTACCCAGCTTGACCACATGACCACATCGCGAGCGGTGATGGACGGCAGCACCCAGAAGCCAGGGCACTGAGCATTCTGATAGGCTCACACCTCGGAGTCACATTCCGTTCGAGCTCTTGAGAGTCTTCTCAATCTTATCTAGCTATCTCCGCATCACCCCGCTCGAGCCGCTCGTCGTGACCCCTCGCCCAGAGGACTTGTAGCGGAAAGACATCTACCAACAAACGATGGAGTCGCGGTGCCTGCTTGCTGCCAGCGACGACGTTGGACAGTGTTCCGAGCAGGATGTATGTATCAAAGACTGCAGCAAAGCGCACGGGTGCTGGGGCGTATCTCAAGATCGATGATAATGTCAACACTATCACCGCCACGTCCACAACCGGCTCTCGGGTCTCGTGCTGCGACAGAGGTACACAGGCATTTCAAGCGAGCTTCCCTGCCGACCATCACTGCCATGTGCGGAAATGGATGCGCGCTTTGCCAGTACCTCGTTCGTGATTCGGTAGTGTACGCCCACCACCACCTCGATCCGAGCTCGATGCTATCAGCAACTCAACCGCTGATTGAAAGTCTGTTGCTCTGCCGCTTGCCGTCGGCGCCTCGTCACTGCTCGCATATTGCTCGTTATATAATACTGCTCATGCGCCGCTTGAGCGACTAGGCCTGCGGATTGCCCCTTTGAACAAACGTCCATTACTCATCGTCAATCGTCAATCGTTCCTACATGCCTCACAAGGAAGAGTATACTGAATTCACTCCAGACAGCTATCCGCCGTTTCCCGACGGCTTGAAGACCATCGATCTCCAGACTATATCGTTGCGGAAGATACAGGATGGCGACCAGTTGGAGCAGGACCGCATGTTTGAAGCATGCAAAAGCTGGGGCTTCTTTGTAAGACATGGGCAAAGCGCACATCCCGACATACTGACCAACATGCCATTGACAGTATCTTGAACTGGGGGATTCAGACCAAGGCAAGATCATACATGAAGGCGCAGACGAGATAGCGCGCGTTGCCGAGCGCGTCTTTGCTCTCCCTCTTGAAGAGAAGACGAAATATGTCTATGGCAACAAGCACCTCTTCGGGTGCGGAAAGCAAGCGGTGTTGCATTGGTCACGAGACGCATGCTAATCTCGAAGACAGTTATAAGAAAATCGGACACACAGTCACTGACAAGAACAAAACACCAGATACCGCTGAATTCTTCAATGTGGGCAAGAATGATAGCATCATATCGCAATCCGAAAGGACGCGACCGTGGCCCAAGCCTGTTCAGGACAGCAGAGAGCTGTTCTCGACATACTGCAAAACTGCTCACTCTGTTGGCCTCCAAATGTTGGGAATTCTTGTATCCAAGGTAGGGGTTGATCCAGAGGAGATTCATTCTCGGCATAAGCTAGATAGCGACTCTGGGGACCACGTAAGATTGACCAGGGGTCCGCCAAGGAAAACTACAGAGATGCCGGAGATCCAAACGCCATCGCACACGGACTTTGGCACAATCACGATCCTCATGAACTGGCTCGGAGGTCTTCAAGTCTACGGATCTCCAAACCGAATCGTGGGCAACCTGGACTTCGAGGATAACCAAGGAGAGTGGATGTGGGTGAAGCCAAAACCCGGTAAGAAATCACAGGCTGGAAGCCATCAGATATCTAAGACACACGCTGATCTTCAACCCTTCGCTCTGCAGGTCATGCGATTGTGAATCTGGGCGATGCAATGGTTACATTTTTGAATGGCATCCTCTGTTCCGGGCGGCACCGCGTCATTCCGGCTCCTGGAGAGCAAGGCAAATGGCCGCGCTACAGTGTCGTTTACTTCGTCAGGCCCATCGATGACTGTCGTCTGAAAACATTGAAGGGTTCTGGAATTCCTGAGGCGGGTGATGAGAATGACGAAGGGATAAATGCCAAGGAGTGGATATATCAGCAATCGCGCAAGCTGGCTGGTGCGTACAACTAGGGTATGTAATCGGCAGCGTTGTTTGGATTGTTTGCTCGAGGAGATGAATCCAAGAAGCTTGATCATCTACCTTTCCCCGCTTTGACAGCGCCAGAAACGGCTGGGAGTAGGCAGCGTGTTTCCATGTGTGATGCGCACAGACTCAGAACAGCTTTGACTTTGCGTACCATCCGCAAATATCGGGACCGCCCCAGGTGCGGTCCTAACCCATTGATGCTGCTTGTCTCGTCTCTGAGATATTTACAATTCGATTAGGCTTTCCTCCTTTACTTGCGGCACATGATGTGGCGCCATCGGAAAGCTTTCCTGCCCGTACCCACTAGATGATGTCGGTGCTTGAGGCCACTGTTGCTCCGACGCTTGTTGCGAGCGTGGTGCTTGCTGTGCGTAGTATTGCTGAGACGGTGGCCTCTGTAGAGGAGGCTGCGGAGAAGGCTGAGGCTGCGTCTGATAAGGCTGTGGAGGCTGCTGTTGTTGGTACTGCTGCCCGGAAGACTGCTGATAGCCTTGTGGAGGTGGTTGGTGATACATCTCTGGACTGGGGGGCTGCGCGGGGAGAGGTACAGATGTTGGTGCCTGTTGCTGCTCGCCGTAATAAAAGCTCGCCGCTGGATCTGCGGTGGGCGAAGACATTGCCGGTGGATTTGACGTCTGCGAACTGTGGCTGGGAGCGTATTGGGAGTTGTTTTGCGAATGGTGTTGCGATGAATGACGTCGCTGAAGCTGAGGCTGCGGATCGGGATGCGAGTGCTGAGAGAAACCTGGTTGGGACAATACCTGTGGGTGTTGCTGCGGCGCAAGCCCCTGCGGAGGTTGTTGATAATACGGCGCCTCTGGCGGAGGTGGTCCGTACGAAGACAGTCGCGGCTTGTGGAATGACGGATAAGGAGCTTGTGGTTGCTGGTAGACCCCATAAGGCTGCGTCTGCACAGATGCATAGCTATCCAGCGGAGGCGCGTTACCAGTGTAGTAGCTTTCGGTACCGTGTTGACTCTCAGGCAAAGCTGGATGGAGGTTCGGATACATGCTGTTTCGCTGTGATACTCCGTATTGACGAGATGTGTATGCGCTAGCCATTCTCTCCTCCAGCATCCGGTCGTAGTACCTTACTACTGTCGCCAGTTTTGAGTGAAGGTCTAGCAAGGTGTCATGCTTGCTCATCGTCTCTCCGTACGTCCTGGCCAATTTGGGCCGCAATGTACCTATGCTCTCGTACAATTCCTGTATCTGCGGCTCTCGGAGTATTGTTCCTGGAGGCTGGTGTTGCAGGCGGTCGACTAACGTTGCGAATAGATTGATGTTTTCTGCTTCCACGGGCGTCAGTTCGAACTGATTGTTTGGTTTGTACTGAATTTGCGCTGCTTTTGACGTCGTGGAAGCCTGCTCCATGAGCTCTTTCGCGTGGCGTTGCTTCTGCTCCTCCACGTCCTGAAGGCTGGCTGCAATAGCAGCTTTCAAATCAGCGTCTTCCTCTTCCTGGTCCTCATGCCCGTTCTCGCCACCCTTTTGCCCGTATCGCTGGTGCTGCTGCGTACCCTTGCTGGTGCCATTTGTGTGCGGCTTCGGTGTGTGCAGCTGTGACTGAGGAACGTAGCCAGCACCCACGTGCCCTTTGCTATCCTCCAAGCTCATTTCCAAGGCGCGCTTCAGGTCTGCATCGAAACTGTCCTCAGTTACTCGCGCCCCTCGCGGCTGCATTCGCTCAGCAGACGTGCCCACACTCGAGCCCTGCCACAGCGTTCTCGCGGGAGCAGTTCTCGGACTCTGCGGTCCAGGCGTACCGCGACTCTTCTCAGTCAATTTCATATAGCATCCGTCATCAACGCGAACAGGCTGCATAATGCCCAGGTGCGGCAGCGGTAGAGTCTTGCTAGAGCACGTACCACAGAAGACGCTGCCACAATTCCGACAATGGTGCTTGCGATTGGTAAAGGTAAATTTCTCGCGACAGCGCATACACACATCGCTGTCAATCCACTCCGGAGGCGCGTCAGAATCGAACATGCTGCTGGTAACTTCCTGGCGCGGGGGGAAGTGGAATCCGTCACGCTGCAGAGAGCGGTAGGCGTCGGAGAGGTAGTTAAGGCTCTCGCGACCTTGGGCGGCAGAAGCCCAATTCTGGATGAGCTCGAGAATTTTGGCTTTGACGTCGTTGTTGGCCTCGCCAGCGCCGCGAGCGTGCAGAATGCTAGTGAGGTTGTCGACAAACTCGCGACTGGAGATTTCAGCCATGAAATGCGCGCCGCCATTCTTGACACAGGTGTCGGTCAAGTTCAAGGCGGCCAGCTGTACATTTGGGTTCTTGTGTCCGATCCGGCGCTTGAGGCTGCGCATGGCCTCACGCGGAGCCACCGTCTTGCTGCGGATGACATCGCTGATCTCGAGGTTGAGTGCCATGTCCTCAAGCGAGCTGGACGTGGCACGCTCGATCTGCGCGTCCAGCTCCGCGTTGGCCGCGTTCCCAAACCACGAAGCCATCCTGTGCTGAGTGTCCTCGGTGGTGTTTGCTCGCGGAGCGGCGACGATCCACCGGGGAATATCGGAGGAGAGGGCGGCGCGGCAGCGAGGCTATGGGCGGAGAAGAGGGCGCATGCAGTGAAGCGCTCCAGGTGGTGAGCAGCGGTGGTGGGAGGAATCCCAACCAGAATTGTCGTGGAGGCGGCAGTGGAGTGATCCAGGCGGCGGAGTGTGGATGCGGTGCGGTGTCGACCTCAGTCGGTAGATTAGATGGGTGGTGGAGCGGTCGCTGTCCGTAGTGAGGTGGTTGACGGGAGGTGGCCTTATTACTAGTACGTAGCCAGCAGGTGCGTGAGGTACGTGTATGTATTACTGTTGAATGTGAGAGAGGGAGAGTAGTGAGAGGGAGTGAGCTGGTATGACGTGCGTTGCCTTGCCCTAGACGCAGACGAGGCAGACGCACACTCTCACACTCACACAACTACCACTACTACTCACGCTCACGCTCACACTGTTACGCCCAACAGCAGCCTCCCGATCTAGTTTCAACAGCCACACGTCGCGATTCACGACCCTCCGCTCCGCCACCGCGCTCCACCTCCACGCCCGCCCCCATCCCATTCTTCGTCAATAGAGTGCGCACCATCGTCGACACTGCTTCTCGCTCTGCGGCACCGCAGGCCCCGTAGCTGTCCTAGGCTGAGCGCTGTCTGGTCTACACAGGAAAGATGCCGCTTTGTCCATCGCCGAGACCGCCAGCATGAGCACGAGTGCAGCCTCGCCGCTTCCCACTCCCCCAGCGTCCACCCCCGGGCAGCCGAATGGGTCTCATGCGCACTCGTCGAACGGCGGCGGCGGCGAGCGCGTGTTCGCTCACATTTTCGACCTCAAGGCCGACGCGTTGACAGGCTTCAGTCCTTCGCAATCCGTCACGCAGCTGTTCAACTGTGCAGAGAACGCGCTGAAAGCTGCCGAGAGCCATGTTGTCTTCCGTCGTCCTGATTTGGCCTTCGTCGACTATCTTCGTGCCTATGAGATTGCGGTGGAATCACTTCCGCACCATCGAGATTACATTCACTTCATACACGATCAGCATGGCGAGCAGAAGCTTCTTGTATTGCAGCGGAGGGTCAATGCCATGAACGAACAATTTGCCAAGATTAAGCAGATCATCGTGAACAACAACATGCGTTACAACGTTGAGCCTCGAGCTGGACGACAAGGAGCCACTGCGGTCTCTACATCCAACAGTCAAAAGGTGAAGCCTTCTATCTCTCCCAAACCAGACAAACTGCACGCGAGAGCTGTTATGGCTGTGGCTGGATCAGAAGCATTGACGGATCGATTCGCAAAACTGCGCGGCATAAGTCATGCGGAGCCCGTTAGACCCAGCTCGAGGGGCTCAAACGCATCCACTGCTAGCCGGACTATGCCCTCCGGCGGCAATCTGGACTCTTTATCTCAAACCTCAAGGCCGCTGGGCCCACGAAGCATGCCAGACACTGGACTCGCGCCTGCCCGTCCCGCAAAGCTTCCCTTGGATACAGACCTGGCTGCCGCCATGCCGAAGCCTCCCAGTCCCACTTACAGCCCTGCCAGGAACATGCAGACAACGGGCAATATTGCCCCCCCGCGGCACAGTGCTCGAAGTCTTGCTAGCTCTAGCAGTCGCAAGTCCTCTCTAATCACGGAATCATCGGCCTCGTCTATAGCTCCCAACGGACCGGGTGACTACTTCGGTTCGGGGAGTGCGAACAGTACTTTACATGGCCAATTCCTGCGTCGAAAATCCGTTCACATGCCGAAAGAGACACGCATCAGCGCCCAGAAACTCTACGACTATCTCGAACGATTCAATATCCTGCTCATTGACTTTCGACCCCGTGACGATTTTGGCCAAGGCCATATCTACTCGCGGAATGTCATTTGCATCGAACCAATAGGATTACGTCAAGGTATGAGCGCCGAAGAGCTGGCTGATCAGCTCGTTCTCTCTCCTGAGGAAGAGCAACAGGCGTTTTTCAATCGGGACAAGTATGACCTCGTAGTGTACTACGACACGAACACCCGATCTGAGCATTATTTGTCACATCCATCGGGCAACTTGGAAACCCAGCTCAAGTATCTGCACGAAGCTATATATGACTTCAACCAGGATAAACCGTTGCAGCGACCTCCAATTATTTTGGTTGGCGGTATCGAGGCATGGATTGACCTCGTGGGCAATCAAGCGCTCATTGCAACCAACACGCAAGCGAAGATCAAGCATGGTCGACCAATACAGCGACGACCGTTGGCCAGAGACGGCCAAATGAGGCCCCCAAAACGTCGACTCCGTGATTATAATCCCATCGACCCAGACGAGGAGCAGAAATGGCGCGACCGTGCCCAAAGTGAAAGCATGCCCGAAGCGCCGGCAGTTACACAAGACGAAGACGATGGGGATGAGCAGGACACAATGCAGCGGTTCCCAAATATCGACGAGTTCAATGCTCGATTCCCCGAGGCAGGCACGCTGGGACAGCAGCCAATAACCAACACATCAGCACGCCCACTTGTCTCATCACCAACGAGTATGCCACAATACCCTTCGGCGCCGCCACCCTCCGTGTATCCGGCCGCACCGGCTAGGCCAGCACCGGCAGCTCCACGGATGAGCTACACAGGTGTCAGCGACAGGGCTGTCTCGCAAAGCACGCCCACATCCAGGACCTCAAGTCAATTGTTGCCATATGTGCCGCGGAAGTATTTGTCTCAGAACCTGCGAATACCACGGACAGGCATTCAGAATTTCGGCAACACATGCTATATGAATGCAACACTGCAGGCGCTCTCGGCCACAACGCCTCTCACAATCCTGATGCTAGACGATCAGTACAAGAAGCTTGTTCAGAAGGAAAACTGGAAGGGCAGCCGAGGCCTTCTCCCTGAAATCTACGCAAACACCGTGCGCTCCCTGTGGCAAGGTGGAGTGGACTACATCAAACCAACGACTCTCCTGAATTTCTGCGGGCGCTTGAATAGCGTATTCAAGGATCCCAACCAACAGCAGGATGCTCAGGAGTTCTTTAGCTTCATTGTTGATTGCTTGCACGAAGACTTCAATGGCATGTGGTCGCGGACGCCATTGCGTATGCTAACAGAACAAGAGGAGGGCAAACGTGAGAGGATGCCGAAGTTGGTTGTTGCAAAGACCGAATGGGGACGATATACACATCGGGAAAATTCATTCCTTACGTCACTATTCTATGGCCAGCATTCTTCAAGATTGCGATGTCCGAAGTGCACTTTCACGAGCACAACTTACGAGGCCTGGGCCCTGCTTCAAGTCGAGATCCCAGACTGTCGGGAGATCAAACTGCAGGACTGCCTGCGTCAGCACTTCCAAGATGAATTGCTGGATGACGAAAATCAATGGACATGTCCTGGCTGCAAAGTCCCTCGTAGAGCGACCAAGAAGCTCACCATGACTCGGGCGCCACCCTTCCTCGTCGTAGCCCTGAAACGATTTAAACAAAATGCAAGAGGAGACCAGCGGAAAATTCACACAGCTGTACGTTTTCCACTCAGTGGCCTGAACATGGAAGAGTTTGTGCTTCCGCCTCCAACTCCGCAAGAGGCTCAAGAGATAGCGACAAACTATGGAGCAGAGGCATTGAAGACTGATGTGTCTCTGACGCCGCCGTACATGTACGATGCATATGCCGTTGTTCGGCACCTTGGAGATACGACTCGAAGCGGGCATTACACCTGTGCCGTCAAAGACAAGGCCAGACGATGCTGGCGATACTTCAACGATACAAGGTACCAGGACTTCCAGCCGGAGAACATGACTCCGAACCAGGCTTTAGACAATGACCAGGCGTATTTCATTTTCTATCAGCGGAGGTCATCAGATTAGTCGAATGCGACATAGATGAGAATACTGGTCGGTGATGCTGAAATTTGAGCGTTCGAGCGATTCATGACATGATGTTTTCAGATGAAAGTAGCAGTGTTCATGTATAGATGCACATACTGAGGGACTGCTTCAACTTCAATGTGTATTGAAGAAGGTTAGATCATCTCTACTCTTTATCTTCCTTTGTGTGACTGACCATCGTATTACGGTAAAAGTGTGATGTTTGGTGATGCACGCAAAGCAGCGCTCAGCGTCACTTGGTTTATCGATTCAAACCACTTCATGCCGCTCAACCCGCCGCCGTCGGACAAGACGACCATCCTCCACTATCTAAATGAAGTCACTGGCCTGTCTTCGACGAGGATTGGGACCATTGCCAGAATCACCACCACCCATCAAGCCTCGTCGACTCGGATGAATGTGCGACAACTCATCTGCCGCCTTCGGTTTCGGTTGTGCATCCGACTCCCGCTGACGTGGCTTTTCGCGTACTTGTGTCTGACGGCGAGGAGGCGATGTAGACGACTCTGGACTGCTCGTGTTTCTTCTGCGCTTTGCGATAGGAGCACGGCGCGGATGGGATCGTGATGGAGATCTGGAGTCATAACTGCTGGTGCTTCTAGCGCGTTTTGGACCTCGGCGATCATTCTTTGACGCAGGTGGAGTGACCGATCGACTAGCTGGTCGACCTCTACGTGGCGGAGAGCGTGAGGTAGTGGGTGAGCGGGCACGCGCCTTCCACGTTCCTCGCGGGGGAGATCGTGAAATGGATTCGCGCCTTCTGCGTGGTCGTGAACGAGAGCGGGAGAGTGATCCATCACTGTAGCTGCTATAACTACCCTTTCGTCCACGGCGCGGCGGAGGACTACGGGATGAACTGACCGACCTCTTTCGATTGTGCCCAGTAGGAGACGATCTGCGCTGTCTTGGTCGGGTCCTTGAGCGTGAATATGATGAATCCCTCCCGCGCCCTCGCTTTGGTGTTGGTGAGCGTGAGTAGCTGCGTCTTCTTTCGCGCCGAGGGGATATCGAGCGTGAGCGAGAACGCGAGCGAGACGAGTAGCTGGAGTAGCTTGAATAGCTGCTAACACTCTCGCTCCTCCCTCTGCTGCTTGGTGTAAGGCTTCGAGCAGCAGGCAGAGGTGCCGGCGCCGGTTTTGGCATGTTCTTCAGCCATTCTCTCATGCCTTCAGTAAGCACACCCATACCGATAGCGGTAAAGAAGTTGATGCTGAAGCGCGTGTCCTTCGGGTCGTCAGTGGGGAACATCCCAGCCAGAGCCGACTGCATCGCATTTTCCTTGAAACGATTCGTGAGACTCTGCATGCCCACGCCCTGTGCCAGCTCCTCAATAAGAATCTTGATGAAAATTCTACTCGAGCTAGTAGTATCTTCCTCGTTCAACTTGACGACGTGGAACACCGTCCACTCGATGGCATCGGAGGATAGCAGGGACCCAAAGAACTGTGCAATGATTCTCAGCCGATTTGTCTCATAGCGATGAATCGTCTCATAATAGTTTGAGAATTGCTCCTGGAAAAGATCTCTCCACAGTCGATTCAGCTTGCAAAAGCGCTCGCCGATGAGGCCGAAAAATTTGTTGAACGTCCTCTCCTGGCTGCAGCACTCGATGATCATGGATGGCAGTTCATCTTCGCGTCCTGTTGGTAGGTTGATTCTCATCAACTTGTGACAGGCTTCCTCGAAGCCTCCGGAGGACATGATGGTGAGATAAATCGATCTTCGCAAGTTCACCAGATCCGTGTTCGACTGGTCCTTGATCTCGACCGCCTTCTCTTCAGCATCGTCCTCATCCTCATTACTACTGTCATCTGAGTCTCCTGCTCCGTCGTCTTCGCTGCCTGAGTCCTCGCCGAGGATTTCTGCTTTGAGCTTGCGGTAAGCTCCCTCGTTGGCCTCGAAATCTGAATCGAATTTGAATATGTTAAGGCCGTCTTCGGTGCTGAATTGATCGTCCAAGCCGGGTCGATGAGTTATTTGATCTTCCTCCTCGACGAGGTCCAGGTCCTCTTTTAACGCAGGATGGTCTCTGTACTTGTCCTTGCGGATCTGAAACAAGACTTCAATCATGTACTGAACTCGCTTATCGATATCTGCTTCGTGAAGAATGCTCCGGAATTGATCGTATACGGCAAGTGCAATCTGAGAATTCATCTCCTCGATGTGCTGGCCAACCTCCTTCATTAGACCGACTGCGATTTCGACGCTGTCGTCCGTAGGCTTGTGTAAGAGTAAAAGAAGCATCTGTGCGGCGAGCATTTCGTGGGCGACCTGTTGATTGATCAAGTGAGCGATGAAAGTAGTGCTGCTGTGGCACACGCTCTTGTCGTTTCGTTTAAAAGCCTTTCGAAACTGCACGATCAGTCGATTGACCAGTAGCTCGCCGACCTGCGGGAGTTTGGTATTGACGATGGCAGCCATAGCAGCATAGATCGGCGTGAATGGAAGAGAGGCGGCCTGAGCCTTCATGATACTGCGACAAAATAATCCTCGGCCGCGGACTAAGTTCTCGTTGAAAAGTTCCGGAACGATATGCTTGATGTTAGAGACGTTGACCTTGTTGATCAGACCGTTGATGGATTTCTTGAGTGCTTCCCACGCCATGCGCTGATATTCTTTAGAGGTTTTGTCGGTGATTTGAGCCTGCAGCGCCTTCAGCCTGGCGGGCGGGATGTATGTTCCACCAGAGCGCATGTTCAGCAGTTTATCATATTCCGCCTTCGCAGCTGCCTGCTTTTCAGCCTCGGTGAGCGGCTTTCTGGTGGAATCGCCTCCCTCGGTGGCCTCGCGATCGCGCTGTCGCACTTCTAACTGACGCGCCCGCTCTCGATCCACATCCCGTGGTAGGAGCCCTCGTGCGTGACCATTGCTATCACCGTTTGTGCGCGGCGGTGATCGTGAGTAGGAGCGGCGGCGGCGGGCAGGAGCTTCTCGTCGGGGCGACGGCGAGCGCGATATAGAATGACGCTTTCGCGAGTTGCGATCTGCCAAGTCCGTGGACGCCACCTCAGGTGGAGAACGAACAGCATCGCCCTCAGCGTCGCCAGGTTCCGGCGTGGGCAGTCGCACCGCTGACTCGACTGCGGCCGTCATGTTCTCAAGACTGTATGCGGCGTGTGCAATTCGGCGGGAGACAGGCCGGAGCGGGGCGGAAGCAGGCCGGAGAAAGGGTGGTGGTGGATGATGTGATGCCGCGCGATGTGCAGTGAAGAAGTAAGAAGGCGCAGCAAAACTGAGAAGAGGTATGGACAAGGCGGGATGGTGCACGGCACGCGAGTCATGTGCTCACGCGGCGCCCATCAATGTGCCACCGAATATTCAAGACGGAATCCCACCGCTGTCAGCTGTCAGCCCTCTCAGTGCGCCCCCTCGTTCTTTGAGGTATATCTTACGCTCTCCTAGAACTAGGACTAGAACTAGGACTAGAAGCTACGAGGTAGGTCATGCAGCTACGTACATATGCCTATTCATACACATGTAAGCCACTGCCGACTGCATGTGTCTTGTGCGTGTAGGTATTTAATAAGAATATTCAGCCACGCCCTGCCGTTACAAACACAACAAGCCCAGAACCCTCCTCCTTTGGGATCACCATCACCGTACCAGCCTCACCTTCTCTGCTGTCTGATGCCAGATCTACGTTCTCCTCTCTTTCAACCTGTTCACCGCGAACAGACGCTTGTTCTTTGAAGCACATCAGATAGACGGCCCACTCGAGACGCCAGGTACAACATCATGGCTGTCTTCCAAGAGATGCCGTGGCACGAAGGTGAAAAAGCGGTGAGTTTGCCGCTAGGTGAAAACGTTCTGCTTGTTTGAGACACTCACTAATTCTTTCACCTATGATGAATTAGATGCGGAAAGCCTTAGGTTCTCCCGACTATGACAATCCGACAGTGGTAAGGTGGAGGATCTTGGATCCCGCCACAGCACCCAAATACACGCTGACCTTCTGCCCTTCTCATTTGTAGCCCATGCTGTCGCCACAGCTCGCGAATCACCTCCAAATTGCACCCCTCATTGCGTTGGGCGTTCTTGACGATCAGTCACGGCCGTGGACCACATTGATAGGGGGTGCTGCCGGCTTGTCAAAACATTTAGGCGGATCGATCATTGGTATTAGGTCCTTGGTAACTGCCAGCTTCGATCCCGTCATAGAGGAACTCGTAGGGAGCGAGCCCAACGGTCAGGTTGTTAAGCAGGATGGCGAGAGAAGGATGGTCAGTGGCTTGACCATAGATCTTGAGAAGCGTAAAAGGGTCAAGATGTTCGGACGCATGATTGCCGGAGCCTTGAACACCACGGAACAACACGAGCGGGAGGGGGAAGAAGAGCAGAAGAAAGAGCAGAAAGCTGGCAGGGAAAAGGCTGCTCGCTTGGTGGAAATGCAGCTCGTCATGAAGGTTGAGCAAAGCCTAGGGAATTGCCCCAAGTACCTCAACAAGAAGCGTATACATCGTGCTCTTCCAAATCCAACGCTGGTCTCCGACAGTGTCCGGCTCCCGCAGGCAGCTCTGGATCTCATTAGCGAAGCGGACTTGTTCTTCGTTACGACCGCGCAGGGAGACATTGATATGGATACAAATCATCGAGGAGGCCCCCAAGGTTTTCTTCGAGTCGAATCAAATACCGATTCTGGTGCCGTTTTGTACTGGCCGGAATACTCTGGAAATCGCTTGTATCAGTCACTTGGAAATCTGATGGTATGCAGCAAATCAGGCTTGGCGATTCCTAGCTTCGCCACTGGCGACATGTTGTACCTCACGGGCAGTACAGAAATTTTGATTGGAAAGGACGCGGCTGCCATCCTTCCCCGATCAAACCTTGCAGTCAAGATGAGAATAGAAAGCGCCCGTTTCGTTACCGAAGCCTTGCCATTTCGCGGTGCGCTAGGCGATCGATCACCTTACAATCCCACTGTCCGCTACCTCGCTTCAGAGCGTACGACAATACAGGCATCCGACAATTCGCAGCAGCGAGCAACGCTTCTCAGCCAGACCAAGCTCACTCCAACGATCTCTCGCTTCAGATTCGGTCTCCAGAATGCAGCAACTCATAGACCCGGCCAGTACGCGACTCTGGACTCCTCGGAGCACCTGGATATTGGCTACTCGCACATGAGAGACGACGATCCTAGATCATTGAATGATGATTTCGTGAGGACTTTCACGGTGAGCAGCCCCCCTGGAAAATCTCCAAACCCGGTGTATGACCTCAAGGACGATGAGTTTGAGATCACGATTCGTAAAGTTGGAGTGGCTACAGACTTGCTCTTCAGGCACGGCGGGGCGGAGCAACGCGAGAAACTTGAAGTTGCACTGAAGGGCTTTGGAGGAGAATTTGAAGTTCAATCGACGTCTGGCGAGACGATTGCGTTCATTGCTGCGGGCGTGGGCATCACTCCGATCTTGCCTTCGCTTTGGACATTAAATTACACGAGCCTGAAGCTTCTGTGGACTGTAAGGGCGGATGATCTGGGAATAGTATTAGATGTACTGAAGCAGCATCCGACATTGGCGAAGAGTCTGACCGTCTTTATCACAGGCGCAAAACAGCAGCACAGCGCCCAGATTGAGAGTTTGAGGGAAAGCGTGACGGCGCATACTCGACGCTTGAATGAGACTGATGTCCACTTTGACACCGTCAGGAAGTACTTCCTATGTACTTCGATACCGATGAGAAGAAATTTGATGGCATGGCTTGCAGGGAAAGAGCTGGTGTTTGAAGACTTCAATTTCTGAGAGCTTGTGAAAAAGAAAGCGGCGTTACTTTCGTCCCCCCGAGCGCCGTTGGCATAAAGCGGGCGTTTTCTACAGTGTATCCACTGCTGCGATTGGCATGCGGCGCTCGTCATCTCTTCTCGCTCATAGGGCAGAAGCCCGAAAAGATATTTTCCGAAAGGGAATCTGGACCATTCGCAGTGTTTAAACAGCCCTGTGCGATCAAGTGCTTCCTCCTGGCAAGTTCTGCAACTCTCCCAAAGCCTTCTCGAGACGGTTCTTCTCGTCAAGCAGCGCGCTGCGCTCCATTTCCCGACGAGGCTCCTCCGCGAGAAGCTGAGCGCAGTGATCAGTATCGCCGGTCTTCAGCTCATTGAGAAGCTTCTCGTGAATGCTCTTCTGATACGGTGCCAAGAACATTGATTCGAAGCTCTTGGCAAGGTAATCAATAAACTGGGCGGCTGCGAGATCGTAGTAGGCGAGGGGAGCACGGAGTATCTCCAGCTCTTTGTCGTAGACGTCTTCGCCAAGACGTGCAATTACCCAGTCAGCATCGCCAGCCTTCTTGTCCTGCTCGGTAAGCTTTGGTACCGACATGTTCTTCGCCTCGAGCTCCTCGAAGTACTCGCGCACGCGATGGACCTGACGCTTTTTGCGGAGCTCCAGCTCATGTTCCTTCTGCTTTATCTTGAAAGTCGCCCTGTCATAAGTAATCGGCCTGTGGGCCTCCCAAGTGAGCATGGACATGACGATCTTCACTTGTTGACCGAGTAGTTCCTGCAACAGCTCATGTGCGACACGGGAAGTCTCACTGAAGATCTTTTGCGATGAGCGCTGTGAAAGCTCCTTTGCCAGTGTGCTCTCCAGCATATCAATAAACAATGCCTGGATCTGGTTGAGCAGCGACTCAACGGCATCGTGCCAGCCTGCTACGGTCTGAAGCATGAGAGCCCTCTTGACACTCAAGGCGACATCTCCACCCATGTCAGAACCTGGAGCAAGATCACGCTGTGCCTTGACTTTGTGGAGATGGAAAACCACCCTCGTGTCGGAAGCGCCAGGTTCAGCAGGCGGCGCAGTGCGACGGCGCACGCTGTCCGTGTTGGGAGCGCGGGAGCTTCCTGCCAGTGGGCGACTTGGAGTCACGCTCATGCCTCGGCCGTAGTTCGTCTTCCTCATCTTGGAAGGCGTTTGCTCGATCTCCATATCATCTTCGTCAGACTCGATGGCGATACTTGGCTTGACATAGCCCGGCGTGGACAGGACAACGATGGGCTTTGCCGCCTTGAGCTTCTGGTCAAATTCGGCATAGGCCTCACGATACTTTTGGCGGAAGTCATCATTGGAGTCAGCGTCGATTCGTGAGATCAAGGCTGACTTCACTTTGTCGATCTCCATGACAACGATCGGGACTGGAGCAGTAGTCTTCTCGGGGAAGCTAGAAAGTTCCGTCTCGAGAGCCGCAAGCCTTACTTGCACACGCTTCATGACATCCGGCAACTTGCGCAGAATCTCGGTGGTCAGCTTTTGTGACAGTGCCCTCTGTAGGTTGGGAATTCCATAGCGCTCCGAATAAGGGCCCAGAATGGTGTTCCAAGGCGGCCCTTCGAAGAAACACAGTTCGCGGTTGCGTGCTTCCAGGTAAGAAACGCGCTGCTCGAGTTCGGTTTGCGACGACTGTCGAGTGACGTACCAGCCATGTCCGACCTTGAAGCGAAGATCGCGAAGGATGTCACGGATCTTCTCCAACTTTGCAGAGGTTTTGTCGATCAAGTCTGGCTTGGTAAGAACCCCCATGCACCGACTCAACGCTTTGCACTCCGTTAGGAACTTGAAAGAAGTCTGGTTCTCCATGTCCTGGTCTGCGGGGCATGCGAGCAGAATGATAGAGCTCTCATCGCGCATGTAATGTTTGAGAAGCCTCTCCACGAACTGGACGAGGTATTGCTGGTCCTCCAGACCCAAGGAATTGATCGCGCCCGGAAGATCGTACAACGACAGTTCGGCCAGGTTCTCTCCGGTAATCTCGAGACTGATGGCGTTCGGAGAGAAACCAACAATATGATGCATCGAGTAATCGATGTCAGCGTTCACTGGCATCTTGACAAACTGGCGATGATCTTTGTCTGGGTTGAGCATCGCCAACTGAGCACGGCGTAGCGCAGCCTCGAGGTCCACTTTGTTCCAAACAGTAATGAATGGAAGGATCGTCAGATCTTCTTCGTCTGACCAATTCTCGTAACCGTTTCGACCAGCCTTCCGGCCGGGCATGTGCGCATGCTTGATGTGAAGAGAAATTTTGCAATTCCAGGGCTCTCCGCCTTGTGCGGCCGTAGTGGTAATCAGAAAAGGACAGCGAGTGCAAGTCCCGCCACTTCGTGGAAGAGTGACATTGCAAATGGCCTCAATCTACACAGTGTGTCAGTCCTAGACCCAAAGAACAAACAAGATCTTTTCATGGCTCACCACGCTGGATTTGCCTGCGCTTTGGTCGCCAACGACGACAATCTTGGGCAATGGTGGGAGCGTCGAGTCGATGTTCAGTGAGTCGAGCTTCTGAACGGCTTTTATAAGTGCTCGGCTTTCGCTGCTGAGAGCCTCCATGGCATCTTTCGGGGCGATAGATTCCATTTCGATGTCGGTATCGGTCGGAGTGCGCTCGGCGAACGAGCCAGCGGGGTTCGCAACACCGTTCATGGTGTTGCTACCGCTGTCGGTTGCAGATGACGTGAAGTCGGTGGTTGATGTTACACTCAGCGGCTGACTCTCAGCTCGGATAGTGAGAGCGGGATGGTGATGCTCGCCGTTGCCGGGTTCCGGCTTCACCATATCTGGAGCCTGTTGGTGTGGAAGCGGAGGTTGCTGTTCGTGCGATGTTGAGGCTGTAGGTGTGCAGAGAGGAAGCGGAAGTTGGGGTGAGGTTGAGGTGGACAAAGGCGGAAGTGAGGTTGAGGTCGACGAAGGGGAAAGTGAGGTTTGGCTGAGCAAGCAACATTAGCTCGCAACGGAAAGGACGAATGTGCAAGAACAAACGCCAACCAGCTTCAAGTGAGATGAGATTGTGACGCGCCAGCATGTGAGAGTGAAGGTAGACTTACAGGCAAACCCTTTTCCGAGCACGATAATCCAGCCCTACAAACGCCCTTACGACAGAGTGCGAAGTATGTCCCAGATGCAGTGAAAGACTCATAAAGGGAGTAGCAGCGAGACGATGTTGAACAAGAAGCTACGTGGTAAAGAGAAAGAAGAGCGACCATGGCGGCGGAAACTTGTGCTTTAAGTGAGGCCCTCGCAGCTCTGTAGCTGTGCGTGTTGACGAGCCAGCCGTGAGCAGTACAGCTTCACTCAAGTGAGCGTCCATGCCTCGCGCAGCTCTAAAGAGTACATTGACAGCATTCAACGCCAAGAACATGGTGCCTAGGGTAAACACAGCTGTAGGAAGAAGATGTTCTGTGAGCGTCCGTCGTTGAATGCGTCTTACTTTCCTTCTAGAAGGGGCGGCGCTTGGAGCAAAAGCTGAAACTCACCTTCACCGGCGTGTGCACGATGCGTCCACGCTTGATTCACATGCGTGTTGGCCAGTTTTGCAGAGGGGGACACGCGGAGTGAGGTGGAGTGACCGTGAAGCAACGTGAAGTGACGGTTGCTGATTTCAACCCCTGCTAGGAGCTGCAGGGCATGCAGGGTACCTCCCTGCGAAAAGCATCAACGGCGAATGGGCAGTTGCGAGGTGGCTTCACATGGAATAGTTGAAGAGTCCAGTAACGGACTCATTGGCAGCGAGACTGCCATACAGTCGTCTGTCTGCTGTAGGCTTCTCATAGGCGTGAAAGGGTTTTCAGCGCCAGTATCTACAGGCACGTCGATGCCGCATCGCGATCGAGGGCGCTGAGCGGGATTCATCGAGCTCCAATGGTAAAGCGCCAACCAATAGTTTTGAAGACATCGCAGGCGATGCGCAGCATGACTGGCGCCGGAGGCCATTCTGCTGTGGTCTCTTCAGCGACTTCACTCTCGATCCTTGCGCCGTTCAGGGATTTGTTGCTTTTCACGGCTGCGGTCTCGTCGTCGCTTTCGCTCTTCAAGCTCGTTGTCACTAGGAACGGATTGATCCCTTCGAGACTGATGCCTCGCACTGCGTTCGTGTTTCCTTTCGCCATGGTCCCTGCTGCGATCCCGTCGAGAGCGATGTCGATCTTTCCCTCGATCGCTCCCATCATCCTCCATAATATGTCGTCGAGATCGATGGTGGTGTCTATGCTTGTGTCTCCTTGAACGGTCCTTGGCTCCAGACTTGACAACAGCCTTGAGAGCCTCAGCGACCTCCTCGCGCTTCGCCTTGACCATGTATTCTTTCATTGGATCGTCATCGTCATGCTCACGCAGCAACTTCGCTAGCTCAAGCTCTTCCCGGATTGGGGGTCTTTCGTCGTCGCTCGCGCTAGCACTACGTCTGCGCTTCCGGCGCTGGCTCCCAGCTTCGTGGTCGGTATCATCCTCCGCCTCCGAGACATCATCCAGAATGCCCTCCACCTCACCATCCTTCTTCTTGTAGCGGGTGTGATCCACGCTTATCACGCGACCCATCACGCCCGCTCCGCTGAGGTTGTCAACGGCTAGATCGCAGCTGCGCTGGTCCTCGTACTTGAGGAAGCAAAAGCCGCGACTCTTGCCGGTGTCTTTGTCGCGTACCAGATTGATGTGTACAGGGTTCCCGTATTGGCTGAAGATGGTGAGGATATCGCCCTCGCTGAGCTCGAAGGGCAGGCCGCCGATGTAGAGGTAGGCCGTGTCGCGGTAGTCGGTATGCCAGGATGCGTTGGGCGGGACACATTTGTCGAGTTCCGTCTGGTTCAGGCGCTCGATCTGCCGGACTGACTGCATGTTGCCTCACTGCCCTATAGCGGGTGGCGGGTAGCCTATGGCGGGCAAGAGGAGGTGCACTTGTGGTTTATTCATCCATCTCAGGTGCGTGCCTGACTTGAGCTTTGACGCGCACGTGCGTCTGTGATTCTGCAATCTGCATGTGGTCGCTCGGCCCGTCTTGCCGAGCGCAGTTCATACCCGACCCTACCTCCTAGGAGTCAGGACCAAGGTACACGAAGTAGTGCAGGCACAGGCACATGCTGCTCGCCTGGCAGACTACTTGTAACTTAGACCGCCGTATATACATAGTCTCTATCAACTCTTACCACTACTAGACTACATGCACCGTATCATGCGTACACACTTCCTAAGTCCCACCCGACTGTGCACTCGTGCATCCACATGAACGCCTCCCAGGCGCACATAAGACGAGGTACTGTACATCTACCGTACGCGAGTGCATGAATGGCCCCAGCACTGCAGATATCCATTCCCACCACCTCCGTCGCCGACCCGCCAGACGGTAGAGGCAAGCCCTACACGCAGTACCACATTGTCCTGCAACTGCCGCTGCGCAAGCTCGAAAATCAGAAGCGATACAATGACTTCGTCGCCCTCCATGATGCCTTGACCACGCAGACGGGCAGTCCGCCGCCCGCCACCCTTCCCGCCAAGTCGTGGCTCCGCCGGACTGTCAACAGCGAGGCCTTGACCGAAGAGCGCCGCCATGGTCTGGAGCAGTACTTGCGAAGCATCATCGACGCCGGCGATGCAAAGTGGCGTAGCAGTAGTGCATGGCGGTCCTTTTTGAATCTCCCCAGCGCAACCGCGGCGACAGCAACTAGCAGTCCCTCTACGTCAACCGCATCCCAACGACCGGGCAGCGCAGGCCCCATTTCCGATCCCAATCAGTGGCTGGACGCTCACCGGGATCTCAAAACACATATACGGGCTGCGCGACAGCAGCTGACGCAAAGAGAAGCCGCAACAACCGCGCAGTCGCAGCATTCCCTCTCAGCCGAGGCCAAAGCCAGCCTGTTACGCGCCGCAACCTTCATCGCCCAGCTCGAGGATGGCCTCAAGAGCATATCCGCCGCAAGCAAAGGCGATGAGGCCGGGTGGGGAGGCGCAAAACGCCTTGGAGACGGCGAGATCAGACGAAGAAAGGATCTCGTAGCCGCTGCGCGGAAGGAAGTAGAAGGTCTTGACGCTGTATCAAAGAGCATGGCGACACAAACAGCCACGGCGACGAGTGCTGTCACCTCCGGCGCGGCAGCAACTGCGAGTGATAAAGAGGGGTTATGGAAGGGTACGTCGGCTGCTACAGCGAAACCAGGCGGCAGAGTGCTTGGGGCACCCCTCAAGGAGACGGAGCGGACACGTGAGCTCGACAACAACGGTGTTCTGCAGCTGCAGCAACAAGTCATGCATGAACAAGAGGGAGACGTGCTCGCGCTTGGCAAGACTGTTGCCAAGTTGAAAGACATGGGCATCTTGATTAATGAGGAGCTGTCTGTTCAGAATGAGATGCTAGGCCTGGTTGAAGAGGACGTGGATCGCGTGCAAGGGAAGATCGATGTGGCGAGGCGGAGAATCAAGAAGATTAGCTGAAGGAGTGGTGCTCTTCATTGCTCTGCTTACCCGTTATTAGTGCACATTCAAGTGCGCTGCTGCGGACTGCCATACTCAAAGCCAACACTGGGCGATGCCAAGCATGTAGAGGCCGTCACATTGGGCAAAGAGAAGACACCAAGGACGTGGACGGTTGCTCATTGCTTGCGACAGTATCTACATGAACTTAGATACAACGAGGCTAGTACACCTCGAGAATATACCTCTGCTCCTCCTTGAGCCTCTCAATCTCCTTGTGTCCATCCTTCTTCTTGCCTTCTGATCTCGCCTCCACCTCAACGGCCTCTTCCAGAACCGACGTAACGTCCGGCACAGGCCAAGTCGGGCCACACAGATAAAACGCACCTTCTTCCCTCAGGTAAGCACGACGAATGTCTTGCAACGTCTGACGCATGCGGTCTTGAATGTAAATCTTCTGCGGCTGATCACGAGAGAATGCACGACCGAGAAGGGTGATGATACCAGCATCCTGGTACGCTTCCCATTCTTCGCCGTACAAATATTCCTCTCGCTGGTGGCGCGAACCCATGTATAAGAACACATCACCGATCGGCATGCCCTGTTCTCGCTGCCAAGCGCGCTCCTGAACGAATGCGCGGAAAGGTGCAAGGCCAGTACCTAAGCCAGCCATGATGATTGGTTGCGTGCTCTTTGGCGGCAACTTCATCACAGATGGCTTCACCGAGACCGTGACTGGAGAGCCCACCGCAAGGCCGTCGAGGTAACGTGTTGCCTGTCCGAAGCGGTCGCGACCTTTGGGGTCGACCCAGTTGACGGTGACGATGAGGAGGCTGACGCTGTTGGGCGTGACCTTCTGAGAAGATGCGATAGAATACTCCCTGCGCTTCATGGGATTCACGATGCGGACAATGTCGTGGAAACTGGGGTGAGCGGATGGGAATTCCAGCAGTATGTCCGCAAAGGTCACCGTGTCGACCTCAGCACGTCGCTTGAGTTCCAGAGTAGCCTCTTGGTTACCACCAGTGCCCAGCATTAACAATTCGGTCTTTTCTTTGTCATCCGAGGCAAACTCGCTGAGCATTTCGTAGAACTTCTTGGGTGGGCGACCAAAGATGTCGATATTTTGGAGCAGAGCCTGGTAGACAGTACGGTTCTCCAACACAGCTGGGTCGTCCCGTGAGGGCACCTCAACAACCTCGTCAGGGTCCAATCCGTACCATATGATGAATTGCTCGATCTCCTCCTTGTTATTCTCAGCGTGGATGCCGAGAGCCTCGCCAATCTCGTATTTCACGCCGCTGTCACCGAGATCAAACTCGATGTGGAAGATGTTGCGATCATAAGTCGCGGGAGTCAATCTTCGGTGTTCTTTGACGTGAGCAATTGCCGTCTTGACACCCAGGTCGGGCCGCAGCGCAGTCTTGGTGCCATATGCTTCCTTGAAGGCAAGCCCTTTGGCGGCGACCTTCCAGTCGCGCAGAAGTGATGGCGGCTCCTGTTCGATGTTGCTGAAGGGGGCAAAGCTGTTGTAGCTCAAATCCTCTGCAGGAGGCAAGGCTTCCTCCTCCTCGAGCTCAACTGTCAACCAGATGTCGGGAATGTCGATCTTCTTCAGCGCCTTCTCAAGATCCTGAGCCAAGGCATCAAGTGAACCATCGATGGTCTGCAGCTTCTTCAGACCGGTGTCGTACAGCTCTGGTTTGGCCAGTTTGAGGAAAGACAACAAGAGTAAGAAGGCCTCAAGCTCTTCATTCTCTTCAACCTTCGGACTGGCAGACGGGTCGAGAGCCCAGAGTGAGAGCTGCTTCGCGGCCGCGAGTTTACGAATAGGACTCTTGAGCTTCTTTTCGACGTCTTCTTCTTTCCATCCCGGAAGCTTGAGAAGTACTGTGCCCTGGGGTTTGATGCTTTCAAATACAGATATGTCTTTGAGAAGACTCTCCGCACCAACAACCACAACATCGGCGTCTTTGATACTGTACGCAGACTCAATGCTCTTTGGCGACGATCGCAGGTCAGTCCTCAAAGCGCCACCTTGTACGAGATTGTCGTGACCCGTGCGAACAGTGATGTTGAGCGCACTATCATCCGACAGCAACTGACCGAGCATGACTGGAGCGTGGGCGCTCTTGCTGGCATCGACATCCCAGAATGTATACTGCTCGGTGTCCTTGGCTGTGAGGGATAGTATGGAACGCTTTTCCTCCGAAACGGTATTTGCTTGCTGAAACACAGACCCGATCTTGGCCACAGTCCAGACAGTATCACGAGCATATTTGATGTCGTAAACGCTTGGAGCCTTGGCGGTGGGAGCACTCTGGAAGTTAACGGCAGCGAGGACGTCAGCATAGAGACTGCTCGTCACGCTGGTGTCAATCGCGCTTGGCTGGTCCTTCACCTGGCCAAGAACGGTGATTTGCTGCACTGTCGGGGGCAGAACGGCCAGAAACTCTTCCTCAATGAAGGGACGATACACCCGAACAGTAACAACGCCGACCTGAACGTCCTGCTGAGCGAGGGCGTCAGCAACTTGGGAGGCCAGGCTGGACTCGACGGTGCCGAAGACTACCACGACACTGGTGGGCGATGGGTGGCCGTGGTATTCAAATGCCTTGTACTCGGTTCCTAGCTCGGCGTTGAATGCCAAAAGCAGCTTTGAAACCTTGCCTTCATTCGTGAGTCGCTTTGAGTGCAAGTCCTCACTAACAGCCGCCAAGACGGTGTCGTAAGTACGCTTCAAACTGGCCACACTGAGCACATCAATCACACGGGTAGTTTCGCGACCAACGGTGATGCCGTCGTAGGTGTGTATGCTTGGGAGAATAGAGGCCATGAGCGTCGAGAGCAGGGACATGTGCTGAATCTCAAAGGCATTGCGGCTCGAGAGCAGACCCATTCCGAGCTCGTCGGCCAGGGTCAGGGCGGCTTCGTAGTCGGTCACCAGGCCCGTCTGCGAATCGGCAGCGTAGTCAACAGCAGCGACTTGTAGAGCGGTGGGATTGGCCACGTCATAGAGCAGGCTCAACTGATCGAGCTGCGGGCGCAGATGGTGCAAGCTGCCGGCGCTGGCGATGATAGACTGTGGCACGTGTCTCTTGGCCAGATCGAAGTCTGGGCTGAACATGTAGCCAAGCGCCAGACTGCCAGCGCCCTGGCGGGTGTCGAGAGGCAGCACGTCGGTGACGGCGTTGTAGGCATTGGGCAGCTGGTCCTGCTTCCACGCGCGGGCGGCGACATCGAGATCGAAGGACTCGGGCGAGTAAGTGAAGAGTTTGTCCGAGAGGGCATATGCAACCTGCTGCACCAGCGTCTGCGCTGTTACATACGTCGGGCCTGCCAGCGCCGGGAGCGACACGGCCTGTCTGAACGGCAGCGCGGTGGACGTTGCAGGCGTCGCCGCTGCTGGGCTCGATTTGCCGTCCCGTGTCGTCGTCGCTGTCGTCGTCGTCGTCGTGGCAGGGCCGACGCTATCGGCTGTTTGCAGCTGCACCATAATGCCGGCGCGGACGGAGGGAGGAAGGGAGAGAGGGGCCTCTCTGCCTCGTGGGTACAACAGCGGTGACTACGGTGGGCGGTGCTGCTGTCTCTGGGCGTGTAGAAAGAAGTTGGCTTCGAATACGTCTAACAAAGGTGCCTCGTGCCTCGCAGGGTCAAAGACAAAGACAAAGACACAACGACAAGCAAGGAAGCTCTACAGTAAGCAGATCTGGACGCCACCTCATTCACATGCGCTTGCGAGAAAAATTGGGCGACTGCTCCGACAGCGGATGCATGCGTACAGAGTGAGGTAGTCTAGCCTTGCATGTATTCATGTATTGTATTGGCGGCAGTATTGCGCCATCGACTCCCACGGTTCGCGCCGCCCGGCCGTATTCTAGGTCGCTCGACAGCACCGAGGCACGCATCAATAATAATGTTGTGTACTTGGAGCACCGGGGCAAAAGCGAGTGGTGCCAGGCTCCGTCCTGTGAGTCCTGAAGCTACATATACAAACACTCATGGCCGTCTCCATTCGTAGCGAAGGAACAGAAAAGCGCGACAGAGTCCGTGATGGGGCTCTATTAGGAAATACTGCCTCGGAATGTTCACGCAGCCAGCTGCATCTACATATTGCAGGTCACGCACGTGGCGGCCACGTTTGGGTCCATTATTGAGGGGTACAGCCCATGCTCAATGCCGACGCAGTCGCATCAAATGCCATATATACATCGCTATAATACTGACGTAGCCGGGGGTATAAAGTCTTGACCTTCTGTCAAGCGCGCCTCCACGATGCCCTTGAAATTCTGCTAATTCCATGCTCGTTGCAACACCACAGCTACCGGTCTTCCCGTCTCCAGCTCCCCCGGAGCAGTGGAGTTGACGGAAAAGAGATCCAACTCACGAGAGTCGCAGAGAATTCATCGTCCTCCACGGCAACGCCTTCTTTTAGGAGACTTGTCCATGCTATTGCACGCCTGATGGATAATCCTCTAGCGGTCCGCTCGTCGCGCTCATGCCGGCGGCCGTTTCCTTTGGATCGACCACAGCTGGTGTTTCCGTACTAACTGCTACTTTCTCCTCCACCGCTGCTGGGGCTGCGGCTTTGGTGTCAGTCCCATTCGATGGGGCTGTGCCCGTGGGAGCAGGTTCGGTCGCGTCTCCTTTTGTAGCTGTTCTGCGCGTCAGTCCGAGTCCTGTCACAAGCTAGAAGCTGCTCAATTCCCACCTGTCGAGTCCGACGGCTCTGTAGGCGCATCGTTCTTGGGTGGGACTGCCGGCGGGGTATCCTTGTCACCTCTTGTCCCCATTATGCCATCTGCTTTTACTGCGGTCGTTGCGGTCGTTGCGGGCTGCACATTCGCGGCAGCGGCAGCGCTTGGTGCCGCGGGAAGCTCTGCATCCCTCGTTGGGGGAAGCTGCTTGTTGGTGTCGGGCGCAGTGGTGGGAGCATTGGTGGGCGCGTTGTTAGGCTCCCCGGCGGCAGCTGACGCTGGAGCCACAGATGAGGCCGGCAGCTGGTTTGGAATGGGAGAGGTGGGAGCAGGAGCTTCAGCCGGGGTCGCGGTGGGTTTGGTCTGCTGCTGTTTCTTGCCTTTGCCGCGTTTGAAGATGCCCTTCAGAAGGCCCTTGACCTTGTCAACAGCATCGGGAGCTGCGATGGTCGTCAGTCAGCTGGTCTCTGGCGCTGCCTGCGCATCGCGCCCAGCTTGACTCGGCCCACAGCATGCCGAGGGCTACGAACGTGGCGGGAGTACTCACGAACGCCGGGCATTGGTGCTGCGCAGACCTGGAGGGACTGGAAGTGTTTGAATCGAGTGGTGGGAGGTACTGGTAGTCGGCCGTCGGACCGGAGCGTCGGCGTCGGTCACTAGACTACGAGCCGGGTGTTGACTCGTGGAAAGGTTGGTTGCATGCAAAAGGTGACGCTGGTGCTGGGGGCGGGTCACTGGCGATTCAGACACGACAGGTCCAGGTCCAGGTCCAGGTCCAGTTGCGGATGGTCGTCGTGGATGCGTGCGTGTAAGTATCAGGAGTTGAGAACTGCGAGCTTGCGCCTGCGCCTTCCCGGACTCTAGCTTACTTCGATATATCTTAAATACATAGGAGCGTCAATTGCTCTTCAGCAAGGATCACGTTACGAGCAGATGGCGGACGGAAATGAGGCCAAGACACGACACTCTAGGGACATGACCTACACCAGCTAGTTACAAGTATTCCACGCTCTAGGTACGCGATAGCAGGCAGCCCAGCTTACTCGATCCATCGCCGCCGTCCGTCGTCGAGATCACGATCGTAAGGGCAGTTGAACTTGCTGGATCTGCCTATCCATCCATTCTGCGGGAGCATTCGCAAGCGCAGTCGAGCTACAGTCTACAGAGAGATCACATTTCGCTTTTCTGCCTGGCCAGGAAGCAGGGACCAAAAAAGCTTGCATTGCTCGAGCTATCCATGCACATCGGTGCGAGAAGATCTTGGCCAATAAGACGAGCTGCAAGAAGTATCGATGTGCCTGGTCGCGGGCAGTGGAACTCCTTTTTCAAAGCGCAGACAAACCCCTGTGATTTAACAGCATTCGCCTCAATCATTCAGCTCTGGCTCATTGCTCTCCAAAAATGAAATCGCTGAAGCGATGAGTTATTACAACCGACAAGGCCTGTTGAGACTGACGAGTGCACACCGACAATCGTGACAACTCATGGCTTAAACTGAGCTGAGGCAGTTGTTGATAGCGTCGAGGATTTTCCTAAGCTGCCGCGCCGGATCTAGTCGATCTTTTGGCCACATGGAGAACCAAATTCGCCCGCGACTAGTGATGGATTCTACGCCAAAGCAACCTGCTCCAACAGCGGCAGGCGTCCAGCGACCTGTGCTTGCCATCAGTGATCATAACAATGGACGCATTCCTCCCCGTGGATTGTGATTGCTTGGTCTTGGGTGCACACTCTTTCGCGCTGACTTCGTGAGCATCAGGTTGATGCTCGCATGCGTGTTGATGTGACCAGCTGACTCGAAGCTCATATCCTCATGACGAAGGGGTCCAAGGCGCGCGTGTCGAAGGGACGCCAGTGCTCGCCGGCACTTGTGGCCGTCCAACACCGCTTGAACGTGACCATGGAGCGCTAGTCCCCGAAATCCCTTCTCTAGAAATGCTTGGGCCTCGAGCAGTAGCGGCAGGTTGCTGTTGAGCATGAATCGTGGCAGGCGCGCTGCCCGCGTTCGGGTCTCTCTCCCATCGAAAAAGACTTCCGAACGGGAAGTGCTGCACCACGGGGAATTTGCCCAGAACTTCAGCAGCATACATCTTCAACATGCCCTTGTTGATCTTGCCCCACCCGTCCTTGATACCGCTGATATCGTATAGCACAGGCGAATGCTCCCAAAAGGGGCCCTTTTTGACGTCGTAGATAAATTGAATCGCGGAGAAGTACAAGTTGCTGTCTTGCAATTCAGACACCTTGAATTTATTGGTCACAGCGCTTGGCGATGGCGCTGTTGATAGCGAACCCTCAGTCGGCAGGGTTGAGGAGCGATCTTGGGAGGAGATACCGGGTCCAAGCTGGGCAGAACCGAAGATGTAAGGCAGGAAACTGTGATCGTCCAGACCCCAAACGCCGTGAGACCCTGCAGGCTCAAGTGTGTAAGTAAGAATGAGCCGGCGGACCAGGCACAGGTACGGTTGAAGGACACCAAGCACGATCGCTCTTTCTTGGCCAACTTCAAAGAAGCCTACTTTCCACAGACTGCCCAGAAATGCCAGAAAGTTGAGCTCGTGTCCTGTGCCGTAGTCGAGTCTCTGAGCGCTGCCAAAGCTGCTAAGCAAGTATGCTCCGAGCTCCTCGACAAATGCAGATTGAATTTGCTCGCTGACTGAGTGCGAGACTTTGCTGAGCAGGTGCGATTCAATAAGGCCAGGCGTTGCGTCTTCAGCCAGATGGATCCATTTACGAAAGGCGACGTTGCCGAATCTTCTCGGTCCAGTGTCAGGAGGGGCCTGTTCTATGAGACTCTCCAAATTCTGCAGGAGGAGCTGCACTCCCTCAACATCAGGAGCATGAGAAGCGTCGTCAAGCGTGGATGCTGCCCAGTCGCCATCGGGCGTGTTGCGTGGGAACATGGAGCGTGTGAGTTGGACCAGCCATGTTGTCAAATCTCGGTAAGCCGTTGACGAAAAGAAGAAGCCGAGATCCTCGCCGTCGTTGATTTTCTTCGTTGGCACAGCAAAATCGTGCGAGGCGAGGTATTCGATTCTTTCCATGGGCGTTGTTGCGGCAGTCGCTGTAGTTGTTGATTGAACTGCACAGCCAAGCCATAAGCCATGTGCCAGCAGGCTCAGCGACCCGGGCCTGCGACTGCCGCTCGGGATCAGCATCAGCATCCGATTGGTCGCGTGAGCAGACGCTCCCCAGACAACGACGAACCTAATACTGTACCTCCTAAGGTGGTCGAGCTCCTCAACTACATGGCCTCGAAGTAGTCTAAGACTTCTCCACCACTGCACGACCTACCTTACTTACGCTCCCACGGACTGCGGAGCTGCTTCCAGCTTTCGGCTGCTTCCCGACAAGGCTGGACAGTCGGGTGCGCGGCATTTCCAATTGACGTCGACAGATGTTCCGGATGTGAAGGCAGCTCAATGGCATCTTCCTCCGAGAGGACAGTGCGCCTCCGTCCGAGCAAACCTGGCTCACTGAAGCGGCCTTCCAATGCTCTCAACCGGTTCCCTTCGCCGCCAAATGGTGTCGTGCATGATGGGTCCTTGTCGAGACAGGATGTTCCCGGGAACCGTCAAGTCAAGCTGCCTGGACGGGCACGTAGCAGCGTCTACGATATCGACAAATCGCCCGACCCGTGGACAAAGATTATACAGTCCCATTTTGAAGAGGCTCCCCAAATCTCGCCAGTGCGTCGCCTCAAACGTAAGCGCGGTCGGCCGCCCAAGTCAGCTCTCAATGCGCCAGACTCACACAGTGTATCTTCCGACGTCCCCGAACCGGATGTCAACACGGCTAAGTCACGAGACGCCACAGGAGACCACAGCAACGTCGAAGACAAGGATGGGGCTGACGAAATATCCGTCGCGCAAAAGCCAATCAGAATCCGACCCAGCAGTGTTCGATTCAGCAATGTGCAACGCGGAAGGAGCAACAGTGCTGAAGTCGGTCATGAGGCAATGGCAAATAACCACCAGGTTGCGACTTCGGACAGGCTCGTCAGCAAGACCAAGCGCAAACGACAAGTCAAACAGCTGGGAACCTTTGATTCTTTTTCAATCCGGCATGAAAACTGCACAGGGGATGAAGAAAGCGCAGAGGACATTCAGAAAGAGTCTGATACTGGAACTGCTGAGGATGCATCGTATGGTGTGCTCGGTCAGGGACTCACACTGAACCGCGTTTGGAAGCAGCTCGACAAGGTCGGCGTCAGCGTCAGAGCTGGCGAGGTCAAGGAATATGAAGTAGACCTTGACGATCCGGACGTCAAGAAAGCAGTGACCTGCTGCTTCACGGCGAAGAAGATTTTTTGCCAACTCCGCAAAAACCCGGCTAATGAGTCGCTGCGAGCTCAATGCGCGCAAGGTCTTGCTGCTATAAAGCAGCAAGTTCGTATGCTCTGTGGCAAAGATACTAGCGCCGAGACCGACTTTCAGAACATGGACAAGAGTGAGTGTATCTATTTTCACCTTCTTCCTAGGATGGTCAAACTTTTACGGTACATTCTAGTGAGCTTCGCCGTCCAGGAAGAGAGCGATAACGAAAATGTCGAAGTGCTGGATATGGATCTGGATATGGCCACAGGCTTCATCGAATGCATCTTGGAGATGGGTTCGGCTGCCAAGAAATATGTTCGACCCTGTATTCCCATCATCAAAACTGTCGAGAATGGAATGCTCGTGCCCCTGTCCGGAGTCAGAATCGCCTTCAGACGATATTTAGCCAATCAGAAAGAGCTAGAACGTCGCAGACTGGCGGATGTTCAAGCTGCTCGCCAGCTTGAAATGGAAGAAAGACGAGCGGCTGAACAGCGAGAGGAACGTCTCAAGGTCGAAAAGCTCCATCGAAAGTGGGAGTCCCTGCATGATGAACGGCTATGGGCTGAGCCTGGTCCAAAGTCGAAAGAGACGCAGGCTCACTTGCGCTTTCCGACACCTCAGCTGGACGTCGATCACAATGGTATGCACTACGAGCGTGTCGAGGTATTTAAAGCACGAGTCGGGCCGAGACCTGCAAATGTTGAGCGGGTGAAAAGTCAAGGTCGATGGAAGACGGCGAGTCTCGAGGCCCTGATGGAGGGCTTGCAAACCTGGGCTGGAGACGAACTGGTCTTTGAGAGAATCATACGGCGGCATTGTGTGAGGGGTGGAGCCCTTGGCGGATTCAATGTGACGGAGATCGTAGTGACGGCAACGATGCTCAAGAGCCATCTCGAACAAGAACAGCAACGGACCCAGGGGTATGTTGATGAGTGGGTCCAGTTGATTCCGGTCTGGTAAGCATTTCAGAGGGAGTGCTGGCCGAATGAGCGGGCATTTGCATCTCAAGCACCAAGGTGTTGAGTGGGAAGTAGCGTTCGTGAAGTATGCTTCTGGCATTGGAGAATCGAACATTTGCTGGCTGCCCCGAACAGCAATGAAGCGTCTTCGGAACCCGATCTGACTCATTTGATGCGCACATACCACTCAGATCCACTTTACTTGATCCCAAGCTCTCATGGTAGCCGGCGCTGATGCCCTTTGAGCCGCCGCAGTCTGAGCAGCTGCCCACGTTTCACCAGCGAACGGACTTTTGTCCCTGATTCTCTTGCCGTGCTTCCCAAACATTACTGCCACAGCACAATAAGCCGTGGCAAATCCCGCAAGAATAAAAAGGGCGCAGTTGGGGCCGAGTTTTACGAAGAGCTGTGTCCCAATCAGCGGAAATGTACCAGACATTAGCGCCCGAAGGAATGCTACAGAAATGTTAGAATAGACCTTTGCAAGTGTGAGACCTTGGTAAGAGATTACGTGGGACGAGTAACGTCCCTCGCAGGTCTGACCTAGGCATTTACCCATGGGGGCGTTCGCTGAAGCGGCGTAGCTGGCGTACGTGTCTGTGAGATAGCCCGAAAGTACGCAATCGAACTCCACTACAGCAAACCCGAAAAGAAGCAAGGACACTATCGACACCCAAGCAGACACCCCTTGAACAAGCGGAGGCACTGCAAGAGCAAACCACCAGAGTCCGATCGCCAGCAGTGGAGCGGCGACATAGAAGCCAAACAGCTTGTCTTCTGGTTCGATGCTCTTTTGCTGCTGCATACGTTTGCGGACCATAGCCATATCGTGGAATCTCGTGATAAAGGTGAAAACGACACCTATAGCCATCGACAACAGGACAAGCGAAGCCTGGCGGGTGCTGAAATGATAGCTTTCGGTGTAGATTAGCCCAATGACCTCTGTGAAGAGATATGTTACCCCGTAGACAGTGGCGGCCATTATTGAAGTCAGAAACACTATTGGCTCAGTAAAAAACAGTCGTAGAGGAAGGCCTAGTGAGTTCTTGACGAAAGTCTTCAAGTCTGAGGTTCGATCGCATTCGTCGACGGAAAGTGAGGAGAAGCTGGTTTTCCTGGCTACTGCTTTCACGTGCTGGCGCAAAAGCTGGGATGGACGAGATTCCATCATTCCCATGCCTAGAATTCCAGGTCAGTAGCCGTCTTTCGGATCAAGAAAGGACCTCGGGTTGACATACAGAGTAGCGTGCAGACGCCCGCTGTGCAAGCCGCACCGTAGAATAACCAGGGCCTACGACCGGTTAATTGATGAACGTCGTGACGATTCCAGGAACTGTACTGACCACCCAGCGGAGGATAACGCCACATATGTCGCGATGGGCGGTCCCAAGGCCAGCCCAATCACAGCTCCCGCAATCCATAGATGAATTACCCAGATGCGTGCCTCCAGATTCCACATGTTCTCATCGATCCACAAGCCACTACCGCCGGCATTGCTGAGAGCAAGCCCGTGACAAAACGAAAAGTCACGATGACTGGAAGTATTGGCCATGCTGCAATAACCAGACATCCAGCAGCCCATCCGAAGGTCGATGTTACATAAATCGTTCTCCCTCCAAATGACTCGGCAAGAGGCGGAAATATCAGACCTCCTAGTGCCTGACCGAGAAGATACGTGGTCGTGAAGCAGAATAGAGCCAGCGTTCTGGAAATGCCGAGTGATGCACTCGTCTCGAGAGCAATGGATGACCCGGTGTTGGCGACAATCGTCATGAAGAATTCCAGAAAGATGATGATTGCAGAGTCGGATGCTTTCCGCACAAGAGGCCATCGTCTCGGATGCTTGTCACTGTTCTCCTGCCAACGCACGACACCATCGTTGTCGACGCTGAACCCTCTCTTGGAAAGCGCATCGGACACATGAGGAGGTATCATCTGTTCTTTGCCCTTGTCAAAAAGAGGTCGAAGTTGCAAACGAATTTCCGGCGTAAGTGTATCCATTTGTTGCTGAGTCTGCGTGGCAAAGGGTTGACGGTGACGTGTGAGCATCATCCTGTTCTGACTGTTGCGCGTGCTGCGCCTGCATTTCTGTTACCAATGTCTTTACCAAGGGAGACCAATGCTCTCAGCTGTAGAGTTCGTGAGGCTGCAAGTAGGAGCCGGCCCGCTGCCAAATCTGCTGATTGATCAGGTAAGAAAGACGCGAGTCCAACTTACACGGACAACCTTTTTGCGCCGACTTCCCACGTTGTATATGGGAGCACTTGAATTTGTTCCTACTCATCCGGGGCCGAGGCTGGATCCTGTCGATCTGCAAGGCCCCAAGACATCCGGGCGACAATAAGCGATCGTGGGCAATCTTCAGCTTCAGCGAACAGGACGCATCGACCCGTGCCATCGAAATGAATTGACTGTCCCAGCTTGAAACACAGATGAAGTTGCGAATACTGTGCACTTTTCAGCTAACATCGTTGGTACTCTGGGTGCCGATAACAATCTATCATTTCCATAGGATGCTAACACTCGGAGAGCGTTGTGCTCATCATGGGAAATTGATGTAAGACGGCCCTCGGCGGTCGGTGTATACCAATGGTTGGGACCCGGGTGTATGTGAGGAATGGGACAGTGACTGAGGTATGCGACACTTCATGGTAATGGTGAAAGCGTGCCGCGATAGCCTGCTGGAGCGAGACGAGAACAAAGCGAAAGGTGCCGACAGGTTTCATGGCCGGCACTCATGGTGAGCCCGCGAATTTGTCAGATTACGGCGGTGCCACAACACGGCAAGTTTCCCTAAGGCTCTGTAGCTTCATTGCTCTACAAAGCAGCTTTAAGCTATCTTGACCACGACCTTTCCAAGATGGGAACCGGAGTAGAGGTACTTGAAAGCATCCTTAGCGTCCTCAAACCTGAAAGTCTTGTCAATCACCGGATGGATTTGATGCTCGGCATAGAAATTCATAAGTTCTTCGAACCTCTCTGCAGGGCGAAAGGCGTGCAGGGTCAGCAAGTGTTCCAGACATTTTCAAGGCTCGAGCTTTCGATTACGTACCTCGAGGACCGTTCAATATGCCTTTCAGTGTGACATTGCGACGCAAAGCCAGCACATTGGTATTGATTCGATCTCCAGGTGCATCTTCTTTGCCAGCCAAGTAGCCGATGCAATTGATAAGGCCGCCGAACGCAACGCAGTCGAAGCTTTTCCGCAGGGTAGCACCACCATTTTCGAAGATGATATCCGCGCCCTCGTTGTCTGTGATCCTCATAATCTCATCCTGCCAGTCTGGAGTGGACTTGTAATTGACTCCAAAATCAGCGCCCAGTTCATTCTTGACCCTAGCAAGTTTTGCATCCGACGAGGACGTGACGATGGTGCGCAGACCAGCGGCACGGGCAATTTGCAGCCCGGAGATAGCAACTCCACCGGTACCTTGCAACAATACAGTCTCTCCCCCATTTGCCGGTTCTCCAATGGGCCGAAACCCGTTAATGGCCTGGGAAGCGAAGGGCGGAAGGTCAGCGAGTGTCTGCGCCAGCGAACGTCTTCCACCCTTGAGCTACTTACCATCCATGCCGTCACCCCGGCAATTGGAAGACAGGAAGCTTCCTCCTTGATGCAATACACATGTCAGCATTTACGTCGTGAATGAGCGAGTTTTCGCGTACATCTGTCATGTAGTCTGGCACTGCAACCAATCCCGAGGCAGGAAAGACTCTGTACTCTGTGAGACAGCCTGGAAGAGGCAGACCGAGACCTGAAGCCATGTCTTTCTCCTTGACCTGCCCAGTGATGTGTGTCTGATTGAAGATGGCCATGACTCGCTGGCCCTGGTTCCATTGAGAGGAGCCGGCTTCCACAACGGTACCGCAAATATCAGAGCACGGCACGAGATCCACGGCCTCGCCTACGGTCTTGTGGTGGTTGTATAAGCCCATGCATACTAGTGTGCTGTGTTAGCTGGGCCAAGAAGCGCACGATTCCAAGGCATGCAAACCTTCAGTGTCTCTGTAATTCAGTGATACTGTGTTGATTTTCACGAGCACCTCGCCGTCGCGAGGCTCCGGTACCACTGCTATGGCAAGTCGCAGCTTGTCAAGTCCATCCTGACCCGTCAACTGAACGCATGTCAGGTCAGTTCACAATGAGATTCGTCGGCGTTCTCTTACCCACTGCCTCATTTTACTGGTCGGCGCCATGATCTTGAGCTGCGTGTTTCGAGCGCAATAGTTGCACGCTTTTTGATGTTCATCTTTGCAGCCATGCTGAAGTCGATATATAATATGCAGGTGGATATGATGATGATGATGATAGCCTAGACGGCGCTGCTATGGGCCTATCTAGGAGCAAAGGCGCCGGGAGATGGACGGCACATCACACATCACGCGGTGGAAGTTGCCGAATAAGAGGCAGCATCCAGCATCCAGCATCCAGCATCCAGCATCCAGCATCCTCCTCCCGTCGAACATCCCGTGCCGCCTAACTACATGTACATGTACGTAAGCACATGCCTACCTACACACATCACTTCCAACAAGCTGTATATGTGCCCAGCAGCTGCCTGACATACAAGAGATATACCCCATCAACAACGCAAGATCTATAACCATCCACCTCGACGCTCTGCCTCATACGTCCGCGTTTCGCCGAACCGACAAAAGAAAGGCCGCCGAACTGCATCCTCAGAGTACTACTATGTAGCAGCTGGTGGCATGGAGGAGACATAATACACCATGTACGACGTCGAGTTCCGCATCGCCGCCGCCTCCTCGTCGGTCGGGTCCAGCCTGTTCGCCGTCCTGTCGACACTCGCCATTGCACTTATCGTGCTGCTGGTCATCAGGCACTACATCCCCCTCCGAACGACTCCCGCCTACTTAATCGTCCCCGTGTTCCTGGCGCTTTTCTTACCTGCCAGTATTATCCTGCTCGTGCCCATCGATCTAGCTTCAGCGCACGCCGGCAGCGAAGAGACGGAGCATTCAAGAGCTATATGGCTGCCAGAAAGAGCGCTTCTCGTCACTTGGCGGATCACGTATTGGCTTACATTCGTCCTGACATGGTTTCTTCTACCATTCCTGGGCGATTACTGTGATTCCGGGTACCAACAACCGAAGGATCGCGCAATTTATTCCTTGCGGTCGAACTTGCGATACCAGATGGTAGTCCTAGCTTCGGGTGTGGCAGGGCTGGTCTACTTTATCATCGAGAATGGCTTCCATGGCGCGTCCCTCAAAGGCCTGGTCATGGGTAAGTCCAAGGGTAGACCTGCAAAGGGCACTCTTTGTCCTACGTGGTGTCCTGCCAGGCTCAGAATTTGATCGAGCTTTCCTGACATTTTTCTTCACAGCATTGGCGTACGCCTGGGGCCTGATACTCGCCATAGGTCTGATGGGTCACGGCTTAGTCGCTTTGCCGAGGAGACTATTCAGAAACGCGAATGTGAGCTCACGATTACGATGGCTCCAATGTTCTGCCCCGAAAATCAAAGATCAGCTGGACGACGCCACGGATAAGCTTGAGCAACTCGAGCACACCGTTCTTCAGTTGAAGCGGCATAAAGGCGGTGCAAGTCGCGTTCAGCAGTTATGGGTTGATGAGCTCGCCGAAGCCTCAACCCTGCCCGATATAAGGCCGGGCATGGCCGCAGCAACACAAGCCGCAAACATTAGTATCCCAGCGGTGGTCACCGACCGGTATCTGGCCGATCTCTCTCGCAAACTCAAGCGCGCAAGGCATCGCAAAGCTCGTTTCGTAGACGAGTGGAACCATCTATGCCAGCGCGCGTACGACATTCAAACAATTTTGGACTCCGCGGCGTCTAAGAAGCTCGACTTTGGACGCAACGTTCCAGTCACCAGGACAGTGTTCAGTAGGCTGACACTGCTAACGCCACATACTCGATATCATTTGCACATGAACATCATACCCGCGGGACGCGTAGTCCTCTCTGCACTGCTGGCCATGGCGTCTGTCTCTGTAATATGGAGTGAAACTGTCAAAGCTTTCGCGCCATCTCTATCCCTCATCGGCATCACTGTTGTGCATCGCTCGGATCCAAACACTGGAGGTCAGGTCAACATTGCTGGTCAAGTCATAGCAGCGTTGTGGCTTCTCTATATGGACACAGCGGCTCTTTATGCCATCCAGGACGTCAAAGTTTGGGGAAATCGAGCCTTGGTCAAGCGCAATACGTACTCAGAATCGGTAACTTGGTATAGCTTGCAGGTCGCCAAACTCACCGTACCTTTGTCGTACAACTTTATTACGATGATGCCGGTGAATGTCTACCGCGACACAAGCTTCTACAAGTTCTTGGGTCAGTTGATCAATCTCACGCCGCTAGGTCAGGGATTCAATTCATTCTTCCCGTGCTTCTTACTTTTGCCCGTCATAGCCAGCATGTTCAATTTGTATGGCAAGGCTAAGAATGTTCTCGGATTCGGAGTGCTCGAAGACGACCGCGAGGCTAATCCGTCTGGGTTTGGGACTGGTGGGTGGAGAGAGGGAAAGGCTCTCATCGACCGCGAGTTGCAGAGGCGTGGAGCAGAGGGCGCACTCGGCCTGGAGACTCGAGGATCGTCTGTGGACTTGGAGCGCGGCGGCGGAACAAGCACAGGCGCTTATTCGTTTTCGAGGAGGCCAGTAGAAGCGCGAACAGATGCATCGCAAAGCCGTGCAGCCGAGCCCATTTTCCGCGACGAAGACACTCAGCAAGCAAACAGACAGGTCACTGCTATCACGGCCCAGGCGGAAGAGGAAGAAGAGGAAGACGATAGCGCACGGCACTTTTATCAGGACTTCACGGAAAGAGTGAGGAACACACTTAACACAGCCGAGACGCCAGAGTGGATGCGCAACATCGGCAGCGCATTCAAGACGCCCAAATGGATGCAGAGAGAGCAAGGCGATGATACGGGCGGATCGGGTCTTTCGCGGTGGTTTGGTGGGAGAGCAGAAGATGGTAGACTTCGGATCTAGAAAGGGCGTGACATTCGTATGGTTCAGCGATGGCGCTTCGGACATGATGAGACAGGAGAGATAGGACGTCTTCAGCACTATCAGATGTGTTATGTACCAGGTCGCTTCTCAAGAGCCTCGTCTTACGCAAGGCAACGTAGTCAGAACTGTAGTAGGTCGGTCGGATTGCGTGAGAACAAAGGACTTTTCGGACCCGAACCACGACCCGCATCTCTTGGCATGATGCTTTGGTTGGAGGTTGGAGGTTGGAGCTTGCGTCGGCTCTAGAAGCCTGCTGGGGCTCCGACATAGACGTGCGAGTCCATACATATTAACATGTGTCTTGTCTCCCGATGTGCACACCCAACATGTCATGAGAAGAGAGGACAACAATGTCGGACTACAATGGTCGGTGCAATCAATCAGTGCAACACGGCAACGATATGGATGAACACGTTGGCTTACCTCGACGGTGGCAGTGGAACACAATGTTCGGGACGAGAAGAAGGGCGAAGCTGGACGTCGACGTCCCGACTTGAGTACCTTCTTCAGCACGCTCGACCTCGTCGACACGTCGGGCGCGCGACAGCCGCACAATGCGAACTCGCTGCCGTTGCCGCAGGATGTCTCAGCCGCTTTCGTATGCTCCAACTCGTACCCTTCTCTGCTCTCTGCACTGGCTGACCCATGGCTGGTCCCTGTGTGTAGAGAACGCTGGCCAACGCCTTTGAATTGATGAGAGGGCCCGCCAGTAGCATCGGCAATGGCAATGGCCGCGACGAACACTCTGAGCTTATGGAGACGCTCGTGCAGAGTGTAGGTACACAGCACTGGAAGAAGAGGACGAGCCCTCGGTGAGGTGTGACAGGACGCAAAAGCTAACACTCCTCACCACTAGCTCATGGAAAGCGCTGAGCATCCACCCACCGAAGTCGCCGGCGTCTCAGACGAGTTCATCGAGCAGCTGGACCGAGTCCCCAAGAAATCATTAGAGAAGACCCCCGACGCGAGCTGTCCCATCTGCGCAAATCCCTTCCTCGATGGTATTCCCACACCCTCCACCTCACCGATCCATCTCATCGAAAGCTGACATCCAGAGACAGATTCACACCCGCTCGTCGTGCGCCTGCCATGCCATGGCAGCCACATCTTCGATCTCGAGTGCATATCGCCGTGGCTCAAACTCAACGCAACGTGCCCGATGGATCGAGAGAAGATGATCAAAGAGAAGAAGCCGCTTCCGGTGGACGATGAAGAGGAGTTTGATGACATGTACTCTTGAGGCGTCACAGAGTAAGAAGACTAGGCGAAGAGATCGAGGGACATAGCCCGACTTCACCATTCATACGTAGGAGTCAAGAGGGTGTTTTCCGCTTGCGGACGTTTTGAAACCCCAATGAAACAGGCGAGAAGCGATCGCGTCGCGGTTCGCATCAGACTCGACGGTGACCCAGCCATGCATAGACTGGCAATGGTTTGCGTCCACGAGAGATCGCTTTTCTAAAGCGTTCATAGCGCGCCGGCTACAGTACAGGCTAGCAGTGATTTGAAAAACAACAGCCCGGGAGACAAACTGTGGGTACGCCCTTTTCCTATTCACAGCGTCTTCTGTCCATATCGCCTCTTCAGAGCCGCGCTCTTGTACTCAATTTTCCAAATGCTTGCCGTTATAGAAATACCCAACTTGGACCATTTTCCCTCTCCTCATCCACCTATCCAACGCTAAGACCTGCCCTACACCGTTACATTCCCCCTGAGCCCTCCAACCGCCAGCGGCAAGCGTCTTTGTACGCGTTGCTCAATTGCTTTGAACAGAGCTCGTGTTGCTAGCGGTCGCGCCTGGATACTGAAGATCCATCGTCGACCACGGGGATGTTGGAGCGTCCATCATCCAGATGTGGAGCCTCAGCCTCTTGCGAAGCGCGTGCTGGTCCAGCGCATCTGGGCAAGAGCTCGTTCGAAACTTTTGATCATCCGGGTACTCCGTGTACTGCAGTAGAGGAGCTCATGAAACCGCAGATAGATTCGCACGAGCTTGCGCGTTCTTTTGTGCCCCTCGTCTAGCAACAATTTTTTCCCGCGCACTTTGCATGCCCGCGGATTCCGAGCTGATAGCCTATGGTATGCGTGGACCGCGGAACGGAGTTGTTGCTAATACAACAAACCGAGCTTGGATCTTTCTCATGATGAGAACGACCACCAGTGCTGGTGATCGATGACACTGGACCGTTATCAGGCTCTTAGACTTCTCTCCAACTACCTTGTACCGGCTTGCGGCCAATTCCTCCTCCCGGGGTGAGCTGTGGCGGCGGGCTTAGAGGGCTGACGATCTGCTCTCCTTGTTGCGCAGAAGTATGGTATGATGGCGCTACGGGACTGGATGTTTCATAAGACTTGGGCTGAGCGTAGCTGGGAGCGGACTGTGGCTGGTTATTCCCATAGTACTCCGCATTCGTAGGTGCGTAAGACACCGGCGATAACGACCTGAGCTGTGCGCCTGTATGAAAGCCGCCAGCAGCAGATGGGCTCCGGTGTGGATTGGTATAAGTCGAGAGCGAATGCGGCCGTCCTATGTTGCCATAAGAAGCGTTCTGCTTGGCTCCGTAGAGGTCTGGAGCGGTCTGCGCGCCGAGGTGATATCCAGACTTATTGCGTGGGGTTCCATACGGGCCAGGGGAAACATGCTGCTGGTATTGATCGTAATCATTCATTGCACTCAGGTTCGCGGCATATGGCGACGTCTGGCCGCCTCCGTGATAGTTGCCACTCTCCGGACTATTCGCCAACAAACCGTCCTGCTGTCCAGTATAGGTAGGCGAAGCGGAGGGCTCCATCTTTTCGAGCTCCACATCCTCCGCCGGCTGTTCCACCCTTCGACAGGTCGCGTTTCCCCAACTTGGCATTGCCGGAAGCTTGTCTTCGTCGAACTTTGAGCCTTTGCTCGGAGTATCGAAGACAGCGGTTGTGGGCATGTTGCGATAGCCCGCGGCTCCGCTGGCGTAGTGTGGAGGCTGCATAGGCGGAGGCTGCTGGTACTGATACGGCTGAGGGTAGGGCGCTGGTGCTGCCTGCTCGTATCCCCTGTTCTTCCTACGCGGGGAAGGACAGCATCTGTTGAAGCAGGAACATATACCGCAACAGCACTCCAGACCACAGCACAGGCATCTTGCGCAGCAAAAGAGCAGCGAGAGGATAATGAGCGAGCCAATGATAATACCAACGACGACGGGAATTTTGCACCAGCTTTTGGCCATGCACGAGTCCCAAGAAGACAACGTGCTACCGGCACTGGAGAGCGTGTTCCCCAGATCGCGTTGTCCGAAGGTCGAGCCCATGGTGAGTCGTAAGGTAGTGATGTTGCGGGAGTCCGGGGCGGCTGGTGGATGCTGTCCGTGTGCTTCTGCGATTTCCCGCCTCTTGACTGCCGTCTATCTTCAAACAATGGCTTACAACTTTCTGTCGTTGTATTTTGAAGATGTGCGCAATTTCAGATCTCAGTCTCGATTGTCGCGTGGTCGGTCCGGTCGGTAAAGTGTCTTATCTTCGCGCGTGAAGTGGAGCGTAATCAAACGACAGCGCGATGTCCGCGATCAGTCAGGTCGTAGTAACAATGCGCTGGAAGAGATGATGCGTGTATCATTCGCGGTGCGTGCTCGCATGAAGAAGCAGGAGGCTCATGCTCAGACGAAGATGCCCCTTCTCTCCAGCCTTCGCAGGCAGGAAGCAATCCAGTGCACTCAAGGTGTGTGTAGTCCGATATGTGTGCGGCACATGTATGAGGCTACATGCATTGGACAAGTCGGTGGTTGTAGTGTAGCGAGTATTGACTGCATTGCGCATTCCTGCTTCGCCGGCGCATCTTGTTTCTTAGAACAACTTGGCCCTGGTCGATCCCCGTCAGAATAGAGAAATGTGAAACTAGTCCGCCCCCTCACACCACACCACTCAGCCACTGCTACTGCATCCGCTACCACCACCGTTGGAACATGAAACCCGGAGCTCGAGACAGAAATAGGTCTGTGTTGCGTGGCTTTCTGGGGGCGGGGCCCAGCATGTGGTTTGGGAAACTTGGATGTGCCCGCCTCTGCCCATGCCAAAGCTCTCACAGACATCTTATAGTCATCATCATTGATTGCGAATCTCAGCTTGCCTTCTCCTGCGTTGTCGTGGACAGCCCATCAATGTCTCAGTGCCCACATCGCCATGCACCACAAGGCCTCTCCGACGGGACGTTGCAGTACCGAACCCGAGTCTGAATACGAACTCGACTTAGCCTTCAGATGGCCTCCTCCTGTCGGGGAAAGCCACCATTCTATGCAACCCATTGAGGCGTTGCAGAAAGCATTGTACAGAGGCTCGGGAGCGGTCCTGAGGTACGCGGCTGGCTAATCTCAGCTGTTCAACGTAACCAGCCCTGGGGCTCTCCTCTGCTAGGCTCTGCCATACAGGACATCATGATGGCTCGAGAGCTTTCGAAGAAGGCAAATCAAGTGGATCACTCCTCTATGGTTTCACCGGGCCAAGAGGTCTTGGAGGGGCACATCGACGGAACCACAATCTCCCGCTCTCCCGGCCATGTCAATAAAAGCACACACGTTGTCCGTTTATCGGACGTCGATGCAGCTGCCAGAAACATCGCAGGCACTCATGAACCTATCGAAGTCACCGAGGAGCAGAACCGAAAGGTCTGACGCAAGTCGCTTTGCAATCATGCCTTGGCTCGTGCTTCTCTACTGCATGCAATTCCTGGGCAAGACGACCTTGGGAAGTTGTGCGTGCGAGTGTAGGCTTTGCGGTCTGCATGCCAAAAATCCCAAATTCCTAATGAGCGGGGAGAGCATGGATTTCGATTCAGGGGTGGAAGGGCAAGAGTGCGGGCGTCGAGAATGGGCGGTGGAAGAGGACACTGGTCTGACAGGCGTTGGAGGTCTGGGAATGATTAGTGGTGAGTTGGATGTCGATGTCTGCTGTTGGCTCTCCATGAGTACTGAAACGACTGGGGCACAAGTTTACCACAGACGCTGCTATTAGCAACGTTTCGAAGTAAGGCATCGGGTAGGTCGTTGATCTCATGGCGCCGAGATCATTGTCTGTCTTGATGATCTATGTGCGGACACTCGTGGTCGTGTGTCGCCTGGAGAAATGGATGAGCAAGACTGCAGCATGCCGGCCTTTTGCTTTCCCATGTTTTTGCGGACGAAGTAGAACATATATCTCGTATAGCTCGAAGCCAAGCTGTTGCCTTCTCAGCGGACGGGCACATGCAAATCATCATCCCCCACGGCTTCGCTAAGCTCGACCAATGTCCTTCACAGGACCTACTCCTTCCCATCATAGGCAATGCGTCAACACCAGCGCCCCAGAGGATCACGCATGTGAAAGCAGCCTTGCTTTGTTGAATCTCTTTTGCGTCATCGTGACGAGCCATGATATGAAGGCATCAATCCTGCAGATGATTTGGGCTGCAGCAGTTGGTGTGTTGCTCGCAGGTTGATCTGCTGATGTACGCATGGGCCAATAGAACAAGCTGCGGGTGTTTCTTGTTGTGCACACGACCGCATTTGAGCACAAGCGCAGGAGCGCAATGTTCCACTGATGAGCACATGGTTATGAACGTGCAACGTGAGAATGATGATGATTCCCCTCCATGATGGCATCATCTTGCGGAATCAGGTATCAGGCTCCTCTAGAGGAGGACGTATTCGCAGACGGACAGAGATAAATATTCGCTTGCGTCTCGATATTTGGACTGTGCAGGAACCACTCGGCATCTATCGATCAATCCACAAGCAACCATTGTCAAGAATATTGTTCATACATTACCGTCAACATGACAGACAGCCTTCGCGAAGATGCATCGGACAAGATTGGTTCGGCCGTGAAGCCAGACAGCCAGAAGTCGACACTGGAGCAGACGTCTGACTCTGTCAAGAGCACTGCGGACTCTGTTGCCAGCAAGGCCCAACCCGGTGGGTCATCTCTGATCGATCACGGGTAGCAGGATGCTAACATGACCTCAGAGGAGGAGAAGTCCACTCTCCAGAAGGCCACCGACGGCGCATCTTCCACCACGGACAGCGCATCGAACACCGCCGGCGACACGGCCAAGTCAGCCCAAGACGGCGCTTCGAACCTTGCCAGCCAGGCCAGCGAGACCGTCAGCTCTGGCGTGGAGCAGGCGAAGGGCGCCCTGGGCCTCGGCGAGCGTAAGTCTGCATAGCGAGATTAAGATCGGTTTGCAAGAGGTCGCTGACGGAATGTAAAGAGAAGTAAACTCGTCGACGGGTGAACTTACCAACACGTGAGGTGTGGCCACGGGACATGGGCTGAAAGGAGGGAGAGGAATTGCGCGAGGTTGCAGGTTCACGGAGCCATGTGGCGTTCTTTGGTGCTAGCGTTGCGATCGAATGTAATAGCAGATACCCAATCGCTGAATCCATTATCTTTCTCTCCTGCTCACATGCTACACGATAGTTGTCTGGTATGCACTCATGGGTTTGCAGGATCCATGTTCACGTTCTGAAATGTGAAAGTGACTGGAGGCCTGAGGCAGACAGAGCCCAGCCGAGCTGCTTACCCGAAATGTTCTTCCTGTTCCGTACCCATCCCCCGAATACGCCTCTAGATCTCGAGGTATACCGCTGGACACGCCTTGGAACACCCCTCGGTATACACCTCTGGCCGCGACTTGCGAGCAATGCGTCGGCAGGCTCTACCTCGAGCCGCGGGCGTTGCCAATGCCCTCTCAAGAAGCTCTCGCGTCCCCGCTGCAAGCTTCACAAGACCCATAGATGTACCTTTACACTTCATACAGCCCATTCAATCCGCCCATCCCATCCATGCACTCCGGATAGACCGAGCCGCTCTACGTCCACGACATTCTCTCACCACGCCGACACGCTTGGTCCCCGCCGTCCGCGCATTCAGCAGCACCGCCGCCATGGGCCGCAAGGAGAGCGATGCCTTTGGCGAGCTCGAAGTGGCCGACGAGGTGTACTGGGGAGCCCAGACCCAGCGCTCTCTGGGCAACTTTAAGATCAACCAGCCGCAAGACCGCATGCCTCCACCAATCGTGAGGGCCTTTGGTATCCTGAAGGGTGCCGCGGCGACGGTGAACATGAAGTTCGGCTTGGATCCGAAGCTGGGTCAGGCCATCCAGCAGGCGGCTTCAGAGGTTGCATCCCTCAAGTTGGTGGACCACTTCCCACTCGTCGTCTGGCAGACTGGTTCTGGCACGCAGTCCAACATGAACGCCAACGAAGTCATCTCCAACCGAGCAATCGAGATCCTGGGAGGCACCATGGGCAGCAAGAAGCCCGTTCATCCGAACGACCACGTGAACATGTCCGCCTCCTCCAACGACACCTTCCCCACCGTCATGCACATCGCAGCCGTGCTTGATTTTGAAGAGTCGCTCGTGCCAGCCCTTAAGAGCCTCCACCAGGCGATGAAGAACAAGCAACAGCAGTTTGAGAAGATCATCAAGATTGGACGCACACACTTGCAAGACGCCACACCCTTGACACTGGGCCAAGAGTTCTCTGGCTACGTCACGCAGCTTGAGTATGGCATTGAGCGCATTGAATCGTCTCTGCCTCGTCTGAGGCTGCTGGCTCAGGGCGGTACCGCTGTGGGCACCGGACTGAACACCTTCAAGGGCTTTGCCGAAGACATCGCTTCTGAGGTCACCAAAATGACTGGCCACCAGTTCTACACAGCACCCAACAAGTTCGAGGCTCTGGCTGCACACGATGCCATCGTTGAAGCTCATGGCCAGTTGAACACTCTTGCTACTTCCTTGTACAAGATCGCTCAAGACATCCGCTTTCTTGGCTCTGGTCCACGATGTGGTCTTGGTGAGCTCAAGCTGCCGGAGAACGAGCCCGGCTCGTCCATCATGCCAGGAAAGGTAAACCCGACTCAATGCGAGAGCATGACGATGCTCTGCTGTCAGGTCTTTGGGAACCAGGCCGCCGTGACTTTCGCTGGCTCTCAGGGTAACTTTGAGCTGAACGTCTTTAAACCCGTGATGATCCGCAACCTGCTGCACTCTTCCCGCCTGCTCGCAGACGGCATGAACAGCTTCCGTGAGCATTTGGTTGTCGATATGGAGGCAGATGAGCAGAGGATCGGTACTATCATGAAGGAGAGCTTAATGTTGGTGACTTGCCTCAACCCTGTGATCGGCTACGACATGGCTTCAAAGGTTGCCAAGAACGCTCACAAGAAGAGCATTTCGCTGAAGGAGAGCGCTATGGAGCTCAAGGCCCTCGACGAAGCCAAGTTCGATGAAGTCGTCAGGCCCGAGCTCATGATTGCACCGTAAGTTTTATGCCATGTACTGCTCTCGCAATGCCACCAGCTGACAACTTACTGCAGAAAGGAAAAGAAGTAGATCTTAAAGCGCAAATGTTGGCGTGCTGTAGATATTCTTACTGAAAGCTTCAATGTATGAATTTGCTGCTCGACTCTGCTTTTTGATGTGATTGAAACAGACATATTCAATTGACGAACGCAATTCCTATGTTGTTCATACGAGGGCCACGCTTCGCTGTCCGTCGATGATATATATCGGACAGAGCCATAACGTGATAATATACCACGCGAGGATTGCATAGGTTTCCCAGAGGTAGACAATTCTTGTCCTGCTGCAATCGATCTGATCAGACTATTCGTCCCTGGTGCCGGACGAGCACGTTCCAAAGTGTACTGATCATATGCTGGAACAAGAAGAGAGGCCTCAAGACATGTCGTGACACTGCATAGGAGTCGAGACACGGCGCAGAAGACTCAGACAGCGATACTTCTAGAACCAACGACAACATTTGCAATGGCATTGATGGCGTTAGCCTGAAGGCTGGCGTGTCTTGTAAATCGCCGGTGAGGCACAGAGGGTTCTTTCGAGAGTCGAGGCCGTTGGACGACCACGCGAGCGACAACAGGAAGATCCTAGGCTGTACCGCCTTCATCTCCCGTGACGGCGGTTCAACCTTCCACACGACTCGCACATTCGTATCATGATGACCGGCCGGAGAAGACGAGTCGAGCAAGTGCATTCGTCGGTCCAGGGATTTGCTTGCCGAGACGCGAAGTTCCTTCTCCCTAGCCACGCGGGAAGAGGGCGCTCTGCTGGCCTCGGAAAACAGGCGCCTCAGGGAGATTGATCGTAAATATCGTGCGATTCGCTCTTGAGTGGCCATCAGTGGAAGATGTAATGAAGGTGTCATTTGTGGGAAGAAAGCTTTGGATTTCTAGTGAACAGCGCGTATTGGTTCTTGCATATTAGTCTGTTGGCTCAGAGGCCGCTCTGTCCAGCGATAGCGGGCATTGTCCGAATATGTCTGCATTTACCTGGCACTTGAGCCGCATATCTGCTGTGCTCTCGCTGCCACGCGAGGTCGCTACGCTCACGTGGTGTCCAATGAGGATGGGCGCATATATTGCTATTGGACATGGATGATCGCGCATTGATTGGGGGCTTGGAGGAAGCGGCAGGCACGTCCGACCGGACACATGCAGGCCGCGGATGTGGCTTATTGGCTCTGAAGGATTGTGGAAGGAGCGGATGTCGTGGTAGCCAATTACGGAGCTCGCAGGTGTCCCTTCGCGATGCGAAGCTTCTGACTTCCTTTGATCAGCTCAGAGCCCGGACGTGGTACCTTGCATTGCTGATACGGTCTCACGACGATGCCATGCCAAGTGTCCGACTTGAGCGTGACGTCCCGCAGACAACAGCCCACATGAAGCAATAGTGTGCCGCGTGGTGTGGGTTGTTGAGCAGGAGGAGGAAACTCTCTCACCCACGCGAAGGACGCCTGATGATGCGCCGATGCGGGTCTTCTTCACAGGCGCAAGGGGAAGTGCAGACGAGGACGTGTGGTGTGTGGTGATGAAATGAGCGTGGACGGAGCGTGCAGCAGGTGAAGCCGTTGATGAGCCTTCTCGTTCGGCTTTCGTCCTGACTCGCATGCTCGGCGGGGGGTCTGATTTGGTGGTGGCGTCCACCAGCGGAAGTTTTTCAGGCATCACCGGTGCAGAGAAGGACTAAGGAATAACATGCCGCAGCCCGTGCGGACCACTCACAGCATTCAAGGTCCTGCATCCCACCGTTCCGTCCTGTGTGTTCAGTCTGGCCATGTACGTACACACTGTCCGCGCGCTGTCCGTGCCTCGTATGGGCGCAGACGGCGGGACGCTTCTTGCTGAGCGTGCAATTCGCAAGGCCGCGTGGGTTCCGGGAAGGCGGAGAGGCTTCGGAGCGAGGTATTATCATTGTGGTATGGTATGCGGGCCAAGGCTACCAGTGGCGCTTGCAGAGCTGCACTAGTTGAGTGATGGTGTGATGAACGCGATAGTTCCAGTACCGCTTCTGGAGCTCATGCATACAATATATGAGATGCTATGCCTCCTACCTACATACAGTATGTATGCGATGCTGTCTTATAACAACAACGCCACCTCCGTCGTCCATCATCATCTCCTCTGCAAAGTCAAGCACTCGACTGCTTTCTAGCGGACTTCTGCGCTGACATCTCCGCCAACCGTTTCAACGGGAGTGCGAGGAACGCCCCCAGGGTTTGGAGCAACGAACACGTTCAACGACGCGATCAGCACCCCGGCCCGCTTCCGATACATTTCACGCAAGGGATCGTGGTCATCTGCCGGCCCTGATTCTAGATTCTAGTCGACTCGCCAACGCTGTGTCATTGGTTGTGCTGTCTTGTGCTGCCAGCAAAGACATCCACCTTCCATTGCTCAGACCCTACTCTCGATTTATACAACTCTCTTCCAACGCGCCATTGCAGAGGCATTTTGGACATGCGACGGCGACACAGCGCAGGGGAGAAAGTGCCATGACAACGGATACATGCGCGTTCTCGTCCTGCAGCTCAACACGCACCCCGCTGTGTAGCAATGAACCGGATTGGAATGAGCCCAACACGGCCTTGTGTCACCATCAGCGACCTCCGCCAGTTCGCCGACGCCGAGCACCATCAAAACAGACACGAGTATATCATGGACATGTCATCCGGCCCGTGGGTTTTGTACAGAGCTTGATGTTTTCCGTCCTGTTCGGCTTGTTATTCCTATGTCAAGCAATCAACGCCGATCGCATCTACGGTATTAGCGAATCCTTGCCGAAGGAGCTTCTCTTCGATCGAAGTCCACCTCCGCCTCTTCCTCGCATGCGCCTGGCGGCCAGGCAAGAAGACTCTTCTTCGATTTTGCCGTCAACGACCATCCGTCCCAGCAACAGATCCGGAACTGTCACAGCGACAGGAAGCAGCATCCAGACTGCTACGGAGACAACAGCGACGTTACCGAGGCCTTTCGATACAAACCTAGGGAACAATTTTACGACATCGACATGCCCGACATTCTTCCACGACTTTTTGAACAACAAGACCTTTAGCGATTGTCTGCCCTTCTCTCTACTATTACAGGTAAGCACGAGCTCGAGCACGATCTAGAGGTTCTCACACTGACCCTGGCAGTAGACCTCCAATGGCTTCTTCACAGCTTCTCGTTCTCCAGTGCGCCTCACTCAGACCCTAGAGGCAACCTGCGACGTCAATTATACTACATGCTCGGCGTTAATGGCTGGTCTAGCCCAGGAAATTCAACAGGATACAACCTGCGGTCAAGACCTTGCCATGAGGAACCCAATGGTTCAGCAAGCCTACAACGGCTTTGTCGCCTATGATGTGCTATATCATGCCGGCTGTCTCACAGACTCCAGTGGGAGTTACTGCTACTCGAATGCCGCAACCAACGAATCCGCACCTTCCAGCAGCTACATCTACTACCTCCCTCTTGGCGTGCAACTACCTGGCGGTTCCAGACCAGCGTGCAACAACTGTCTTCAGAACACCATGACTGTCTTTGCCCAAACAGCGGGCAACACGAGCCAGCCCCTCAGTACGGATTATGTGACAGCAGCAGAACAGGTTCAAATGAATTGCGGGCCCACATTTGCGGAAACCTCGGTGGAGATGGCTTCCGCAGCTTCTTTGAGCATATCAGTGCCTCCTGCAGGAGTCTGGGCAATGGCTGCCCTTCTCTCGACGGTGGCGATGAGTTCCTTTGCGTAGAAGATCAAGTGCTGATCTTTTGGGAAGATATATTGACTCTTGACATTTAGCGATGGCGTCTCGGTTGGGCGATGAGATCTTCACACATTGATCAATGTCTTTTCCGGGTTTGATAGGACGGGAAGAACAGGCGCATGACAGTATGACGCCTTGGACGAACATTTATTGGATCAATGTTCCAAGTACTATTACGGTATCATTATTGCTGTATAGACCTTAATTATAGCAGCTCTGGCAACATTGTGCACACTACTGCTACCCTCTGCCACTTGACCAGTCACCGCATAGAACAGCATCGTTCATCGTGTCACTGTTCATCACTTCGTAATAAAAGTGGTTCAAACCCAGACCAACGAAACCTCTTGGATAGCATCGGCGACGGCATATCCATCTGTTGTAGCTACCCTTGTCCATCCCCCGCGAGCTATCATGAACCATATCTATTCTCGTCGAACTTCATACAGGGACCGAACGTCCCCAAACCTTAACACAGCTGCACAGCTTACCTACCGAGACAAGGAGCAACTTGTACCGAAAGGGATCTGCATGCAAGACCACTCTCGGAGGTATGCTTTTCCTTTCTGCTGCTCGTAGACACGGTCTGATGATCGACCTCCGCTGGTTTGGATTCGGAAGGGTGGGCTCTCGTGAGCTGTGCGTTTTGCATAAAAATTCCATCCTCATCATCATTCCTCAGGCTTGCTTGTGTTCCGCCTCGAACATTGGACGAACGCGGCTTTCGGAGGCTGCGGAGCCTGTGAGGCTTCCATCATCCTTGAAGTGAGGGGACTCCTTGTGAAGAATAATATGGATGAGAAAACACAAGTGAGACTTCAAACTCGTAGCAACACATGCAACCCTTGCAATACCTGTCGCGAATACCACGTTGAAAAGGTAGGATATCAGCGATACGATTGAGAACTCCGGGCCGAGGCAGGATCTGGGAGGAATTTCGATAGGGATGAGGCTGAAGTGCACTGTCCCTCATGTGACTAGGATCTGAGACAAGAAATGACTGATATTTGCAGTTTCAGCATGCATACACACATAGTAAAATCGCGAGTTATGGTCAATGCTCATCGGTAAAGAGAACTCAAGTGGTATCTTTGAAATCCATCGCTCAGCTGTGATCAATAAAAAGGATAAATCGCTTGCGAAGTCCGCGCCACATGCACTCGCCCTCCGTCATCCTGGTGGTTCCCATCCAATGCCTTCTGCTCAGCGCCCAGTCGAATGCCGCTGTCATGATGGGGCATGAATGAATGCTGGATGGCCTGATCGGTCTCCGTACCGCGGGATGGTCTGGTTCCATCTTGATGCAAAATTTTAGTCGTGTGTCGTCGTATGAGTGAGTGTCGTAAGTCGTACAATATCCAGCTTCTGATTAAAAACAAATTACAACGCCGTGAACGTCCGCGGTCATCGACTGTGGCCGCCGGAACTTGGAATCATTGGCCGTGTTCCGCCCAAAGCCTTCGTTCGCCGTGCTCTTGGTAGAGTTCGAAGCCACTTTCGAGAGCTGGAGATGCTCGAATCCGCTTTCAACCGGCGAGATTTGGTCGCCTTCCTCCGCCAGAATTGAGCTCGATGTCTGGGGTTCCATTTGGGGTGTTGATCCCGAAACAGAGCGTTGCGAGCCACATCGTACCGAATTTGACCCGTTGTTGAAGTTGTGAGCCTTGTAGGTTGGTGGCTGAAGGTCCCACTCTTCCAGGAGCTCCATACGCCAATTCACCTTCATCCTGCGTCCGTGTGCAATCACAATGTCACTCGCTCGAGGAGCGTCTGCGAGTAGGATAGGCATACACCTTCGGATATACCGTTGAACCTGCGCTGCTGACCGAGTGTGAGGTGGACACCACTTGCCATCTGCATCGAAATTCGTGTTCGGCGTGGCATACATCATGTCGTCAGACAATGTAGAGTCGATCGTGTCGGAGGTCATCTGTCGAGTGTTCATGGGCCGAGTATTTTCTTCTACTTGAGATGCTGGCGCTGCGACCTCTTCTCGAATCATGGAAAGATCCACCTCGTCCTCCTCGCGTGCTGGCGTTTGAGGCGCGGTGGCCTGGCTCTCTGCGGTCTCGGTCCGCAGCAGGTGCAGCCGATTGCCAGCAAAGCCTGGATACACGTTGCGGAAGATGCGCTCTTGCTCGGCGAGGAGCGTCGGATCCGCGAGGTCACCACTCAAACGAGGTCTCGGCCGCCTCCTCCGTCTGGGCACGGTACATTGCTTCGGGATGCTGCGCTCATCAACAGGCTGAGAAATGTCTATGGCAGCGCTCAATACTGCAAGGAGCGAGCTGATATGTTCTTCAGTAGAATGAGCGAGGAGAATTTGATCGGTCTCAGCTCGCAGCCGCAGAATGGTTTGCTTGACAGGCTTGAACATGTCTGGGTCCTTTTGCCAAGCTCTCCGCCTCGCAGGAGAAGGCACGAGATGTGCCAGTCGGGTCTGTGGAACCAACACGGTATGCTGTGCATCTGGAGCCAAGCCTACTTCGGCATGCTGCAGCGTGTACGATCGGAGAAGCTTGCCTGCGGCTGCATCTTTCACTCTGTGGAAAGTGATCATGGGCCCGCGGACGACAGCGAAAACTTCTCTCCACTCGCCCTCGCAAGAGCCATGAAGCGGGCTAATAGATTCCAGATTCAATAGGACCTTGGCCTCAAAGCCCACTGTGCACGAATACTTGGGCAGTCGCTCCTGCCCTTCAGCCGTCGAATGCAGCGGGGCCGGCCGCGACCGTGTGGCGGCAGCGTATGTCGGCGGCGCGTCGTTGGATACAGCACATGTCGTCTGAAATAGGTTGCAGTAGGACGTAGGTCTTCGAGAATGTCTTGAGACGCGCACTTCCGCCTGATCCCGGTTCGCCTCGGACGCTGACGTCTCACCTTCCGGATGTTCGGGTTGTCGTCTTCGCAGGTCGGCACCCAGCATTGCGAGATTGAAGTGTGCCATTGCTATAGCAGACGGCGTGCAGCTCGCTAGGGAAGGTGAGAGCAGGCTGGCGTCTTGAAAGCGCTGGCGGATTCGGACAATAGGTAGTAATACCTCATGCGCCGTCGCACAGTAACTAGTCACCAGATCACTCAGGCAATGGCTGTCTCCTCTCGCTGACTCCTCGGCGCCGGGCGAAGCCTGATATCCGCGTGCCGCAACTACCCGACCATTTGCCTTTCCAATATGTCCGAGTCCAAGCCGGGGTTGGCAAGGGCAGTGGTGGTGGCGGTGGTGGAGGAGATGGACGATGTGTCTGTTTTGTGTCGGCGAGGGAGAGGGCGGAGGAGAGATGTCGCTGCAGGTGGTATTATTGAAGGAATCACGAGGCGTTAGGAGTGCTTGTCCAGACTAATCCTCCTTTGACGGCGATCTGCACAACCGTTGGAGACCCTGAACTCAGAGCGGTCAGATGCCACCTCCCCGCTCCAGCGCGACAGGGAAGCTTCGATGGGTTGGGTTGGACCTTGATGATGAAGACCGGGAGAGCGCGCAAGAAGAGATCAAAGGACTGGTGGGTATCGACCCGTCTATACTACTACTACTACTACTACTACTACTACTACTACTACTACTAACGTCTTGTAGGCTATGTACACTTCAGGCTTGCGCAATACTACTACTAGCATCTTACCTAGCCGGCCGGGCCATGCGAATTCGCCTGAGAGAGTCTGGACTCTGCACAAAGCGCCACCTGCTCCGCCTGTTCGTAGCGTGCAAGCGACCTGGACCACACCAGAACGGTGACAATCATCACCTCCTCCATCAAGGCGAGCAAGGCTCCATGCAAGCCGAAGGAGATCCGCTCCTCGCCAGTTCGTGGGTTCAAAGAGGCTTCCCCCATCTCACCTCTCGCAGTGGTAGTCTGATCCATCATCCTGCTCACTATCCATCTCTATCCTCTGGAACAAGAATTTGCAACATCAACAACTACGCACACTAGCCTTGAAGGTTAATTCGCACCCGCTCACCTCATCAGTCAGCGATAGTCAATTCTCACCCCTTCAACACTACCCCGAATTTCATCCATGATTCGTGCCATGCCAGCATAATCCAACACTCGTCTGACAATCCCAGACTTCTTACGTACAGCAGGTGCATTATCAGCCGCCACCTCTGGCACAGTGGCACCGAGGCGCACCTTGGTAGCATGGAGTTCGCCTGCAGCTGGACCGCTAATCCGCCAAACGCCCATGCCGTCTGCTCGCGTACACGTTCGCCGTAGGCCTTTCCAAGCACGACCACCACTCAATCTAGAGCTGCTTGACGTCTTCTGATTGCGCACTCCGTGACTGGATCGTCGGAGCTGCCCAAGGGCACATGCACGACGAATCCTCGCCCAAATTGAATTTCGTGTTGGTGACACGCTTTGATAAGAGGTTCGTTTTCCTTCATGCGCTTCAACGGCCCCATGAGGCATTGCATAGTCGTCGCTTCGTAAATTTGCCGACAAGCGTTGCTTGCCATCTTCCATCTTAATTCAGACATGCCTCAATCATGGAGCTCTCGTAAGGCTCAGTCCCTTTTGTCATCCATAGAGCACTAATATGCTCGTCAAAGGGCAACCTTCGCCATTGCTGACCGTGAGCAAGATAGCTCTATGCCTTGCTCCGAAACGCCTTCCCTCCACGCAATATTTGAGGAAACCTCACATCGCGACTATATGTACAAGGTTGGTCCTCATGGCTGAGGCACAGACGGCTGCGTGCGCCGCCGCCGCTGCTTGCCTGCGCCCTCCTGTCTTTGAGCTAGCACTTCTCGCAACGCTGGGTCGTCTCGGTCTTTGTCGACGTGGTGAACTCGGACGTGCCTACACGAGGGTCAGCGCAGAGCTGTGTTTAGGCATGTTTCACCAAGCTTCATACCGTTGAAGATTGTCCGGTCGAGGGTATCGGTGCTCCCTATCGGGGCAAAAGGGACAGATGTACCCGGGACTGTTGTGGACCAGCTGCAGAGCGAAGGGTGGATTATCAGCGAGTGTCTTAGACATCGAATGGCTTCCAGCCTTTGAGATCTTACCCCATGTCTCAGCATTTCATTCTTTCTCTTGAATGTCTTTCCACAGTCCTTCACAGGACAGCAGTGCGGCCGGTTCTGAGAATGCACATTTCGATGGGAGCTATCTCATGGTCAGATGTGGCTGCACACGAGCAATTGCTCCGCTCCTACTTACCTAAGAAGATACTGAGTCTGAAATGGTATCGCAGTGCAGCCTGGATAGTCGCACTTGAACCCGCCCGCAGGAACCACTGACATTCCTACTGGAGGTGGCAAGATCGGCCGTTGCATGCCATCGGTCGGCAGCGGTCCATCAATGGGAGTGGTGTGACTGGTGCTATAGCCTTCCGTGCCTGAGCTGGTATGTCCATGACTTTCACCCGATGAATTATTTGTGGGAAGACTTGCCGGGAAGGGCGGTCCCACGTCAGTGATGGCGGAAGACCTTCGCCTGTCGGTATAATACGCAGCAGGCTGATATTGACGTGGCGATCCATAATGCTGGCCCTCACTGATTGTGCTCGTCGGTGATCGCGGCCCATAGCTGTGGTACGTGGTTGGTGACGTCTGCGCGCTATTCGAGTAGGAAGGGAAAAGGGGCATCATTGGAGATTGGGAGGTCGCCGAGCCGAAAGAGTGGCTGTGGTGATGTGACGCCGGCGGCATTCGGGGATCCTGCTGCGTCGCAGCTTCGGCTAGCTCTGTGAGCTGGCCTAACTGTCCTGTCAACTGGCGAAAGGACGGCAAGCTTTGCGCATTTGGAGATGAGGTGGTCACGTCTTTGGTAGGTGACGTCGGCTGAACCACAGGCAGAGTGTTTGCTGTACCTTCTTCGATCGGAATCGCATGCTTTCGTAGCGTCGGAGAGTTCGCGATGGAATCCTTAGTAGGAGCCTTCACTGCCTCTTGTGTTGGTGAAGTCCTCACCGTCAAAGGAGTATTTCTTCCACTGCGTGGAGGACGGTACTTGGAGTCGACTTGCGGCACGTGCTCTGTACTGTTCTGAGCCGAGTCCACTCTGGTTCGTTCCACAAGATCCTTGTTTTCAGACTGCGATTGCGACTGCGACGCACGATCACTCTCTTGGACAGCTGCGGCTGCAGTCGCTTTCAGTGCGTCGTTCGAGTTGCCTGTCGCAGTCACCTCAATTTGAGCGTCAAGTCTGATGTTGAACGTTAAGCCATCCGGCAGACCTGTGACTGCCTCGTCGGCGAGAGTGGGCTTTCCGGGCTGATCAGCCGCGGCTTGATCTGACATCTCACTGCTCTCGCCACCAGACTGCGATCTTGGGCCGAGCTGGCCTAAGTTGGAAGCAAATGCCTGGCAATAATTCAATGACCAGGCAGGACGAATGCCGGATTGTGTTGATAGCTGATGTTTGCGGCTTGTTGTCGGCGGCTCAGACGTCCGACCCTTTCCTGGAACGACTAGTGGAATGCTTCTTCGTGTTTGTATTGTCACGCTCGTAGGTCCAGCTCCGATTAAATGGTCAGGGTAAGGAATATGTTATGGGGGAGATTGAAGACGACGACGACGCGTCAATGTACCCGAAAGCAGAGCCAGTAGTCATCAAGGAGCTCGTGGGCGAGAGGCTAGTGAAACGCTTCCACCTCGCAGGACCTGAAGAGCGTGGGTGATTGCGCGCTCGGAAGACGCCTGTGACCAAATCAGAATCGACAGAAATACGAGGCTATAGCAAATGCTTCATGGATGCAGCGAGGGGTTGAAGACGACAGCGCCTCATTCACTCGATACCGCCTCCGCAGCTCAGGGTCCGCACACATGCGCGAACGCAATCGCTGTACGGAGTCGAGAGGGGGAGAGGTTGCGAGCAACGCGACTGTCAAGGTGGAGTGGAAGTCGGGAAGGTGGTAGATGGGCTGAACATGTGCTATATTGGCCGGAGTCGAATTGTGTCGTGGCCATGTGTTCTCGCATGGAATGCGTGGTTGTGTTTAGGTGGGCTTCGAAGCGTAAAGCAGCATAGCATGCATGCCTGGGCAGTTGAACTTACCGCAGCATTTCGCGCGGCTCAAGCCCACGGTGACGATGACGTCGAACGGAAGCGGATGGTGGTGTCCGGCACAGCGCGCGGTTGAGGAGGTGAATTGGGTTGCGCGGGCGGGTGAGGAGTGACGGAGTGATTGAAGCTGCGTTGCGTTGCGTTGTGTTGCGTTGCGATGCGTTGCGATGCGTTGCGAAGTCGATTTGGGGGAGTCGGGCAGGTTGTTGGAGACAGGACAGGACAGGATATGACAGGATATGACAGGCAGGTAGGCAGGCGCAGGGACAGGTGAGCGGCTGCAAAGAAAGAAGCAAGTCGGTTGGCGCTGGTCGGTGGTCATCCGCAGTGGTCCAGTCCAGGCCTCGCGATCAGCAAAGTTGGCACTTGTCGCGGCTCGAGTAGTCTGCACACTGTGGCAGGTGTTTTTGAGCCTCACAGTCCTCGTGGCCCTCCACACTACGGAGCATGGACTTCCTCCCACTATCGCTCGTCCTCTGTCAGTAGCCGACGATCTCTGCAGAGGATGCAGCGGACAAGGTGCGGTGCGGTGCGTTGCGTTGCGTTGCGCTGCGCTGCGCTGCGCTGCTCGTGGAGGAGCTGCACTGATGACTGCTACTACTACTACTACTACTACTACTACTACTACTACTACCATCTGAATCTACATCTGTCTACCCTGCTGTGGCTTTGGAGACTGGAGTTCCCCTCTCACAGTACTCGGAGTAGTTAGTTAGTTCTGTTGTGTACAGGGAGCGAGCCGTGCCAGGATTGGCCCAGCCCACTTGCGCCAGGCCTCCGTCTTATAACCATTCATCTGCACACCACACGTCCTGCAGCCGACCAGCCAGCACCCTCCATGCTCCATGCTTCATGCTTCATAGGGAGGCGGCGCGCAATTCTCACTTGCCTCAGTGTTCCTGCCTCCAAGAACAGATGCTTCCTGGCCTTCACTGCTTTAGGAGAACGTTCTTCTGCACCACTGCCTGTTCCCTTCACGCTGTCCGCTACACAATCATTCCCTCGATATCTCGGCGGCTCATGGCTTCCAAGCGCACCGCATCGCACGGCTCCGGCAAGCCGGCGAAGAGGGCCAGGATAGCTCTTCCGGAATACCATGAGACGCCGCAAGTCAAGGATCTCGACGGCAGCGTGCGATGGCCCGCGCCAAGATTGCAAATGAACAAGGCGCGCGAGATCATCATGGCAAGGTAAGATGATATCCGACCGACCTCGCCGACTAGTCCACTGCTTTACCCGTTCGCCATCTCGCTCTTACACCTCCTCCAATCTGCGTTTCACAGGGCTTAACCCTGCGAGCTAGGAGAGTAGGAACTCTGTTCGATCTTGCCTTCGTCTTGATTGCTCGCTCACAAAGACTGACAGCATGGTAGTGCAAAGTCAGAAGGCACCGTTTTGATTCGTCCCTGATAAAGACGCCGATGGTCTTTCTGCAGGTGCCATCCTACGGCATACACTTGGACTGCTCGGCTTACCGCCAGAACGTCTTCGCGTGCATTTTCTGGCCAAGGGCAACACGATTCATAGCGAAGATGAGAGAGGACGCATGGCTGAACATGATCCGGCGTTCATTTTTGTCGTAGATCAGGGCAGTCGTCCTGGACCGCCTCTGATCGACAAGAAGCACACCGGCTTAATCATCGACCACCACTACGCCACGGCGACTGACTTTCCAGACGGCGCAGAGCACGTCAATGCATGCGAATCGCCACCGGTCGCCACAAGCTCTCTGCTCGTGTACGAACTGTGCAAAGCACTTCACGAAGAAGTATCGTCTCGATGCGGATGGCTTTGTAAGAATTTCAAGGACTGTAATCTGTCTAGTGATCGTACTCAGACTGACTTTCGCTCTCATCTTGCAGGCGTAGTAGGCACTCACGGAGATCTTGGCAACACTCTGAAATGGCAGCCGCCCTTCCCCGATATGGCTGTCACAATGAAGAAGTACACCAAAAAAACTTTGAATGATGTTGTCAGTCTTGTCAATGCCCCAAGACGAGCGAGTTCATACGACGTGCGTTGCGCATGGGAGGCAATATGCGACACCGCTGAGCCAGGGAGTGTATTGAACAACAAAAGATTATTGACAGCCCGTGCTGAAGTCAATGCTGAGGTCGAGAGATGTACCCACACGCCGCCGAAGTTCTCAGGTGACAACAAGGTCGCCGTGTTTCGCATCAGCAGCGCTGCGCAAGTCCATCCAGTTATCGCAACCCGATGGGCTGGACATCTGCAAAGCAAAGCGCTTGAGATAGTCATGGTCGCCAATGAAGGCTATCTTCCTGGAAAGGTCAACTTCAGCTGTCGGATACCAAGATGTGCCAGAACCAAGGACCCTCCGGTGAACATAATCCAAAGCCTAAAAGCATATGCCAGTCTGCCTGAGGTCAAGGAGTATAATGACGGCGAGGCAAGCCCGTTGGCCAGAAATTCACCATCATTACTTGAAAGGCTTGGGGACGACTTCGCTCGAGGACATGTACAGGCTAGCGGAGGCATTGTTGCTACGGACGACTTTGAAGTTCTGATGCGAAGGATGCAAGTGGGTGCCAAGAAGCCGTCGAGGAAGGAAAAGGACTCTACTCCGCCCAAGGCTAAGATGAAGGACATCGACTCGAAGCAGAAGAACACTCTCCTTGCGTATTTCAAGAAAGGCAACAACGACAGCAAGTAGAACCAGCAGTGTGCCCGTTCAAGCACTAGCCAAAGACGGATGAAGCTCTACCTGTGCCACTACTTTGTCATGCTCCGTCAGCTTCCACAAACACATTCGAAGTGGCTTGCTCCCGGTTCTTCCCCATCAATGCAACACAGTATGGGGGCACTCGCGAGCATCATCGCTTGACATCAGTTGTGTGTGGGTGGCAGTCGAGAGCACAGAGTCTGAAGCTTGACGAGCAGAGAGTCGTCCGTCTCGGACGAGTCTATCGCCACCGGAACGGATGTCTTGAAGATGCCGATACAGCCTAAGGCCCTGTATACTTAGCGAAAGTTGAGCCAACTTCTTATCAACTTCTGAGGGGCTAGAAGTTAGCCGAAGAAGGTAGGAAGTTGGGTTTTGCCTAAGGCAAAGAAGCTAGCCACCTTCTTGACAGAGAGAGACCTCTAGAGGTGATTACCAACTTCATCCGTGCGTCTTCCAAGAACCTGCCTTCTTTTAGCAGTTCCGAAGGGAAGCTCGGTCCAGGAGCAAGAAGTTGAGAAAAGTTGACTTCTCGTAGTATACACCCAACTTCTCTAAATTTATCCCTAAGAAGTTAGCAGAAGTTGGCCTAACACGCCTATGACTTCTGCGAAGTATACAGGGCCTAACTTGGATGAGGATGGAGGAGCGCGTGCGGGATCAGCCCTACCTCTTGTGATTGGTGGAATGTGTTGAGTAAGCTTGGTCCGGCTCAGCTCTGCGACCAAAGACATGGCCTGCTCCTTGCCGACAGTGGCGCGGTCTTTACGACTTCGCCATTTGCTCGCTCACACTGTTTGTGTCTTGTGAACTCATGTATAGCTAACATACCATGGCTTGAGTGCTATCATCAACCAGCTCTACGTTCCTCGAACGATCAACCATGGCCGACCAAGAAGAGACTCCTCGGCAAAATGGGGCCAAAACCTCACGGAGTGGCAATGAGAAAGACGAGCGCGCCGCCAACGGAGATGTCAAGCCGCAAGAAGACTCCAAAACTTCCGAAAAGTCATCAACCCTTACTCGATTTCGGCAGAAACTTGGGTTGGATGCCCAAACGATTATTCTGATGTTCAAAGCTTCACTACCACCAACCATTGCCATTGCAATGTATCAGAGCAATGCGGGCACGTCAGTCTACCAGAGCCTGGGTTATCTCGTAGCAATCACGTCGGTACTCGGTATGGCGATTCTCCCTCGAGGCATGTTTCTACAGACAATGTAAGTGAGCAGGGGAAAGGGCATGGGGAAACGAACTGACACTACCGAGGCTTTTGAATATCCTATCTGTGTGTATTGGAGCCGCTATGTGTCTCCTTTCGCTATACTGCGCCATTCAAGCTCGAGTCCACACGACTGCTCCTGGAACACCTCCTGGAGCTTACAACTCATCTGCGTCTGCGGTTTTAGCGATCTGGCTCTTGTTTCAGACCTTCCTTGTCAACGCGCTGAGAGCCGCTAGACCTCAATTCCAATTTCCTGTGATCATATATTCAATTTTGATCTGCGTTGCTTTGACATATGGCGTCAGATTCCCCACGATGACCTACGCTATAAGCTTCGTCGAACGTCTTATCGAATCCTTTCTCACTGGATTCGCACTGGCTACCGGTGTCTCTCTGTTCGTCTTTCCAATATCATCCAGGAAGGTTCTGATGAAAGAGGTGAGGAAAAATGGCTGAAAGCCACTTCGCGTGTTTGATATATGCTGACCCTTCCTCCTTCACTCTGCAGGTTACTGGGTACCTACTCGGGCTGGGCGGCGCCTTGAATGCGCAGGCAGCATACCTAGACTCTCTAGAGGGTTGGGACCCAATGGAGAAGCTGAAGCACTCAGAGGCTAAAGATGTCGGACAAAACAAGAAGAAAGCAGCTGAGAAAGAGCAGCTCATTTTCGCAACGCCTCAAGGCATCAAGCTGAAGGAGCTCATGGCCAAGATTTTCGAACTGCATACGAACATACCCACGGACTGTGAATTTGCTAGGCGAGAATTCGCTCTGGGCAAGCTAAGCGCAAAGGACATGACTGATCTCTGGAAGGTTATACGACGTGTTCTCATCCCTATTGCTGGCTTGAGCTCCGTCATTGATATTCTCCAGCGACGAGCTGAAGCTTCAGGATGGCCAAAGCCAGACCTCAGTCAAGCAGAGCTCAACAACACGCATCAGCACGTTGACAATTTGCACGCGCTAATGAAGCGACTCCATGAGCCTGTCGCCACGATGAGCAGCAACATCAATGGCGCCTTTCAGCATGCACTTCTGACCCTGGATCTCATTAAGCCTCCGAAGAAGAAGGGCCCGGATGTGGAGAGCAAAGGCGATGCTCCTATGCCGGGCACACCTGAATTCGCCGATGGCTTCAAGCATCAAATCGACGACTTCCTCGACAGCAGGCAACAGACGCTACGCGAGTGGTGTCACGAGAACGGTATCGAGCTGCCGCCGGACTTCTTTCAGACCTCTTTTGTCCGTCCTCAACACTTCGACATCAGCAACGAACACATTCGGGAAAGAAATCAACGCCAACTCTTCTTTGGCCTATACGTCCACCATCTGCTTCACAGAGCTGCACTGGCAGCCCTGGAAGTCGTTATATTCGCAGATCAGCTGAAGTCTCAGGGTCACCTGAAACGGACGAAGCTGATTATACCGGGCATCAGGACGCTGAAGAAATGGGCCATTTCGACTTTGGGAAAGGAAGATAGGCACGACGAAGACTACTTCACTGCAGATCTAGATGATTCTGCAATACGAAATCTGGATCTCGGGGAGTCATTTGGGAAGTCGAAGGATCCAGAACACCTTCCACCTCAGAATGCTTGGGAGTCATTTGGAGAAGGCATTCGCATGATGCCCAAGTTCTTCCGCAGTGACTATTCGGCTTTTGCATTCCGCGTTTGCGCGGCCACCATGTCAGTTGCGATCATCTGCTATCTGGAATCGAGTCAAACATGGTTCTTAACGAACAGGATCCTATGGGCCATGATCATGGTGCCCATTTCAATGACCAGGTTTGCGGGCCAATCCACTTGGTCCTTTGCCCTGCGAATCCTCGGAACAGCGATTGCCATGATTGCCTCGTATGTCATCTGGTACATCGTCGACGGCAAAACACCGGGTGTCATAGTCTTCCTGTGGCTCTGGTTATTCCTGGCGTTCTACGTTGTCATCAAGTTCAAGCAGTACGTTATCATTGGCATCATCTCCATCGTCACAGCAATCTTGATCATCGGCTACGAGCTTCAAGTCCATGTCATCGGAGTTCAAGCTTCTGAGTCCAATGGTCAGCCAGCATACGAGACGTACAAACTCGCACCGTACCGTCTTGCTACTGTCTGTGGTGGCCTCTTGGTAGCCTACATCTGGACAATCTTCCCGTACCCAGTGTCCGAAGCCACCGAGCTCAGGAAAGACTTGGGCGGCGCCCTGTACCTCCTGGCCAATCTCACTTCCGTGGTCCATGAAACCGTCAAATCTCGCGTGCAGAAGACAGACGGGAATGAAAACGACAAAGGCAGCAGGGCCTTCCATCTTGACAAGGCTCGGATGAAGATCTTCACGAAGCTTCTCGGCCTCATTTCCACTCTCCAGCAGAACTCGGCCTTCTCGAAAGCCCAGATCCGAGTCGGTGGCCGGTTTCCGAGAGAAGAGTATGAGCAATTGATCGACTGCATCCAGCGTGTTCTTCAGTACACCATTCTTATCAGCTACGCGTCGCGAACATTCTCGGCTGCTGATGTTGATACCGAGTGGTCTGCTGACTTCAGGAAGCTTCTCCGTAATTCAGGGGCCACATCTCACAAGCTGACATCTTTGCTGTCGCTACTCTCGTCGGCTCTTGCTCACGGACGGGCACTGCCTCCCTACTTGGAAATCCCGCAGCATGCGAGATACATCAAGGCGATGGAGAACATCGACCACGATATCTTGAGTGTCCGGCACATTGCCCAGCCGGAGTACTCGGCGTTTGCTGTCATTCAAATCTGCGCACAGTGCATCAATGATGATGTTGTGAAAATTACGAAGTGAGTATTGATACCGATCAAGTGAAACGAAGGTGATTGTCGGTGAGCTAACATCTGATTCAGACACGTCAAGACACTCGTGGGTGTCATTGACTTCAGCTTCCACATGCCCGAGCACAAGGAGGATGATTCTGATGATTGGAGTATTGAGTCGGAACATCTGAAGAAGACTAGTGATACGTAGTGAACACATTGTACAGAACCACGACAGTGAAAACTGTGAGGTATTCCGACAGCGCACGAAGCTTGCATTGTCAATTCTGTGGAGCAGATCGTCTTGCTATGTGGTACATAGCGGGACAACCGAAATGGATCCGGACAGTCAACTTCGACAGTCAACCTTCCTGGTCGCCTCTCAGCTTTTCGTCTCCCTCTCCATCTCCCTCTCCCTCTCTCTTTATTCACCGTACGCCACGGTATAGCTGTCTCAACCAATACTTCCAAACAAGTTACATCTACCAGGAGGCAATATGAAATCTATCGTAGGCAATTCAGTGAGCCTGAATTGCCGATCCTTTTGGCTCTTCCTACCTCCTAGCATTAGAGAAGTAGTTCGGGATATCAGGCTCTCTGGACGCGGGCTATCCTCTATACTACTACGTTCGCAGATGGGGCTTCCATTATAGAATCAGCTAGGAGAGGGAGGTCTGAAGTTGACTGTCGAAGTGGACGGTGCGGTTCCATTTCGCGGAACAACATCATGTTACCGACCATGAACCCAGGAGCTGAGAGTGGCGGGAGACAATGTAGAGCAGATGGATTACGCCGTGGAAGTATGGTCGGAGTTGGAATCGAACGAGTGTGAGCTGATGATAGGATGGGCATGGAGCCTCCATCTCAAGCTCTCCGGCGCAGCCGAGGCTTCACATGAAAGCCGCTGTTATTACCGTTATCACTTCTTCCCAGCCCTGCGCACCGTTTTGATCCGTCCCACCCTGATCAGGCTGTTGACAAGATGGTCAGCGAGGAGCTGAGAGAGAGGTACATTTATGAAACCGGGCCCCTCCCCGGCGTCTCAACTTCAGAATTCTCAACTTCAGAAGGCCTCTACGCTAAGACTTGGCTCCCCTCCGTCCCGATTCGCGCACGTCTCATCTTCGTCCACGGCTTCTCCGACCACTGCAACGCATACGGCATCCTCTTCCGCACCCTCGCGCAGTCCGGCATCAAAACCTACGCATACGATCAGCGAGGATGGGGCCGGAATGTAAAGAGCAAAGGCGATCGAGGGAACACGGGTCCGACGAAGCGGATCATGGCAGATTTGACCGAATTCGTGCGCAGCGTCGTAGATGGTACAATGGGACAGAGACACGAAGGTGAAGACACAACGCCCATCTTCCTCATGGGCCATTCAATGGGTGGCGGGGAGGTCCTATGGTGGTTCTCCAGCCCTTCCACGCCGTCCGATCTCAAACGCAGAATTCGAGGCGTCCTCGTCGAGGCACCCTTGATAGCCCTCCCGCCGGCCGGCCAGCCATACAAACTCGAAGTCGTTGCAGGCCGACTGGCCGGCAAGATCCTTCCTCATCTACAGATGGTCAGGAAATTTCCGCCCGAACAAATATGTCGGGATCCGCAAGTCTGTAAAGATTGGGACACCGATCCTCTGTGTCATGATATGGGGACGCTAGAATGCCTGAGTAACCTTTTAGATCGCTCTACTGAGCTCGAAGAAGGGAAAGCGATGGTTCAAGAGGGGCAAGGGGAGGGAGGAAAGACGAGGTTGTGGATTGGCTTTGGAACGCAAGACTTTTTGGTGGACCTCGATGCTGGCAAGAAGTATTTCGACAAATGCGACCTTGAAGACAAAGAGTTCAAGATCTACGAAGGGCAGTATCACAAGCTCCATCTCGAGCCTGGAGAGGACAAGATCAACTTTGCAAAAGATGTGAGTGAATGGATAATAGCACGAAGTGGAAGTTTGCATGCAATAGGGAAACCGAAACTATGAACCACAACTGATCGAATCGAGTTCGACCTCGCTAGACTGAATGTCTTGAAAGTCACATAGAAGTTTTCGTGATTGTTGGTGTCGACTCAATCTGTCTCACTCGCAGGCTTCAAATAATACGGTGGCCATTCTAGCCCCTCGCTCTCAGGACACTCTGGATGCTCGTTGATCCATCGCGCAATCCGATCCGTGTTCCATCCACTCAGCATATTCTTGTAAGATCCTGGCCCTTTGAACCCAGCTTCAGTCCTCCTCTCCTCGCCCAGCCTGAAAACACGACTCAAATGACACTTCATCTCCGTCTCGTACTTTTCGGGCTCTGGCATGGTGACGGTGATGACAAATTTGAACATCATGCAGTCCACTGTCTGGTTGCAAGCGAGCTCGCATGCCTCATGATTGTCGTGCGGCTCCATTAACCCGGTTAATGCTTGTCCTTGACTGTCAGTGGACTCGTTGATGCGGTTTCGTGCGACTGGCAATGCGAATTCTCCAACATCTGCGGAATTGTCCCATTTGTCGCGATTGGTCTTTGGCAGGCCGAAGGGATATACGCCTGCGTAGAGATCTTTGTGTAGCAAGACCGTGCTGTTTGACTGCCTCTCATGTTGCCACAGCTCATTCGACTGCTGGCTGGACATGTGGTGTACGCTGACCACGGGCAGACACCAGTTTTCCTTGCTGAATCCGAGGATGGTAGGTTCTTCTGTGTTCATCGCTATGGAAGCGTTACTGATCGTCAGGTGCAACTCGGTGAGCAGTGCTTCGCCAACGACGTAGTCACCAAACCACATTGTGTTAATTCGATGGTCCCATCGATGCGCAAGTCCTGATCTCTTCTCGACGAACTCTCTCATCGCGGTACCTGACAGAAGCAGGCCAGGCCCTCCATTTGCGAAGTACATGTGGGGAGATCTCTCCCACATGAGAGTCGGCGATCCCAGATACAGCTTTCCCCTCGAATCCAATTTCGGCAACCATTGAACTAGACTCGGCCAGCTGAGATAAGTGTCGGCTTCGATGAACAAATACCATTCTTTGCCTGGTTCGAGCTCCCATGCCCTCTCCACCTCATGTAGAAACTTGTACTTATCAAGTCCCCAAGCTGCACTTTTGCCTCTTGTCCTCCAATCCTCATTGACAATGGGCAGACCGGATAACTTTGGAATTTCGTTCGCTCGTCCCGATGTAACATACTCCTGCTGCCTTAGGTAAAGGTCAAAATCACGGTTGTCCTTCGCTGCGTCAGGTGAGAATCTGGAAAGCACATCGTAAACGTGATGGTCTCCCAGGTTTTGTTCGAGATCGGAGAAGATGAGTGGGCTACGCACGCAGCGCAGGGTAGTGCATAGTTGCGCCGGTAGCTACAAAGCAAAGTGCGCAAGATCAGCGTGCGTCTCAGGCATTGGATACTTTCCGGCCTTTGGGTTCTTACCCTGTCGTGGATCGCCGTAGCCCCAGACTTGATCGAAACAACCAGGTTACCCGGGTCTGGAAAGCGCTCGCAGAAATCGTTGCCAGCGCTGAATGATTTCCCAATGTACTGAGTCCGAGGCGTCCGCTGAAGAGCAAGCGGTACTTCTGCAGGAGCTACTGATGAATCGTGACTTTGCGGTGCAGCGATTGTCGGCGTCTTGCCATGGAGTGGAAAGACGGCATAAAGTACACCCAGGATGGTTGCGGAAAGGACCGCAGCAAGGACTGCCTTGAAGCCAGTCAAAGTCAACCGCGCAGGCATCTTGGCTGCTTCAAGGTCATCGCGAAGAGGAAGTCATCGGCTCTCAAGACACTCATCATCTCGGATCGCGGATGCGAGGTGACAAAAACGTATGCGAAGTTCAGGGAGAAGCGCCAAAGCGGGTCCAGCACTACGAACAGAGCAAGCCGAGCTCACGTGCAGTCAACTACGAGATGGGCCAAGGGGCTGCAACTCAAGAGAAAGTGCTCCGTGAAAATGGTGGTGTCTCATTTACTCGGTCAGGTCATAGCATGAATCGGTGCTCGCATGCAATCGCGGTAGTATCTTACAAAAACAAAAGATAATACATCCGAGAGGGCCGACCTGCTCGTACCGTTCGTCCAAACCCCGTCGCTTAAGAGTACCAAACCCAGAGCATCGTCTGCCAATCGCTATATAAATCCCATGCAGTCATCAAAAGTCCTCATCTGGACCAATTCGAGCGCCTCGAACGCTTCTTGCGGCTACTCGCGGACCGCTTGGCTGTAATCGAAGCAGGAGTGGCTGAAGAGCTGACATCGCCATTCACGACAGGCTTGCCACTAGATGTAGCCTCTGCGCCAGCAACAGCGAGCTCGCCCAGTGTATCCTCATCCATGTCAGAAAGCTCCTCAGACATAGCTCGAAGAACTTCCCGCCCAGTATAGCGCTCCTCGTGGATCGTGGTACCTACCGGATCGAATGGCTCCAGATACCACGGAACTCCACCATGCGCGAAGACATCGTGCACCTCACCATTCGCATTGTCAGAGTCGTCACTTGCCGAACCGAGAGCACCATTGGGCGCAGAAGACGAGCGCGAGATCGGCGGCGATAATGGCTCCGTTGGCTTCTCACTTCTAGTCTTCGGGGTATTCGATGTCTGATCAGGGTTTGACGATGCGTAGCTGGCCGCTTTCGAAGCAGGACTGTTCTTGTTATTGGCGACTGGGATAGTGTCGTACTTGCCGGCCACATTGACGTGGATGATTGCCTCGTCCGTGATTTCGTCGGCATCGGACATTGCGACATCGCCATTAGTCTGGACCTGTTCTTCAGGGGACGCACCTGCCACAGCTGAAGCATCAGAACCTGACCTACGGTGAATCATTATTGCTTCGGGTTCGTCCTCACCGTCTGCATCGAGGGACTTCGAAGCCGCTGAAGCAAATATGCCCATAGAGTCCAATTTCCTCAGCTGCTCCTCCAGCTCAACTCCCCTAAGCTCGGCCTCCTTCCTCGTCGCATCCTCAAGAGGTTCCTTGATCGCCTTGACGATGCGCTTCGCGAGCCTCTTTAAGTCCTTCTGGTCTTGAGTCAATGCCATGTGCTCTGCGGTTCCGGGCTTGACCTCATTCAACTGGTTGTGTATGGCCTGAATGTCAGCATCAGACGGGTTGCCAGTGCTGTCAAGCTTCGCCAGTGACTCGGCGAATATTCTCGACAAATCACGCGAGAAGTCAGAGACGGAGGTGTAGTAGCGATCGTGTAGTCGCTGTTCCAGAATATCGAAGCCGAAGCGAAACGCTCTCGTCTTCTCGTCGAGTCTGCCCACCTGTCAGTAATAGCCTATGCAAAGAGTACTGTCTGAACTCACTTTTGCGCACGACGGAGGATCGGCCACAGCAGGGGAGGAACAGGGAAGTAGACAGTGTCGACAAGCTGCCTCAACAGTTCAACTTCCTTCAGTCGGAGTTCCTCACGCTGTCGAACTTGCGAGGACAGCTCTTTCAAGAAAGCCATATCCTTCTGCAGCATCTCAGCAAACTCAATGCGTCTCTGTAATCTTGGCCCGCCAGCTGAGCCCATTCCAGCAAAGTTGCGGCGTGTGACTTCCATGCTAGAGAAGCCTTCGAGCTGCAACTGAAGTCGCTTGAGTAGAGCTGCGCCGCGCCGGGCTTCGCGCTTGAGTGTCCAGTATCGGCAAGCTCTCTCCACAAATTCTTTCCGTCGACGAATGGTGAAGCGCGCGAGGCTCGTCTCTACTGTGTTATATACGACCGAGGGAACCACAGGCGCGCCAGACGGTAGCCGCCAACTGAGCTTCTGATCTTTCTTGTTGCGTCTTTTAGTCACGGCGATAGTGTCTTCGGCACCACCAGCCACCAGATCTCCCCCGAGACCTCCATCGGGTGGAGGCGGCGCACCTAGCTCCAGTGCAGCACTCTGACTGTCTGCCCATTTTCGGTCTTTCATCGCGTGCTTGTACCAGTGCATTGCCTCTCTGATGGCGTTGTCGGTGTCATGAGTGCGACGCCACTCTTGCGGAACATGTTTGTCACAGAAGGCCTTCAAAGCCGTGGTATCAATAGCACCTTGGCTTTGCGACTTCATCTTCAAAAACAGTTTGGCTCGACGTGCGCAAGTCACATGGAAGGCTGAATAGCAGTTCTTGTTACCACACTGAATGCAGGCTCCCATTTTCTGCTTGCAAATGTAGCATTGCAGTTTCCATCGTGACTTGGGCACCTTGTCGACATCCTGAATTGGCTCCATGAATGTCATGTTGGCGATGGATACTTCGGGGATCCAGATGGCGCATAGCAAATGACTCCAACGCAGAGTGTTGGTTTGCTTGAAAGCGCCGTCCACATTTGGACAGAAGATACAGGTCGGAGTGCCGCGACCAATTTCTTTGCACTTCCGGCAGAACCATTGGCCTTCTGGGATGAAGGGAACTCCGTAGCATTCTTGATGGACAGCTAGGTCGCAGCCGTCACAGAAGATGATTGCGTTGGCGTTCTCGCAATCGCCATCGTCACAGATCGAGCACTTACTATCGGGTTCGTCTCCCGGTGGATTTGGGTCTCCGTTAACGGCCGCCTGAGAGCTGGAGCGCGGTCTATGCGTCTGGGCGTGGCGAGGCTGCGGCTTCGGAATGCGCTTCTCCAGGGCATGGTATTCCTTTTCGATTTGTGTCATGGTGATTTCGAAGATGGCCGGCTTGATGGGCTCGACTTGCTCTGACCTTCTTTGCTCGTTGAGCTCCTCCAACCAGGCAACATCCTGTTCGTCCATGTCGTACTCAACCTTCCCCACCACCGGGTTGGTCATGCTCGTTGCTGCTGGCCCGTCGCTCTCCAGCCTCAGACCAACGTCCGCCTCATCTTCCAGTTGCTGACTCTCTGACAATCGGATCAAGACTTTGGGAGGAAGCTCGAATCGATCGCTTTCTTGATATCCTACGTGTGCCATTGTGCGATCGACATAGTTGATCTTGTTCTCCTTTTGATTCTCCTCAAATTGTAGGAAGTGGTTGTATTGTCGGTAAGAAGGCTTCGGCAAATTTAGGCGCTCTTTTGGGTTGTGAGTAGGGAGGGGCAGGATGCGAGGTGCTGGAGGGGATCCAAGACCGCTTAGCATGGACTCGGGCCTCCTAGGAGGTCGACCAGGCCTGCGCTTAGGTGTGAGCACTGGGCCACCTTTCTCTCCAACGGCTGCCGGCGCATCTTCCATATCCACGTCTCCGTTGGTTTGAGGCTTGTCCGGTGCATTCAGCTTCAGATTCTGAATCTTGGGGTCACTTTGGCCAATCCGACCGTCCACCTCATCGGCAGTGAACAGTTGTAGGTTGGAAGCCAAGTCCAAGTCAGGGTGAAACTCGTCCCAGCTTCGCTCTTCTCTTGGCTTATATCCATCGCTAGCCTGGCTGGCCGCCGCAGCGGCTGCGGCGTTGCTGTATCGCGGACGGGGGGTGTTGGACTGTGGCACGTATCGCTCAGGGCGTTCGCGGTGTTCACGGCGCGGTCTCGTGGTCATGGCAGAGCGCGAAGAGGTGGCAGGGGAGTCGCGCTTGTCAGATCGTGGTCTCGGGGTGCTGGAGCTGGCATTGACATGGGCGATGGGGTCTCTGGGAGGGCGATCGCGGCGGGAGCGGCTCCTCGAGGTGCTAGCGACGCCTGCTGCGACTGCTTCGGCACGAGTTAATTCTTCGCCGCTCTCGAGGATGTATCTACCTCCCCCACCAGGTCCTCCAGGTAAGAACTTCTTGAGTCGTTTGACGGGTGGCTCAGTTGCGGGCTCGATGCCCCGCGAAGCCCTCCCGCTAGGCGTTCGCGCTCCTGCTGCGGTCACGCGTCGCGGAGACGCGATGGGCGCGGCCATGGCGATGGCGATAGCAGAGGTGAAGGCGCGGCGACGACACGTTGGCTTTAGACCTTGCGGTGGGTGTAGTGGGTGCAGTGGTTGCAGTGGGTGTCTGTCAAGGAGATGTTGGCACTGGCCGGCCCGCTGTTACTCCCGTTGCTTCCTCGCGCTCCTCGAAGTGACGGGCAACGGGCAGCTTGTCCTTGTCCTCGTCGCAGAGGCAGTAGTAGCATGACATATGTAGGCACTAATGAGGTGAGACGCGAGGCAAGGAGTTGTGGTGAGACCAGGCTGTCGAGCCTCAGGCAAGAACCTCAACCCCATCGCGACTCGATCGCTCTCTCACTAGAGCAGCTCGGTCAGACACTTTGTAGGCCGATGGCGGCATTCGCACCAGCATGAGACAACACCACCGCATGGCCACCTTTCTCATGCTTCTACATCACTGACTTGAAATTACGCACATGCGCTTTGGCATCGCGCGCCGCCTATCCTCCAGCTCTTGGAGAACTTTCCCGTCCGCTCGCCGCAGATCATCGCTGTCTTATCAGATCTTACTTGCCATGAGATGAGACATCGTTGAAAGCAGGGCGTGTATCATCATTCTTGCGGTATGGCAAGCTCAGAGATGGAACAGGCCGCGCGAGCCATCTCATGGTACGTATTCTTCTCCTTGACACGCAAGACCAGGCTTTGATACGGGCGTTGCAGGCTATTTGGATGGGTCTACTTCCTTGCATGGACCGTGTCCTTCTTCCCTCAGGCCATCTTGAATGTTCAGCGACAAACTACGCACGGTCTGCTACCTGATTTTCCCCTCTTGAACATATTTGGTTTTGGCTGCTACACCCTGAGCACTCTGCTCTTCCTCTACTCGCCCGAGATTCGACAGCAATATGCTGCTCGACACCCAGTCTCTCCGGAACCCACAGTCCGCTTCAATGATCTTGCATTTGGAGCACTGGGCTTCATCATGAGCATTGTCTGCTATTCCCAATTCTGGCCTCGGCTTTGGGGCTGGGAACACACATCTGGCGTGCAACGACATGCCAATAGGATAACGCTCGGTCTTATCTGGGGCGGTGTAGTTGCCGTCCTGGTCACAGTCCTTGTCGTTCTTGCAAAAGGCGACGGAAGAGATGGCACAGGCTGGGCTTGGATTGATGTCGTATGTTTCCCTCCAGAGCTGTCAGCTATGTATCATGGCGCATTCGTGTCCTGGAGTGCACTGACCTGTTTCATCTAGCTGTACTGTTTTCAGTATGTCAAACTGGTATTCACCGTGTTCAAATACATCCCGCAAGCCATCTCAAACTTCAAGAGGAAGTCCACAATCGGCTGGTCGATCACGCAGCAACTCCTGGACTTCACTGGCGGAGTTCTCAGTCTCTTGCAATTGATCATTGATAGCAGTCTCCAGAACGACTGGAGTGGGCTCACAGGAAACCCACTCAAATTTGGGTATGAAAGTCAAGGGTGCAAGCAATTGCAGAGACGTGCTGACCTTGAATCCGTTGTTTGTTAACAGGTTGGCGAACATCTCGCTCATCTTCGACGTTATCTTCATACTCCAGCACTTCGTCCTGTTTGGTCCTGTTGACGAAAGTCACGGTTCCAAGGATACTTTGATCAATGGGCTGCCAGAACCAAGGGACGAGCGCGAGCCATTACTACCACATAGTATCAGATAAGATTACGTAGAGCAGCTACGGACAGGCTTGGCTGAACCATTGCAGTTGTTGATGGCATCCCTTTGACATTCAGCCAGGTGAGTTGTGACGAGCTCATGCCAGCTTCATGATATGGTCCGCCGTATGCCTCTCCAACGGTTTGCTGACATTCCTGCAGGGATGTTGGAAAGTCGACGAATAATGCTCCGGCAGGGAATCCGCCTCAGCCAGACTGTTGGTTTTTCTTCATCCTACATTCCTACTTCCCCCCGTTGTATGAAGGGGTGCGCTTGGGGACCTGCTGCATGGTTTTGGAACCAACGGTCTTTTTGAAATATACATTTCCGGTGACAGCGTTGACAGCTCAGTGACATCTTGTTGAAACTTCCATGGTGGGCTTCGGCCGCTGCGTCCCTTATTGGAATTGCATCGCATCGCATCGCATTGCATTACATTGTGCATGTGCGCGGCCAGCAGCGCATGTTTCACACGAGCCGTCGTGGTGTGGCACGGAGAGAGAGTGGCAGGGCCGTGCGGATGCTTTCCGACGATGCGCACATGCCTGCAGCGAACGACTCAGATGTCCGGCTACCTGGCAACCTGGTTGAGGATCTTTGAGGATCTTCGACGCTAAGTACACGCTGCAGCAAGGGTTCCTCTGGTGCCTGACCGTGCCTCCCAGTACACACCCTTGTCTGCTGAGAAGGAGAAGACGTCCTCTCGCGAACACCGCATATGCGAATTCCAAATGCAAACTACTGCTTCTTCCTCTTCTGCTTCGCGATTGCTTGATTGGGTTTGCTGTCGCCCGGCGAGCCTTTAGCTGTCAAGGTCTCTTCAGGAACGGTGCCCCTGCTCGTCCGGTAGTGCTGTCACTAATGTACTCCGAGCACTTGATGCAGTGGTACGGAAGCCTCGGCGGATCTGTGCACCCAGGCCGTGCCTCTATTGGCGCCGATCATTTTCAAGCACGGCGGCAGTTCCCTTTTGCACCGCACCGCAGCTGGTCAACGATGGCAATATTATGTACGAAGTGTCTTGGTTCAGCTTTGTGTACGACTGCGTGTCCTGCGGCCGCGTGAAATCGCAAGGCTGCCCGAGGATGGCTCAAGGAGACTACTGCCCTGCCATTGAACGGACGGAGGCAGAGGCAGCGCAGTCCGGACATGCGCCAACAACAAGAACGTGCCCGCAGAGCTGGCAGCGAACTCTAAACCACTCTGCTCCTTCGGCTGCGCAACGCTTCGTGCCCCGGTTGGCTCGACATCTGATAGCCCAATGGCAAACGCAGGCCTCTGGACGATCGCGTTCGCGTGTGGCCGCAGTTCGGCCCATGCGATATGCTAGAGGAATGCATCCGCCAGGAGTCCACAGTCCGCACCGGAGGCACAGAGGCAGTTGCTGTCAAAAGAGCGCGCGAGTTCTTCTCATCAGCCGGTGGGAGCAACAACCATCGCCTGCACGCTCACGCTCGCGCCCACGCCCACGCCGATTGCTTCGCACGCTTGCTTGCCTCCGCCCATGTTCGAGTCATAGCCTGAATGCCACACAAAGCCCGAGTGTCGGTCTCCTCTCAGGTCGTGCATCAACCGCTGATTCTTGCGACCTCCACGACGACGTCTTCTATGTCCAGGGAAAACAGCGGCTCTTCGAAACGCGACTCCGGCATTGGCCTGAATGGTCTCGTGCATCGAATATCCCTGAAGCGAGCAGCGTCTGCTGGTCGTCGTTCAGCAGCGTATAACCCGGACAACATCATGGCTCCTGTCTACAGACTCGTACGTCACCTTCCGTTTCCCTTCCTGACCCTGTCCTCCACAGCTCTTCTGTCTTCCGATCCAATTTATTTCACTCGCGGCCAGAAGCGGGCGCTTGCCGTCACCAATCCCGACCCTCGTTGCAGCGACACCTTCATGACGCTTCTACCAGCGCCGCCTCGCCATTAGAGTTCGCCGTGCCGCAAGATCCAAGCAACAGTTCCCCAACTCCCTTTGCGCGCCCGCATGTTCCTGCATATCAACCAACCTACCACCCATTTCTTTTGCTTGGCCGATCCGCGTCGCCAGCCATGGAGGACAGCTCGCGCGAGTTGCGTTTCAGGGCGTTCAGTTCCGCCTACGAGTACGCACCTAAGCTGACGGCTTTGAAGTACCCGCACCAATCTTCCAACGGCAAGCGCGAGCTGCGTGCTATGGAGCGCGAGAACCAGAAGGAACGGCCTCACAGCGGCTCCACGAGTCGCGATCGCAGCAAAATGAACAGCGTCGACACGGCCATCTACGCGCCTGCGATCAATGGCAACACCGACCTCTCCAACGACTCCCAGGCCGAAGACTTCCAGCAGCGATACGACGACCGACGATCGCAGACGAATGCCACCGGCACTGTGCACCGGTCAAAGAGTCCACACGTGTTGCCTGATGGCGATCCCGCTCCCAGCTCCCCCGACTTCGAGGGCATGGAAGATGGCATGGGACAGCTGGGGGCTCCGTCTGAGTTCGCAAAACGTGGGATACACATCCCCACACGGACAAGGTATGAACACAAATGTCAAGCTGGCGTATGACCCAGGTATTGGGCAAATTGCGCAAATTATAACCGAATGCAAGATCTTCACTGACACGCCAAACAGCAGCAGCAAAGATAAGCGGCAGCAACCGCAGCCTTTCCCTTCACAACTTCCTCCCCAGCCTTCACTTCCTCCTGGCGCTCGCGAATCCGCTCGGGCTTCCTCGCCGCCGTCTCCAGAAACCGACAACGAGAATGCGTATGATCCTGGCGCGCGCAGTAGCGCGGGGTCCGTCTTCTCGCAAGATACAGTGGCAACTTCTATCCACACGTTACCCCCCCTACAAACTAAAGGTCCCGACAATGGCGATGCGCAGTATTTGGAGCCTGTGATGGAAGACGACCCTAGATCCTGGGACTTGCTAGCGCCACCCCAAGAAGACCAGGATGTCGGCATGTACGCGCTGGAAAAGCGCTCGGAGCAACTGTTCAGCGCTGAACATTTGCGAACCATCTTTGAAGATCCGAAGTTGCTCCTGAAATTCACCGGTTTCTTAAACTCTCACCGGCCGCAAAGCATCCCTGTCTTGATTTACTACTTGGACGCCTTAAAAGCATTGCGGGCGATCAACTATGCCAATGCGATTGCAGAAGCTCTCGAGCCGATCAAAGGCCAGGGCTTCACCGAGGAAGCCGCGAAGCTCACACACAACACAGTGCTTGAGGACAAGGCGAATCGCGCATTCGATGTCTTGGTGCAAGAAGATCTCCCCGCCTACGTGGCGCACATCTGGCTGCAGGTCGTCAGTATCAGTATCCAGAGACGCATTACGGGAACACTTGCGCCACATCTGAGGGAGGCAAGCGAGGGGTTGGCCGAAGTATTTTGCTTAACCGATCCAAGTAGGGCAGACAATCCAATTGTCTTTGCTTCTGAAGAATTCACGAGGACGACGCAATACGGCATGAACTACATCATTGGCAGGAACTGTCGCTTCTTGCAAGGACCACGATCCAGTCCACATTCTGTTCGAAGACTTGCGATTGCTTGTACTGGCGGCAAAGAGCACACCGAGGTCTTTGTCAATTATCGCAGAGACGGTAGCCCGTTCATGAATCTGTTGATGACCGCGCCGCTCATGGACAGCCGTGGGACAGTCAGGTACTACATAGGAGCTCAGGTCGACGTCTCCGGTCTGATCAAGGACTGTAGCGAAATGGAAGGCCTGATGAGAATGGTGGATAAAGAGCAGAATGGGAAATCTGGTGAAGACGAGGAGTCGGAGCGCAAGGACGAGTTTCAAGAGCTCAGCGAGATGTTCAACGGCGCCGAGCTTGACACCGTACGCAGATTCGGCGGACGTATGCACAAAGAATACGTCGATGACAGTGATCGCGATAGCATCCACGGTGGCCGCCCTCGGCTTTTGCTGAAGGATCCGAGTCAGGAGATACTGGACCGGGAGAAGCGTGCCATATCCGACAGTGCAGCGTCAACCATCCGAGAGCGCGTTAACGGCAAGCTTGAGGGAGTTTACCAGCATGTGAGTTGGACGTCGACATATGGGGCTCCGACGCAAGCGCTAACAGCTTTCTAGTACCTGCTGATCCGACCAGCTCCTTCGCTTCGAATCCTGTTTACGTCTCCTTCTTTACGGGTGCCCGGGATCCTTCAATCGCCGTTCTTGAATCGCATCGGCGGTAGCAGTCGGGTAAGAGCCGACTTGGGCGCAGCACTTGCAGAGGGACGCGGTGTGACTGCTAAAATCAGGTGGCTCACTCGCCCAGACGAAGATGGTGAAGGAGAGGGTCGTCCACGCTGGATACACTGCACACCGTTGCTTGGGCACTCTGGTGCAGTCGGAGTCTGGATGATCGTGCTCGTCGATGAAGAAGGCTCTCTCACTGGCGGAGCATCTGGCAGGCGTTTTAGGCAGGCTCCTCCGGTTTCAGCTACCATTGGCGGCAAAGAGTGGGATGCTTCGACGTCGAGAGAGCGTACCAAGTATCTGAACGCGTACAGCAAAGAGGATGAACGCAGAGGCGCAGGCAAGCAGCCAGAATATGTCCATCGACCTGGAAGCCGCACTGCCATTAACAGTATCTCTGGACCCACGAGTCCCGGACGCAGCCGAGAGAGGAGGCCCGAGGTGCAGCGCGTGACAAGCGCAAATGCCAGCGAATTCTCGTTTAACTTGAAGGGTTAAACTCTCGAGCTGTTCCACTTGCAGCCGCGAGACCCCAGGGCAAGTGGAAGACGACTATTGTGTACAGGTGAAGAAGCGAGGCGTTTTTGGTCAATCTTCCTTGCAATAAAGTGCGCAGTCACTCCCTTTATACCCCCAACTGCCTGCTTCGTTGCGTTTGCGAAATTTTACTGCATCCTTGGACCAAATTTCGTAAGGCAGCTAATGTAGTCGTAGTTGCTACTGATGATGTATAATAGCCCTTAATCGATATTGCCAGAGACCTAGACTCATCACCTCCCATCATCTTCTGATCCGATACTCAGCAGCGTAAAGGACTGAAGGGACACGGCATGTTCAGCTCCTTCTGGATCTACCAGGGCCAGGTGCCTTGATCACTGTCCAGAGTCAAAAACTTCTTGTTCACATTCTCCGCCTCGTCGGTTGCTGCCTTCACAATAGCCTTGGCTCCATCCTTGGGCGTCTTGGTTCCAATAAATTCATTCAGGTTCGTGTTGCAGAAACCAGGGCACGCGACTGCGACCACGAATCCCTCCCCATTGAGAAGAGACATGAATGAAATCGCCACTTTGTGGATCGTGGTCTTCGTCACTCTGTACAAGCGCCACTCTTTTGCAGGAGTGTGATTTGGGTGGTTGGAGTTCGAGGAGATTTCCAGGGATCCGAGACCTGAGCCTACGAAGACGATACGTTTGCCGCCTTGGAGGGCTGATCTGCGGAGGAGGGGAAGGAAGGCTTCGGTTACGACGACTTGGCCGAAGACATTGGTGTCGAAGTGGCGAGCGTATTGTTCTCGTGTTGTTTTGCCGGCCACGTCGGCGCCGAGCGCGGCGTTGTTGATGAGCTGGATCATGTTGTCAGTTTTGAGGCACAAAATGAGGGTGTGCAATGGGAGCAGAGCATACGATATCTAACCGGCCATACCTCTTTTCCACTATTGCTGTGGCTGCCTCGATGGACTCGTCGGATGTGAGATCCAGCCGAAGGAAATCGAGGTTGTCTTTGTTGATGGAGACCGAGGGGTCGTTGAGGATGTCCTGGACCGCTTTCTTACCATTGGCTTCACTCCTGCTCCCAATCAGGACGATGTGTTTGCCTGTCTGGGCGAGATGCCATGCTGTCGCAAATCCAAGTCCTTGGTTAGCACCGGTGATTAAGACGATGAGTTTGTCGGACATCTTGGTATTCCACCCAAGCAGTTCTCTTTGCAAGTACCCGATTCGAACGGGGATATCTTGAAGCGTTGCGTTGTTGGTCGTTTTTGATCTTCCAGAGGCATTGGGCATCCATTTCCCACGTACTTATACGTTTCTTTGAATGTTCAGACTTCATCCTCCGTAGGGTCCACAGGTAACGGCTTTACGCAGTCCCAGTGAAGTCCACAAAGGATGTACAGACTGCTGTTAAGTCCGCTTGCTGCAGCCAACCCTGTGCCCGAAGTTGAAGGATTCGCGAGACCCTTCCTTGCCTGGGTGCTGGGTGCGAGCAGGGGTCTGCATGGCGCGAAAACTAACGTCAAACGTCACGCGTCTCCTTCACTCAACACCATCAACATCAACATTAACCTCAACCTAACCATCGACCGCTTGGCTGCATTTCCCCCAGATTTACACAGTTCAGGATTCGGCGACTTGGACGAAGCAATAGAAGCGTGTCGCATTCGATGTGGCGATGCGTGCACCTCGTAGAGTCTTCTCTAGTCTTCTCCTCGGCGGCCAAGTGTTGCCATGGGATCCGGTGCGGATTCCACCCTCTGGGGCCACTAGACACAATCCATAATGCAGGCGGATCTGCATCTTGACTTTGCGTAGAGCATCTCTCATTCACACGAAGAATGAGGTGGGCAACGCTCCGTATGGACTCACGAGACGAACCAGCAGGCGTACGCGGAGGATCAACCTCACTGTGGACGACATGTCGGCCTTCCCTCGAGCGTGCACGTCTCGACAACGGGTTTCGTGAGCGCACTGTGAGACCGTGAAGCAGAATGTACAAACCGAAAGCGCTAGAAGACACTTTCGACGTCCTTGCCTCCGAAGAGCTCGCGGCCTTGCACAGCAATCACCAGCTACCTGGCTACTCTGTTCCTCTCGACAAGGGCAGATTTGCTGCCATGCATTGTGTTCACCGCGCTGGACACGATAGCGCTCGTTCTCCCGCTCATACGCTGCAGTAGCTGGTCATTCTTCGCATTCGAGGCACGAGAAACTGTCCATAACCCTCTCTACGTGAGTGAATGATCCAGATCAAATGTCCTCACTCAAGCCTCTTCGGTCCTACTCTCCTCAACTATTGAAGATGCGCTCGATCTCACTGTTGAGCAGTGAAGCTGCAGCAGCGGTGGCGTTTGTGTAACAGTCCACACCAAAGGGCCCAATAGCGCCCTTCACAACCTCACCTCGAGCTGCAGAACTTTTCCACCTGTTCAGCAACATTCTTCCCCCCAACCACTGCGAGTTCACACTCTCTCATCTTCAACGCAACATCTACCACGCTTCGGACCTGCATTGGCTACGAAACGCAAGCATCAAGCACAGCATCATCGCAGCAACAGCCACGAAGGAAGCCGAAGCAGCAGGCTACGATCCCACACACATCACACGTCCCTCGCGAAAGTATCATTTCGACAGACGCATTGAAATTGCAGACACGACCAGTTCCACCCAATTTCGAAACTCATCCGACAAGGTAGGTCTCACTTTGCGGCGCGGCGACCGCGGAGCAGGGACAGCTATGGCATCATCCTCTTCACCTGTAGATAGCTCGTTGGCCAGGCCTCTGATGGGTCTCACTAATCCAGTATCACCATCTCTGGCGAAGTCCCTCGTCGATCGCGGGCATGCCAGAAGCCCATTTAACGAGGACGACATCAAATACCGCCTTCGAGTGTACGCTGGCTTGCTCTTGGATCACCAAAACCAGTCGATCAAATACAAGTACTCTGTAAGTGGACTTTGTTGCGAATGTTGAAAGGTAAATATGGCTAACTTACGGCAGCTTCATGATGACAGGAACACCCTGCTGGCCTTCCTCTTCGCAATCCACCACCAGCCGCTGCCAGACGATGACGATACCCTGGTCCTTGACGCATTGGGCAATGTAAGTGCAGCCTGGCACAGATCTGCCCAATAACGCTGATGCTGACAGTCGCCAGGCACCCACTCTACTACCCCTTTGTCACTACCAGGCCATCTACTATGCAATCATCTCTGAACTCTACTACCTCGATGCAGACGTCAGATACCACCTACAGAATTCAAATGGCGCCGAAGTTCTTCACCACAGAGGCATCGACTGCCGTAGCGGCCAGGCATTCAACATCATGAATTTCGAGAGGCTAATTGGAGACATCTGGCGAAATATGATGGATCCGGCGTTGCTAGGGCCGTTGGAAGATGCTGTGCGAGAAGACAACATCGAGAAAGGCTTTCACGACAAGTACGCTGACCATGGATACCTCGAGAGATTTCGCAGCTTCCGCACGCATGCATCTGAGCGAGAGTGGGCCGAGCTCTTGGAGCAAACGGACGGCATGGTAGATGTGACTCGCATGCCCTCCAGCGGCATCAACGACATGCTCTGGCTTAAGTACGCTCCTGCCATCCGCCAAGGACGCGAGGAGCTCTCTGCCGCCACAACGCTTCGCGCCGCTGCGCCAACGCCAAATCGAGGGCGCTCAAGGGCAGAGAGCAGCACGCTGCTATCAGGAGTTCCGGAGAAAAAGAGAGGAAAGGACACCGTCCCGCTCGACCTGTACGACGTCCCTGGCGACCGTTTCCCGCCCTTCTCGAGGTCCCAAAGCACCATTGGGCCCTTGGAGCTCGCTCCCTCCTCCTCACCGCCGGCTCTGCCCGCTTCGCAACCCCGGCAGCGATTCTTCCAAGCGGGTGGGCAGGCCCCACTCTCAGCCCGACCGGAGTGTCCTGCGCCGCCAATGCTGGATGCTACAGTGACTGGAGCGAGTCCCTTTCCTCCGCCGGACATGAGCTCAAGGGTGAGTGGGGAGGAAGCTCACTCTTCTCGGTCGCGGTCAAGGAAGGGCAGCGGTAAGCTGCGCTCGCTGTTCAGTCGCAGCAGCAGCGATGTCTGAGCATCTGGAGAGAGTTCCCTGGTCTTGTGAAGATTTTGGAGCCTGTCAATGTTTCGGTGATTGGAATGGATGATTTGGTTCACGTCCGTTACTTCTCGATTATTATATTGCAGCGCACAGCGGGTTTGAAAGCACATGCGCATGGCTGTAATTGATTGTTTCGGAGGAAGATAAGTATGCACGCTCGAAGCATTCGTGTTTGTTTTGTGGAATTGGGACGACGCCCCAGTGTCGGCAGAGGAACTCCTCGTCTTGTGAGTGAGTTTAGAACTGAGAGTGTTGCGGCATGTGAAAACGAAATTTGACAGGGATCGAGTCTAATGAACGATGAGGTCATGTGCGAATCAGCTCAACGGCAGACGGCAGTGCTGAGCGTGCCGGAAAGTGAGAGTTGCGGCGTTTGGTGGTGGAGGTGATGTTCCCGTTGTGTTGTTGTTATTATTATTGTTGTTCCATGCCCTGCTGCTGTAGCTGCCGATGATTGAGGACTCAGCCCTTTACTCATGATAGACTGAGACCTAGTATAGACGTGGCCCAGCCAGTCTCCGCCCTGACGAGCTTGTGTCCCTTGCGCCCACGCCATCCACCCTCTCACCACCCACCACCCACCCACCATGCTGCGGTAGCCCGCCGCCGCCCTCGGACCCGTTGCGAACTTCCCCGATGCCACTGGCAGACCACCGATACGATCCCGCCATGTCCAGCTCCTTCGAGAAAAGCGTCAAGGGCGGAACCAAGGTCAAGCTTGCACCGCCCAAGTCCAAATATGTCGAGCACATCCTCCTTGCCACGCAGTCCGGCGAGGCCGGCGTTGCTGAGGTGTTCCGGACCCTCACCCACCGACTCCGCGATTCGACCTGGACGGTGGCTTTCAAGGCTCTGATTATCGTCCATCTCATGATCAAGGAGGGCGTGCAGGATGTCACACTCCGCTACCTGGCGGTTGCGCCGCGCAATCGCCTGGCCATCAACAACTTCACCGACGTGCAGACGCAGGGGCAGAACATAAGAGTTTACTCCGAGTATCTGCTGGCCCGCGCGCAGGCATACGAGCGCGCCAAATGCGATTTTGTGCGCTCGGGGGAGGGCCGCATGAAACGCTTGAACGTAGACAAGGGCCTGCTGCGCGAGACTGAAGTCGTCCAGGATCAAATCAAAGCGCTGGTCAAGTGTGACCTGCTGCAGAATGACGTGGAGAACGAAATATCCCTCACAGCGTTTCGTCTCCTCACGAGGGACTTGCTAGATCTATACAACGTGGAGAATGAGGCGGTCATGAATGTACTCAGTCACTACTTTGAGATGTCCAGACCGGATGCGGAGAGAGCCATCAAGATATACAAGACATTTTGCAAGCAGACAGAACAGGTGGTGCAGTATTTGAGCATAGCGCGACAATATGAGTACGCGACACGGCTGGAGATCCCGAAGCTGAAGCACGCGCCAACCAGCCTAGCAGCATCCTTACAGGAATATCTTGACGATACAGATTTCGAAGTCAATCGGAGGCAATATCTTGCAGAGCAAGGGGGCAGAACATCAACTGGGAAGTCACTCTCGAAGCCTTCACAGTCAACGTCTCAGAGTGCTGCCAAGACGATGCCGACACCTTTTGACGACATGAAGCCTGGAGCGCAGCTTGCGAGTCAGCCTCCAAAGGGTCCAGCGCCAGACTTGATCGACTTCTTTGAATCCATAGAGCAGAATCAGCAGACTATGCAGACCAATCCATTCTTACAGCAGCAGCAGCCGCCGCCGCCGCCGCCGATGCCGATGCCGCAACCGCAACTGACGGAGTTTCAACAAGCCCAGATGCAACAAACGCAAATGACTGGATACCAGCAGCCTCAGGCAACGAATTTCCAACCTCAATCTGAAATGAGCTATCAGCAGAACGGATATGTTGCTAATGGACCATCGACGAACCCATATGCTCAACAACAGATGCAACAACAAGCGCAGCCTCAACCTCTGCAAACCCAACCTACGGGATTCGGATTTGGGGGCTACGGGCCGCAGCCAGAGCAACAACAGACGTTCGGCGCTTCCCAACAGATGACGAGTCCTGTGCAGATGCAGCCCCCAGTTCAGCTGCAACCACAAGCCACTGGATCCACCAACCCTTTCCGGCAATCTATGATGGCTCCAGGCACGGGCGGGACCCTCAATGGCTCTTTCGGTGGTGGCGCACAGAATCTGAACCGCAAAGGAACAAACCCTTTTGCGAAGAGCACCACACCATCAATACCGGAGAATGGGCCAGCTGCAGCGACATCGCAACCCTCACCCTTCCTGGTACAACCTGAATTCCAGCAGCAGCATCCACTTCAACCTCAAGCGACAGGAACGAACCCATTCGCGCGAAACAATGCTGCTTCACAACAACCCACACCCTTGCAGGTACAGCCCACTGGAAGCACCAATCCATTCCGGCAAAGCCAATTTGTCAACCAGCAGACAGGAAGTGGATGGCAACACGGGCCTCAAGCCACAATGGGAGGGTTGGAGAATCTTGAGACAGTGTCCGTCTTCCCTCGACCAGGGCAGACGACTCAGCAGTCACCTTGGGGATAGTATGTCAAGTCTTGAAGAAAATCTTGTAGTGATACTAGCTGCTCCTGTTGTGATTTCTTAGCGTGGAGTCTCATAGGCATGCATTTAGTATTGTGGTGGATCGGCGTGGCTGAAGGAAAGTAACTTTTGCCGTAGAGGCGCCCATTCTCTAAGTGTTTGATTCAGCGACTGTTGGTATACCCTCGCGTTTGCGGTAGCACGCGAAAGTGAGGTGCACATGGACGGCTTCAGTAAGTACATCAGCGTCAGTCATGACTCGATGAAATTATGAAAGCAGCTACTTCCTCCAAGTCTTCGGAGTTGTCCGGCAAAATCTCGGGATCGCATGTGCAAGTCTTGGCAAGAGCTATTTATCACGCTTGCTTCGCCGGTGCATTACGCGGGTTGGTATAACCCAGATATAGCTTCAACTCCTTCAGTCATCAGAATACCTTCTATGCGAAAAGGTATTTCTCTCTGCACAGAGTTTTATGACTTCGTTGTAAAGTCAGCAAAAATGGAGCAGCCGACACCGTACGTCGCTTTCTTTTCAAAGGTACGCGTCAACCAGTTCCATTGGCCGCTGCTCTTGCTCGCCCCGTTGACACGATGATCGCTCGACAAGAAGTCGAGATAGCCGTTGGGAATTCATGCTGTTTCTCTGGCTCTAGTGTTGATGCAACTCTCGCGTGAACACTAAGCATGTGTATGGTCGAGGGACTTTCAAAGCCGCTGCGCTACCTATCCCCCTGCACTTTATGATGCTCTATTCCAATCTGTTACGTCCATTGCCCGATGGCTCGTCTTGCTGTGGAGAAGCAATAGATTCCACGGCCGCTGGTGGGAGACTGCGTCAGAACAAGACCCTGCTGCGAGAAGCGTTCGGCGAGACGCGTCGAAAACACTGAAGGAATGCCTGCAGTTCGAAAACGACATTGCATCTCCGCGAGCTCACTGTGGACAAGCTTGAGATTGACGACGACCGACAATAGTGTTGCTTAATGTGGAGGCAAGAGGCCACTTTGGGGTTCACAGGGATCTGAGACCTACCATCGCTGGCAGCGTTTATGAAAATGCAGGAAAGATCACCTTGATGTAGAGGTTGTAAGATGCATAGACCAGATATTCTGCGTCTGCCACAGGAGACGAGCCTCGACCCCATGGTTGACCTCGGGCAAACATCGACCCCACTCATCGTCGAGCATAGTACCACACGAGAAGGCAGAGAGTTGACCCTCCAAGCCACCAATTCGCCGGTCACCGTACAAAGGAGGGGTTGGATCGATGCGGCGCATTTAAAGCAGCCTCATGATGCACTCCCATCGGTACCCTGCAGTGCGAATAGAGGATATGGCTGATCTGCGGTTTAGCTTCCGAAGTCCCTCGCAAGCTTGATCCTCCTCTCAGTGATGAAGCAGAGTTCACAGTGGCTTGCTTCCTCCTGGCGATCTATTGCATTGAAGTAGCTGACGAAAGCAGAAGGCCCGCTTGTGGCTTCTGTGGTGGAGGGCAGCAAAGCAGCTCGGAGAATGCGTACTGGATTCCAAATGCTGCGCGATCAAATGCATGCAGAGCGTACGTAGGAAGTAGCCTTGTGTCGTATCTCGCAGTAGTCGATCCAAAAGGAGAATCGTAGTCCTGCGCCTGTATTAATCTCGTCGGCAAAGAGAATAATGTCATGTCCGGCAGCGTTGGTTGTGCGACAGCAAGATCAGTCAAGCGTCGCAATTGATTTCTGACGTTGGACGAGTGCAACCTGCGTGAGGAAAGTACTTATTACCTTAGCGAGCATCTGGGAAGTCTCATCGAGAGACGGCGGAGAAACAAGTCTGACCCCTCATCAACCATTCACGCACTGGCATGCCACGAGCCTCGATGCGCTCCACGTGCATTCCGCTTCATCGACAATCTATTCCACGCAGCAAGCGAGGGGAAAACGTGCGTAGCCGTTGGACGGTGGGTACATGCGATGCCCCTGCAATCATTGCAGTAACGCTCGCCGAGTCAAGGTGCGACGCTGGTGCAAGTATGACGCTCAACCACTACTACTACTACGACTATTGCTACTCTTCCTCCTGGAGAGAGCATCTTCAATGCTGAAGTCCACACCACCGCCGTCGCCGCGAAGGGCGGACGGCGTGGGGCCCTTGGCAAAAGCCAGGCTTGGCCGGTGGATGCCGCTTCCGCCACCCCCTGCTGAACTCTGATGGCGATGTTGTGCCATTCTTCGTACTGTACTATTAAGTGCTAACCTAGTGTGCCATCTCCGCCATCAACAACAATAGTCGGCCATCCTGCCATGTCTGATCTGGCTCCTTTGCCTTGTTCCTGCTTCTTGGCCGCATGCATCATTAGCTGATCGTCCATACGACTGCCCAAGCTGGGCAGCGTTCCTGTCCCATGCGGCAAGTGGCGGCGTCCGTCACTCGCCCTCTGCTCCGGTGTGTACAGTACCTCCTACAGTAGAATTACGGCACTGTCGCGGTTGGCGTCAACGGTGGCCCCGGAGGAGAGGGCATCTCAAGAACGCTAATCGCCCCACCAATCTAACCTCTGACCGCACCACTGCACCAGACGCCACGTCCTGCCTCTCTGCACGTCGACAGCAGCAGACGTGGTTTGCCCGCTCTGTGCCCTCGAGGCTCACACGATCCGTGTCTTCGAGAATGAATAACGAGCGATCCAGAATCCCCGGCGAGAAATTCATGACTAGCAATACTAAATACAGCATTGCGATTTCCCGAAAGAGGAATTTTTGGTGTCAATCGCGGCTACATGTTCAGTGCAAGATCTGCTCGAAACACCGGCGATTTGGGATCTGGCGCTGCGATCCCAATGAGGCAGCTCGTTGAGATAGAGCGCAAAAGGGCAGATCGGACCCGATTTTGTCGGCACCGTAGCATGGAGGCTGCTTCTTAAAATCCGTCGAGAGTCTTCACCTCATGACCTTGCTCCATTCGTTGAGCTATTTAGAGGATTACCATACGATTGGCCAGTTGGTGCAAAAGACTTGGCCGTGCCACACATCCACATACGCAGCCAGTATTGGATTCTAGCCAGTCCCGACGCTCCCTGCATCTGCAAGCCCTGGCACAGATGCAGCCTCGCATCGATGACAGCTAGAGCCAACGTGGAGACCAGGAGGCGAGGTCGCAAGACGTGCGAGTACGAGGCCTGATCGCACATGGGCCCCTGGGTCATACGTGACCTGACGTGCCATCTCGCAGCCCTCAAAGACTTGTGCTTGCTTCGGCTATTCAGAGCCTATGCACTCCTAGAGACGCCTCTTTCGACACTGTCTGGAGGAGGCTTTCTATGCCTATTCATATTGGCGCAATCCGTGTGATATTGGTGAGGCTAGTGACGCCACATATCAAGTGAAGCCCAAGGACAACAAGGCAACGATGAATTTGCATGCATTCGTTGTCACTTCTCCGGAATCAACAGCATGCTCTTGCGAAGTTGCAAAAGGGCAAGTTGCCACTGCAATCTCGGAGCATCTCCCGTTCGTACAGTTGCTCGGTGGACTATAGGTCCCGCTGTGGACTGGGCAGACATCCCGGCAGTCTCGCCTTGCGAAGTCCTACGTGCGTCGTGGTTCTGGTGCTGCTGTGAAGGCCTGCTACCTCAGTTGCGGCTCACACATGAAGCCCTGATTATTGCTAACTCAGCAGCCCTCGACATCTGACACATGGTCATTAATGACCTAACGGTCGGCCATTCCGTCGATCTCACAGCCTCTTGATCAATCATTCCTTGCCGCCGCGCTTGTTCCCTTAGCGCTACCGACCTACTGGGAACGCCACGCACAGGAAGGCGTCGAACTGTTCTTAGAAGTCTATTCCGGTCTAGCATTCTTTCATCTTGTCGACTGGAGATCTCCCAGCAATTTGTCGCACAACTGCAAGGCTGAAGTCAAGACGGGAGAGCCTTTCGTCATTCAGCACGACCAGAACGACCAGAACGACGGGCACTCGCTACTTAGCCTCACAAAGGGCGATGCTACCCTTCAGCTTGCAGCTTCCAGAATCGAGTGCTATTGGACCGGGACCTGTTGGTGGACACCGCAACTTTAATCTTGTGCTACTGTTGTGATGCCTTCAGCGCAGTCTCAGCATAGCATGTCACCCTCCACTACAAGGACCGCAGGTCATGCCGCCCCAGCTTCTTCCGACCAACTCACACTGGCTCGCGCCAATGCTCATGCGCCCGAGCCCTCTGTGCCGGGAGCCCCACTACAACCATCTGGATCGAATGGGAAGACGCAGAAGCCATCCAAAACAAAGTCAAGCAACAAACACCTCCTCAAGTCAAGTTCTACGCCTCAGTTGCGAGGTTCCATTATGTCAGACCTGGAGCTGGACAAGAAACGAAATAAGCTTGGATACCAAAGGATATCTATCGCCTGCGGTAAGTGACGCGCCCCTGCTATCGTTTGACCATTGCGAGCCGTCTGGCACGCGCCACCCTGCTTCCCGTCTCCGCGCGCAAGTACTTTGCTGACTACTAGCGTCAGCACACTGTCGTCGTCGCAAAATCAGATGCCTGGTAGCTGAAGACGACCCCGAGCAGCGATGTCAGAACTGCATTCGGTTGAAGAAAGAATGTGTGTTTTATCCGGTCGACCAGCAGGCAGCCATAGACGCCCGCTCCGAGGCCTCCAGCAAGTCAGGAGTCCCCTCTGGACCAGCCTCCGCCGTGTCGACCTCACCGACGACAGTTGGTTCGCAGAACTTCGATCAATCTGGGCACCAGTTTGGCAGAAACTTACAAAGCACCCCCTCACAAGTTTCGACTCCTTTTCAAGAGCCTTATGTGCCTTCAAGTGGTAGCGTGCAAATGCAAGGTGTGTGCGCCATCGGACCAGGACCGAGCGCGACTGATAATTATGCCATAGGTGAATACGTACCTCAAGGCTACCCATTTCCAATCCACGGACGGTCGGCACATTCACAATCACAATCATGGGGCAACTCTGATTATAGCGCACACGGGCAACCCGTGGCCTCCGGGCACGGACAGCCCGTTCTTCAGAGGTACCATTCTGCGATGACAGCGGACGTCGCGCCCATCCCACCACCTGAAACCTTGGAGCAGCCTTCGCCGAGCGTGCAACAAGTCGAGTCTTTCCAAGGGTACAGCCCGGAGCACATGCAGCAGCAGCACCCGCAGCAGCACCCGCATCCGCATCCACATCCACGGTGGCAGCAACAGCAACAACCAGTTCGGTCGATATCATACGCAGGATATCCGAATTTTAACCCTTCTTACCACCAGCAGCAACAGCAGGTTCCTAGCCCTTATTTGCAGCAAGGAACGTTTCAGGCGCAGGCACCCGATCCCCGATCAATGCAGATAAGTCCTGGCCATGGGCATCCGCTTGGACAACACTACGTACTGCCGCAGGATCAGCAACGTTACCAACACGTCCAGCCAACGCAGCAAAGCTGGTACACTGAAGCGCAATCGTCCTATCCAACGGGCAACGCGACTTCCCGCACTTTACCAAGTCATCCTCCGCAAGGAGAATATCAGCGCAGACCTGACTAGGCACAGCACGAGACAGTCTCAGACAAAAGGCATAGGGCAGGTAGATACGAGCGATTTGGGCCAAAGGGATCTGGTCGGAATAGCGGCGTAGACGGCAACTTGTTTCAAGAACGTGAGGAGCAGATCAGTCGGACGATATACACAAGTCAGAGTCGTGATGATGACTGAGACTGACTGGAAGGGGCGGAACGGCGTTTGCGACGAGGACCATCAGAAGGAGCAAGCAAAGAGAGATTGGGAGTAGGGGCCTGGAGCGTTCGTCGACAAGCAGCCTCGATAGATTCGCTATCGGGCTGCGGAAACCTAGCGAAACACGGTGAAGTCAACGGTGGGCGACCAGTGCGAGTGGAAACCCAGTCCGAGTGGAAAGCAAGTCGTGAACAGCCTTTGATTGCGGATACTCGATCATTCCAGCGTCGAGCAACTCAGGTTTCGAACTGCTCGAGGAAAATTGTACCGCAGAGTGCTAGCGGTCACTATCAGCACGCTGATGCAATTGCCTCTTCGGTTTGACCGCCACACAGACTCCGTACATTGTGGTGAATGATGGCAGTCATGGGACGCTCAGTTTGCGAAACAGAGTGGAAAGCGGTCCGGCTCCGAATCTCTAGCACTCGGTGTGTCACGCCATGCAGAGACAACGCGCAGCGTGCAGGGCGCAGATGTGGAATATGTAAGAGCGTTGCGCATTTTGTGTCAGCGAGACCCTGGTCAAGACGCATTTGTATTGCCCACGGCCGCCTGAGTGCTCCCAGGAGACGACCATCCGGGCTTGTGGAGGTCGCACAGAGTCTTTCAGCGGCAGCTCGTGATGCACACCATCCGTATTGCGCCACCCATCTGTATGCGAGACATCGAGTCCACGTTCCCGCTGCCCACACACACACGCTGCAGCAACGTGCTGCAATCTCACTGGAACGGCTGCTCTTCGGTCCTGGCATCCACCTATTGTACCCGAGATCGAATTAGCCCAAAATCCGAGAAGCCCTCATACCTTTCATATATATATGTCGGCGACATGCTGCACTCACACACCGAAACACTGCCCTCAATGAAAGTTATGTGCGTCTGCGAAGCCGCTGCTCCGGCTAGGTGCCCTTCAAGGCCTGGCGAGAATTGGTTGATCCGCCGATTGCAAACAACCACGTACCTTGGCAGGCGCCAACGCCAGCGAACTCGCTACTCAACCTTGCTGCTCCTTCATTAATGTCAACTGTGCAGCTCTCGCCCTGCAGCCTACTCCCGGCCTTCTCGTGCTTGTTCCAGCATTATGTCGCGGGACGCCGCCGTTATCTGTCACCTCTGTCTGAGGTTAGGCCGGTGTCATGCGATATATAATTGACAACAAGCGTCCGGCCACAAAGCAAGGTCGAAACATTCTTCAAACCCACTGGAGGTCATCTTTCCATCAAGGAAAAGAAAACCCGTGGAGATGACGTCAGGACGGCTATGCAGACCGCTCCTCTTCCACATGCCGGGCTGAGGCGACAACTGCCGTCTGCGCTCCCGCTTTCTGGACGGAGCACAGAGAACTTGTACGCCCAGCTCTTGTACAGGCTCGTACTTCAGAGTGCAGAGTAATTCTGGGCGGCCTCGAGTCCGACTGGCAGCGTGCCGCGGAAAGACCCCTCCGACCGAATGCGACCGTACTCCAGCAACAGAATCCGACCGAATTGCTCCAGTATCATCGACGACCGGTCTTCAGTGGATGAGGATCCGCATATAGCAGCCCATTGCACGAGGGGACATGGGCGGAAAGAGGCAGAGAGTTGTTGGATGAGAGGAGGCAGCGATAGTCAATAGAGACTCATCGCATCTTTATAGTTGAGTCGTCGATGAAGTTGCCCTCTATTCTTCATTGCACGTTGGATCAATAGATAGAAGAGCATACGTTTGCAAGCACCCTCAAGAGTCTTGCTAAGAAACGAGGTTGAGATCTCGAAACTCCTATTCGCTGGTGCAAGTATCATGAATTAGGTAAATGAACTGCCGCTTATGCATACATATATGTTTCGCTGTCACTGTAAGCACGAGGACGTGTTGATGCCAAGCCGAGGAACGATAACGGCGGACTGAAGAAAGCCGTTGTGCAGGTTCCAAAAGTAGCCCGAGCAGGCCGTCTTTGACCTTATGCCATCCATCGAGAACGAATAATTATTATTGCCCATACAACCGTCGATCGAAGAGCACGGTTCATTATCTCTGCACGAGCACCAAAGTGCCGACGTAGGCCTTGCATGTACGGCGCTTTGCAACATGGAAAGCTTCGAGAGACTGTTCATCTTGATCTAGTCTAGATACACTTGGGCAAGAGCTAGGTCTGCACCTTGATGAACAAGGAGCGCAAGTCAATCTCGTTGAATTTAGTCTTCAAGGCGAAGAGCTTGACTTTTGCAGAGTACTTGAGAAGCTCCAAGGCTGTGCAACAGTCATACAGTCGCTATTGGTATACCTACGGGATCAAGATCGCGCGACCACGAACCTTTCCTGCACTCAAATCATCAATCGCCTTCTGGAAATCTTCGAGCTTGTACTTCTGCGTATGAAGCTTGACCTTTCCTTGAGCGGCTAGCACCATGAGCTCCGCGAGATCATTGTACGAGCCAACGAGGTTGCCGATGATGTTGATCTCGGTCGAGATGATATCGATGGTAGCAAGCACCAAGTTTTCTCCATATCCTGAAAGCAGAGATTGAAAGGTTAGCAGAAGTGTGAGACTCTGAATCACTTGGATGCTTTGATCGCTTACCGACGACATAATAGTTACCCGCCCGACGAAGCATCTTGACACCGGTCGCAGTCGCACCGCCCTCGGCGACGAAATCGATCACGGCCTCGGCTCCTTTACCTCCAGTCAGATCCAGGACTTCTTTGACAAAGCTGCCATCTTGAGTTGCTCGAACGACGTGGTCTGCGCCGATTTGCTTGGCCAAGGCAAGAGCATCGGGGTTCTGGTCAATCACAACCAGTGTTGCCCCCGAAATGGCTTTCATGACCTGAATACCTATGTGTCCCAGGCCTCCAGCCCCGATCATCACACAGACGTCGCCTGGTCGGAGGAGTTTTGCGGCCTTGGCGGCAGCGTGGTACGCCGTCAGCCCGGCATCTGCGAGAGCTGCCACATCGGCGGGCTGAAGCTTTGGATCAAGCTTGATTACACTGCGAGCGGTTGTGCGCAAATAAGCAGCGTAACCTCCATCGACATTGATGCCCGGGAATGTGCTGTCCTCGCAATGCACGTCGTCACCACAGCGACAGGCTCGACAGAGACCACAAGTAACGAGCGGGTGAAGAATGACGGGATCGCCAATCTTGAGACCTGTCACTGCTTCGCCTACCTCGTGGATCCAACCGGCGTTCTCATGCCCAATGGTGTACGGGAGCGTCACACCAGACTTGTCCGCCCACTGGCCCTCAAGAATGTGGATGTCGGTTCTGCGCTTTTTGTCAATGGGCTTCTCAGTCGCCTCGATCGAGAAGGATAGGATGGGATGGGACGGGATGGGAATGTACCTGCAGACACCAGCAGCGCCGATTTTGACAATCACGTCCAGGGGGGATGTGATCTTTGGCTCGGGGACTTCATCCAGCTGGAGATTCTGGTGGTATGCAACCACACGGACGACCTTCATGTTGCCCGTACTTGCACCGCTGCCTCACACCGACTCGGCGCCGGTCAGTAGTAGTATCTTTTACTTATAGGTCCTCATCCGTCATCCGCCAGCCCGTCCACGGAGGAACGGCTCAAATGCACCCCGCCATGAAGCGTAGTGCCGTAATGGGAGGCGTCTACCAGAGTGTGGAGGGTCCAGTCCAGTCGAGTCGATCTACGACATGTGTGCCTGAGGCTGTAAGGCGTGCATGAATGAATGCCTGGCGCGACACGACGCGTCTGCCTTGTCGCGTCCCCCGGTCGTACCTTCTTCCCTCATCGCTGCGCAGATTCTGTTCATGATTTCTGACACTGACAACGCGCCCGCCACACCCACACTCCCTCTTACCTACCATGCGGAGACACAGACGCTGCACTTTGCCCGGCTCGAGACAGGATGGTGGCGCCAAAGGTGCTCTGCGTGGCTGAAAAGCCTTCCATCGCCAAAGAGGTCGCCAAACACCTCGGCGGTGGCCACTACCAGACGGTATGCCGCACGCCTGCCTCGCCTCGCCTCGCCTCGCCACGTCTTCCGTCACCGGTCTCTCGTTGACTGTCGCTGTAGCATAACATCCAAGGCAATCCATATGTCAAGAACTACGACTTCTCCTTCAACTTTCCTCAATGGGGACAGTGCGATGTGACCATGACGTCAGTCCTCGGCCATCTGATGACTCAAGAATTCGAGCAGCAATACCAAGGGTGGAAGTCTTGCGATCCATCCGTCCTGTTCGAGGCAGCTGTCCAGACGTTTGTACCGAACGACAAGAAAGCGGTTGCAAAGAACATCGAGACCCGCGCGCGATCCTCTACATATCTTTACATCTGGACCGACTGCGACAGGGAAGGCGAGAACATAGGCGCGGAAATCCGCGAGTGCGCCCTCAAGACCAATCAACGACTGAAAGACCCCGGGAGGATCGTTCGAGCAAGATTCTCCAACGTCGAGCGCTCCCATGTGCTCAACGCGGCGCGGAATCCAGTAACGCTGGATGATGCACAGGCCAACGCCGTCTATGCGAGGCAGGAGCTCGATCTCCGCATAGGCGCTTGCTTCACACGCAATCTGACTCTGTCCCTACAGAGCATGTTTCCGGGAGATGAGAGGCCAATGATCAGTTATGGCAGCTGTCAATTCCCAACGCTTGGATTCGTTGTAGAGCGATACATGCGCGTGCAGAACTTCGTGCCAGAGGCATTTTGGGCCATCAAAGTCACGCACCACAAGCAAGGCATCAAGGTCAACTTCAAATGGGCGCGAAATCATCTCTTCGATCGAATGATGGTCGTGATCCTGTTCGAGCGCTGCGTCTTGGCGCGCACCGCCACAGTGACCAAGGTGCAGACCAAGCCAACCAGCAAATGGCGCCCGCTGCCACTCACTACTGTTGAGCTCCAGAAGTGCGGCAGCCGGTTCCTGCGAATGGACAGTCAGCGTGTCATGTCGATAGCGGAAACGCTATACCAACGCGGACATATCAGCTATCCGCGTACCGAAACGGATCAATTCGATCGCGACATGGACTTGCGCGGGCTCGTCGAGAAACAAGCCAACGGACAAGGACAGTGGAGTCCATATGCGCGAGGGTTGTTCAATGGTGGCTTCCAGTGGCCTCGAACGGGCAGCAACAATGACAAAGCGCACCCTCCCATTCACCCTGTTAACTATGTCGACAGGACGGTACTGAATGCAGAGGAGCAGCGTGTCTATGAATTTGTCGTGCGCCGCTTCTTAGCCTGCTGCAGCGAAGATGCCAAAGGCTCCAAGACAGAGATCAGCATTTTGTATGGATCGGAGATTTTCAACACCACTGGCTTGACCGTGCTACAGCGAAACTACCTGGACGTATATCCATACGATAAATGGACCAGTAGCCAAGACCTCCCTGAGTTTCAGGAAGGAGAAGTATTCGTCCCAGCAGAGGCTCTCATGTACGATGGCGAGACCAGCCCGCCCGGTTACCTGACTGAGCCCGAGCTGATTGCCCTCATGGATTCGAATGGCATCGGCACCGACGCCACCATGGCAGAACACATTGTGAAGATCAAAGATCGGAACTATGTCATGACGAGATCGCGAGGCGGGCAGGCACGCCCTCGTATTGCCGATCACTCCGATGAAGAAGGCGAGGCTCCCGAGACTGGCGGAAGAGGTTGGGGCCGAGGCCGTGGTCGCGTTAGGAGTAGGGGACGAGGTGGTCGCGGAGGTGCTGCAAACGGTCGAAATGGTGGCAATACTCAAGGTGTCGAGGAGTTCATACCCAGCACGCTTGGAGTTGCCCTCATTCAAGGCTATGAAAGCATGGGCCACGAGATCAGCATGGCGAAGCCATTTTTGCGGAAGGAGGTGGGCCATGCTGCTTGTCAGATCCGTCCATTCATCGACTGACCTGTTTGCAGATGGAGCTGAAGATGAAAGCGATCTGCGAAGGCCGTCAGTCACGTACCGAGGTGGTTGAAGGGACCATCGAGCAGTATCGTGCTGTGTACATGCGGACGCAACAGCGCTTCGACCTTCTCCGCCGGGTGAGTGCCTCGACACATCGCAAACATTCGCCACTAATGAGAATAGTCAATCCGCAGGTACGTCCTCCGCGAGCAGGTTTAAGTATTGCTGCCGACGACTCTCCTCAATTCGCCGCTTGCTACATCTTTTGTTTCCCTGCCTGCTGGGCCAATGAAGATGTCGGGAAGCATCCACCATGTGAAGACTGGCTTCTGAAGGTCCAGCGAAGTTTCAAAAGAGCCGCCAACCAACATGTCGCGTTGAAGGAAAATCACGCGCGTGATTGGACCACAAGAGCTTCATCGAATCCTGCCTCTTCTTATACCACCATGACGCCCAGTAGCGCGGCCCACTACAGGCCAGTATTCCCGTATACCCGAAGTCTCCCCTCGACAGGTAGGCTATACTTTGGCACAGAGAATTTGCGCATTCGCGTTCAACACTTCATCCTGATTGTTCCGGCGTAGTAGAAGTTGTACGTGAGGATGTGGACCGCGATGTACTTGGAATCGCTTCCTGCGTTGAGAGATTCTCGAGAATCGAGGGGCAAAATGGACGGATGGTGGGCCTGCCATCATTAGGACGCACATGCTCGGGCGAAGGGACGAGTGGCAGATCTCCCTCAAAGCCATCGGTTGCGGTACTTCAATCCAGAGACGAGAAGCCATCACTTCGCTCCAGGCCGCGCCTGCGGCGATTAACACGAGGCTTTTGTAATCTTGAGAGAGATATTTCGTACTAACGATCAGCTCTCCGCTCTGACGCTGGATGTTCAGCTCTCACGCCTACCATGCTGCAGGTACGCATCCGAAATCTAGCTCAATCGGTCGTTAAATTTGAATTTGCTTATAGAGCGACCTTTCAAGCTACCCCTAGTGGTCATCCAAGCGAGCTGATTGTCAGTCAGCACTGTGTAGAATCAAGGTTGTGGCGTCAGCGCTGTTGCATTCAGTTTGTTGATTCTTCAACCAACATCTCCCGGCTCCTGCTCCGAAGGTCTTCTTCATGGCATGCCGTCCAGTAAGATTGACTCAATCTAGGCGGAACGAGTCTACCGCAGATGAGGTGGTCGGCCTAGGGCGACGCAGATTCAATGAAGCAGTGAGCAAAGAAGGCGATCTTTCAAAGATGTTTAAAAACAAGCAGGTAGCAGAGATCCTGTCTATATGAAGCACTGACCCCAGTCGCCACCGCTCTCCGCGAAGCTCAAGCTGTCAACAAACTTGCTGAGGGTACAGCGGCCCAATTTGTCACCCCCGCACTGAGTGAGTGGGAGGATGCGGTCGTTGACGACGACGCGAACGAGCTCTTCACGAAATCCAATACATTTCATCTTCTCGAAATAGGCCCGGGCGGCGAAAGGTACGGTCCAGGCAGCGCTGTATCCGTTGGCAGCCTCAGCTTCCACGATAGTAGTATTTGGCAACGGGCCTGTACCTTGGTGAAGACCAATCGCAGAGAAGATGGCAGTCATATCGTTGTCGTGGCTAAAGTCGGCGTATAGAGCACGCCCTAAGGGAAAGGTGGTCGGGTCGTTGTCCAAGGTATGGTTCGTAGAAGTGTGATCAACGACCGTCTTATTTGTCAGACGTGCAATCAGCTCGTTCGTGAAGCCGACACCTTGTGTCGGACCCAAGGGATTGCCGTAGCTGTAGCCATAGTACTTGTTCAGTGTCTCATAGTAGTTGTACTGATGCCACTCTTGCTCAGTGAAGAGGTCGCAAAATGCCGAGATGGTACCGTTGGGCGAGGCAACAGTATTGAACGGGCACAGGTCCATTATGTAGACTGTCTCAGTTACAGTCAGGTTGGCACCGGGCAGGTTTTTGTTCAATCGCGTTTGAATCGGCGGGATGAACACGTTTGCCCATTTCTTCTGCGCATCGCTGGCAATGTCGCCGTCCGGGCCATCTTCGAAATCGGTACAGAGGCCATGGTTGAGTGTATTGTTTGAGCCATCGTCCTCAGAGATTGTGACGAGAGGGTAGGGATAGGCCGCGTCGTGCCCGCCAGCGATCACATCGGCCAACTTGGCGCTGTGAAAGCCTTGCGTCCAGTTCCTGGCAGATTCTACGACGCGACCCTCAGACGCCGATCTCAAGAACGGAGTACATCGACTGGCCAAGCCCTCATATCGCTTGTAGTACTTTGCGCCGGAGTTGATCATCTCCTGCTGACCGAACAGCGTCAGCTGATCAGCGCCCAAAGTGTACTGATAATCCCTTAGAAAGGCATATATTCCAGTATAGTTCCTGACATTGGCGTGGATCTTCTGGATAGTCGCATTGTACAACTTGGTCTTGGAAGCAGTTGGATCACGAGCCCCGTGGCGAGACAGCATGTTCACGAATGTGATGCTGCATGTTGGTGGTACTTGGTCCGAGATATTGGAAGGCACAGTGAAGAATGGGCTGTACTGGCCCCAGTAGTGTGAGACATTGGGCTTGCATTGATATCCAGACTGCACAGCGTCGCAGAGCGACTTTCCTGACGCGTACGAGGTCTGGGCAAAAGACCTGTTGCACTCGTCAACATGAGCCCCATAAGCATAAGGTCCAAGCGAGGCCTACCCCGAAATCAAGAGGCCGGCGGCGGCGGCCAATGCTAAGACCATCATGAGCAACGCCGAGTGCTTCGTTGTCCAGGCAAGAAGGTGAGGATAGGCTTGAGGCGCAGAAGACGGCGTGGCATCCAGGCGAGAATACTTATACGGGCCATAGTGGCTACTTCTAGTTGTGGAGGAGGTGATGCTGCTACTGCTTTTGCTACTGCTATTGCTGGCGTGCAGCAGCGAACCCAAGGGTGTCTTCATGCCAGACCACATACCACGCAAACCCACCAGCAGGAGGTCGCGCTCAACAAGCCCAATCAGCGCGGCATGCTTCGATCGGTGGCTGCACTAGGACAGCATAGCCGTGGCATCAAAATGATTCGAGTATGTGTGCTTCAAGGACAATAATGAAGCCAGCAAGCGAGGTTTGAGAGCCTCGTGAGGTGGACTCTATTATTATTTAATCCAATTACCTATCTGTAAATACATTAAGGTGCGGTGCAGCTAAGACGGCTACTAGCGCTCCTAATAGAGGCTATACAGGCTAGACTAAATATAGGTACCCCTACAAGCTTATTTACCTTTAGAATAGTAGTTATTCTCTAATACTAAATTTTAGACCTAAAATTACTAACTTAGTACTATAGTATAAAGAAAATAAATTAAACTAGTATACGTCTTCTCCTACTCTCTTCTTTACTACGTAGCTACTAGTACCCTATACTTAACAACGTTATAGGAGGCTCTTCTATTTATAGATAGTAGTAGCTTATTAGCTAACTATAAGTAGGCTATATTAATCGATTTTAGAGAAACCTGTTTAAACTAGTTAAAAAAGATGTACCTATTACGTAACTTTTAGTACGAACTCTGGTTTAGCTAGATTTAGTAGAGATAGTAACGTTACTTTATATATCTATATCTTTCTTAAGATATAATTAATTTCGAAAAAATCTAGGAAACTTTTAAGATATATCTCCGAGAGTCGGAAGACTTGGGAAGCCTACGGTTGACGAAAGCGAGCTTTTGGTCGTAATTCCAGTTCTTTCCTGCAAGGTTGCGCCCGAGGGCGTACGAGCAGAAGCGAGGCGCGTGCGGCGCGCGCTCGAGAAGGTCGCTCCTTATTGTAAGAGGGTATTTATATCCTAGTATTCAAGTCTCTCGAAGGTCTTTGCAATGACTGACTACCCTAGAGACCGGACCTGTGCTGTATTGCTAGGCTACGCCCCTTTTAGCTTGTTGACCATACGGAATTGGCATGTCTAGAATCAAAAAGTCTTCCTTTCTACTCCAACGGAATGTTTCTACTTGTCCATGTCACCTGTATTTGCAATGAGGTGATAGTTTGCTGATCTCTCTAGCTTTCTGAGTACGGCTCGATGAAGGTACAGGACATGGGTGAAGACTTTGAGAACCTTCTTTCACGCTACAAACAGACCACTAGCATTGCTCTTGTGGGTATAGATGTTACAGTGTTCCGTATTTCGCTATTCCGCTAATGTTTTTCTCGTTGCAGGCATCGCCACAATGTTACCGGTTAGCATGGTACATCTTGTGGCAGTGCTATATACTGCATTCAATCGTGTCGGAGCTACTCTACTTGCCCTTCCAAAAGTGCACCTGCTCTTCCATCTATTACTTGTGGCTCATTTTTCAACACACAGCACCCATGTCTTCCCAGGGCACTTCTTTGACCACAATATGCCCCGAATATTCGTCTTTCCCATTTTCCGGCAGGGAAGGCCTATTCGTCATTCGTCATGCGTCATTCGTCATCAATGAAGTCAATGAAGACGGCACCACTTGGTGCGGTTTGCATTGCTTCCGCAGGACTCTCTCGAGATGCCGAAGTGATAGCAGAACACACTACACGCCTCACGCTACCTCCATATCAGCGAACCAAGGATGCCGCAGCGCCTCTCTCGCCGTAATCCTCCTTTCTGGATCCAGGCTCATCAGCTTGAGCACGATATCTTTGAAGTTCTCATCCTCGACTTCTAGCCAGGTAGAGAAGTGCTTATAAGGGATGTACGGCGCGGTACGGTCCTCCCACATAGCGTCCAGAAGCTGGCAAAGTTGTTCGTTATTGTCAAAATGACGACGTAAACCTTGGTAGCCTGCCTCGTCCCCAAAATACGACGTTTGACGTTGTAGACGGATCAGGCCGGGCTCAATACCTTGAGACTCATGATACACGAAGTCTTCGTCGCGCCCAAATATAATGCGCCCGAGCATAACATAGATACACTACGAAAGGTCGCCAGGTTAGCAATTAGCGTGTGACATACTCGCTAGCATCGATAGGACGTACCATGACCCCAAACGAAAAAAGATCGGACGGTTTATTGAGCTTCGCGCGCAGATGGGCTTCGGGGCTGCGCCAATTGTCATTGCCAGCCAGTACGCCCAGAACATTCTTGTCTGGTTGAAGCCATACTGCGTTCTCGAAGTCCGTAATTTGTACGGTATCAAATACCTCAGTCCCGTCCAATCTATCATGGCATTCGACGACGATGTTGTCCGGCTTGACGTCGAGGTGGACGATATCATGGTCGTGCATTTCGGCAAAACCCTGGAGAACGCTTTTGAGGATTCGCCTCCTCGGCTGAGAGCCAACTTGTGTTCGAGCTAGCTCGAGAAGGTCATGGGATAGATATTTGTAGACGACGACGCGTTCATTGGGAACAGTATCACATGGCAGGCGGACGTTTGGATGCTGGCGGCGGCGGAGTTGCGGCCAGATGTCCTCGGTGAAGTTTAGATAATAGCTCTCTGGAATGTCTTTCAGAATGTATTGGCACCCTCCGGCCCTAGTTGTGATATTCTATCAGTCTCGCCGCTGCACAGTGTAAGCACTTTTGGCATGAAAACGCACTGTGCGATCCAAACGCTTCCCGTCTCAGGTCGCCGCTGAATAAGCTTCTGGAATGAGTACGTTAAGCCTGAGCTCCCCAGATAGTCTGGAAACTGCTTTGATAATGAATGCGCCTTGCGTAGGGTGTTTTGGGTGTTTCGAAGCATAGTGGGAGCACTGCTGAAGGAATGATTAGCTTTCTCAGCACACGTTGCTTGACCATTGACCATCAAGCAGCCGCTCCGCATTGACTGGGTGGGCTTGGAAGATTGATTGAATATTGACTGACAGCCCACCCTTAGCCGAGCACACGTTACGCGCAATACTTCCACATACATCTACACCTCTACATTAAACATTATACACATGGAATCCTCCTCAACGCCTAGACAGGCCGCCCCACTTCCTCAAACACCCTCGCCAAGGCACCCTTTCTGTGATCAAGAAGCACTGTCTCGTGATTGGTGCCGTCCAGCTCCAGACTGGCAACGTTGAAAACATCGTCCACTCCATCCTGTTTCCAGCACTTCTCCATGTAACTTTGCCCGCCTTTCCCAATCATCATGTCCGACGCGGCAAAGAACAGCCTAATCTTTACCTTGACCGCCGTGCCTGCGTTCTCGTCGACCCTTTGCCTTTCTTTCACACTCGCCAATCTGACATAATCCTCGTAATCTCTAGCGATGCCCCACAGGTCCTCCCCAGTTGCATTGAGGCAGTGTCGTGCTTCGTCATTGCCGCCTTCCAAGCCTTCTGCCCACGCATACTTGCTCTGAAGCGCCTCAATTTTCTTTCCTGTCTCCTCATCGACCCCATATTTGTCTTGTGCGTTCGCCTCACTATAACCAGATGACTCCAGCTCTGCTTGGAAGAGACCAGAGACGGACGAAAGTATGCCTCCTGACCAGCCGACTGACGGTGCTATCCGTGTGTTGACGAGTTCTGCGATCCCGCTCCACCCGGAAATCATGCCGTTGGGCAGTTTGGACGCCGCTTTCAACATCGTCATGCCAGAGTGGTTTTGGGATACCCACGGACCGAGCATGGCCACATAAGGTGCCTTTGGATCCAGAATTTCTCGCAAATGGTACAGGGTGTTGAGAAGATACACCGTACCAGCACTATGCGAGACGAGAGCCACGTGCTTGAGCTCAAGATGCTTGAGGAGCTTAGGCACGGTCTCGAGCCAGACCTGCGTTCTCTGTGCCAGTACTACAGGCATCGAACCTGCGTTGCCTGGACTAGACAAGTCAGTCAGTAGGGCCTGTATGTTCTGTCATATTGTTCGCTCATACCGATCAACACAAATAACCCTCACCCCGTGCTTCCTTGCGAGCTTGTCGAAACCCAATACGATATACCGACTTCCAAACATGGGCCCTATAAAGAGTATTGCAGGTAACGTTTCGTCTTCAAAGTTACTCGTCGTGGAGTACGCGACTCGTAGTCTTCCATGCTTGCTGGTTGCCGGCAGCCAGATGCATCGATGTAAATGAATTTGTGCCAGTTTCCTTATCGCCTCGTCTTGCCCAGTGGAGGTGGGGCTTTCGATTCGCGTCACCGTCGGCATGTTTGTCGAGATCAGTATATAAACAGGGACAGGATCAAACGAGTAGGAGGAGGTAAAGGATTCTTATAGAGATCACTAAGCGCGCTGGACCTGCAGCTGAGCTGGGCTGAGCAGGCCGGCAACCCTGCGGACAGCAAAACGGCAAACGCCAAGATTTACTCTTTCTGCTTCCTACGCCTAGTGTGACCTTTTCAAGTTACGAAATTTATATCGCAAGATAGAGCAGGCTTCAAAGAGTTATGCGAGGAGCTTGACTGCACACAAAAGTCGTATTTGTAGTTGTGTGAAGTGGATTTCGTCGCAAAGCTGATTTGCCGTTTTGCTTTCAGGCGGATAGCCGGACCAACAGACCCTCCGCTGCGCGGCTGTCGGCTGTCATGCATACAAAGCCCCACAGCAAGACTATTGTGCTATCGATGAATCTTGACGTGCGTGCTTTGCGAGTACCGCGACTCTGCCCTTATTGATCAAGCAATGCGTCCTCCTTGATAGCTCAACGCTACCTCTCTCGCCATCAAAGTCGGCTTTTCCACGCCTTCGATCAAACATTTATGAAGGAAGCTTCCTTCGGCATCTTCATCGACATTAAGATCGTACACCCCATGCGGTGCTTCCGGCCAGGTTCGTGGAAGAATCGCAAGTGCTCGTCCTAAGAAAGAAACGTCAGCAACATGGATCTTGACTAAACAAGAACCATAGGCTTGCCGTTGAGACTCCTGTCGCCCAATATTCGCAGTATTAACTCTCCGGCGTCCTTAAGAGAAGCGAATTCCGCTCCGGCCTTTTCGAGAATGGCCTTCGTGTCTGGAGATAGTATGTCCGTGTAGACATACCAAGGCGCGATGAGATTGACTTGTACGCCATGTTGAGGCTCAGTAAGTCTTAACCCGCGCATGACACCTCTATCAATTTCTGGTCAGTGCAGCCCTGAAAATGGGTGATTGCATGTTGTGACTTGCCGCAAACCTGCATTACGAAGTGTGGATCGTCAGCGTACAGCTCAGATATCGGATGACTTCTAGCCTTCAGTCACCTACCCCATTTCGCAAACACGTATTGCAAGACACCACAATTATCCAAATACCCGTACATACTACTTTGGATAATCAAGGAGTACCTGCCATCAGCACCTCCTTTCCCTTGTCTCTCGTCCTCAGCCGCCTGCTTTCGGAAGTAGAACAGAGCTAGCTTAATCGTCAGCATAGCACCAATCGAGTCAACCATGGTATTGGCCATCTTCGGCTCCTCGGGCTCATCATCTTCGATATTGTTCTCGAAGATATCGTCCCTGATTGTAATGCCCGCATTTGCAATCACACAGTCGATTTTGCCAGTTGGAGAGAAGGCGAGCGCCTTCTTGAACGCGTTCAGTTGCTCGGTCCAGCTAGTCACGTCACAATGGACGAATAATGCATCCTTTGAGAATTCTTCCTGGAGTTGGGAGCCTGTGACCTCATTAATATCGGCCACCACAACATGGCATCCGCGCGAGATCAGTGCTCGCGTGTAGGCTCCGCCGATGCCTGCCACGCCTCCGGTGACTATGGCTGTCTTGCCTGTGAGATCGGGTATATTTTCCAGAGGTCTCGAGGCGTCTAAAGGCGCGGATATTGTTGTCTTCAAGACCGAAGCCATGTTTGAGTGCTGACGATAGGAGGAGGCAACGATGAAGGTCCTCAGGGCCCGGCGAGGTCGTGATGGGCTCTTTCAATTCAGTATGTCTATGACAAGATGGTCGCGGGGGCCACTGTGGTAATGTATGTACCTGGTCCGTCTATGCCGAGTAGTAATGCAGCGGTGCAATGGTGAGCGGGTTGTTGTAAGTTTATTAGGGTACCTGTTGAAAGCGTAATGCTATGTAACCGCGGCCAATCAGCATCCACGAAGCAACGGATAATGGTAACCCTAACTGTTTCGCATGTGAGCATTAGGAGGCAATGGCGAACCAAGGTTTGTGCTTCAGAGCGGCTCCTAGGTATGCTGACGCAGGGCCGATCCCAACCTCGCGACAGCAGGGCTATTTCAAATATGTTGCATATAGGGTATCTCAGAAGCACATGACGAAGGAAACATGTAGTGCAACTAGTCGTCCTTTCTCTTGCCGAGCATGTTGACAAAGGCAGCCGTCACCGTCTCAGATGCAGCTGCTAAGACAAGTTAGGATATCAAACCCAGCTGATGTGAATGCGCTCATGCTCACTTACCAGCGTCATCATCGTCCTTCTCGCTCTCGCTCGCATCCTTCTCTTCGGGCTTCTCGCACTCGAATGTCAAGCTGTGGGAATCTCTACCTCGCGCGTTCGACATTTTGACCCGGTATTTCCCGCCATCCCAAAGATCCTTTATCGTCAGCTCCCTTGTACGGCCAAGTGACTCAATGTCACCAATCCTCTCCAGTGTAGCCTCCAGGAGCTCGTCGAAGCCTTCTTCAGCAACAATTTCCTTGAAAGCGTTGAACATGGGTACAGAGTCTGCTCGTACTTGGGCCTTGCTGTCGATCGCAAAAACATTGATGGCGTCGTAGCTCTGCGAGGGCTGTCAACTTTCACATCGCTTAGGTAAACGACAGTGATCACATACTTGGATGAAGTCTGCTCGAGTCATGATTTGCCTCGCCTTGTGTAAGGGAATCTCAGGCAAGATGTGACCTTGCTCGCGATCATACGTCTTCTCCATTGCCTTCTCCTGGTCGACCAGTGCCTTCGCCAGTACCATGGCCGCTGATGCATACTTTTGCTGGTCCATAACATCGTCGTCCATTTCCGCGCCGAGGATCCAGCATTGGTTCAAGAACCACGTCTTTTCCATGCGACAAATGTCATTGGCCATCTCAAGCATATCGTCCGCCTTGGCCACACGGTTCAGGTAGGACATTCGACCACCGACTTTGTCGTAGATCTGCTCTAGGAGGCTCTGCGACGGGAGATCACCCCGGTACTTGAGCCGATAGTTCTTTAACGCAGCGATTGCCTTTTGCTTGTCCAAATCCAGAATGCGAATGACGTTCATGCGTGTGGCGTATTGTTTGAGACGCTCATATATCCAGTAATCATCGGAATTGAAAATAACAGTCGCAAGATTACTGGCAGCCCACTGTTCAGCACGTTGCTGCACCAGCTCCAACAGATCCTTGCCACCGTCATCGTCGCGGAGGAGATGCATAGAGTTGAAGATGAGTATCAGCGGTCTGCCTATTTCCGCTCGACGCTTCATTGCAACCTTCTCAAGCTTATTGAAAGCTCGCTCGACGTCTAAAAGAGCACCAGCATCTCGCGGTCCGCGGATTGAGAATAAAGAGCCAATGTTGTCTTCATGGTATTCGAAGTCCAGCGCTTTGCCCAGCCGGATGCGAAAGATCTCTGGACTTGCATGGGCGTCAAACATAGCGCAGCCTTCACCGTCGATCTTCGCCATTGCATCGATCAGCATGCTTGACTTGCCGGTACCCTTCTCGCCAATGAGTAGGTGATAATGGCCTCTGCGCTTACCAGAGACGATATCATCGATCAAGAGCTGTTCATCTCGCGGGACCCAGTGCTCTCGCTGTTTACCCTCGTCAACGAGAAAGTGCCCACCGCCGGCAGAGGCATGCTTCGCAGCGGCAGCGAGGTCAAGGACAGGGTCTCCAGGATTGAAGGCGTTCTCCATCTTCTCCAAGACCATCTTCTTGTAGTACCGAGTGTAGCCAAAACCGACGGCGCCCAGTATAGCCACGGAAGCGAGCGTCGTCAAGGCAGCTTCTGTCATCTTGAACAAGGTCCCTTTCCAGTCAAAGGCGGCCTTGCCATTCTTGGCAGAAGAATCTTTCTTCGGAGCGTCATCGTCGGACTCGACGGGACCAGCGTCCGGCGGGCCAGGTGTCTGGGGTCCAAAGGGTAACTGTAGATATCTCTCGTGAAGCAATGATATCGGGAGCCGGTGCGGCCTTCTTTGAGGTTGGATCGCATAGACGCCCAAGGTGTCGTATCTGCGGACCCTGGCAAACGAACGAATGCGGTTCATTCTGAGCATCGCAGTCTTTCAGGAGCCTTCATGTAAACTCGGCATACCTAGCAATTGTGGGCTTGCGGCCGGCATCATCATGTTTGGGAGCGCGTAGGACGAGAACGCGTCAGGTGGAGGTCGACTCGCTCTGAGGATACAAGAAGGAGTACAAAGGAGACTACTGTCAGGAGAGACCGCCCCGCCGGCAGCGCGGTGGAGCCAATGCGTACATACGCACAGCCAATCACAGCCCGCGCAGCTTCCTGAGAGGCCCGGAGTCAAGTCCACGGTGAGAGTGAGAGCGTGAGAGCCTGTGGTTCCGTCACGGTGAACACGTGTACGAACGCGAGGCATCAGAGGACACAACAGGCAACAGATCTTTGGCGCTGCTATATTACTCTGAACATGTAGCTCTCGTAGTGGACGAGGAGGTTCCATCAGAGCTTTTCCGCAACAGGCACATCGGCCACTTTGACGACAATTTTGCCGTACACCTTGCGATCGTGCAAGTCTTTCAAAGCGCGCCCTATCTCCTCCAGCCCGTCGTACCTGCCATAGATCGTAGCCTTCAGCTCGCCGCTCTCCATCATTGCCAGATAGCCAGCCCAGATCTCCGCGAGTGTCTGGGGAAAGCGTCTGCCGCTCTCTCCGAAGCGGTACCCGGTGATCGTGATCGACTTTAACAGGAGCTTATTCATCTTCACCTCCTCCATGACGCCTGATCTTGCAGCAAAGCCAAGGATGACAATCCTGCCGAAGTAGGCAAGACACCGGATCGCATCGTTGACCATGCCGGTGTTGTCAAGGCAGACATCAACGCCATTGCCCTTGGTGAACTCCCAGACCTTCTCTTGCCAGTTGCCTTTCATGACGAGGACTAAGTCAACGTTCATGTCCCGTCTCATGTGTGCAGCTTTCTCTTCATCGCCCGCAAGAGCAATGACTCTGGCACCTAGGGCATTCGACACCATGCAGCACACACTCCCAAGTCCTCCCGATGCTCCGCTCACTAACACAATCTCACCTGGTTGGACCTTCGCAATGTGAACTACTGAAGCGTACGATACCGCTTGGCCAGACACTGCGACGGCCGTCTCGCTGGACAGCTTTTCTGGTATCTTGCGTATCGACTCTTGCGTCACACAGATGTACTCTGCGAAAGCGCCGATGTGCGCGCCAAAGACTCTGTCGCCCTTTTTCAGCCCAGCTTTGACGTCTTTGGCACCTTGCACTGGGACCGATTGGATGACACCGGCGAAGTCATAGCCAAGGACGAAAGGGGGGTGTACGTGGCCTCGTTTGGTGTTGTTCTGGTGTCTGCCTTGCGCGTGGAGTATGTCTGCATGCTGGGGGCTGCAGTGTGTTATGCGAACCAGGAATTGATCCTGCTTGGGAATGGGGTTGGGTATCTCGACCGGTCGCAGAGTTGACACGTCGTCGCCGTGGAAGTCTGGAGCAATGTGGATCGCTCGCATGCTGCTGGCTCGAAATACGTCGATTGCGATTGCGATGCCTCACGCACTCACCGTGAGCGTTCAACCAAGATGCATGTCTGCGGCTGATTAGATGCGCACTGCTGCTTGGAATTTGCCGAGCGAGCAAATATGACAGAAGCACCAGCAGCCGAGGTGAGCTCTGTTGCTTCACCTTAGTAGTGCTGTCAGGAGGAAGGAGCGAGGACCTCAGGATCCCGCAACGAAACTATAGCGGCTCCTCCCGAAATCACTTTCTTCAAACCCGCGACGCCCGGCCTGGTCGGCACCGCATTCGTGCGCAAAACCCACATGTCGGGCCGTCTTGGTATATTGAAACGGAAGCGATACGTCGGGAAATGCGACGGCGGTCATGGTCACGGTCGTGCAATCAGGCTCTTCGCATCGAAACTCGACATCAAAGTCAACCCACTTCGCGGAGCCTCCGCAGCTAGGATGACATGTCCGAATCGTCAAACTTTCCCGAACATCGAGGCCGGTCACATGGATCGCAAACGCGAAAGGCTGCGAGGAGTTCCAGGGAAGTGCCACTGATTGATGGCTGCCGCCCCGCCATGGCAACTGCCCAAGCCATGGCGATCTCGAACCAAAGTTGCGGATGGAGACACTATCTAGAGTATCTTGCGAGGATCGGAACCCGGACCGTATCTCTCAGATCTCCCCAAATTGTCGGAGCCCCAGTCCAGAACCCCTTCGCGTGGAATGATAGAAGCCGTCTCTATCTGCTTCGAGAATTTGCAAGTGATCCGAGTGCTCGGAATGTTGCAGGGCCAGTCTCCCCGAGGCCCTATGTCTACGAAATAACCTCGACCGCAAAGGCATTGGCTGGCATCCCTCCACGACCGGCACAGCTCGTGTCGCCGGTGCATATCGCAGGATCTGCCCATTGCGGTGATGAAATAGCTTTCTGTGCTGTTCCGTGAAGCAACAGAGGTCAGGAACGGCTTGCGTATGATGGTGCCTGTTATGACGTGCGATTCTGATACTGCGCCTGCGCTCGCTGACACTGGGAAGCCTTGCAGAGCATTGGGACATGAAGTCAAACAGCACCTAACACGGCCCGAAAGACTCGGTGCCCGACACTGCCGCTCTCGAGCTTGCTATTCTTGCCAGGCGGAAGCTTCTTGGCCTCGATGTCCACGTCAGACTGGACATATGGCCAACGATTTGGGAGGACTGGACAAGCTGCATTCTGTATCCTCTTCTCACAACGATGATCCATCATGCAAGGGCTTTATTGGATACCCAGCAACGGAATGGGAGGCTGTCTCTCTGAGAGACCTGTCAGAGCTGTCAATGCCGACTCGTTTCTGAGGACAGACAAGCTTGTAAACCAATCTGGCGGGTTCGATATCTGGACAATTGGAAACATAGACCAAGAAAGCAAGCCAATGATGCAGGTCGCCAGCTGGTTATCTGACGTGGGTCATCCGCCTTAGATTTTGATCCTTTCTGCCTTCCTTCTTATCCGAATGCTCGTTGCTCGTTTACCTCTTCATCGTGCATCAGCTTTGCAGCAAGTGTCGTTTCGTCACGCTCCAGATGTGCTCGGCCATCCTGAAGAACAACAACCGGGACAAGCGACATGTTCGTAGAGCGAAACTGCGCCGCTTGCGTCGAAAGAGTACTCACTTGGTCGTAGAATAAATGGCATGCAACTTCTTGAACGGGAGCAGCGAGACTGCTGGAGTCGGCCAAATGTCGCTTGCACCGTCTTCGCGGAGCTCGAGAACTTACGCACATGCGCCGGCAATGAAGGTGATGTCCCGAGAACGATAGGTCGCGTGAGCTGCAGACACTTTGCCCTAGCAAATGCGGTATGTGTTGCGGCTCCCGCATGTCTCGTGAGGACTTATGGCGTGATCGTTGCGGCTGCCGAGCTACGAGGCTCTGCCGTCCGAATCTGCGGTCGCTGCCTCTGCCATGTGCTCAGAAGTAGGCGCAGCATTGTTGAGCATGTCCTCCGGATGTATGGCGTAGAAGTGGTAATACTTTGCTAGTATCTCTTCACGACTCATGAAACTTCTGATAATGTACCTGATCATCTGACTATCCTGCACCTGCATGCTTACAGCTGTCAAACGAATCTATAGCGTCGACTTTCGCAGTTCTGCTTCTGGCCCGACTACCACGCCATTTGAGACGTGATCGGCCCATGTTCTGCACGGCATACCTGTGAGGCACCAGATGCGCAAGCGTTGTATCCTCTGCCGCGATACCTGGTCGATGAGGGTGTGGTGGTACGCTGAGGTCCCTTGCCAGTATCTCCCAAGTGGATCATGACCACCTGTGTGCCTGAAGATTTCCTGGGCGTGGCCTCATTAGCAGGCTGCAGGTCATGATGGCCAGATGGGTGTTTTGCGGACCGCACGCAGAATGTTTCGGCCCACTCTGTAGATACCGCTTGGCATGCTAATTGGTGTGTGCGTTCGTCCTCGTTTGCCTCTCCAACGGCAACATCCACCAGACCACGTGTTGGCTACACCTCCATGTCCTTGCTAGCTGCGTACATGAATCGAAGATCCGAGAAAAGTTTGCTTCTGGAAGGTCGTAAAGGTGCCGACTACCTTATGGGCCGGACGGGCGATGCTTGACAGAGGTGACCGGGATGCCGAGCTGCAAAACTGGTACGGCAATCACGTCTAGTCGCTCGTCGAGCTCCTGGACTAGTAGGAGCAAACGAATGCGTTTCCAGTGCGACGTCTGCGTCTTCCGCAGCCGCGAGTGACACAACCGCGACCAGGGCCGGACTTGCTCGCACGTTGTTCTAACAACCTGCATATGTTCGCATGAAACGAACAATCAGTCTCGCTGATCTTGCATCAAGTTGCATGACGGGCTGAATAGCCGCACAGTGCGACAAGGATAGGGGGGATGGGCGCCAGCGAACCGAGCCAGCAATCCATGACCTGTTTCCGTCTCCCTCTGCGTTTCGGCGCGGTCGTCGCAGGGCGGAAGAGTGTTATTAACGTTGCGACAGATAGCGTCAGAAAGCAAAGGCCACGGCCACGGCCCCATCGGAACGGCGGCGATGAGAAATTTGGGACCACTATGAGATGCCGCACTACAGTCTGAAGTCTGACGCGCGATAGTTGTGAATGATTCCAGCATGCGTTGCGAACAAGTGAGCAGCACAGTGTGTGACATTAGGAGGTGTTATCTCCAGGTCGTCCCCTTGCCTCGCAATGCGGTGCGTGTCCCCAAGCGGAATGGGGTCAGACGGCAGCCAGTTGCCGACATTAGCATCAACCCAGCGCCACGGGCCGGTCGCTGCATCCTCTATCTCTCTCTCTCACACCCACACACACACGCCACAGCTCACATCCCTTACCTGCGGGACCTGTGTGCCGCCGCCAACTCGTCAGAGGAGGTAGGTGTGAGCAGTGAGCAGTTCGTCTTCGTCTTCGGTACTTCTGCGTGAGTGCTCGGTGCTGCGGACGAAGAGGCAACTGGACGATGCGAGTCGTGCCGCGGCTGGCTTCAAGATCAAACAGGACGACATCGCGCGCTACTCTAGGTGTTCCGGCACACGGGGTGACGGGAATGTGAGTGAGATGCGAAGCCTCGAAGCTTGACTGGAGCGGTCGTTGGCCTAAGGGCCACACACAACGTTGGCACAGTTCATGCCCAAGAGGATGGATTTCGGGACAACATCCGCTACGCGCTAGAAAGTGCTAAGAACTTGGCCAGAAGGGCGCCATCATTTTTCCGATCGGTAAGAATAGGTTGCATTTGCCAGAGCAAGGGTGCGCCGGCAGGCCGATTGAGGTCAGCGCATCAGTGCATCACCCAACCTCGTCGTGCCACCGCGACGGACACCATGTGCTAGATATGGACGTGAATGTGAATGTGAATGTGAATCCCGATCGCGGAAGGATGGAACAGTGCCTGATGGGTCTGTGGCCAGCAGTGTCAAGTCGTCGTCGCATCTTGGGATGGTGGGATGGAGCTGTCGCGCGCGGCACACCGGCAGCGAGCCGATGGCAGTCTAGCGCAGGTACATCCAGCGCCTTGTGTAGATCAATCATCCGTATCCCTGAATGCTGAACCTTCCTGCCGGGGAACAAGGAGACATGTTTCGCGCTGGCGCGGATGCAAACAGCCTGCGGGAAGCGCGACCGTGCGCAGCGTCATGGCCAGAGAGAGATTGTGTCTCGTCTGTGCCTAGGGAGTAGGGGAGTAGAGGCTTGCTGGGCCTGGCATGAACAAAAATCTGCTCCCTCACCATCGCTTCCCTGCCCGACGTTTGACCTGTAGACAATTCTCACGCAGTCACTCCTTATAATAATCCAGCGTCTGTTTCCGTTCGCCCACCTCACGACCCTCTTACCCTCTTCGCACCCTCTTCGAGACCCATTCTCTCTCTCCATCCGCACTCCCAAACCCCCATACGCCTATTCGCCTGCTCGCGCATTCACCACCACCAGCCAGCCAGACCTACCTACCTACCTCGTCCATCGCCGCTAGAGCACCGCAGCTTGCACCAGCTCCTGTCGCTGCCAGCCATCTGCGCGCACACATTGCAAATAATCCGTCCAGCACTCCAGCGCTCGCCTTCGGTACACGCAGAGCGCACCACCGACCGCCGTTTCCACGACCAATAGTGCAGCGCAACAGCAGGCAAGCCTCTGGGTCCCATTCGTCCTTTGTGGAACGTGACCTGCAATCCACCTTACCAGGCCCTCGCTGCCCTTGCGAGAGTAAGTCACCCCCGGTCCCTTTGTGACACGAAGCATTCCAGACGAGATATAAAATTGCCGTCGCTGTCCGGACTGTTGCTGACTCCCCCGCAGACTCACAGTCTCCATGATTGTAAGAGAAGACAACGCAACCTTCAACATGGGTCGGGGAGCATACGACACCACTGGGTACGTATGCACCATGCACCGCGCTCGCTACCCACTCTGCGCTGCTGGCCAGCTGGCCGGCAGTTTGAGTCGAGTGGCATTAAGCATTGAGATCCATGACGGGGAGCGTATTGCTGACTTTGCACGCAGCACGACGAAGCCCAAACCCAAGCCGCCGCCAAAGAAGCGATAGAACGCCAGCATTGCACCGCTGGCCCTGACCTTCCGGACAACATGCGACTCGGAGATGCGACGATGACTGACGCGACTGGAAGCTTTAGCTTTTCTCGCTCAGCAAGCAAGCAACTAAAGGCAAGCTTGCAGCTGCAGCACTTCGGGAACGCCCCGAAGCTTCCACACCAACACCGTCACCGTCGCCTCAACGACAACCACCACCTCTACTACCACTACTACCACCCTTTTTCGTTTTGAAGCATAATACCCTTGGAGCGTTCGCTGTATATTTATCCTCTTTTTCCGGTCCGACATCACCCGTCCTCCATTCACCACCCACACATTACACTCAGACAGAATGCGCGCCTCGCAGCGCATACACCCTTCGACATCAGCAATAGTAAAAACCACGACTACGACCACCGCCCACCTCCCGCCGACACTGCTTTCACACGGACCTGGATACTGTATTGGCGTTGGGTAGAGGACATGAGTGGCGACACATGGACACTGGGCATCTCGGGTAGACCTGGTTATGCAGAGCAATCTGCCATGGGAAACAAAATTACTGTAACATTATTGGCATCATCATCGGCGTTGGAGGCTATCTGGGAGTCTTCTGCTACGGTTCGCTGCCACGGCGACTTGGATATCTGCAGGCAGGCACGGAAAACACTCGTTTGTTTGGGACGGCATCACTCGCTACTGGCTGTCTGAACAATGCATGTTTTCGCTGTTTCGAGAGATAGATTATACTTGGTTTGGGAGCCACTGGAATCGCCATCCACTATGATTTGGGATGGTGACATGGGTAATGGGGCATAGAGCGAATCTTTTCTTGTAATTACAGATACCCACCATTGTTGCAGCATTTATTTTTGCATCGATGTCAAAGACACTTTTCTCGCGTTACATCTGCACTACAGAGTCCCGACGCCACACGCTTTCCTTATGCAACTCAAACCTAGTCTCACCACCATGCACCCGATGCTATGTGGGATCAGAGGTGACTTGAGCTCTGTCGTACACTGGCACCTTTCTTGAACCGCGAACAGAATTTCTACCCCAGGACCACTTTTCGGGCAGCGTGTCGCCTATGATGTCGACACGCGTCTGCAGACGCGATTTCCTGATCCATGCCGTGCTACCGACTTGCTGGGGCATGTGATCTTGGAAAGTCGGAGGGCAGAGCCGGGAACCCTGACTGGTCTCCGATCGTTGCGGATACAGTAATCGCCATTCCGGCACTCGTTACCGCTGCAGCACCTGACAGCTGCCAAAGTGGAGCATCATCGCCCTGCAGCTCAACGGTGTGCCCACCAATGTCAAGAACAGAAGTTTAGAACACCCCTTGGAGTACGGACAGATACACACACCGCCAGACGTAGGTCTCGCTAGATCGGACCTCGCTGCTACCTGGCTTTCGGGTCCGGGCACAGATCCTGGGCTCCAGGTCTCATGTGACACTCTCCGTCTTCTCGGATTGCGGCGAAATGTAGCAAGACTGGGCCTATATAGACTGACACTGGTGGTACTTCCCAATGTAAGGATACGGATCTTTTCACCTCGTACCCAGATTCTCGCACTATTTGGGATTGAGCTCCACTACCTAGGCCTCTCCACGTCAAGATCCGTCACTGGGACGGCTTCTCAAACAAGATATCCACGGTGCCATCCGCGATCTTGTGATGGATGGGCGCGAGCTCCTGGGAACTCTGTAGAACAAGCGACAAGGCAAGATCTTTCTTTTCGCTTGGTGCTGCAGTCTTGATCCTGATGGAGGGCTTGCCGGCCCCAGCAACGTCCTGTACGACGCCGAGCTCGTAGCGCCCTTCTGAATTCAAATCATGGTCTAGGATGGCGGCCATGGCGGCGCTCAGTCGTGACGTCTCCAAGACTTGCAGCTGGATGCCTCCCACCCCTAGAACGCCTGAAGGATGCTTCGTACTGCTATCCGATAGAGGGACTCGACGATCTCTTGGCGTAACATCATGACACCAGAATGGAGAAGAGCCTCTTTCGGTGCCCGTAGGGAACGTTACGCGCCACTGCAGTTCCACTCCGTCGGGCCTCCGGCGGCCCCCTGGGACAGGGTCTGTGAACGAGATGCCGGTATCAGTCTTGGATAGCCGATCTCTAATGCCGTCTAGTTCGCCAAAGGACTCATCTTGCGTCGTGAACGCGTAGTCGACTATTCCCGGCTAGCATAATGCGAGGAGCATAAGCCCAGGTCTCATGAACGAATTGTACTCTTAAGATTCTCACCTGCTTGTCCCACCTACAAGCGAGGTTTGTAAGCCCAGGTCTCACGAACGAATTGTACTCTTGAGGTTTCTCACCAATGTCCGCGACGCTTTTCCGGATCATCCTGAACGAAGGCAATTAATTCTAGGTATGATCCGTCGGCAAACAAGATTAGCTTGTTCTCGGTCTTGCCATCGGCATGAATGCCACCCGGGCTGAGCGTGAAATGATCTGTGATCCAGCCCGGAGGGTCTGTAATGTCCTTGTAAGGCAAGAGCAAGACCACATGGTCAAGCTGTGCGTTGATCGATGGCATCTCAATACCTCAGAAGACTGAAAACCGTGTGAAACATCCACTCCGCAGAGGTGAGGTCCATTTCATGAGTCGTGAGCGGAGCGCCCCAACGCCATCCCAAGGTAGGGAGTCGAAGGACGCGGAAGACTCGGACCAGAAAGTTGCGGCTCAATTGCAGCTGGCAAAATGATGTGCAAGCTTTACGCTTCGTAAGCCATGCACTGAATGGGCTCCCACAGGACAGGTCATCGCTTCTAGTCATTGGCCTGTCAATGCAAAGCCGACTTGACCTCGACAGAGGTGAGTGAGAGACATGAGTGTAGGCGTACCACAGCTTTTGCAAGAAGAGAGTCCTTGCCAAGATGTGGGAGAAATTCAGCCACGACAGTCTGACTTCATCTCTTCTCTTCTCCCACCTTCCGCGCGCCTCATGAAGCACTGCTCTTATCCAACAGGGAATTGGAACGAAACACACAGAGGCAATCAGACTCATCGCAGGCGACAAGTCCGCGAAGCTTCTTTTTGAGGAACACTTGTAACGCCCAATTGCTTGTCACATGTAAGCTGCTATGGGCGATTATTGATGCCACGAAAACCAGTCACTGAGCTGATGGCTGCAATAGCCATTACACTGTCAGCACTTTACGCACTCCGGCCTTCTTCCGGAACTGCTCATCTTTCCCGATCTCTTCGTGAGATCCCTCGCTCCGCCCTGCTTTGATAAATCTACGTACAGCAACATACGTCTCAAGTGTCTGCAACTCACAGGTCGAATTCTCGATAGCCCTCCAATAGCCCATCTGCAGTCTTAGTCACGACCGACCATATAGGGGCGAACTTCCTCTGCTCGTCAAAAGCGGGTATGACGCCAGGCAGATTGATATCATCCCACGCGCACCACGCCCGCCCTCTTTGCGCAGCGGCCGATTGATCGTTCCAAGTAACGTTGACGTGGAAAGTCTTCTCGAACTCCCGACTGAACAAGAGGATCTCGCTGCTCTCAGTTGGATCGGCCGGTGCTGGATCTTGATCATTGGCTCCTCCAGCGATTGATATCTTCGAAACACGATTCTCAAATGACAACCCGCAAATCTTCGTATTCCGTCCTCGCAAGGCGAACACTGCGCTGCTATTGTGACGTGAGATCTCAAGATCAAGCCAGTTCCGGTACATAGACTGCCGTGTCGCATTCCCTGATGGCGCAACATTCGGTGACAGGCCACGCCAGGAGCAACTGACAAGGCCTTTCCGGTTCGGCATGGAAGCATCACCGCAAGCCACGACCTCCCCAGCAGCACTTGGCATCTGATCAACGACTTGCTGAACGTAGCCGTCGATTCCAGTCGCGGTCACGTAGTTGGTGCCATTGTCTAGGTCGATGCGCTGCGCGAAGTAATATTTCATGCGCGCGTCTCTTGAAAAGGGTTGAGCAAGCAAGTTGTAGACGAGACAAGCTGCAAATACAATGAACATGAAGCTCGGTATGTGGTACTAGAGCCGCAAAGAGAGAAAGTCAGCGAGACATCTTGACAAAGTGAAAATCGAGAATGCCCGATATACTCACAGTAAATCGATGTAGAAACGGCGTTAGTGGAAGTAGAAGAAGAATGGTGAGTAATGCAAGTAGCAAGTAGAGGGGAAGGACAGCGCTTCCGTCGGCAGGCGTTTGATGTGTAGCAGACGTCAAGAGCAGCAAGATCTGCCCGACGACGATCACATTGATTGGCACTAGGACAAGGTACTGTAGCACCCAAGTCCACTGCGGCAGAGAGCTAGACCAGGCCTGTTCATCTTCATAAGGTCCACGCGACATTGCGTGGCTTCCGCCCTCGGATTCTTCTCCTTTGCTTCGATGATGGCGGCGGAAGCCAGTGAAAGTGTGGTGATCGTCGGGTCCTGTAATAGTCGTTGAGAGAAGTGACGAGCGCTCTGTAGGCTCTGTGTCTTCGTGATCATCTCCGCCAGGTCTGGCCAATGATCTGCTTTGAGGCCGCACTGACAGAGCGTCGTCTTGTGGCCCCAGGACATGCTTGACGTAAATCGATATGCTTGGAAGGAAGAAGAGCTCCATGTGTGAGATTAGCAATGCCACAAATGCCGACGCATTGTAGAATACAAAGACGTAGCCACTCGCGATTTGGAGTCGACGTTCTCCGACTGCTGCAAACCCCAAGCAAATCCAACTTAAGCCGTAGACGAAGCACACCCCAAAGGCTCGCTGCAGAGCCGATGGTCGAACATGAGCTGCTCCTGCCAGGATCAGCCACGCGATTGCGAGCCATCCGGAAAACAGCATGGCCAGAACTGCGTACTCAGAGCTGTACAAAATGTAAGGGTTGGCTTTGTTCACCAGAAACGCGAGCATAACAAGAGTACCAGAGGCAACAATGACCGCAATAAATGACCTGAATAAGCCCCTCCGCCCATGCAATCTGACGGCTTCGTCGTCATCGCTGGAGCGGAGGAAACGCTTGCCTGCAAAAATGTACCACTTGTCGTTCTTGCGTATTATGATTCCCAGAAGGATTAGTAGGATTGGTCCGGCCACAAGCAGCGTGACGGAGAGGGCGAAGAGTGTATCGATCTGGCCTACGGCAAAAGCTCGACCAAGCAGATCGAAGTAGAAGGCTTGAGTACCCTTTTTGTTGTCAACACCGCCGCTTTCGTCAAGGAAGCTTTCCAAATCATTGCCAGAGTGTGCGGTGAGTTCCTGTACTGTTGCGAGCGCTGAAGAGAGCATGTGCCACAGACTGTCCGGCGAGGTGTTTTGGGCATTATCTCGATCGGTATGATAGCGAGCTCGAGATTCATAGAAGGCGACGTCCAGGCCACGCATGCCGAGATCTTCCGTGAAGATTGTGTAGTCCGTTCCAGATCTGATGAAGCCTCGGCTGAAGCCGTCATTGCTGATCGAGGTGCCAAAAGGATATGGACTACTCGCATACGCTCTGGTAACCTCTGCGTCTGTGCTCCGAAACAGCGTCGCTCTTCCACCGGCACCAGCACCCTCGAGGTTCATGAAAGTGCGCGGAAGCTGGGAAACTGGGTGACGAACATAATTCCTTGCGCCGTACAACCCGTTCTCTTCGCCGTTGTTCAGAAGAGCGACGAGGCCTCTGCGAGGTTGATGTTTAGAGAAGGACGATACGAGCTGAAGGACGGTCACCACGCCGATACCGTCGTCCGTCGCACCTAGACCCGAGGAGACACTGTCATAATGTGCGTTTATCAAAACGCCACTGGACCCATCGTAGGGCTCTGTGCCTTTCCACCAGTCACCCTCCTTGTCATCTGTGCCTGGACGAGGGAGACAGAAGTTAGTCACATTCTCTGTGATGTTGAGAGGCTCCTCTCTCGCTCAAAGGCACTCACCGCGAATGTACACGATGAGATTGGTGCTTTCCCCATAGACCGTCCGAGCGCCGAGTACAGACGTGAAGTTGGAGGTGTCGTTGGCGAAGATTGTCACGGGTGCAGGGTTCTCGTCGGTGTCTATGAAGCCATGATCGCCCGTGTACACCGTTTTGTGCCGCACGTTGTTGTCGAGCAAGATCTGGGCAAGCCTGTGCAGTAAGAATTGTCGGACTTCTTCATTACGCCGACTACCCCTGAATGCACGAAACGACAAGTAGATCAGCATGTGGCCGGACTTCAGGTCGCTGATGAGCCTCCTCACCAAGGGTGGTAGCCATCCGTGAGCACTTGCAGATCCCGCCAGGCCTGTGTGATGTTCACTCCCGGGTAAGCAGCCGCCACTGCTGTCGCTGGCGGCGCACGCGGCACATCGAGATGCACCCAGAGCAGGACAGCAATAATGGCAGTGTAGATGACTGAGGCCAGCAGTGTCGTCTGTATTGGAAGGAATGCCAACGGGTTCCACGACCTTCGTGGCCCTGGCTCCGCCATCCTTAAACGCAAGGTCTAATCGCGTGCGCTCCGCCCTACCTCCAGTGAGCAGTAGCCTGCCACGCCTTCATTTGCGTGTCGAGATGTTGTTGCGCTACGTCTGTAGAATGAAGCAAAAAGTAGAGGGTCAGTTAGGCTCTACCCTCGTTCAGCTCTCGTGGCGATATCAATGTACATGGATGTCGCTTCGTCTCGCGGCCTGGGCGCGGTCCCACCCATGGCGACAGCCGATGACAACATCATCCTTGCCGAACCCGTTGAGACGTAGCTCAGATGCGAAGGCATCGATTGCACGGATGCTCCAAATCAATTCACCTCGAACAAGTCAGCCCGCATACTTCAAGGATACAGGATACTTCAGTCGGTCATGCCGCTACTTAATCCATTTACTCTCAGATTTGTGTCAACGAACACACTGAGTTTAAAAGACTTGATGCATTGTGCTGTATGCGTACGAAATGCATGTCGACGTAAGAACAGCTCTAACACTCCGCTACAACGCCGCGCAGTAATCATGGGTATCTTTTATTCCGCACACAATGGCGGTGGGCTCACCGTCCCAGCATCGCCTTTAACGCTCCGCCTTCGAAAACACGCATGCCCTCATGTCGCCACGCCGCAAAGAAAAGCAACGGCAGTTGCCGACAATGCACGCGCTACGCCTTTGCCTTACTGACTCTGATACATGTTACCCATCATAAGTTCGGTACCGCCAAAAAGCTCAGCGACGTTAATGTTTTGCAGATTGTCCTGGAATGCTTGCTGTCCGGGCCAGCCGTTGGGCAACTGCATGGCCGGTGTCTCACCATTAGGTTGACCATTGCTATAGTGCGTTTGTTGGATATAGCTCAAATTCCGTTGTGCAGCCTGCTGCTGCTGCTGCCGTTGTTCGATGTACGGTGGAAGTGTGAAGAACTGGGCCTCAATGTTCTCGTCGCGTCCACGAGCCGGTGTCGAAGCATGGTTGTGATTATCTACGCTGCCATAGCCAGTGTTTCCGACAAATGCGGCTTTGGCGTATTGCTGGTTATTTTCAAAAGTCGTCAGTGGCTGGTTTGGGTAGGTGAAAGGCTCGTCCGCTGTAGGAAACATCATCGTTGACAAGTCGGTCAGCTGTGGATTGGTGAAATTGGGCGGTAGTGTGTACTGTTGTACGCCGCTGGTCATTGGGTGAGAGACACTTCTCTGGCCCATGTTGGAAACAGTACTTGGATCATAAGGCCCAGAGTTTGAACTTTGTGGTCCATAGGGAGATGGGCCTGACCATGAGCTATCGTATGGTGAAGCTGCTCCAGATACGCCATTGGAAAGTTCCTTTGGAAAAGTGTTTGCTCGCTTGGAAGCACCACCATGGCCCTCTAGACTTGTCGCCGCGATGTCGGAGTGACTCCTCGAAGTCGAAGTATTTGGATACTGCTGCTGCGGCCCTTGGTCGTGAGTTCTCTTCTTGCTCATGCTTGGATTTTGCTGACCGTCTCGCATCCATGCCGGCAGTCTCTGAAAGACGATATTGAGCGTGGCGGTACAGCGGTCTGCTGCCATACTACGGGAGGCAAGTGAAGCCAGGACGTCTCTGCCTTCAATGGCATCTTTCATGACCGCCTCGGTCGTTGGATTATCAGGGTTCTCTGCCGCGAAATAGACTAAGGCCAAGATGGAAAAGAATGTCGTATACATGATGAACCAGAACGCGCCGTTGAGCAGGCCTTTCTGCTTCATCTGAGAAGCGATGTGAACAATGTTGCGCGAGACATTGACAAAAGACGCGGCGCAGGCGTATGCCCTCTGGTCAACAGGTTTGGATCGCTTCTCCATGGCCGTATAATGTAGGAATGGACGGTATAACAGCACTTGCGCATGGGCGTAGGACAAACGCAGCAACTGCTGAATCCGCGCATATCGGGCAGGCGCCTCGCACGGTGCTAGTATCGGTGGCAGACTGTTCTTCCACTCTTCCAGCTTGCCCTCAATTTCTCGGATAGTGGAGAATGATACCGAGTACGATTTATCCCCAGAATTCTGCGGGCTCTGCACCTTGATAGGGTAAATCTTGCGGACAATCTTTTGCAAGATCTGTACTAATCGTGTGTGTGCATTGAAAGCAGTCATGAGGGGAACTTCACCTTCTGGCATGGGCAAAATTCCATCCTTCGTGATGTACTCATCGTCCACTTCGGCAGGAAACTCTTGGTCGATATCTTCATCGCTTAGCGTTTGAGGTAAACCGAGCATGGCACCGACGTATATGTCCATCTTGCGAACGATCCAGAACACCCTTTTGCGAGTCTCGGCCTCAACGGGATCAAACCTGCCTGCGGCAGCTCGATGCAAGCCCATTCTCAGAGCAGACCGTAGGGCCACGCCAACGTAGGCATAGCACTGCGACATCTTGGCAGAAGACTGCAAAAACAGTATCATGAAGACCACAGCTTGTATGGACGAGAGATCCCTGCAGTCTGCGATGTCCATCAATTGGCGAGCAGTACGGAAGTACCCGAAGCCCTGCTGAATGGCGGTTTCGTAGCCATCGCGATCGAGCAAACTGTTATCGTCCTTTCCGAACAGGCTTCCAAGCGCTGTGGCACTGTAGAAAAGCGGGAGGAATTTGCTGTCATCATTGCTGTAGTGCTCGGCCGCGGTGCTGTAGATACGTTCAAAACTCTCCCAGAACGTCGGCTGATGTACCATCCGTAGCAGCGCAGCAGCATCGTTGATCGCGTACATGCAAAGTTGGCGCGCGATCTCCTTCGGCGGAAGATCCGTAGTTGTAGGGGACATTTCACCCATGGGGGACTCCGCAATGGACCTCGGCGAGTCCAGCATCTGCGACATCGGCCTCGTTTTGATAAAGGGCGTAGCCACAGTGTCCGGACCCATTAGATCACCGAGTTGCTCTCTCATGCGTCTCACGAAGCTCAACCCTGACGAATGGCCGTGATAGTCCCAATGACCAGTTTCGTCCATGTCCAACTGCGCCACTGCACGAACCATGGACTCTAGGCTAGTATCAGATTTCTTGTCTGCGCTTGGGGCGGAAGCCGGGCGTGCATCAGCCATGGCGTCAGTTGCTGCTGCAGGATTGCCTTTCCCCGGTGCCCCAGGAATCCAACCCTGCGCCACAGCAGCGTCGATGCCAGGATCGTTCAAGTCGAGGTTGGGAATCAATATATGTAATAGCGTCTCGGCGCGGTGAACGCGATGCTCAAGATTCTCGACGTACTGTGGTGCGGGGTTCCTCCGTCGATTGGAGGGTTGATCGTAGCTGCATTCTAGGAGGCCAATTCAATACTTCGGTCCACCACCTCAATGATCAGTATAAGTGTGGATGAACATACCATAACTGTATACGGTGCAGTGGGTGCAGGGCTGCTTGCCATCACATTTGATTTTTTTCCTTCTGCACTCATCACAAGCGCGAGTGACCCGACGTCGCTTTTGAGGTGGCAGATGTGGTTTTACAGCAGGAGCATTCTTGCCCGCAGCGGCGTCGGATGGGTTGGTAGGAGAGGTTTGGCCAGACTCCAGCTTCACATCGTGTTCGTCGACGCCGGAGTCAATGTCACTGGTGTGATTGTCGTACTCGTCGGGGGAGGCATACTCCATGATTGGCCCTGTGGAATGGATTGGCGCAGCGCTTGCGGTGGTCTTAGTTGTGCCACCTCCGGGAGAGTAGCTGTAGTCGAGCAGATAGACACGAGATCAGGGACAAGGTGCAACAGCGTACAGCAGTATCGAACATGGAAGGCGGTATCAACTCGGAACGTGTGCTCGGCGACGGCAAAAACCAGCAAAGGTACTCCGGAGTAGAGGGCCTAATGGACGGATATTCAAAGAAGAATTACTATGTGATGACGTCCCAAACCGCGGCTTGGCGGACGGCGTTAGTTTGCTGCAATGTCACGTTGAAGACGTGCCAGTGCGAGTGCCAGTGCGAGTGCCAGTACTAGAGTGGTGCAGTGCCCCGTTGCAGCAGAGGAGGGTTCAGCCTTGCGGCGATCCGAGAGACAAAGTTGTGGAGCTCCGTGTGGCAACAGGAACCGGGCCACCAGACCAGGCGGCCAAGCCAGCGAGCGTCCGGCCTTGTTGAGCCGACGAGCGTGCTGTGCAAAGTAATGGAGGCACTGTCGCTGGCATGCAGCAACGACGGGGCATGCAGCAACGACGGCGGCGGCGGTGGTGGTGGTGGTGATGGCGGTCTGGACGCGCGGACGTGGGCGTGGACGTCGTGTGCTCTATCTGTGCGTTGTGCGTTGTGCGTTGTGCCGTGGGCGGCGCTGAAGGACGGCCTGAAGGTAAGGTACACGATGTAGTAGGGGAGGGCAGAGATGATGCATTGAGCACAGGAGGTACCTGGCTTTTGGCACGAGGAGTCGTAATCAATACCACTGACACATTTGGCGAGCTTCCGCGTTAGGGTGCAGTGGTTAGGACCAGAAATGACGCTGCTCGGGCATTCTGTTTCTTAAGTCCACCGAATGGCTGATGATGATGATCCGAGCTCGCTGCCACCAGAGCCACCAGAGCCACCAGAACCACCAGAACCACCAGAACCCTCCTGGAACTCACATTGGCGTCTCCTCGTCTGCCAGTGTCTGCTACTCTGCCACCAGTAGTACCACTGTGTCTGTACAGTATGCACATGTATGCACATATACAGTCATAGAAGTACGAGGTCAGGCCTGTTGCTCTCAAGCATTATTGTCCTTCGTCCTTGTTTGACTAGCATGCTCTATCGACCCTCAAATGGCGCAATAGGCGGCTAGCATCTGTCGGCAGTCGCAAACCATATTGCTTGTGTCATCTGCTGGACTCCATTGACCTCAGTTGCCAACGTACGGAACAACCTTGAACGTCCGAACGCATCTTCAGAGGGACGTCACAGCGACGGCAGTTCGATTTTGCTTGGCCTTCTCAGCTACGCTACTATCCATTTTTATGCAAATCCAATGGCGCTCTCTGAGAGCGGGAACCCCATCCCTAACAGGTACTTGCATAGGCTGCTACATCGCAGCTAACAGCAACACCAAGATCCAGAGTTGCATTCCCAGAACCTCAGATGGCCGGCAGAAGTTATGCTCCTCCCTGCTTGGCTCATTAACCTACTCATAAAGCGGGCCATCATTTCTTTGCGAGTTTACTAGTCTATGGGATGGGACGGCAAGTCCGTACCTACAGACGGAAACGAGCCGCGCAGTCTAACTACGCAATGAACCTGCCAGTGTATGATGTGGCAGATAATGTAACCCTGTTCGGAACCGAAATACTCGCTTCGCTTTCGCGGCCGACCCGTCGGCATTTCGCAGTTTTCTTTGCCACAGACCGATTCACACTTCAGGTGCAACACTAGATGCGACGATACGCGGGCTCGCTTTCTAGCGGAGCGGCCGCTTCCTGCATATTCGTGGCGACGCGCTGCCATACACGTAATCCACAGCTCCATGCTTTTCTCAGGGAGTCTGTAGCGCTTCCAAACCCTCCACATTCCGCGCGCCAATGATTCATGCCTTATACGAACGCAAAGGATGTGCACGATTATCGTCTATTTCTGCACCACTTTCACACTCTTCCCACCCTCTCACTACTCCTTGTTCCGCGGCGGAAAAGCTTAGCTCGATCCGAATCCGAGCAACAGTGCGACAGGCTCCACTCATTGTCCTGGGTCCTCAGATTAATTGGGTACAGACAGAAACTCAGGAGGCGCTCCACCTGCCAGTGCCTTGATGAGTCAGCGGACTGGCAGACGGAAGCTCCATCTCAACTCGCGTTGGCAACATGCATCTTGAGACGCAAATATCAATGATCGATGAGCGTTGCGACTGAGATTATTCAGGTACTACCTCCTGCGGCATCATGACCTGGCGCACCTGCCAACTGCACGTTGGCTCCGTCGCCTAGCATTGTGGTCAAAACAATATATGATCTGGATCTTGGTAGCAAGATGGAACATCAAGACCGAGAAGGCTGATACGGGACGCAATTTGGCCTTACAATACACGGCCAGGCTTCAAGAGGCCCTTTGAGAAATGGCTGTTGTATTGAATCTGCTTTCATCATAACGATTGAACAATGCACGGAAATACAGAACTGACAGCTAATAGGGTCAAGAACGCTCGAGGCAGTATTGGTAAATTTCACATGTACAGATTTCTGCCTTACGGCCTGAACACCTCGGAGATCCTTCCGTGGACTTGCCGGCCGATTCGCTTCATATTCATGCCAAAGTTCAATCTGCGAGAACTTTTCTGGCCTGGCTCCATGAACGAACCAAGTACAATCCTTGTTCGTCCGTGAAAAGTCCTGCGTGGGGCCTCGTGCAACGATGTTCTGAGACCGCATCAAGACGTGCATCAGACACAAACACACGCGCCAGGATCTAGAAGTCTGACCGTATCATTGATGCGCTTCGACGTCGCATACCGCTGCGAGCAATGCGTGCGGCACAATGTCTATTTTTAGGGCAAACACGAGGTCCCAAATCGGTGCGAGAGACCAGTGGTTGCTAGTATGGGCCCTGCAGTTTAGCCTATTCGCTATAGGAAGCGAACAAATGACCGCAGCTGTCGGTCCTGTCTCTTGCGGAGATGAGAAGATTACTAGAGGCAGATCGAAAGCCGCGTGGAATCGAAGCCGATGCATTCGAGTAGGTAGTCTTTCGAGATTCCCATCGTTCAGAATGCGATCTCCATTATTGTTCGCGGGAGCATTGCTACCATCGGCTCCTGCGCAATTCCTATCAGCGCCGACCGATTTGACGAAGACGGAAGTAAATGGCTTCAGCGTTCGATACAAGGAGAGTCCTAATGGCGTTTGCGAGACAATCGAAGACGTGAAGTCATTCTCGGGGTAAGCATCTGATATTTATAAGCAGCAAGACACCTCCCAAGCTCATCAACAGTTTGCAGGTATATTGACGTCGAGGGCCTACTATAACTTCACCGTGTCACCTGGCAACACAATTCAACCCGTTCAATACCACGGTGCAGGAACGGATGCGGACCAACCTCTATGGGGAGGGCGACTGTGTCGACCAGCTACATGAATGCAATTACGGCAACGAGACAGATGCAGTTTGCTCAGCAGCCGATAACTATTGCTACGACCCGGCCGAATACCTCTACGACATCGTGACTGGACGCCATGAGTACGACCTACGTCAATTGAACCCCGATCCCTTCCCTTATACCGATTGGGTGGCATATCTGAAGAGACCAGAAGTTCAGAAAGCCATTGGAGCTTTCACCAACTTGACTTACTCTGTCACCAACTTGGGAGCAGGCACGGTTTCGATCGCGTTCGGCACAACTGGCGACGACTCGCGAGCTCTTGAGATTATTACTGGTAACAAGAAGCTCATCGATCAGGGCATTTACGTTGTCTACTACGCTGAAGATGCCGCTTACAGCTGCAATTGGATCGGCGGTGAAGAAGTCGCCGCCCAAAATTTCCGCAGCAGATTTCTCTTCGGCAGGCTACGAAAATTTCACAACGCCAGCCTCGTCACATGCCTCCAACTTATCAGAGTCATCCTCAGTAGCAGGAGCAGTCAAACAATCCGACAACTACGCCTTCGTACGAATCTACGACAGCGGCCATCAAGTTCCCTTTTACAAACCCGTGGCAGCCCTGACGCTCTTCGAGCGGATGCTCCAAAGGGTAGATATCGCGACCGGACAAGAGGTGATTGGGTTAGGGAGGGGTCATAAGAGTGTTGGGCTGGCGAAGAGCACTTATCAGAATGATCCAGCTACGATTCAAAGGGCTGTGACGGATGCGAATTACAGGTATGATGTTGAGAAGAATCTCCCCATCTGTGGAACGGATGCGTGATTAGATCGAGTTTCTGATTGTGAATGGCATGAGCTCTGGTGCGATACAATGACAGCCCAATCATGCAGTCAGTGGAATGACAGCTCACTGTACGTAAATCGTTTGGTTTGCGTACGGCATTAGCTGGGCCTTGTGTACTGCTTGCCAAAAAACAAAGCCCCTGGCCTTTCAGGTTGGTTGATCGGTGTTTCCCTATGCATCGCACATCGCCATCGGTCTAAGGAATACGTGAATCGTCTTGGTGCTGAAGATGAGAGAAATGTGCAATGCGTGGGAATCGATCATCATACGTATGTCAACCTTGCGACGTTTGACGCTATCTCCGCCTGAACTCCATCCGGGAGCCGCCAGGATTTTGCAGCTTCAATGACCATGCAGTGCAAAGAGACCGCCTAGTCTCTCTGTCCCCTCAAACACTCCGCATCGCAAAACTCCGAACGTCTAGTATCCATACTGAGCGAGCTGCTTTTGCACATCGCTGGACACCTTGGTCTTGGCATCAGCCAAGTTCTTGCGTGCGGCCTTCTTCTTCTCGTAGTATGCCTGGCCCTTGACCTTTCTCCGCTCCTCGAGACGCGCAACAACGTCCTGGTACTTCCAGCCGAACTCATGGCCCAGACGGCCGACGGTGCAGTACTTGCGGCCTGGCTTGAGGCGCAGGACACGCAGAGCCTGTGGGACGACCAGACGCTTCTTGTGGTCGTATGGTGGTGGCACGCCCTCAAACGTCTTCAGGCGCTCCATAGCCTTTGCGCCACGCTCGGTCTTGTGAGGAATCATGCCGCGGACGGTGCGCCAGAACATCTTAGCTGGTGTGCGGTAGTGCCATGGGCCACCACGCGAAGCGTTGTATCGGGTCTGCTTGCGGAGGAAAGCCTGGTACTTCACTGTGCAGAACTGTTAGCCTGGGATCGTAAGGTCTCGGATCTGATCGGTGGGATCGGTTGCGATCATGGCGGTTGTGGAGGGTTTCGGGAGGTGATGAATGCTGGACTTGAACGTACGCTTCGCGCGGAAGAACTCTCCCGAGATGTTGAGGGCCTCGCAGCGGACGACGACGATTTTCTGGCCGTTCAGCAGCTGCTTGGCGACAGTGGAGGCCAAGCGACCGAGGAGGTGGCCCTTGCCGTCGATGACAATCTGTAGACATGTTTTAGCATTGGAGCACATGAGAGCCTGCCAAAGTCCACCAAGTCTTCACGCCGCACGATCCAGTCCTCGAGCCACAGCACACACAGCACTAGAGACGGCAGGATGCTGCTCGCGATGTGCCACTCGCAGTCTCGTTCTCTTCCCCCTCTTCACCTCCCAGCATAGCCAACGTATTGCTCCTGTGCGCAGACTGGGCCTCATCCTGGCGCTCCGGCAATGCTGCAGCTGCTCTGGTCGAAGACGGCGGGAGACAGAGGGGTGCGGGCGCATACGTACCACCGGTTCGAAGGTCGACATGGTGACTGGTGACTGGCGGAGCGGTATGTGGGTGGTGTTGGCGGGTTTGAAGTCGCTAGGTGTGTCGCCGCTGCCAAAGTCCAGAGCGCACGACACAGATTGACAGAATAATGTGGGCGGTGCGGCCGGCTTGGCGCTTCTGCGGTTACCTCCGCTCGAAGCTTAAACCTAAGTGGAACCTGACTGGAGACGAGCCTCAGGCATGTTTCCTGCGTCATCAGCAGCGAGCTTCGACTGCAACTTTCTCCAGTAGCGGTAGCGGGAGTAAGGTATTATAGTACACGCGCAGTTACCTCCATCCAACATACCTCCATTCAACATACCTCCAGCCGCGACATCTCCAGCCAGGACACATCCAGCCAGGACACCTCCAGCTTGTTCGGTACACGCCCGTACGAGGCTACTGTATTCACTGACTGCTGGTGGAGCACCCACCCACTACTCAGTCGGTGCTTGATGCTGGCGTCTCCTAGCGTGCTGCTCGAGAGAGTCGCCCATCTGGCTGCCTCACTGTCGTTGGAGAAGACGTCGCTCGTGCTCGCCACCGCAACTTTCCTCTACCTCGCCGCCATGTCGTGGACCTCGCGCCTCGGCAACCTGGGCCGCTTCTCGCCCTTTACGCGCTCGCCGCCTCAGGGCTCGACCAAAGTCAGTGATGCCGACTTCAGCTACATCACCGCCGACGACCTGCGCAAACACCAGGCTGAATCCATGACCAACCCGCAGCAGCAGCACCCTCAACACTCCGATCCCGCAGTCGACTACGGCCCCGAGCGGAACACCGATGTGTTGGTCCTGCGCAACAAGAAAAAGGAATACGCCGTGCACTTTCCCGCCTACAGCATCGCCAGCGGCGAGCTCACCGTAGGTCAAGTGCGGAGCCAGGCCGCCAAGACGACTTCCGTGACAGACCCCAGACGTATCAAATTGCTCTACAAAGGCAAGAATCTCAAGGACGATGCGAGAACATGCAAGCAAGAAGGCTTGAAGGATGGCGCGGAGCTTCTGTGCACCATCGCCGACAGCCTTCCGGAGTCTGCGAGCGACAGCGAGTCAGACGACGAGTTCGCAAACGGCATTGCCGAGCCGGGACCCGCTGACGGCGAATCAAAACGCAGGCGCAACAGAGGCAAGAAATCCAAGCGTCGCAACAGACGAGAGGACGGTGCGTCTGGCACCTCCACGCCACAGCCTGCAGAGCCAGGTCTCGGCGTACCGCACAGCCAGCAGCCTTCCCGCACACAGTCTCCTCGTCCGCCAGCTTCTCCAGCTTCGCCGCTCGAAAAGCTGAAGGAGCTTTATCAAAAGCTGCAGACCTTCGTTCCGGACTGTGAAAAGTATCAGGCCGCGCCACCTGCAGATCCCGCCAAGAGGGACTTTGAGCATAAGCGCTTGACCGAGACCATCTTGACACAAGTTCTACTGAAACTGGACGGCGTGGAAACAGAGGGCGACGAAGAGGCTCGCATGAGAAGAAAAGAGCTCGTCAAAGAAACACAGACCTTGTTGAACAAATTGGACGCAGTGGTCAGGTCTTAGGAGCTATTGGCTGCCTGCCGTCACATGCCATTCGCCAGATTGGCTGACCCTGAGACACGTTGGTATGCTCTTGCTTGCTCTTTCCTTTGACGGTATTTTGAAGCATGTGGGATTCGCATGAGGTTTTGCATGGCATGGCGTTCGGCGAAATGAATACTGTTTTCTTTTTCCAGCCGATCTCAATCCACAAGCAGCTTTTCGAGTTATGCGGGCAGACTCGAGCAGACTCCAGCAGCACTCTCTTCAGATCTACGCGCTCGAGCTCCTCAGGGAAAAATAGTTGATATCATGAAGAGGCTTGTTGGGTGGTGGACTTCTTGACCTCGTGACAATGTCGTATTGAAAGTGGGGCCGGAGGTGTGGTCTGAGGCGGGATCTGCCAGGTTGGATCTAGAAAGGTATTGCGTTGCCGAGCTTGATCAACCTTCCCATGCCATCGCTCCCCCCCCCCCCTTCGTGGCTTGCTCATGTAACCGACTTCCTATTGCCCGACGAGACCTCCATCCCCAATCCTCCTGATTAGTCGACGGAGGTCAACACGTACTGAGAGCAATATGTCCGTTCTGTCGACGCTGCTCGAACCTTCTTGACCTGGCTTTCGCAGCCAGTTAATAGACAGCACAGCTTTCTGACCTCGTCTGTCGGTACCTGGACCGCTCTTGTCTCATGCATACCGTCCTCACATACACATCGAGGCCACCTCTTGTCATCGCCGTAGGTTCTCTCGACTCACAAAAACGCCCCACCACTCGATCAGATTCACATTGAGCACGATCTTGCAGCCGTCGTGTCTCAGCCGAGCCAGACGTATCACCACCGCGACCCAAAGAAGCACCGCCACATTGTGCATATAGCTCTACCAACTCGCCCAGCATGTCGTCGGCTAGGAAGCGTCTGTCCACGCTCGCTGCGCATTTCGCCCCTTCTTCGAGCTCGCCAACTGCAGCCGACAACAGCACCACGGACAATATGTCTCCCTCAATCGCACAGCCCGCATATCACATACATCAGCTTAGCCCGACGTTCTTCTTACCAAGAGCTGCTCTTATAGAACCAAATGCAACCGCCATCTTCCACAAAACCGCAAACGGACGGATGCTTCGGAGAACCTATCAAGACACTGCAGACCGAGCTCGAGGATTGGCGTATTATCTGAAAAAGCATGGGTTCAAAAGGGTTGGCATCCTTTGCACAAACACTCCGGCGTTCCTGGAGTCGATATATGGCATTGGAGCAGCAAGTGCTGTCAACGTGGCCGTCAATTACAGACTCAAAATGGACGATATTACATACGTATTTGAGCACTCTGAAGTCGATTTGATTATCGTTGATGCGGAATTCCGCCCTCTCTTGGATGGCTATCATGGGAAGCATCCTAATGTCCCCTTCATCGTCGACCTGGACACCGACAAGGACGAGGGAGAGTTCGACAAAGCTGTCATAGAAGGTTTGCAACACGACGACAGCACAGGCGGGCACGGCTGGGCTGGTCTTGAAACCCAGGTGGGCATTGAGGACGGCCTTGTTGCGCTTGCATACACATCTGGAACGACGGCGCGACCAAAGGGTGTGGAATACACTCATCGATCGGCGTATTTGGCGTCACTGGGAAACATCATCGAAAGCAATCTGAATGTGGCACATCCACAAGCTTCGAGATGCCACTATCTCTGGACGCTGCCAATGTTTCATGCGATGGGTTGGACCTTTCCCTGGGCCGTCACTGCAGTGCGAGGTACTCACTACTGTCTTCGCAAGATCGATTACCCATATATCTGGAAGCTGCTGAAAGAGGAACACATCAGTCATTACAATGCTGCTCCCACCGTCAACACGCTTTTGCTGGCGGACCCAAATGCAGGGAAGCTTCAACATCCCGTCCGCGTGACTGTTGCCGCCAGTCCGCCGACCGCGCATCTTTTCCAGCAGATGGAAGAGCACAATCTGCGGCCAGTCCATGTCTACGGCCTCACAGAAACGTATGGCCCAATCACAAAGGGCTATCAATTACCGGAGTGGGAATCGTTGGAGAGGCATGAAAAGTATGCAAAGATGGCACGTCAAGGGCATGGGTTCATCACCTCCCTTCCAGCTCGAGTGATCAAAACGAAGCAAGATGAGAGTGGCAAATGGGACGCCAACGAAGTGATCGAGGATGTAGCCAAAGATGGCAAGGAAATCGGTGAAATTGTCTTCATTGGTAATATTTGCGCACGTGGATACTACAAAGACGCTGCCGCGACCAAGAAGCTCTTTGCCGGTGGCGTGCAACACTCTGGAGATTTGGCTGTTTGGCATCCAGACGGTGCTATTCAAATTCTTGATGTAAGCCTCCTGAACATGCATATCGCTAGTGATGTGCTACTGACGTCGTTCCCAGAGAGCAAAGGATATCATCATCTCCGGTGGCGAAAACATCTCGTCGGTCGCGCTGGAGAGCATGCTTGTGACGCATCCAGACATCCTCGAAGCAGCATGCGTTGCTGTATCGGACAAACAGTGGGGTGAACGGCCTAAAGCGTTCGTTACAGTCAAGACGGGCAAACAGCAGGGCACTTTGACGGGCGCGGAGATTATTGATTGGGCGAAGAACAAGAGTGGGATTTCGCGGTTCATGGTTCCAAAAGAGGTTGAGATTATTGCGGAGCTGCCCAAGACGAGCACGGGAAAGGTGAGGAAGAATGTGCTGAGGGATTGGGCCAAAGGCGTGAAGAGGGAGGCAAGTTAGACGGAGACAGACCTAGCAATGCTGACGTCTGTTCAAAAGACAGGTCGGGAAGGTTGGACCAGGTCAATGATTCTGCTCGTGTGTACATAATCGAGCTGGCTTATCTTGTGAAGGTATGCGCCTTGGAGGGTTTGAGCGCGCTTTGCAAACTCTGACCAAGACGACTTTGAAGAACAATATTGGTCTTCCTCGTTTGGGGATTACTTCATCACGCACGTCCTGCGGCTTCTTGCGTCTTCCTTCTTGCATGATGTGACTGCAAGGACAGGCAAACGCGCCTACGTCACGTGGGTTCATCGTGCAACGCGGAGTTGGCTGCCACATAGGTTTGCCCGCGCGGTCTTGGGTCGAGTGTGTACAAAAGTGTGCCAGACAACTACATACTGAAGCTGACCTTGACCTATCGTGCGACGTGATGGCATGGCCTTTTGAGGTTGACGGTCTGTTCGAGATGCAACGGGTGGGCTGCAGCTGCTTCCAGGCCTGATGGGGCACGTGGCGATTACCAATGTCGAGGTGCATGCTGAGGGTGGAATGAATATGTAACTTACATGTATGTAACTACTGTCGTGAATCTGTTTCTCAATTCAGATGTCAGAATGGTCGAAACGGCAGGGAAGCGAAGGAAGCCAAGCCAAGCGGCGGGAGCTAAGCCAGCACAGGGCAGCGGTACAGCGGTACTCTCGAAGCTACATATAAGGACACACGATCCTCACACCCGACCCGGCGAGCCACAGCCCACAGCCCACAGCCCAAAGCCCAAAGCCTACAGCCCACCGCCCGCAGCCCACACGCGAAGTGCCCTGCCCTGCCCTGCCCTGCTCTGCCTTCAGCCCATCTAGCCAGCCAGTCCAGCGTCTGTCTGCTGATTGGCGCACACATTCACACACTCACATTCACACACACCAATCACACTCCCATCAACACATCAAAACACCTTCACTTCGGCGACCTTCGACCACGACTTCCTACCGCGTTGCCTTCTTGCTCTCAACTTCAACCGCCTTGGCTTGTCTTCAAGGTTGTTACGGATCCCCCCACTGGCGACCGCGACTGCATCTCGATGGACGTGGCCGCTCACGTGTCGATCGCCATCCCGCCTGCATTTTCACTTCTTTTGTTCACGCCGTTGCATTGGGCTGGCGCTGCGCACTCATGATCTCGACCCGCCGCGCTTGCAGCACTAATACACACTGGAGTCTTCATCGACTGCGCCGTCGCGGTCGCCATGTCTGCGTCGCGGTAAGTGTTGTCAATCAAAGATCACGTGACTCGACCGACTGACCCTCGCCCCCCCAGCCTTGACCGTCTCGTAGTGCTGCTTGAGACCGGTTCCACACAGCTTATCCGTAACACCGCCGCACAACAACTCGCGGATGTCCAGAAAAACCATCCCGACGAGCTCTTCAACCTCCTCACCCGTGTGGTTCCTTATTTGCGATCTCCGTCCTGGGACACCCGAACTGCTGCCGCCCGCGCCATCGGCGGCATTGTCGAACATGCTGAGCTCTTCGATCCCAATGCCACTCTGGATGGCGGTAAGCAAGACCTGACCCTCGGCTCCGATGGCCAAGTCAAACGGGAAGACGACGCGGCATCAAATCTAGCGTCTTCCGAGCAATTGCAATTGGGAAGCCTTGATGTCGAAGCAATCCTGACCCATGGCAAAGAACTTCTTGGTAGTGCCGGGAAGCAGTATGACTTCAAACTGGCCGGCTTGAATGCATCGGAACGATTAGCTGCGCAGAAGAAGACTCTCACCAAAAGGCTTGGTCTTGGCGGAGAATACATCGAGGACGATCTGGTCACGGAAACAGATATTGCCATTCGTACATCATCTTTTTCGGCCTCGAACTTACCAAAGATCGATACGAGTGCCACTAGAAATGGCAACGAAGACGCCATTATGAAGTCTCCGGACGAGGTTCCACCCCAAACCCCAGCGGGTGGGGAGATGAGCAAGCGGCAACTCAATATGCTCAAGCGCAGGCGAAAAGAAGAGCTGAAACGCGACAACAAGAAGTTCAAATACGACTTCGCTGTGCGCCGGGGTAGCACGAGTGTCGCTCAGACTCCAGCGGACGATCCCAAGCAGGAAATCAAGCAGGAGGCAGACCAGAACGGCAGCTCAGACTATTTCTCGCTGGATCGCAAGCCGGGAGGCGACGATGACTCCAAGGTTGTCTCGGAATTTAAAGGCATGCCCGTTCCAGAAAAGTCAACACTGATGTCTGAAGCTGAGGAAGAAGGCAAAGAGTGGCCCTTCGAGCGTCTTTGCGAGTTCTTGTCCATAGACTTGTTCGACCCGCAATGGGAGATTCGGCACGGCGCGGCGATGGGCCTACGAGAGATTGTTCGTGCTCACGGTGCTGGTGCGGGACGATTGGCATCCAAGACTCGCGACGAGAACGATCAGCTGAATTGGGCATGGTTGGAAGACTTAGCGTGTCGAATTTGCTGCGTCTTCATGCTTGATCGATTCGCAGACTACGTTTCAGACAACGCGGTTGCACCGATTCGAGAGACAGCTGGCCAAGTTCTGGGTGCAGTGCTTCAATTTCTGCCGGCCTCATCTGTTCACCAAGTCAATCGTATCCTTTATCGACTTGTCATGCAGAAGGATCTCAAGGTCACCCGCAGAATCTGGCACGCTTGCCATGGCGGCATGATTGGCATGCGGTATCTGGTCGCAGTGCGCACAGACCTTCTGTTCCAGGATCGATCATTGATGGACGGCGTCCTCGAATGCGTGATCAAGGGCCTGGGGGATCAAGACGATGACGTTAGATCGGTCAGTGCAGCTACCCTCATCCCAGTGGCGAAGGAGTTCGTCAATGTCCGCGCCGACGAGTTGAGCCATCTCATCAGTGTCGTCTGGGAATGCTTATCGAGTCTCTCGGACGATCTCAGCGCAAGCACTGGCTCTGTCATGGACCTTCTGGCCAAACTTTGCAGTTTTCCTGAAGTCCTCCTGGCCATGAAGCAGAATGCGGCTGCTGATCCGCTGCAATCATTTGACGAGCTCGTACCACGGCTGTACCCATTCCTACGCCACACAATCACCACCGTCAGGTCAGCTGTTCTCCGTGCCTTGCTCACATTTATCAATATTGAGGGTACGGATACCAAAGGCTGGATTAATGGTAAAGCCCTGCGCCTGGTCTATCAGAATCTATTGGTGGAGCGCAACGACGGTGTCCTCAAGCTTTCGCTGGATGTCTGGAACGCGCTGGTGGATGCGATTGCGGCGCAAGGACCGGAGGCGTTCAAGCGTGAATTTGAGCCGCACGCCATTCCGCTTGTGACTCTCACGATTCATCCATTGGGCGTTAGCCGTCACCCCATCCCCATGGACTCGACGTTGTTCATCAAGCCGTCTGGACAGACCTACGCGCCTCTTGCCAGCGCCCACCGCGCTTCGCCGGTCAACGGAGCTGATGCAGCGAAGAAGCGACGCAAATCTGACAAGAAAGAGAACTCGGCACCCCCGCCCACAACAACCGCGCACAACATAGACGCGGCCATAATGCAGGGCGACATTGATCTCGTTGGTGCCGATGTGATGATCCGAACGAGAAGTTTAGCAACACGCGCTCTGGGCAAGGCGATCTCGAATTGGCCAAACAATGATCGACATGCCTTCTTCGCGGCAGAGTTGCTTCCGCATTTGAAGTCGATGTATGGTTCCACACAACTCTTCACTGCAATGGCTTTTGAAGGATATGCCTTATCGAGTTGCGATAAAGAGTCCCTCGCCACCGAAGCCTGCGCAGAGCTGAGGGCTCTAATAGAAGATGACCGCCCTGGTTGGTATAGCGACTTGACGAGCTATCTGCGGATCGCGCGGGCCCAGTGTCAACAGCTGCTGAATGCTTTCCAAGAGCAGGGCCATGTTGCTGGAAGCAAGCTGCCCATCATTGCCGTTGTTTGCCAGGGCGAGCCAGAAGCTGGCAAGAACGCTTTCTCCATCGGCGATGCTGAGAAGATTGTATCACAAGACTTTGACAGGCTGAAGAAGAGTCTCTCCACGGTTCAGCGCATGACGGCGGCTGAAGCCTTGAACACAGCAAAGCTTGACGCTGGAAGTGCTATTGGCGACGCTCAGGCCGCACGGGCTCAGGCCGACTTGCGCATTCGTTCGGCAGCAGCAGCAGCTCTTATCGCTTTCCAGGCGGTTCCAAAGAAGCCACAGTACGCCATCAAGGCTATAATGGACAGTATAAAAGACGAAGACAACATCGACCTTCAGCACCGGACAGCTTCAGCGGTTGCCAGCCTCATCGTCCAGTTGGTGGCCAATCAACGTCACAAAGTGGTCGAGAAGGTGGTGGGAAACCTCGTCAAATTCTGTTGCATGGAGACTGGAGAGACACCCGAGTTTCATCCGAACGCCGACCGTGAAACGGGTATTCTCTCGTTACAGAAGGACGAGGATATACAAGACCGCCCTGATGCTGCTAAATACGAGCGAGAGGTCAAGGCTGCGCGCATCACCCGCCGTGGGGCAAAGGATGCATTGGAGCAGTTGTGTCAAACCTTTGGCGCAGAACTTTTCGCCAAGGTTCCAGTTCTTCAAGCACTGATTGAAGGTCCTGTCAGGCACTGCTTCACGGACGACTTGCCAGACAACATCCGTGACCCGGATACGACGCTCGGACAAGAAGCTGTTGATGCGATGTCTACACTGCGTGCTCTGGTAGCAACACTGGACTCGACGCTCCACTCTTGGATCTTGTCGCTTTTGCGTTTTGTCGCAAGGGCGCTACAAAGCAAGCTCGCCGTTCTGCGATACACTGCAGCCAAGTGCTTTGCCAGCGTCTGCAGCGTTATCACTGTGCAAGGCTTCACCATGCTTGTCGAGCAAGTCATCCCACCCATCAACAATGCACACGAAGTCACCCATAGGCAAGGAGCAATCGAGTGCATATATCACTTGATCCAGGTTATGGGCGATGGCATCTTACCATACGTCATCTTCCTCCTAGTCCCAGTGCTCGGACGCATGAGTGATTCTGACCCGGGGGTCCGATTGATCGCAACAACAGCATTCGCCACGTTGGTCAAGCTGGTGCCCCTAGAGGCTGGCATTCCGGATCCGGAAGGTCTCCCTCAGAGTCTCCTTGACGGCAGGGACCGGGAGCGCAAGTTCATCGGCCAGATGCTCGATCCCAAGAAAGTCGAAGTGTTTGAGATTCCAGTCGCCATCAAAGCCGAGCTCCGCTCTTATCAACAAGAAGGTGTCAACTGGCTGGCTTTTCTCAATCGCTACAACCTTCATGGAGTCCTCTGTGACGACATGGGTCTTGGAAAGACTCTGCAGACACTCTGCATTGTCGCCAGCGATCATCACTTGCGAGCTGAGGAATATGCCAAGACGCAGGCGCTGGACAAGCAACGCTTACCATCCCTTATCATTTGCCCTCCCACGTTGACTGGGCACTGGAAACAAGAAATCCGGACATACGCGCCTTTCTTGCATGCCGTAGCATACGCTGGTCCCCCTGGCGAACGTGGAAAGGTCCGGGATCAGCTTGACACTGCTGATGTTGTCATCACTTCGTATGACATTGCTCGGAACGACATCGAGATCTTGGCTCCCATAAATTGGAACTACTGTGTTTTGGATGAAGGTCATTTGATCAAGAATCCGAAGGCCAAAGTGACTTTGGCCGTAAAGCGACTTGCCAGCAATCACCGCCTCATCCTCTCGGGAACGCCCATCCAAAACAACGTGCTCGAGTTGTGGTCACTCTTCGACTTTCTCATGCCGGGTTTCTTGGGGACTGAGAAAGTCTTTCAGGATCGCTTTGCAAAGCCCATTGCCGCTAGCAGATTTGCGAAGTCATCTTCGAAAGAACAAGAAACGGGCGCGTTGGCCATTGAGTCTCTACACAAACAAGTTCTACCGTTCTTGCTTCGGCGCTTGAAAGAGGAAGTGCTGAAAGATCTACCCCCCAAGATTCTGCAAAACTATTACTGCGATCTCAGCGAGCTTCAAAAGCGACTGTTCGACGATTTCACTAAGAAGGAGTCCAAGTCGTTGCAGTCAATGGCCGGCAATCCTGACAAGGAGGCGAAACAGCACATTTTTCAAGCGCTCCAGTACATGCGAAAGCTGTGCAACTCACCTGCAATGGTGATGAAGGAAGGTCACAAGCAATTCGCCGCCATCCAGCAACTACTTGCCAAGGAAGGCTCCAGCGTGAAAGATCCAAAACACGCACCAAAGCTTACGGCACTTCGGGACTTGCTTGTAGACTGCGGCATAGGGGCCGAGTCAGCCGACCAAGGAGGCGTGCCGACTGCAGACCAGGCGGTGTCCCAACATCGTGCCTTGATATTTTGTCAGATGAAGGAGATGCTTGACATGGTCGAGAACACGGTGCTCAAGAAGATGCTTCCAGGGGTCACGTTCTCGCGATTGGACGGCTCTGTCGAAGCGTCGAAGCGTCAGGATATTGTGAACCGGTTCAATTCCGATCCATCCATTGATTGCTTGCTTTTGACCACGAGCGTTGGTGGTCTGGGCCTGAATCTGACGGGAGCGGACACGGTCATCTTCGTCGAGCATGACTGGAATCCGCAAAAGGATCTGCAGGCAATGGACCGGGCGCATCGTATCGGCCAGAAGAAGGTGGTGAACGTGTATCGGCTGATCACGAGGGGCACACTTGAAGAAAAGATTTTGAATCTCCAGCGGTTCAAGATCGACGTTGCATCTACTGTGGTGAATCAGCAAAATGCCGGTCTGGGGACCATGGAGACGGATCAGATCTTGGATCTCTTCAACCTGGGCGAGACGGACCCGAACCTTGCGATTAGCGACAAGCCGGAGGCCAACGGACTGGATGAGTCGAACGCCGTCGACGCCGAAGGCAACATGCGCGAGAAGGGCAAAAAGGGTATCCTCGACGAACTGAGCGAGCTCTGGGATGACAAACAGTACGAGGAGGAATTCAACCTCGATGGGTTCCTGAAGACCATGAAGGCGTGAGGAGGTAATGAATGGCATTTAGCGAAATATCATATAGCATAGCGTAGGCGTTGGGCAAGGCCCACGGACACGGTGAGCTTGAGGGCCCAGCTCAGGCCCGGCGTCATCTCGAGTAGTATTTGAACCGGTAGAATTGTAGAATTGTACGACTAGGGGCTGCAATGAACGGAGTCCTTTTTCTCGGAGTCGTGTCTTGTTTTCCTCGTCTGGTTGCGCAGTAGTGCAGTAGTGGTGATGGTAATGGCAATGGTAATAGTTGTAGGAGTAGGGACAAGACCAAATGCAACTGACGATGGAACGGACGGGTGGGAAAATGGGATCGCGTCTTCGCTCGGGAACCTTCGGGTTGAGGAGGTTGAGCGAGCGCCAAGCTGGCCCGAGCGGCCTCGCTCTCTCCTTGACCTTTTGGAAAACAAATTCCATTCATCTCGACCTTGTCCTCATCACTTCCGCATCGCGGCATATCACCAGACACTCCACTCATCTTTCTTTCCCTCTACACAGTCAATTCGACATTGAACCGCCGTCACAATGGCTAAGGGAGAAGGTACGCCTGCCTACGCAGCCGCCTGCGCCTGACACTGGACGCGAAGACCACTGCTAACTCACTTGCGACAGTCAACCAGCAGGAGAAGTCCTTGTGCGTATATCCCCCATCCGCCCACCGCACACCGATGATGCCTCGCTCGTGCTGCGCCGCTCGATGCTCGAAGCCCTCGCCGTCGCCGCTCTTGTCGACGCCGCCGCACAAGCGCCGCGGCGCCGAGCGCGTGGCCGAGCTTTCACGGCGCACCTATCATCCATTCATTGACTGGCATCGAGATGGACAGACACAGCTGACATCCATCTAGCATGGGCATGCCTGGCTTCGTCGTCGACTTCTTGAGTACGTAACACCCAACCCCCTCTGCCGCCGATGCGCATACACCGTCCGTCACGGCGGCCGAAGCTCCGCACCCGGAGCTGGAGCTCGAGATAAGAGCTTGGGAAGCGCAGGCGGTCCGCGAGTCCCGATATTGACAATTCTCTAGTGGGTGGTGTTTCCGCCGCCGTCTCGAAGACCGCCGCTGCTCCTATTGAGCGTATCAAGCTCCTCATCCAGAACCAGGTACGTCCAGACAAATCGCGCGCGCGCTACTATTCGGCAAGCCGCCGTAAAAGCAGTCTGCATAGACCTGGCTTCAATGGAAACAAAGCTGACTAGTGTGCGTGTGTGTGCATAGGATGAGATGCTTCGATCCGGCCGTCTCGACCGCAAGTACGATGGTATCATGGACTGCTTCCGTCGTACCTCCGCCGACGAGGGTGTCATCTCCCTCTGGCGAGGTAACACTGCCAACGTCATCCGTTACTTCCCGACTCAGGCCCTGAACTTTGCTTTCCGTGATACCTTCAAGTCCATGTTCGGCTACAAGAAGGAGCGCGACGGCTACTGGTGGTGGATGGCTGGTAACCTGGCCTCCGGTGGTGTAAGCTCTTACCTCTTGGGCATGGTTGACAGACCGAAGAGCAGCTCTGACTCGCGTACAGATGGCTGGTGCCACCTCCCTCCTCTTCGTCTACTCTCTCGACTACGCCCGTACTCGTCTTGCCAACGACGCGAAGAACGCCAAGTCCGGTGGTGACCGCCAGTTCAACGGTCTCGTCGACGTCTACAAGAAGACCCTCGCCTCTGACGGTATCCTTGGTCTTTACCGTGGTTTCGGTCCTTCCGTTGCTGGTATCATCGTCTACCGTGGTCTCTACTTCGGTATGTACGACTCGCTTAAGCCTGTCGTGCTCGTCGGCACACTCGAGGGCAACTTCCTCGCCTCCTTCTTGCTCGGCTGGACTGTCACAACTGGTGCTGGTATCGCTTCCTACCCTCTCGACACTGTCCGCCGTCGTATGATGATGACTTCTGGTGAGGTAAGTACCGGCAAAATATTTCAAAAGACGACTATGCAATTCAATACTAATGTCCAATGTAGGCCGTCAAGTACAAGTCTTCCTTCGATGCCGCCAGCCAGATCATCGCCAGGGAGGGTGTCAAGTCTCTCTTCAAGGGTGCTGGTGCCAACATCCTCCGTGGTGTCGCAGGTGCTGGTGTGCTCTCCATCTACGACCAGGCGCAGCTCCTCATGTTCGGCAAGAAGTTCAAATAAGCGATTCGCCCTCGCAGCCAACACATTTGAAGAGTAAAAGGTGATTGACAGAACGAAAGACGGGTTCGCATGCCGTAGCGATTGCGGACAAGGTGGAAGTTGATGTGGAATGCATTGCTGCTCTTGCATGGAGGTGGTTTGGGCAGGCAATCAGGAGCATGAAGCGTTGCGCAGCGTTACAGAAGAGCGCAATCCGTGTACCTTTATTCCGGCCTCGGCAACAACACTCTTCCCTGTATTACAATTGGTTGCTCGTACTAAAGGCGTATAGAATTGATTTACGTGGTGTTTCTATACTATTGCACGTCTGCGATTCCTCTCGCAGTGCCCGTGAGGATGTGTCTTCCATCGCCGGCGGTGCTCGCTGGTACGTGTATTGCTAACCAACATGAACACTGCACATTCAGCGCTACGTCATCGGCAAAGTGCACTCAAACAAAGCCTACATGCACCTTTGGCAAGGGGGCTCCGGCCACATACACCACTTTCCCTCAAACAGGACTTGAACCATTGCAGCAATCAACGCCGCTCAAGGCGCAAACGAAGGCCAACACTGCAGACTGGCTACACAGCAGACAGCTGGCACAGTATACATTGTACTTTGAGCAATAGTCCTGTCCGCCAGCTCCTAGCTCTTAGCTTCGTGCTCTCAGCAATGCCTCCAGTCCCGGTTCACATAGGTGAGACGCTTTCCTCTTTTCCTCCCCTTGGCCACAACTTGTTGGGCAATTGCATCGGCCGGCGTGAGCCCTGACACGTTCTCGCGCGGCAGATGATCCTATCACACCGAAGAGAGCACAAGACATAGCAGCAACATCGCCATATCCTCCTGCGCAGCCAGGCGCTGTCCTTGTACCTGCGCCTACTGCACCATCCACCCAGGCACAATCCGCAGTGCAATCTCAGCTCGCGCCCACAAGAACAATGCCTGCTCGGTCCAACTATGCTCCTCCGCCTCCTCAGCCCGGTCCAGTGCCCGTCCCGCCGTTGCAGCAGGCTTCCATACCTGTTCCGAGCACGCTCCCACCTCCTCCAAAGGCCGGTCAGACAGCGACAGCAACGGCGGCGGCAGCAATAACAACGCCTCCGCAGATGAACATGTCCCCTCCTGAACATAACTATGCACCGGTGCATGGCACATCGCCTTCGACTACAACATCGTCAAGAGCAGGGCCAGCCACGCTGCAGTTCGGTGCAGCAACAGGACCGCAAATACATGCCGGCTCAGGTCCACCGGGATATCAGCAAAATGTGAACGCGCAGGAGATGACCTCCGCGGCACGCGCTAGCCTCGACCAACAAGAGCGAACAGAGAGCGTGGCTGCCAATCTGGGCTTTGGCAGAGACGGCACGAACGACACGGCGGGAAACATGTGGAAGGCAGTACAAGGCTGGGCCAATACTGCTGGGACCTCGCTCAAGCAGGCCGAGGAGGAGGTTTGGAGGCGCATCAATAAGGGATCGTAGTCAAGATGATACAATTGGTTCACAATATGCCATACCAGGTTGTGCCACAACTGCTTGCATGTGCCCGAGGGCGGTAGTGGTGAATCAGCCAGCGCAACGAGTCAAAGTTGACAGGTTGGCCAATCAAACGAGCCGCATTTTGAGCAATTCGCACTTCAAATCTCAAGCACATGCACCCTTTTCATCCTTCAATCACTCCCTTCCACAAACGCCTTCGTCGTCTTTGATATTTCGACCAGCGCAGACATGAACAGACCTCGCAACCGTCAATCAGATCGATCTCAACAGCAGCAGCCGACCAGTGGGCGTGGCAGAGGCCGTGGCAGGGGCCGTGGCCGGGGAGAATCTCATAGGTCTGCCTATTCACCTGTACCCACTGTCCACGAGGTCGTATCGGGAGCCGCTGTTTCCATTGTGCTGAAACAAGATCAGCCTACAGGTCGTGAAGTTCAAGGAATTGTATGTCAAACCACATCGTCATACTTTCGCACTCCCTCGAAAGACTCAAATGTCGGCTGATTCTTCCCTCACATCAGGTACAAGATCTACTCACGCGTGGCAACCATCCCCGAGGCATCAAGGTCCGGCTGCAAGATGGAAAGGTCGGGAGAGTGCAACGAATGGTCAACGACGTCAACGACGTCAACTTGGGGTCAAATGGAACGCGTGATGAAGGCACAGCGACTGATGTTGTCAATACCTTGTCGAGGCCACCGACCCAGCGTGACGTTCGGAATGACCACGACCAGCGCCCTCCACCTCGAACGTTGGCGGACTATCTACCTCAATCGAACAGCGACAGATATCCACAGCCAGAGACGATCGACATCACTGCCAAGTGTCCCATTTGCGGACTGTTCGAAGGCGACGAAATCGCAGTCTCTCATCACGTTGAAACCCATCTTGGCTGATAAGAGCGTTCGCTGCAAGCTGGTCCTGTTCTGCAAAACTCCAACGAATCAAATGACCAGGTCTTGCCCTCATACTGAAAGATCGACTCTCAAACCCCTTGAGCACAGCTTTCACACTTGTTGGGGGTACTGTCCAAGGCAGCACAAGCTGCTTCAATCGCATGAGGGAGTTTTGGGCTTCCAGCCCAGGATTCGCAACGATGGACCGACGAGATGTTGACTACCTGTGATTAGCGTCTGCATTCCCTGGGGACCCAACTTCCTTGCCAGAGAAATGGCACCTTGAATTGTCGGCTTGTCCCATAAGTGTGCTCGGGAGTCAATTCTTGTCCACACCTCACGGAACAAAGCCGAATTGTGGATTTGAACTGGACTTTGAACCTCGGCAGATTCGTCGTAGGTACTGAAAATAACATGCTCGACTTTGCAGTCGAACTTCAGTAATGAGTTTCCCAGACTCTCTAGCAGCTTTGCTGCATCCCGAAGGTCGTTGATGTGGCTGAAAATGAGAATGCGCGGCATGGAGTCAACACCCTTGGGAGATCGACTCCCATCCGTAATGCGAGCAAACCATTGAGCGGCGACCTCCACACTCATATCATTGTGAGCAGCATCCAAGTAGAACATCCACCGTCCGTCAGGAACGGTCTGAAATCGTCCCGGCCAAGAGAAGCCATTGATTCCGGCCACGATATCCTCTCGAGTCAGTCTACCATTTGCTTGCTTGTCGAGAAAGGCCTCCGCGGCAGCGATGGCTAGCGACGCATTCTTCCTTTGGACGTCAGGCTGCAAGACAATAGAGTCCTCTGGAAGCCTTCGATCTGTGTCGATGAATTGCACCGGCGTGAGCTTTTCGGCACTTCGATCGCGAAGAATTCGTGCTGGAGCTGCATCTTGGGATGCTGAGAGTGCCACTGCACCTTCTTTGAAGATACCGGCTTTGTGCCATGCAATGTTCTCAATGGTAGGGCCCAAGGATGCAACATGGTCCATACCAAGTGATGTGACAGCCGTCACCACCGGCTTTTGAACCACATTCGTCGCATCGTACTCGCCGCCGTTATGTGTCTCGATTATAGCAACGTCCACTTCCTCGCAAATAAAGACGTGAAACGCCATCAGGGCTAATAGCTGCAAATACCGAGGTCCCTTCTGAAAGACATCCTTTGCAGGGTCATACTCAAGTCTCAGCTGAGGAAGGCAGTCGTATACTTCAAAGAAATATTTCGCAAACAAGACAGGAGATATGGGCTCGGAATTGATTCGTATTCGCTCCTCTGGTAGAATGAGATGCGGTGACGTGTAAAGACCAGTCTTGTGTGGGTGTCCGGTACGTCGACCGTGCGCTCGTAGGCAAGACTCTGTGAAGGCACAAGTCGATCCTTTACCTTTCGTTCCGGCAATGTGTATGATATTGAGACTGTTCAGGTCTTGTTCCTGCAAGTTTCAGCTGTGGTCTTCCGAACGTTGAGTCCCGCGGGCTTTGTCGTACCGAATGACCAAGAGCGTGAAGCCATTCAGACATGCCTGTGATGCTCGGCGCCCCTCTCAAATCTGGAGTCTCATTCGATTGGCCGTTCGTGGTTCTACTTGCATCTGTCGGTCCTGCTCGTTGCGGTCGGCGCTGTCGCCGTTGCCGCTGCAAGATCCGCAGTGCATTCTGTTGCCAGGTGAGTCAAAGCAATGTGTGTATTTTCAGAGGCAATATGTACATCGTAGCTCCTTTCCTCGCCTTGTTCGGTCATCATGGTGGAAGTTGTACGCCTGGTCAATCCTGTGACAGTGAATTGGGAATGAGTGCGAGAAGCGGCTCTCATGACAGGAGCTAGACTCAGCGTACGGATCTGGGGCGGTGGCGGAGGGCGCGTATCATGAGCGGCTAGTCACGAGGATGGTGAGACTGCTCTGCGTCTATCATCTCTGAGACTGCCGCATGCAGATGTATTGTGATGCAGTCCGTGATGGAAGTATGAACTCAGTACTGTAAAGGCATTAAAGTCGCGTGAAGTTGCACGAAGGTTTCTTGGAATTTTGTCTACATTCCCGCTTTTCGGCGCACGCATCATACAAACTGAGCTGATATTAGGCAAAGCTGATAACGCTCTTTAATGAAGCTACCTTCTTCCAAAGAAGAGAAGAGATTGTTTTCCCAATGATCATCGTAGGTGATTGCATAGCAGCGCTTGTGAGAGCTCTTGCCAAGAAGAAAGTACAATCGAGCGCGTGACTCTTGTGCCGACATCGAACTCTACGATCTTATGGCTTGCAGTGCCTGTGCTACCATTCTTGGTAAACTGAGGCGTCTTGCCTCACGCAGAGGCAAGAAGTCTCCAAGTCATCCCATACTTAAGATCCCTCCAGCTAGGGCAAAAAGTACCGCAGCCATCAAGGACATCCGTCGCAAGAACTTGTATCCGCCAGTCGTCAACTTCTCTTTCCGCAAACCACTTTGACCCCTGTATTGATGGTCAAAGTCTTCTCCAGAGATGAAGATGCTGCGTAGCCAGAACATGAACTGACGTTGCGGCCACATCGCTACGTTTAGTCCCGTCTTTGGATTGAGAGCCCATGAAGTGCTGAATGCTACGGAGTATTTGCAAAAGATCAGAGAGGAGGGGGAGGAGGAAAGGGCAAGCAATGTCTAAATGTGAAATGATCCGGTTCTGAACCGCTCTGTGACAGCCTTGTCCTGTGGAAATAGCTTGTGGTGCAATGAATAATGCGCCCAGTAGTGACTATTAACGGAGTGTGGGTGCAACAACATTGAATGCTGGAGGACTGGGAAAGTGGGAAGTGGGAAGGTGTGTGAGGACGGCAAACCTTCTCGCTTGCGGCCCCTGCAATCAATCAGAGACTGCCCAGGCCCCCGACCTCAGACGCTCCCTTCTGCTCTCCCTTTGGACCTGCGTGCATAGCAACAAGTGCCATACGCCGATCTACCCATCTACCGACCCAGCGTGCGTGCAGCCCACAAGCAAGTATGCCGGCCCGACGAGGCGACATAACCGCGCATCGGCTAGAGATTGAGCAAAGGACTGCTGCGGGCGCTTCGTGCGAGCAGATCGCTGAGGAGCTTCGAGCTAACCACGGCCTCGAGGTATGCCTGCTCCATAGTCCACCTGGCACCTGCTGGCCTTCACAACACATTTCCTGACTTCTTGTAGATCTCGGCAAAGACCGTTAGTCGCCACCGCGTGGCATGGGGTCTACGCCAACGAAAAGCCGGGACTGGGCGGAAATGTACGTGTACTCTCGTCTTCATACTATTGAACCGAATCTCCCCAAATCAGCACCGCAAGGTTGCCCAGAGCTTCGTGCAGATGAGAGGAAGAACTTCCAGGCTATGGTACCTGCGACAAACATGTGCTCTTACATAGCATGAGGTCCGCATCTACGGCTTTCAGCACTCTTCTGTTGCGCACACTCTGTACTGCCATTGTGTCTAGCGCCACGTAGCGAGCTACAATTGAGACGATGCTTCAGAAGGTCTGACGCTGATGGTTGCAATACTGTCTGGTAGCATCTTGCTTGTTTGCGCAGTGCTGACGATGCAGATAGTCCCAGATCGAAAAAAGGTGAACAAAGGCCGTACCAAAACACAGCAACAAGATGCTCGTAAGACGGATATCACGGCGAGGACGCACGCTGGTGAGACTGCGGAGCAAATAGCTGCGGCTTTGCAGGCAGAGGGTGTCTCACTCTCAAAGGGCGTGTCCACTGTCTGGCGACTGCAAACTCTCTGGCGTCTCATTCCGTACGACGAGAAGAGAGCTCGCGGCAAATACTCTGAAGCCGAGAAGGCGAAGAAGGCAGCTGCTCGTGCGCAAACCCAGAACCAAGAGCAGCAGCTGCCCAAGAAGAGAGGCCCACGCAAGAAGGAAGTTGCCGCCCCTTCCAATCCAACGGAGATTCAGCACTACCCGAGCGAATGCTCGTTCGGACCGCAGAAACGCGCTCCTATTCTAGCTCCCGCTCCGAGACCGGAATCTGCCCCTGATGACGGACTGATCAATATCGACCCTATCGATGTAAACATGGCGTCCGATGCCCATGCGACACCTGGTGGACAGTATCAACAGTACGCTTCATCGGCGGCGGCCGCGCCTACCTCTGTGGACTTAGCAGCGGAGCTCATGTCAGCAGACTTCCTTGTCGACTTGGCCTCGAGCACGCTTGCCGCCGCTCATAAGGTGAAACAACTTTATCTCGCACAACAGGCTCTGCGCCCTGCAGACGGTTTGACAACCACTATTCCCACTGCAGATGATATCACAGCTGCCAAGAGGAAGGTGCAGGAGGCAGCTGCCGTCATGTAAGTTGCGTTCTCCCTCTCCACTCACATTACGGGGATGCCAAGTCCTATGACAACGATTTCGGTGTGCAACAGGACTGGTGCTAATTTCGAACAGGCATGATCTCGCCAACCCAAACGTTACCAAGACGTGAGAGACGCGGAACATACACACTACAGATGCAAGCACCGGTGATCGTAGGAATATATGCTGGAACCTGAAATGGGCCCGAGGCTCGACCATACCTGGGTCTGCCAGCAGGACTTTCTTTGGCTTGTGCTGTTCTTCTGTGACAGTATTCAGGGCCACAGAATTACACGCAGTATGGCGGGTTGAATCCACCTTTTTGGTAATCCGCCCATAGATCTTCGAATGCAACGACAAGACTCGCTGAGAGAGGACCTCCCTCACAAGCTGTCACATTCTCCTGCATTTGCGAAAGGCTGCTGGCGCCCAGGATAACACCGTCTTCGGATCCCAATGCCGAGTGGTACATCAGCCATCTCAGCGTGGACTCCTTCAATGTCAGGCCGCATTGTTCGCACGCTTCGCTCAGCTTGCGATGAAGTTGTAGTGTCAAGTCGTTGACGTACCTGTGGATTGCATCCCTCATCAGTATTTGTGTTTCACAGAGGTTGTTCTGGGGACACCCACATCGCCTGGAAGTGTTTCATTTGGTCCATTCGACCGCCGGCTGGGGGCGCCCTGAGCTCTTCCGCTATCAATGGGTCAGCGACGTTCTTCGACACGCCAAACATCATCAGTCGATTCAACATGGAGTTCTACCCTGAATGCTTACCTGGCCGAGAGAAGAAGCCTCCTGCAAGCGGGGAATACGCGTAAAAGCTCATTTTTAGTCTGCGCAAAGTCGGAAAGAGCTCCGTCTCCGCCGTCCGCGCCAATGGATTGAATCCACCTTGATATACGGAGGGAAGGAGCCAGTTGCGGGACTTGCAGATGGTGTGTATTTGCTCTACTTCGTCTCTGTTGAAGTTGGACAGGCCGAAACGGACAAGTTTGCCCTCTTGATGGAGCTGGTTGATCGCCTCGCAGGACTCTTCGAGTGGTGTCTGCCTATCTGGCCTGATGAACAGTTAGTAGAAGGTTCGCCAATGTGTCAGGCATCGCAAGTCTATGAAAGGCTGCGGTTGCCACAGATTCTGCGACGATCTGAGCAGTAAAAACAGGCTGGGTGCTACTCTGGGGGCATAATACTGACCCATGAAAATAATACAAATCGATCTTCTCTTGCTTCAAAGCTGTCAGAGAGGCATCGGAGTTCATCCGTATGGACTCTACCAGCGATCAGTAAACGTCTCTCACGATGAACAACAGTGCTCAAACTCGTCCGATCAGCGTATCATCTCTCGCACACACACATATACTTACCTTTGCTCAACGATCCAGGAGAAAACCCCGGTGCCTTCGTCTCCACCTCGAATTGCGCTCTCACTGAGGGTAATTGGCCCAACAGCTCTTCGCTCTTGCCAGAATTGTAAACCCTCGCAGTATCAAGCTCCTTGATTCCGCGCTTTCGGAGGAAGTCCAGGATTGGTGTGATTTGTGCAGAAGTTGCCATGCTTGCTGAGCCTGAGGCTACGGAAGAGCCCATGAGCCCGGCGATGATTCGCACCATCGTGATTGATGTCTCCGGATGAAGGGTTGGTAATGGTGTAGAAACGAGTCAAGAGAGGGATACGTACAGCTATCCTGGGATTGTGGTAGTGTCACCCAACATTGGATTTAATATCTCTATCAATCATGCGTGCGTTGAAACTGGTAGATCGTCTATGACTAAGGAGAGCTGGAGGACACGGCCGCATTGCCGCAATTTTGCACAACAGCGCAGGATTTGGTCAGCAGACCAACCCCACCAAGGCAGGTGAGAAGAACGGAACCCGGTGTACTAGACTACGTGAGGTCGGCGCAAATAGCGCATGCGTTAGGGACAATGGATATCAAGCCCCATCGAGATAAGTACTTTTTTGGGAAGCAATGTGGAACGGCATCTTGGGTATCGAGCATTGGGGATTAATTGACGAGCTGAGCATAGATAGGAACAGGTTGAACAACACTCAAAACGTCCCAACTCCACAACTCCCGCCACTATAGGCAAGATTTTTATCAGTCTCTCGTCACTATCCCTCACATTTCACCATCGAACATCTTGGAGTGTAGTGGCACTGTTTAGCTCAATGCGGCACTCCACCGCCTCTGCCGTTGTTAATGTAGGCATTTGCCAGCTGCGTTAAGAGGGGCTTGGCAACAGGAGCAACTGTCTCCCAATTCTTCTTGCCCTTCTCGAGCATATCATTGAAGCCTTGATTCTTCTTCCTGCTGCCTCGTCTCCTGTCGTAATCATCGTAGTTATCATCGTAGCGATCATCGCGCCTTCGGTCATCCCTTCTGGGATCCCGGCGGTCGGCATAACGATCGCGGTCTCGTCTCGCGTCACGTCCATCAGTTCTATAGCCTCGGTCATAGTCATCCCGGTTAGATCGACGAGGCCGGTCGGTACCATAGCCAGCATGAGGGTCATCGCGGTGGCGACGATCTCTGTCATCACGGCGTCTGCGAGGTTGCTCGTATTCGTCGGTGTCCCCCTCTGGAGCGGGCGGTGGAGGCCTTCGATCATGCTTGGACCTTGGACGCACAGGCGGCTCTTCGTATGGATCTCGTGCAGGCTTGCTTCTTGGAGGAGGCTCATCATATGGATCAAGACGATCTCTATCGCGACCCTTTGGACGTCTTGGTGGGTCCGGTTCCTCATGCCCGTCTCTTGCTCGCCGGCTTTTTCGCGGTGGTGGTTCAGGCTCCAAGTCTTCATAGGGGCTGCGGGTCGGGCGAGCAGTCCTGTCTGGTAGCGGTGCTTCATCATACGGGGATCGCTTGCTTTTCCGCTGTCGCCTTTCGTTCGCGACCGGGTCTGCTTCACCATTGGCCAAATCATCATAAGGACTCCTGCCACCTTTGCGGTGCCGGCGATATTCGTCACCGTGGCCTTTCCCCGCGTCGGTGCCGGGGACTGGTATCGCGCCTGGGGAAGGTCCATCTTCAGCCGCAGCTTTACGGGTCTTCTCAGGCTTGTCATACGCATCCCGATCTTCGCCTATGGGAGGCGGTGGAATTTCGGGTTCGTCCTGTGCCTTGTCCTGACGCCTTTCATCTCTGTGACGGCGACGAGGGACATAATCAATGTCTTCGTCACTCGTATCGTACGTATCTGTCCTTCGCCGTGCACTGGAGCGCGTGTCATCTAGTCTTGTATCACGCGCCTTGGGCGGCGGTCGACGATAGACATCATTGTCGTATGCATCGTCTTCCACGTCTCTTGGGGAGCGCCGTGGACGATCTCTCGACCGAGACCGTGGATCGTCTGGGTAGGAGGGCATGTGGCAATGGGTTGAGGATACAATGGGTGCTGATCTTGGTCCTTTTGCGTCGCAACTATGGGAAAAGCAGAAGAGCGCTCGTGTCTGCTAGTCAGGGCCAGCAGGTAGCAGCATGGTCGCAGCGAAGAGAGGGTGTTGGTGCGTCTGACGGGTGTAGTTAAAGGTCGAGAGCAAGGTCGAAGGATTGCTGATCTGCAAGGCGACGTCAGACAGCGATCCCCTGTCCAACCGTGACAACCACCTCCTCGGCACACCAGCTCCAATTTTTCCACCGACGTGTTTCCAATCGCTGATTCCCCGGTCTCGCACCGGCCTCGCGCACAGAAAGGGCAAAGCACACACCCACGCAACGTCAAGCCACTGCACGCGGGCATCATGTCGTGTACCGACTGCTGCAGTGTTGGTTCGTGGTCGTCTTCCGACCACACGATTCATAGTCATGTCACGATCATGGTACTGCTCGTATAATGGACACCAACTGTCTCTACGCACATGTAACATGCCACAACACCAGCTGTCATGCTATTCGTTTCTTCATGCGTCACTCCGCTCGCCGCCTCCATGGCCGCCCTCCACGTATGCTTGTAGCTGACGTCTTGGACTTTCTGGCAACGACTGCGCTTTCGTGATCGATGATGTTCGTCTCTGCACCGGCCCCGTACTCTCGCGGGAGGCACGTTCTGCGACAGAGCCCTGTCGTCTTGGCGGTGCAGGCAAGGGCGAGTGACTCTGAGACAATGAGGGATCCTCCGCCGGCACATGGTCTCGTCTCGAACTCTTGGTCCTGCATGAAGATGATGACTCGGTCGCACTATCCTCGATCAGCGGGACTCTGCGAAGCAGCTTGACGCTATCACTGCGTCGCAAGTCGCGTTTGCTGCCATGTCGTGTCTCCGCCGTGGTGTGATGAATTGATGGCCCTGCAGTGCTCGCCATCTCGAAGCTGGACTGCTGCGTGCGATTCCCATCTCCCCAAGCAGCGGCCCGTCTCCTCTCGTGCGGCAATCTGGCATAGCCTTGGATCGACTCTGGCTTCCACGGCGGGCTCTCGCGACTGTTAAGCCCATGCCCGGCTGTTGCAAAGGGGGATGGAGACAACGGCGCGAGCTCACTGCTCCCAGCCTGGCGGCTATGTGACTTTGGCGTGAGGGCGTTGTTTAGGGAAGACCTCAATCGCGCGATGACTTCGCCGCGTTCGTCGTGTAATTTAGAGAGGTTGTGCAACTCATCCTTCAGAACTCGAAGTTCCTGCGTCCCGTGCTCCAATTCTGCATCCTTCTGTTCCATCAAGCACGCACCTCTGCTTATGATCTGTTCTTGTTGATAGACGACCGCGTCTTTGGACTCGCAGAAGTCGCGGAGTCGTCGGAGCTCCTCATCCCGCCGTAAGATCACGTTGTCCACTTCATCCTGTCTACAAGTCTCAGCATTCTGCAACGCCCGCTGCAACTCGGTCGTTTGTCGATCAGCATTTGAAAGGTGGCCTTTCTGCTCCAAGAACTTTTGTTGTATCTGGTAGTGCTTCGACGCCCATATTTGGAGAGCTGCGTCTTTCGACCGAATTCCCGCGTCTCGCGCCTCGATCTGATACTGATACTCCCGTAGCATGACTGAGTAAGTGGCCATAGTGCCCTCCCGCTCTTTAAGATCGCGAGCCAAGTCTGCGATAGTCTCGTCTGCCTGCGATTGTGCAGTCCGAAGCTGCTCGAGTTCCAAATCTCTCTGTCGAAGGGCGTTTTCGCTTTGCCTAATATTCTCCTGCGCTCCACGCATGAGTTCCTCGAGCTGAGCAATCTCTCGGTCCCTAAAGGCTACACCTTCAGGAGCGGGCAGGTCAATAGACTCCTCAAAGGGGGGCCTGCGAACTGTCTGAGGCTGGCCTATATGTGCGTTGCAGGCGTTCTGGGGCACGTCTGATCGCGCGTCGAGCTCACTTTGTAGCCAAGAGAACTTCTCAGTAAGGCAGTCTTGCCTGGACAAGTCAGACACGTAGAAGTGAGGGTGACTGTGAGACGGCTCGTATGCCTGGCCTTCACCTGACAGCTTTACATTAGAGATGTCGCTTCCGTTCGGAGTGAAGCGGTACGGGCATAGAGCAAGATCGACTCGATCTTCCAGGTCTGACACTGTCTGCTCTATATCAGCAACACGGGAGTTTAGGCCACGAACGTCAGTCCGCAAAGAGGTGAACAGCTGCCAGAACAGAGGTCCGGCGGGCAAAGAGATGGTGTTGCGTGGGAACATTGAGGACGCGATAGTTGGAGAGTCAATCATGGTGGTGCTGGCAGAGCTGCCGGGCCCGGCATGAACGGTGTGACGTGGTCGCTCCATGTGAGTGTGGCTCAGAGACTCTTGTATGGCAGTCAAGCGCGACTTGACATCTTCGATGTCGCAGAGGAACGAGTCTTGCTGGAGGTCGAGGCTGGCGGGCGACCGCCGGTTGTACGAGGCCGCCATCTGAGAGACGCGGGTCTTCAGCAAGTGCAGCTCTCGTTGGAAAGCGCCTTCGTCCATGGTATTGGCGTAGATAGATGACATTTCGTCCTCGTTTGCTGGATGCCGGGTGCACGCGGACACGGTCGTCAGGCGCAGTAGCTCCGCTGTTCTGCTCGCGAATCTTCTCGCACGCGTCTGCACTCTCACTGATCAGATGTGAATGTAGACGCTGCTGATACGCTGGATCGATCTGCGGTGGACGAGCTTGGACACAGATGGGGAGAAGGAGCAGAATGATGTGGAGTGGGTGGGAGAGAATGTAGTCAAATGTGAGGTATAGCTGATGAGGTGAGGCGGGGCAAGACCCGTGGCAAAAAGTCATGGTGCATCTGCTTGCTCGTCTCTCCAGGTGTCAGAATCTGTGTCGGAATTGAAAACCAACTACTTTTCCATTCTCTGAATACTCCTCGGTGCAAAACGCCGCTGTCGATGCTGGGTATACCTGCGCTATCCATTCCCCGAACTCACGCGACCAGTGAGTTTCTATGCGTTTCTGGTCAATCATAAAACCTGGACGGCCACTTGTTCAACGTCCCTTTCCGCTAGACCTGCCAGCTATCGTACGCCTTGTTTCGGCGTGTGTCATGCTATCGTAAAAGTGCAGTTGCCCACGTGTTGCTCTTCGCAAGACAGCCGCTGTGAGTGCCTTCAGTGCCCGCCTGCCTGGTCGATCGTTCAGACCGAGAACTTGGCCTTCGCGCGACTGCTACCCGCGTGGGCAGAGTCTGCATGACCGCTGAATTCTACAGCCTCGCCGGCGGGGAGGTTAAGGACGTCCTTGAAGCGTTTGCCGATACGCTCAAGGCGCTTGCGGCCCTCGTCACGATCTTGGCCCTCGTCCTTGCGACCCTTGGGTGGCTGACCAGCGGTTCGTGTCCAGAGCCCGACACGCCAGAACGCCTTGCGAATGTTGACCACGACACCCATGACCTCGTTGTCGTTCTCATCCTCAAGCATCTCGCCGATTCCGCCAAGCATGATGTTCAGCCAAGTCTCATCGTTCGCCTTGCTGCCCTTGAAGGTGTATGCCCAGCGTCCGCCATACTTGTTCTGTGGGTCTTCCCATTCTGGGCGTACGCCCGACTTGAAGAGGTGGTAGTCAGACTTCTGAGCCAGCTCTGAGGCGGGTGTGATGTTGTTCTGGCAGTCAACAAGTCAGTTCATGCGAGTGCGAGGCCTCGCGAAAGCGCCGGGACACTGAAATGGAGGAGCAGGTACTTACGTAGATGCCCCAGAACTCCTCCACGCTGTTGAAGCTGATGACCTCCTTGAGCAGCTCATTCCAGTCCTGCTTGCCGCTTGGAGGCTTGGTGAACCACAATGTCCAGGTATGCTGCAAAGCGTGCTTGACATTGAAGTTTTGCGGATCATCGAAAACGGTCACGATCTTCTCGCCGTCGGCCGGCTTGTCGCCATTGGCGCCGTTGGTTGCGTCGGTGATGCCGCCCTCTGGCGAGATGGGGATGGTGTCGAGCGGCACAGGCTCGGACGGATTTGGTGCTGGCGTTGGGCCGTTGGTCGCGACTTCGGCCATGATAGTGGCGGTGGTGGACTGACGAGGGCGACGGGGTGTGCGAGTTGGATGGCGGCGCGTGAGGCGAAGTAGAAGCAGTACGTAGGCAGCAGAGGGCAGTAGAGTGCGGCGCGCTGGGCAGACAGAGTGTCGGAGGGGATTTGAAGGAGTGCGCAGGCGGAATCACTGGCGGTAGAGGCCTCAGAGGGTGGAGGTAGGAGGTAGTATTCGGTGATGGCAGGCGCGGCGTCAGGCAGGCGTCGACCAGGTTGTTGGTAGGTGCGAATGCGGGTGTAGACAATGTTTGCGAGTGATGAATGTCCCGAGGGAGAGAGTGGTCGAAGCTGTGCGGTTGCAGTGCAGTCAGTCAGTCTTGCCGTTCCTTCTTTCTTGTCGTCGCTGCGGCTTGGAGAATCGGCGCTCGGCGGCCGCTGCAGGGTCTGTGTGCGCTAGCCGCATGAGGCAGGGCAGCCACGGCTTCGGGGCTTGCATGTGCGCTTTGGCAATCACATGCACATCAAATGCGAGCAGCGATCTGCGCCTGCGAGGCTAGACACGTGACAAAAGTGCAGAGGCTGGCCGATCTCTCGGAGCAGTTGCAGCATGACAGGGGGAGAGCGCATGTGTCCAAGACATGTCGTCGATTGCCTCCGATTCTGTTGAGAGTGAGCCGCATGCAGCCAGTCCTGATGCCTCCCAATACGCAAATGGTCGTCCGGCCACGGCACACAGAGATACAAACAGCGACGATGACTCGACTTCTGCTGAAGGACCGGATGAGCGGTTTCACGGGCCGGACAGTAGCTGGAGGCATTATACGCGCAAGGAGCGAGACCTCGCCCGATCCCTGGACCAGACAGAGAACGACGACCTAAGCATCCACCTATACAATACGCACAAATGGAAACTGCGTTGTCGGCAGCATTCACTCCCCAGCGCCATCCGGCCGTGGGCGGCCAAAGACCGCTGGCTGCAGCCTGATCACACTGGCAAATTGCCTTTTCATCCCGATCGCCAATGGACAGCCTGGCCTCTGAAGCCGCCGGATGTTCCACGAAGCTCTGAGGTCTGGGGCCAAACGACTCCTCTTCACGACGATTGCGACACATACCGCAGACAAGAGTCTTGGAGGCCAAGTCTTCAGCTACAAGAGCTGATCACAGCTGACTTCCTCCGGCATGCCAAGAATCAGTTTCGCCTTCGAGACTGCCTGCCAATACAGACGTCACCTGCTGCTGAAGGTCACGCCGGCTCTTTGCTTGCACTCTCCAGCTCGCATTCGCGAGCGGTGTCAGGCAGTGACAGCGAGGGCGGGAAAGACCACGCTTTGTCTGGAGACGATGAACTAGAGGTTGAGAACTTTGACCGCAGCTTGGCGCCTGTCTTGCTCGCGGACGACGAGATCAGCAGCATGCTAGTGAAACCTGCAGTCCGTCACGTCATAACGAAGCTGGACGATATTCTTACTGGGCTTCATCGTAGCAGGCGAGGGCACGGAGCAGAGCGAAGTAAGTCCCGAAATCGAACATCTCGACCCTCATCGCGGGCATCGTCACTTGATGCAAGCCTCGCATACTCATCTGGGCTTTCTGACACTGATGCCGAGGATTCGAAGTCCCCAAGAAGTCCTCGACAACGCCGCATGGGAAGCCGAGATGCACAACACCTGACTAGACGCAGCTTCAAGCGCCGCAAGCTCGGTACACGGGATTGGAGCGAAGTGTTGGGCATAACTGCCTTGGTGGGGTGGGACAAGGACGTTGTTGATAGAGCTGCACGAAGATGCACGGCACTGTTCGAAGAAGGCTTTGCGACTCGTACTATGCCCGAAGTCACGTCTGCAGGCATCCCGGATTCTGTGGTCGAATACCCACCGCACAAGACTTTGAACAATTCGAAACCTCTCCAGGGCATGGATAGCCCGAGCCGCAGCAGACATCATCTTGAGACGCCAACATTTGCTTGCCCGCATGCGTCCTGCGGTAGGCACAAGACGCCTTTTGATAAGATATATCGTTTTCGAGAACATCTTCAACGGAAGCACAAGCATGAAGGTTACGAGCTTGCCACGCTGGTGAGGGAAGTGACCGGAAAAAAGCTTGCCGAATCCGGTAGTGCGCTATGGAAAATTGAAGGACAAGCAGAAGGAGACTATGCTTTTGCAGCACCTGCTTTGGGTTCCAGAGACTACCTAAAGACAATCGACTTGTCTCTGGGCCGTTCGAAAGACAGACAGCTCCACCGGAAAACAAGCAATGAAATGGTCAAGGATTAAGCAAGTTCTTTATTCGGTGGTCGATCGTAAGCACAAGGGTTCTGCGTTCTGCAAGTCTTGCTGAGTGGCCGAAGAGCTTGACATTTCCAGAGCATGAAGACAGGACGCATCTGTACATCATCACATGTCGAGACCGTGGGTGACTGGGTCCTGAATTTCAAAGATGTGCGCACCTTCACGCAGGTGAGCTTGTAGATGAGGTTTGATTTTATTTCAAGTGAATGTGGTCTGGATGTGATGCAGGCGCGGTGAGGGCACGTGCCAGCCTGGAGGTGAAGTTTTGAGCGTCAGCCGTTGCGAACTTTCCCCTTCAGCATCTGCAAACAACAATAACAACAACAACCACGACAGCAAGAACAACTCGGCCATTTGACTCAACTCTACCTTGACAACAGCTCACCAGCCAAGAATTCCCTCAATTCTCATCCGACATCTCCCCAGGTTCCCGAGAGAGCAAAGGTGTTTCGAGGTCTCACGTTGCATGATTCTGAGGAGCGCTAACCTAGCACAGATGTCTGACAAGGACGCCTTCACCGAGAAGGAGATGAGGATCATGGCGCTGGCCTCGCAATGCTTTGATGAGCAGCCAAAGGCGAGTTATTTGGCAACGAGTTGCGATAGATGCTTGCTAACTCCAAGGCAGATCAATTTCAAGCAGCTTGCCGAGAAGGCAGGTTACACTAACGTCGGTTCCGCCTCAAATGTTTGGGCCGCAATCAAGAAGAAACTCGCCTCTCAGGCTGCTAAGGCGTCTGCTGGATCCCACGGCAACGGCGGCGGCGAAGCAACTGGCTCTTCCAAGCCGATCAAGGCTACGCCAAAGAAGCGTGGACGGCAGGCCGACGGCGATGATGGAGAGACACCAGCCAAGGTCCGTGTGATATCTCGACATCTATGCCCTTCACACACTGACTGGGCGATTCTAGAAGACCAAAGGCCGCAAGGGCAAGCCGGTCGCGAAGGACGGCGAGGAAGCAGGTAACGGGGCACATGTCTCTACAGTCAAGGCCGAGGCAGATGAAGAGGACGATGACCTCCTGACTTGACAGGTCTATGGATGAATGAGCTGGGTGACATGTCCGCAGAGGCTGTGTGGCTTTCTGTGCTCACGTTCTTGCGATATGAGCTTTCTCTGTTACCTTGCATAATCACAGTGTAGGGTCAACGGCGCAAAGAGTCAATCAACATCACGATACCCGCAATCGGTCTGATTCAATTCGCAGAGTATATAGTCGTTGTCTGGAGCAGGTGACCTCAATTTCTACTGGAAGCGCAGCGTTTGCAACAGTCACCTTCACTTCACATGCTGCAGACACGCGACAGCAACAAACATACGTCACCTGCGTTTTCCACTTCTTTCCATGCTCCAACTTTCAACTAATACTCCAAGACCCTCCGCGAACACAGGCACCAAGGAACAAATTGTGATCGACTATGCCAGATTCGCCGAAAAGGGCGGTTTCAAGAACTCCAACTCGGCCAAGGCTTCCTGGCACGGCATCAAGAAGAAATTCGACAAAATCACCAAAGGTGGAACGCTTGGTAGGTTCCCCAACACCGTCTTCGTCAGGCACATTCCATCACGCGCTAAACAATACCTTGTCGAACATAGCTACCTCAGCCGCTGGCGCTGGAGGCGACGGGAGCGATGCATCCGCGCCGGCCGGCAAGAAGCGCAAGATGACCGCTGCTGGCGAAAGCGGAGCCAAAGAGGACGACGAGGAACAGACGATGCCGCCTGCAAAGGCCTCGAAGACCACAAAGGGTGCTCGCAAGCCAGCGGGCAAAGGCCGCAAGGGCAAGCCCGCTGTCGCTGCTGCTGATGCCTCTGGCGAGGAGGAAGCTGCTGGTGAAGATGACAACGTCAATGTCGAGGGCGCCAACGCTGGGGTGAAGAAGGAGGAGGACGCTGCCGGTGATGACTGAGTGCTTCTAGATTTGCGGACGCATCCACAAGTCGAAGGGTCCAAAGTGCCACCATGATCATGAGGAGCCACGTCTGGAGCGTCAGAGAAGTAAACTTCGTTGAGCGCTTGAGAATGGATAGCAGCAAGCGACTGGGTCGAGATAGATGGAGTACTTACCAATCTTCTTGAATTGCACCGCCTCAAAAATTTACAGGCGATTGGAAAGTTTATTCAGAGTAAACTCAGTACCACTTGCCATTGCCCTGTTCTTAGTGCTTGTTCGCCCTCCTGCAGAATCGCCGCACCTGTTTTGGGTCATATCCAGCAGTTGTAGTGGTGTGTTCGCTTCCCGTAACCACATTTGAACTGCCGCCTCCCGTCTCGAGAGCATTTGCCTTTCCAGAGGGTCCCAGGCCCATCTGAGTTTCTTCTATATACATAGGTTTGTTACTGGAGCCGACATTCGTGAAGACTAGCTTCCATGCTGCATCTGGGTGGGCTCATTCGATGAAGATGAGTAAAGGACGTAAATGTGCGGCTCAATCGACGAGCAGGCTTTGTAACCTGGCTTCCGCTGAGATGACCTGTATCCTTTGTTAACTATCATGTGCGATTCAGGCGTGGAGAGATGACTTACGTCGACAGCCTGCCTGACCTCTAATACTCTGCGGCATTCGCTGACCCAGTCTCGGGAAAGAACGCCGGCCCAGCCCTTCAGGCCGTTCATTTCTCGTGCAGCGGCATCAAGGTCGCCCTCCTCAAGTAGTACTTCAGTCCGCGCAAGCGTTGCCTCGACATCGTCACCCGCAGGCAGACCCCGGTCACTCTTCTTTTTGAACATCAGGCGTGACAAGACCGCACTTGCTGCATGGCTCGCAACGCCGGCATCCTCGGGCAAGAGAGAAGCCTTTCTGACCTCAGACGCGACCCGTCTGAATCGATCGATGAGGTGGGCAGCGGATGGCACGCCGCGCTGATACGCTGCCGGGTTGATTGAAGCTATGGCAGCATTCACCACCTCGTTGTTCTTGCTGACCTCTTTGAGCGCAACGAGCTCGTTAATGAACGGGACCGGAGTGTCGGATTCAGCAAGCTTCGCCCGGATGGCTTCGAGTGCGACCTGCAGATGCTGAGTCTGAAGGGTAGCATCCACAACACTGTTCCACTCAGAAGTCAGGTTTTCCAGCTCTGCGACGCTGCTGGACAGCTGGTCAAGCTTGGACAAACGTCCGTTGCGCTCCTCTTCAACCTTGGCTCTGACGCTGTCCATGAACTTCTTCTGCAGCGTAATCTCCTGCTCGATAAGTGCGTTCTGGTTTTTTTGCGCATAGACCTGCTTAGCTGCATCAAGTTCGGCCGACAACTTGTGTTGGTAACTTGTGCTCAGCTTTTCTCGCTCTTGCTCGTATTCCTCCCGCCATCTAGTCTCTTGCTCTCGCATCTCGCTCTCCATCCTACGCACGAGCTCTTTAGCGGCTTGGTCGAATTCGAGGTGCGCATTCTTGATTTGTGTGTCTGCATCGTGCGCCGCCTCCTCACGTGCAATCTTGATCTCAGAAATGACTCTGCCAATGTTTTCTTTGGCCTCTGCCAGCGTGGACCCGAATTTTGAAGCATCAGGCGAAGCATTCACGGCAGTGATCACACCATTGACCAATTTGATGAGCTCCTGGACCGCAGGTTCTTGAGCATCAGGCGCATTGAGATGATCCACAGTGGAAACGGCGGGTTGTGCAGGTTTTGAGGGCTCGGATGGCTTCGCGTCACTTCTGTTGTCGCCCTGTGCCTTGGGTAGCAGCTTCTGGGAGACTTCAGGGGCCTCTGCTTTCGTGGAATTCTTCTTCTCTGACGCCTTAGCAGGTCCTGATGCGGTTTTGGGCTTGTTCTCCTCCACTGCGCTGACGTGGGCGCCTTTCCTGCCGAGATCAGACCCGGCATTGTCCTCCGCGATGCGCGGATTGACACCGCTCTGCCGACCGATGGTGACCTTATTCTCACCGCGGGTTTGTGGCCAGTTACGGCCTGACGATGCAGAGCTAGGGAATCGTTTACGGAATTCACGCTCCTCGAAGTAGGACACAGCATCCTCGCCAAACGGCACGTACTCGGTGAAGAAGTCGTGAAAGTTGTCGCTAACCAGAGCGTAGTATACTCCTCCTGCGTATCCCAGAGCGGAAAGGACGAGGACAGTAAGTAGGAAGCGGCGAAAGCGACCTCTCCTCCTCGGGGCCGCAGGAAGCGCAGGCTTCGCTCCAGTGGGGGCGGACGGCGGAGTGGGCGGAATCGATTTCACGTCGGCTGGCGTAGGCGGCGTTCGTGGTGCAGCCTGAGGGGGTACATCGGTCGCGGACTGAGCAGGGTTCGTTGTAATCGTCTGCAGCACGGGCGGTTGAGGCACGCCAGCGGTGGTGGTTGCGCTCTGCGTTCCCGGAAGGACGGTCTTGTCGGGCGACCTGGCGTTGGCGAATGCTCTCTACATAGTTCCAATAGTTAGCGCTGAAGCTGAAAGGAGCAGACGCGAACGCCCGCCAGTATGAAAACATCAAGGGAAACGGGGTTGGTCACGTACAACTGCCAAGGGCTGCCATTGGCGCCTTAGGCCATTCCGAGCTTGAACAGCGCCGACTCGCAGCATCGCGTGCGGCGTCCTGACAAGCAGAGTCAGGGGAGTGGGTGCGCGGGTGGAGAAGCGGTGGTGAAATGGCGGTGGTGCAATTGAGAGCAGAAGTAGGAAGTCGTCAGTCACAGAACAGTACCTTCAGCACCTGCGAGCGAGCTCCGACTGATCGGAAGCTTTGGATCGCGGCGAGGTCCGTGCTGAGCCACCAAATTGTAGATTCACTGAATTAAGGTTGCTATTGCTGCACAGTCTATGCTGCTAACATCACATGCCGCCTATGTGTATACAGGAACGCCGTGATTACAGAAAAGCTATCAGTATGGAGGGACCCTAAGTATCTAATGTACATGAATGTGTTCGGAAAAGGACGGAGGAATATGGACTGCATCTTCTACACTTGGGGTGTCATCACGTTGTGTGTGAGTAAGAAGTGGGAGCTCGTCGATGTACGGTATAAGAGACATTGGTAGCCGCCTTTTGATGGATCCATTGATCAATGCAATCATGCCATGAGGTACAACGTGATACAGAAACTTTGCATCAACATTTCGACAAGCAGGCTCACACCATTCAGCTTTGTAGAAGTGCATATTGTCCCTTGTCATGGCGCTGGACGGAGTTCACGCGGGTGGTGGAAGCCTCCCGGTGAGCACTGGTGCCGTAGCTCGGGCTGACTGAAGTTTTATCCTGTTGCTGACCCATTGCGTGTAGCTGCTTTCTTCGTGTTGTATACTCATACCGTCTGCCTCCGTGCCTCTTGCTTCCCACCGCACTCAGCATGCTCCCAGTAGCGCGGCTCGTCTCTCTAAAGTGGTATCATTGGGATCCTGTCATCATGGGAAATGGAATGGTGGTATCTCTCAAAACGTTTCTTCGTCGCCAGCAACCTCGCCGTCTGCTTCCTGCGGGATCTCAAAGCCCTCCTAGAGTAGATGTTAATGTGGTACACGGTTGACAATGGATGAGCCAGATGCATACCTCAGTGGAGTACAGAATAGTCTGTATTTGCTTTAGCAAGCTGGTCTCGTCCTCCTCAAGAGTCGGGTCGGCTTCCATGGCTTGCTGGATGAGAAGTTCTATGTCTCGAAGCTTGCTGAAGTAGAAGTCACGTTCCCGCTCAAGACCTTGGACGGTCTCCATGAGCTCTGCGTTCTTTTGCTGCAGCGCGGCGCTAGCTGGCCCGGCTTGGCGACTGCTCGCTCTAGGGGCAGAGGCTGAGATTCCAGCGGCGGGCTTCCTCGCGGCGGCCGTGGCTCCCGATGTTCGGGAGCTGGTTGGCATAGCAGGCACACCGCCAGCAACGCCCTTTCTTCGGCCAACGGCGTCGTAGTCGCCGCCAGGAAAGTATTGATCCCAGTACCGCTTGCTCCATTGCAGAAACTCCAGATTATCCTGCATCTTGCACTTGACGAGTTGTTCCACGGGGATCGGGCGATCGATGCTGTGTTTGCGGAAGAGATTGCTGAGAATCTTGAAGTTCTCAAGATAGGCGTATTCGCTCTTGGCATCGAACTTGACGCGGGCCATGGGCACATCGAGGAAAATGCTATCGTAGATCTGGCACAGGGCGGCACTGGTACGCGGACGCATATTAGATTCGCACAGTCTCATTCTCGCACATGGCAGCCCAGCCCATGCAGTGGTTGTTTGCATGGTATGGCATGCACTCAATTGACTCACCCAGTGCCGCATTGCTCGACCTTTGTCATATTCAGCTGCAACAGGCCGTTGAGCCACGAGAGCAGCTCCTGTCTAGACTCGCCCATGATGGATGGCGGGGGCGTATTTGACTGGTTTGAGGGAGGATGACCGCGGCTCGTCGCGCGGCGGTGGTGGTGTTGATCACGGTTTTGATGGTGACTGAACCGTAAATTGCCAGAGGTACGCGCGTGTGGGGCGCGCACACAAAAGAGGTGGAGTGCGTCGTCCTCTGGGAGATGATGCCGTCGCCAGCGTCGTCGGGTATGTGGTGCGGCGGTGGAGTGCCTTGGGTAGGTGTGAGGTGGTCGGGTGGTCGAGTGGTGAAGCGGAGGAGTGGTGAAGCTGCTGGGTAAACAACAGAAACGCCCGATGCCGACAGTCTTGGCACCGCGGGATGAAGAACGGAGATGGAGGGGCTTCCCGAGCAGGTTGTCCCCCACCACGTCACTCACACTCGAAGATTACTTAGTACTGTAGGGGATGACCTGCGGACCTGTGCTAAAGCTAGGACATGCAAAATATTCATGAAGATTATCACCATTAGGAGGTACGACTCCCCTCCGAACAGTACAATTGGTACGGCACACACCTAACCACCGAGATCCCGTTCCTACTGCGGAGCACTTGATGGTCCTTGCTGGAATGGTCAATATTAACATCAACCCAAGGCTGTCCAATCCTCTCTTTCTCGCCTGCTTGTCATTGTTCATCCTGGCTGCCGCTTTCCTGCCCACCTCTCTCCAAACGCTGCCCCGACTACGCCTGCTTTTCCACCATCTGACCACATCCTACACCTCGTCACAAGCAGTCATGGCCTCCGACTACGCACAAGAACTCAACGTGGCCTTGCTTGCCGTGCAACGGGCCACTCTCCTCACCAAAGCCGTCTTTCACCACAATGCCAAGGGCACTCTCAACAAGCAAGATGCTTCGCCAGTCACCATTGGTGATTTTGGCGCACAAGCACTCATTATCAGTGCTCTGCAACACCATTTCCCCAATGACGAGATCGTGGCCGAGGAAGAGGCAAAGGATCTGCGGGAGAATGAGGACCTGCGTACCACCGTCTGGGACTTGGTCAAGAACACGGCCCTCTCAGATGCAGCGGCGGAAAAGCAAATCGGAGGCTCCATTGCTTCACCGACGAGCATGTTGGACATCATTGACAAAGGAGACAGCAAGGGCGGTAACTCAGGTCGGATATGGGCCATTGACCCCATCGACGGCACCAAGGGCTTTCTTAGAGGAGGACAGTATGCTGTCTGTCTAGGTCTTACGGTCGACGGCGACGTGAAGGTCGGCGTGCTGGGCTGCCCGAACTTACCCGTCTCCGACTCGGAACCGCTCAAGGAGGGCATCGGCGCGGACGCGAGTGACGACGAGGGTAAGGGGGTCCTCTTCTCCGCCGTACAGGGCAAGGGAGCGAGCAGCAGACCACTGGGCAAAGGCGCTCTCGCCAGTCCATCTCCCATTCACATGAAGCCCATCTCAAATATTGCCGATGCGACATTTTGCGAGTCTGTGGAAGCTGGACACAGCAACCAATCCGATTCGGTACAAATTGCGAACAGACTCGGTATCACGAAGCCTTCCGTTCGCATGGACAGTCAAGCCAAGTACGGAAGCATTGCGCGGGGAGCTGGCGATCTGTATTTACGACTGCCTGTGAGGAAGGACTACGTCGAAAAGATCTGGGATCACGCGGCGGGCGACCTTATCGTGCGTGAGGCTGGAGGCCAGGTCACCGATGTGGAAGGCAAGCGGTTGGACTTCAGCTTGGGCCGCACTCTGAGGGAGAACAAAGGAGTCATCGCTGCTCCGAAAGACGTGCATGGAAAGGTCCTCGAAGCGGTCAGCGTTGTGTTGAGCAGCAAGCAGTAGAGAATACAGAAACACAAGACCACTGCACTGAGGCCGTTAAAAGAGAGGAATTCCATGAGCGACTGCGAAAGAGCACCAGGCTCAGTATCAAACATACGTCCCCCCTTTCATCGTGATGCTCGTCGCAAAACCCTGTCAAGAAGAGATGCCGGTGATCCTGGCCCTCTGCTCGATCGCGAGTGAAACGAGAATATGGAGCTTGTGCGCCTTTTGTTGGTACCTGCGAAAAAAAATCAGCATCACAAAGAACGGTTCACATTCATGCACTGACCTTCGCTAGGAGACTCGTTCGAACTCGTCTGCGCAATTCGTGCAATCAGGTTGGATTCCTCTTCGTCCAAGGCTTTGATCCATCTAAAGCACAGAATTAGTCATTGGGAAAGCACGAGGTTCTTCGTCGTCTTGGCGTACGCCTGGAGGTGACATTTTAGCCGTAAGAAGTCTCACGAATGTGCTTTGCACTTTGGCCATTGAGGTTTTCAATACATGTTTCCGGCTCCACCTCTTCCGCATATCCTAGGGCGCTCGATGTCAGAAGACTTCTTGGAAGAGGCCGACGTCATAGCCGGAGGATGGCACTTTCACACCACGAGGATTGAGGTCGCTAGTGTCACAGAATTGACGGATCAATATTGGGGCTGATTAGATCGATCTTGTTCGACGTTAAAATCCGTCTCGGTGCAAAGAATATTCATTTTCCGAAAGTAGCTGTGATTGTCGTAAACAATAGTGTTTTAGGGCGCGGCATACGAGGGGTGTTAATTACGGTGGACGCAGGATGACATGCAGAGGATGTAGGCATTTGAGAATATAGGTACGATCTCCTGCTATTGGATCGACCTTTTCGTTGCAGGTGCCGAGTGGTAGAACGCTCAAGAACAGAGAGCGGGCGGCCAAAAGCTTCGACACTGTTAGCCTCACGCTTGACCCTCCCACGTCACTGGAGAGGTGATCTGGGCGCCATCCTCATCATTTCACCATGCCGACCAGTTCTCGATCCCGCGGCTTCACATTCGCATAAAGCGCAAACGGTTTATCATTTTTGTTCACCAGGTCCGCTATTCTCAACATGCACCACGACCAAACGTAGTCTCCAAGCGGATTTCTGGTCTTTAAACCTGGGGCAATATGCCCACGTTGCCGAGCTGACCGAATAGCAATTGCAGCAGCTGGGCGTGCGGAAGCTATGCACATGTTAGCTGTATTGAAGACGAATTGTGGAAGAAGTGACTGACCGTAATAACTGATTCTTGGTTGCCACTCTCACACTCCATGTTGTTATGCTGTACAATTCGATATGCATCGTGCATTCTCTTCCGGCTGGAAAGCCCATTTGGAGCAACGTAGTCTTCGTTGTCGTCTTCAGCCCCTGCAGATCCGCTCTCGGTGGCGGGCACCGAGAATGCACCATCTACATTCGATTGCGAGCGTCTTTGACGTGCTGACTGGCGTCCAATACGCATGGGCCAGGCAATCGAGCTGAATGAGGACGGATCATGTGAGTGTATTCCTCGCCCCAGACGAGCCGCTTCCCGTGCACGACAGTCTGGCGAGAAGATTTTGATTGTATGGTCGATGCCGCTCACTGCAAGCATAGGTTCGTAAGGATGCCCTTGAATTACGTTGACGACCTCGCCGTCTCCCTCTAGCACATTGACTAGCTCTGAAGTCTTCCGGTCCCAGATGAAAAAGTTGCCATCATCCGAGCCTGACACCACATATTCATCGTCCAACCCGAAAAAATTGACATCCTTGACGGTTCGAACGTTGCAATGCCCGCGATATTGGCGTGTGGGCGGAGCACAGGCAATGTCCGCTTCAACACTCGGTCGAAGTCTTCGCCGCTGGAACGCATCTCGGTAGATGTAGCGTGGGGTGCCGAGATTGGGTACTCCATCTTCCTCGTCTGCATCAGAACTGACACTCTCGGATAGCTCGTCGGATCGATCGTCGTCGTCACCGTCGTCGTCGTCCTCGTTCTCATCGTCGTCATTCTCGCCGTCTTCATCAGTCTCAGTATCTTCAGTTTCATAGGAGCTTTCGTCTTCTCCGCGGTCATTCGCAAGGCGCAAGTTCTCGACTTCTCCATTGCCAACTTCAAGAGCCTGGTTTGGAGGTCTTTCACGGTCTGCGTTCGAGTACACAGATGCAGACCTTGACGAGGCATGCGCCGCTCCTTCGCTTGAAAAGTTTTGTCGACGAGCCTCTTGTGCCACAGCAGATATGTCCTCGGCAGTTGCTTCATCTTCGACATCACCGTCTCCATTGATGACGTCCACAGCTGTCATGGCTTCGTCAGATTCCTGTTCGCGGTCGCTGGAATTCAAGAGGTCTATTTCGGCCTCTTCGATGGAAACCTCACGAATCATCCTACCTAGCCCACCAAACGCGCGGTCGACAAGAGCGAAGTTGATGCCCTTACCGGCGTTCAACAGAAGACCGCGGGCAACTTTACCGGCCCAAAACCGATGAGCAGTCTGACGATCCTGAGCATCGATCGTTTCAGTACCAGCTGTGAGCGCAACGGCCGATGAAAGGTCGTCAAAAGGAATGTGTATCGCGGCGGCAAAGGCGAGGACAGCTTTCCTCTCGGTCTGGAATAAAGTCCTGCTCTCGGCTGTCTGAAATCGATTCGCTTCGACGTTGAGAATGGGTCGCTCGCCGGCAAGTTGCAGCAGATATGGGATCAAATAATCATCGACAGCTTCGGCCGTTGCATCTTCCTCAGGTATGGGCAGCTTTGACCCAAGCTTGGAGCTCAAAGGCATTCCGGCAGGACGTGTGAACCCTTCGATGAGTCGGCCAATGCCCGAGTCTTGACATCTAGTTAGCTTATGATCAAGACCGTGAGTAATATGATCTTACCCAGCCACAACAGAACAGCCTTTAAAAAATCGTAACAGAAGCGTTCTTTTCTGGTATATTCGAGCTCGAAGTGCCTCGTTTTTTCGATGACTGCAAACTGCGCCATGAGAGGACTTACTCCAGACGGTGTGGAGAGTTGACCGCCGAGGGCGCGCGCAAGTGTGCCCGCAGCCTGTACAAATCGACGGCTACTTTCGCGGTGTCGCCTGAGCATCTGCTGAATGTAGACCTGATCCTGATCGGGATTCAAGGGGAATCTCCAATCCTTCATAACGTCGTCCATGTCGGAAAGTATGCTTGCCGACTGTCCCAGAGCATTTGAAAAGGGTGCCGAGTCACCAGAAGACTCCGATCTGAAGATTGACGAGCGAAGCCTTACCATTATTTTCGCTATGTGTTGCGCCAGCCTTTGTCGGTCTGAGAGCGCGGCATGTTCGCTTGGTAAGGGTATTGTTTCACTCTGTCCATTCTGGTATCGAACTCGCAGAGCGGCTTCGTGCCCTGTACGCTGACGTGTCGATGCCTTGGATTCTTGTGCTAATGAACTGTCGCTACCTCCATTCAGCCGTTTCCGCTTGCGATCCCGGCCCTCTTTCGTCTTCACTTTTAGAAGAGGTCCGATGGTACTCTCGGGCTCATCTGTGGGATCTCTCACAAGATCAAAGCTGTAAATATGGTCCCCGCTCCAACTCACAACCATCTCGTCCGGTCGAGCATCGCTGATCTTGCAGGCAGTGATGTGGCCATTATCGGCACGTTTCATCCTTTGCTGTCCACGAGGTGCAAACTTTTTCACACACTGCGTGGCTTGACCGAGTAAGTCTTGTTCCTCTGTTGACAGCTGGGAGATGGGTGGTAGTGGCCTGCCCATCTCATTCAAACGATCTCGGCCAGTCATACGACGGTCATGTAGGAACGCGTGAAGATGCGCGCCACCCAGCGCAATATAGTGCGGCTGACTCGGAGAGCACGAGATGGTGTTCAAATCCAGGCTGTAGCGCTTGTATGAGATGAGAGGAGGAGGAATAGAGGAATCAGGATCGAAGCCTGGACGAAGTCCACGAGATGCAGGACCAGGAGCAGGATAAGCCGCAGAAGGTTGCCTCAAATCCCACTGCCGCACTTCTCCATCCTCGCTACATGTCAGGAAATGGAATGGAGACGATTCGGTGACGATTCGCTTCACCCTGTCGCCGTGAGATCGATAAACGCGGGCGTTAGTATCACCGTCTCCCAGGTACCGCACACCGTTGTAGACGTGCGCTCTGCCTCTCCTGCGTCCCTCCGAGGCCATCACGGACGCCCGGGAGGCAGCAGTTCCTCGACCAGCGTGCTCAATGTCGAACACCCGGACTTCGCCATCTCCAGCAGCCGTGACCAGCGTCGAGTCGTTGGACTGCGGCATGAACTTGACCGAGAAGATGTTCTGCGTGTGTCCGGTCGCAACGGTGGTCGCCAGGCGGAAGTGCGAGCTGGGCGTGTAGTTTTCGTGGGCGCCATGGTCATTGTTTGCAGACGAGGGCTGATACGCATGGATATTGAGATGTTGGTCGTCGGAGCCAGAAGCCAGCAGCGATCCACTTCGGCTCCAGGACAAGGCGTTGACGCAGCCCGAGTGGCCGTCGAGCTCATCGACAATGTCCAGATCGCGCATCAGGCGCCGCGAGCTGTACAGAGCGCCATGTGAGGGCCTTCGCGAGCGGCGCTGGTGCAGCTCGCGCAGGTGCAGCCGGCCCTCCAGCGCGTGCGTGTCCTTCAGGCTCATCACAGAGGCAGTACTGTGAGATGCTATTCTCACTCTCAGTCAGTCGTGCTCTCATGGGGTCTCATGGGGTCTCATGGGGTCTCTCCCTCTCACTGCTGGCCAGCCCAACGAGCTCTCGTCCCACCAGCTGCCAAGCTGCGCTGCATCACCTTGACCGCGATGTGCAATGTGCAATGCGGGGCAGCGCGGGTGAGGGCTCGGCCCGGCTATATTCTCCGACTCTCCGACTGCCCGAGCTCCCGACTCCATCCTGTATCCTGCCTGTCTGCTTCTGCCTCTGGCGTGACTTGCCGTAGACATGGCAAACCCACCTCGCCGGCGGAGTCTTCTTCCTCTATCACCACCATCAGCACCCTTTCCCGCCATCGTCAGAGCAGTCTCGCGTCCGTCATGAAGTGCACGTGAAACGATGGACCCCGACACGGGACGGGACACCATTCATCATGGCAGATGAGACGCCTCCTCCCGCACGCCAAATGTCGCTCATCCCGTACGCTCTGGACTCTCGCGACATTGTTCTCCGCCGCGGCAACGCAGTGGTCGTCTACGATGCCGCCTCCCAGCAGCTGTCTCTGGTTCACGATGCGGACGGTGAGCCAGTAGAGCTCGTGGAGTGTCCTTACTGCCATCGTCCATGGCAAGACATTGAGCCAGAGCCGCGGCCGGCAGCTGATGACGGTGGCGCCGACCGTTCCCGCTCCTTTGTTGATCCGGAGTACTTTGCTATGTTGGCTGCAAGCCAAGGTCCGTCGCCGGTGATTTCTGGACAGTCCACGCCCAACAGAAGACCGCACCCTGCAATACGCTCTGCGTGCTCACGCGATGTGAGCGGGTCAGCTGATCCTCCCACTGGCGCCGAGTTCGTGGCAAGCGAGCCGTCAGCTTCCAGCGGACGAGGCATCAGTAGCTCCGCCTTCTCACCCGGCTATTTTCAGCAGTTCTTCCGTGAGGAGAGGGAGCTGGGTCGTGGTGGCAACGGGGTTGTGTTGCTGGTAGAACACATCATCGATGGCGTACCCTTGGGCCATTTTGCCTGCAAACGCATTCCTGTCGGTGACAGCAGGTCTTACTTCGAGAAAGTCATTGTCGAAGTCCGACTTCTGCAGAAAATCCCGCACAAGAATCTGGTCGCCTATCACTGGACCTGGCTTGAGGACCATCAGCCGTCCAAGTTCGGCCCTAGTATTCCTTGTCTGTGGATACTGCAGGACTATTGTAACGGAGGCGATCTTCATACATATGTCCTGGGCCCTCAACAGGACCCTTCTACGGCCGAGAAACTGAAAGAAAGACTTCGAAGAAAGTCTAGAGGCGATCCTGGTCCAAACTCGCATCCTCGAGGTCTCAGCGGCCTTTCTTTTGACGACATCTTCTCGTTCTTTCGAGACATCACTTCTGGCTTGCATCACTTGCATATGAAGGGATACCTCCATCGAGATTTGAAACCGTCAAATTGCTTGCTTCAAAGAGATGGGGGACGCACACGTGTGCTCATATCTGACTTTGGTGAGGTGCAGGCGGCTGGTTCTACGCGAGTGTCTTCCGGCGCAACCGGAACCATTTCTTACTGCGCTCCAGAAGTGCTCCGCAAAAGCTCAGATGGAACTTTTGGACAATTCACCACGAAGTCCGATATATTCTCACTGGGCATGATTGTCTACTTCATGTGCTTTGGACGCCTTCCATACCTCAGTGCGGATAACGCTCACGAAGAGAATGAGGATCTCGAACAGCTCAGAGCTGAGATCATGAGGTGGCCTGGATTCAACGATGAATCTCGGATGCGTCCTGACCTACCCGAGCGACTTTACAAATATCTTAAACGACTGCTAAGTATTGACCCCCAAGAGAGACCGGGGACAGACGACATCCTCACTAGTATCAAAGGAGGAGCCGCACTTGGAGACGTAGGCTTGACCGCAGACGAATTCATGCCTCGAGCGGAACCGCCTGCATCCAGACCCTCTGTCATTTCCCGAAAGCACTCACTGGTATCGAGACCCGGCATGAAGCCGTTAGGGAGACAAAGCTCTAGAGACGATGTTCGCTCAAGGAGTCCGACCAAAAGCGACGCTGCGAAAGACAGGCAAATCAGTCCACTGACATCTCCATTGTTGCTCAATTCGAAGGAGACTGATCAACAAGAGCAGCAGACCCCAGAAATTGCCGACCATAGATCTCGCTTGATGTTGCCGGCCCCTGAAAGACCTCTGCGGAATGGTATCATGCGTGTTGTACAGCATCCGCACACAGCAGCAGCATCAAGGGTGGCGGCGTTTCTTGTGAAGATGCTGACGCTCTTTCTGCCATGCAATCCCTACGCTACGAACAAGTGGCTTTTGTATCCTCTCATCGGCCTGGCTGCAGTCGACCTCGGGGTAACGCGATTTAGCTTACGACAATCACTCCTTTTGCTGGCTGTACACGTTTCACTTGTCACCATCGCATGGCAACATAGCCGCCTATGCGAGTCTGCCAAGCTCGTCGTGTGGGACACCGATTCGTTGTTGCAAACTTCTGGCGTGTAGATTTTGACACAACAGAGCAGCGAGTCATCTATTGTGGCATACAGAATGACTCGAGCAATGGAAGATAGCCTCTAAGGGAGAAATATTCCCGTGCGCTCCATCTTGGCAAATATCGGTGACTTTACCACTTACGTCATCACACGTTCTAGGTGGGCGCTTGCAAACGGACTTCGCCGTCGAGATAAGCCTTAGCAGCCTGAGATTGTTATCGTGCACGTCTCCTGCCCTCCGTGCCTTAGTATGATCCTGCTCCCGCGGCCAAATGGCGGCCTTGCCTCAATTGGCGTCGCCATCAGTGGTTGAATTTGCTGGATGTACTGAACCCTGCAGACCTCATGGTGGATCGTGCAGTGGTGCGTATGCGGAATAAGAAAATCGGTAAGTCAATGCGAACGACACAATGCGTTTATGAGGCCTCCTCATCGAAAAGATGCGGTCAACAATGCTTTATTCGTTACTTTTTGGAGGTGTAGCGGCGACGTCGACCTTTCGAGCCGTTGAGCGAGGATTGAGACATATTGTGCAGCCCAAGATTATTTTGGTATCTATGTTGTGTGTTGCTTAGATGCCTGATAGCGGTTCGCGAATTGACGTTGAAACAGCGACCCGGAGGCGGAAGTGTGGTATGGGATCAAGGAGTTCGATATTCTCGCAAACAACATTACAGTACCCGGGCTGTCACCTCTTTACCCGGATGTTCATTGTACTTCCAACGGAGATGTATGCCAGGTCACTATCGGGGAGAGCGAAATAAACGCCGCAACATCGATCGCCTCTCTGGTACGCAGTCCACGCTTCGACTTGACGAATGCATACTGGATGATTGCCGGTATCGCAGGCGTGAATCCTGAAGTTGCCACCATCTCCAGCGTGACTTTCGCACGATACGCTGTTCAGGTCGCCCTTCAATACGAGTTTGATCCGCGAGAAATTCCTTCCAATTTCACAACAGGCTATATTCCGCTGGGATCGCACGCGCCGTCAGAGTATCCAACATCGATCTACGGAACTGAGGTCTTCGAGTTGAATCAGAACCTGCAGAAAGTTGCTGCTGCCTTTGCGCGCAAAGCTACGCTCAACGACAGCGACGTGGCCGTCTCTTACCGCTCTCAATATGGCGCGTCTAGCGAATATTCCGCAGGAGCAGCTCCACCATCAGTGGTGGAATGTGATGTTGCAACGTCTGACGTTTACTACAGCGGCAATCTCCTTTCGAGCGCTTTTGGGAATTTCACCACTCTGCTCACCAACGGATCCGGCATTTACTGTACCACTGCTCAGGAGGACAATGCAACTCTTGAAGCTCTACTCCGCGCGGCAGTTGACAGGGTCGTCGATTACTCGCGCGTTATTGTCATGAGAACAGCTTCTGATTTCGACCGGCCTTATCCTGGCGAGGCAGCAACGACGAACCTCTTCTGGGCTGACCAGGGAGCCTTTGAGCCTGCTGTCAAGAACATCTATTTGGCAGGTATCAAGGTGGTGGAGGGTATTTTGGAGGGATGGAATTCAACTTTTGCCTCTGGTGTGAATGCTACCAACTACTTAGGTCTGAACATCACATGGTAGCCCGCGTCTGCAGTTATTAACATGTGAATAGGCGACATCTTTGGAACGCTTGGCGGCACTTCGGATTTTGGTCCTGGGTCCGTCTTCAACAACAAGTAAGTGATTATCTGTCATGATGTATTCGAAGGAGCTAATCATCAAATGTGTACAGCCCTGTTACGAAACGAGGGGCACTGTCAATCGGCAAGCGATACGCAGCTATGCAATCCCGTCGTGCTCTATAGCTGCTCTAATGGGCACCACTTGGCTCGCGATTGGTAATTGCCGCACGCATCTTGTTGCAAACTGTATAGTAAGAAAGGGAGCTATCAAATACGGAACAAAAGTCACTAGTCGGGTCATAACGTTTTGGAGAAAGGGGCAACTGCAAAACTGTCGTAGGAAATCAAATACATCCATCACCAACACCAACACGTCGTAGCGTAGTTTATTGATGAGATGTCAACTCTACCTCTAGCAAGACTGAAAATCAGATTGTTGAAGCGCAAAGAGGACCGCAAGCTTCTATGTTACCGACAAGGGCTCCCTTTCCAGCTCGACCCATTTGATGACGCCGGTGCGTGGATCGCAATTGACGTATTCGAATCTTGCTTCTCCTGCCTTGAGGATTGCGACCTCATGCCAAGTCATGAGCTTTCGATCGTCGCCGAATTTCTTCGCATGCGCCATCATTCCGTTGAAGATAGCCAGATGGCTCGGATGCCGTGAGCTCCATTTCTCCAGATCTGCCCAGTTCCTGTGAAACCCAGCGCCGCACGTTTCTCTGATAGCGTTACCATCCGAGTCCAGGTTCTGCAGGAAACGTAGTCCAATTGTGCCTGTTTCTGAGCAGAATGTTAAAATTGAAACCAAGATGAATGACAGGCAACGAGCGAATACGATCTACTTACCTTCGGGGTTGTTCCACAAGTACTACAAGCCCAGTAACGTTAGCCGTGTCCCACATGTTGCTCCTGCTCTCGAAGTTTCTTACATGCATCCCATTCATCAGCGTCTTCTCAAGCGTTTCCTCATACGCCTCTCGCTCTTGATGGCTACAACATTCCCAAAATTGACCAGAGCGAATATGACACCTGGCAGACCGTCAGACACATTCACAGGCGATCTGGCTTCGCGGTCCTCTCACATATGATCGTAGTTAGTACCTGTCAATCTCTCACGAAATCCATTGGGACTTGTCCCAGGATTTCGTATATCGTCAGGGCAGGGAAACAGGTCATAAGCAGAAGCTGGCAGTCTGTCTCGTCCAGCTCCCCACTGATGGCAACGATCAAGGTCAGCATAAGGCTTTCGGGTGGATTTGAGCAATGTAGATGTCTCACATATGCCGTGAGGTCGTGTGCAGGTTGCTCAGTCCCAGGGAGCTGCGCAAGGCCAGGTTTATGATCAAGACGGGCATAGTTTGTCTCCAATCTCTCAATGGGTACAGAAAATTGCTCTAGCCAGAGTCCGATATTATGCTTGTCCGGACCCAGACTGTCCCAGATTGTAGTGAGCGCAATGGCTCGAAGCATCGCGTTGAAGTGATCGAATTGAGTCCAATAAGCAACCCAGACCTTTGAGCCCTTCAAATCAAAGCCATCCGTGACTTGGAGCGTGTCGATGGCAAGGGCGCCGTGGTCTCCATCGCGTATTGCTGACACAATGGCCTTCTCTGCCTTTTCTCGCGCCTCATACGAGTCAACATGGCACTGTGTGCCAATGTACATAATATACACCTTGGACACTCCGGGTATGTCCAGAGACCATCTCGGAATTGGAGGTTTATGGTCCGGAGGACGTTTGAGAGGGTATTTCCGATCTTCTCCATTGAGAGGAGGTTTAATCGTGTCACCAGCCATTCAATGCGGACTAGGCGAGGTGCAGACAGATGACTAGATAAAAGGTCAGGGTGCGTCTTAAGCTGTTGCTCAATGTTTGCTCCGCGACTCGTCGTTACTGTGCTTCTCACGCCAGGTGAGGGGAAGAGCACAGATACGTAATGGTTCTGAGTGACAGCTCAAGCCTCGCCGGCTTCTGCCTGAGTTCCTATTCCGCTTGCATATATGAGCACGCATGCTCGCAAACGCATTCGTCTGATGATAGGACTATGTGACTTGACGGCATAGAAGCCTAGTCAACGGTTTTCCGCGTGCCGCGATGAACAGGCGCTCCCTGATGAATGGGGAAGTCGAGCCGCAGCGAATGGAGGCGTGTCCTCCCCCACCGTGTGGCTTGTGCGGTCAGCTGATCAAATCAAGATGCGGGCTGGCTAGGATGTAGAGTACATGCATGAGATTCGCCGGCGTCAGTCGCAACGTGAAGCGCCAGCAACTGTGTGACAGGTACAGGCACTGACCGTTTCCGTGCCGGCGCGTACGGACGATTGCATGTAGGACGGATGCTGAAATCAAAGAGGCAACCAATGGCTTGCGTTTCTTCACACAGATGGAAGGAGTGTCGGCTACATTCCTAGTGATGGAACGGACCGCCGTGACAGCGGTTGGCCGCTGAAGGAGAGCGAGTGGGCGTCAGGTGTTCGCAAGAGTTCGGCTCTGGCGGGGTGATACTGCACGCGAGAGCCTATGCCTATCTTAGCAGTCCTGACTCCTGAGGTACATAGCTGAGGCAGGCAGGGGTGCGCGTGCGAGGGCGCTAGAGACGCATGTTGGAACCAGTCAGAGAGCTGCGGCTCTGCTTCTCCTCAACCATTCGTCTGCACCAACATCGACGCCCTTCCTCCTCCTCACACCTTGGACCGCTCATACCGCTCATACCGGGACCTGCAGTGCAGTAGTCATCTCGCTCGTACGCGCAACGCAACAGCGCGTTATGCGCATGGCTGAAGGGCAGGGGGGCCACAGGGACGACCCAATCTGCGACCGACACGTCGTGCCTCTGCTGCGCTCTACCCGCCTGCTACGGAGTGTGAGTGTGCGTGTGCGTGTTGAGTGTTGAGTGTGTGGCGTCGTCGGGCTCTCCGGCAGCTGCGACTCCTACGTCGTCTATGTACTCCGATACACGTGAGGAGAGAGAGAGAGGCGGTGCATGCACACCGTAACTTACGCATCTTCCTCCATCTCCTACTTCCTCCATTATTCTTCACGTGTGCTCAGCCGGCCGGACCGCTGCTCACTACACCATACACTAAGTACACCACTACCAACTACCAACTACCTTCCACCACCAGCTCCCGTCGACTTCTCGCGCCTCTATGCCACCCATTCCACGCCGACACGCGACCCTCGCCCTCACACACTATGCTCCACGAGCCTGGCCCGATGAACGAGGAATTTGCGCTCTCGACTCTGCACTGATTGGCACATGGCGCGGTACTACTTAAGCCTTTGGCCATGTTACCGCATCAGTCGCTTGCTCGTGAAGCCGCAGCGCCGCCACCGAAGCAGCACCTCAGTCGCATACCGACCAAGGCCCCCGTGCTGGAGAGTAGCAACCCGACCAACGCAGCCCAGCATGTCTCGAGACTGGCAAAACGGACGAGTAGGAGCATCGCAGCCACACAATCCAGCATCAATGAGGAGAGGATCGCGACTCCAAGCACCGCCATCCAGCAACATCCTGGCGCAAGCAGACGGGCCACCCCGCCAGCGCCCCCTACCATGCGAACGCCGTCTTTAGTCTCCGGTTCATCAGCTTCCACCTTCGACAGTCCTCGATCATCCGCCTTAAGACGGCAACACTCTGGCGCAATCGATCGCTATGCTCAGAAGCGATCAGAGATGGGCGTTGCGTACGGTGCGCACCCCAGCATACCAGGCGCGTTCCCGTCATCCAGCGAAGAGATTGATGACTCCGTCTTGGGCATATCACTCTCCTTGGGATCGCGGGAGAATCGCGCAGGGCAAACGGGCCCCTTCGAGACCGACGTCTACACTCGACAGTCTCCAAACAACTTCATGGGATATGCAATTTCTGCAACACCGTCGACGCGCTACACAGACTCTCCTTTCAGCAGTGCCCCAACTCCGAGTTCCGCCTCTTCGATCTCTCCAGCCTTGCTTGTGACAAGTGGCGGCTCAACACGGCGTTTCTCCACCAGCCCTGCTGTGAGACCACCCATTCATCGTCGACCTTCTCCAGCCGAAGCAAAGCCGAGTGTCGGCTTGACTCCCGTCAGAGAGTCCTCCGCCTCTTCGTCTTCCTCGACAGCACAATCTGCTCGCGGACCCGATGGGAAAAGCCTTCCACAGAAACACGCTCCGTCGAACAGTGCTAAGAATGCTTATCTGGAGAAGTCAGCATTCAGAAACAAGCTCACCAAGGTTCAGCCGCCACCTATGTCTGGCAAACGGGTAGCACAAGCACCTCCAGAGCTTGCGCATCTCAATGTAGAGAGTCCTCCCGTCAAGCAGCCTGCGGAAAAGCCGGCACACCCAAGGCGACCCAGTCGAGAAGGTGCTGTGAACATTACGGACTTCAACGGCCCGTCTCCGATAGTACAGAGTGAACTTCCTCGCCTCGTAACTTCCCATCACAAGCGGGTTCCCTCCCGGGAAACGACTGTTTCAACAACGTCACCCAATAGCCTCAAGAGTCGGTTCGGCTTCTCATCCAGATCGTCATCAAGGAACCGATCACCTCGCATCGACTCCGCGATATCGCCTCCGTCGTCGGCTCGGAACCTCCACCGAGGTCCAACACCAGAAGCGCCATCCAGCGCAGGGTCGAGAGTGCAACGCAAAGATTCGCCCGCTGTCAACACAGGTCCAAGCCCTGCCAAATCTCCTCGTTTCGCCTTCTTCTCCAGAAAGCCGAAAGCTGCCACGCCGATTGTAGAAAAGCCCAAACGCCAGGCTTCCAAGGGGCCTGTTGCAGGCACCGGCCATGAAGGCTACGGCAGATTCGGCGTTCGCGGTCGGAGTGGGAGTTCGTCGAGCAGCAGTGGAATCCGATCTCCTAGCACAGAGAGCGCACCTGCCCGTCCCCGTCGTAATGACAGTCATGCGAGGAAGTCCAGCGGCAACAGGGAAATCGAGCTGGACGATTTCCTTCGGGAGCGCTTGAGTCCAGTCGTTCTGCGCGGGAGCGGCAGCACATTTGGTAACACGATGTCTAGCTCCGAATCACCTGGTACAAATGTACAGCCGTCGTCGAACGCGTCCTCCTTGAGCGCACCCGTACTTCCCCGTCTTCTACCCTCAGCACTGCCCAGCACCGACAGTCTGTCGGTGGAGAAGCGCCCCTCGCTTGACACGCGCCCATCATCAGGCAACTCCGTACACAACTCCAGTCCAGAACGTCGCACTCTAGCCACTCGAAGGTCGTTCACAAGGTTTGCTCACTCAGACTCACACGCATCCGCGCGCGGACCCCTCGGCATCAGCAATGGAGACGTTTTTCCCGCGACACAGGAGATGGGAATTTCAGCAGGCTCATTGCCTCTCGTTGATCGCGAAGAGGTCTTCAGTGAGCACGATACCGCTGTCCGAGACGCAGAATTGCCTGCTTCGGGTGTGACAGCTGGTATCGTTAAGCCGCATCGGAAATGGAACTTTTTCCAGCGAGCAACAGCGTCTCCAAGGTCGAAAGGCAAACAAAGAGCGGCTGCGTCTGGCGTGGAGGACTTGTCGCCGTTCCCAGAGCAGGGGCCGCACCGGGCCGTTGCGCACTACGCTCTGATGGATACTGTCGAGCCTATCGACCTGGACGAGGTCGAGCGGATAGTGCAGGAGCCAGACCTGTCGCAAGAGGATACAACCTTCGACCAGCCCACCCTATCCAAGGTTGTGCCATACGAAAGGCGTCATACCAGCATGCTACCATCGCCACCGAGCGACCTGTATGACAACGACACCGGATTTGAGCATATTCACATCAGCGCTGCCAGGCCAGGCTCTACAGACACCCCCGAGCTATTACATGCGCACTCAGTAGAGCTCGACCGGAACAAATACATTGTGGACGTCTCAAAACCCCCAACGGGGACCATTGTCACATCGTCGTCCTCATCTCAGCCACGCGTACGAATGTCTACACCGGACACGTGGACTGGATTTGATACTTTCGAGCGCGAGAATGAGACACCTGAACATGTCGGCGACTCTCCACGGCAGCCAAGGATTTCGCCAGTCGGCAGAATTCCTGCAGTTATATCACGTCGTGACAGGGATAGAAGGCTCCCGGACAGCTCATTCTCGCGCCCCTTTGCTCGTGCTCAGCCCCGGCCCAGTGTCAAACCGCCAGGCAGGGTTTACAGCCAGATCAGGGAAATGGCGAGTCCCATCGAATCCAACTCCCAACCAATCTCCAGCACAAGTACACGCTCGGAGGTCAATTCAACGGAACTGAAGAGCAGCACGTACACCCATGCGACCAGTGTCTCCACGAACCGAACTAGTGAGGACATGAATTCTCATGAGTTTTTCACGTTCCCTATCAGGAAGAATTCGGAGCAGTCTTACCGATCATATTCCAGCAGCTCGGGAAATCGGAGCTTCATGGCGTCGCTCTACGCTCAACCTCCGCAGCAAGAAGACATCTGGAACGAGTACAATGATTTTATGGACGAGGTCATACCGACTAAGACACTAACAACGGGTTCTTCGCTCGGCGCACCGTTTCAGTATGCGAACACAACACACGGCGGCATTGAATACAACATTGATGCGCTGGCAACACCTGGGCAGCCCCCTCGGTCTGGGTTACCGTTGCCGCCAACAGTTAGGGAAGAACGTGAAGTGTTCTCGGTCCCACAGCAGGTTTCGAGGCTTCTACAGCCTAGTCTGTCTCCGATGACTCCTGATACCCTCTCGGGCTGGATCAGCGGATATGGAAATCGCAGCACAAGCACTCTGCTCACAAGCAACCGTACCGGTGTGCCTATGCCACCCATGACAAGCGCATACCAAGCGCCGAGCTCAAGTGGCGCCAGTCTACGGGAGAGTATGTCTTCATCGCGTCACAGCAAAAGTTCAGCGCACTCCAGGTCGACATCCCTACCAGAGGTGGCCACTTACTTGCCACAGAATGCCGTCAACCGCCAGCATCAGGAGGCACAGCACGTTACCGCTGTAGGCACTCGTCCGCCGGAAGCTCTGCGCTCGACGAGCCTACGCCACGGAGCGTTAGTGACCAGCAAATGGCTATCCTTTGGGCGCGTATTGTTCAGTCCTGCCCACAATGAGATGCAACTCGCCGATGAGCCTCGCATACTCATCATCGATGGTCTCAGCAGCGATTGGTCTTACTACGTGGCGCTATCGTATCCATCTGCGGACGTGTACAGTATGAGTGCCGTCGTCAGCGATGCAAGTGGTGCATACTGGCCTGAAGCTGACGGTCCGCCTCCCTCAAATCATCGCCATATACCTCTATCTGGCATCGCGGCGTCGTTTCCGTTTCCCACAGGGTTCTTCTCTGCTTGCGTATTTCGATTCCCAGTGGCTACGACAGAGGAGGCCTACGCTGCCTGCATGTCAGAGTGCAAGCGGGTCCTTCGCCCGGGAGGTTATCTTGAGGTTGCTGTTCTTGATCTCGATCTGATGAACATGGGCACCAGAGCAAGAAGAGCGTTGCGCGGGCTTAAGACGAGGATGCAGCATCATGATCCCGCAGTCTCATTGAGCAACCTCAGTGACATCCTGGTTCGCCTAGCTGGCCGCCGCGGCTTTGAAAGTGTCCAGCGCTGCATCGTTGGGGTGCCTACAGCAGGCCAAATCCCTCGCAGTCAAGATCTGCATGGATCGAGCTCAGACTCGTCTGGTAGACATGGACACAAGCGAACGCCCAGCATATCCTCCGAGAGCGGTTTCCAATTTGCTCATATTCTCGAGGATAGAACCAACAACAGCGACGAAAGCATCACCAAGATGGTCGCCAAAGTCGGCCGCTGGTGGTATTCGACATGTTACGAGAATCTCTCACTGCCAACGAACCACAGCATTTGGGACGACCGTGCACTCTTGCGTGAATGTCAAAAGCAGGGCACCAGCTTCAGATTGCTGATATGTCATGCGCAAAAACCTGCACAGACTCGCCGAAGGACAGTGAGCGTCTGAAAAGGCACCAATGTCCAACTTACACTCTTCAAACTCACGATTTATGACAACACACTCCGGGCTGGACCTCATTGGTGTAATGATTTCTGAAAGGCAGCGTTCTAGCAAGCGTTCTAGCGAGCGTTCTAGTAATAATTTTGTTGTCCCAAGTGCATGTTTTCGAACTTGCATAGCGATTTCTCGGCTAGGTGGAAAGAGGAACGGTCTCACGACCAATGGATAGTTGCGCAATGTGTTGATGATACCTCGGATGCATATAGATGGAAGACATGATGAATCAAATCCAGTGATGAATGAAACGTCAACACTTCCCACTTCCTTCTCATGGGCTGTATCGGTAGCCGCTTCTCGACATCATCACAGTGACAGACTGGTATTGCTTTTCGACTAGCAGCACGAGACCCTTGGTACATTTGGAAACCAACTACCAAATGCTAAAGCTAGTAAAACTCGAATGACCACCAAACTTCAATACGTGAACTGAGAAGCCAAGCTTAATCACATGTTCCATTCAGCGATCAGCTCACATCGAATGAAGAAGCCGCTCACGTCATCATCACTCAAGAGCTGGTGACATCGGAAGTGGAGTAGATACATGCGTCCGAAGGACCGCTACTGACTTCGGTTGGCTCCTCACCAGTGTTGTTGCCGTCGTATTCGACGCAGATGTCTGTGACGCCGGATGCCTTGACTTTGGTGAAGGTGGCGTTATCACCACTTACCATTGCAGCCCCATCTACAGGTAGGCGGGCTATGCTGAAGTGAGTGAATGATATTATGAACATGTGAATCATAATAATAAGGAAAAGAAGAAGAAGAAGAAGGGGAAGAAGGTGGAAGGGAGTCGGAGTGCGGTCCAGCAGAGTTCAGGCCAGACACCAGGCACCCTGGCATGTGAAGCTTGACCTCACCAGTACATTGACTGCGCCCACCCACTACATGTAGTCTAGAACTACCTCCATACGCACTTTCTTCTACCACTCCACGGCAACTTCAGAGGCACGTACACGAGACCAGACGTGCAAGCGCATGTGCATGTAGCCCGTAGCCCGCAGCCTATAGCCTGGAGGACCATCGCGGGTGCGTGGTCGTCGGTGCCACTGTGCCATGGTGGACGAGCCGGCGACGGCAGCGACACGAGCGGTAAGACCGACCACAGCGTATTGCAGGCGAGGCGAAGAGGGCAGCAGTGATTGATTAGGTGGAAACAGGTTCCGTTCGAGGTCGAGACGGCACAACCGCCGCTGAACCTCATCCCCGTCGGCCTCAAAGAAGCTGCCCTCGACTCGCCCACTTTTCGCGCAACCGCACTCCACTTCGCCGACAACATCGACGCCGTAGAACGCTGGCTGGACGGCTACGTGAAGGCCGCCTCTCGCCTCGTCGCCGAGGTCTCGTCCCTCGAGGCCGCCGTCAACGCCTTCCTCGCTCAATCCACGCCGCCCGCCCAGATCAGCGAAGCCGTGCTGGACCATGACTATACCTTACTGGCCATGCGCCGCTATGGCGAGGGTGCACGCGAGTTCTGGTCGAGCACCCTGCGCGGCATCAGACGTTATGACGAGGCAATTGTAACTCAAATTTCCAAATTCCTCAACAACGAGCTGCGTAGCTTCAAGGACGCCAGAAGGGCCATGGATAACGCGCAGAAGAATTTTGACGGTGTCATCAATCGTTATTTGGCTCAAAGCAAGGCAAAGGAAGCCTCCTCGCTGCGAGAAGATGCCTTCCAGCTGCACGAGGCTCGGAAACTGTACCTCAGATCCAGCATGGACTTCTGTGTGCAGGCTCCCAATCTGAGAGCCTCGTTGGACAAACTACTAGTCCGCATCTTTGCCGATCAATGGAAGGAGATGCGCCAGGCACGGGAGTCGAGTACCGCTACCTTCGCGAAATGGGGCAGTGAAATGGAGCGGGTGCGAGGCTGGAGTCGCGAGATGGAGAACTCGGAGCGTGCCTTTAAGAGAGAGCTGCTCATGGCCCGCAAGCAGATTGAGGAAACTGCTGAGCAGATGACGAGACCCTCTCGAGAGCTCGAAGATTATTCTGCTTCCACCGTGCCATATCTTGGCACAGGTGCTTCCGCCGCCTCAGGTGCGCTCAAGTCGGCGAGCGAAACAGCAGAGAAGATGGGTTGGCTAGCCATGAAGACTGTTACTGGGAAACCCGCTCGGACCATTTGGATCCGAAGATGGTTCTTTGTCAAGAACGGCATCTTCGGCTGGCTGATGCAAGGCACACGGTCGGGCGGAGTAGAGGAGAGTGAGAAGATTGGCGTCTTGCTGTGCAGTGTTCGCCCGGCGTTTGCCGAAGATAGAAGGTTTTGCCTTCATCTGAAGACCAGTGATCAAAGCATTATACTCCAAGCAGAAACTCAGAAAGAACTTACGGACTGGATTAGCGGGTTCGAAGTGGCGAAGAGGAAGGCGCTCGAAGACCCGGCGAGCACCGAGACTTCACCACAGGCACCTGGTGTTGATCCGGCTTTCGCAATTAGTCCACCTGTAGCACCAGAGTTTGCTGCAGGCGACGGGCATGTGCCACAGGGTAGTGAAGAAGCTGGGCTCTCGGTGCTGCCGGAAAGGACAGAAACAGGGTTGCCCATCTCGAACAGAGCCAGCTTTGATGCTTACCCAGCACGGCGCGTCATGAGCTTGGAGAAAGATGCTGAAGTCGGCTTGCGTGAAGGTACACGAGACCACGCCGCCCGCATCATACAAAAACTGGACCTGCACAAACGAGGAGCTGCTTCATCGCAGTTACAACAAGGCCCATCTTCTGGCGGCATCGCAAGTCTCATTTCAGCTAGCCACAACATCCTTCCGGTCGGACCAGGCACGCCCCAACCCACGACGCTGGATGTTCCGAAGAGGAATGTGACCATGCCTACCAGCACTCTAGCACCTTCTACGCTGGCCAATCCCCCTGCTCCGACCAATCTCAGTCATACTGCCGTGGTTGTCAGTGGCGAGAGAGGAATTGGGTTTGGACGTGCGGATGGATCAGGCGTGCCATCTGGCATCCTGGCCAATCTATGGGGCAGCAGTAATTGGGGTTATGTGAATAGACTGGGCGACGATCCGCCCGCACGGAGGCCTGCATCACAACCAAATAGCCCTCCACTACGAGCCATGTCCCTTTCGCAGGACGACTCCATCGTCATGGATGGCGCTAACGATGTGCGAAAGCCTCTTAGAGAGTTCGGAGCATCTCCGAGTCACCGCAAGAACTTGAGCATTGGCACAGATGTGCATGCAACACCGCTGAACTCGAGCGGCGCCGAGATGCTGGGGCCCGACGAATATCCAAACAACTACCCGCTTCCCTTGAAGGCGCAGAATGCCCAGTTCAGGATGTTATTCCCTACTGTTCCGAGATCCGAAAAGGTCGTCCTTGTCTTCCGGGCCACGTGGAATCCAAATGAGCTCCAAGAGTTCCCGGGTCGCATATTCGCATCGCCAGGCAAAATATACTTCTTTTCTAACCATCTCGGTCTGGTCCTGGTTACTGGCATTGATTTACGGTCTCTCAATGAGGTGACAGCTGCGCCAGGCCGCGATTGCGACTTTGTGTACTTGCATCTCAAGGAGAGCTTACGACAGGAGGATGCACGTCGAATCGCCATCAAGGTCTTTTTGGAGCCGCTCAAGCTGCTGCAGCGTCGGCTAAATTACCTTGTCCGGAACGCAAATTCCGAGCATCCTGAGGGCTTAGAAGAAATCATAAAGACTTTGATCGAGATGGAGGTCGAGGAGCCCCATCGAAGCTCGAGCGTAGAGAGCTGGGAGGATGTTGCGTACGATGCCGAGGTTGCGCCTGGGCCCGATCAAAGTACCACACAGCATCGCCGAGGACGTAACATCAAAGCCTCTCTGCGCATCGACGGCAATTTGTACGGCGAGGTGGCAAAGACCGGACGAGAAATTCAAAAGTTCAAGCTACCATCGCAGTCAGTTGTCTACGCCCCACAAGGTATGCAACCCAGCGTAGCCAGGGATTTCAATGTGAGCGCCAAAGCGCTTTTTCATGTCATGTTTGGCGACAAGAGTGCTGTGTTTCAGCTTCTCTACTGCAATCGATGGGGTGACAAAATCGTGCAGACACCTTGGACAAAGTCAGACAATGGGCACTGGACACGGAAGTTCGCGAGCCAGAATCACGTTACCCCAATGGCCGACACACAGACGATCGAAATATACAACGATCACCTCTGCTACGTTGTGAATAACAAGAAATACCCGTGGCGCCTGCCATACGCGGATCGTTTCTCGTTAACAACCAAGTTCGTCATTACACACAGCGCCAAGTCCCGGAGCAAACTGGCCGTTTTCCAAGACCAAGTCTGGCTGCGCAAACCTCCAGTAGCATACCTTCGAGGACTGATTGAGCGTCAAGCCTTCAACTCATTGGAAGCAGATGCATTGGACTTGACCAACGTGTCCATGGATCAGGTTGCGAAGCTTGGAAGCCACAGTAAGACCAACAAAGCCGTGGAGATTTTCGGCAGCGTTGGCCAGCAGACACAAGCCGCACAGATTGGCGGCAGTCAAGTGCCGAACGGTTCCATTCCCGCCATGACGGCCGTGCAGTCTAAGCCTCTAAGCCTTTGGCGACTTATTGCAAACGATCTGTTCGCGCGCTCACTAAGCACGCTAAGTGTCGTTTTCGACGTTGCTATTGCAATCGGCAAAGGCATCGGCAAAGGCATCGCCAAGGTGTGCACCATGCACACGTTCCTGGTTGTGATGCTTGGGCTGTCGTTGCTGCAAAGCACCTGGCTCTATTACCGCAATGGCTTAGTGTGGCTCGAAGGGCGCAGTACGGCCAACTTCATGTCTCGAATGGGCATCGTTCCAGAGAATACCTTGAGGAAGGCAATATACCTAACGGATCTGGAAGGGTTCGTAGCTCCGGAAAACACCAGTGACAGCTTCTTCACAACCCTGGAACATTCTAAGCAAGGACAGCAAAAGACCTGTCGGTCGATGTTTGGCGATCAACTTACAACATCGACATCCATCTCACTGCATGACGCCCGAGATATGCGCCTTAGACGAACGCGACAGTCATTGGCCGGCTACCGCCACGATCTCGTGGTTGCCCTGAGGGTGGTGAACCGAGTGGAGAAAGATGTCATCCTCGCCGAGTGGGAAGCATGGGTGCGATCTGAGGACGAGATGTGCAACAGGATCGAGGACATGCTTCGACAGACAGAGCGAAAGAGCGAAGGGACGAACAGTGCGTACGATTCGCATGAGAATGTCAATGCAGAGCTCGGTGAAGGCTTCGCAGAGTACTGCAAGTCCTGTCGTTTGGAGGTGCAAAGCCTGGCAAACAGCACAGGCTTGCTATAGTGAGAGAGACCTCCAGTACTAGACAAGCTAGCTATAATATAATCCACCTCCTCATCCCGGCCGAAACCAGAACAGCAACAACTTTCTCAACTTCCAGCGTACCACGCAACACCAGAAGTAAGACATCTGGATGAACCCAAATCATTGTAGCAACAGGCATAGCAACCACTCTGACACCTGCTGCTGCCAGCATGTTCCTCATTCCGGAGCTCACCCAAGTGATACTCACCCACGTCGACTCCATTCAACTCTTCCCACTCGAGCGTGTCAATTGTCACTTTTACCACATATCTCTACCACGTAGGCGCTCCAGCCCAAGATATTCCTCGACAAAGATTCAATCATCCAAGTCGACGACGTCCGCAAGATGCTGAAGGAGAAGCGCGTTCGTGAGGCGGTATTTTCGCTGCTCGCGCACGGTGTATTGCTTGGAGTAAGGAAGGAGAAGATGAACGTCAGCATTGAGATGGGGCTGGACTGGAGCCGGGAATCCGACAATACACGCAATGACAGACTATCGGAAGAGTCGTAAAATGACGTTGTTACTACCGAGAAGAAACAGCAGACCAGTCGAATGAATGTGTTCCGTGATGCCTCTCGGAAATCCTTCATAACTCGTTGCTAATAAGCACATCATACTGACTGGCAAGAAGTCTTACTGATGAGATGCATGATCATCTGAATATCTCAGACGCTGTCTCACTTTCTGATGCGTTCTTCGCTAAGATGCCCAGTAAAACGCATTCTCACAGCTGATCGGGCCAAGCGTTTGCCCGGCATGTCAAAGGCCTCCTCGCCTACACCGGCTTCATCGTCCAAGCTCAGAAGACAGGCAAGCATGGTAGCAGTGCGACGTCACTAACTATTTGCTCATAGGCCAGGCTATGGAACAGTTATGAGAAAGCAGCACAGTATGCTAAATAGGATACCTTCCTCGCTTCGCAGCATCCCGAACTCAATTCAGGTTCGCTCTGTCAGAGAATACCCTGGAGTGGGGTAGAATATCAGAGGCATCGTGTTCTTCGAAGAAGCCATCGCGGGGAACGTCCTGGCCTGTCTGGTTCGGACTTTGCTGGGGAATGATTGATTGCGCTCAACCACGCCTTGCCCTTCTTCCTGACAATTCAGCGACTGCCGGTTGATCAGAAGACTTTGAAGATACTCACCCTCAAATCCCTCAAGTTTCAGTGCTCTTGCTGCCACATTGAGGTGCAAGGAGGGGGCAAACTGGGCAGTTGCAAACATGCAGATCTTCGATTGCCAGTTGCCTATGGTATGGGCCTGCAAAGTATGCTACAGATCACACGGGGCTCTCGCCAAGTATCTCTCGATGAATTCTGAGGATATCCACGACTGGATCATACGGTTTCGTCGGAAACGCACTGCTCCCGTCGAGGAGGGCCGCGTTCGAATCAGCAGTATCACCTTCCGAACTGTCCAGACAATACTAGCACAAAGCTGCCAGTGCCCAATCTGCGAGGGGAAAAATCGCGCTGGAGTCTACAGCGCCCGAGAACCCCAACAGACCCTGCGCTCACAAATTTGTACACTTTGACGAGAGGTTCATTCTGCAATGTGTGCTTCTCTCGACTGAGAAAGCAGCTACCTGACTCGACGCTTGAGCACCTCAGAGAATAGCTCGCAAAGAAGTGGGAAGGGTGGTACGGCGAAGCTCATCTCGAAGATAACTCCAGGACCGATCTGCAGGACTTGCGATGGCCATTGGAAGGACAAGGTCTCCATCTATGCAGATCTCGGCGATCCCACCCACGAATACCACCTAACTCATGGCAGCGAGATGGCAGCAGAAAGTCAAGATCTTAGAGAGCAAGTACCAAGTCTTGTAGCTAGAATGCAACCGGAGTTTACGCCTCCTAAGCCTAATAGGTCGAGTTCTAATCTTTCCTATCATCTTTGACATGTTCGCCTCCTTTAATGCAGCTCCTGTGCTAGTTCAGCACTGAGTCTCACACCCCATTGCCATTTCTGAACAAACACATTTGAACTGGTTCGATTGATCAGTATGCCACCAACGCTAAATTATCGGGTTAGCCTAAGTTATATCAAGCGCCGAACAGAATTATATACTACATACTCGGACCTCACAGCATTGGCATATCATACCGCAAGCGAATGCAGTTGGAGTTGCCAAAAGCCATAACGCTATAGTCCGTAAGAAAAGCATTCTAATTAATCGTTAAGATTAGTGTTTATATTAGAGGTAATTAGCTTGGATATAAGTAACTTATACCTTTTGTAACTTGCTCGTTCAATATATTGTAGTAGTTCGTTGCCGTGTTACGTGTTGCCATTAGTGATAAAGTGAAGTTGCTTAGCAAAGGTAACGTAATCGGTGGGGAAGCTGCGCAGGTGGGGAAGCTGCGCAGGTGGGGAAGCTGTGCACGGATTTCCAACCCACCACCTTTCATCCATCACTACACACTCAAATATGGCCTGTTTGTCAAAGCAAGCGGCTCAGATTGAAGCCAATGTCCAGGCGGCAATCGCAGCATATAAAGGAAATGAATACGACTCCGTTCGCGCCGCTGCTCTTGCCTTCTCTATGCTAGCCTCTACCCTCCGAGCTCGCCTTGCTGGCACTACTTCACGATCGCACGCCCACGAACCTGCTCAGATACTTTCAAATGCCGAAGAGCAGACACTAGTGCGATGGATATCGCGACTTTGCCGGACTGGATTTCCAATATCTCTAAGGTTGCTTACAGAAATGGCTGAGGAAGTCCGCTAGTCCCGCCTTCAGCTCACGCAGTCACTACCCTCTACCTTACGACCAATTGGTAACCAATGGACCCAGCGCTTCCGCGCGCGACACCCTGAGATCCAAGGCGTCTAGATACGGCAGATTGAGAGCATACGACATGCTGCAGTAAATGCCGCTATAGTAAAGACGTGGTTTAATGCTGTCGCTAAGCTTCAAATCCAGCATCACTACCCCCCGGACTGCATTTATAACATGGACGAGTCTGGATTTGCTGTCGGCACAAGTCAGTTATTAAGGGCATTAGTCAATATCCGAGAGCAATTAAGCTGGAAGGTCATTAATGGCCGATAGGAGTGGATAACAGCGATTAAGTGCATTAGTGCTACTAGCGTTGCAATTCCACTGCTAGTTACTTTCAAGGCAAAGCACACTAACACGGCCTAGATACTAGCAGACACGCTACTGGACTGGAGGTTCTCAACAAGCAACAGCGGTTGGACGTCTAATAGCCATGCATATGAGTAGCTAACCACTGTTTTCGAGCCGTCCATAAAGCCAACCGGCCGGGTACAGCGACGACTTTTGGTTATGGACGGCCACGGCAGCCATATTACTACGAATGTGATTTCGTACTGCATAGAGCATGCGATTAACCTTCTGATCCTGCCGCCGCATACGTCGTACGTGCTTCAGCCGCTCGATGTGAGCGTGTTCTCGCCACTAAAGCGCGCGCTTGCTGCTAAGACCGACGCAGCTTCACGACTCGACGCAGGCCGTATTGCACGTAGCGAGTGGACGCGTATGTACATCCGCGCAAGGCAGTCCGCGCTACATTCGTCAAATATCCGCTCTGGCTTCAAAGCGACTGGTCTATGGCCCTTGTCACCAATCGTGGTGCTTAAGAAGCTACCTACACCGCGGGCTTCTTAGGCTTCAGAGCCGCATAATACGGCAACACTACTCGGTCTCGACCTCTCGCTGCTTCAGAGTGATCCTCCGGATGGCACAGAGCTACGTGAGGCAAATGCGTTATGTCTTGCTGCCGTTCAGAGCGCTACCGACCTCCCAACGCCAGTTAAGCGCTACATCTCTCGACTAACTCAGGCTTTAGAAGCGTTATGCAGTAAGAATGCCACACTTCGTATAGAGCTAACAAAGCAGAGGGAGCTGCTTCAGACCCGGAAGAAACGAAATACGGGCAAGCGAGTCGCATTGAAGGGCAAGTTTGTGTTCAGTACCTAAGAAGTGCTAGAGATAGCCCACGAGGCAGAGAGGGCGACAGCGGACAAAACTTCACGCAAGCGGCGCCGCACACAACCTACAGCTACAGAAATTGAGGAGCAGGAAGTTGAAGTGCTTGAGAATGTATTTAGCGACTCAGATTCAGACTGCATTGTAGTGCGGCCGCGTGGGTCGAATTGAAAGGTAGTGGGTTGGAAATCCGTGCACAGCTTCCCCACCTGCGCAGCTTCCCCACCGATTACGTTAAGGGATAGGCGAGGTTGACATATTTGTATAGCTCGTAAAGGAGATGAAACCAAGATTCCGTTTCATACATAATAGTCAAATATCCTAGATATATCGTGTCGGAGGGTACTATAGTATAGGGAGCTTTAGAGAGCCTACCCTACAGCTAGCATTAACGTTTAGGAAACATCAATACTCCGGCATACTTAAGATTTCTTAATCTAAGCTACACCTTGCTAAAACATGCTGAGTATAGACTCTTTCAGCTCGCAAAGAAGAGGAAGGTAAGACTCGGTTTCAAATGCAACAGTAAAACATCCTGAACATATCGTGTCGAAGGGTACTATAGTACGGGGAGCTTCCAGCGAGCAAGACAACCAAGGCGCATAGGAGATTGTTGGTCGTCTTTGAATACCGCGCCTCGGCCCTTCTTCGCTAACTTAGCCGCTAGCTGCGCTTGTCGAAAGCAGCCGAGCTTTTGACGCTGTGGCAAAAAATCGAGCTGGCGAAGAGTATGCGGGACGCTTGGGCTGGTCATGTGTCTGCAAGCGGGCTAAGTACGTCCTGGATCAAGTCCTGCCGCAGCGACGTCTGACTTGTTCAAATGTGGTGAGAAAGCTGATTCATGTTGGCAGCTGGTAGTGTATTGCGGCAGGCAGGTAGAGCATAGTCAAGAAGATGTCCATTCTACGTAGCTGGCTTAGCTTGGAAAGCATTTTCGAACGATAGTCGTTCGAATTCACACATCTATTGGGTAACCCCTTCGCGCAATTCGACACATTAGGCCACTTCAAGCACCTCCAGGGCCTGGTCGAGAAGCATCCTGCCTACAATCTCCCGCATACGAGACTGGAGCATAACAGCAATTGGAGAGCAATCTTCAATATATGCGAGGCAATAGACTGCCAGTTTGACGTTGGGTCCTCGATTGATCTATCTCAGGACCAGAAATTCATCACATCACTGGTTGAGCTGCATGACAAGCTGATGAGGACGGATGTGGGACGCAAGTGGATCGAGGAGGATGATGACGGGGAGTCGCGGGGGACGAGGATAGAAGACCTTGGGGCGATACACAGTGAGTACCGGAATGGCAGGGAGACTGGGACTTCAAGGTAGGTGTTAGTATGGGCGACTCATGTCCCGGACGCCCGCCCATAGACAAGGATGCGGAGACATTCTTTCGAGACGTGCAGAAGCGTCGTTAGAGACAGTTGAAGATGATAATGCATGGTCGGAAAGGAAAGGAATCGATTCAGCTGGTGAGAAAGTCCAAGGCATTGACTATGGCATGTAGTCGGATACGTACCTGGAAAGCATTAGAGTTGTGTTGCATTCTAGAGTAAGAGCCCGGACTCGACCCTTCTCTCTCCCGGGTTTCTCCATTTTCTAAGCCGCTGTTATCGCCCTCGACGATGTTTCAATGTGCGCGCAAAGCGAGAGGCCGGCAATGAGCTTCGCCACCTACCCTCGGACCAGACAGGGCAGGACGTTGTTTGGAATGGCTTCTTTGAACGACACCCCTGAAGATTCACACGCGGGTAGTCTGTGACAAAGCGAACCTGAAAGACTGCTGTACGTGGCTAAAAGAATCCGTCTGTCGTTTTAACATCTTTTGCTCGTAGTCTTACGCACCACGAGTCTTGATCTTTCATGCTGATGCTTGATCTGTATCCGAATACTCTGTCCGTAGTGCTCAATTCCTTCCCTTCCCAAAATGCTCCTGCAATTGTATCGGCTCGTTTCCCTCCCGGCTATGCAACATCACTCTCGACTGTCCTCTCGCCTGATCATAACTCGGCGGCGCGGCATTCATATTCTTCTTCCGTTTCCTTTCGCCCAAGACCAGGCAGACAACATACACGACAAGCATAATCGCCGCACATACTCCATATGCGATTTTGGCGCTTCTCGAAGCTCCTGCGAGCCCCAATCCAGCACCTCCATTCAACAGACCCAGCAGAATTGCGATTCTTCCAATGTTAAGATGGACGTAACTCCAAGCTGTCCGCCCGCCATACTTCTTAAACAGCTTGTGATGCAAAACTCCGGAAATCGGTTGCGTAAGCAATACGATGAGAAGAATGATTCCGATGATCGGGTGGTGATTGTGTAGCATGTCGAGTTCAGTGGCGAGGTAAACTCCCATGGCAAAGGCAACAATGTAGATTAGGTAGGCCACGATTTGGAGAGCAGCGTGAACCCATAGAAGACCGTGGAATCCTGCGATGCGGATGAGGATCCCTCCTATGGGGAAGAAAGCTACGAACGCTAGGGCTGCGAGAACTCCGTGAATTGTTGCGATGCGATTGGCCAGGGCGAAGTTGCCACCAAAGGGGGCGTTGTTGTTTGAGAAGGAGGCGCTGCTTGATCCGTTCGAGTTTGATGAGGAGGTGCTAGAGCTGTCGTTGTCGCAGTATGGAAGATCCTGGCGCTTGTTGTTGCCATTGTTGTTCCAAGGAGCGTTCGTGGGCCAAGAGCCATGACCAGATGGAAAACATGAAGAGGGAATGTTTGTTGGTCTCGCCGTCGGCCAGGAAGTTGAATACTCTGTCGGGAAGGGTGGACATGCTGTACCAGAAGGAGAGGCGATGGTCTGAGAGGCACTTGAGCCACGGGTAGCGGAGACAGCTTCAGTCTGGGGTCGTGGAATGCATGACGAAGCGCTACTTACGCCAGCAGACGCCGATGCAGTTGTTCCTGCATTATTCGTAGCGACGAATGGGTTGACATCCTGGCCTCCTTTGGCGGCGGACAGGTCCCAGGAGAAGCTATCATGACTGTCGTGACGACTGATGCTGTAGGAAAGATCATTCGTGTTTAGAGCATCGCCGCTCTTGTACGCAGAAATCCATTGGCTCTTTGATCCAGTGAAGTCCATCGTCCCGCCTGACCAGCTATTGCAGTTGCTGCACTTCACATTGGCAGTCATCACGCCATTGCTAACTCCCGAGCCTGCGAGTAGCTCGATCTGGGTGGAAGTGTCATGCTCTGGCTCCACATGACCGCTCCCAAGCCGCGGAGACACAGTCACGTTCTGTCCACCGGCAGAGGTATATATCACGAAGACATTTGATCCAGACATGGATGAGCCTTGACCTAGTGCGACCCACTCCATGGACGTCGGAGCTGTCATTTGAAAGTAGATGTTGCCATTTCCGGCAGATGCAGTGGCATCCGGAATGTTCAACTGGAAGCAAATGTTGTTTCCCGGACACGTTTTCGCAATGGCAGCGTAGGCCGAGCCTGCGAACGATCAGTCTTCGGTCAAAACAAGGTGAGTGATGTAGACGACGTACCAACGCGCAGCGCTGTCAAAGCAGCGGCGACGAGTTTCATGACCGAAGAAGGAGCTGGAGAATCAGCACGAGCGCGCCGATGCTACAAGTAAGTTAGTTTAAGAAGGCGAGCCAGCGGCTGAAGAGACAGCAAACGTTGCCGAGAGAAAGGGGGAAAGGTCAGCAAGTGGACATACGAATTCTGCATGCACCACAAGCGCGCGCCATGTCGAACTCTGTGTATTCTCGTGTTGTGCAGCGGAGACGGCTAGGCTGGCGCACAACATTGCTGATGAATGCACCATAGCGGCAACAGTTCCACGTGGTCATCATGTGGTTGGAACCTCCCCATCGTTGTTGCTGTTTTCCGAGGTCGAGGCTGGGCCGTCGCAGTCGTTGTCGTGGTTGTCGTGGTTGTCGTGGTTGTCGTGGTTGTCGTGAACGTGATGATTGAGATGCAGCAGGACATGTCAGGGATGTCTGGTTGGACGTTGGCGAATGAGATTGGCGTCGATGGTCATTGGGTCGGCTGGGTCAGGGTCAGGGGTATTTGAACGACACCTCGCATATGGAAGAGCACGTCTTCTCTATGATGGACAACACCGCAATTCGCGGGACGCGTAGTGCAAGGTCTCAATCACGCTTCCCAATTCACACAGCCGTGAGGGGATTATGTGCTCGAAGTGCTACCAACCTTGGAGGTATTTGGCGAAGAAGGCAGCAGATTCCTAGCAACGCGAAATCACACAAGTGGAAATCGACCATTTCACGCGAAACTCGAACAACGCCAATTAGTATAGCGATCTTGCTGATAAGACCGCATCGGGGAGCAGAGGGGCTTGAAATTCGAAAGGTGGTTTAATGGTTCCATAGAAGGGTTCTGAGATACGGTCAGACAGCGCTCCGAGATACGAGACCGCGCTGGCGAAGATGTGCGGAGGTAGACAAGTAGCAAGCTATTCTTTGGACGAGGACCTCCTCCTCATCAGGCTCTGGTGCATCACCCAGCGCCTTGTTATGCCTGGGCTTTCAAGATGCAGGTCACCCCTGCGCAAAATACATGAGAGCCTCGCATTTCGAGCACATCAAAGGTATCGCAGTTTCCTGATGAAAGTTAGCAGCACCGAGCTCCAATGCAAGTGCGTATGTGTCTCGAACAAGTCGGTCCTGAGCATTTCGAGCACTATGAGGAGGAGAGTCATCTGCTCGTGCATGCAATGGTTGGCCTTCTGATCCCCAATGGCTTCATTCACATGGCAATCGTCAGCCACTTAAAGGAAGAGGATTGGCCAATTAACAATTTTCATTCGCTAACTGTACCGAGACATTCTTCATCTCAGCAATAAGGCGAGTGTTTCTCGCTTCGCGCCATTGCAGCCTCCACGCTCGATTTTCGATACAGGATGGGGCATTCAGCTGTGTGTGATGTGGTGTTTACTCCTACGCACCCAGAGCAGGGAAAGCGCTCTCGTCTTGAGTGTTGACGCGAGGTCCACGAGGTACATCGCCGCGAGGAGCGCCGCCCCTGAAGTCTGCACGACCTCTGCCTCCACGTGGACGATCGCCGCGGAACTCGCCTCGTCCACCGCGCCCACCACGACCGCGTCCTCTGCCACGGTCGCCAGAATCAGGCGCTTGGTAGTACTGGGTGTCCAGAGTGACTCTCTCTTTCTTGTCGCCCTGGTCCTTCTGCTTCTTGGCCTTTCCACTGCCGCCAATAAAGAAGTTCTCTGCCTCTGGGTCGCGAGAGAAGGCCTTGCCCTCTGGAAACTTCTGCTTCGAGCCCTCGTTGGCCTTGCGAACACTCGGGCCCTCGCCAGACAGCGCCAATCGCTTCTCGGCAAGCTCGGCGAGGTAGGCGTCGTAGCTTTTCGTCTTGTCTTCGGGCTCTGGAGCAGCTTCTTCACCCACGGCGCCGTCGGGTCCATTGCTGAAAGCTGGGTCCGCACCGGTAGTGTCAGGTGTAAAGCCGGCATCATTCTTGGCCTCGGCCTGCGCAATTGCCTCGCCAGCGTTCTCATCTGCCCACTCAGCGTTGCCGTCATTACCGCCCCAGCCGTGAGCAGCCTGCTTCTCTTGCTCGCTGGAGGTGCTGTTAGCAGGCGTCAGACCGCACAAGACTTTGCGAGAACAAACCCAATGCCAGTGTGACTGTGACGATCGTCGCGTGGTGCACCGCCCCCACGACCACCTCGGCCACGTCCTCGTCCTCCACGGCCACGGCCCTCGCCGCCACGGCGCTCACCGTGCTCTGCCCAAAGAGTCAGTTTGGTGCTACGGCAAAAACAAGAACAGACATTACCCCTAGCGCGGTTGGAGTGGCGATCGGCGCGGAGTCCATCGTCGCGGTTGTCGGCGCGGCTGTTCACACCGGCTGTGGTTCAATATCAGCAGGGATTCGCTCTCGGTCCGGACTCATGGCAGCTTGCTCCAGCAGAGCATGTCCAAACGCACAGATGCCCTGAGCTTTTCAAATCTGCGACATCTCTGGCGGTATGCGAGAAGAAAGGAAGTGTGACGCACCCTGATCGCCTCTTGTGAAAACCTGATGGCTTCCTCCACGTCCGCCAGCTGCAGGTCGAGGGGTGTCTGTCGCTGGGCCCTCGGCGCCGGCATTGCGCTTGCCAGCACGCTGGACTGGCTTGTCAATCACCTTTGTCGGCGGCTCCGGTTCGCGGTCTGGATCGAGCTCCGGGTCATTGCCTGTTGCGCGTGTAAGTATGGAATTTCGGGACGCGGCAGCACGTGCCGGTTGACCACGCTCGTGGGGACGAAGTATTCGAAATCGGCAGCGCAGCACGAGACCGACGACGGATGATGGGAGGTTGGCATACCCAGGAGCTCGTAGAGGTTCTGTAATGGCAAAGTCAGCACAGCTCGTCAATTCCTCCAGTCACGACGACGGTGATGCGAAAGCATTGGTGATGGCAGTAGAAGGGAGGGCGCCGCGGCGAAGGGCCAGGCAGGTGCACCCATTGAGCTTTCGGAGGCGCGTTGGATGTCACGTACCTTACTGGCGATCTGGCTCATCGTTGCAGTCGTCACGAGCAGGCCATGTTTCTGTTGTGTGTGGATGCGGATGCTCAGTTGTCGCAGGAAGCCGCACTGGCCAGTGCGCGCCTTCCCACCTTGAAATTCGCGCCTGCCAAGATACGATTGTCGCCTGAGGCACGGCGCGTCCGACCACACCCGCAGCAACTCCAGCACCGCTATATTTCCCACGCATACTCGATTCATGCACCGCATCCAAGTATCTGCATCTCGCTCGTCTAGGATGTGAATACGAGCTCCACGGGCGATACATGATTGAGCCTTCGCCACGCCACCGCACCACATCACGTCGCACCGCGGACGATCAAAGACAAGGCAGCACCGAAGAGCGCAATGTAGGGCAGCGCGTGAGGAGATATTCAACCGAACGGCCTGCGACCCATTGAGCTCTCTCTGAACGTTCCACGCTCCCAGCGCTTCATGCCTGTCTCCATACATCTGGGTCCCTTACTTACATACTAGGGAACAGAGTAGCCTGACCACATGAGCGCAATTCAGAGCCTCGACGGCAAGTATTGCACTCCGCCTCTCTGTCTTGCTTCGCTGATGCCCCGTCATTAAATTACAGCTGATTCACGCGCTTCCATTCCTCATCATCAATGCCCTTTCAATCATTTCGCACGCTTTCCCTCACATACAGGATACAACTGGTCTCCCAAAAATCCAGTCGCCACGCACGCTCAATGCAAATGCAAAATGCAAAAATCAAAAGCTTTTGCCACCCCATCATTCGTAGCCCGCTCACTCAGCGCGGTGCTGTCGTCTGTCGAAGATCCACTCTTGCGTACGCTCAGACTCACCCTGCAGTCTGCAGCACACGTCATCGCTGGTTATGGTGCTGTTCAAAGGAATAATTCGTAGGATAATGCATGGAAGCGCTGAGCCCAAAGGGATCAGCGTCCAGCATCGGATCGTTTGGATCAACATCGAATTGGCCATCCGACGTGCCTGGGTGGCTCGTCGGCGGGACCATTTGCTGTGGTTGCTCGTACTGGCTATGTGGAGTCATTGACGGTTGTGCAGACTGCAACCCCTGAGGCTGCGAATAAAAGTCGCCTGTCTGCTGTACTTGGCCCTGGTCAAACTGAGGAGGATATGAACCTTGAAGTTCTGGTGATCTATTGGCGCGCACGTTGTCGTCTTCGGTCTCGTCGAGCATGGATCTCGTTTGCTGAGTATCGTACTCTTGATCTGTACTCACGGATTCAGCCTAGGACGAACACAGTTCTGTTTGTTGTGGTAGGGGTCAACTTGCCGAGCTGGTCAAAGTGTTTCTGAAACGGACTTGGGTAGAAGGATGTCGTAGGCACGTTCCCGCCGGCACTGCCTGGTTGAGATAGGCCGTAACTGCCCGTAGACATGCTCGATATGCCGCTGGTGCTACCTTGGTACGTCGAGGACGGCGTAGCGCGCTGTTGCGTCTGCCGTTGAAGACTCGAGGGGTGTTGCGGTTGTGCTTGATAGAAAGCCGTGTTATGCTGCTGTTGCTGCTGCGGCGAGCGAGCATAGGTTTGGAAGCCCTGTGCCTGCGGCTGAGCGATTGCAGCAGAGGCGGGTGAAGTCATCCCACCTTGTTGCAGAGCCGGAGATCTTGTTGAAAGCTGACTGGGAGAAGAGGCATGTGAAGAAGGGGTGGGGTGTGCATGTGGCGAGAATCCCATGTCCGGGTTGGATTGTCCAGGCGCAAGCTTGGGAAGGAAATTCTGGCCTGAGCGCCTTGCCTGTTGCCTCTGTAAAGCCGTACGTTGGAGCTGTGGCTGTTGGGGCACATTGGGGGCTGGAAGCATGAAACCTGGGCCCAAGACTGGGCTTCCGGTCTTCATCTGCAATTCAGCTTGAACATCGATGCCTAGTAGCCCAGTCAGTACGCTGTGGTGCGTGAGAGGATATTCGACACAAACCTTTCTCCAGCAGGATCCTTTCCAGCAACGAATTCTTGTACCGCAACATGAGGCACTCATCAGCAGCAGTTCGATGGCTCTGCTGTAGACTCGCGAGCGTTTCCTCATTCTGCTTGATTGTTGCTTCAAGCTGCTTGATGTACTCGGTTCTTCGTTCACGGAAAGCCGCCTGCGCTTGTCGATTGCGTTGCTTGCGTTCTTCCGACGTGGCATAGATCTAAGGCGAATCAGCGGTTGAAATTGACATGGTAACGAGTCATTCGATATTACATACGGGTTTTCTTCCTCCCTTGCGTTTCTGAGGTTGGGCTGGTTCCTGGGCCGGCTCGGCGCCGCCCTCTTGCTCCGGCGTCGACTCGATGGAACTGGGAGTTGTCTCTGGGGCAGGATCAAGTTTGGAGGCTGCTGCCATATCGTCGTGCCCGTCTTTGTTATCTCCCATCTGCAGGTACCCGGGCCAAAGCAATGACCAAAGCCAGTTAGAGGCCCAGACAGGCGACGCTAAGATCTGTACCCAGATGAACGGGCCAGGCTTGTGGGCAGTGAAAGTGCACAATTGGTAATGACCTTAGCATAGAGTATGATAACCTTGCAGGAGAGCAAGAGAGGAGGTGAGGTAAGAGTTTGGGTAATTGAAACTGATCAATGAGGAGAGGAGGGCGGTCACGCGGACGGAAAGAGCTGAGGCGAGAGCGGCGGCGCAGCAAGAATCAGCAGCAGCAGCAGCAGCTTAGTCTAACTACCAGCTACGACGAAAATTCTTTTCTGCTGCGGGCTCCAATGGCCAATGGACCGACCGACTTACGCCAGCTTCAGTGGACAGGTAGGACACAGGTAAGTGCCTTAGTCTGCACGAAGCCGTCATGGTCATTTGTGCCGTGCTTTGGTGAGATTGCAGCGCTCGCAAGGGCCTGACGGAGCTGGAGCCAGCCGGGGGCCTCGCAGCGCTCGTGACCGTTGCTGCGCGCCCTGCCCGTTGCCATGCGCCGATGATGATGATGATTTGCTCGACGACGCATGTGGACGCAGAAGAGTCAAGAGTCAAGCTGACGCCAGGTGCGCTGGTGCGGCGATGCGAGGCGGGCGGGCCGGCGTGCGTGCGTGGTTGCAGGCATTCCCGCAAGGCGCTGCCCCAGGAGGCATAGCGCGAGGTCTGCATCTCCGAGGGCGCTTCCGCGTGGTCCTCTAGCGGCCTTCTGGAAGGCCCGTCGAGCACCACCATCGCATTGACCCACCCATCGCCATGATGATGATCAGGATGAAAGTGCACCATCTCATCCATCCTCCACGCCTTTACTCCCAATTTCCCTTAAGAATAGCCCGGTGCGTAACGTCCTGGCGCCGTAAGCAGCACCATCATAGGAACAACACGCATGCAAGGGACGATGGGTCGTGGGAGTTGCGTCGTACCTAGCTTCCTCCATCGACGTGCTGCTGGTGGTTGACGCTCTCACGCACACATCAGTGTTCAAGGGAGTCGGTAGGAAGTTTTGTTCACGCCAGATGTTCACGCTTTGGAAGGGCTGGACGGCATTAGGTCTGTCAAACTGGAAAGACGTGTACAGTCAATGTTCTTTCCGAATATGGCTCCCAACGCCACTTGCGGCCCAAATCACCGTCGCACCTGTCCACCAGTCTCGCCAGTCTCGTCAACGTCGATGCTCGCGGCTTCGAAGTCAAAGATGCGGCTGTCTTCAGGGCGCCATCGCTCAGGTTGCAGGGCACTGGCGCCGCCATGGGGAGTCGATCGCAGAGATATGAGATCTCTAGGCCTCAACCCGTTGTTGATCCTCCCTCCCCCACGCCTCTGTCCCTTCCGAGCCCGTCACCACCATCACCGCCGCCGCCGCCGCCGCTTCCCTCTGCCGCAGTCATGTCTCGCGACACGCAAAGGCCGGAGCCGGTGTTGTGGTCGTCAATCATTCCAAGACCCCTATCCGACATACGCGAGCTGAGTGAGCCGAGTCTGCTGGACCATTACGTACGCTCCTCCCGTCAACACCATCGCAATACATCAACAGAAAATCCAAGAAATCGAAGCGAGTCCCTGAAACGAGGAGGATCCCTAAAGGCAGGCGGCCGTGCTCTGCATCCTTCTGCGCCCGTGCCCCAGACGCAGGCGGAGGGTTCGTCGTCGTACAGCAGCACCCCAGAGCAACCCAGCTTCTACAGCATACCGAAATCGAGCGTTCCTAGGCGGTCATCATCGTTTCATCGCCCACCACACTCGCATTCTCGGAAGCACTCCCTTCCCACCCAGCCATCGTCTCTTCTCGCGACCCAACCCAATCAAGGTCTCTCCATTCCGAATCGCGGCGGTAGCCACTCTCCAGTGAAAGAAGCCGGGACGAGGCTGGACCCCATAACATCAGATGCTGCACGCAGAGTACCATCGAGGACGCATGTTCGTAGCCCTCACCCCTACGAGATTCTGGAATATCCGTCGTACAAGCACCCGCGCGTGAAGCTGGAACTACAAGTCTCTGCACCAATTTTTGTGGGAGGTGGCAGTGTTGAAGGCTTCGTTAATGTCACGATCGATGGCAATGAGAACGTACGTAACAGGCGGTTATTCAGCATTGGTGCTTTGTCGGTCGATTTGCTTGGGTTCGAACAGATGGGCGCGAACCGGAAGGTGACGTTCTTGGCTCTGGGCACTGAGCTCATCGATACGAGCCATCCGCCTCCCTCGAAAATGATTCAACCCGTTGAATCCTTGTACGCCGACGACAAGTTTTGGCCTCTAAGTCCTTCATGTACTGCACTGCCGTTCATGATTAGCCTTCCCCTGGACACCGGACCGCCACCTTTCCAATCGAGACACGCCAACATCCGCTTTCTGCTTTCTATCACGGCTCTCGTGCGAGATTCTGGAAAGCACTATCATGTGAGGACGTCACAAGATGTGCAAGTGCTGCCGACTTACGACCCGGAAAAGGCGCTTACATCTTTGTCAAGCCCACTGACTGCCTCTGACGAGATGTGTATAGCTCGAGCTGGCGGACAGGAGAATTTGAAGGTCACTGCAGGCCTGCACCGTCAGGTCTGGGTCAGTGGAAGCAGCATCTTCGTCGATGTGCATATATCAAACAGATCTCGGAAACAAACCAAGCGACTCGAGCTCACTCTTGAGCGAGACATACTATGCTATAAGCATGCAGCGGCCGCGACCAGGGAGAAATCTGCCAGCCAAGCGCGAATTTTCGAGAGCAACGAACAGACCATGGTGGCAAGATCTGTGATTAAGTCCGGATCACTGGGTTGGAATGGCGTCGGGCCTCATGCATCCGATGTTCGCACTTGCGAGCTCGAGGTGCCGCGCGGCCATGGTACAGTTCGTTGCGGTAAGTATTTTGAAGTGAGGTACTTCCTCAACGTCACCGCGTCTCTATCAAACTCCAAAATGGTGTCGGTTCAGTTGCCAATCATACTGATACACATGAACTCGTTGGATGTCGTCCCGAATTCGGTCGCGCAAGTTGCCGCTGCAATAGAAGAAAGGCGCACTCATCGACAATTGGCGCGCTCGCGTTTGCGCAAAGAATCTGGACAGAGTCGACAGCGATCGTTCTCATCGCCGGCGGCGACCATGGAACTGAAAAGGAAGCCGTCCTACATGCAAGGACGAGCGTTCGCTGCACCTCGGCTACAATCACTAGATCGTCAGCGAGAACAGCGGGCCGACATGGAAGACTTGTGCAACACATTGGACTCATCGCCGAGAAAGAATGTTGCTCCCGGCCCAAAAGGCGTCGCTATTGCGAAGGTGTCCAGCAACAGTAGTCTAGGAAGACTTGCTTTCGGCGCCAGGAGCGTCGAAAGCCTGGGGGGGTTTGGTCCAATGTCTTATGATACGCCTCCTTCGACCAAACGGCTACCGAGAAGAGACATAGACGGGCAGCGTCTGAAAGAGCGATTAAGACGCATTGGCAGTCTCGAATCGATCAGAAGCAAAAAGTCGAGCAGCTCCAAGAGAAGTCAGGACCAGAATGTCAGACGTCGTGTTCTGCAGTCGCCAGCTCAAGCGCACATTGCGCCCTACACGCTGGGCTTGAGTGCCGCAACGCGCACGTTCAGCTCAGAGGCTCCGAGCGAGGGCTCGGCTACGGCCATGAGTCTTCGAGAGAAATTAGACAGAAGCCGATTTGAGTTCAAAGCAGTCAGGAAGAAAGCGAGCGGCGGATTGAAAGAGCGCAGTATCAATTGGTGGGAACAGATGAAAGGCAGAGAGCGGGAGAAGGAACGAGAGGGCTGGATCTAGCATGGATAGTGCCTGCATAGCCTTTGAGCACCATTATTGATGTACATATGAGGCGAGCTGCGAGTTGAAAATGAGGAAGGATCCACAGTTGCGCACTTGTTGCAGTTGATCCAAGTAGGATGCGGTACAGTAGCGCAGGTAGTGCACGCTTGGGATGAAAGGATGGCGAGGAAACGCTAGCGCTCAACTTGAGAACCCCTTTCAATCCGCCTCAGCCTCTGCGAGTCATTACGCGATCGCTCGCTACGACTTCGAAAATTGTTCCTGTACGCCAGACGCGGAGGAACAGACATGCAACTGGAGCCCGACATTCATGGAGTCGATGGTGGGGAGGGGAGAAGAGTAGGGTAATATGGCGATGAGAATCGACGACTGTGGAGATAGTCGGCAAGCAAGCCAATGGACGGATGTGGTCAATTGACCAAGCTTAGTGACGCAGGTACATGAACCGTATGCACCATAGCGCTTCATGTCTGCTTTGCCGAGGCCACGGCCCACCACAGACAGATACTTGCATCCTAACACACAGCATGGCGACACGTGAGTTGGCAGCACGGCGGCCGATGCACGTTTGGCATCGCGTCCTGGCATCGCGGGAAAAGGTGTGAACAGCAAACGGAAGTCGGTTCAAGATCAGCTAGGAGGTTGTGTGCCGGGATGCTCGATGGAGGGGGATGTGGTCCAGACGGCAAGCGCAAGAGAAGGTTCAGGTTCCGCCGTGTGCGCGCATCTTCTTGCAAGAAGCACGGGGCGGCGTTGACCCAAATTAGGACACAGGAGCGGCCGTGTTTTAACGCATGCGGATGCGCCTCCTGCCAGCTTGGAGTCGCTGGAGATGATGGCCGGGACCCGTGCTGTACATGTAGTTGAGAGACGTAGACAAGACGGGTGGTGGACGCTGCTTTGAAGGGCAACAGATGGGGCGGTGGCGCTGTGGTCGGATGCACTGCCGGTCCATCACGTCCACGGCGTACATCCGATTGTCCACTAAGGTGCTCGGGTAGTCTTCTCCCTTGCCCCACTCCGTCCGACCCCCGAACGGAAGCACCCGACGACATCCAGCAACCTCCACCACCACGCCCACGCCCACGCCCACACCTGCAACCTGCAACTCTTCCACCCTCTTCCCCTCCCGCTCTTCGCACCCTCCAGCGACAGTGCCCGCCACAGTCACCACCGCTGCAGGCTCCAAGCGGTCGACGGGCAGTGGGCTATCGCCAGCACGCACAAGCGACGCCGCGGACACTTGGGCTCCGACATACTGCAGCCGGCGGGCGGCAACCGGCACCCACCCACACCACACCGTTGTCTGCAGCCGTTGCAGCGCAATCTCTCACCAAGACGGAAGCCTTCTGCTGTCTGACTTCGAACACCACCACTCGCACCTCCCACCAGCCGGCCTTGGCCTGCGTTCGCTCGTTCACCCACCCAGTCACCCACCCGCCAGTCATTCGTCACATACCGACCAGCGTAAGGGCCAGACCCTGTGAGCACCTCCCGATCTTTAAGATATCGCTTTGGACTACAGCCAAACCCACCACCAACGCTCGTTCGCAAATCCACAGCATACACCCAGCGACAGAGATTGTGCTTGCTCGCGCACTGTCACGCTCACTCGCAGCTTCTTCCAACCCGAGTCGCACATTGAGCCACGACGAAACCCCTCTTCGATCACCCACCTGCTGCGGGCTTGCTTGGAGTTAGTGCTAGGGTTCAACTCGCGCAGCGAAGAAGTGCGTAGACCACAAGCCTCAATGAAAATATAGAACAGTATACAGTCAGCCAGGGCATCGTAGCGTTGCATTGATGCATGCATCTTCATGGACCCGGACATGGCACCCCCTCCAAAACGGCGGAAGCTCTTAAACTCGGCATCGCTAGACATGCCAGAGATACACCCGGGTAACAGCACTGGGCCATCCGAGTCACCACATTCGTTTCCGCAGCAAGCAGTAGTCGGAGGCATTGAACATTTCAAGGTCCTGATTCCGCGACAGGGCACGACTGCATCCTCCACCACAAATGCGCAGTCTACAACAGCGATCTCAAGCGACGGCGCTACTATCATGTTCTCGGATCCGTCAACTACCTTCACTTCCACTCCACCCTCGATACCAACGCTTCCCTCAATTCTTGGTGCGACCACCTTCTCCTCGGCGTCCACATCGGCGCCGTCGGAGTACACATCAAAGACGGAAGGCTCAAGCTACATTTCTAGCTCGAGGAGCAATACGACATCACTATCTTCTTCCTCATCTGCCTCAATATCCTCTGCGAGCGGTAACATATCCTCTGCATCCACTACGAGTGCTTCTTCCCATAGCCTCACTACATCAGGTACGTATGTTTCGAAGTGGCTGCCTCTGCTGTTTACTGACACTATGCAGCAATTATATTTGAGGGCAACGTAACAACAACTTCCAAAACAACCATCACTCTCACATCTCGCTCGTCAGACGTGTTGTTCTTCGCAACCCTTTCCAATGGGCATGTGTCAAGAATATCTCGCTCGAGCCGCCCCTATACCACTACATTGGACGACGGCGAGATTTTCACGATAGCAGGTCTATCGTCCAGCAGCGAGTCGCAAACGACGACTTCCTTGTCGTCCCAGACCGCGACTATCTCGGACTCGAGCACTGAGAGGAGCACGGGGACATCGACTGTAACAGTAGAGGCTTCCTCCAATGGCGGCGTCGCCGTTCAAGGCTATGGCTCTCCGACGAAGGCTTCGTCTCCAAATCGCACGAGTGCAGATGCGGCGTCAAGCGGTCGCAATAATGACAACAGCAGTACTCCGCCGCCCGGGACCATCGCTGGCGGTGTCGTCGGCGGATGCGCCGGTCTTGCTGTATTGCTGCTTATTGCGATGCTTTTTGTGCGATGGTATCGACGAAAGGGTCTAGCGAGCCATCGAGTGCTTCCGCCTGGCTCAGCAGCTGGGCAGGAGGCTGATCCTCATGGGGGACCATCTGGCCCTGGCATGGCTGAAAGGGTTGGGCTCATGCCAATGATTAACGTAGTGCCGGCCTTCTTCAGGCCACAAAACAGGAGTATTGAGCCTTCGGAGACATCTGAACGTGGCTTCACTCGCATTTCTGGGCGTAAGTTGCCGTCAGCCTTCAGTGAAGGCATGACCAGCCCGCCTCCTCCCAATGTGCCGCTGGCAACAGCTACACGTGGCAACGATAGGGACATGGCTGGACAATCATTCTTTCGCGACAGCGCCAGTACCTACAGCGGCGATGGCGCAGATGTTTCACCGACATCTCCCGCGAGCAGTCGTGCGCCAATGCGTAATAGCATGCACGAGATGTTGATGATGTCGCCAGGGCCCCAGCGACAACCACAATGGCACGCTGGAGGACCTTATGGATTTCCGCAGGGCGGCAATGACCTTTCTTCGTCGCCTCCCGTGGGATCTGCTGCCTTTCAGCGCAGCGACACGCCGTCGAGCTTGGATCCGAGCCGTAACAGTCGCTTCACTGAGGAAATGTGACTCGAGCGTTTCTTCTCATACATTGAGACCAGCGAACAGGCAGTCTGACGAGTGCGCATCAACAAAGTCACACGCGAGACTACCACGCATTCTAGAGCAACGTCCAATAAGCATTGGCGTGCCATATTATGAAATCATGGCTCTGGTTGTCCAACGACAAGTGTGTGGCAATTTTGGATGAATGTGGAAGGGACATCTCACTTCTGAATTGACTTCAGACAGAAGAACACTGCAGCCGACAGCGCAATGCCCGCTCCGGCTCTGCCACGAATATATGTTGTAATGTCTTTGTATAGTCCCAATCACAATTCTTGGCCGTTGCGGCCTTCAATGCCAGTCTTAGCTCCATGCACCTCTCGTTCTCGCATGTGAATTGCTGTCTCGTGAAACTACTAGAACAAGGAGTTCGTAGCACTCCTAAGTGTCTTTGTACGAATGCACAGCCTTGCGTGACGTGTCATCCATGGACGAATGTGTTGTTTCTCTAACCACGGAATCTAGCATACATTGCGACAGGCTCTGATACGATACCCACATCACCTGCTCGGCGTGGAAGGTGGAGCAGAGTTGACAACCAGAGCCCCTGCCTTTGCAAGGCTACTGGACATGCAAGAAGGCATCATACGAATTCGCGTCAAAGCATTGCACCATCAGCCAGACAAATCCTTTGATCGCAACGAATACAAAGCGGCGTTCCATGGATGGTAGATTCTGCAGTCTTTGGAGAGGACCAGCTGCTGATGATTTTAGCAGACCTCGTGAACTGGACGAGACCAAGTGAAGCCAGCTGTGTCAAACTGCTCCCTTACTGTTGCATTGAGTTAGGGGCCAGTAGCTTGCGTTTTCGTCTTTTGACTTGAGGTCGCATTGTTACGATCAATCGCTTTCACTACCAGCACCATTTGGCTCGTCATCATCATCCTCGTCCTCAACAACAACGTCATCCATTGCTCCAATTGTCAGCTCAGCATTCTGTAGCATCTTTCGCAGGTCAGTATTCCGAGGATCTACAAGATCGATAGGCTTCAGCTTCGCTTTGTTTCGTATGCTGCAACGCCTGTCAGCGGTTCTGCATCGCATCCCCGGAAATGACATGGGACTGATGATACCGAGGGTCACATCCGGCATCTACTAGAATGTCCACGACAGCCGTGCCATGTTCCCAGTCAGACTTGTCCAAACTGTTTGCAAACCGTACTGCTTTGTGCAAGCAGGTGTCTCCTTCTCTTGGTTCTGTCCCATCGATTTCCACTCCCTCTTGATCGAGAATGGCGTCTAGCACTTCGTAGGATCCGTATTGGGCGGCGATGTGCAGGGCGCTGGAGCCTAGGCTGTCGGTGGTGGAGTTGAGGAATTTGGAGATGGCGTCTGGAGCGGAGCTGAGCGGTTTGCCAGTCAGGAGTTCGGTGAACAGCGAGGTGTTGTTGCGGCGGCAGGCTTCAATCAGCAGTTCCTTTGGGCTTGCGCCCTCGTCGTCGGCCATGTCTGGTGTGTGTGAGTTTGGAATGCCTACTACTGAGGCAGTACTTGCACCGGTTGGCGAAAGTGTCCGTGTGCTCGGATCAGGGTGCTGTGTCTTCCAGAAGTGGGATGAGAATCTCGATAGCGCTTCTCCAGGAAGACAAGCGTGGGCGGTGGCCAGGAGGCGTTGAAGGTGTTGACATGTAATTAGGACAAGTAGTTGGTCTATTAGTAGTACATGGGACACGCTATGACACGCGAGCCGACCCTGGCTACAACTTCACTAACAACTTCAATTGACGCCTCAGTTGTCGCATTACTGCTGCCACCCCGCCACGAGTCACTGGAAGAAGTCATTGGCCAGCCGCTCCACCCATTTTTCCCTCACTCTTCGTGGAATCTTTCATGTGAACCCTACCTAAACTCCTAGCCCCCACCTGGCCGCAGAAACATACTTCTTCGTCTGTTCGGAACGCCACGAACGCAACAGTACCGATCGCGAAGATGCTGCTATGTAAGGCCACTTTCATCAGGACCCACCTGTAACGGACTATTCTAACACTTCAGTCTGCCCATCGTGCAGCAACATGCTCATCATCACACAAATTCCCGCCGCCCACTGCGCACCCGAGGACTACTCCAACAAAGGGAAAAATCGCTTCGAGTGTCGTACCTGTCCGTACCAAATGGTTCTTGATCGCCGATATTACGAGCGCAAGAACATGAACCTCAAGACTGTCGATGACATCTTGGGTGGCGCCGACAGCTGGAAGAACGTCGACAAGACAGAAGGTTCGCGCATCAGCCAAATTCTTACTCGACTTCCTTTCTCCCTCATCGCATCCACCACTAGAGATTGCAGGGACCAACAGGCTGACCGTTCACTTACAGCCAAATGTCCTCAAGAAGGTTGTGAAAGCCGAATGGCCTATTTCAGGCAAGTCCAGATTCGGAGCGCGGACGAGCCCATGACCAGCTTCTACAAGTGCGTTAATTGCACACGGGAATGGCGTGAGAACTAAAGAACAGCTTCATGCTAGGCTTGGGGCATCAGGAGTCAGGCGTCGAGCGAGGTTTGTGAAGCGGCATGGAAATGCTTCATACGATACCCACAGAATAGTACCGTCGTGAGTTTTTGGACATGAAAACAACAAATTGCAAACAAGTTCCTCTGTTATTGGACTCGAGTCCCTGTCGGGTTCTTCACCTGCGCTTGAGCATCTCGTTTGGCCAAACGCCTGCATTCTAGCCCTATCGACGATCCGCTGGAGCTGGTGCTGGAGCTGGTGCTGGAGCTGGAGCTTGCAACAAAACTCCAAGCGTTATTGTGAGTATCCCTCTCCAAATCTTTCGACTACCCATATTGCACGGTAGAGTCTTGAGTAGTGCTTCCGAGAAAGCCAAGAAAGCAAGAGATGATTATCACAGGCTAGTTGATCCGCATTGTCTGAATTACGCATCGTTCCTTGGTCGTCGTGCGCCGCCTTTGACAGATCTCATCCGGCTCAGAAACCCACTGACACCTCCACCACTTGGCCGCTCCTCTTCGTTGCTGCTCCCTCGACCTCGGCTTGGGACGCGTCCATCTGAAGTCTGACTACGGGTCAAGGCAGGCGCCTTGGGACTGCTCGTTGTACGCGGACGGTAGTCGCCAGGCCTTCCCTGCTCAGCGATTCGAATCTGCGTACCTTTCTTCTCGAAGGCGGCTTCGTAATCGTAGTCGAATGGATTGATTTCGTTCTCTTTATTGTACCTCGCCTGGACAGGACCTCCAGCGCTGGTTGCTGTGAAGTGCGCACTAGCAGGGCTAGTCGTGCCGTTGGCTCCGTATCGCGCATCCGGATTCCTGATATCGTTTGGCCTGTCACGCCGTGACGCAGACATGCCTCGGAATCTCTGCGCCAGTGACTTCTTTCTCGACAAACCGCCACCGCCGCCGACAGCTCCTTCGGTGGCAGCAGGATCTTCCGAATCTCGTCGTTGGATGTCTCTCCGACTAGCAGGTGCACCCTCCAAGAAAGTCGAGGTTCCCAGACCGTAAGACTCCTCTCCATGCACTGGCTCAGCACGTTGCAGCGGATCCACTATGTTTGTATCCTGCTTTCGCGTGGTTGAGTAATCGGTAAAGCCCTCCTCGCCGCGGCCATGGAATCGGTCAAGATCAAGACGTGAACGCAGAGGTCCAGCACCACCCAACTGCATGTTCGCGGAATCCGCGGGGAATGCCTGCATTGGAGCTGGGCGACCCTTCTTGGTATTGCGATGCGGGTTGCAGGCATCAAAAGGTCCATCATGGTGGAACACTGTCGAACCGTTAGCAAGCATGACTAGCATTTCTGTAGGTGGCGAGACGTGCATCCTTGACCGTAGATGCCCGTCACATCGAGTTTGTCAATGAGATCCAATCCTTGAGGCTTGCGTGTTTTCTCTCCTTTCCGAACCTTCTCCTTTTCCCTCCTGTGACGCTCCTCGCGCTCGCGCCGACGCTCAGCTCGATGTCTTTCCTCGGACTCTGTGCGTTCGCGACCTTCCGCACGGTCCATACGTGGCCGACGGTCCTTTTCCATGACGGAAGATTCAGACGCTCGACGAGGTCGTGGCGGCTGTCGTTGCTTCTCCGGACTGTCCGGACCCCGTGGTGGTCTGGCTGGTCGCTCTCGACGGTCGTCAAAGGGGCGGTAGGCAGGAGGAGGCCCTGGTGGTCGAATCGAGGCTCCCACTGTGTTTTGCTTCACGATGTCTGCATTTTCCGTCAGCTGGCCGTTACGATGCTCATGTGAGATAGGGATGACACTCACGTGCGCCGTTGATATCGTTGTTTGCATTGGATTTATCAAGCAGGGAGAGCTCGTTCTGTAGTATTGGAAAGTTAGGAAACATTCGGCAAAAGTGATGAAAGCGATCCGTGGACTCCATTGAACACGCGCAACGCAAACCATCAAGGGAGGTGTAGTTATCAATGGTCGCAAGAACAGCGAGCGGCTTGCGGTGGATATTTTCCAGGGTGCGTGGTACAGTCGTGCGGATCAGACAGGGGAGCTGCAGCAAGCTCAAATGCTACGCGCAAGCTTGGGCAGAACAGGAGGCTGCGAGAGCACTTACGAATATGTCCTCCGGAAGCGCGGCGGCGGTCGCTTTGGCTTGAGGGCCCGGGCGAGCGAGCTCGCTGTCGTCGAGGAAAGGATTGGTAGACATTGGGCGCGGTGGCCGGCCAGGCGGCGTGCCCACGACGGGACCGTTGTTATAGTTGCTGCTGGCGGCGGTGTAGCTCGGTGTGGACGGTGAGGGTGTAGCAGCGCGATTGCGGAAGGGGTTGTTGGAAGGCAGATCGAGGGTCAAGCCGACTGGAGAGCGCTGGCGGTCTGCGTGAGAGGGCGCGGCGTCGTCAGCGTCTGGCATCAACAGTTCCGGGGTGCTGTGATTATTCGTCGCACTGGCATGGGATGAAACGTACCAATTCCAGGGGCAGAGGGCCCGGCAAAGTAGGCCATGATTGCAGCAGCAGCAGCGATGATGTCGCTAGAAGCACAGAGCGGGAAAGGGGGGCGTTGGGACTTTCCAATGCAGCGCGCGCTGTTCTCCGATGCTGGTGCTTGGAGCGATGCTGTCTGTCTGGCGCGGTTGAGACCCGCGATTGCTGCTGCTGCTGCTCGCGAATGCCCAGTCGGCGCGTTTCAAGTCTGTCGCCCGCCGATGTGACCGACGGCGAGGCGGCGAGGCGGCGAGGGATGCTGGCGGGACAGACGTGAGTTGTGGATGCCAATGCCAACGACGCCAATGTCCGATGGAATGGGGTTCGCGCTCCTGTGTACTATGTAGGTACTGCACTGCTGCTGGTCTTCTCGGTACGCGCAGCTTCGACGCGCACTCGCACCTGTTCCACGAGCCTGCAACGGATGTCCGCCGTGTGCGCTCTCTGTGATGGTGGGATGTGGTAGGTTTGTGTGCTGCCGTGCAATACTATTCCTGGTCGTAAAAGGCTGCGTCCGGATCGTGCTCGCTGCCCGCTGCTGGCGGATAGATGAGGCCGTCTAATGTTAGGTGTCGTACACTGCAGGTGAATGCTTCGGCGCACGGCTGTCGTGGAGGGGTTATCGACTGCCGGATGGGAGTAGTACATGTAGTGTAGGAGGACTAGGGAGGAGGGAGAGGGCAGTAGCGGTAGTAGTAGTCACGGGTGATCATAAGCTGCGGGAGGAACGAGGGTCTCCCGCTTCTTGATTTTCAGAAGTGCGCCTGTGCCTGTGCCTGTGCCTGTGACTGACCTGCGTCTGCGCCTGTGCTGTGTGTTTGTCTCTGACTATTCTCTCTCCGTGTGCCTGCCTGCCGTCCTCATTAACCTCAACTTCCTCCAAAACCTCGACAACAAGGGTCACACGGACAACCTCCGCTCAGGGCCAAGGAAGCCAAAAATACGCCCCTGTGAGCTCGCCGAATCGGCTCCTGACGAGGCCGGTGCGCTTGGTCAAAACCGTAAGTAGCGCTGCTGGTGGCTGTCCTGCCCGCATACCGAACTGTGGAGAGAGGCTCGATCCGGGGCTTCTTCCATCTGGCCCATTGTTCTGCAACCCAAGACCACTCATCATCAAACTCACCTCGTCGATCAGTCCAAGCCGGTCCATCACTATTCGTGGTTGCATTCACCGCTGATCTCGGCTTTTTGCAAGTCAGGGCGGTTAGCCATGACCGACGCACAGGAAGCGCAGGACAATGCATCCGAAGGTGTCTTCAAGATCCAATACGGTGGTCACGACAGGTTCACACTCGAGCTGGAAGTATGTATACCCCGAGTGTCACCCGCTACTTCCATGTGGTCGAGATCGGCCGCCATCTCATAGGCCGTGCTGCCCCACGACTTGTTACATGCAAGTCCACAGCAAAGCTCAATAGCGTCCATCACCGCTGATACTGACTCTGCTTAGTTTGTACAGTCGCTCGCGAACCCATGGTACCTGAACCACTTGGCGTCACAAAAGTTGCTTGAAAATGAAGAGTTCATTGCATATCTCGACTATCTGCAATACTTCCGACTCCCGCAATTTATCCGTTTTCTACAGTATGCTTACACCTATGTCTACCTCGCTCGAGGAGAATCATCTCATGACAGCTAGATATCCTGGTCCCACCCTTCGAGCACTCGAGCTTCTTCAAGTCCAACGATTCCGTAAAGACATCCTAATCCCCGAGGTTGTCTCAAGGATGATCCAAGAAGGATTTGAGGCAAGTACCTCGGGCTGAAGGTACGCTCTCCTGTTGACAAACCTACTCTACGCGATCTCAGTCGGAGAAAGCAGGCCAGGCGCGTGCATATCGAACGAAATCGGTCATTTCACCGGAAACGAAGGCCACTGCGACACTGCCGAGGGAAGGTTTTGGAGGGCAATCCACTGATTGAATCCCTTCATCAGAGGACCTGCGACCGCTGTCATAACAAACGCGTGAAGACGGGCTCTGACTCAAGGCATCACCGCAATGTTATATTTATCTGCTTTTGCTGTAATGCTCATTGTTTGTAAAAAAAAAAAAAGCTATATTTATCAATAGAGTTCCCTGAGCGGAGTAGAGATACTCCGACGAGGAGCTTTGTATCACGCCGTCGAGCTATCGGGACGACAGAGTCTCTTCATTCGGTTTCTGCCATTGCGCACATGTCAATGTCAGGGTGGACAATATCAGGATGGGTGCAAAAGACAATCGTTCGAGATAATCCGACTTGGGCCATCTGCAAACTGTTTGATGGGGTCAGGGACCTTACAGATCTCAGCAAGGGTCGTAGAAAGAGGCTCACGTACTACCTTTACTGGAACACAAATGGTATACCTTTGGAGCGTACCCTGAGAAACCCGTATCAAAAGTCTTGATGGCCCTGATGTAGTATATCACACTATTATCCACATTTGTGGTGTTAGCGCCGGGCTCGGCGCGATGGATAGTATGAGTTACGCCATCCGCAGCATTGTCAACTCGGAGCAAGCGCTGTTAGTGCGCGGACAAGTGTACAAGATGCCGTCCTTTGCAGCTTACATGGCAAGCATCTCGTCGCACCTCGTGACTGACTGCCTTTCGCCAGCTGTTGGCAAGATACCTGCAAGCGCTTCGGGAATGTTGTGAGGCGCGCATTTGCAGTGTTCTCAAGACCAAATGTCTTATCCAGATTCGCCGGGTCTCAGTGGCGAGTATTCGACAACTATCGCCAGAAACGCCACCATACTGCGTAAGCCAGAGCATTCTCTCTTCCTTCGCGGATCCGTGATTCTCTCGTGTAGTATGTCACTCCTCCGCAGCGGGCGCCGGCCCACAAGGTAACACCATTTTCTCCATGCAATGCATCCGAACCTTCTCCATAGGCATGCCCATCCCAATAGCCATGTAGTGCAGCAAAGGCGGATGGCCTTGGAAGCTTGCGTAGGAGTCGCGCGCGATATTTGAAGTCCACTCGTGCTTGGTGGTGTCGGCGTGGCCTGTACCGATGTATTTATTCTGGAGCGACTCCAGTTGCTGTTGGGTGCGGAGTTTGTCGGCCTTGACAGAATCGTTAGCATGAGCGGAACTTGCAGCTGGAGTTGGGAAGGTGGCCTTACCATCTCGAAGGAAGGGAGAGGAGTAGGTGGCGGAAGTCTGTCGGAAGATTGTCGTCAAGGGCGGTGGTGGACTGCACGTATGGTGATTAATTGAGTGGTGCAGCACGGCCCGAACGGTACTTGATAAGGTTTCGAAGTCGCGTGACTTTCACGTGCGCGACGCGTCGCGTCCTCGAATCAGAAGCTGAAGTCAACTCCAATGTGCTTCTTGCCAAAGTCGCAAGCGTGTTCGCCTTACATCGCAGTCGAATTCCGCGACTATTCTCGATACGATGCCTCTCGTTCAGGGTCGAAAGCGACGCGCGGTAAGTGGAGCAGAGCTGCGGCTGCGACAGTTCGATCATTAACGCGGGTTGTCGGCGTGTGCATAGCGAGAAGACGACGCCGATGAGCACGAGGAGGGCAACGAATCTTCCCCCGAGCCACAGACCCAGCGACGGCGCATCCAGGGCGGCGACAAGGACAACGATGGCACCTTCAACGGCAACAGCGGGACGAATGCAACACAGAATGCCAGCGTCCACGACATGGCCAAAAAGCTCGTTCGCCTCGCAATGGCATGCGAATACCAGCGGAGACCCCTTCGGCGGCAGGACGTAAGCGACAAAGTGCTGGGTGCAAATAGCAGGGCCTTTCGACAAGTCTGGAACGAGGCGCAGAATCAACTCTCCGAAACGTTTGGCATGCGACTGGAGGAGCTGCCTGCAAAGGGAAACGTGACATTACAGCAGCGGCGAGGTGAGGGCTGATTGTCCTATCCCCCAAACATTGCTTGGCCGTCACTGACTGAGCTCAGCTGCCCAGAAGAAAGACTCACAGTCTAAGAGCAACACGACTACATCCTGGATGCTAACATCTATCCTGCCAGGCGATTACCATGACCCGATCATTTTGAAACCGAACTCTGCACCAACCCCCGCTGAAGACGCTAAATACACTGGTGTCTACAGTATGCTCGTTTCGCTTGTGCTGCTCTCCGGCGGGAGCATCCCAGATGCCAAGATGGATCGATATCTGAAACGCCTACATATAGACGAGCGAACCCCGGTCACGGACTACGAAAAGAACGAGAAGCTCATGAAGAGACTGGAAAAGGACGGGTATCTGCTCAGAATCAAGGAGAGCACCGGAACGGGGGAAGACGATATATCCTGGATTGTGGGTCCACGGGGCAAAGTCGAGATCGGAGTCGAAGGTGTTAGAGGTCTGGCCAGATCTGTTTGGGGCGATCTGACTTCCGAGAGAGAGGAGGACGACCTGGATAGGAAAGTGGAGCGTTCACTCGGCGGTTTTGACAGCGTGGAAAGGCCACAGACGCAACCAGGTCAGACACAAAGGTCAAAGTCGAAGAACAAGCGGAAAGAGGAGAGGCGAGAAGACGAAGACGAAGATCAGGAAGAGGACGACGAAATCGAAGATGACGACGAGTCCGAAACAGCAGAGGAGCCAATTCAGGCATAATGATTGCGCGAAGCTCTCCTGCAGGCCAGTTGCTCCAGTAGATCGCAGCATGTGGTAAGGCTGCCCTTTTGCAAGTGCGGAAAGCACTTATCGGTGCTCGCGTGCTTGATTCCTCCAGCGAGGCCGTCTAGTATAGGGTTTGCTGTGTTGCACCACATGAGCTTCCCCTGTCAAGATTGCTTTGGCAATGCGATACGCTTAGCAAGCGCTGATTAATATGGAAACGAGCTTTTGGCTCTGTGGAAGATGTGGCGTGAAACGAGTCGACGAGAGAATTGCTACCATCTCTTTCTCTTTCCGCCAGGACTTGGCTTTTCATGGGCGCAAGATGACCATGCGCCAGGTCCACTGTACGAGCCTTAGAGGCCCTCCACGAGGTTGGACGTTCAGAGCACTCATGCAGCGTTGCTCATTGCGCTGGTGCTAGCGTCGTCCAGCCTGTCTCCCACGACATCTCGCCAAGTATTTGGCTCGCAGCACCGATCCGCTTGGAGGAAATTAGTTATTCGGCCGCGACTCTGGTCTTCGGCGATGGAGAGCCGCAGCATGGCTGTTCTCTTCCGTTGAATTACAAGAGGAACCATACTCTTAGAGGAATTGGGGATTACGCTTTGTCAGATCATCGAGATTTTTCAACTGCTCATGGCAAGCTGCTTCCTCAAGATGCTACTCATCGGTACCCTCCTGGCTTGCGCGAGCTGATCCGACGTTTGTTTCGCAGACTGTAAGACAGATTGGCGTGCCGAGTACAGCATTAGTACTTACTGCGTCAACATAGCCGTCTCATTCGAACGACTCAAGAAGAACGACTCACTTCTACTTATTCTTGATCTTCAAGATGGCCTGTACAGCTTCGCGCGCGACTTCGATCCAACACTCTACTATAACGCCATGATAGCACACTCTGCCATCGGAAAGCTCTTAGATATTCCAGTGATCATGACGACTTTCGCGCAGACAGGCCCAAACGGAAGGCTTCCAAAGGAAATCTTAGACTCCCACCCGGACTCGCCGCTGATACACAGACAAAGCGAGGTCAATACCTGGGACAACGAAGAGTTTCGCGGTGCCGTCAGAAGCACCGGGAAAAGCCAGGTCGTCCTGGGTGGGATTGTGACTGACGTTTGTGAGTCCTGCGCAGAGGTTGCTTTTTGCCAACAGAATGCAGCCAGTAGCAGACGACAACTTAGATCGTTGAGCTGACTTTTTGGATGCTCCAGGCACAACATCTCTCGTTCTATCTCTGCGAGCAGAGGAGTGCAGTGTTTGGGCCAACGTCGAGGCTTCGGGAACAACGACTGAGCTGATCCGCGACGTTTCGAACGACCGTATGGCACGAGCCGGAGCCCAGATTGTTTCGCTGTTCAGTATCATGTGCGAACTGATGCGAGATTGGCGCCACACACCTGGAGCCGAGACTGTCATTCCATGGTTGGCAAAGTATGATGGCATTGTAGCACAGGCGCATGGTGGTGCAGTGCTGAATGGATCGATCATCTCGGGAGAAGCAGCTCTCCTTCCCAACTAGCAGGACCCTGTGGGAGGGACTACACAAAAAAGCCCGGCTAGATCGGCACGCTGAATGAGTGGCACTCGACGGAGAAGCAATGGAAGGTGGAAGCGCTCGGCAGTTCCACGGTTACAACGTCGAATAAGTAGCAGAGCTATGTCGGCAGAGCTTAGTGGACTATCGGCATCAAACGCAGTACCTGATCCTATCAGGTTGGGTCGTCAGACTTGCGCCTTTCACTCGAAGCATTGACCTGCGTATACATGTGACAGACGGGAGCGGAGTGACGTGAATATCGTTGCCGCACGTGGGTCTATTTTGGGGGGCAGCGGGAGATGACGCCACTGCAAGGACCCTGGTGTGCCCCGCCTGCTCAGGCACAAAAGTTTGGCGGGACACCGTTGCATGTCATAGCTCCTCGGTACACAAGCATCGCATGAGACACACAGGCATTGCAGGACAGTCTTGCCGCAGATTCCCTTCAGTGGCCCTCACGCTGCAAAGGTCGTCGACTTGCTCCGTCCACGTCCACATCGGCTTCCGGAAGATGGCAAACGTGGCCAATCACTACGGGGGTACGTCTCCCCTCTCGCTCACCTCACATGTATACCTTACCTGATGCCTTATACCTTGCTTACATGAACACACAGATGCCATTCCTATCGCGGTCATCGGCGGCACCGGCCTGCAGTCGCTCGCCGACTTCACGCATGTCGCCACGCTCGAGCCTACGACGCCCTGGGGCAAGCCTTCGTCGCCCATCTCCGTGCTGCACCACCCGTCGCCCTCCACCGGCAAGCCCATCGCCGTGGCCTTCATCTCTCGCCATGGCTTGCACCACGAGCTCGCCCCGCACGAGGTCCCCGCGCGAGCCAACATCGCCGCCCTTCGCAGTCTCGGCGTGAGAACCGTCATTGCCTTCTCCGCCGTGGGCAGTCTGCAGGAGGACATCAAGCCCCGCGACTTCGTGGTGCCAGACCAGATCATCGACCGCACCAAGGGCATCCGGCCCTTCACCTTCTTCGATGGCGGCATGGTGGGACACGTAGGCTTTGCCGACCCCTTCGACGCTCAGGTGGCGCAGATTGTGCGTCGGTGCGGACACAGCTTGGAGGGCGACGGCGTCCGACTACACGATGGCGGCACCATCATCTGCATGGAAGGCCCACAGTTCTCCACACGCGCCGAGAGCAACATGTATCGCAGCTGGGGCGGATCCGTCATCAACATGTCTGCGCTGCCCGAGGCGAAATTGGCCAAGGAGGCTGAGATTGCGTATCAGATGATTTGCATGAGCACCGACTTTGACTGCTGGCATGACTCGGCTGGTGACGTGACTGTAGAGATGGTCATGGGCAACATGAAAGCAAACGCAGAGAACGCCAGGCGCTTTGTCGGCGCAGTCTTGGACGAGCTGAGCAAAGAAGAGCACGCCGAGCTGGTCGCCGCGAAGCATCTGCAGGGGCAGACCAAATTTGCCGGCAGCATTACCGCTCCGGCGGGCAGGTCTGAAGAGGCAAAGAAGAAGCTCTCGTGGCTGTTCCCAGGATACTTCGACTGAGTCTCCCTGTGTCCATGTCGACCAGCGCATTTCAACATGACGCACCCATAGAAGTTAATGATACCCTGCTGCGATCCTGCGTCAGACTCATTCGATTTGCTGCCCCGTCAAAATCCCTCTCACACTCCGGTTGGCTCTCGGCTTCTCAATGTCTCCCGGCCACTGTGTTCGCCTCCATAGAGTCCATGATGGCGTCCTACGAGCGATCAGCGCGGGGCCTGGAGAAAAGCATTCATCTACACTTACCTAGCTCTTACACTGATGCTGTACTCCCCAGCCATCGACCGTAAAGCGCCTGCCATCCGGCTCTGTCCGCGGCCATTCCAAGCTCATATCACCGGCACACATGAGTGCTTGTCTGATATAATCAAAGCAGTTCAGGATGTGGTCGGCTTGCGGAGCCAGTACGATGTCATACACTTCCTGAGCGTTGGTTTGATTCAAAAATGCCTGCATCGTGTACTTGTAGGTTCGCATATGCGAAAGACAGTGTAGCTGGTGGAAGAAGCTGATGTCGTAGACTTCACCATTCCGGGTGTGCTTGCCCAACGGCAGACTAATTTCCCGTGGCTCATCGATGACCACAAACCCTTTACCGGGCTGAAATATTCTCAGCACCGTACACGTCCAAAGAAGCTACTTGGACTTACAGGCACGAGCGATTCCAAAGCAGAGTCCAAGTCTGGAGAGGATGGCGAAGCAAAGCGATCGTTGGGTTCGAACGTAATGCGAGATATAGGAACTTGTACACATATTAGCCTTGTACAGATCGTAGGCGGCACGATCTACGCACTTTCTGTGATGGGGTCCGCCATCGGTGCTACTACTGGATCTTTGTGCCATGGCAAGACCAGTACCACCAGTAAACAAGCCGAGACTATCACGATCGCCATGAGAGATGTTCTCAGGCGTTGGTATGACCTCTGTAGCTTTTGACATTGGTCTCTGAGAACCCTCTCGCATTTCTCTTCGCTGAGAATCAGGTCTTCTTGTTCGACATCGCGAGCGGTCCAGCTTGTTGACTCTTCGAGAAGTCGAAGATCCCTTGGGACTGACATGCTTGACGGAATCTTTTAGTCGAGCTCGAGATAATACAGCGCAAGGTAGGTCAAAAGGAGGAGACAGGACAGATAACAACGAAGGGGTGTTTTTGGCATCTTGCTGACGCACTTCGATCAACTACAGGTTGGACCAACCAAGTGGTTACATGTAGCATGCACTGACTTCCCAAACTAAAACCTGATAGATACGAAACGGCGAAGGGTATCAATCTGGTGCGACACACAAGCAATCTGAATCCTTCGCTTGGCGTCGCCATTCTATTGGTGAGACGCAAGTGCGAAATATTCCATGAAGCGCATCCGTGACCGGCTTACAGTAGGTAGATATCGATAATAGGTACGGCCACAGAATACTCCCGAGGTAGGAGATAGGGATCAGGCGGCGTAGGCATTGTTGCCTCCGGCTGTGACGGTGAGCTTGGACGGTGAAAAGCTGTACACTGCGCCTTCTTGCGGGTTACCTGTTGCTTCATGAGCTTCTTAGATTCAATCGATGTATGTCGAATGTGGCAAAACAATCTGACTGACCTCCGTCGGGTGTGACATCGTCATAAGGAAATGAGTATCCTAAACCGTCCACGTTCGCAGCGTGCACAACCCTTGCATAGTGCTGTTGTGCGACTGTCAGCCTTATCTCAATGTGCCACTGCAAATGATCGGACTCACATTTGTGGTAGCATTCTGATAGTACTGTGTTGGGTTCGTTCCGTTCGGCGTCGCATTGCTGAGGAGCAATGTACTTCGATCGAAAGCCGCTGCCAGCCTTGGGATGATTGTATTGGTCTTGCTGTTACTACCGGTGGCTGAAAAGCGACACTGTAAGCCCACGTCCCATTGATGGTTTCTTCCACTCGTGAGGATTCTTACCAAATGGGCCAGTATTCTGCCCGAAAATATCCTTTGCATTTGGCTTCGCGAAGGTACTCCCATCTCCAAAGTCCAGGGTACTAGACGAAGTCATTTGACCCTGCACTTCACCCCATTGGGCCTGCGTGTCGATAGTGATAGGCGTACTCTTGTACTTGGCCCATACTTGGTTGACGTAGTCTGTCCAATAGGTGGCGAACCAATCTGGATTGAGAGTGATTCCAGAGTTGGGGCTTAAAGCTCGTAGATCTTGGCCATTGCTCTGAGTTATCAATGAACTCCACCGTCTTCCGTCCATCCCAGTCTGCGCACGGAGACCTGAGCAAACGGTGGCCAGGCCGTTAGCGCGCATGCCCGCAACATGCTGACTGGCTCCAGACGTGTCTGTCAAAGTCAGTGCAACCGGAAGATTGCTGACGAAGTCAACGTATGAGATGTTCACGAAGACCTGGGAGGAGTTGAAGGTGAACTCGCAGAAGCTGAAATTGATGTTGTAGTTTGGGTCAGAAGGATTGAAAACAGAGGGCTCCACCAGACCCGGTCCAGGATTGAGAAGAAAGGTCAACGGTGTCGTTTGACTGAACCAGATCCGCCCTCCAGCGATCCTGGGAATTGTCGCAGTGACTACGTTGCCGGGAGCCCCGAGCGGTATGGATATATTGACCGGGATCTTCTGCCCTGTCGAGGACGGACTCGACGGATAGTACGGGGTCACTGCATCTGCCTGCAGCAAAAAGAGGGCATTGTTGTTGTCGATGGCCTGGCCGGTGATATACGCATAGATCTGGCTTGAACTTGACTGGTTCTCGAGAGCCACCTGCAATGTTCCCGTGGCAGTCGCAGCTTGGGAGCTCGTAACCACTGCGCGGTTCTTGGTCTTCGGAGGCTGTTGCTTCTGCGGAACCTGTTCCCGCTGGTCGACGTTTGGCTGCCACAACGAAGGGATATCTTGAGTGGCTTCTGTGCGTACTGCTGGGTCCGGAGCATCTCTGGTCAAGGAGGCCTTGGACTTGACACTGCCGGCCTTGGGTTTCTTGTGCAGATGTCGATTGACAAGGCTTCGGATTCCATCTTTTAGCGATCCCAGAGCACCCATGTTCGGGTTTCGATATGACTGGACTCTCAAAGCGAGTGTAGATCAATAGGAGGCTGACGTGTTGCAAGATATTGAGCCGTTAACAGCAAGATGCACAGGATGAAACCTTCCACGGGTCCGCACTCAAGGCGGTTACGACTCTATATGTACTAAGGTGAGCAGGACCGTAGCTGCCACGTCGAAGTATACACCCACATCTGACGCGCGATGTATACCTTTCGGTGACATCCAGTCGCTGTTAGCGAGATGCTAAGAGTGTGCAAGACACCCTCCACGGGCCATCGACGTGAAATTGTAGGTATACATTAGAAACGCCTCTCAGCATTTGGTGGGTATCTACCACACCGCATTGGTGCCGGGACCGATCGAGCGTGAGTGACTACGAAGCGCCATGTGCAGGCCATTGAAGCAGATGAGGGCGTATCTTGACAGACAGCTTTGAAGATAGCCTCACAGGCTCGAGGCTGATGTGATCTGCTGGCTCGATTAGTTCTTGGTCGCTACGTCGGCGTGAGGGAAAAGGCGTCACCTGCTGGTTGCGTGTGCCTTTGATGAGCAGTACGTCTCCTTCTCTCCTCTGCACGGTCTGCGCTACGCTACGCTCTTGTAGAAGGTACTGTAGCGGCAGTGGGGAAGTGAGACACTTTGGGGCATGATGGCCGAGGGCACGGTACGAGGTGAACGTACCGATACAGTACGATACCTACGATACCGACGATACCCTCCACCATCGTCCGCGGAGCAGCCAGAGTAGAGCATGTCCACCTAAGCGGTGTGCTAGGACGAGGACGAGGCTTCGGGAGGTGGAACTTGGAAGGCAAAGGGTGCGATGCCTGAGGCTTAAAACAGCTTAGTCGCTCATATACTTTAGTACATGTACCCATAGATGTACCTCATGGAGCCAGATAAAGCCATCTCTAGACGTGAAGGCCGTCTTCTACTTGAACTTCGCCCTTCATTCTGCAACCGCAGAAGCTTCCTATCCTGTCGCTGCCATGGAGGACGAGCTCCCAGCAGAGAAGCAGAGCCGGGTCAAACCGCGCATCATCATTCATGGCGGCGCCGGCAACATACTCCGCGCCAACCTGCCAACGAGCTCCTACAATGCATACCGTGATGCTTTGTTGAGCATTGTGAGCGAAGCGAACGCAGAGCTACAAAGACCACACGCCACGGCCCTCGACATCGCGACTTACGCCGTGTCTATGCTTGAGGACAACCCCCTGTTCAATGCTGGACGTGGAGCAGTCTACACCGACTCTGGCACTCATGAACTCGAGGCATCTGTGATGGTGAGTAGGGGTCACAGGAAGAGGGGCGTCGGTGTTATGAAAGTGAGAAAGTCAAAAAGTCCAATCAAGCTGGCAAGAGAAATGTTGATACACGGAGATTGGCCAGACGGCGGAGGAGCAGCAAATCATTGCCAACTTGAAGGTGAGATATGTGATCAGCTGAATGCTCACTGGGGCTTAGAGACTGTCAAGCCAAGCTACTACTGGACGAGAAGAAGATGGGATGAGCACAGGAGAGGACTAGGCCTGTCTCATGATGATGACACATACGAGAAGCATCGCAGAGAGATAGACCGTGAGGAATCGGAGGCCATAGACAACACCATACCTGGAGCTGAATCGTCAAGACGACTTGGGGCAGAGGAGGCACATTGGAACGGTAAGGAGTACCTGCCTCAAGGAACCGTTGGTGCAGTCGTTTTGGACAGTTCAGGGACGCTCTGTGCAGCCACCAGCACAGGTGGTCTCACCAACAAGCTCCCCGGACGAATAGGGGACACACCTACTCTAGGTGAGCAGTGCCGTGTTTGCCTTTGCGTGGAGACAGAGACTGACGAGTTGACTGAAGGGGCGGGTTTCTGGGCAGAAGAGTGGTTTGATTCCGAAGCCATGGCTGCGAATACTCGTAGTGCGGTACAACTAGGCATCGCAACGTCCTGGCTCACGGACTGCATCCCTGGCCTGGGTTACACATTATTGGCACATGCAGACCCGGTCGGGCCTCGATGTAGGGCAGTCGCGATGTCGGGAACTGGTAACGGTGATAGCTTCCTGCGATGTAACGCCGTACGCACAGCAGCAGCTATTGCTCGATATGCCAGTCGTCCGAGCTCCCTTACCGTCGCAGGAGGTCAAGTATCTCTCCAGTCAGGAGTGACAGCGGTCGCAGGCCCAAATGGCCAGCTGCAGCGGTCTGCGGGCAACAGATGGTAAGACTCATCGCGCCAAGGGTAATGTACATGTGCTGATATTTATTCTGTAGGAATAAGACAGGTGAAGGGGAAGGTGGCATCATTGGTATCGAACTCGTTGATGGTAAAGGCGAGATAGTCTTTGACTGGAACTGTGGCGGCATGTTCCATGCTTGGGTGAACGAGCATGGCAAGGCTCAGTTCGAGGTTTTCCGGAAAGAGACAATGGTCTGAACATGGAGCTTAGACCATACGACCAAGACAGAGAGACTCCGGTCATGATCATCTGCACCGAGCCCACTTTCACCGAGATCAGTGTGCTGAATAGCACAGATTTAGAAACACAAGGGCAAACTACCAGGGCAGCAGGTAATAGCAGTGCTCAATCAGGAACATCAATCGCAGTGATATTAACAATAGCCAACAAGCCCGTCAAGCGAGGTAAGGTATCGTCCAGTCGTTTCCCATACTATCATCGCATGCAAATTGGACTCCCAGGAAATGCTGCAATGGAACACCACGCCTACTAGGGCCATGCAACGATGCCAACGCACTTGCGCGCAGATCATCCATATGAACCCCTGGCTTCAATGGCTCATGCCGCAAAGGTCTCACATCTTAGCACGGTAACCACCCGTGATGGCGTTGACTGGAGCGCCGCCAAGACTGGAGCGGCGGGCCTGTTCGACCTCCACAACGCTGAGTCTCTTCTCATCGTAGTGGACGGTCTCGACAACCCCTCCGATCGCGCCTCCTTCGAGCGAAGTTGCAATGACAGCTGGTGCCTTGACACGGAGCACATGGAAGCCCTGGCGCGTCCAGCCAAAGGCGACGTAAGCCAGCACGACAACGAAGCCGACCAATGGCACAACGTATGAGATGCGAGTGGTAGCGGCATCGGCGATGGCACCTGCGCAGTGAAGGTCAGTAAATATGCATGTGAAAGTAACTTTTTGCATCCCCCTTACCTTGAATTGGCGGGAAAACGGCTCCACCAGAAACGCCCATAACGAGAATACCGGCTCCACGACGAGTGTTCTTGCCGAGGTTGGCTGTTCCAAGAGTGAAGATCGTTGGGTACATAGGAGCCTCGAAGAAGAAGATGACAATTAGCACAGCGACGGCCGAGGTTCCGTGTCCGGCTGAGACGTATGCGGTCAAGGCGATAGCACAGCAGCTGTAGACGACCAGTAAGAAGTTGGCCTCGAAGATGGTTGCTAAGCCAGTGGCGATGAAGCGGCCGACATGAAGGTGATCAAGGCGTAAGAAAGCATGTTTGATGCCTGAGCAGAGGTGAAGCCGGCGTTCTCGGTGGCATAGTTGATGAAGAAGCTAGCAATAGTGACCTGCGCGCCGACGTAGCAGAACTATTGAAGCGATGGATCAGTGAGGTTTCAAAATGTTAGGCTTGACCATACTCACTTGAGCAATGAACCCAAAGATCATGTTGCACTCTTTATAGAGAGGTTTGTCCTGAATGACGCGGCCGTACTGATCGATACCGAGCTCCTCAGAGTCACCTGCGACGATGCTGGCAGAGCGAACGGCGCCCTCTTGAACCTCTGGAAGCTTGGAAAAGAAGAATAAGACAGCAACGGCGGCGCCCGCGCAGGCAACTGCCAGATACACGTACTGGACGTTGGTCAAGCTATTCTGGTTCGAGCCAGTGAAGAAGGCCTTGGAGGCGATGAGAGGCCCAATGAAGGAAGCAACGCCATTCCACGATTGACAAAACTAGTCGTGCCCATTAGCATTGATTGAGAATTGGCGGACTGGCGTCTAGTTTTACCTGAAGGCGAGCAGAAGCGCTGGCAGGGTTTCCAATGACGACGGCATATGAGTTGGCAGCGGTCTCAAGGGTAGCAAGACCGCAGGCAATGACAAGGGTGCAGGCAAGAAAGCCACCAAAGGAAGCTTTTGCGTTGCTTGGACTCGAGAAGTGTGCGGTGGGCCAAAAGAAGATGGCACCAAGTGAATACAAGGTCAAGCCTATGAGGATAGTGACCTTGTAACCCTTGCGTTTCAAGACCTCGGCAGCGACAGGTGAGAAGAAAAAGTAACCTCCTCCGAAGTACCTGTTTCAAAGAAGTCAGCACTCACGCCTGCTTGAACAAATCTTCACAAAGGTGTAATAACTGACATAACTTGCAGACCGGTACTCTCCAGGCGCGTCACACCAAGGACCTGTTGGAAGTGCTTAATTTGTGTTAGTAAAGAGAATTGGCTGAGTGGTCTGTAGTGGTAAGCTTGAGGCTTACTTTATTCAAGACGTCGAGCAGCTGTGAAAGTTGACATCAGCAAGAGCAGTAGATGTGAAGGTTGATGTTAAGGAGGGTAGCGATTTAAAAATTGACATGAGCGCGGGTAGCGGATGGAAGAGTGAGAATATCAGCGTGGTGTATGTAAATGTTGATATGAGCAAGAGTAGCGGGAACATTGCTTACACCGTATGAGAAACCCCACAGGAAGAACAAGGAGATGACGAGCGACAGAGGGTAAATCAATTTTTTACCCGTGAGGAAGCTCCCAGCGACTGCTGGTGAGTCGGTTGGAACGCCGCCGCCAGCCATTGCGATTTCGGTAGAGCGGTTGGATCAGGTTCGAGAGAGGACGGTGAGCGTGCTTTTCCTGATATGAGAGCTGAGTCCAGGGGAGAGCGTCGATGCCACAGTCTAGTCTGAACGATGGGATGGACAACGCTGGTAATAGATTGAGCAAGCCAAGCAGACAAGAGAGTCTCGAAGAAATGTTAGATGGATGTCGTAATGCACACCTGTACGACATCAGTCTTATATCTCTGTTCAGCGACAGATATTGGTATCGCCAGTTTTGCCTGCATCACAAACACTGGAAGTCCAGATTGTACTGACTTGGTTAGCCCATACCTACTGCAAGGCTGGTGTAGTCCAATCTGCAGACTGCCCGTGCCAGAGCCGGCGACAGCATTAGATTCGGACAACGGCCGTTGCAAGGCTTACACGCTTCTGGGCAGTATGCGAACCAGACGCACAGAACATGCATAGAACACGCGCGCAATCGGCCCGCAAGGTACTCCAGAGTCTGCGCACGGAGCAGCCCCGCTCGATACCCACAGCCACGCGATCGCCCATGGGGCGATCGCGGAGGTCGTGGCGTACACCAAACCGCCGGCCGCGGTGGTACGCCGGCGAAACTGGCCAGATTGGCACTGGCGCTCGACATGCGGCTGCGACCAACAAAGGCCGGAAGGAACCATCAAAAGACCGTCAAGCAAAAGCAAGTTTTCTGTGGACCTGTAGCAATTCATGTTTTGACCATTGCGCTCGCATCGGCGGCATCAGATGCATCGAGTCGTATGCTGTCGCCCTTCGCATTGGCCTTACGGCTGCTACGCAGCTGTGCGACGACATGGTCTTCAGGTCGGATGACAGTGATGCTGACCAGTTCATCGATTTTCGAGGTCGTTGACACCTGCAGGTGGCTGGCGTGCCTGTTAGTTAGCCGAAGGCCTGCAGTTGCCGCTGGCGTGCGCAGGACCTGCAGGAGAGCTTCTGCTAGGTCTCTAGCGCTTCTATCAATTTGCTGCATTCGGGCCTTCTCGAGTTTCCCTCACGCACCATGGCCAGCCTTCCAGAGAGCTCTCTCGGTGTGCGTCTGGTTGATCACAAGTGCGCGAGTGATCTCAAAGTGAGCCCTGTCATAACCACAGCGTGCAACATGCATCTCCATGCTGTCGTCTTCCCTTTCTTGCATATGCGGCATCCTTTTGATCTCTTCAAGGATCATAAACTTCTACACCAATTTGAGTGGAAGATCATGCTTCGTCCCACGTTGTCAGGAGTTGAGGACTAGTTGAAAGCGGGTCAGTCAAAGTGCAAGTCTGGTGCTTCACGAGGCGCTCAACGGCATGGAACGGCCGCAATGTCGCGTTCCCTGCATGGTCTCCGTTGATGGAACGTGATCTGAATGTGGGAAACGAATTCCACAAGGGGGCATGCGTCTCAGCGCATCTCCAGGTCGTCTTGTGGACCCAGCATCTGCCCGTCAGGATGGTGCTCAGCATCGTGAATACCAACGTGCCCCGTCTGCAATGTTCATCGTGCTTTTCCTTTGACAAAGATGACCGCACCAGTTGACTCGATCTTCCATCCATCGTCCCTCAGGGCTTTGCTCACAGCTGGGCCAAGCTTGCCTTTACCTCTTTGACTGTGACGACCGAGGCCGACGACGACATGATAGCCAGCATGCCGTTCTGCAGCGCCTATTCGGCCGTTGGTACGATTCTCACCAAGACTTTCCCACCACCGTTGGACACTCTCCTGCGCAATCCTAACAGCGTTCAGGACATCGACACCGTGGAGGTCCAGCTGGGTCGGGGTGGACTGAGAAGCTGCGAGCTGATCAGCAGCGGCAGCCGAAGCCGCGGACGAGCGCTCGTATAACTCCCGGCCGACTTGGCTGTAATAAGCTGCCGCGCCTCCCATGAGCGGATTTGACTTTGCTTTGCGGTGCGCTGCGTACGCCTGAGCCAGTGCAGAGTTCCTAGCCGCTGCATAGGCCGACGCACGTTCAGCAGCGCCTGAAGCCTCTGAAGATTGTGAAGTCATTGCAGACGAGCGCTTTGTCCCGTTCAAAGATGGCGACAGGGATTCTGTCTCTTCGCCTGTGGGCCGAACGTAGTTCGGAATGATTTGTATGCCACCTGCAACGCTTGGTTTTGACATCAGCACATTAGCCAACTCGCGCGCTGCAGCAGTGGATGGATAAGTTAGATGCACCACAGCAACGAGGTACTCGTGCGCAACCGTGGGGAATTCGGACCTGAGATCATGCGCATTGACTGCCTTTATCGGGTCTTCAGAGATCGCCATGGCTCCATCTGCCAGATGACTCTTAAGAAGGGCGCCTATAGTCTTGGGCAGTGAAGATTCATTGGCATGGTGCAACGAGGTAATAACGGCAGGATCGATGCCGGTACGACTTGCAATGAAGTCGACGTCTCTGTTGTGGCTCTGCCATACATTCGTGGCCGGTACGACTGCATGAGTGGGAGAGACTGGCAAGGAGCTGGATCTTTGTTCGTCCACGGACACCATGTTCTTCTTCCCCCGTTTGCCTTTGCGCCCACGTCTGATCGCATTATCCTCCGAAAAAGCATCGATGCTTTTCAGAGGCAGTCTGGCTCCTTCTTCGTTGTTCTCAGCTTCACTGAGATAGACATGGCTAAGCAACTCTTCCAAGGCCGCGTGCAATTTCCCGCGGCATTTGCGAAGGGTGCATTGTACGGTGTAGCGACTGACATGTTTCTCGAGGACTTGCAGTAAAAGGTGGATTTTGCTCTCTTCGTCCAGGCTCTCGAGCTCCTCGGCGATGTCGCTGTTGGCCGGAGTGGATGTCTTGTCTTCTGGTCGGAGGTCGAAGTCAATGGAGCTCACTCCATTCGACAGACTTGTCGTATCGGTGTCGCGGGACCGGGGCAGGGAGGCAGTGGTTTCGTCGGGACAAGACTCCGGTCGTGTGTCTACATCGAAGGCTTCTTCTCGTGCGCCTGTTCCAGAGGCGTCGAAGCCCAGCTGCTCTTCTAACACAGCAGACTCCTTCAACTGATCCAGCGTCTGCCTTGCTACCAGAACATCGCTCTCTACACTCAAATCATAGTCGTACAGGATGGCTGACAAGAGTGCCGGGTCGAGGGGTGGACAGTAGTCGGCCTCTAGCCTGGGGAGGACACCATCCATGCTCGATGTTGCAGTGGGATGCATAGTACATGTAGCAAGCCTGGTCTGCGCGACGACCGTCGCCTCACGCTGGGAGCGTGCTGCGCATCATCCAGCGATGAATTTGCACGACGGTTGCATACATGAAAATACGATCTGTGCCGAGTGCGTCCAGTCCTCACGAGATGCATATGTAGCGGCGTGTGGACGCGAGACCACGAGGACGAGCAGCGCTAGAGAAGTTATCAATGATGGGCTCATGCCTTAGTCTCGCCCTTTGTTCCGAAGCCATTCGAGGACAGCAGTGGCCGGTGGTGGAGGAGAGGCTGAGGCGATGGTGCGGTCCGATGGTGGCGCGGGGCTGTCCTTGACGAGCCACATGGCCCTAGCCACATGACGTCCATAATGTTTTCTACAGGTACATACGGCACCGGTCCCACAGGAACAGCACGGAGGACACTGTATCCGTCATGATGCGACCTCATAAGTCTTCCTCTCCTTACACCCTCGCGGCTTGACCATTTGCTTCATGATCTCGTGAGTGGTCCACGAAACGGCGATACACGGCGGACGATACACGACTACGTTATCAACACCTACAACCAACATACGCACCAACGAATCGACTACGCATTCCCGCCTCCCCGCCGTGCCATCAAATGGCAACGCGGCGGACGAAAGTGGCCGTCGGCGTGCCCATCACACCAGACAGCAATTCCCAGGTCGAGCGGACTGCGGCCACGCTGGACTCACCGACCGGGTCGCCTTTCCTACCCACTGCCCTTGAGGCGCTCCTCCTCGCTTCATACCCATTGACGTTACTGCTGGGCAGCCTCTTCAGCACGCTCCATCCCGCGAGTCGCAGCGCGACCTACCTCCCCAACAAACAATCATACGACCCCAACACGGCGCCCAGCTATTTCGCGAAGAAGAGCAATATTTTCAACGTGTATTTCGTCAAAGTCGGTTGGTTCTGGACGACGCTCGCCTTCTTCGCTCTGATCTTCACACACTCCTCCCTGGGCCCATCTCTGCGACCGCAACTCACCAAGCGACGCATCCAAGCCACCTTGCGATACACCTGCATTACCGTGATATGGATATTTGTCACGCAGTGGTTCTTCGGGCCCGCTATCATCGATCGCAGCTTCCGCTGGACCGGCGGCAAGTGCGAGCAGATACTCGAAGGGGATCTGGCAGAGAAGGCGCACAAGGGCGAGGTCGGCGAAGTCTTCTCGCACGCTGCTTGCAAGGCCATCGGCGGGCAGTGGATGGGCGGACATGATATAAGTGGCCATGTGTTCCTGCTCATCTTGGGCAGCGCCATGCTGTGGCTGGAGCTGCTGCCCGCGGTCCTGCGGATGGAAGGACTGCGGGAGAACAGACGGATCATCAGCACAGATGGGCGTGTGCGGAATGCATCACACGAGGTGGAGGCGCACGCTGCGACAAGCGACTCGCCAGCAGAAATGACGGTGGGCATCAAGGCGGCTCTCGCAGTGGCTGGGCTGAGCTGGTGGATGTTGTTGATGACTGCAGCCTACTTTCACACGTGGTTCGAAAAGGTCACGGGGCTGCTGGTTGCATTCGCTGCCATCTATGCCGTGTACTTTCTGCCGCGCGCAATACCGGCTCTGCGCCAAGCCTTGGGAATGCCGGATGTATGAAAGCACACGAGTACCGTACGGTGGGTGCTTTGATTCTGATAACGAGAGTGTGGAGGATGTGTGGAAGAAGCGATTTCTCGAAACAGCAAGGTGGCCGTCTAAGCCGTCCTGCCGTCTGCCGCTGGACCCTGATCGCAAATATAGAACTGTGACAGGTCCTTTCAAGCCGATTTCGACTCCGATGTCGATGTCGATTTCGATTCCACCTGCATCTCCCTCTGTGATGCTCTGTGTTGCTACAATCACTTCAACACTGCAGCAGACGTGCCCGTTCGGCATGCACGCATAAAGGTATGCTCGCATCTGCGCGATTCTACTGGGACGGGCAGCTGGAACATGAAGGAGCACAGCCCGAACAGCCCGGTAAGTTGACGCGTATACAATGAATTGTTCGCCACTTTGATCGGCTACAAGCACCCGAAACTGCAAGGCCAGGTCTTTCGTAACCAGCTGGACGAGGATTGCGCCGATTTGGACACTGTTTGGCAGAGTGGCGCAGGCAGTGGTGCCACAGAAACAGTGCGCAACTAGCGGGTCAGACAGGACCGATGAGGATTTGTGGAAGAGAAGCAACACAATTGGAGGTTCGTTCCTATATTTGCGGAGGACGGGTCGGTGACAGGATGCTTCGTGTCGGTAGACGACGAGAGTAGACTGCCTCCGCGCAGAGAGAGAGAAGCAGGTCGGCGGTGAAAGAGTATGGCAACACTGTCAGAGGCATGATTGATCAAACCACATACTCCACGGCCATCAATATCTTGCGACTGGACAGGCATCTTTCGGGCAAGACACGCAACTGCGAAGAGCTCTGGCAGGCGACAAAGCAGTCACAAATGCATGAGGCCCGATACGAGAAGTTTGCAGACTACGCGCCAGTGGGAATTGCAGTCCTCGATAAAGAGTATTGCGTTGCTCGGGCCAACAAGGTAAAGAAGGGCATAGTAAGAGCTTCGCCTGCCGCATGCACTGATACTGACATCCTTTGATCCAGGCGTACTACGATGTCACGGCCGCACCTCTGGATTCAAAGTCCTTCTTGAGCTTCGTCCACCCTGATGACGCCATGACGGTTCAAGGGTACTTCGACTCCGGAGCATTCAGAGACGACTCATTTGCCTTTTAGTATGTGGGAGTCAAAATCAGGCGACCCGCGAGACGAGACTTCTACTGACATAACACCCTTGCTAAATAGGTGTAGATTGTAGAAATGAGGCTCTCGTCCCGCAGCAGGCCCTGCAGAAACTCCTCGTCCCTTAGAAGCGTCCCCGACATGGGATTTGGTTTCGGCTTATCGAGAGAGCGACCTTGAGCAACATATCATGTGTTGGATCATCGACATCAGAGCCCACAAGAATGCCGAAGAGTTCCTGAGGAAAAGAATGGACGAAGTTGTGGAGATGAGAGAACAGAAAGAGAAGTTCATCGACACGATCCCACACGGAGTGCGAAACCCATTATGCATGGGGAAGGGGCTCTCGAGATATTCTAACAATGACGGACGCTAGTTCCGAACCACAACCGTCATCTCTGATGGAGAATGACCAATTCACGATACGAAGGAAGCCCGTCCCGACCACGCCTGTCACACCGCAGTTCGACATCGTTCTCATGGACGTCGAGATGCCCGTCTGCGACGGCAACACAGCTACGCGACGGATCCGGGCATTTGAACAGGCGAACGCGGAGGCTACGCAGAAGAATAGGGTCCATATCCCAATTGTGGCCGTTACCGCCAATGTCAGAAGCGAACATGGCACTGCTGCTTTAGAAGCGGGCATGGATGGTATCACGACCAAACCGTATAAGATCAGTGAGCTGGTGGCGGAGATGGAGAAACTCTGTCCTCCGACTCAGGGAGATGTTGACGGAGCGCTGTGATTTTAGCAGCGTATGTGGATGGATGTTGACTTGAGAGGTCGTTCTGACGGGATCATGCGCTGTGGCGTCGAGATGGTGTCATTTCCTCCGCTATGGTGCCCGTTTATTGATTTCAAAGAAGCAGATGCATTGTGCGAACAATTACTCGACAGTGTCTGAGATCTGTCTGTCATAGGAGTGCGGAAGCATTGTAGGCAGTAAAACCACGCGGTCCCAGAATTCTAAGGCATCAAAGCAACGTGTACGCAGTAGCGAGACATGCTCGATGGCATCGAACCTCATCGCAAATACTTCGTATTCTGACCTAATCCACTGCGACTCGATCAATCTTTTTGACAAAAGTAGAACATCATCGCTCATCCCGGATCGCCAGACGCCTCGCTAATACCATTATGAAGCAAACCCAGTTCGCGAGAGACGACGCAATCAATACCGTCCGTATCCTCCGCGGCCGCCTCCGCCTCCCCTGCCTCCTCGTCGACCGCCGAAAGCCCCGCCGCCTCCGAACCGGTCTCTGTCGCCCCCATATCGCCCGCCGCCATAGCCATCATCGTAGGCTGGGCCGCGGTCCTCAAATTGCTCTTGTCTCTGAGGAGCGGATCGGCCCTTCAACTCCTTGTTGAGCCGATCGTGCTCTTTCCTCATCTGAGCGTATCCCAGGTGCATTTTTCCGAAGAAGTGGTCTGCCAATCGCCGGTCATTGTCCAGGCGCGAGAGGTAGGCGCCACAGACATCGCAAACTTGCAGCTTCTGGTGGCCAGACGGGCCGGAAGTGTCGGAGAGCGACTTCAGCTCACGTTCGCGATCCTCCTTTTGCACCTTTTTGAGCTTGAGGTTGTGGAATTCCTGCACGGCGAGGTTGACAGCGCCTTGCTCGGAGAGAATCTCGACCTCGATCATGCCAGCCTCGATGGTGCGGGTGAGATCGCCAATGGCCTTCAAGAGCGCGTTGGTCTGGCGGATTTCGTCGGGCGTCTTCTCGAGACGTCTCTGGGCGGTATCGATTCTGCGGTCGCACTCGTTGACGTACTTGGCGATGTCGCGCTGGTAGTCGAATTCAAAGCCCCACTCGCGCTTCTTGTCGTCCGATGCTTGCTGGTATTCGTCTCTCAAGTTGGGCTGGTGAGCCTTTTCGCACTGGCCGAAATCTTGTTTGGTGTTGGTGAACAAGTCATGGGGACAGCTTCCGCAGAGGTATGAGCGACACACCTTGGGGTCTGTGATGGTGAGGGCGGCCTGCTTCTGCGCGCCAGGGCCCGCCATCATCGACTCGCCCATCAGCTGCTCCAGCAGCCTGCGCTGTTCCGCCGCCATGCAGATGGACTTCAATAGTAGCAGTGGTGGTGGGGGGGGGTGCGGCAACGGTGGTGGTGTGGTGATAATCGTGGTTGAGAGCGAGTGAGAGAGTGAGAGAGTGAGAGTGAGGGAGTGGGTGAATAAGTGAGTGAGTGAGTGGAGGTCGAGAATGTAAAGAGTGAGTATGAGGAACCTGAGCCGAACGGAGCTTCCGCAGCCGAGCCAATCATGTATGTAAACCTTATAGACGTGGATTTATACACATGCATTGGCAGTGAACTGGACAGTCCACTACATACCCAGTGTTAATGCATAGAGGCCACTCTTCTCCTCTACTGACAGCTCAGAGACCACCGGGCGCGGTGCGGTACGGTACATGTAATGCGGCTGTCGCTGTCGACCCTGCTCGGCCTCCCCGCCGCCCTGCTCCCCACCGTCTTCACCACCGCCGCCGCTTCTGATCTCCCACCCGCTAGCGACTATGCCGAACACCTGCACCTGAAGCCTCTCCCCGGCGGCGCACTCTACGCTGGCTTCAACTTCACCGCGTCCACACCGTTGGCCGACTACGAGCGCCAGCACTTTCGCTTCTTTCCGCGCTCGCTTGCCCAGATACTGCAATTCACCGACACCGCAGAACTCCACTTGCGCTTCGCGCTGGGCCGATGGGACGAGGAGAGTTGGGGCAGTAGACCGCGGAACGGCACAAGAGACGGCGGCACGGGCGTCGAGCTCTGGGCGTGGCTCCGCGCCGACACTGAGGCTCAAGCTACGGAGAAATGGAGTGGACTTGTCAACTCGCTCAGTGGCCTGTTTTGCGCCAGCTTGAACTTCATTGACCAGACCAAGACCATTCAGCCCTTGCTGACTTTCGTCCCGGAAGGCACCTTAACGTCGTCGGATCCCAAGTTGCACCTCATGCACGGCATGTTGCCGCACGAGGTCGTTTGTACGGAGAACTTGACTCCGTTCTTGAAGCTGTTACCCTGCAAAGGGAAAGCAGGAGTTTCGAGTTTGCTGGACGGCCACAAAATTTTTGACGCCAACTGGCAGACCATGTCCATAGACGTGCGTCCTCGCTGTCGTGGCGTCGCGGACTGTCAGTTAGAGATTGACCAAACCGTCGACATGGTACTGGACATTGAGCGGAGCATGAGGCCTCGGGACGATCCGATACCACGACCACCCCGCGTGGAGACGATCAACTGCGATGAGAGCAAAGGCTACAATGCCCAAGACACTTGCTACCCGACTCCGCTTCAAGGTGACTTGGAATGGTCTCTCAGTCGCATATTTGGAAGACCAGTACATGGTAGCTGTGCTCTTAGCCAGAGGTCCGACGCGAGTGACGTTTCTCTCGAGGCCCCTCTGTCCAGAGAAGTAGAAATCACTCCCAAAATGACACCCGATAGCCTTCCCAAAGTGGTCCCTGGCTCAAGGTTGTATCGAACCCGCAACGGAGAAGACTTTGATATGAAGCTTCCGCATCAGCGGGACTCAGAGCAGGCTCATGGTTCCGGGAACAATCAACTACGAGCCAGTAGGCAGATCACCGGATACGGACAGGAACGCGGTGGCATGCATACGGTCATCATGAATCCCCATCCCCATACTCAACGCATTGTCTACCTCGAAGCTTTGCCCTGGTTCCTTAGACCTTTCATGCACACCTTGAGCGTTGATGGCGCAAAAGTTGAAAAGATGTTCTACACTCCTGCGGTTGACAGACGGAAAGGAACTCAGTTGGAGCTACTCCTGGAGCTACCCCCACTCTCTACCACAGAGCTGACCTACGACTTTGAGAAGGCTATTCTGCGATACACGGAGTACCCGCCAGATGCAAACCGAGGGTTTGACGTTGCTCCAGCCATCATTCGCGTTCTGCCCACTCGCGAAGCGGTAGAAGAAGACCTTTATTTACGCACGACTTCACTTCTGCTGCCACTCCCAACGCCGGACTTCAGCATGCCTTACAATGTCATCATCTTGACATCGACTGTCATTGCACTGGGGTTCGGGAGCATTTTCAATCTCCTCATTCGCCGGTTTGTGCTCCACGAAGAAGTCTCTGAGTCGCCGCTCACTGGAGCAATCAAGCGCTTGCGCGGCAAGCTTGGATTCGCAAAAGGCAAGCTCGCTACTGTGGATCGTATACGCGAGAAAGATATGGTTGATGATGCCACTTCCTCATCAGTTGGTCTAGATCGGGACTTGGGCACTGTGTACGGAAGGAAGACCGGTATCAGGCTAGCCAAGGCACCTGGCACAATTCAAGACAGCGCAAAATAATACTAGCTCTTTTGGAAACCAAGGCGACTTATGCGTTCTCGAACTCATCGCTAGAGCCTCAGAGATTTCATTGCGTCAAAGTTTACGAGTTGATTATACGCCTATATATATCACACCCTTGTGCAAGTCTGGTGAGTAAGCCATGCCCTAGAAACTAACACGGCAAAAGCCGCCCACGGACTTGGGATCATCAAATAATGCCGTCGATCTTCGACTACAAGTCACCCAAATGAATCCCATATCTGGATGCACCGGGCGGCGGATTCCTCTACCCTTCCCGCACCACGCATGTATCTTCTGAGTCAGACCTTCCCTTTGCAACAGTATGAGGTCATTGCCCGCTACTTGACCCTGTCTTCACCATGCACATGAAAGGCTTTCTCGACGAACAGGCACACAACAATGTGTTCCACTCGCTCCCGATTCCGACATCCACCAAGAAGACAAAATCGGCACCAACCAAGCGGTCTATCATCCGCACAGGCTGCATTTCTTGCTTACAGAAGGGCTTGAAATGCGACGGGCTCGATCCAAAATGCCGGCCAGAAGAAATGAACGACAAGTGGCAAGTCAACATTCATGAGGATCTTCCGTGGCGATGGCACGGAACCTGGCGGGAGAGAAGAGGCATTCACGTCTTCGTCGGCTTCGCGACCTCTCCCGATAAAGTCGGCCCTTTTGGCTCGCCATTTTGGCACAGGGCAGTCATAATTGCCTGCCATTACAGTCCGGCTCTATACCATATCGCTTGCGCTATCGGATCTTTATACGAGTACGTCTTGCAAGAATCTGCGGGCTCCAGTTGCATCGACCGTGGCGGCTATGATTTTGCGCTGCGGCAATGTAATCGCGGGATCAGCTTCTTGACATCTTTGGAAGGGAATCAGGCGCAGCCCGAAACCGCTCTCGTGGCTTGTATCTTGTTTTCTTGCTTCGAATCACTACAGGGCCAGGCTGCTCAAGCTAGTACACATATCTTGCAAGGCAGGAAGCTTTTGGTGAGTGTCATTGGATGAACCTCCAGCGCGGCAGTCTTCGCCATGCCCGTGAATTCTGTTTCAATCTGCAAAGCTCCTGGGTGTGTAGCTGAGAAAACCTGCAGATGTTGGTCGAGCACCTCGAAAGAACTGGACTTGCGGTCGGACTCGCCGAGACAACCGAGATAGGCCCTATGCTAAGCAAATTAGAAGTCCAGGCAAGAGGCCTCCAAGGCAGCACAATGATCCATTTCGACGGCATCTACAAGCTCCGACTACCAGACGCATTCTTCCTCTACAACATTGAACACGCCAATCGAACGTTGCAAGCCGTATACGCACGACTATTGGTTTACTGCCAGGACTTCTACCTCGCAGAAGATTCCACCGAGGCTGCCCGTCTCACTGGTTACAAATGGGCGACATTTGGCTGTTGGCTGAAGCAATGGTATCAATCCTTTACAGAGCTTATTGAACGACTCGGTAGTAGGATCTCGCATGCCGAGATGCAAAAGGCCAAGATTCTGAGAGCAAACCATATACTTGCGACGATGATGTGCTCGAACGATCAAAGTGGAGTTCGGGCTGTTTGGGTAAGTAACGAAGCTTTTGAAAGCTATTGAGTCCAGAGGTTGTTGGACTTGTTGGTTGATTCACAACTGCAGGATGCCCACGAGCCCGGTTTCCGGACAATCATCCAGCTGTCGGCATCTGTTCTAAATACTTACCAAGTCGAGCTTCCTCCAACTCTCGGCCCTGCGCGGTTTCCCTTCCTTCCCTACGGACTGTGGGTCTCCGAACCACTGTTTGTCGCCATGTCACGATCCACGAAGCCTGATACCAGGAAACAAGCCGCAGGGCTATTGTTTGGACAGCGCAGCACGAACAGGATGCGATCACGGGGCACGTCGAGGATTTCGAGCGAATCGGGCAGTTCAATTCACAGCACCGATGAAAATCAGACAGAGGAGTGGACTGTAGAACAGTGGATTGATGTCGTTGCGCGGACGAGGGTCGATGTGGCGGAAGCAATGTTCTTCGGCAGGTTCGAGGGTATAGAGACCCCAAATTTTGACGCGGATACTGCGTGATAGCTGTCTAACCGGATAAGCTATGGAAGCTCGTTCCAAGTTTGCTCACCTAGAGCCGAGACTTGAACCAGAGTGTGCGTTTCTAGGCTAATAAGACGAGGGGTGCGTGTAAAGAGTCCACTCTTTCATGTGAAGCAAATGAAGGTGAAGTTTGCCAAAACCTCACCTGCGCTACCATCTTGTAATTTCCCAGGAGAAGCATTTTCATGATTGTCCATGTAGTATTTCATTGTCTGACTCTTCAAGTAAGGTAAATGAACATGCGGGATACTGCCATAGAGCGACAGCCAAAGAACCTGGAAGTGGGATTCTGTATAAGATGAGACAGGTAAGAACATGCATTGGCGAGCGAGAGTTTGGCTTCCTACCTCGTTCATTGCCGTTGACCAGCCCTCATTTCTTATCTACTGCTGCTTACTCTTTTTCAGCGAGCTACTACTACCACCGCTTGTTCTTGAGCGACCACTACTTTCTAGGCCTGTCTCGCCCACCGAGCCTTGCGCACCTCCTTCCTGGTCTCCCCGCGGCTGACTAATGTCGGTGTTGGCGGGTGATCTTGAAAGTTAGCATTCGCGCCTTCAGAATGGATGCAAGAGTACTCACGCGTTCAAAGGGTTGTTAGAATCCTGCGAGTCAATGGTGTTAGCATTGTAAGCCAGCAGTATATCGGGATTTTGACGTACGCCTCCTGTCTCTTTAGATGCTTGCTCGTGTTGTTCTTCTGGTCTTGTCTGTTTGGGATCGAACGCAGTTTCTGCCGTGGCCTGCGATGCCGCCTCATCCCCACCAGACTTGCTGTACTCGCTGGACTCAACATTCATGCTGTCCTTGTCTTGGTCATGCTTTGTGGGAAATCGTGATCTGGATGCCATACGGAATCGTCGGATCGCTAACGGACGTCCACTCGCATGCTGCAGACGTGGCAGGTTGCTTCGGATTGGCGGGATCATCTTCGCGGTTAAGTATGCGATTGATATAAAGGCTATCGCAAGTACTCGCTGGCATGAACGGTTGTGGATGCTGGTGTTCTAAGTAACAATCATGAACACGCGCACTGGCGGCTGACCAACAATGACATCACGGGACATGTCCGTGGCACGATCAGACTTCTACACGAGCCAACGGTCTTGCACTACTACCGCTAACAGCATAGTAATAGCAATGTAGACGCCACTGCCATTGCTATTGCCATTGCCAACGCGCGAGGAGCCTCTTCCGCTTATCCGCCATGGAAGACATCCGGCCTCACTTTGAGGGCGAGCATGAGGAGTCGTCGGAGCTGAAGGAAATCATCAAGAAGCTTCGTCTGCAGAAGCATGTGGAAGGCGGCTACTTTGCGGTGAGCACCGCTCGCGCTTCGACGACCGAAGAGCGTGCGACAACTGAAGAGGAAGCTGATCGTTCACTTCAAGGAGACGGATCGAGCTGCGTCCCGAGTGGCAAATCCATTACCAGTATCCCCCGAGCCGACCAGATCGGCTTCGACGACCATCTTTTACCTACTTACTAGCAAATATCCTCTGGGGGCTTTCCACCGCAATAAGGCACGAACTGTGTATGTCTGTCGCTGGTTGGAGCTGGCCTGCGTAGACTGAGTCAACCACTAATCTATGAAAGTCACACACTGCATCGAGGCCGCGGCCGCTATGTCATTATCCACGCAGACGAAGTAGCGAAATCGGGCTGTCCGAATGGCTACAGCGAGAACGAGCAGCTCTCAGAAGGGCAGCGATGGACGGGAAAAGCAAGGGTTGAAGTCTTCACAGTTGGACCAGATGTCTTACGAGGGGAACGATTGCAGTGGGTCGTGGAGGGAGGGAAGTACAAATGCAGCTTCTTGCTCCCCGACGAGGTAGGCGGAGCGTCAAGCGAAGGCCTGCTTATCAGCGAGACTGTCGTGCCGGGGTTTGAATTCTCAGACCACGACTTCATGCAATCGGCAAGATTTGAAGCATTGCTTACGCATGAGCAGGCAGAAGCTATGCGATGGATGCTCAGGAAGGAGGACTGAGGCATGCTGCTTGCGGCATATCCACGCTTTGTGGCTTCTCGAGAGCCAAAATATCAGCTGTATATTACAGGGTATCATTTCCATCCCAAACACCAACGCTATGCCCACGATACGCAATCTAGATGCAAGACAATGTCTCCATGCCGTTCATGTATTCGTTCCAAATCGTTTCCGTTCCGAGGGCCATACTAAAAGCCCGTATCAGAGATACGTTCCTGTTGTCCGAAGGGATAACGTGTGTCGATCAAGAGCTCACGCATCCTCTCCGCTTGTGGTTGATCCTGCTCCGCCGCGGACGCCGCTGAATCTCGTTTGGGCCCAGTAGATGCCAAACCCAATGAGTGCGAGAACGACGAAGAGAATGATGACGATGATTGCAATGACGATGTTGCCCTCCATGGTCGCGATGTGTGTGGTGAGGAGCCGTGAGGTGTGACTGAATCGAGCGAGAATTTGGGCGCTCCGTCGGCGTTCTTTGGCGTCTTGGTTCTAGATATTGAAGATGATGGACAACGCGGAGCAAATTGGGGTTGATGGTTCGTCCTGTCGAGACGCTCTTGAGTGCGGTTGGACTGGAGTTCGAAGTATTCTTGAATTCGAGTTACGAATAGGATGTGTGCGGTGGTCGTTGTTGAGGATGTGTGGACAGCTACTAATCGAATTATCCTGGGTGGAATTTATGTTTGGGAAGACAAAAGCTTTGTGTTTCCGACGAGAGAGCCATTTGTACGAAGAGCCCTGCCACGCTGTATTCTTTCTGGCTGCGAGAGGTTGGGTGGGTGCAGGTGGCTGGACTGTTTACAGCGCACGGTTCGCGGCTAAGCATGCCCATCATTTGATAGTCGCCAAAGATGCAGGTCCCAGACATCTCGCCAGAATCAAATACATTTCGAACATCATTACGGAAAACACACGGTCCGCTTGTTCACCGAGTTCACTTATTAGTAGGATGTACATGACCATCAGCGTCGGAGACTCGGAGTGGAAGCGGGCAGGGACGAGCCGGGAGCGGCCGAGAGCCCCTGCCCCAGCGACGCTACTGGGTTTCGCATTTCGGTTGAGACTCGCCGCGGGAAAGGCTAGCACGTGACCCTTCACACCGCTAATAACTTCGAGGTCGCTGCTGTTGTAGACAGTCACTTGCATCCACAGGCGCTTGGTCGAGATCCATAAAAGTTGAGGCGCTCGACATACTCTCATGCACGCCCCACGTTGCTTCATGTGACGGCTGGTGTGCCATCGGACGCTCGTATAGAATCACATGCGTAGCAAATGATAAGTGCATATCGATCAATAAGGTATGTCGTTTGGCGTCCATGAATCTAAGCTGAAATCGTCGCAGTCGAGCGATGGTATCACTCATCTCAAAAGGTGGGGTGTGAACTTGAAAGACGATATGGTGAAACTCATGCTGCTGCACAGTGTAGGCTGCATTCTCCATCAAACATTTTCTGCATTGATCGGGAAGGACGTTACATACGATCTTGACACTCTCCAGCCGCACTATACTCCGGCTCAATCTGACATCATCGTCGCTCTCGTAGGTCCAATGCCATGCCAATGCGAAAGCTTCTGGGCCCGCAACAGAGTTGCTCCGTGGGGAATGCCAGTATTCCCCAAAATGCTATTTTCCATTCGCGCCTTTACGCGCAGAGAAAGCCAAGATCAATGGTGAGGACGCCGGTAAGTCTTCCTGCTGTGACCCAAAGGCGCTGCAAGGATGAGTCCAAATCAAATTGCAAGACTAAGCGCGCCTCCACTTCGCTCGGGAATCGAGCAGACCAAAACGCTTTCACATCGACCGAATATCGATTGCAGTGCCTTCCGTGCCATGAATCCTTCCAGGTGACCCGTCTGAGTTAAGCTGAGCTGGGTTGAGTTGAATTTGCCCGTGGCGCATGCTCGATGGGCGGGCACATATTCAATCGCGCTGTGGTGTGCGAACTCGAAGTCGTGCCTAGGGTCGCTGTTCGAAGTATTTTTTGGCTGCGCACGAATGCATTTTCCCCGAAGCTGGATATGAAACTTATCTGCCGTCATTCATAATCATGCCCTTCCATCAGGACCTTGTCACGAGCGAATGCCATGGGTTCTTTTCTTGGTAAGCTCGTCCAGACCGGCCAGCACATTCTCAATCAGGTGCCCACGACCTACTATCCTATACCCCATCACACCTGCCAATGGGTTCTGCCACCACGCAAATTAATAGCTCTGGGGAAATTGACTGGCTGGCGGACTGTTGAGCATGCTGTTGCGCTTGTTGCGCCCTTTCTTGATATGACTCTTGAGCGCGCTAGAGTCAAGAGGCTTCAAGAGCTCGAATGAGCATAGCAGCTCGCTAGAGACGCTCATGACAGCTCCCCAGTTATCAAATTCGCCGCAGTACTGGAAAGACGAAGTTAGCACCAAAAGTTCCCTTCCATGATGAGCGTGAAGTGTGACTTACATTAGGCGCCGAGAAGACTGTGACCAAAATTCTCTCATTGAAGAACTCATACCCATCCTCGACCACCATATGCGCTCGGCAGACAAGGTCAAAGTCGTGCTTCTGCAGAAACTCCATTATGACCTTCTTTCCAAAACAATAAGACACGCCTCTTTCATTTGCCTCCCAATCAGCTTCCATGTCAGCGGGATCAGACCAGAGTAGATCGTTCAGGAGACCATAATCAGGAACATCGGTCGGCCTGGCGATGTTGCGGATATCGTCCATGTGAGAAAGAGATGGCGAGAGGCCTCCGTGCACGCAAAAGATCTTGCCGGCGACAATGGCGGCGATTGGCAGTGTATTAAACGTGTCAACAAACGTCTTCCAGACCTTGACATTACATCTTCGTTTGCACTCGTCGTAGAAACCGTAGACTCGGGTTACGTTCGCGCATTCGTGGTTGCCTCTAAGCAAAAAGAAGTTTTCCGGGAATCTTAGCTTGTAACACAGGAGAAGTAGGATGGTCTCCAAGCTTTGCTTTCCACGGTCCACGTAATCCCCTAGGAAAAGATAATTACTGTTAGGAGGAAAACCGCACATTTCGAACATACGAATGAGATCAGTGTATTGACCATGGACGTCTCCAACGATCTTGACCGGCGGCGATAGTTCCAGAAGTGCCGGTTGCGACAAGAATAACTCGCGCACGGCATTGCAAATGGCAGTAATTTCAGCGTTCTTGAGGCAAACAGTCTTGGTGACCTTGCCCGCGTACCCGGCATCAACTAGACGCTTGATCATATCATCCAGATCGGATGGCTTCAGCGCGCCAATATCCATATTACCTGATGTTGATGCAGACCTCTGGTCCGGCTCTGCGGCAGCGATCGCGAGCGCAGCAGCGGCACCCTGGCCATTTGGGCTCCTCTTCACAAGAATTGATTCGGTGGGCTCCTTGTTGTGTGACTGATGGATGTTGCCTTGTGGAGGCGCATCTGACACTGCGTCGACCTCCCCGCTTCGCTGCGCCTCTTCGATTTCGCTGTGACCGCCGCCCACCGTGGCGGACATGGTGGGCGAGGGAGGAGGTTGCGGCTCGTCATCGTCAGCATTGGCTAGACTGCCCCTACGCGGTGTCTCCGAAAGCGAGGCCGAGGCGCGGTGCTTGCCCGACTTGCCACTGGTGGCAGACTTGACCGACTGCGAGTCCGTCTTGTCTAAGCTTGTCGTGGAGGCATCCCCGGCCAGGTTGCTGCTGCTAGCCCGCGGGCTGTCGGTGGACGTCTTGCCGGGAATCTTGGTGCGCAGGGCGCTTCTGAAAGAGCGCGAGGACTCTTTGGTGTCAGACTTGCTAAAGGACGGATACGAGTCAAGGCTGGGGCCGGTGGGTGTCTGCGACCCACTGCTCTTGCCATCTTTCTCTTTGGAGGGTTGGTTACCCATGCTGTCACGGCTGATGACGTGCTGCAACTTTGCTGATCCTGTGCCGGTCTTGTGCTGCTGTTGCGCTTCTACCTGGTCGTGTGGACCGTGTCGGGTCGTGTCGTGTCTGATCGTATGTCGTGTGTGGTCGTGTCTGACACGGTCCGGTCCGATCCTTGGTCACAATGGAATAGGACAGATGACAAATCTGAAGGTAGTTGTCCGTGGAAGGGAAGTGGTGGTAGGAGTGGACGTGGAGGTGGACGTGTCGCGTGTCGCGGGTCTCGTGCGCGGGCGACGATTGATGGGTGATGCGCCGTCTGCGCGCAATCTATCAGTCCAAAAGTGGTCAGGCCAGCGCAGCTCCTATGAATACAAGGTACAGCAATGCTAAGGTGGTCGAAACAGCCTCGCTAGGCAATGGAGCTCGGCAGCGCTGGTTGCTACTGCCTTTGCATGAATGATGATGACGCGGCGGGGTTCCTCCTGCTGGTGCGGCGGCGGTGGAGGAGGAGAAGGGGCCTCGTGCTCCTGCCTGCGTGCCAGAGTGGCCGATGGTGATAATGGAGGTATCGTGCTCTGTGCTGCGGATACAGGTGCAGGTGCAGTCCAAGAGCAAGGGGTGGTTGCAGGCGGGTGGGCGGCGGAGATGTAAATCTTCTTCGCTCGGTACGGATTGGGCAGAGCTAAGTAGCTCGGCGGTGTTATTGGGGCGGGATGATGCTGATCTCGACTTGGAAGCTGGAGAAGCGTATAGATGGAGAAGATCCACGACTCGGCGAGTACATGTGAGGTAGAGAGCAGTGCATGTAGTAAGGCAGCACTGGAGCCTGAGGGCGAGAGGCGGAGTCAGCCACGAGCCACGCGCTCTAAGCACCGCACCACACCGCACCGCCGCACATGATGAACATGATGAACATGAGAGCGATAATGGGATATCTGACATGTACGTCTACCTAGATATCTGAGTACTCCTTGCACCAACACACAAACAAATCTTCGGTCACGTACGTTGTGGGGCGTGCCGAGCGAGGAGGTGGGCAGTGGCGCCTGCGAAGACAATAACCTGTGAATTGGCTTTGCATGTGATCCGCGCTTGGTTCATCGCCTCTCCAGCTCTCTACCCCCTACCACTCCCTCACCGTACTGCTGAGATAGTCGGAGGTGCGCATCGCAGCCGTTCAAGGTCGACCTCTCATGTCCACGTCAAAGGCTTGTCCGTCCTTTCGGCGGTACGTGCCGACTTCTTGATAGAAAAGATATAGTACATTTCAGGTGTCCGCAGATCTATGTATGGAGACTCTTTCATGAACGCCATGAGCATGCGTCCGTCCTATCTACGGCTGCTCTTCCTCCACCCATTCATCCTCCAGCTCTGGCTCGCCGACTAAACCATTCCACACCCTGGTCCACAACCCCTTCTTCTGTATCATCGCCAGTACCAGCACAATCGGCAGTTGCCACACGCTCGCCCAGAACAGAGCGCGTGCCGAGCCCTTCTCGCCGTTCAGGCTCCACATCTTCCAGGCTTCTCTCAGCATCCATCCGTTGATCACAGAGCTCGTGGCCACGAAGCTGGGATCCGTCACCTGATAGTAGCTCAATGCCGCACAGATTGGGAACATAGCCAAGCTGTATCGAAAGGAGACTCTCGCAGCCATGGGTATGTTTGTGGACACGAGCATCTTGTATCCGGCGTTTCCATATTCTTGTCTCACTCCATGCGCCAAAGCAAAGAAGTGAGGGAATTGCCAGGCAAATAGAACGCTAGCAACCAGCCAGCCGCCGATAGCCTGCTCGGTGAGCAACAGCTCTTTGGCTTCCTCCCAGACGGAGACCTCCGCTGCATCTGTTGTGCTGTATTGGCTTGCGGCCGCGCACCAACCCATCAAGGGCGGAATCGCTCCCACAATCGCTCCGATCCACGTATTGACCGGATGCATCCTCTTCAGGGGCGTGTACATGAACGCATAGATTCCGATGTTGGCCGCTCCCAGCAACGAGGTTGTGGGATTCACTCCATACCACAGCAACCCGGTGCCAAGGACGCCGGTCGCCATAGCAAACAGCAGCGCTGCTCGCTTGCTGATGAGCCCGCGTACAAGGGGTCTATTCCTCGTCCGGCTCATCTTTGCATCATGTTGGGGCTCGAAGAGCATGTTCCAGGTATTTGCGGACGCGATTTGCAAGAACGTCCCGCTGGTGAGGAACAAAAGCGTGAGCGTGCTGAGCGAGGGCGCATCGGTGACAGAAGTGCTCAGTAAGGCTGGAACTGGGTACACAGAATATGAAGCGGTTGTCGTGAGGACTACAAGGAAAGCCAGACGGGGCTTGCAGAGGGCGAGGTAGGTGGATATGGCACGTCGGAGCGACTTTGCGGGCGCTGCGGCGGCGTCCTTCGACAGTTGAGACGATGCGTCTGGCGGTAAAGGTACGCTGTCGACATCTTGTAAAGCGGCGGCGGCGGCGACTTTTAGTCTCTTGCGTCGACGGTGCGGTGGTTCTTGAGTTGCGCTTGGGTCCGCTGCGTGCGTCGCAGTAGCCGTAGCATCTGTAGGCACAGTTCGGGCGTGCTTGCCATGGGCAGAGGGTTGAGACAACGTCTTCGAACCATTGTCCCAGCTGTGGTGGAAGGCATTCGCCCAGAAGAATCGTTTGTCAATCTCCTCTTCTCGCGGAACGGCCACTTGTCGTGCCTTGATGGCTCGGGAAAAAGGTCGACGTGATGGTTGCTGAAGTCGAGCGATCCTTCTGGCGCATTGCAAACATATCGACCCGGAATCGAAGGATGCTGCCCGCTCTGCCAGCTGGAGCCTCGCGGGCGCAAAGCGAGGCGGCACAAACATGAATATAGGGAGAGGAATGCTCAAAACATCATTAGATGCAACCACAGCATAGTGGCATCGTCGTCTGTCGGCAGATCGGGCCGAACGATAGACTCACTAACCCTAATCAATGGCTTGCCTTCAATCCTAACGCAGGACGATTATCCGGCTGGCATCCGAGGATACGAGAGTCCGAGAATCCGATCATGTGAATCTCCGATCTCCGACACTCCAGGAAAAGTTGCAGTCCATCCACCGCTTTTAGCAAGTGGCTAGCTAGTTCACGTCGGACTGACTGACTGATTGAGACAACGACTTCGCATTTCGCACTACTGTCAACAGCCTTTGCGTGACGGCCTGCACCTCTCCTCTGCGCTGCGAATGCGTCGTGGCCATGGCCAAGGAGGATGGAGCGCCCGAAGCAACGTCCCCAACAACAACGCCCAGGCCAAAACACACGGCGCTTGCATTGACCGAGTACACCGTCAACCCGTCGTCTCCGGAGTCAAGACCCGGCGAGAAGGCCAAGAACTGTGTCGTTCCAGACCATCTACTCTTACCAAACGGCCATCCAGACGTGAGTGATGTCGATACATGTACCCAGTCTTGTCCGATGGCATGCGTGTGTCCATGCGTGTATCCTTGACGGCCTCCTTGTCCATTGCACGCCGCGCTTTGCCAGCAGAACTGACTTGCAAGCAGTACATTCGCCTGATCACCACTGCCAAAGTGTACGATGTGGTCGAGCAAACACCGCTCACACACGCCATCAACATTAGCAATCGCCTGGAGACAACCGTCATGCTTAAACGAGAGGATCTGCTTCCCGTCTTCTCGTTCAAGTTGCGAGGTGCCTACAACAAGATGGCTCATCTGACTCAAGAAGAAAGATGGAAGGGCGTCATCGCATGTTCGGCCGGCAACCACGCACAAGGCGTCGCTTTCTCTGCCCGGAAATTACGCATCCCCGCGACAATCACAATGCCCCTTGGCACTCCCGCTATCAAACATCAGAACGTCTCCCGCCTTGGCGGTAATGTCGTCCTGCATGGAGCAGACTTCGATGCCGCCAAGGCGGAGTGTGACCGGCGAGCCGAGGCCAACGGCTTGACCAACATTCCCCCTTTCGACGACCCCTATGTCATTGCCGGACAAGGGACAATCGGTGCTGAGATTCTGAGACAAGCAGACCTCGACAAACTCGAGGCTATCTTTTGCTGCGTTGGCGGAGGCGGCTTGATAGCCGGCACGGGCACGTACATCAAGCGCTTCGCTCCTAAGGTGAAGATCATCGGTGTCGAGACTTACGATGCCAACGCACTGGTTCAATCACTCAAGCTCGGAAAACGAGTAACACTGACCGATGTTGGACTCTTTGCAGATGGTGCTGCTGTCAGGACTGTGGGCGAAGAGACATTCCGCCTCTGCAAGGACGTTGTGGACCACGTCATTCAAGTCGACACCGATGATATCTGTGCCGCCATCAAAGATGTCTTCGAAGACACGCGATCGATCTTGGAGCCAGCTGGCGCACTGTCGCTGGCGGGCTTGAAGAAATATGTTGCCTCGAACCCGTCCCAGGATACAAAGCGTCAGCTGGTAGCTGTGGCTAGCGGGGCCAATATGAACTTTGACCGGCTGCGCTTTGTCGCCGAGCGTGCTGCTATCGGCGAGAAGAAGGAAGCCTTGCTTGCCGTCACTATTCCCGAGAAGCCCGGTGCTTTTGCCAGACTTGTTGAGGAAGTCAATCCGCTGGTTGTCACGGAGTTCTGTTATCGATATGCACAAGAAGCGGCGGCAAACGTACTGATCGGTATCCAAGTCACAGCGGCCAACCGGCTCAATGATGTTCAAGACCTCATTCAGCGCTTGGGAAAGAAAGGTATGCTCGCGCATGACATCTCAGCCGACGAAATCGCCAAGTCTCATATCCGATACCTGGTTGGCGGAAGATCCACTGCCGCTGATGAGCGAGTCTTCGCCTTTGAATTCCCTGAACGGGGAGGAGCTTTGTACAAATTCCTGACAACGCTTCAACCCGAGATGAACATCTCACTCTTCCACTACAGAAATTACGGCGGTGACGTTGGTAAGGTCTTGGCTGGCATCCAGTGTCCTCCCAGCGAAGACGAGGGCCTGAACAAATTTCTGAAAGAGCTCGGCTACGGCTACACTGAAGAAACCAAGAATCAGACGTACAAGATGTTCATGCGCGGGTGATCGGGGGTTCGTGGAGTCAGATCTGGACTAGGAAGCTCTTGGTATTCTGGTCTGGCCGGCAGCTATCGACAGCCTTCGCGTAGCTAAGTAGCGGGTGGTTCTGACATCTGAAGCGGCTTTTGCTGAACACTCGGTCAGATGTAACCGAAAGCGCATTGTTCGCGCATCTTCAAGAGCCTCTAGATCGACTCCTGATGTGGAATCCTCCTCGCACCATCTCAAGCGAATGCTCGTTTGACAGCTTTATCTAGAACATGCACTCTTCCGCGCATGTGAACGCGCTGATCTGTGGTCTTGCGCGCTGCATATGCGTATCACACATCACACTACTGTTCCGATACTCATTTTGTCGTTCCCTTGTTGCAGTCAAGCTTTGCTCCTCGTCGACGACCGGCATCCAAGTCCCCATTCGAGCGTCTTCGCCGCATCCTGGTCAACTTGCCCCCTAGCTTTATACCTCCTGAAACTCTCAACATGGGTTCTTCGAGGACCAACAAAGCCTCCAAGTTCTGCAACAGTAACAACAGATTCATCGCGCGGACATGGCGCTTCGGCCTTGTGCTCATGTTTGTGCTCCTGCTCGCTATCTGCTGGAATGGTCATCAGTTCGGTTCTCTGTCCTTCCGAGTGAGCTGCGAAAAGGGAACCTGGCGTGCTCTCCAAGCCCATAATAGGGCAGGAGAATGGAAACCGACTCTCGACCTCGGGCTTGACGATGCGAAGTGTTCAAGCACTGCGAAAGCAAGAGACGCCGCGGAGCTTGTCGAGTCTAGGGACTTTGGCGCCTACCATGGCTCAAACACCACCCAGTCAGGACGCTCTCTCAAGCGCCATGATTCTGGCCTTTCCAGGCGTAGTGCCTGGCAAGACAGTGTTGAACGAGGCTGCACTCTTGTCAAGCTCATGAGCACCCCAAATGCTGAGTTGGAGGCGAACTTGGAAGCTCGCGCTACTTCTTACACGGATCCCGATGTAATGCAATCGGGATACAAGGTCACCGTGGGCCAAATCAATAATGATGAAAGGACCAGCTTGAAGACCGTGCTTGAGTCGGGCATATTGGGCACAACGATTCCGGTCAGCACACTCGATGAATCCGAGATCTGGCAGAAATACACCTACGAGCAGGTCAATGCCTACACTGGGCTAGATGGCCTACAGTATGAGGTATGTGCACCTTGCTGTGCAATTCTTCCTTTGATCGCATCTTGAGGCTGACAATTCTTCGTAGCCGATCGCGGATGTCAAGTTCTCCAACCTCTACAGCCCCAAGTACAAAGTCATTGTGGCCAGTGACAATCGCTCTCCCGTTGCTCAGCAGCCGTCGCTCAGAGACACTCCGGATAGACTCCCACTCCTCTCACGCTGGTCCGACATTATCTGGCATGACTGGACGACCCTTTGCAAATCTCAGAGCTACCCCGAGAACGACCTGAACGCCATTATTCGTCTAAACGTCGTTTCCGACGATACAGGCGACCTGATCCGTCGCATTACCGGCGGGCCCTTGGATTCGACATTGAAAGGGTTCGATGATGCTGTGATCGTGCAAGGGATGCCTAACAGCGAAGATGCACTCGCTATGATAGGAAATTCAAATGGGTCGGGGGTGGCATGGACATTGATTCAGCATAAAGAAGTGCTTGGAGACACAAGAACGATTGCGAGTGTGAGATTTTGGGACAGCGCCGAAGGTGAAAAGAGCGGCATCTCTAATCTAGACGGGATTCCCAACATCCTCTACAAGTTTTGATGACGGATGCGCTAATGCGACGAGGTCAGAGACATGAGGCATGATTGACGGCATTGCTCCAAAGCGAAAACGCCGCGATGGAGATACCTATGGTATCTGCACATGCGTCCCTGCTTCAGCTGAGACTGCAACAACTGTATCAGGCTGCGCCATCGTCTATCTCTTGGTATTACTGCCGCCAAATTAAAATACTCGAGTTGCTGTTGATGATTCTGTTGATTCAGAGGCAGAGAGCATCGCGTCTAGGAACGCCCCTTTATCGGAAGGCTCCCTACCTGGCATATAGCACAGGTCAAAAGACGCGACACTTCTTATAAGTCCCGCCTTGATAGACGCCCTTGAGCGACGTGAAATCTTGGCAAGTTGTAAAGCCCGGATCTCCGGATATCTCTTGAGAACTGTAATTGTGAGCGACGTCTCCCTCAATCATATCGAGGACCGAATCACGGCGTCCTCGTCAGGTAAACCAGCTGGTCTAAGCTAAAGAACAGCAGAGGTGTAGCGCGGGTCATAGATCTTGCCATGTGCTGTTGAGCAGTGCCCAAATGAAAGTCTCTAAAGTTCACATCTCACCAATGATCATGGAAGCGATGGAGAGATGCAGTGCAAGGTCATCATTGCAGGAGCCTCTGGAGAAGTGTAGGCCAAGGGACAAAGAGCCAATATCGGCAATATATTCATCCGACCCGCAAGATGGCGCAGCAGAACCCTCCTTGGACATCTGCCTTCGATCGTAGCGACTTGACAGTTCTCCTCACATAGGTGAAGGCCGCAGGTGTTAGTCCAGGCATATACCACCGGGATGACAGAGACTCCAGAGGGTGCCAGTCGATGCTCCCATGATACGCCAGCTTAGCACACTGCACACTGCTGGCTGTTGCCGGACAGTCCGCCGACGAGGCCAGCATCGCTGCCGCGATGGTCATCCGGTCCAGAGCTCGGAATAAGTGCCGTAGCAGGTAAGTTCTCTCTGCATCCTTCGTGCGAGCAGCGGCAGCATTTGATTGATATGTATATGTACCCTGGGTACAGCATAGGAACAGTCGGACGAAAGCCCTCGTGACGCAGAGTCCTTGCATGCCTTGGTGGACGGCTCAGTCCGCCGCCACGCGACTTCCCTGCAGCCGCCGCATGGCACGCATACCACGGCACGCACATACCACGCAGGGTACGCTTTGTACGGTGCTTTGCTAGACCGGGATCAGTGCAGACAAGGCCGAATGGGAAGAGGCTGAAGCGGATATCACTTCGGCCCTCACTTCTCGTTGCACCAGACTCCACCCACACCGGCACACACCACTCAGAGTCGCGGACAGACACACAGGCGCAGGCTACTCCTAGTCCTACCTCCTCGTCAATGATCCACCAATCTGATTCGATCCTGTGAGACGCGCGGGATCTACCAGCAAAGCTCCAACACTCGGAGATGGAAGACGGCATCTGGCATCTGTTTTCACTCCTTAGTCTCACGCACCCCCTCTCCAGACCAACATGGCCAACGACGATCGCTACTGCTACCGCTACTGCTACCGCTCCTCCCACTGCGAGCGGACGTGTGGAGAGGCACTTGTCGAAAGGCGGAGTACAGCCCAGCAAAGACCTCACGTCTGGCGAACCCGTCACCTGTGATGTCGCCGTCAAGTCGCGAGTCCGCTGCAGCTGGCAAATCCTTCTCTCTAGCCTGATTTTACCCGACCCTGCGTCTATCTATAAGGTCACAAAGGCGAGATTCAGCAGTATGCGTCGCTTGCACGACTTTGCAATTGCCTGACCCCTCTTCGACCGCAACTGCAACGACACGCAGCTGGATGCCACCTCTTTGCTGCTGCTTGTCCCACTTCACTGGCCTTGTCCGACTTTGTCCTCGTTGCCAACGTTCGAGCACTGCTTGGCGTGGCCGCATTGGGCCGCTTAGAAGAGAATTTGGTTTCTTGACACACGCAGCATCAAGTTTGGTTATTCTAGAAATCGCCTCATCTGTCATCCGACCGTCGATTTACCACCTGAACACGGAAAGCGGTGCAAAACTGTTGCGTCTTTGTTAGCTTGGCATCGCGCATTTGAAATTACAACAACTGGTGCCCACGACTTTGCATCTGGCAACGTGACAGCACAGCAAGACGGACCAGACGCCATGGCAAATAGCGGTAGCTCTGACCACGAGATTGGTCATCGAGCAACCAACATCAGCATAGGAGCAGCGGCGGCCCTTGCGCAAGAGCATCGCGACTACCTCTTGCAGCGACATGGCACTCTCGACTTGGATCCCGTTCCATCGATGGATCCAGCCGATCCGTACAACTGGCCGCAGTGGAAAAAACTTGCGAACCTGGTATGCGTCGGGTTTCACGCCATGATGACGACCTTCATCGCCGCCTCCATCATTCCAGTCTATGAAAACATTGCGGAGGAGTTTGGCACCTCCATCGCCCGGGCCAGCTACTTGACTTCACTTCAGATCGCCATCCTTGGGTGGGCGCCCCTATTCTGGAAGCCATTGTCGTACCGATATGGCCGCAGACCGATTTGGCTCATCAGTACAATGGGCGCTCTGCTTTTCAACATTGGATGCGCTCTATCGCACTCGTATGCCACCATGGCCGTGTGCCGGGCCTTTACCTCGTTCTTCATCAGTCCTGCCATAGCCATTGGTAGCGGCGTGGTCACCGAGACGTATTTCAAGCGACAGCGGGCGCAGTTTATGGGGATCTGGACTTTGCTCGTCACTTTGGGTGAGATACTTCACAACTCCACTCACTTTTGCTCATTCGCGACTGACTTCATTTCCAGGTCCGCCAATGGGGCCGTTCATCATGGGCTTTGTCGCATACCAGACCGGCAATTATCGATGGATATACTGGGTTTTGGCCATCGTCAACGGCGTGCAGTTCATCACTTACGTTTTTCTTGGGCCCGAAACACGGTACGTCCGACGAGGTGTTGAGCACCATGGGTCAGCTTTCAAACAAGAATACCTCACTTTCGGCCGTCTGGATCCAAACCCGCTACGCCTCTACGAATTCGTTCAGCCCCTCGAGCTTTTCAAGCACATGACCATCGTGATCCCGACTCTTTCGTACACAATCGTCTTCGGCTTCTGTTCTGTGCTCCTGACAGTCGAAATCCCGCAGCTGTTTGTTCCCAAATTCGGGTTCAACTCACAAGAAATCGGTCTTCAATTCCTCGGCATCGTCATCGGAAGTATCATCGGCGAGCAGATCGGCGGTCGAGCGAGCGATTTCTGGATGAATCACAAAGCCAAGACGATGGGATACCGTTCTCCGCCGCCAGAACATCGCCTGTGGCTCAGCTACGGTGGGTTCCTGCTGGCAATCGTTGGACTCATCATCTTCGGCGTGAGATTTGAGCAGGCCAAGCAAGGCTCGTGGAACGTGACGCCGATCATCGGCATTGCCATCTCTGGGGTGGGCAACCAGATCGTGACCACGGTTTTGACGACCTATGCAATCGACTGTCATGTCGAACATAGCTCGAGCATCGGGGTGTTCATAAACGCCATTCGCTCAACTTGGGGTTTCATAGGTCCTTTCTGGTTTCCGGATATGTTGGCTGCGCTGGGAGGCTCGGGCAGTGGAGGTGTCATGGCAGGATTGCTGTTCGTGTGCAGCTGGCTGCCAATTGTTCTGGTGCAGTGGAGAGGCAAGCAGTGGAGGAGAAAGGTGCCTTCCAGCCCGAAACCTGAGCCGCTCGAGAAGGAAGCCGTGGTGAAGGATGAAGAGCTAGGTGTTGTCGCGCCCTGAGCAGGGCAGTCCTGTTTGAGGGTTGTGTCTTCAGCTCCATGGTTGGAAAACGTTTCTTATCACCAGCAGACCATGGATAGGTTCTGGTGCCATGTAGAGATACAAAGCATAGTTACGAAAATGAATGACGAAGGAATCATAGTCGAGTCCAGCGATGAAGTCTACAAGAGTGGAAGATGAGTGTGAGCAGGGCGAAGGATACAATCCGAGCCCTCAGGAGGCGACATGTCCGAACACAACGCCGAAGCCGGGAAGAGGGCGCAAAGCGTGTACAACCACAACGTGGAGCTTTGCCGCCAAGATCAGAAAACATCTGGCGGAAGACCTTGAGTCGGCCCTACATTCGGTGTGTCTTTCGCGCTCGCTGCGTGACAGAGGTTGTCTCGACTCTTGAGAGGCAAGGCGAATCGCAAGTCCATTGTAGCGTTCGTCGATACGAAAGGTGGTTGGGTGGTGCCTAGCGATGTGCTGAGAAGGTTGTGAAGTGCAAGCGTTTATTCTTCTTACCCACGCGAGACGATGGACGCCGCCAGACATGTAACGAGAAGACTCGGGTGCACTGTCCGCTGTCCTTTGAGGTGCTGGAGAGTTCGGTGACCGGGCCGGTGTGGCCGATGACCGAGCCGCCGATAAGCGAGCGATCTGGAGGTTCGAGCTTCCGATTCAAGCCGTCCAGCTTCATTCCACCTTCACAAGAGGCATTGTGCCTCGTGTGTACGCCATGGCGAGATGCGTGCAAGGAAGTTGGGAGATACATAATCATCGCACTGCTCGAGTTGTGTCTCCCGCGCGCTGCTGAGGTGCTGTGTTCAAGCAAGCAAGATGGAGTAGTAGTATCCGCATGGCGGCGGGTTTGGCAGGCTGGCAGGCCAGCAGACGTCATCAGCCGAAGTCAAATTTTCTCAGCTTCTCCATCTCACGTCCACACGTCCAAACGTCTACCTTATCTTCTGATGGCACCCATCGGGATCGCATCGCACCCATCGGGGTCGCATCGCACCCATCGGCGGGCGCCTCGCGCTTTTAGGTTCTGCTGCTGGTCACAGGAAGGGCAGGAATTACCCACTCAGAGTACCTTCTTCTACGGAGTCCTCCGTACTCGAGGGATGGGGAGAGCCGATGCGGTTTAGCCCGCGCCGCTTCGAGATCGCGACGGCCAAGCCCGCGTAATCGTCGCCCCCCGAACATCGCTACTCCCCTCCCAGCTGCTCCTCCTCCCTCACCTGTCGTCCGCCCTCACCTTGCTCGCTCATTCTCGCGCCCGCTCATTCTCGCGCCCATGGATGCGCGCCCCAAGTCCTCCCCTCACTATCCGAGATCGCGGCAGCCGGCGCGTTCGCCACGGTGCGAAGGACGAGATCGTAGAACCGCTGCCACCTGCGAACGGATGCCTCCTCGACCGTGCGATCACCGCGACTGCATCGCACGGTCAACCACGACATCTGGCAACTTATGCGCAAGCGCCCTCCCCCGACTGGGGACACGTCACCCTCGCCGTCCGGCACCGCCGTAGACGTTCCAGGTTGAGCTCCCGCTCGAGGGTCGCAGCCGTCTGACTGGACCGTGTGTGAGGCAGACACCTATCGCGGTGCGCCACTTTGAATAGGGATGGCGATCGAAAGAGCTAGCGAGGACTGCTTGAGGAAGAAGGTGGGCGAGCATAGGCTCAGCTCGCTCGATCTGGTGAGGACACTGTGTTGGAGAGTCGTAGCTCTAAGCTCTATTTGTGGCCAGTGGAGCGGCGCCACCAACACAACGCCGCAGCTGTGCGTCGCGCTAAAGCGCAAGAAAGTACCCAGGAGGCAGCTCCCTACGGCATACGGCACCGATTGCGCGGGCGGGCGCATAGATGACCTGTGTGTGCACGACGCAACGACTCGGCGCCGCTATTTGGCGACAGACGCAGCGGGTGAGTGGTGTGCTGCGCCAGCCTGGAGCAACAGCTGCGTAATTGCACGGCAGGGAACGGTGCAATCGATCAACACTCTGGATTCGAAAAGGTGTTATATAGTAGAGCTTGAAGTGCAGCGCCAAGTCTTGAAAGCGCGCGATGGACAAGAGAAAGAGCGCCTAGTTATGGAGAAGAAGACTGCTTTGAAGGTTGAAGAGCTGTGCACAGGACTGCCTAGCGAATTCGCCCTGTACTTGAACAACAATAGCGTTAAAATTCTCCTTCAAATATACTCAAGAGTCCGGGGCATGCTGCTGCCTTGATCTCAGCTGCACTCCCGCGCTATCAACGCACCTCGCCCTGTCTCATTGGCCCAAACTCTTCAGAAGCTAGTGCAGGGTGCGTCGAATTCGAAGACGCTTGAGACGACCGGCTGTAGATCCATCATGTCGATCGACGAGAGGCAAGATGTAACTGCAAGCGGCCAAAGCGATAGTAGCGTCTCGACATTTCGATGTTCAGGACTCCTGCGCCATAGCTGTGTCAATGTGATCAACGTTCTCCAGTGTCGCCGTCGTGATGTCGCAAATTGGGAAAAGACAAGCAGCCTGAAAAATGATGTTGCCAATTAATGTTGGGTAGTTGGCCTCTTCTGCCGCTTCGTAGCAGCGTCGAGATTGATAGCGAGTTCGTTAGCAGATGTCTCCGACTCAGAGGACTCTCTTGCTACGACGGACGAGCCGATATTCTCGCTTTCAGTCCTGCCGGACGATCTCGTGTCTGTTGACAGTGTCTGCGCAACTGCGTTCGCACCAGAAATCAGGCGATCTCTTTGTTGCTGCGTCCAATCTCGAGCATTGCGATATGCTGCAGCACCCTTGCGAAAGTTGTCTGATGTCCCGATCATGTAATGGCCGTCCAGCTGCGTCATGTAGTACTGCGGCTCGCCTGCAGGTGCCACAGATGGTCGTGGATGTGTGGCATACATCTGCAAGGTACCAGTCCCTGGATGGTATGTAGAGGTTACGGTATATGCGTTGCCATCATATCTTGGTGTAGGCTGGCCATAGTTCTGAAGCTGGAGCATGGCACGAGCACCCACAGCCCCATCATACATAGCTTGATTCTGGGCAACATCTGGCCTTCCCGCCGCGCTTTTTCCCTCTAGAAAGAAGTTCGGGGCCGCCGGAAGGTCCGACCGACCTGACGGCACGATGTAACCAGCAAGATCACGGCGGACGCGGCGATCGAGTTGGGATGGCTTGGCACCGTAGTAGACATCGGGCTTGGGAGCAGACAGATCAGGGTCGAACTTCTTTAGACGGGTGAAAGATACGTCTCCAGCGTTTTCGAATTGTCTGTCTTGTAATCCTGCAACGACTAGTATTACCTGCATCATCGCCTTGGACTCAGAGGTCGCCCGCTCATTCGCATCCTGAAAGTCCTCAAACGCACCTTCCGTGAATTGCGATGGGGAGAGGGACGGTCGTAGCTGGCAGAGAACGCGACGGATTTCTGAAATGTTGTCTGGCTTTGGTGGTCGACTCCCGTCCGGTGTCCGATGGGCTGTGGGATATATCCCTTGGTCAACGAGCTTTTGTCGGAACTCGCCGCTATATGGCGTTGTAGTCTTGGTTTTGCCTGTAGCACTGCTCTTCGACGAGCGTGACCCTAGACTTCTTTTCCGGCCTTGCGAGCTGTGTTGACTCATAGTATAGAGCTCTATGGCGGGGTTGGAGTACTACTTCCGATCAGCATATGCTCGATGTGCAACTATCGTAGATACAAACTCACACCTCGAAGTGCGCTCAAGTCGGGGCCACCACGGCTCGCCAACTGATGTAGGCGACGATAATCCGATCTTAGCAATCGTTCTCGTGTTCTACCAGCTCTTCGTTGCTCTATAACCGGTTCAAACACGTCCGCCTCGCCCCTCCGATCGAACTCTTTGAGCGCTCGGCGCGTTAGGCACACTTTGGACAGTGTATCCCAGAAGCGTGGAGAATAGTCGTGTGGGTTCTTCGTCTTGCGCCTCTTCGCGATAGGGCAGTAATCGTTGTCGACTTGCGCGGTGGGATGCTCTCGTTGTCGTTTTCGCTGTAGGGCAGGAGCGGGAGAAGGCATGGGAGGTAGGAAGTGCGCTGGTGCGAAGCGCAGACATGTCTGGGCTGCTGAAGAGATGCGACACCAGTCGCTTACCGTTGTCCACTCCTCGTGTCCCGTCGTCTGTCCATTCGTCCACGTCGCACAGAAGCCAAAACTATCAACTCAGCTGCTGCTGCCTGGCACCTCTATGCAGGGTCGGCGGGGCGTCCCGCCAGGCGGCAGCTGCCTAGCAACGGTTGACTTCAAATCCCTTCCATCTTTTCGAAATGCTTTATGTTGAAGATGGGTGACTTTGTTACAAAGCTCCATGAGAGGAAAATAGCTTCGAAGTACTCGTTGATCCGTAAGCTTGGCGAGGGCGGCTTCGGAGCTGTCTATCTTGGTACAAGTGCGGCACTTTTGTACGTGGACAGGGAACACTGACTTCCATAGGACGGGACTTCGAGACTGGACAAGAGGTTGCGCTGAAACTGGAACATCGACTTCGGGAACCCTCTGTTCTTGCAGAGGAGGTAGAGAGTTATGCCGCATTCCAAGGCCTATCTGGGTTCCCACAATTGTACTGGTACGGTTGGCAAGACGACTACAAGGTCATGGTCTTCGAACTTCTCGGACCGAGTCTCGAGGACCTGTTTGGCTTCTGCGGCAGAGAGTTTTCGCTGAAGACTGTTATTATGATTATGGATCAGCTTATCCCTAGACTGGAGGCTCTGCATCTGAGCGGTCTTCTCCATCGTGATATGAAGCCACAGAATTGCCTGCTTGGGACTGGTCCGCGTGGCAATATCGTATATATCACAGACTTCGGGCTCTCTCGTGAATACCAGGTGAATCCTGACGAGAGTGAAAGTGATCATAGTGGCCATCCTCGGCTTGTCGGAACCGCAAGGTACGCGAGCATTCGGGCGCACCAGGGCGGACGTATGAAATCACCTCCATGTCGAGCAACAGTCCACTAATGTTACGCATAGTACAGACCCCAGCAGACGATCTCGAGGCCCTAGGGTACATCATGACCTACTTTCTCCGTGGTCACTTGCCCTGGCAAGGATTGAAAGCACATGACGGGAACGAAAAGGAGCGACTAATCATGGAGAAGAAGAGGTCCTTAACTATAGAGGACTTATGTGTGGGACTGCCTCGAGAGTTTGCAGAGTACTTGAGGTGCATTAGGTCGGTGTCACAGGGGCAACGGCCGCAATATGCGAAGCTGCGCGCACTCTTCCGTGCTCTTGCTCAGAAAGAGGGCATAGAGTTCGACAATGTCTTTGATTGGACAGTGCGCTTGTACTTGCGGGGGAACATACAGTAGATGCGGTCCTCTAGATCGTAGTACGACGGACAATACGTTCTACGCCCACTCGTGTGGTGTCGCTGATTTTCAACACTTGACTATGTTTGTACGATCCAAACTGTTCATTCGAGCTTTGTTCGATAGCGCGGTCGAAGTGAGACTTAAGATTGCGCGGATTGATCGCTCGCAAGCGTTCAGTGGTTATGAGGTTTCTGATCGGTACAGTCAGGATCCACTTGATGAGCGAAGCGCGGCGGAAATGGCCGCCCCTGATGGCAAAGGCCACAGCCCCTCCTTGGAAACCATACGGGAGCAATTCGACACTAAATCATCCATTATAACCTAGCAGTGCTTGACTCGTGTGCTTGGGCCAAAGTGCCAGGGTTCAGAGCGTGCAGCTCCACCTTGGGCCTGTTTCGTCTCTTGCCATGATGCTGTCGTTCAAAGAGAAAGGATGGGAGCCCCTGCATGACGTCACATCACGTGAATCGAGCACAAAATTGTGGTGCCAGCGATGCGCTGCGTCGGGCACCGATTGTCAATATGTGAGATAGCTATTCACCACGTTGCGAGCCAAACGTGATATACCCTCCTGTGTGTAGGCGAAGTGCCATCAACCTTCACCCACTTGTGGAGTAAGAGTCCCCTCCGTTGCCTGGAAGTAAGTCTGGCCACGCGACCCCTACCGACATTTCGCGTGGACTCTTGCTCATACTATACGCAGCTCCCTCGAGATTGATCATTCAAAGTCTTGCTCTCCTTCCCACATGACACTTCAACCGGAGTTGAGGCAGGATCAGGACGGCGGTCTTGCTCTGCTTTTGAGCCTAGCCCCGAGTATCTGCTGCTCATTGCATCTACCGTGCACAACGGCATGCTCGGGCTTGGGACAAGCAAACATGATGTCCTCGCGATTGCCGCCATGTTTGCAGGTCTGGCCTCTGCCTTGATAGTACTCTCCAATGTGCTACGAATCGAAATTCCATTGCCGCTAAATCAGGCCCTCTCTGTTGGCTGCTGGTGCAGAAGCTTTGATAGTGCTGTTTCTCGTATGCAGGGTCGTCGCCAAAAAGGTGTTCCGGCGATAGTGCTCAGGCCCGCAAGTCTACATGAGGCACAGCAGATTGCAATTCTAAGAAATGCGCAAACGTGACGCTCTTATCTGTGAAACGCGCCCTCGGGTGCTGATCGCCGCTCCCTTCTTCGAAGCAGGAACTCTCTCGCAGTACAGCTATCCGCGCGTCTGAAAGCCCACGCCACGGCTCAATATGGTCTCGGCATGTGTATACAACGATTGGCGCGAAGAGGCGCCACATTAAAGTGTGCCGCAATTCTTTCCGTCCTGAGATCCAATCAATAAATCCTAGCATGGGTCTACATATTCGCATGGCTCAACTCGGGCGGCCGAGCCTGCAACTGTGGGCAGGGATTGTTGGTTATGCAAGGGCGCGTCAGGCTAGATCAGAAGTCGGAATTCATGCGCAATCGTATTCGTGTGCAACAGACGCTCTGCGTCGTAGGATGCGCTTGCGCTCCCAACCCAACCCTTCCGGATCCTGGTCGTGATAATGACTAGTGACGAAGGGACGCCAATGCCGTCAAAAACGCTAGGCACAACGAAGGGGACGGGGTACATGTCCTCATATAGCAGGACGGTCTCCTGAAGCCTAGATGGACCATCTTTGAACACTCAAGTCATGGACGAAGAGCTCTATGCGTGGAAGCTGAACTTCAACATATGTGATGCAGCTCATCTCGCTCTGCAACACATCCTACTGGTCCACGGAGTCTATGTGCAACACCCGGAGAGAGAGACATGGAGTGAGCAACCTCCTCCTCGCAAGACACCAGTCATTTTGGCAACTACAGATATACAGCCTATGAATGTAAGTAAACTGTGCGCAGAACCCACATTGCCACAAACTCAGATGTACACGGTGCTAGACGAGTTTTGACTGATTAAATCGACTAGCAGTCCCCGCTCACATACGTCGCGGAATCCCATTTCCAGTTCGGCGCCGCTGGCTTCAACGTAGTGGACCAATTTCGCCAGTCTAAGTGTGGTCCAAGTGAAGAGCGTGCCAATAGCACGGGCAGCGATGTCGCTGATTATCATCATGTCGCGTCCTATGGCATCACAGATGAGTGGGAACATGATATTGTACAGGACAGCTTCAGCTTCGTCGATACATATGCGACGACTCAGTGGAATACTGCCTTCCCCCAAAACCAATGTTAGAGTATCGAGCTAGAGTTTGGTTTCGACCCTGTAACTTTGCCCCCGGAAAGCTCTAGTGATCAACTCAATCCCATGGAGCGGTCAAGATGGACTTCGCTACCCACTCACACAATCGATACACCTGAGCTCAGCAAAAGCCTCGTCGAGCAAGTTCCGAGAAGTAAACGCAGATCGAGTAACCTATCGCCGGCTGGACAACGAGCAAAGAGGTTGAGACACAATGTGGCGTGTGCCAGATGCTGGGTGTTCAAGAGGAAGGTTTGTGACATTGACAATATCAGATCGCAGGTACTCACGAGCCTCTACTTACGGTTCGTAGTGTGAAAGTCTGAGTAACTTATGTACGAGCTGCTCGAGATCCCAAATATCACCACAAGTGTGTGTTCGAGAACGCTTTGCTGGTGCAGCAGTCTTCGAAAAATGTACGATTATTGCTAGTATGAGAAAGCAAGCACTAAGCTAAAAGCTCTGTAGGGGAAGATAAGTCCTACGGCAGAAAGCTAGCATGGCAGCACCTTTCGTGGAAAAATTCCCCCAAAGCCGTCAAGCTTAGACACCACAAGGATGGTCCAAGTCTCACTATGGAATGCCGTGCGTTCGACTCAGACTCAGTGGACGAAACTATTATTTTCTGGAAGGCCATAGAGGGATGGCGGGCTATCAGGACAACGGCATTCGGGTTGGAAGATCCTGTTACGGACATGAACGACTATATCTCACGATGCGCCACTTTCTATCTCCAAGGTAGTTCCAGAGAACAAGGTGGTACTCAAGGCCTGGGATATGTTGGACAGATGCTAGAAGCTGTAAGAACGCATCTCCAGGTTCGAAACACCATAATCCGTAAGCTCGCTGAAGTACTAACTAGTATGAATAGGATGATATAATCCAGCTGACTTTGGGTCTGTGTACCGCGAACCGACTTCTAATGGAAGGATGGGCCACTACAGGTAAGGAGACTTTGGAGATGCGCGTAGTCAATGACATCGAGTGTCCTTTACACGGATCTATACCCGCTCCGCGAGTGCTGCAAAATCAACTGGATCGAAATCTGGAGTCCTACATTGTTGCGAAAGAAAAAAAGCTCTTGAAGTCCATACAACGCGAACTTCGAAGATGCCGTCCGGATAGCCGGGATGTCATATCTGCAGCGGTCATATGCATTTTCCACGTGCTGGAAAGAGACACGTGGCGGCTTATGTATTGGAAGAAACGACCTGGAGTAGTAAGTTGTCCTCCGGTTGGTCGAATTGACCACATACTAATAGTCTTCAGCGGTACAAGTGGCGTCATCCTTCCCAACCGGAGACCCTCATTGAAAAAAATCTCCACCTCGCCAACCTTTTACTAACGCATTTGCGATGTGCTGGCGGGCTCTCAACAGCACTGAGCACGCATCTGAGTGGGCAATTTGAGTGTCAGAGGAAATGCCGATATGATGAAATCGATAAGAGCAGCCTAGACGGATATCTGAGTGCTCTGCTATTGCAGACAAGCAAGCTCGCCTCTGCGGAAGACTTCGCCTTGTCAAGTGCGTATGTATGGGAATCATCAGACTAGTTGCTCTACCACTGATTCGAGGGAAGAATATACCTCCTCCACGCTTCCAGAAGCCTCAATCTGTACCTGCGTGAGCGAAAGACATTACAACTGGGTCTGAGTTTACTTGCCTCCCAGTATCTTCCCGTTTCCCGTAGATGATCTTCTACCTCCGAGTTGCCTCTAGAGAACGTCCTGAGTCGCTTGAGCACGGATTCAGGGTTGTCGTCAATTCTTCCCGAAGTCTTCGAGCGACCTTCTAAACGTTCAAGCATTGTCGCTTCTTGACATTGCAGAAGAATAGTAAAGTTCGATTCATGAATCTAGAGAAGTCAATCTTGGTACGAGAAATGGAAGTTGGGAAAGGTACCTTTTCCTCAAAGGCACGAGCTTGATCGAGACTTCTAGGGAACCCATCAATGATGATCACGCGTTTCTCTTGTGACTGAGCAGCTTCGATTCTCCTCCGCAATAATCTGATCGTAAGATCCGCGGGAATGATGACCGAGTTTTGGATGCTGTCGTTTATGAAGTCCGCAAACACTGAAGTCTGCGACTCTGCTTCCTCACGTAGAAGATCTCCAACAGCTATGTGCACGCCCTCGAAGTCTTGGGCGAGTTTGGCACACTGTGTGCCTTTGCCAACGCCGGGACCTCCTGCCAAATGGTTAGCTCTATACCGTCTAATCAAGTTGCGGCTACTGTACCAATGACAAACAACACCAATGTCTTCACTTTGTCCCGAGACCAGATGGCTTCTCTCTCTTGCTTGAGATGGCTGACCCAGTCTTCGTATGCCAACACCGCGACCCTCGATTCCAGCTCCATGAACTCCTTTAAATCTGCCTGGCGTTGGGACCGCTCTTCGTATTCTACCGCCTGTGTCATACACTCCAAGGCATCCGTTGCTCGCACCAGAAGAGCAACCTCGCTGGTGCCTTCCTCGTACTCACACCAAAGTGCTATAATCTCTTCAGCAAATGCCGAATTCACAGGCTTCGCAAGGCATGAAAGGTACCGCAAACTCAGGTGTTCTCGAAGGTACTTCTCTTCTGCATGTACATCAGTAAGCATGATTTAACAGAAGATCCACATTACCTTTGGCTATGCCGTCGGAAGGGGTGATATCGCCTATCAAGGCCTCGCCAAGATCATGCACCAAAGCCATTTTCACTGCGCGTGCCCGTACTTTTTCGTCTACCTGGTATACATTTAGTGGGTGTACATGCGAACGTTAGCATTTGCACATACTCCTGGCGCCATCATGACCATCAGGGCCATACGGTACATATGATCGCTCACGCTCTCTGGGGAAGGAATGCCTCGAATCTCCCAACCCCTCCGAACAGTCTGTTTCAGCTGCTCTACAAGATGAAGGAACGGAAACGGCGATGCGGACAGTGGCTCCTCCATAGACGATTCCATTGCGGGCAAGAACGTGGTCGATGCTGGTTGGGTCAGATTCGTATCGAGAGCTCTTCGTGGACCGCTCGAATACACGTGCTAGTCACTTGTCGGAGTCCGGTTTTTTGATAGACGATATCACGTGTAAAGAGTCTCACGTGACCCAGACTCCACGAAGGATAAATCCGAACACTTCAACATGGCGGAAGGGAAAACATCAACACAGCGAGTACCGCAATTCTTGGAATTCAGTTGTACTGCAGTGCGCTATATCCACCTCTAAGGTCGTGCGAAGCTGTGAGATCGGACGCGTCGCCCGCGCGCCTGCTGCTTATGGCGGAAACATGGCCTCGGGGGGTATCTAGGCCATAGAATACCGAGAGCACGCCCTGCAACTCATGAGGTACCTGCTTGAGACACGCGGCTGTATCGACCGCACTGAGAAGCCACGCTGTCCGGGCGGAGGTCGTGAAGATGATTATCAAGGGGTGCAACGACGTTTATCGCAAAAGCGCAGAATATTCCCGATATGACCGCCGTCCAGGACACGCTACGCACTATATAGGGAGACGCGAAGGCCGCCAAGGAGGAAACGCAGCAGAGATTGAAAGCACTGAAGAAAGAGCTACGTGGCACCAATATAAGCTACAAAAGATTACCGTTGTGGGCGAAGAGACCTAGAGAGCGGCGAAAGAGGCAGCAGAGGTAGTAAAGGTAGGAGTCGGGAATATACGAGACATGAAGAACAACGGCCTACATGACAATAAGAGCGCACCGATGAGCTACGCAGCAGCATTAGCGAGCTAGCTTAGCCAGCAGCATTCTCAACCTCCACAACACGCAGTCCCCATCCACACAGAGCCAGCGCGAGATCATAGTCAACCCGTGAAGAAGTTGGAGCGGGAAGGAATGGACTGTGCTATAATTTTGGGTTGAGGTAGCTTATGACTGCAAACAAAGCTTTCTATGAGGGGCCTGAGGCACCGATGTCTACGTCTACATTCTCAGCTTACAGCTCTCTCCAAACCCGATAAAAGGGAAAAGGACTCATTTCGTTCGTACCGTTTGACGTCTTGACTACAAAAGGTCATTTACGACTGTGGCCCGGTATTCACTGGCGGTAGTACAGCTGCATCCCGGACAGTCGGTGGCGAGACGCCAGAAGTAGTTGGTTTTGGGGAAGCCGTATTTTACTGTCCTCAACGACATTCGTGTCTTGCTTGCTTCCTGCATTAACTGCCTTGCTTTCCGGATGCTCGTCCTGGATCAAAGCCCGGACTTCGTTGTTCGTTAGGTAGTGCGGTGTGTTTCGGCATTCCCGGCGTATATGTTTAAAAACTCTAGTATCTGTTGGAGCCGTGAATCCGCAGAGCGCGCACTTCTTTCCAATTCCATGCTCCTGTAGTCGATGTTTTGCTAAGCCTCCTGTGGTTGCGAACGTCGAATCGCATTGGACCGCGCCATTGGTATTGTGCTTGCAAGTGAACGTGGTTGTTTGGATTGGGTCATCTTGTGGTTGGAAGCGCTTTTGGCAACCTAGCGCACTGCCATTGCAGCATTGGTGGCGAGTCCTACAGGTATCGCAGGGGGTTGTGTATCTGTTCCTGTATTGTCTTGATGTTCCACGTCGTTCGTTCCGCTGGCATCCTGGTCCATTACCATCACATCGTTGATGGATGGTCCTGCAACCCTCGCAGGCATCTGGCCGTCTCATGCTTGGTCGCCGGCAGCCGTTGACTGAACCGTCAAATTGATAGCCCAACTGACTACAGTAAGAGCATTGCACTGAAAGATCCATGTAGTAGACCACAGGTGCTGATAGCTCTTGGGAGGAGATTTGGCACCTAGAAGTGCGTAATGATCGTGCACGATGGCTTGAGTGGTGGATATTGGACGGTGTAGTAGCAAGGTGATTGTTGTGCTGCATTAGGCACGCTTGGTGTGGGAGGCGATGTCCGGACGTGTCAATTTACAGGGAAATTTGTTCACTCTTATGTGGCCGTTGGAGAAGAGATGTGCTTTTTACTCCTGCTTACTGTAAGCCCAGAAATTGTAAGTGAAATTGAGCCTAAGCCAATTCTGCCCTCCCCGAGTGTCTACATAATACACGTCGTGGACACCACATGACCGCCGGAAGTCAAATTCAACTCTTCGTCGTGTTTATCGGAGCAATTGATAGCCTATTGCTCGCGATGTCGAACGGTTGGCGGAAGCTTTACCACGTCAGTGGCACAGTCATGCCGGCCGGATTGTAGCGACTGCGATTGAAAGCTTCATTAACGCACGCTCTAGCACCTCCAGCGAAGGAGTCCAGTCCCTCAAGTCCTGGCCGACTGGTGGCTCGCTAATGCTCTCCCTCGCGCTAGCTTGCGGCAAAAACGTTGTTCACTTGCTGCTTGCAGAATCACTCAGTTGAGCGTGCGGCAGACAGTTCTCCTGCCTGCCGACTGGTTATAAACAAACGAAGTTCTGCCGTAAGCCTTTCTCATCTTGGCCGACTGGTCGCTCGCTAATGTCCTCCCTCGCTAGCTCGCGGCGAAAACGTTGTTCGCCCGCAGCTTGCAGAATCACTTAGTTGAGCGTGCGGCAGACAGTATTCCTTGTTGCCGACTGCTTACTATCCCATTCTCTCTACGGCAGTGGTGTGCTATACACTCGGAGACCCCTTGTCCTCCACTGTCCACTCTATGTCGGCTTATGTTACCAAGTAATTTGGCATTGCGATGCACAGTTGTATAAAAAGGAGGGTCATGGAGGCCTACTGGCAATGCAACAATCATGTGCCAGACATCAGCGATACAGCGTATCGTACCCTATTGCAAGGAGCATGTTCTAAAGGTCGACAATCTATGTACGCATTTATCTTAGCACTTATGGTGCCAATACTAACAATGAGGAGGCGAAAAGTACCAGTTTAAAGAACAATTCTGCCCACAAGTCTATGTCGAGTACTATACAAAGCAACTAGCAGTGGTTGGGGCTAGCAGGAAAAAAGGCCACCTCAACGTTGATCCCCCTTGTGGTCAGCATAATACCTACCGCACATCTCAAGCCAATGCTAACCGGGGCAGCCTATTGTCAATTGCGTACTCCTGGTTTTCTAGATTACGTTTCCCCTTGCTTGATCTCGATCAAGGCAAGTGCGGGGACTGAAGTAGTGACGGACGAAGCTCTCAAGATCGTTGGCTGCGCGGAACACGCCATACACGGACTGTTGTTCTGGGAGATGAATGGGCCCGATGTCAAGTTAGTTAGAAAGCCATCGAGGTCACACGACCAGGTGACGGCCGGTGAAGTCCTCAGGGCGAAGCTGAGACGAAATTGGCATCTGAATGATCTACAGAGCCAGACTGAGGCTAGTTGACGTTGATGGAAGAGTGTTTGCATACTGCATACTATTGCTGGTTGGAAAGAACTCACTGGGGCAAGGCTGTATAGGAACAGCAGTCTTCAAGCTTGGAGCTATTGCTAAGAAGTCTGTAGTGGTTGTAGGAATCGTGCGTGCTAGAGGAGGATTTATCTCCGCTGTGCCTTACCAGCTTGCAAAGCTGATCGGAATGCAGCAGCGTCTCACGAGCCACATGGCAGACGTCAACGCATACCGCAACTAGGTAGAGCGTATTATTGTTCCCACAGCACAGCGCACGTTAATGAAAAGCAGATCCCGCTGTGTTCACATCAAAGGGATTCGCCTCCTCCACACAAACATAGAGTGAATACTGACGCGATGGCCAGTGAGGGCCACTCCCCACCATGCGTGCTAAACTTGCCAGCTATCGATGTCGTCTCATCCGCGAGCTTCAGACGTGCTATGAACCCTCTCCCTCTTGTCACGATCTCGGTGATTGATAGTTCACAGACTGTGGACAGCTTGATGAACCGCAATCGCGACGGACCACCTCCGTGCGAGATCGAGGACTCCCCGAAGTGGTACACTTCAATATCCTGCTCTGGCGACAATTGAGCACGATTCGCATCGATCTAACAAAGCAGGTTCGGCATCCGATGCCACAGACGAAACACGGAGAGAAACACTGTTTTGGGATCCTGTGCGAGATCGATGGACAAAAGCGATCCTGACTCGGCAGCTATGAGAAGGTTTCGGCTTGATTGGGTCTTCTGTCCTGTCTGTCGGGCTGGCGCTGATGCGTCGTCGGGTCTTGCGCTGTGTGGCTGTGTGCTGTCGGGTCTTGCGCTGTTGTCGGTCCTGCGCGGTCGGTCTTGCGCTGTTGGGGGTTGCTTTGTTGGGTGTTGTTCTGTTCGGTCGCGTGCTGCCACGCACGCTGTCAGGTCCTGTGCTGTGGTCTGAGTATGTAAAGAGATGAATTGACAGCTGCTGACCGAGTTCTGACTTCCTCCTTCTCCCTTACCATGTTGATATGCACTGACAGCAGATCCATGGCCAGCAATGCTCGCGAAAACGACTTCCTCCACCGTCCCGGCACGCTCGATGCGCGCCGGTAGACGGCCTATAGGCAGAGATGCTTAGAAGAATGTCTTCTTCTTCACCCCCGTCCAACTGCGCGTCCGACCTAAACAGGGCGTTGCCGACTACAGCCGGTGGCTCCTCAGAGAAGGTCCAAAGCACCCAGGGTCAAACGAGCCTCTAAACCCTCGCATCAACTTCGACTTATGGTTCCGTCATACGGCTTCCACGATCGCCGATCACGAGACTCGTTTCCTTGACGCGCACCTTAACTTCATGCAGGCCGCGAACGTGAGGCCCGGTGAGACGGTGATCGAGCTTGGGTGCGGCACTGGGCTCCTTTCTCAGCTGATTGTGGCTGCCAACGGCTCGCCTCAAAACCACATCCTGGTGGATCAGGACCAGCTGAGTCTTGATATTGCACGCGAGTGCATGCGTCGTCGCTTTCCTGGAGCGCAAGACGCAACGTACATCTGTGCCGACCTCGCCACTGCCGCCGGCCAACAGCGTCTGCTGAATCACCTCAACGGTGCCAAGGTTGGTGTGGTATGGGCCGCGTCTGTAGTCAGCCATTTCACCGACCGGTCGCTTCCACCACTGATCCAATTCGCGCTCACTCTGGGCAACCGCTTCTGCTTCGATCACGCCGGCACCGTTGGCGCGATTAGAGTAATGAAGCGTCCCCGACCGGCTCCCGGAGAGAGTGGCCATGGAGCCGTTTACCTGGGTGAGCAAAGCGTTCTTTTGGCGAAGAGCTGTGGTCCTATGGACGCCTCTGACTTCTTGTAGGGCGAGACGCAACTCGTTGCCGCGTCGTAAGTATGGCGAAGAACTAACACGGGAAGATGCCGGAAGCGGGGCTGCAGCGGAGCGGGGAAGCTAGCCTCGAGCCGAAACGCGTTCGCAGAACGCAACTCGACCAGACATCACCAACGCCGAAACAGCCAAGTACCGGAGAGCACTCTCGAACGTAGACATCATTAGCGCAGCCTTGGACACGCCAGACGGAGTGTTGTCGTTGTCTCCTCTTCTGGTTTGTAGTCGGCGGCTAGATCTTGTTCTACGCATCACCTATTACTTGAATATTTTGAGGTTGACAGCAGTGTATTGGAGATCCTTGGGGTTGCTGCTGAGAAGACCCACACTTGTGGATACGGACCGAGACGTCCAGTGTAGTAAAGCTTCGGGTTTCGTCGACAATTTTCTTGAATGTGACGAACTCTGTGTCGGTCGCACTCGGAAAGTCTTCCAGTTGGTCTGGCTCAAGCGCATTACCGAAGAGACGATGACATAGCTAGTTGTAGTCCTCGCCAGGTCGAGTAAGCTCTCTGAAATCGGTGAAGACAATTTTGCGAAGTTTCGGCAGCGTGCGCAGGGCAAGTCGAAGCATTACAAAGTGGAGCCCGTCTTCACGAACCCGGGATTGCTCGCTCCGTCTTTGGCAGTATTCCCCATAACCCGCTTGCATACCGGTGGCGAGCAATGTGTCTGCATCGTAATTCTCCATTTCGCGCAAGCTAAGGTTCCCCGTGAGGGGAACACAAGCCACGCCTACCGTACGGGAGAGTTCTGTGTAGGCAAGATCCCGCTCTGCTGTCTCTGTGCTTCGAAAGTCTCTTTCTGTTGCTTCGCAAGACCAAATGTAATTTTCGAAATCTAATGAAGTGGATTCGTTATAGGTGCTGGCATCCCATACAAGCTCTGTCACACATTGCTTCAAGTCCGGGTGATGGATGACATCCCGAAGCCGGCGTAGTGCATCCGGGCGTTTGGCGACGACAATTCGAGGGACCAGCAGATGCGAGCTGTAACGATGGAAGTCCTTCGACACAAGTCGTATGTTCCCGATGTCTTCGTGGCTCGGGAGACGTGCAAATATCTCCACTACGAGCTCAGGCGGTAATTTTTGCGTTAGGCACATTTCGTGATAGGCTCGAGTCCAGCAGAGAGATTTGTGTTATGTGGTATAGAGACCGGTGTTGTAAAAGGAAACTCGAGCGACTTAACTGCTTTTTATTCTCTCGATGGCGACGGCAGCGGCAATTGGGCGGCGCAGCTGCAGTCGGACGGCGATGGCTGGGGCGGCACAGCTGTAGTTTGTTGTGCAGGGACGTCCCGCAGGTTCTTCGTTAGTCCTGCGTGACACAGATGGCTGCGTCGCTCTATGTGATACGGTTCTTCGTCTGCGCTTTAGCCGCAAAATTCGCCTCGTTGTGTGCAGCTCCTCCACGGGCTCCATTTGCGCAAAATACAGTGTCGACATCGACAAGCGGTACTCACGGGTCGTGCCATTCTGATTGCTTGCCATGGCTTTGAACCGGGGTTGGGGAGATTCAAAGGTGATGTATATTGTTGGCGCCAGCGCGATAATGAGTGGGTCCGAGAATGGCGGAATCTGGACCAATCGCGTACTGCTCGTGCCGAAATGAGACTAACATTCAGGCAACAGCACGCCCTGTCCAGTGGTTAGCCGCTCAGAAATGCAGACCTTAGGCACATACTGGGACAGAACATGGCAGGTCTCGAGGATTCCGCAAGGGTCCACGTCGCCCATTCTTTTCTTGTTCTTTGCATCGACACTCCTTCCAGAGCTGAACAGAGGGCTTTGACCTCTACAGCCGGATTTGTAGATGATACGAATATACTTGCGTTTAGCAGATCGACAGAGGACAATCGTCACGAGGAGAACTGCCGCATCCTCGAACAAGCAAATGGTATATGCCTAACATATGCGGAAAAGTATAGCGCAACATTTGCGCCGGACACATATCAATTAATACACTAGCGCGACTGGGTTTGCCAATCGCACTCACGTGGTCTTCGGGCACATCGACCAAACAGTCTCGCCAAGACCACTGGCCAATTTACTGCCATGCTGTGGAGGGGTTGGAGAGGCACAGCCTGCATTCCCATGACGCTCATCGGCCCCGGACTAGTTGAGTCAGATGATTTGCCGTACCTGCCAATAATTCACCCATGCGCCTGTATCAGCCTTTGTCCTGGCCCTCTTTACACATTCAGTCAAAGCAGGACTACTCTGAGGTATGCGTTTACTTAACAAATGTGATCTAGAGCTGATCGCCGATAGCCAAAATGCCGAATTATGCACTCTCCATTGTCGTCTACGGACTCGGGACTGACCCCAATCATCGGTCACACTGGGCCTTTGCAATTCACGAGATAGGTGCAGGCGTTGGAGCTCTCCTGCACGTATCTTTGCTTGACTTGCAGAGGTTGATCTATCAGTTTGACAGCCGAAGAGATGTTGTAATCCGAAGCAGGAGCTCTGAAGGCTCGTTCGTGGTCGGTTTATTGAGACAAGAGCAGGTCAGACAAGCAATCGAGATCATAAGTGCGGAGCCAGCACCAAGGGATGGGGTGGAGAGATGCCAGGACTGGGTGTTGAGAGCCGTGATTTCGTTAGAAGCGGAGGAGATCGTTGCTCCTGGGACATCGAATATGATATCTAGCTTGGTTGGGAAACCTGCGAGTGTTGTAGCCCAAGCCGTCGGCCGGAGATGGACAAAGACCACTGAGTAGGCAGAAGGCTAATTTGCCTATAGATCACACAAAAGTGTATCGTGTCAAGGCTTGGTCCACCTGTTGGAAAAGCTCAAAGTGTGCTCGCTCGGTTTCGTGGAAAATCTCGTCAAGTGCATCAGACCATGCTTCACTGCGCGCACGTGCCTTGGCTTCGTAGTATTCTCTTCCACGGATGCTGAAGCCAGCGGATTCCCAGTCCAGAATTCCAGTTATACGACCAGTTGAGTTATCGACAAGCACATTCATAGGCTGCAAATCTCCGTGAGAAAACACCTTCGTATCGTCGTTGTTGTTCATTAGCTTATCGATCAATCCTTCCTCTAACCCAGCTAGCGATGCAGTAGGGGTCGAATTCTCCAAAGCCTTAATAAGACCTTCGTTGTACTGCTGGCGAGAGTGGTAGGGCCCGTACCGTACCTGTTCAAACCTGAAAGGTAGGTGCATAAAGAAGATATCCTTGCTCGGTTGGTGCCAGAGCGCCCCATAGAAGTCCCCGTGCAACGAGCTCAGCTCTTGCAAATAGCCTGCCAACTGGTGAACTACTACCGACCTCAGGTCAGGGCTGAGCTGCGCCCAACAGTCCCCCAGAGGTTCACCCTCAAGCCTGCTCATGAAGATGTAGCCGTTCCCATCCTCCATATATGACTTGATCACCTCAGGCACAGGAATTCGCGTCTCTCGAGCAACGAAACGCATCGCCTCTGCCTCGCACATTTCCACACTAGGTCCAACTTTCAAAATTATGTTCTCGTCATGGAGAGCAAATATCCTAGGACCTATGGTCTCCGGAAACAAGAGCTGTGCACCATTCGGGACTTTGATGTTTCCTGTGCGCGGTGAGAGGAGTGGGTGGAGCGGCTGCATGGCGGATGCAATCGAATCTGTGGAAATCTGCCTCCTGTTCCGGAATCAGCAACGATACAACTAAGCAGACATGCCAAGCCTGCGAAAGTGGCAGGAGGGCTCACTGAGTGTCGTCGTCTGCGAAGCTCACCAGAGTCTCCGGAACTTGGGCCAGAATTCAGAAATTCTTAGCATTGTCATTGTAAAATGGTCACAAGGTTCTTGCAAAGACCAGGGTTCAGATAGCGCGGGCGAACCCGGGCATACGACCCGCCACTTTCACATGATGTTTCGGAACTGGCATCCAGAAATCATCAACAACAGCGAGTATCGTATTTACTACGGTGCGCCACATCCACCTGCGACGTCGTGCGAAGCTGCCGAATGGCGTCGCCCGTGATGTTCAACTTCGACGCACTGCGAGAAACCAGTGGCGAGTTGCGACCACGCGACCTCGAAATGCTGAGAGACGACCCACAAAAATTGGCTCAACCCATAGGTAGAACCATCGGAGCCTAGCACAAAGGAGGGAGGAAAGGAGGCCTTTGACACGCGACGTCCAACGCCGGCACGGTCGCCACTAGCTACCGGCATCAGCCATCGCCTGGGTTTTGCCCATCGCATATGTAGCAAAATTCTGCACCGCAGCGACAGCTATCGAGAATCAGCTTGCGACGCAATCTTTTGAGGCGAGGGCACGTACGTTATGTGGTTGCACCCCATCTCGATGGATACTATCGCATAGCACGAGAAGCATCGTCGCCAGCGGAGCTCATTGGCCAGGTCCAGTGTGGCTTGAAGAGCTGAGTCCGAAGGACACTCGTCTTCGTGGAACGCCTGTTTGCACGTCACGCAGCTCTGCGTCCCGCAGTACCTGCAAGTAGCCGTTCCCGCGATAATGTGTGCTGGGAGTATAAATTTCCCGCACTCTACCTTGCTGCAGTACGTCTTATCTTTTGCCATGCGCTCAATTTCGCATTCCTGTAACAGCTCCATCCGTAATGCCGGAGGTGGGCAACGAAGACGGCAGCCGGTCCCCGAGCATGGGCGCATTGACGCTGCCAGACAATGTTGGCAAGGATCGAATTCCTGCATGACGTGATTGAGGAGGCTATGGATGCGCCTGCTGGAGTACTATACCTAAATGGTACCTACATATGCACATATCATCACATTCAACTATGTACGAGGGGTGTGGATGCTCGGAAAGTGGATCCTTCATTATCCACTTTTACAGCAATAGATAGCCTAGCATATCACCTTTGGTGTGATCTCAACCTAATCCCGCGAGCCCAGTTTGGCCGCTCGGTACATGTGGAGCTCCGAATATTCCCCGCATCTTGGCATTTTGCGGACCGATAACAGAACAAACCGTCGTCCCTCGCATGAGTACAAACATTTACAAGCAGCGCAACAGGCCTAAGGATACTCGATAGAGCATTCCATACCCTCCCGGACACTGCTTATACCAAATCTGAAGTAGTCCGCTTGTCCAGATATAGATCTGTCGCTCAAGTTGGCAGCGTTGCCTACCATCCCTCGAGCAGCTGCCACAACGATTCACGCACACGTACCACTGAATAAAACGTGCATCAGATGTTGGGTCCAAAAGAAGAAGGTTTTCGTCCCGGAATCTCACCAGACTTCACATGCTGACCTGAACAGTGTGGCAACAGTATGCCCTGTTCGCAATGTGAAAAATTCAAGTTACCACCATTCATATGCTCTCCGGACCGAGTCACAACTATTCGGCCTTTCGAAAAATGCATGTCCGCTGCCATTTAGCTTTCTACTCACGAAGTAACAACTTTGTTTTAGGGAATGACATGACTTATGAATGTCTGTTCACAGGAGTGATGCAGACTGCGTCGACGCCTCGAACTGTCCGGTTACGACACTACGATGACGGCCCTTTTCTCGAAGTCGACTGTACCCAATTTGATCCGACGGACAAATACCAAATCAATGTACTAACGAAGAACTCGTCCGGCTGGCATATGGCTGAAACAAGTGCATACTGCCTAACAGATACATCAATCAATGTGTCGGAATATACCAAAGAGTGCATTGAGTATGCCCTGCGCGAAGCTTGCGAGAGCTCACAGCTCGAGTCTAGCTTCTTCCAAATAACGAGTTATCATAGAGATGTGAGTGCCACCCGTATTAAAAGACATTATGGCGCTGACATGGTTAGGTCGCGGTCGTACAAGACTGTCTTCATCTGTACACGACACTACGCCTCCTTTGCCTTGGATGGCGTTTCACTGGCGAGGAAACTCTGGAGATGGCTGCTATCGAAGACGAATCATCCGCATGGTATAAGATCAAACCTGTGCCTCGTATGGTTCAGAATCAACTGAACCATCTTCTGGAGATTTAGATGATTGAGTTGGATAAAAAGATCCTGACGACTATCCACAAGGCAATGCAAGACAGACAACGGCATACTTGGGTGGTAACAACCTTGACCACCTTTCTCCTACTGCACATTAGAGAATTGGATGCTGGTAGGAACATATATTGGAAGCGATATGAAGATATCGTATGTGAAACTGACTTCATGAACGAGTGGCAGTTTACTAACCTTTGCAGTGTGGATTCTGGATACACCCTTCGAAACCGGCTGCTCTTATTGACGAAGCGGTCGCATCCTGCAATTCCTTGCTGTGGCATTTCCACCTTTCCTTCGGGAAGAAGGCGCTCACCTTAGACTGGGACAAGCAAAGTTCCAAGGACATGCTTGAGAACAACGGATTTTTGATAACATCAATGAAAGCGATTCAGCTCTACGTATCATATCTCCGTGAGTAGGCAGGAGCTCTATTTGGCCTACACCTTCTAATCATAACTTAGGAGCTGAGGGCAAGCTCGGCCGGAAGGCGTCCGACTTGTACGTTGATGGAAACCCAGGCAGTGTTGCATTTACGTTTAGCTCAATGCTGTTCGTTCACACGAACGAGTGTCAAGTGTCTGACGTCGAGTGAGGAGACTGTTGGTGTTCCGCGTGCACAACAAACTCCTGTATCGCTCGCTTCAAGGATTCGCAAAGCTCAGCAGCAGAACCCCATGACTCCACCTAGAACTCGAGATTAGCATGTTCTAAGCCTAGGGCAAACTGTTGCTCACTCACCTTCTCGTAATACCCATGCATGCTTTTCAAATAGTCATCGAGGTCTATGTTTCTCGCTTGGTGAACTTCGTTGATCGTTTCATTGGATTGTCTTATTTTTGTGTTTACAGGTTGCGACAGGAGCACGGTGTAGTTGCGATATTGGTTCTAGCAAAACCAGTTGAGTTTTGTTCGATACGTAAGTCTTACTTACCTTTCTTTCAAACTCGAGTAGCTGTTCCTTGCTTGACGGGAAACCACTTACTAGCACCCATTCCTTCTCTTCTGTAGAGACCTCTTGGATTTTCTTTTCAAGCAAGCTGACCACCAGAATCGCTGGAAATTCGATATTCTCTCGAAGGCAGTCTCTTACAAATTGGGTATGTAAATCGTTCTGTCTGCGAGAAAAATCATGCAAGATGTCACTTAAAGAGATGTGTTTGAAGCCAAGTTCAGCGCAAAGGCGCGCATAATGCTTCCCAAGCATGTCCTCCCTGCCTGCTCTTGTCAGCCTCGACATAGGTTAGATACCATGAAACTCACCTGTAACAAAAACGATTGGCAATCGGTGTAGTCGTTTTGACATGTGAGCGCTCCTTTCCCCTTGCAACAACTTCAACCAGGCCGTTCCATCTGTAGAGCTGATTTTGGATGTGAGTCCTTGGAACTCCTCCAGATCCTTCTCAGCAAACGTCGCTTGCTCGTATTCGTGCGCCTGTATCAAGCATTCAAGCTTATCCATCTCTTTCATCCATCGACCCTCTTCAGTCCTGCCCTCTTCATAGTCCAGCCAGGCGCTTGTGATCTCGTCGGCAAATGCTGCGTTGCAGGGCTTTACTAAGTCCGCGATAAAGCGAAATGCAAGGCTTTCGCGCTTATGCTTCTCCTCTGATACGTCTCAGCTCAACAGGCAGCAACGATTGATGAAGTCATTAGCCTACCTTTAGGTACGCCGGCGTATGTTGGTATATCGCCTACCACCGACTCTGCCAGGTCGTGGCACAGTCCGATGAACATACACTTCATCCGATCCAAGGGGGGCTAACTTTGTCAATGATTATTTACCCGACGTGCGCATGACTGACTGGTGCAAATCCTCCCATAAGTGCTAGTCGAAAGCTGTGACTTCCCACGCTTTCGGGGGCTTCGACCGTCCTCAGCCAACCACTTCGTGGCAAATGCTTCAGGTTTGACATGAGGAAAAGGAATGGAAGCGGAGATTCGTCTAGGGGCGACGGGACAGACATTGTCAGAGAGTATTGGCTTCTGCGTTCGCGTTGAATAATGGAATGTGATTTTGCAAGTGACGAGGCTCCCTAACACACTGCCGCGGGGTTGTCCAAGGTCATGTGACTGGAGCTCTTCCCAAAGCTTGCTTCTGTCGCAATCAGACCTGCCTCCTTGCTACGTACACCTACGTTCGCAATCTTGGAAGAATGGCCGACAATGAAGAAGTGAGCAACGGAGAGGGCACGCCTAGAGGTACGCTTGCATCAGGCAATACTGGCGTTTTGGCTGTACTGACTTGATGGTCAGCTCGATGGACATTAGACGAAGCCTTGAAAACTTTACCGACAGGTCGACCGTCAGAGCACTCAGCTTCGCCCTTACCATTCTTTCACTTGGTTGGACAACTTAAAGTGACAAAGCGTGCTGGATGGACACGCTTTCCCGTCGACAGGTCGGACTTTGTAGCTCGACAATACTAGATGCCACACTGATACACTGCTTTAGGGTCGAATCGGTTGCTGATCATAGCTATCGAATGGCTATTATGTGCATGTTCCCTCCAGCAACCCTTGCTCCATGCCTTGACACGGTCAAATGTCTGAAAATGAGCCTGTTCCACGACCTGGCAGAGTCGCTAGTTGGCGACATAACACCTGCGGACAACGTTGCAAAAGATGAGAAGCATTAACGGGAAGTGCAGAGCATGGAATACATTGAGCACAAGCTGTTAGATCGCATTGAAGGTTCGAAGCTGTCTAACGAGTTCGAAAGCATTTTGGTTCTGTGGCGTGAATTCGAAAAGGGCGAGACACTGGAAAGTCGATTTGTCCAGGACATAGACAAGTTGGAAATGCTGCTCTAGATGCTGGAGTACGAGAAACGTAATGAAGGTAGGGTGAATCTAAGAGTTCGCCTACGCGGCAACCAAGATCCACCTGGACGAGATAAAGAAGTTGGCCGAAGATATTCTAAAGAAGCGGAAAAAATTCTGGATAGGCCTGGGACTCACCGAGGAGGAATATGTTGAAGGCGACAATATGATGAAAGAGCGACAGGACAGGTACTATGGCAAGTAGACGGCGGCCTGTGAGATTCACAGTGCTTCAGCAGTCGCCGGCGTTACGGCCTGCCAACATTGTGGGTGCTGTTGTGTGACCGATATCTTGAGCTCCTGCATATAATATTTCGATTGCGGCGTCGTGCACGCAAGGAATTAAAAAATTGCGGGGAGAGCAGCCCTGGCTCGCAGGCCTACTCGAACGCTTCGATGTTCTCCTCACTCAGCTGCAGCCTGCAACAGAATGGCTGAGATCATCACGATTGAAGTCTTGCTGTAAGCCTTGCTCATCTTTGCCGATTGGTCGCTCGCTGATTCCCTCCCTCGCGCTTACGGCAAGAAAGTTGTTCAGTCTGTCGCGTGCTCGCAGCTTGCAGAATCACTCTATCGAGCGCGCGGCAGACAGTATTACTTATTGCCGACTGCTTACTGTCCCATTTTCTCTGCGGCAGTAGTGTACTATACACTCGGATACCCCTTGTTCTCTGCTCTCCACTGCATGTCGGCTTATGTAGCATAGCGATGCACAGTTGTATAGAAGGAGGGCCATGGGAGCTTACCTACAATGTAATAATCATGTGTCAGACCTCAGCGATAGAGCGCATCGTGAAATGTTGCAAGGAGCACGTTCTGAAGGTCGACAATCCATGTACACACACATCCCAGCATTCGTGGCGCTGATACTGACAATGAGAAGGCGAGAACTACCAGCCTGAAGAGCAATTCTGCCCACAAGTCTATGTTGAATACTGTTTAAAACAAAGGGCAGTAGTCGGGGCTGGCAGGAGCAGAGGAGACCACAATTTTGATCCCCCTTGTAGTAAGCATGGTCCCCATAGCACATCTCAAGCCGACCCTAACCGAGTCAGTCTTTTGCCAATTACGTACTCCTGGCTTTCTGGATTACGTTTCGCCTTGGTTGATATCAATCAAGGCAAGTGCGGGAACTGGTGTGGTAACTGACGAAGATTGGAAGAGCGCTGGCGTTCGGGAGAGCGCTGAAAGCGGTGTTCTGGGATTGTTGATCTGGGAGATGCACGTACCCAACGTCAAACTGGTTAGAAGGCCATCTAGGTCACAGGAACAGGTGGAAGCCGGAAAGACCCTTCGGGCGAAGCTGAGACGAGATTGGCATGTGAATGATCTTTAGAGCCAGAGTGGCCATATCTTTAGAGGTCGAAGGTCGCGCTTACTAATTACATTGTTTATCGAGAATCCAGAACGTGATCCCTGCATCCCGACTATACACTGTGAGAAGCCAATGGGATGATTAAGTCTGGACCTTCTGCCAGAGTGTGGAGCGTGATAATCCCTGTTCGATATCGAAGCCTAGAGCCTAGGCTGCGCGTGGGCTGCGGCACTGCGTGTGGATCGTAAGGGGACCCCATGTGGTACAGCATGCAACAAATACTGCTGCTGCATTTACTGAAGCAAGCGATCTAGCGAGCTTTGTGGCGAGTAATAGTGCCATTCGCATCCGCTTTAGCTTGAGTATCTATTGTCCTGCATGTGTTCACATGCTACCGGCATCAGCGGAAATTTGCAATTGCGTTATTGCCTGAGAGCGACGCAGCCCCTCACGATAGTATTATTGATTTATCTCGTTAACGAGCAAATTCAGAAAGCCCAAAGGATACAAAAGCAGCGGCGGTCCTCCAAATGAGCTTCACCTGAGCAATATCACTACTCGCACTCCCATTAGCTCGAACAATCTTACGCTATCGATCTCATCGCCTAGCCAAGCTCACTTGAATACGTGCAGAGAGACCTTTGCCTTCAGGTGTCATTATCAGAACAACAAGTACGTGGACCGCTCATGCATTGCGAGTCACAGCTGACCGTGCTTGTTGAAAACAGCATGTGCAAACGACTTGTTCGGCGCCATCAATGTGGGCATAGAATTGCAGGAGGATACGAACTTGTGAGACCTACAAAGATGGCCGTGATCGCCAAGGCCCTTGCTGTAGCAATATTGAGAAGGTTTTGTCTGTGTTCAATGGAGATTGCCCGAACTGCGTCAGACGCAAAAGAGAGGAGGAGCAGCGCAATCAGTCGTCGGCTGGAACTAGCAGATAGTAGCTGAGAAAAGGGAAGAGTGTTAGAGGGCGTAAACAGCGTCAGGGGGTTTGTTCCGGCGAACTTCAGCGGATGTCTCTTATGTGGCATGACCAATTCGATTCACTTATTGGATGCTAAGGGGAAGGATGTGTTGCCCGCGAGACGCTGTCCGAATTCCTCGAAATCAATCAACCACTTAACAAAAAAAAACATCAAATTCCAGACAAGTCCATAGAATTTCGAAACAGCCATATCAATGGTTGTGAGCCCACCACAATGCCTCATCGCCGTGGTATCTTCCTTGACCGAGAACCTCTTGCTTGTTAAGTTTATGTAGGAAGGCACCGTTCCGCCGATGAAGCCCGCTCTGTCGAAATCGATTAATGTCGGAAATTGCCCATCGCGCATGAGGCTCGGTTGACGCAAGTCATTGTGGCAAAGACCTCGCTTGTGCGGCGCTCTAGTGACGTCGCGCATGGCTCTTGAGAGGTCTGCGGAATTGTCCCACTCCTGGAGCTTCTCAAGGCGGAATGCGAAGACTCCATGGCTGTCCACCAGCGCTGCACCCCGGGTTCGGACTACTGGCAGTGGGGTCGAGAGCTGCTCGATCTCTGTGAGCATCCGATATTCGTACGCAACGCGGGCCCGGGACCGCGAGAAAGGCAAGGCGCATTTGATCACGCAGTCTGGCTCGCTGGCTGACACTCGAATCGTGGCGTCTGACCTGTGGGAGATTATCGGACCGCTTGGGCACCGTGGCAAGCCACTACGGAAATGCACTAACCCTGATGCAATCATCGCCCATGCTCGAAGCACTTCGGCCATCTCCGCGGTCACATGAACTTCTTCGAGTCGATAGCCATCGGGTACGGTAGGCAGATCGAGCAGAGTTGGACAAACGAGGTCATCTTGTAGTATAATCCTGAACAATCGATGCTGGAACTCCAGAAGGCTGAAGAACACATCATCATCAGAATCGTACTCGGGAACGCCTATGTATTGGGCGTCCATTGTATCAGCGTTGAGAAAGAGGATGAGATTCAGAGAGACAGCGCCAGAAGATGAGGACGGTAATCAAAGGCCTGGAACGTCCCGGAAAGCAAGGTTGCACGGCATGTTGCACAAGTGCCGGATCACCGAAGGTGCTCCAATCAATCGTACAGCCCCTAAACTTCTCTTCGTACCGTTCAGTCTTTGTACGTGTGATGGTGTCTTGTAGGTCGTGGCACAAAGTACTCTTGAAGGCGGCCCTGTGCAGAGTCCTATCTTTGGCAAATGGAGTGGTTTCCTGCTATGTTATCAGTACAAGGGTGCGTAGGAGGATAGTAATGTTCTCTGCCGATGTGCCGCTTTACGGTGTTGCAATCTCGTCGCTCGTCTTGTCGGTGTTGTTGTCCGTAGTCTTGTCTATCTTTTGGCTACAGATGACGACGTAGCTAGGTAGGTGCGCGGTGGAAACACGTCAAGAGCGGAGCCCTCCGCCACCAAGAGAACGCGGTCCACGCCCTGCAATTTCAACTTCGTCAATAGAGCCACTGCTGAAACATTCAGTTGTCTACGACGATTCGATTAAATCGCCGACGATATCGGACAGAACGTGTCCAGGCGTCTGACTCGCGCACGGACATGCCACGTATTTCTTGGCAAAGAGGGGCGAAGTGCAAAACCTGACATGTCTTACCAGTGCGACACAGGTAGAGATTGTAATCTTCAAGTTTGGCCAGCGAAGACCATACCACAACTATGTCCTCCGATTTGCATACCACCGACTCCTCCTCTCAAACGCTAGACGAAGCTTCCAAGATCGCAGGCCAGTCTTTGAAAGACAGTTTGAGAGAAAGAGTAGCTACCCATAGTTGAGCAACGACGTTAACTGCGTATACCTGAGCTTCTACGAGCCATTCTTTTTGGTCTTGTCAGGCAGCATCAAGCTACGTCCGATAAAAAGGACGCGGCACTCGCTTCTTCTCTAAAAGCCGAGGAGACAGCGATGGAGGCAAACAAAAGAGGCCAGGAAGACAAAGTGCGTATCGTTGCACAAAGTCAATAATGCTCACCGTTGTAGGCTCGCTCGAGAACAATGTTTTCTTCGGAGTAGAAGGGTCTTACCTCGGACGATGTGACTAGTCATTTCGTTGCAGATATCGTACTCGGGCCTAGAGACACTTATTACACCGCCAGTAATGCGACTGTGCTGACGTCCTGCTGCCTGGTGTTTGTGTCTTGGTTAGCTGGGTTGTAAGGTGAAGTCAGATGTCAGCGATCAAAGCATTCCACCATGACTCTTCTATCTGGTGCCCATCGTGCACCTGCATGCTGTTAGTGGCAGCTCGTCAAATGGGCAGATATCATACACCAAAGGCCGATTTAGCGGTCTCGAATGCAAGTCTTCCGGTTTCAAGGCCGAGATTTGATAATCATAATCTTCGCGTTTACGTCTCTGCTTAACATCGTTATTAACATAAAGGTCTTGGGCTCTCGACTGCGCACGTAAGCGTTTTCATCTGCTTCATGTGCGCAAAACATGGCAGCCATTCCATCTCTTAGCATACTCAATCATGTTCGTATTCTTTGTAGAACAAAAAAGACTATCGTCATAACAGACTTTGTTCAACGCAGCTCTCTCAGCCTTCCAGTGCTCATGGTCGACGGGAACCCACAATCGTGAAGCTAATCTCAAAGCACTCGCCGGACTGTCCTGATCAAGGATACCTCTTGCAACGAAGTCTGCGGCCTGACGTATTTTCACTTGACAAGCCAGGTAATGCAAGCAACTATCGATATCGTCCATGAAATTGCAGTTGGCCTCCGTGGCAAGGCATCGTTGCAGTGAATCGACTTCCTTGATGGACGTGATACGATCCTTCCAGCCCAGGAGCAGTTCGGCCACTTGCTTAGTCAGAAGCCAGTTTGGCGACAGCTTCAACTCTTCTGTCAGGATATGGCACAATCGCTGTGGTGAAAGAGCGTTCTCATTGGCCGTAGTGCCGATATAGTTACGGAGGTTTCCTAATGGGCGAGGGCCTGCTCGATGATGAGGCTGAAGTATCTCGGGAAGCCATTGACCGAACACTCCTGCTTGCATTTCCTCGATTGACGCGACAGCCAAGATCGCGTTGGCTGGTATCTGCTGCCATATGAGTGTCTCCGTTTGGTATACACAGTGCTTAGCGAGCCCAAGTTCTTGACGGATACTATTGCAGTCTCCAAAAGCGCCTTTAGGTAACTCCCATAGGTCGATAAAGATGACGTACACGTCTTTGACCCCTTCACTGATAAGTTGGTGTGCTCGGTTGAGGGCTCGTATCAAGTCTTTCGTTGCTGAAATCAGGGGCGAGGCGATGGTTGTATTCTAAAACTAATGAGTAACTAGCAATGGCGGTGACCTTTACACTTACCTTGTATCCGTGATAGTGGACAGTCTCTTCCAGCTGTTCCTTCGATAAACCACACTTGAGCCCCAGGCGTGCGCTGATAACTCTCTCAAGGCAAGATTTGGGAATGTCGGTAATGGGCTGCGCTCGAAAGCAAAGCCTTGCCTGGAACGCTTCGTACGATGTCGGACCTGGCGTGGGTAATTGCTTGACATCCGTCACGAGCTGTTTCCTTCCTTTCCTGGGCGATCCTGTATTGCTGTTCTGCTATCAGCTATCCACTTTTCTAATGTTTTCGTATACAGTCGCACCCATACACTGCATCGTTCACACTCAGAGCGGCAAGCTCCTGGATCAGATCTGTCGCTGCAGGCATATTGAAGCTGCAAATTACGGTCACAGGAATGGCCCTCATTGCCCAGCAGCGTGTGAAGCAGAGAATATAACTACTCGTCCGCTCTTGTCTTACACTGGCTTACCTTTCCCTTCAGAGCTGATCCTGACTTCCAAGCTGGAACCGCATAAACCACACTAAGTCACTACTTCGAGCAATAGCGGTAGCTTTCCCACCGGAGGAGAAGTTATATTAGTTCACTCTGGTACCCAACATGCACATCACAAGGCCTGCAGGAGAGTGACTGCACAGTAGCTATCCAAGTGACGAGTGAGACTGATGACCTCTAACTAAACACCATTACCATTACCACATGTTCCACAGAGCCCATAGTGCTTTGTAGATCATTGTCTCCGCCAAGCCACGGAACGAAAAAGGGTTAAGTGCCGGATCTGACCTTGAGGCACACATCCGTGGTTCTTGCAAACGAGGAAGGCATGTGCGACCTGGGCGGGCACAATGCTATTTGTCCGTCATAGTGTGCTCTGACAGTCATGAGTATCTCTGTTGCTTTTGTGAAGACGAAACGTATCTGTGTATTGAACTTCGTCTTCCGAACAAGAAGTCGCTTGCGCTTCACTCCTCCTTCCCGTTTCAAAGTCCCGCACAGCATTTCAGTGTCTGATCACGGCTGTGTCGCACCTGCTGTCACCGAAGCTCCTTTCCACGCCAGAGACCTGTCAAGGATCTGTCCCGTGGCGGCATGAAGCCGGACTTGTGATTGCGCACCACGTTTTGCAGCTTCAACTTCCTCTGTGATCAAGTAGAAAACAAAGAGAGGCAGACTCCTCTCATCGTAAGAGAGTTCGACCCAATCAGGCATGGTTCGTCCCAGTTCATCGGCGAGGCGACGCAACATCGTCCAGCAGACCATGTGCATCTCGAAATAGTCAAAAGTCATCTCCTTACTCTCGTGATGAAGCGCGTCGGCAAGTCGGGTAAGAAGTTGACAGGCGTTGGGTCTTGCCACGGGACTGAATCCTGTTGACCCATTGGCTGCCTCCGCGCTCTTGTCTAAGATCTCCTGCACGTGGCTTGTCTCGAGTCCTGTACGGCCACTGCTATCACAATACCGGTGCTTAAAGATCCAAGAGACTGGTGTCTGTATTTTCAAGCGCCTTATCTGATCCCTCGATAGCCTGACTTTGGCACTGCGTGTGTTGCGGGCGAAATTGTCTGGGGACACACCCGTAGCAAGGGCCAAGCGCTTTACACAATCTACTAGAGATGCGACTATCCTCGACGACGGGACGTCGGAGGGGGATGGTTTCGATGGCGGAGGATAGTATGAAAACTATATAAGACGCCCTCCAATTGCAACGTTGTACGGATGGCTCAATGTGGTGTCGTCGTCGTCGTCGATCGTGCTGCTAAGCGGAATTGTCACGCTCGCCCAAAACGCGACTCTTCTCGACGACGCGACGTTGGAGCGGGACGATGCTAACGGCTGCAGGTCATATACACAATGCGCAATGTACTACGCGATTATGGCGTTGTTTGAGCCGCTCAATATAGCGTGGACGTTGTCGACGTTCGCGCTGCGTAGTGCACTTGAGGCGTGCTTGACTCAGGGTTCAGCTGCACTCTTGGCATCCGGCTTTGCGACGACCAAGAATCCCCTATCTTCAACGGAACCCTTGCTCAAACGAAACAAAAAGGATACTGCGTTACTCGGCAGACCCCAAGCATGCTTCCCATGCCAATCTTGGCGCGAAAGTCGACGATAAATTCCTAGTCCTAAGCGCCAAACCGGTCCCGGGACTCGAAGGAGAATAGTTTTGTCTACTGCTATTTTATGTCCAGCTGTACATCACAAGACGACTAGAAATAGCTCCTCGAGTTGATAATGCTTTCTTGAAATGAGTTCTCGGCGCTGGATCCGCCCTCGTTGATTGATGGCTCGATGCCCTCGTTTCGGTATATTTTCTTGAGCATTGAATCCTGTTCGACGCCAAACAGCGTGTGTTTGAACTTTTCCAATATTTCGCAGTCGACGTGAGCTGTCGGTGAGATCGGTGAAAGGCGGCGCAAGAATCCGATGGTGCGTTCCAAAAGTGTTCGGAACTTTGCGCCGTCTACGAGAGGCCCCAGGTACGTGTTGTCACGCACCGCAGATAGCACCAACATGTTGCCGAACTGTCTGGAGCGGGTGTCAGTCTTCAGGCTTGTCAACAATGTAGGGATGAAAAGGATGAGTACTTACGCATGCGCCGTCCCGTGAATGTTGGTAACAATTAGCCGACCAGGAATGCCGTCAAAGGCGACAGTGCTTTGCATCACCGCATCGATGCAACGTTTGGCAGCGGCCCAGATTTCTTGATCTGGAAACTGCTGGATGGCTCTGAAAATGTGAATATCTGCCTTGTCGCGAGGGTTGCCATAGCCATCTCGAGCAGCCTCTTCCACATTTTGAGCATTGTCGCGCACATACGGCATGATGTGAAGCGCATAGTCCAGGAAAGGTCGATTAATAATGTAACGCGTTCCCCAGTACTTTGCACGTAGACGCGCCGCCAATATGTCTTTCGCTGCCGCATCTTCGTCGTGCCATTTCAGGGAGTCGGGGAGAGCCTCTCGCCATTGCTCGAGAATGGAATCATGGCTCCGGAGCATTTCTTGCACCTCTTTCAGTGGTTTCTCAAGCGAGTCGTTGCCGAACAACTCGCGGTGCACCTGATTCAGCCTCCGTCGCAGGAACAATTGTGCAGAATAGAAGATGAGCACATTGTCGTGTTTGAGGCTGCCGTCGGAGTGAAGTCCAGTATACGACTCATTCTCGTTCACCTTGTGAGGCATTAGGAGACGATGTTCAATGTCCTGAATGCCGCTAGCTGGAAGTTTTAACTCAGCAAGAATGTCGCTTTCCAGCTGCAAACATGTCCATGATGCAAGCACGATCAAACTTTGCCGAGTATCCTTGATCCGGGCCTGGGAGTTTAAGAACTGCGTCCGGCTTCCGTACATATCCCAGTCTTTATATAGCTTGTAGCGATTGAGGAGTATGAGGATAGCACGGCCTGCCATGGTAATCCAGCTCATACTCTCTTTGACTCGAGCTAACTGACCCTTATAAAGTCCCGCCAAGAGGAACATTTGTGCGTGGAGAAGATCATTGCCGTCGCCCTGGTCGCCCATGATTTCCGCGGCTTCTGCGTAATAGGCCATGCCGGGTATAACGTCCAGATTGCGAGAACGGAATGTAGTGGAGAAGCCCTTTAAAGAGGCACGGGGACTTCGTAGGTCTTGCATGCGAACGGTGCCATCTGAGGGGGGAGTGGTCTGCGATGTCGACGTCGATGTCGGCGACACGGGAGGTGGCTCCATATTTGCCGACACAGGTGAACTGCCCGCGGAGCCCGAGCTACCAGATATCTGATGCACGACGATCTTTTCTTCCAACTGACTGTCAGGGATGATTGAGGGCAACGCGTCCTTATGCTGGCAGATTTTTCCCAGTGCCATGACGAGGTAGATGATAGCGTTTGAGGGAGATCTCTCCATGACGACCTCTCTGGGCAAGTCCGGTTCAGAGCCTGAACCGCCGCCAATGTTGCGCGCTGCTCCGGATGTATTCGAGCGTTGCCTTTTCAGAAGACGCTCGTTGTCGTCGTTGCCAACCGCCTACGCAGCCTGCGGCCGCCTGCTGCTGTATCTCCTGATGAATTTGTCGAACATGGAGTCTAGTTGCCGTTCGTCCAGGAACGGATGCATGACGTGAATGTTACGCATGTAGCTCTTGTACAGCGAGAGGACCGTCTGGGCATCGAGGTCCAGGTGGCCATCGGCATTGAGTCCGCCCACGCCATACGGCTCAGATCTGCCTGCATTGCCACTCGATGTCGAAGGGGACCACATTTCCCGCATACCTTCAGTAAGAGTCCTGTCGTATGCAGCGTCGCCACTTTCGTCGCTCTGAGCAGGACTTGCGTGACCTCCGGGCTGGGTGCCATCATACGCATCAATGCCCTCTCCTTGAGGCCATAATCGCACCACGCCGCGGTCCTCTGCTTCCATCACGTACGCGTCGTTGCAGGCCACGCCGGCTCGCTTGAGAAGCGGGCGGACACTCGGCCACAAGAGCAATAACTTGTGTGGAGCGGTGCGATGATCTTCCAGATCGGGGTTTCGAGCTGACCATAGAGCCAAGTCCTCGTCCAAGGACAGTTCCGGTTTCGCAGCACCCACGGTATGGTTGAAATTAGCAGGCGGAGCATTAGTCTGAGTTTTCTGCTCGAAATTTCGCAATCGAGCCTCGAATTGATCGAACTTTGTAGTCAGTTTTGCCAGTCCTTGCGAGTGTCTCTCCATGTATTGGAGGACTTTTTCCATATTCTTGTCGATCCTAAGCCCTGTTAGTGAAAATTACAGTACGCAGCGAATCACTAACTTAGCAGGAGGTGTATCGCGGTATTGACACGACAAATCGTTCTCTTTGCAGAACGAACAGGGCGATCCTCCATCACACTTTTGTTTGCGCTGCCTGCATTGATCACATGCCTGGAACGAATGAGTCAAGTCGACATTCCCATGATTTGACACACCTACTTGTGTTGCACGTGTCGGTTTCCGTCTGGGGCCGTAATTCATGCTTGCAACCGGCCTAGAGGTGGGCGGGCCTCCGTGCATCGGTGGTCCTGGAGGGGGATATGGCTGGTGGTGTTGGCCCATGATTGAAATTATCGCATACGGGGGATGCTGTTCGTGACGAGGCGGTGGTGGTACACCATTTGTCGGCGGATACCCAGGGTGTCCACCATGATCTATAGGCTTTGGAGGTGGCGGCGCGCCTTGCAGCCGCGGCTGTGCGCCGTCGCGCCCAGACGACGAAGGCGGGAAGTGCGGGTGTTCTTCGCGCTGCTGCTCGTGGGGCGGTTGAGGGATCGGATCGTGGTTCGATTGTTCGGAGCTGGGAGGGCGCAGGCGCATAGGATGCGGATTATATGGGCGGAATCTGCTGCTACCGCTGCTGCTGTCGCTGGTGCGGATACAACTACGGCGGAGGAGCTTGATATAGCTGATGGTGCTGCGGCGGAGGCGGCGCTTGGTGCTGGGCTATCCCGTGCTGCTGGGGGATTGTGATGGGACGGAAGAGGTGGTTGCGCAAAGTGCGGCGGAGGTCGAGAGTCGTGGTCGGTAGGAGAAGAGGAGTGGGTTGTTGGCCATGGCGGCGGTCCCCTCTTGTATGGGTCCATAATGTAAGTTCTCGAGCCCTGCAGTGTGTCCGGCTCTCACGGCGGGCACACGGGGATGGGCGCGCGCACAGAGAGACTCAAGGCGACACGGCCGACGCCCAGGTGATCATTCGCAGTCAGCCGAAGAGCGACCAAATGGTCGTGGTGCCGCAAGAGCAGAGTGCCACGAGCGAGGCAGAGTTGAGGTTCCCAAACCCGCTGGTAGAGACGAAGTCCATTGCGACCCGGCTGCGGCGCCGAAGTCTCGCAGCAGCAGTCGCGGAACTCTGTCCGCAGATTGACTCATCATAAGATTGTCCAATTAACGCCTAGGAGGCGAGCGGACTGTCGGCTAGCGGCATTCGATCCTTGCGTGCTGGTTCTAACACATGTGAGATGTGCAGGGATCACACAGATATTCCGACTTTAAGCGCGCTGGTACTACCATCCGTGTAGATACGCAGGGAGCACACAAATCTTCCGACTTTTAGCGCGCTGGTTCTACATGCGTAAAGTAAGCAGGGATCACACAGATATTCCGACTTCTAGCGCGCTGTTTCTACCATCCGTGTAAACTCGCAGGGATTACACACATCCTCCGACTTTTAGCGCGCTGGTCCTACATGCGTAAAGTAAGCAGGGATCATACAGGTATTGCGTTTGGCGCGCTTCTAGGCAGCAGTCTGCATTATTGCCGAAGAACGGACTCACCGCGACGCTCATGCACCTTTTACGCAGTCGCCGCCGCTTCGCAAAGGATTCTCCAGGCACATACATGTGGTGGAGCTCTCAGGCTCATCGAGAAAGCACACACCCCGCGCTCGCCGCAACATACGACATGACTGGGTACACAAAGACCACAGACTGGATAGACTTTCGACTGTTATCGGACAGCTTTGCTCCGACAGGCACAAGCACGCAGCTGGCCGACGGAAACGAGACTGAGCATGAATGCGCAAGCGACGAAGGGCAGAGACCTTTATCAATGTGTATAGAACGTGTTTCCAGCGTGCTTCTTCTCTCCCAGGCTTAGACGCGTTATTCACGTTGTACGACTTATCTCCTTTCCCTTGCGACATTTGGGGGCGACAGAACTCCGACAGAACTCCTCGCGGGCGACAGTGGGCCTCGCGGGCGACGAAGTCCATCGTCGGCGATAGGACATAGAGTGCGACTCTTGATTCTTACGGCAGTAGAGGAGCAGATGCTACACGGTACTAGCCACGCGATACCAGCTGCATCAGCAGCAATACTGCCGGAAGGCTCGCCACATAATGGAGCATGGGCTGCTGGCCATTCGTTGGTTTCGTCAGCTGTCTTGTCTGCTCCACGGCCTCGTTCAGGAAGTCCATCCCTGCAACGCTACCGTACCTAGACAGAGTCGCTGTGATACCAGGCGACATGGCGAATCAGCTGCAGGAACTCGAGGAGCATCATGCCCATAGCGCGCACAAGATAGACCAGTGTCAGATCTCATGAGAATGAACATACGCGAGTGCTGGCGGTTCGTTGTGCCGCATCGCCCAGCACTTTCGCTTATAGTGAACCCGAGTACATAAGCGTCAACGCATGCCTTTCGTTACTGTTTCAAACCAGACCTTCTTTCGCACTGTGAGAGATTACAACCAAGATCCCCTGTTCCCAGTCACGTCACACTTCTAAGATGGCTTATATGGTGTTCACCGCGCTTGTCTGCGAACAGCAATGCGCCAATCCCGATTGCAAATTCGACAACATCTCAGGAGCCCAAACCTGCGAGAAATGTGGCAAGAACATTGGCAGTCCTGCTGGACCTAAGAAGTAGCGGTTAGAATGAAGGCACGCGATGGTACGTCTGATATGACAAGATAGTCTGAACCTGCTGATCACGTCTTATCTAGGGGGTATAGAGGGGAGACATGGGTCCGAACCTGTGAGAGAGAGAGAGAGAGACATAAGACCAGTCATTTCCGTCGTTACCGCGCGCGATTTTGTCCGAAAGCAATTCCCAAGCCGCCTGTTACTTGAAAGTCTCTCATTCTGCCTCTTTGGTGCTTTGCATGAATCAGAATAGAATTGAAGTGGTTGAAGTTACCAGGTTCTTCGTCCGGCCCCTGTGTGCATACGCTGCTGCAGCACGCTAAGACGCTTTCGGTTGGGTCACTTGCTCGTCTGTTTGTTTTGGCTTGTGAAACATTCTTCCTCCTCCTCACAATCACATAGCACTCCCAAGAACATGGCAGATCGATCGGCAGTAAGAGATGCCCTTCAACAACTGAATGATACGTCGTGGGTTCTAGGTGGTAGAATGATATTGTCGCGCCACAATGCTACGGATCCAGATGTCCCGTGTTGGAGTGATGGCTGCGGAAACTTCTTCAAGATCAACGAGGTATACTCTGAGCGTGATTCTAATTCGTATCTTCACGGCTAATGCATCATACAGCTTTCAGATGATCATGAGCCAGGCTTCAAGACTCCTAGAGATGAAGATACGGTACCACTAGTTCATCATGCCGGCGATGTTCATGCAGTGTGGAAGGTTGGGACGGCATATCTGAAAGTTATGATTCCAGCAACTCCCCTCATTACTCGCGAGCATATAACATTGCAGGCACTCCAGCAACGGAGGTGCCCCATTGAAGTGCCTCGCGTCATCTACCATGGGGAATGGGATGGGAGATACTACCTCATCATAACTGAGGTACCGGGTATCACTCTAGACCGAGCCTGGCCAAGCATGGGTGTGATAGCTCGTGAGGATTGTGTCGCGAAAGTCACCAAACTCTGTAAGGATCTTGCGGCGCTGATGGGCTCCAGCGCACGGATTGCTGGAATCGATGGCTCACACCTCGCGGAGTACTTTTTGGGTACGAGATCTGGAAAAGAGTGGAACTTCGATCCTGAAATCATGAAGCAGCGCTCAATTGATCGTGGGATGGACTGCTCCGCCTTGATTTTCTATCATTGCGACCTAGGCCCTAACAACATCCTAATACGAACCGGGCCCACAGGTGTGTCGATTGGTGTCATCGATTGGGAGTGCGCCGGGTTCGTTCCAGCGAGCTGGATACGGACCAAATTCATTTTGGCTGGAGGCATGGACTTTGAGATACCAGGGGGGTCCAAAGAAGCCCGTCAGGAATGGAGGATTCGAATGGAGGAGGCTCTTGGGCAAGATGGCTTCAAGGAGTCTCTCAAAAGCTGGCAGGCATGGTCATCCAGTGGCGCATCGAGTTAATTTCACAAGTTCACCGATCTTATCACACCTACCGTGATGTTCAATTTCAACGCACTGCGACAAACCAGTGGCCAGTTGCGACCACGCGACCTCGAAATGCTAAGAGACGACCCACAAAAATTGGCTAAACCCATAGGCAGAACCATCAGAGCCTAGCACAAAGAGATGTGTAAGGAAGACTTCCATACATATAGAAAGGAGTGGTCATGTTTGGAAAGAGCAAGCACACGAACAGAATCCACCAACGCAAGGAGGGAGGAAAGGAGGTTTACAGCCGCCTTTCGACACGCGACGTGATAGACCGGAGCATCAATTGCTCGACTTTGTGACCAAACCTAACATGCGTACATCAGTTGAACGCGGTAAAGGTCTGCTTCGTTTGGCAGCCGAGCATCGGAGCAGGATAACAGTATCTGCTCAAGCATCCAGACGCCACAATACTTCACGATACAGATATGATCTCCTCCGCACTTTCGATAAAGCTCACAGGGGCAAGCGCCACAAAATAAAACAACGGTGCGGGCAGCCTCTGCATTACATATACTCAGCCAGCAATGCACCTGGCACTGCCGGTCGACCTGTAGGGTGCTGGAGCGGTTCCCACCCCCATCCCTTCGTAAATATCAGGAGCTATTGAGCTGGATACAACTCGCCTTCGAATCATGTGGATGCGAGGGCTGTGCTCCCGACGATTTCATGTGGCCCGACATATTCGACTTCGTCAAGGACAAGGCGCTGGACATGACAGCTCTCCCAGCAGATCAGCTCGACCACTATGCGACTCTGAGCACAGATGCCGCCGCTGCTGAGTGCCAGCTCCCGAGCCTAGCCAGCTCAACCACCCGCGCTTCACGACTATCTCCTCCACCCGCTACTCCTCCGAGGCATACCCTTCGCCGATCCTCGCGGAAGCGAAAACGGTGCGATACAGATGAACATGTTGCGGATAATGGCACGAGAAACTGCAGATCGCAAGCGAGATGCAAGAAAGCGAAGGCCAAATGGAAATGACCGGGGTCTTTAAGGACACGATCTTCGCCGACCACGTTAGACCCGTGCAATCCCTAGGGAAAGAGTGTGTGCTTTGCGGTTTCAAGGCGGGCCTGACACAACCGTAGGAGCGATTCGAAGGGGCAACGATAAGGTGTTCTTGTGGTAGAGGAGGGGAAAGATAATAAGGCACATGCTTACGCAACCTTGTGACGGTCCTGCCCGGCTCATGGACACCAATTCGCTACATCGGCTGTGTCTTCGTGCGCCACAATACTCACGAGTCACTGGGTCGTGCGCTACTCCACCGACAGCTTCGACTGCGAGACAGCGAGGTTCCTGGTGCAAGATGGTCCCCAGGACGACGGCAGGTCACGCCATCTGCTATCTACCTCCAGTACGCAGCCTGGCCATGAGTTAGCTGGCTCCGCGATCCGCGCTCTTGGTTCCACGCAACGATCTTTGCGTCGTTCGAACTTACCGTGCGACGCGACGTTTCCTGTTTCCCAGCCGACATCTTGCACGACATACAAGCACTCCTACAGTCGCAGCATCTGAAGCACATGATCTGTGTTGTTGCACTTCCAGGTCCTATCGTAGTGCGCCACGTTCATCTGAAACGCAAATGCCTAGCGAGAAGCGGTCTGCTTTCCGAGCACACCACTGTTGCCGCCCTTAAAAGCTGCCGATCTTCCAATTCAGCGATAAAGCCTCCAACCTCGTTGCACTTCGGATCGTCCCTCGAAGCGGACGACCGACCGAATCCTGGTTGTCTGTCCCAATGGCGATGCGTCGTCGGCTGTAAGCTCCTTACACGAGGCACGCTGCGTAATAGATCCCTTCGTCGCTGGAGGCATATGCCATTTCCTTAGGAGCATACATTGAATTCATACCATGATCTGTCGTCATGAGAGCCGAGCACTAGTACAGCTCGTCACGCTTATCGTACACGAGTCACACCCTCCAGCTTGGCGGCTCGCAGCTGCGTTGGTTGGTACAAACTGTCCGCTGGGTTCCGCGCAGAACTATCGGTCAATTGCTTCCGTATATCTGCCATAACGCAATCTTGATTTTGCTGTGTCAACTTCCTGCGGATGCGTTTCTGCACTGCAGCTAGCCCTCGTTCATATGTTCTGGTGATGGTTTTGTGCCTATCCTCCCATCGGGCTCTTTGGAGGCCCTTCTGGTGAGACGTCTCATTGTGCGTCCACTTCTGCCTGCGCGTTTCTGTCTCAATCCGAGCCATTTCTGCTTCGAACTGAGCGTTTACTGTGCGGAGTTCATTTTCAAGTCCGTGGCAGATGTCGTAGACTGCGGCTCCTAGGGCCCTCTTGATCGCCGCATTCAAGATGTCATAAGCCTGGTCTAATGTCCGGACAAGCTCGTGTTGCAGGTCAAATGGTATGTGATAGAAGATTATCTGCATTGCGACTATAAGTAAGAATGTTGCAGAGTTGACAGATAAGCCTGATCGGCTGTTGTAGAGGCTATGTTGTAGACTTGCGCTGATGGACTGTGACGTGAACAACTGCAATTCTCATCTAGAGTACGATGTGTGTCAGACGCCTCGCACTCCTCACCTCCCGCACTAAGCATCCACTCACGACGGATCGATCACAAACTGTCGTCGAAGGTTGACACTATGTGCTGGTTGTTCCGTTACTCCGGCACCATAGACTTGAAGCAAGGGTCCATGTGAGCGCAACATATGTGGCCTTCTAAGGTATAAAATGAGCGCACTCACTCCAGGTCGTTAACGAATAGGCTCGTTGCCGAGCTCTCCGCATGCAGGACAGCGAGCGAGATACCGTGCAAGTGTGGTTGCACTGGACGAATAGGAAGCCTGCCGTGGCACCTGTTGCCGGCTCAACGAGACCTGCGACAGGAATGCCTGCACTCTCCGGACCCATCTGTGGCTTCCGTCGACACCTTTGATATATATGCAGTACAAGGAGGCAGTTGCCCCCGGCAGACCAGATGAGTTTCTTCACTAGAACGGGTACTCTTTATCCTGACGCCATGGTTTTCACTTGCACAGTACCAAGTCCTTGCTCATTTTTCCAACCTCCCACCGCACCGTGGCGGATCTACTTGCACACTTAGCCCGAGATCATGGATTCAGTGTGACTAGAAAGGACAAATCAGCTGCCCTTCGGCCTGCAGATCTGGGAACTTTCAATACTTACATCCAGGCATGCCGCTGCACAGGTGTGTGAGATCAAGCTCTCCCGATGTTACAGACGGTTCCATAACTCGATCACGGACGAAGACTGTTCAATCTGAACCAGGGAATGCAATATGTACAAGCGAGTTTCAAGGCGTCGAGCAACGTCCCAAGTTAATGGTAGGGATTAGGCGAGCAGTCCTGCTGAGTGCTGGCAAGCTGCGTAGTGCCCGTACCAACGTTTCGTCGACCAGAACACGCAGCGGTCGAGTGTCTAAACAGCCACTGAGATGGGTCCCGTCAATGTGGACAAGCTTGGTGGGCAAGAGAGGCGGTAGACGCTGAATAAAGACTCCAGTGTGCGCAGTACTTTGGGGCATGACTATGGCGTGGTTTTGGAATCTGGGTGCGTACGAGAATTGTCGTTTTGTTTCCACGTTCGTCATGCACTCTTGCTCGCGGAGCGGAAAGTATGTATTGTCAGCGTTCAAAAAAAAATATAATAAAAACTCCGCTGTGAAAGAGCGATTGCTTGCATGCGTTTTGGGTCGGTCCAAAATGTTTTGATTTCCTGTGATGAGTGCGACCGCACCTTCAGCACGGAGAGTTCCTTCCAGCAGCACCTGCGGGACCTATGACTGCGACGAATGCGACCGGGCCTTCGACACGGAGACTGAGTCATACATGCTCAACTTCAATACACTATGAGGGGCACTATTATGGTTGATATGGTCGTCCACATAAGTCTGGGGACCGAGAGGATGCCTTACTCTTGGCGGATGGCATAGTTTGAGCTGTGCTCTGCGCGAGGGGAGGGTGCCAGGTGAATTTACCATACCTCCTGCAGAAGCATAGCTTCTTATATGACCACATGGTATGCGCGCGTATACTTCCTCGCCGACTCGCTCTTCCTCGTCGACCTCAAAAATTTGGGGCTAGAAAATTTATTGGCATGCTTGAAAAGTTGTGGGTGAGCGAGGGACTGGTCGAATGCATCAACAAGCTCTACAATAACACTTCTGGCACCGATGACATGAGAGACGCTGTCGTTAGGATCGTGGTGAAGTATTGGAATGAGCTGCTTCGAAAGCCTGCCTATGAAGCTCTCTGTCAAACGGTGGTGACTTCGTTGTTGACCTGATGGCTGCTTTGGTCCATGCATGTGCGAAGCTGCGAGGAGAAATCCTGAAGAACGGTTCACTAAACATGAATATTTAGGAGAAGGCGCACAGCATGCAGTACAGTATCACCCTATACAACAAAGCGAAATGGATTAATTCACGGATACCAGCAAAGCACTGCGAAGCACTCAAGCGAGCAGAGACAATGCTCTCCAGCATCATCTGTCCCTGGTTTTCCAACACGTACCTCTTCCCGAATTTGGCGACCATCATTTGCGTCTGCAAAGTGGCCGTCGACGGCAGCCTTCCGAGAGTCCAAGCCTGAATACACAATTCTACAATGCTACCGCTTGCGATTTTTCCTCTTCCTTCTCTCGCTGGTACTTCCGCATTCAATCACAGGCGGCGCGATCATGCTCGCGCGTCAGCGCCCCCTGAATTTGTAGTGGGAGGACCGCAGCCCGATCCTAAGGCAGGTGAATGCGACCAACTGGTAGGGTTCCTGGAGGTTTTGTTCATTTGTCTCAGGATTAGAGGTATGGCAAATTCACGTGGCACACGCCTCGCGCAGAGCATAGCTCAAACTATGCCACTCAGCGAGAGTGATGCACCCTCTCGGTCCTCAGACTTTCCAACGCAGTGCGTTCTGTAGTCGGTGGCTAGATCTTGTTCTACGCATCACCTACTACTTGAATAGTTTGAGGTTGACAGCAGTGTATTGGAGATCTTTGGGATTGCTGCTGAGAAGACCCACACTTGTGAATACGGACCGAGACGTCCAGTGTAGTAAAGCTTCGGGTTTCGTCGACAATTTTCTTGAATGTGACGAACTCTGTGTCGGTCGCACTCGGAAAGTCTTCCAGTTGGTCTGGCTCAAGCGCATTACCGAAGAGACGATGACATAGCTAGTTGTAGTCCTCGCCAGGTCGAGTAAGCTCTCTGAAATCGGTGAAGACAATTTTGCGAAGTTTCGGCAGCGTGCGCAGGGCAAGTCGAAGCATTACAAAGTGGAGCCCGTCTTCACGAACCCGGGATTGCTCGCTCCGTCTTTGGCAGTATTCCCCATAACCCGCTTGCATACCGGTGGCGAGCAATGTGTCTGCATCGTAATTCTCCATTTCGCGCAAGCTAAGGTTCCCCGTGAGGGGAACACAAGCCACGCCTACCGTACGGGAGAGTTCTGTGTAGGCAAGATCCCGCTCTGCTGTCTCTGTGCTTCGAAAGTCTCTTTCTGTTGCTTCGCAAGACCAAATGTAATTTTCGAAATCTAATGAAGTGGATTCGTTATAGGTGCTGGCATCCCATACAAGCTCTGTCACACATTGCTTCAAGTCCGGGTGATGGATGACATCCCGAAGCCGGCGTAGTGCATCCGGGCGTTTGGCGACGACAATTCGAGGGACCAGCAGATGCGAGCTGTAACGATGGAAGTCCTTCGACACAAGTCGTATGTTCCCGATGTCTTCGTGGCTCGGGAGACGTGCAAATATCTCCACTACGAGCTCAGGCGGTAATTTTTGCGTTAGGCACATTTCGTGATAGGCTCGAGTCCAGCAGAGAGATTTGTGTTATGTGGTATAGAGACCGGTGTTATAAAAGGAAACTCGAGCATCTCAACTGCTTTTTATTCTCTCGATGGCGATGGCAGCGGCAATTGGGCGGCGCAGCTGCAGTTGGACGGCGATGGCTGGGGCGGCACAGCTGTGTGGTTTGTTGTGCAGGGATGTCCCGCAATCTCTTCGTTGGTCCTGCGTAACACACATGGCTGCGTCGCTCTATGCGATGCGGTTCTGTCGTCTGCGCCTTAGCCGCAAAATTCGCCTCGTTGTGTGCAGCTCCTCCACGGGCTCCATTTGCGCAAAATACAGTGTCCTTATCGACAAGCGGTACTCAGGGTCGTGCCATTCTGATTGCTTGCCATGGCTTTGCACCGGGGTTGGGGAGATTCTAAGGAGATGTATATTGTTGGCGCCAGCGCGATGATGAGTGGGTCTGAGAATGGCGCGATGGAGCCTGCTCGGTTCCAAGCAGAGGAGCAGACTAGAATCTGGACCAATCGCGTACTGCTTGTGCCTAAATGCGCTGTGATGTCCGCACGCCAGATTGCTAGACCGGATCCTTCCATGTGTACTAGGAGTGCGATGAGCCTTGGCGTGATGTACCGGGATTGTTTTAGCTTTTCAAGTTGAACTATAAACTAACTTAATAAAGCATACGCTGACCAAACAAGCAGAGCAAGCAGGTCGGAAATAGCAAGAACACAGATCTGTACATACAGTGACAACACCAATTGAACCCGAGGAGGTCGAAAGGAGGTTTACAGGCGCCTTTCGACACGCGACGATGCGATGCCGGCACGGGCACTACTGCCAGACATCGCGACATCGCGATTTTTACGAGTACCTCCACCTTCACGACGAAGCAATCCGACGCCTTCTAGGCACGACAGGGACGAAGACAAGGAGCAAAGCGATCTAGCATAGATGGCCGCGCGGGAGTCGTATTGCCGCACTCGTACACAAGCACGGTATCACTTTACGCAGACGGCCTGTCGAGCCTGAGGATCTGGTAGGCCTAAGCCTACGTGCCCCGGTCCAAAGAGTAGTGATACGTGGATGGGTCAACCTCAAGCTTTCTGTTCGTGATCCGGTAGCGTTCGACTGCGATAGACTCGGTCGAGAAGCCGGTATGTCGCGCGCCGACCTCATCGTTTTGTGAGGCTTCGGTCCATAGAGGTAAGAGGCTGCTATGGGGATATCGCCAGGCACGAAAGTTGGGCACTATCGGAAACAGCCTGGATGTGTCCGTGTCGCTATCGGGCACATGGAGAAAGTAGTCACCAGCGTGTATCAGGCCATCTGCATTGGCAATCATTCTTGGTTCACCACTCGTAGAGCTGGACAGCCAGTGATCTTGCCGGTTGTCGATGAAAATGGAGCACGCCATCCATATGGTAGCATAGTGCGCATGATCTCGATGTGCGCCATTACCCGCTGGGAACATGAATAGGATGTTCGGGTGGTTGTATCCCGGATGTCGGACTCGAACGCGCTGCATCACCGCGACGTGTCTCCATCGATTTGATATCCAGGAAACGGAAGTTGGTGTCCAGAAACTGGGCGTGAGCCGCGTCTCCAACGCGTCATCACGTTGAGAGCCTAGTGAGTCATAATACCTAAGCACGCGGACAGCGGGACGCGCCGCGGGCTGTCTATCCACTGAATATAGTACTCCGTCGCTGAGCAGCAGTGCGCCGTACAAAAAGGAGACGGTCTCTGAAGCCCAGCGGTCTCAGCCTGTCTCGTTGACTTCACATCCCTACAAGTCAGTTCTGTCCTCCTCCAAAACACACAAATAATTGCGGACTTGAAGCAGGCCTACTCCGGCAGCCTATCAAGGCCTGCCGTCCGCGTACTTTCCAAGACAGCGCTTTCCAGTTCAAACGTGCGCATCCGCAAGTTTCGCACCATCTCGTCCTCGATGCCTACACTTCAAGATCGAGACTTCTCGAGATGCCGAACGTGCACCGCATTCGAAAGCGACCTTTCGAGAGCGGAACCCGCGCGAACAAACGTCCCGCGAAACAGCGCCATCTACACTCCCTCTATCGCCCATCTTCTCCGTCGAGCGATCAGTCCTCACGAGCCCCGAATCGAAAAGCGCCGCCTGACATCGATCACCTCTCGCATGAAGAACCGCATCAAATAAGAAGTCGCGCAGTGAGGCGACCAGTTCCCCTCCAGGCGATGAGGCCGGCTCGGCGGACATATACCGGTCGGAGATTCACTTGGAGGAGTACATTGGCTGCTGGCCGCTCACTGTGGGAGAGGAAAGCATGATCAAGCGCGAGCCTCGAGCGACTAAGCGCTCATACACACCGTCACGATCGAACAGCTAACGTGAGACAGTTGCCCATGCAGTCGCGGTCAATCCGGTAAATAAGCCTGACGTCCATCGTACATACAAGAGAGACGCGCTATCAGGCCAATACAAAATTCCACTTCCCAGCAACTACACCAATGCCTCCATATCCACCGTGCACACGCCATTCTTCGACCCAGCAAGCCCATCAACACAGCTTCCACACACTCCAGCGACTAGGTGGGCGAGTGGCTTGTTAGCCTGCCGCGCGTCATTCACATACACTGGCCCACGTGCTTCAAACCCGCGTCCAACCCTTGCCCGTGTTCACCCATTTGTCATTGCCATCCACCATCGCCCAGAAACCCCTATCTGCGTGGTAATAGCGCTCTTTTTCGGGCGCTGTGGGCTGCGTCTTCAGTACCCTGCCGTCCTGCACTAGCGAGTAAGTGCCCTGACTGTACCTCCATTCGCTTGCTGCCGTCGAAGGGTTCGCTGTGGCCGCGGGGATGTTGGAAGTTGCCTGAGTGGGCTGGGTGCTGGGTCCAGCTGATGCACTCGCTGTGGCTGACCTGACAGTCCGAGTCTGCTGCGTGTTCGGTGTCTGTGGGCGATCCTCCACGTACAGTGTGAATGCGCCTCCTTGTCGCACTACAACGACCGAGCCTCTCGGAAGGCTGCGCACCCTCCTGTCCTTCGGATCGACGTCGTAGTATGCTTGCTGAAAAGGTGCCTCTAGGTGTATGAGCATTTTTTCCAGCCAGGTCGCGCAATGTTGGAGAGGGAAGTCCTCTCCGACACGAGCAAAGATTCTCCAAATTGTCGTGGACTTGAAAAGCTCAGGATGTTTTTTCATCAACCTCAGGGCCGCCGCAACTTGCGTTTGAAAATGCTTCATTCCATCCTCGCCGTTCGGTCCCATCGGAGCGATGTGCGCTAGAATAGCTCCTCTGTCCATAAACACTATGGTAGTACAGCCGTTGAGGTCCTTCGTGCCGATAGCAATCTCGTCGTCCTTGGTTGGGTCGAGTACCTGTACCTCGTTCATGTCGACCTCAATGAGCTGGTCGTTCCGCGCTAGGCGGTCGTAAAGAGCCGAAGACATTGGGCGGACTTTGCAGGACAAGCCGGTAGTAGGTCAAGGGTGGTGATACAAGGAGGTTAATATGTAGTTAAAGTATGTTAGCAGGTGCCACAACGGAGGTCAAGTATGTACGTATTCAATCAGCAACCCGCGTAACGCCCTCAATATCCAATCCGCTTCGCTACGGCTTGGTTATCACAGCGTTAATTGCAGGATGTACGAGTGGAGTCAAGAGGAGTGAGTCAAGTCTTTTGGAAGCGACGTTCTTACCGCCGCGATGCCGTGCCTTCACTACGGAGCGCCACGCGTCGAGAGTGATTCTCCTGGTCGGATAGGATCCTTTGCCGGCAATATACATCCTTTCACACGCTATTGCTGTAGCTCTGATCTGAGACGAGTGAATGGCTTTCGGATTCATGTCGGGCACTTTCTAGCGTGCCAAGGCAGTTCCTGCACTTCTACCTTGTGCATGCTGCCTGTGGGCATACCCGGAAAGATTGTCCACGAATCTCAGAGTCACACGTCGGCGCATATCCAGCCAGAACCTACTGAATACCATTCTCCTCAACGACAAAACTCCTCTAACCTCCGGACAGTCCGCTCAGTTCACTTCTCCCAGCGGCCGCGGATCAGCAATGGACACCGTCGTCTTCCCACCTGGCTTATACGATCGTCTTCTCGAGTCTGTTCGATTCGATGATCCCGAAGAAGTCCTGCAGAGGATAGAGCACCATCTCAGCTTGTCACCCCGACACGCGAAAAAAACGAAGCGGGCGCTGTCGCATCTACTAGCGCCCATTGTGCAGCTTCGCAAGTACAAACTGCTCGAGTCCCTAACTCCTACGCTTCTGAAGCACGGCGTCCCCGTGCATTGTCTGGCGCTGAAGGCAGCGGTTGCCCTGCCTCTTGACCTAGCCAAGGTCTACCTCGACATGCTCTTCGCGCTTGGTTGGGATGTGAACACGGCGCTTAGTAACACCGAGCCGCCTGTTCTGAGGTAAGTCAACTTTACGGGAGGCTATTGCATGATCTGACTGAACACAGTATGGCTCTCGAGGATATCTCACTCGCACATTGGCTACTCGGGAGAGGAGCCGACCCAAACGCTCCCTGCGATATAGACTTGACGCCACTCTCCGTCGCTGTTAGGGATGCCCCGATCCCAGCTATCGAGCTATTGCTTCAGCGTGCCCAACACTGCCACAACGGTCACCTTGTCTTCTATGCTACACAGCGCCCAGATGTGAACGAGTCAACGAGGTTGATCCGTCTTTTACAACAATGGAATAAGCCTATCGACGAGATTCTGCACCACGACGCAAGATCCTACCAATTCCGAGCTCAGTTCGTACGTGGGACACCGCTATACTATGCTTGCAAAGAGAGGAAATTCAGCGTCGCTCAAACGCTGGTCGAACTTGGTGCTGATCCAGACAAGGCTTGTGTCAGGTACGATCAGATTGTTGGGCCAAGTCCTCGCGAGGTCGCTGCTGAAAATGGATGGTCGAATCTCGTACCTCATGAGGGTCGGAGGATAGATAAATCGCAGGTTTGACTAACCATTACAGCAGGGCACAGCGCTCTGAAAATTGATCACTGTCCTCACCCGAACAACATTTGATACAGTCAGGCAAAATAAATACATCATCGACTTTAAGCTTACCGGCAGCCCAGCTTCACCATCCTACTTTGCCAACGAAGCCGACATTCTATCGCCGGATCTACTATGCGCGTATTAGCTACGATCTTCTTGTTCTTTTCTCGCACTGTATATCCCATATATCCCTAGCATCACACCTTTGTTGCTCTCTATCGGACGCGGCTGGGCAATGTAGATTCTTCGACAACCTAATCGCAAACTTCGGACCATTGATAGATACACAAAAGCGACATCTGTTAACACTAGACGTTCTAGTGGCTAACAGCAGAGTTGCAGTACAATTCGCTCCACTTATCTCTTCTTGAGAGTGTGCTTGGATTCGTCAAGTTGAAGTACACGCTCCAGCCTATCATTGCACGCCTTAGGAAGGATTCATCGCCAGAACTGGAATGGGCTAAAGAAGTTCTCGCAGCTGCTCTCTTCAGCTGCGCCGTTCTTACTCGAGACTTCTCAGGACATCCTACGACCTTCGTTATGAATTGCGCATTGGGAGCTGTCCTTATGAACGACTTAGAGGATTCGCTGAAAAGGTATTTCTGCTGGAACGACTGGTCAATCCCGCAACCTCTAGACGAGCACATGGAAACCCAGTCAGCTTTTATTTCATCCCCATCTAACACTCTCCAGCTGTTGCGCTGTGGGAAAAGGGGTCGGAACAGATCCACTGACTACGCCCGTGATACGACAGTGATGGAAGCGATAAGAGCACGCATAGCTTCGCACTCATTCGTGGTTCCGAGTCTTTTGGAGCCAGATAGAGTTTTCCTCAAACGAGCGGACGACACCCTACAGTTGCACAGACATTGCTCTGGCAACCAATCGGAGAGCTTAGCAATAGTGTTGTCAAGAATCGCTCAAGCAAGGAAGTCAGGAATGGAAGTAATTGGAAAATATCCATACAGCTCGGCATCAGTCTCTAAGAAGATAACAATGATTTAGCCTTATATAGTGATCCTGACTCGTCGCCGCGTATCTTGGGTCGCCGCAATAGACAGAAGCATATTGGTGAATCAGCCAATCCATATCTCAACCAATTCAGAGCTAGGAGGTAAGAGGCAGCCGTGAAATAGGTTAATCAACACATTAAGCACCCGTCAGCCTAGTCTGGAAAACACCGTCCCCTTCATTCGGGTCAAGATCGATCTCCAAAAGCTCAGCAATTGTTGCTATCGTATGTCTTGACACCCGCCCAGCGATAAACACTGAACCCTCTTTGCCCTTGACATCCTTGACAGTGATGGGTTCGGTGCAGGATAGAATAAGCATTAACTCCCGTTCCTGTGACCAGATGTTCTGAAACTTGGTTTTAGAGACGCGCTCCAGTTTGTAACCCCTTCTCATGAATCGTGAAACACTGTGTACCAAGTGTTCGCGAGCAGTCTCTACAATGACCTCGTCACCGGAGCGGTCGGCAATGTGCACGACATTTTCCGGCAGTCCAGGGCTGTGTCCAAGAAGTATGAATTGAATTGAACGGTCTCTAGAAAAAATTGTGTCAAAGAAACCACTTTCCATTTCGGAGAAGAGCGCAAGTAGCGTGTCGCTACCCATATTGATGTTGCAGAAGACGTTGCGCGGTTTGTCCAACACTTTTTCTACAGCCTGATAGGCCAAATCGCATGCTTGCTCTTTGACTGGGCTCAAGTTCTGGCCTAAGCCCTCGCGAGGGCAGAGCCCTGTTCATGACTAAGGGTCATGTCAACTTTCGCCTCGGCTTCCACACTCTTATCTACACTCGTTATATTGCCCTACACTCGTGCCTACACTCGTACCTGCACTCGCAAGTGCATATGGCGCCTCATACCGTTGACCTCGAGCCCGTGCGAGCCCAGATTGAGCACTGGATCTTCTTTGACCGACGCGAATACACTGCGATATGCGATAATCTACGAACCTACTACGATATTGATATATCTGTCAAGACTCTGAAGAGGAGGCTGAAGCAGTGGGGTGCTCGTATTCGACAGGCTCCTCTACAGGTAGACAATGCCCTCAGAGCCCGTATGATTGAGCGTTTCTGGCTGTACTCGTACAAAGATGAGAGGGAAGTTCAGTATCTACAGGCAGATGGCTACAATATCTCCCTTATACAATATCAGCGGTTGAGGCGTGATATAGGCCTATATAAGAGGTATCCAGCAGAATCTTCTAAAGAGGTGGATGCCGCTATTAGCGAGGCATTGGACCATGTGCTTGGGCATAGTGCTGCACAGGACTTTGGATATCGCAAGTTGGCCCAAACTATTCGTGAGAAATGGCACTTCATTGGCAGGTACGCCTTTGTATTCATTCACTCAGGCACTCGCACTCGTAGGCTGCACTCGCTGATTACTCGTAGAGACCGCATCTTCCGTATTGCCCGTGCCAAGGTGCCAGCAGCTTTTGAGAGCCGTCGACCTGGTAAACGCAGTAAACCTCGTAGCGTAAGGCCTCAAGCTCGAGGAGCTAATGATGTATACTCTATTGATGCTTTTTGTAAGCTGGCTAATTATGGATGCTCGATCTACGCCTGTATCGACGTCTTTTCAAGGAAGATTATCTAGTACTTTGTTGGGCCGCTAGCTAAGACCAAGTTCTCGGTTTTTGCACAGTACATTATCACGATCTACAAGGCCGGCCGTATGCCTAATATCATACGATCTGATTAGGGCGTTGAAACTCCAATGCTTGCGGACGCACATCTTCTCCTACGTGAGCACCTTGCTAGCGAACATATCACTTTCAGCGATGCCTTCTAGTATACAACAAGCAAAGGAAATCAGACTATTGAGCACTAGTGGGGCGAGGCAGCAAAGTCAGTATTCAACCGCTAGAGAGACTATTTCAATCAACTCCGAGAGGAAGGGCATTATAACGCAGCTCTTAAAGCAGATCGTATTGCCTGGCTCGCAATCTACATCCCTGTAATAAGGTATACAACTGGAGAGTTTGTACACTACTGGAATACTCATACAATCCGTAAGCACAACGAACAGACAGTTGCTAAGCATGTAGCTAGAGAGCCCAACAATCTCTACGACTATCCGGAGCTTCACGGCGGTGACTTCTACGGGCATTTACTGGATACTGAAGATCCGGTTTTACAGCAATGGGTTGACAAGATTGTAGAGTTTAGTAAGTAGCGGTGTGCACACTCGTAACTGCCGGAGCCACTCGTAGCTAGGTACTCGTAGCTGCCCATGTTACTCGCAGCGGCACTCGTAGCTGCCCATGTCACTGCAGCGGCACTCGCAGGCTCGCAGGGGATGCTGTAAGCTGGAACTTAGTAGTTCACTCCAGCTGATTCTATTCGCAGATTTGCTCGCATATCTACCTCCAATATCTCTCGAGTAGTGTAATGATATGCTTCATACTAGCGGCTATCCAATCATGTTTCATGGTGGTAAGGAATCAGCATTGCCTAGGCCGCAAAAGCTGCATGTTCATGCATACTATCACCTCCGCACTGCAGCGCATGAGTATGTCAACAATGGCGGAGATCTGCCGGAGTTTGAAACGCCTGCTGCTAGTACACAGAGGCAGCCGAGTAACCGAACCAGAGTAGTATTTGAGGCTGCTAGTCAGCCACTTTAAGGGTATTTAGCGTTACCTCCTTCTTCAACAATGGATCTTGAGTGGACTAAGTTCTATGCGCAGTCTAAGAAGCAAGTGATATATTACTGTGATCTTGGCAACGTTTTCCGATGCCCCTATTGCCTTGTGCACAATCCTCATTACCGAGAAGATAACGGGCCTCTCATATCCTCTCCACTACTAGCAGCACGGCCAGCAGCTACGAGTGCTGCGAGTGCGCCTACTAGAGCAGCTTCTAGAGCCTCTACGAGTACTGCGAGTGCGCTTATTGGAGCTGGAGCCTCTAGTACATATACTAGCTTTCAAGGTTTCGGCACTACCTCTTCGAACCGTGGTAACACCGTTCTTCAGCAGAACAAGAAGTCACACAGCCGCAATATTGGCAGCGCTAGTATCGATCCCCTTAGTCCTAAGGCTTCTACCAACCGCAACGAAGACATGCGTAGGAACTGGCTCTATTCTACTGTTATTGTTCCGGCTACTGGACCAACTTTACAGCAATGGTTGATATACCCGCATCAAGACTCCTTCCTTTGTGTATCTTTTGATGAGGATACCAACGAACCAATCCGCCCAGCAGACACCAATCTACTATCGGATAACCTCGAAGAGATGCTATTGCCATTTCCTCGCAGTCCATGGTCAGCATTGAATGCGACAGTCCATATCAAGGTAGTAATTCTCGTTAATCGGGTCAGACGCTGGAATACGAAACCAGTCGGCCAACGCGGAATAGCGGATCAGGACGACAGTACTACGAGTCTAGCCAAATATACTACGAGTGCTGCCAATGCGGATACGAGTGACCCGCTACACAATTCGCCGCCGGCCGCAGTCTTTCGCCGTGCACAGTTGACTTCTTCAATGTTGGCATACGCGGCTCGCGAGGCTGCTGCGAGTGCTGCTACGAGTACTGCTGCGAGTGGACACAAACGCTAGGCCAGCAGTGAATTGTCGCCTCCATTACCTACTAAAGGCAACGCTAGTCTATCGGTACGTCCTTATCGCATTCCGGCTGGTGCAGAGATCATTGATCTAACCAGCGAGGCTAGCGATCAATCAAGCAGTAGTTTTAGCTTTAACTCGCCGAGTAAATAGTTCGTTAAGAAGGAACCCAAGGCTCCTATTGTTGAAGAAGATTATGAGGTCGTAGAACCAACTCGCGATACTTTTTCGGAGAGGCTGGATACTATTATTGAGCAGACGGAGGTGTCGTTGTTTGTTGAGGAGGCTATACAGCAGCAAGTCGCTGCTCCGCTGGAGCAGGTAGAATCAGTGCCTGTTGCTGAACCAACACCTCCAACAACTGTAGCTGAACTAGCACCTCCAACAACTGTAGCTGAACCAGCACCTCCAACAACTGTAGCTGATCCAGCACCTCCAACACTTGCTGAACCTGCCTAGACGCATATCAAGCCAAGGAAGAAGCTGGTTGTGGAGCCGTCAACGCGGAAGACAAGGTCGATGAAGGGTAATTAATTTCTTTAGTTGGTAGATATATCTCGTATGTAGGAATGGAGTTCAGGTTCAGGCACTCGTAGAGTTCAGGTTCAGGCACTCGCAGCACTCGTATTTTGACACTGCTATCTAGTACCAAGGTTTGCCGGTAGTCTTGTCTACTAAGCTACTCTCAAAGGCGCCGAGACGAAAGCCCACAAAGCCAGCACGACGAGCAGCCTCCATCTCAGTGTCAAGACTAGATACTTTAGCCTCAATGGCAACCAAACGAGCCTCGAAATCAGTAACCTTAGTCTTTAGGCTCTCGTTCTCAGCACGCAGACCAGCAGTCTCTCTACTCGCAGCGCTCACAGCACTCGCAGGCTCGACAAGCACACTACCTTCGTCGACATCCTCCATCTCCTTATCTTCATCTTCATCTTCGTCTTCATCTTCAGCCTTGGCTTCATTGGCAAGGTAGCCAGACTTTCCATGCCGCTTGCGATAGGCACACGCAAGATCTCCACGGTCTTTGAACACTATACAGGGCTGCGGATTCTTCTTGCACTCGCACTACGGGCAAGGGGATAGAGCGGCTTTGCCTACGAGTATGTCTGCGAGTAGATTCAAATAGCTACGAGTCAATTAACTCACCTTCATTAGTCTCCATGATACGGCCAGCCGTATCAAACTTCCGCAAATTGTTTAAAGCTGACTTGCGCTCCTTGCTATTAGTAGACTCGCTACTAGCTACCCACTCGTTCCATTGATAGTCTTCGACATGCCAGAAGTCGGTGGTGGTAGTAGTGGTTGGTTGGCGGAATTGAGACATCGCGGCAGTAGTATTCTTGTAGTTTTGACGGGGAGAATGTTAATGTAGCTAAGATAGTAAGCAAAGGAAAAGAAAGAGTAGATATACGAGTGCTGCGAGTGAAAAGGACAATAGTAGTACTTACAATAGCATTAGTTCAAAATAGCAATACGGCCTACGCAGCCTACTATTGTCCAGCTATGACTGCTTCATAACAACAGCAAGCCGCGCAGGCCGTCTGCGAGTGTGCTGCGAGTGTTTTAGGCGATAGCGACGCCTGTATAGATGAGAAAGGGCCATATTAGTGTAACTGAGGTTGGTAGATTTGAGGTCAAAGTAACGTGACACTATGAAGTTGATATGACCCTTAGTCATGAACAGGGCTCTGCCGGGAGACTGACACATGCTTGGCTGGCTTCCACATCCGCGCGATCATCAGAGCTGTGCCGCAATGCCGCTGCACAATCCTCGCGGTTCGGTTAGTGACTATTCCGTTTGTAGGCGTTACTCGCGCTCGGGGAGTTGGGGGGGTGGAGGGGTCGAAAGGTAATTTTTAGTCTGCAGAGTCGGGCTGTGTTTGATGAAAGTAAGCGCCAGTGATTCGTGAATACATACAATAAGATTCCGCCACTGTGGAAGCACCATGAGCTCTCCTGCACGCTACAACTCAGCACACCTGCAACCAATGTCTACTTCGTCCGGCCCGCCCGAGGGCAGCAGTCCCCCCACTGCCGGAATCTGCAGATCTCCTAACATTCGTACCCAGCAGTCGCCCGACCATTCTTCCTCGGACAGTCGTGATGCTCAGGTCTCACGGACTTATCGAAGGGCGTCTGGTCCCTCGCGAGCTGGATTTGAGACCGCTCCCGATCCCAGAGAGCTACTCAGGAATGCGAGCCCTCGACAGTCCTTATTGTGCAAGAGTAAGATCCTACTACAGCTGATCGAGCGCAGTGCTGAAATTGAGTAGGGCGGATCACTTTAGCGGAACTCCCCGAAATGCGCAAACGGCCAAAGCTCACCGTAAACATGAACTGCCGGCCACGAACACCATACCCTCCTTTGCAAGGTCAACCATGGCACCACAGTAGTACATCGCAGTCGGACTCGGGGCCATCGTCTACCGATGGAGACAGTGCACCAAGTCAAGCTTGTATTGATGACGGTGGAATTCATGCGACGTTCTCGCTTGCGAACGCGCGATTGCAAAGCTTCATTTGCAATGCGCTCCAGTACGCATCCAGATCCAAGCATGGGTTGATTGCCTCTGTCCTTCAAGAAGAAGCATCCGAACTCACCGAGGCCATGACGATGCTGGAGGCTGTGATCATCGCTGTCGATGATCAGAAGCAGTCTGCGCTCTAGGAAATACTAACAGTGGGGCGATCGTGCAATTTCTACACTATAGTATTGGATTAGCAAGTAGCTGTTCATGAGAGAGCACGTTAATGAAGTTCGAGCGAAGTGAGCCCCGTTCACGGCTGCTGTCCAAAAGTTTAATATTTTACGACCTGGACCAGCCTAATTGCTTCGTTGGTGCTAATCGAGCATGGGCTTCGACGACTCGCGCCTGATTCGCGTTGGGGGTGTCAGTAGCCTCTGCGAGGTGCTACTACCGAGTAATTCATAGGATGTCCGGACAGAACATAGGAAACTTAAAGAGATGTGTGCCAAATTTTGCGGAGATTGGGCTGCTTTAGTAGGATATTCGAGCATCAAGCGCTCGAATCTCATCATGGGCTTCTTCACCTTCGCTAATGAGGCATGTAGGTTGAGCGGGAGGTGGAACAGACTGGAGCATATCGCCATCAAGGGGGGTCATTTAGAAACTATCGACAGTATAGAGTACTACGTTTTGAATGGATCAGGCCAACCTCCGCCCCTCCTCGTCCACTTGCTGTACGCTCAGTAGGTTGTCCATTGACCCATACAACGGGAGCATATCCTGCAGTAGCAGTGGTGGTTGAAGGGGAGATATGCCGTCTAACGACTGCGAGATTTGCTTCAATTCGTCCGTGCAGTCCCGGGGACTCCCCTGTCGAGCATCTCCATAGCTTTTTTGTTGCTCCTACACCAGTCAGACACTATGCTGGGCTAAATACAGCGATACGTACCTGACCGTTGAGAGCTCGATAGGAGTACCAGCGACCGTTACGAAAGACTAAGAGGTAGACATCTGCGCCGAATTTTTCGCTCATCCGTAGTGCTTGCTTTATCAGAGCTGTCCTGAACTGGCGGAAGTGCTCCTTCACTCGGCGTGTTTGAGCCATGGTGAGAGAGTCTGGCTACCACTTCTGGCCTGCAATGTGCATTGGTTTTGAAGACACAGGACCCCTTTAACCGCCGGGCTTGCCGCCAGGTGGATGTCAGCTAGGCGCCGACCAAAATAGCATGTCCCACCCCCCCTCCCCCGCTGTGCTTCCGCATCTAGAGCTTATATCCTACCGGCACCTCCACTATCCCTCTAGTACGACCATGGAGACCAGCAAGGTATACACCATTGTGTTTCTTGGCCTTTTCGCGGTTGTCTTGCTCCAATACCGCTGTCGAAATCTTTATGATCGTCTGTACTGGCCACTGCGGAGACGAGTGGCCAGATACCTGGTGTATCCGCGAATATTTCCCCATAGACACTGGATCGGCGTGAACCCGAGGAGGGTGGAGATGCTCGGATTCATTGTACATTGGACAGGTACAGCGGTGTGCAATGCATATGGAATCCACAACCTGACCGACGCGAGCCTACGTGCAAGTCAAATCGCGGTTGCACACCTGGTTCCATTACTGACATTTCGTCAACTGAGTTTGGTTGCCGATTTGTATGGAGTTTCCCTTAGCACATACCACACGATCCACCAGTCCCTCGGCGTCATGGCTACTTTGCAGGCCGCAGTACATGCTATCATCGCACTACAGGGCATCAAGATATCTTCTTCGGATGCAATCATCGGATTGCTCGTACGTACCCTCCTTACTGAATATGCACCTCTGCGTGGCTGACTTTGCGGAGTGTCTTATAGCTCTGTCGCTCTTGGCTGTTCTGCCATTGGTCCGGCGATATGCATATGAGGCTTTTCTGTACAGTCATCTCGCCCTTGCTATTATATTGGCCATCGTTTTATGGGAACACCTGCAATTGAAACGTCGTTTCAGCAAGATCCTTCTGCTCCTGGCCTCGGCTTCTTTCCTCATCACTTCAGCACTACAATATTTGCATCAAGCGTATCGCAACATATCATGGACTTCTTCAGGATTGAAGCTCGTTCGGGCTTGCTGGTCCCAACGATTTGGAGATTCCTTGATCGTCGAACTGAAACTCAGCAGATCTCTCCATGTTATACCTGGTCAACACATTTTCCTCACGTTCCTGACACTGCGGTATGGTTCGATGTTCCAACGCCACCCACTGATGGTGACTTGGTGGCGAACACTGCCCAGAGAACCGGAGGCTCGTTCGATATTCGTAGTCATTCGACAACAGCGAGGCTGGACCAGGCGGCTTCTCACGTCACAGTCCTCTTTCACCGGGTGCGCGGCCTGGATCCAGGGGCCGTTTGGAACTTCGTATGATCTACAGGAGTACGGTACCGTCCTGATGTTTGCCTCGGGCGATGGCATCTTCGCTCAGCTTCCGTTCATCAAATCCTTGACCGAGGACTCAAAGCGGGCAGCTATCAAAACTCGGCGCATCAAGCTCGTCTGGCAGACCGAGGAATACCATGGCCAACTACAACAGTGGATGCAAAGCATCCTCGACGATGAAGAAGTCAGCTTGGAGGTCAGTCGGAAGTGCACAGATGGTGACGATATACTAACCAACGAATGCTAGCTGATGGATATCTCGATTCACATCCCCGCTGAAGTCGACGAGTCCGATTTGTCGAAAGTTGTCGAAGTGGCAGACACCAAAATCCGGAAGATCGGTAATCGCTTGAAAGTTATTCGAGACATCCCCGATGTTGAGAGCTACGTTCAGCTCGAAATGAAGGAGCCTCGACGAGACGTGGCAGTCACTGGTATGTCACTTCTGCGTAACCACAGACGTTTGCTAACCTGGGCAGTTTCGGGCTTCGAAAAACTCCGCGAAGAGGTCAGATCCCAAGTGCTCGCGACGGGCAGACTCAACGTCCAGCTTTTCGAGCTAGACTTCCAGCCACAAAGAGAATTCCAGCACCGTGGGGGAACGGCGGCATGAGCGAAGAGCATGACCTATCGAGTATCAAACAGGCTTGTTGCCGGCTGCGTTCTGTTTGGGGGAACAGCAGGCGCGCTAATGATCTATAGCGTCGAACAACATAGACTAAATGAATAACACGTACTGAGATGATGATCAAAGATAATCGCCCCTACAGTTCGACGTGAGGCTTCCACGAGGCGAGGATGCGCCTTGCAACCGAGGCTCGGATCCGAGTCACGACGGAAGACGGGAAGTCTCGAGCACAGTCCAGCCGAACCATAGCTGACGTGTTTGACGAAGTGATAGCGACAATAACCTCTGTTACATTGTGTCTGCTATATACCTACAGCTGCCGTATGCTTCCGCAAACGAAGGCTCAAACACCGAATACATAAATGCCGATATGGGCAAGCAATGGGACGAACAGGACCACGGAACGGTTTGGCCTCGGCGGCGCCGCCGCAGAGAAAACAGCAGTGCCCGTAGCGCCACTACCGCTGCCAGTAGCGGCGATCACCGATGGCAGACGCGAATATGGTCTCGTACTAGACGCCGCTGTCGCCGGTGCTGTCGCAGGTGCCCGATGCTTCGCCGTTCCGTAACTCACACTTGCGCTCTCATTACGCGCACAATTCAGACAAAACTGGGTCTCGGCACCTGCGAGGCGCTGTTCGTGACATTGTATCACATGGGGCTCTTCTCCGCATACTCGATAGTGTGCGATCTTCTGCGGTCCTCTCTGATCGACTGCGAGAGGCGGCCCGGAAAGGTCATCAAGATAGAGCCCGACGTCTCTATGAGGGATGTAGAACTCGAGCATGGTCCCTGAAGCCGCGTTCAAAGCGTCGGGCTCGAACGTCAAGTTCCACGGGCTGACATGTATGACTTGGGTCGATAACGGGGGTGGCAACGTGGCAGTCGCAGTGTTGTGAGAGAAAGAGCTGGACAGAGGAGCTGTAGTCATCGGAGTAGCGCGTGTTGGAGAAGAGACATCTGAGCGCGACAGTGAAGGAGACTGGGTAGGGCAAGGTGTTTTTCGTTCATGAGCTGGATCACTCATATAGTAAGTTGCTGCGGCAGACCACGACGGGGTTGTGCCCTGGTACCAGATGTCGATGTTTACAGTGTCGATATCGATAGATACGGTGTCCGCTGACCCAATACCTGCGCCTAGCGCACTCGCTGTCAGAATGATTGATGTGCGCTTCATGGTTTGGTGAAGCAATGCGAGGATCGCCTCGGGCGGGGCAACAGCATGGGTTAAGACTATATGGACAGCGTCGCAGAGCGATGCGTGTAGAGACATGCGAAACCCCCTCCCCCTCGTAAGCTCTGGAGGGCTCCGCACCCCGGGGTATCGCTTACGAGTGACCCCTTCATCTGTAACTGCAGCGCGTAGACGAACAGGAGGAACATAAATATACCTTGCTATTCCCACCCCTTCAACGATCAAACCAACAACCAACCTAAGCTTAGACTAGATACCCTTACAAAAGCCATATCGAAGATGAACACCTCCAACACTCAAACCGAAACCGTAGACCCTGCTGGTCAGGGCTCTAACACCAAGCCACTTGGGACTCCTGATCAGCCACAAGCGCAAACCCTGGGTAGCGATACGCTTCCACCACCGAAGCAGGACCTCGGCGAAGCAGAGAGGGAGGAACTGCGCAGCTCGGTAGAGGTTCTCGCTGATTTAGACAAAGACGATGCTGGTAATCACAAGCCGCACTTCGAGCGTGATGTTTTCGAAGACGCCAACTTCAAGAACGGTGACGATTTACTGGATCGATATCGCACAGAGCTTGTGGAATTGTTAAAGAGTGACGCGGAACAGCGGACTAAAGCCTACGACGGTCGGCCTCACTACCACACGAAGACAGCCACGCAGTTTGCTGACAGCAATATTAGTACTCAACAGAGCGATACACCTCAACGGAGCCTGCGTCTATGTACCTGTTCGAAATCAGGTGGTCCAGTGGGCGCGAGATGGGTACCAAGGAGACTGTCCTATTCAATACTTCAATGCAGATGGTAGCATACGGGACAGAATGACAGCGGAGGATCCTGCATTCATCAAACGATCGCAGGACGATCAGGGGGCTGAGAAAAAGAACCGGCGGGGCTCCGACATCTCTATGGGAGAAGCTGATAGTGGCATTAGCGAGAGCGACTTCCCGACCGACATGGCGTATATCCACGAACGCTGGAGCAGAGCTACGGAACCACTGCAAAAAATGCTAGACAAGCCTTCGACTGCCGGAGTGCGGGGCGGCGACCTGTGGAAACTGCTGGAAAGTCTAAACAAGGAGATCTCCCAGAAGCAGGCGGAAGAGAAGAAAACATTGGACCTCACGATTCCGTTCCCTACTATTATGGAAACGATGAAATTGGCCGTCCAGCACCTCGTCCCATTCATAATGCAAGGTCGCGAGGAATACGAACGAGAGTGGGAGAAGTACAAGGAGAAAGGCTGGGAAATGCACAGACTGCGATGCGAGCAAAATCACCAGCCGGCGGAATGGTTCGAAAGCACCAAACAGGCTATCATACAGAAGTGTGAGATCCTTCTCAATGCTGGGGACAAGGACCCCAGTAATATGCCAGAACTATGGCCGACAATTTTGGAAGACTATTCTAAACAGAATATTAAACAGACGGAGGACCCAACATCCAATCGAGGACCCGCAGGATCCAAAGGTTTAGAAGCGGAGCACGAGAGTAGAGACAAGGACGGGGGCCAAGGTACCCCTTCCAACTCCACAAAACGTACACGTGTTCATCGCGTAAAGCTCAAACCAAACCACGTTAACTACAATGGCAATGAGAGACAGATCGGGGCCATCCGAGATTGTGGCCGTACAGTTCGAGGAGTACGAGTTCCCCTTTGGCAAGTTCTAGTACAGGTCAGCGAAGACGATGCTCCTTTTCGGATCTGGCATATTGTCCCTTCATACAAACTGGCGCCAGGGGTCGTCGAGCGCTACCGGGATCGTGGGGACGGTCGCGTCCTCGGTGAAATGCAAGGCAAACCGGGTGACATCGATGCCACCAGTATTGACAATTTCAACTGGGGAGGTCTTGCGTTCATGCCTCGTGAGACTGAACACCGAGCACCAATTCAGTATGTCCTAGGGAGTATTGGAAAAGAAGAGGACTTCGACAAGGACTGCAAATTTTGGACTCGCAGCTTACTAGGCAAGGTCTTTCGACAGAAGTTCGTAGATGACGAGATTGCGAATTTCGTCAAGATGTCCTCTTGCAAACCGCCGCCTCGGCCTTGGGGAAGACAAGCGATGAGCGGAAACGGCTTTAGTAGTACCAGATACGATAATTCTGGAGAAGATCTGACGGGTGCCAGCGACGAGGAGCTCGATAAGAACGATGGAGTATACGAGAATGAGGATGAGGACGACTTTATTGCGCCTGATGATGACAGCAGCGCAAGGAATGACCGTGCAAAGAGCTTCAAGGCCAGATCTGAACAGTCAGAGCCGAAGAGATCAGAGCCGAATAGATCAGAGCCGAAGAGGGCAGAGCCGAAGAGGGCAGAGCCAAGAAGGTCAGAGCCCAGGTCAGAGTCAACAAAATCAGAGCCGGGAATTGCAGATGTATTGGCAGCAATAGCACAGATGACCGAGAGATTAGTCAGGGTAGAGAGCAGGGTAGGAGTGTAGAGTGCTTCACCCCGCAACGACATGCCCGGTATAGGGAAACCAGCGAGTCCACTCTTTACAGAAACCATCATTTGCTCTGCTATACTTGATCGGGTTAACTTGCATTGAATCTTTCTTATTAATATGTCCTAGATCCACTAACTTAGTCGTACTCAGCTCCGCTACGGAGTACTATAGTCATCCATCAGACAGCCCACGGCGCCTCCCGCTGTGCGCGTACCAGAGCCATATGAGTCACCAATCGTTCAACGTGATAACGCGTTACAGACGCGGCTCGCGCCCAGTTTCTGGATATCAACTTCCGTTTCCCGGATACCTCGAAGGAAACACGACGCGATGATGCAGCGCATTCGAGTCCGACATCCGGGATACAACACCCCGAACATCCTGTTCATGTTCCCAGCGAGCGATGGCGCGCGTCCACCAGCTGCTCTTACGATTACCAGTGCAGATACCATGCCATCGATCCTGACGACCGAACCAAGCTTTCCTTTGTGCCTGACTGTTCCGTGCCTATGGCTCACGGCCTCCCTGGGCGCTGATCTTGCATAGCAAGGATGCTATCGTCACTGTCGCCGTCAGTCGCTGGCTGTTGCGACTTTCGCGTTTCGCCAGGTATTTGCGTTGTTGACCAATATTTGGACTGTATGCGCATAAATTCTGGTTCGACCGAGGAGCCCATTCGTAGATAAGCCAATGAAATGGCTGCTTCATGATCGCTGCCATACTGTAGATGACTCAAAACTGCTATCGCTCGTTCCAATTCTTCTTGATGGTCCATTAAGTCTTGTCGCAATTGCTGACGCTTGGTCCTGCCTTCTGATGCGTCATATTCGCAAAGCAGAGTACGATCAGTGCACCGAGAGCATCGTGGGCGTTCTCCAGAGCACTGAGCTGACACATTAGCAACGACTGACCCCCTACTGAGTACTAGTAGATCGAGATAAGCAAAAGTAAGCAGGAACTCGAAGACGGACCTTGAGTTTGGCGGCTCTGCAAGCAAGACAGGCATTGGCCACCTGAGCTCTTTTAGCCCCCGGCTTTTTTTCCGTGTTCATGAGACAGGTTCCGCACTCCCTCCGTACTTGTGACCTATTGAAATGTGGTTGGAACGGTTTCAATCGGTGACTAGTGCAGACTGTAGTGTCAGCAAGCACTGCTTCAGCTGATCTCAGGACTATTGCGAGATGACCGCTTGTAGTGTGATAAGCTCTAGCTTCAGCTTCCGTCCTCACTTGAGCGTAGATCCGAGCGTTTGCCCAGTGTCTTCTAGTGCTACTCGATCTTGTCCGGCGCAGATCCAGGCTTGGACTGAGGATGCTCGCAGAAGCGTCCGAGGGTTCGGACTGATACCTCCGAGCATGTACGTGAGAGATGACATGCCGCTTGCCGCGAGCCACCACTTAGCGGAACACTTGCCGCCGCCTGACTACTGCAAGCTACTGCCGACGGCGAGAATTATGCAGGCATTGAGACCCACTTCGCCTAACCATTGTACATTCTAACTCAGTCGCCATGATATCGATCTTGACTTCTATGCATAGCCATTGAGACCGATCAGTATTCAACGATATCTGGCTTTCTCGCCATAGCGGGACGTTGCATATGCGGTGGTGCACGCACCCCGGAAACGTGGATGGTTGTCGTTCATTTCGAAAGATTCATGAATACATCCCCAACGAGCCGCTTCAATATGTGCTCCTCAATCCACGGCCACCACACTTCCGTCGTCCAGCTCATCAAGATCTGCAAACCAGCAACGACCTTGTACGTTCCCAAAACACTCGTCGTCCTCCCGAATTCAATCCCCTGCTCATACAGAAGGCCATTCCCCACATAATCCTCAAAGCACCAAAACGTCCAATCACTCCCCTGTACAAAGAGAAGGGGCAGCGGTGGAATGGGTAAGTCCTGCCATTGAGGATGCCCGGCCTGCTGTAAAAGTATACGTAGCCGACGAACTTGGGCCTCCGCCCAGGTGGAAACCTGCGCTCGGGCATCTAAGCCGCCTTCACCTGGTAGTTTGGTCTCGATGCTGATAGCGATGGGGTTGTACTTGACAGGTCCGTAGTCGCTTTGGTTGAGTTGAAGGTTCTGCTGTGCAAGATGCCGCTTCACTGAGTATGGAAGTTGGAGGGACAGACCGAAGTCAACTTTGCGCGATTGAACCTTCTCTCTCTCTCGCAGATCCGGCACGAGCGAGAGTGGGCTAATTGAAGCATTGGTGATGTTGTGCCACCGTAAAGTGTGTTTGTGCCGTGAGGACTTGCGTGCCATTTCCAGCAGGGGGTAATGCACTTCGCAGTTCCATGCGGACTCGAAGGCACCGTCACTCTTGCAAGCTGCGGTCTTCTCCACGAGCTCACTGACGTCTTCCAGAGCTGGGACTGCATCTCCTGTAGCATGATCATGGAAAAGAGTTTCTTCCATGTCGTCACTGCCAATTGCTTCTCTCACTGCCGGCGTATCGGAAGCGAGGGGCAGAACAGCGATGTCTCGAGCGATACCCTTGAGAGGCTTGACAAGCCTTTGTACAGCTTTTGGAAGTTTGGACGGAATATTCATATCTCCCGCTGCGTACGTAATCGGATAGAGGCCGTATTGACGGTCGCTAGACTGCTTCAAAGGACTGCCGGAGCGCTTGCTCCGCTTGCTGCTGCCGGATTGTCCGCTTCTGCGACTGCTACTCTCCTCATCCTCGCTACAAGACCGTTTCGAGCTGGATGGTGATGACGGGCAACCGAGGACGGGCGCATTCGAGAGCAGCGGGAGTGCAGAGGACGATCGAGGCGCACGGGGGGTATCATCGATATCTTCGAGGTCGGCATTCTCACTTTGAACCCCAATGACAGCTGCCGGAGCAGTAGGCTTGCCGATGCGGCCTCGTGCAACTGGTCTAGATGTGGCTCCGTTGGTACTGTTGACCCAACCGGCTATGTCGACGTATGACGGCATGGACTGGTGGTAGTCAGTAATGAGAGACAGATGTCAACTTGGTGAGCATCGCGAATGTTGGTAAACAAAGTCGAAACTCTCAAAAGTGGGTCCGGGGAGCGGACATCGGTCCGACGGATCCTCCAAGCTCAATCTGTAGAGACCTTCTGTATTTCAAAATAGAATATGCGCTGTGCGTGGCATGCTGTTGTCCGGAACTTCGCTAGCTAAGAAAACACATGCGTTCGCGATAATCATGATACTGCTTGCTGGCATTGGTTCGCCAGCGCCAGCATCATCAGTATTTCGCAGACGCGGGAGCAACCGGCCGCAAGCGCTAGCTTTTCTCTAATCACCTTGAGGTTGTTGATCCGGCTTATGTGGACCGAGTCAGTGGCCCGTGCATGTAGCAGAATCCGGTTCTCGAGGGCGAGCTTGGATGCTGGCTTGGCAGGCAGATGGATAACGATGACCTCTTCCCAGGGTACCACGTTTCCGTCCGCTGGAGACAATTCACACTTCGCTACAGGAAGTGTCCACTTGAAAATATCGTCGGCCAACCCTACCTCTTCGTCAGTTGGCCTGGATTTCATCGACGTGCCCTGCGCTGTCGGTGGTGAAGTTATGGGCGCGCAGGCAGAAAGCGGCGTGCAAGTCCTTGCTGGAGGTACTACTGGATTAATCAAGCTGCACCCCAACAACAGTCTCGTCGAGAAGGCCCCATACCCTGACTCCAAAGATGTCCATCTGAGCATTCGAGATCTACGGCGTGAGTATGCCGCATACCAGAGGCTGCCACAACACCCCCGGCTCCTACATCTACACTCCGATAGCACGCCCGAAAAATTGGTGCTGCCGTACCTCCAAAACGGCTGCTTACACGAGTTTCTACGAGGTCCGCCAGTCTCGTCTGTCCGCCGGCTAGCGTTTGCTGCTGACGCGGCCGAGGGCCTTCACATCCTCCATTGCGCAGGCATAATTCACGGCGACATCAATTCATGGAATTTCCTGGTAGACGATGACTGCCGACTCCGAATCATCGACTTTGCCGGCTCAACGATAGATGGTCAACCTGGCTCGGCGTTCGAAGGGTTTCGGTACTGCCTTCCACGATCAATCGACGACCCTTCAACAGTACAGACAGACCTCTTCGCGCTCGGGTCTCTTCTATATGAGATTGTTACTAGCGAAAAGCCGTATGAACAGTATAAGGACGAAGAAGTAGAGGAACTATTCAAGCAAGGCCACTTCCCTTCCACTGAGGGTATACTACTTGGAAGGGTCATGTTGAGTTGCTGGCAGGGCAAATATGATTCGGCTGAGGCTACCTATAAAGAGATTCGAAAGGTGTGGCTTTCCGCTTCACCTGGATAAGTGACTGCACGGCTTGTGCTACATGTTTCTAGATACACATTGCCGCGTCCGCCATCTAGCCATGCTTCCGCCAGCCTTTTTCGCTTATTTCTATACATCAATCGAGAGGCGACTTAAGCTCTCTTTTGCTGCTTCATGTTTCGACGAGTTCAGCGAGAAAAGCCTTCGTCGATACACGAGGCACAGTCGTCTCTCTTACGGGTAGATCCCGTAAGCTTGTCCTTCAAGTCGGCGCCCGTGCAGTCCGAACCGCGTGATTCCGCCGTAGGACATCTTTTAACGCGAATGTACTTCGTCTCTCGATGTTGGCATTTGTAGATGTACTCGGTTTGCTCTTTGTCGCACATCGCTACTACTTCACCAGTCGCCTTGAATTTGTAAGGCCAAGTAAATGTCTTACTGAGGAGACGATCTTTACGAAGCCCAGCGTTGCTTTTTGAAATGTCTTATTGCGTATAAGAAAGATGTTATCCGGAGCAAGGAATACTATGAGGACATGGAACATCTCGCAGCTCAACCTTGCAAGCCCCACGCGTTGAAAGCTCGTTTATTCCCAGCCGACGGTAGGCGTTCGAGCGTGCACATCAGTAGCTCATGCATGTTGGAGCCTAGCTGAGCAAATATTCAAGTCGGTGGGGCACGAACATCTTAAGGTATCTGCCGTATTGCTCAGTGTTGCTTGATCTTCGACATAATAGAATGCGAAGGAGTCCTTTTGACGGGAGCCTGGGATGAGACGGAGGGCTGCACCTGAACTCGAGTGACTAGACCTCTCACCGGTCTATGCACCTCGAGCTCAACATGGCTCACTGACCCTAGACGCGATAGGTTGGCCCAGGAGCCAATCAAAGCTCGTAGCCGCCCAGACCTACTTCGCTCGCTGTTGCCAGACTTGGTCTATTGTACAAATTGCCATGAGACAAGATGGCAGATCAGGCAATCTTTAGAGCTCCTACAAACCATTTCTTCAACTTGTTTGGATGTAGACTACAGCGCAAAGCAACGTTCAGGAAATGTCGTTAAGGTAATTCCCGTGCTCAGATTTGTTTTGTGCCCAGCGCACTATCTTTAGCATCTTTACTTCAAGTTTCCGGCGTATTCTCGACAAGGATTCTGATAGGCTGGCTACCACGTCTGCAGGCTGAAGTTGTGCAGCTGGACCAGTGAAGTGACCCCCCACTAATGTCTCTTACCATCCTTGCTTGTAAAGCTCACCATGCCACTCCTGCTACTGGACGGAGTGTGCGTGCTGACTCTCAGGCTTCACTTAACAATCATACATCAAGCATCAACCACATTCAAACGTCCGTCATTTTGGGTCAACAATTCGAAACAGAAACCACGATTCATGCTGTCGAAATATGGAATTTGAGAATTCGACTTTGGCAGCAAAACTCTTGGAAATTCAGGAATACTAGACCGTGAACGACAAATCGGCCTCGTGGGTGGACAACCTTTTGTGCTTGAGCTTGAACCCAAGGCGCGACCGTATACTCCAGCTCCATGAAAGGCCTCGAGGTTTAGCTCGTTGCAGGAGATATATTGCAGTCTCCTATCCCTGGAGTCCAGCACCGAGGCTGGAATGCGGACGGAATGGGGGATATAGTATCGAAGGGCGTCTCGAAGGCTCACCAGGACGAAATAAAGTCCGCGATGAGGTCATTCATAGAGTGATAAAGTATGCATTCTTTCGTGATATTAGCCGGTTCTGGATTGACCAGGAGTGTAATCTCAAGACCGATGAAGAGAAAATCCAGACTGCAATGGACTCTATGGATCTGGTATATCGCTACAGTGAGTTCTCGGTCGGCTTGATAGCAGTCATACTCAAGAGCCAAAATGAGGTCGATACTCTACAGCATCTTCTCCATGGGAAATATACTGTCCAACATGGCCAAAACGATTTTCCGCAGCTCAGTCGTTTGGGAAAACGTGGGAATCACCTGAAAGTTTACAGATTGCTTCAACACTTGTATAAGGACCAGTGGTGGAGTAGGGCCTGGATTTTCCAGGAAGAATATCTTTCTGCAATTACTATGGATTTGCTTATACGGCTTGCGCCAGGTTTGGCGACACAGGGAGAGTTTGGCCACATTTCAGGTGAAATCTGCATTAGTGCAGCGCAGTTTCGCGAGCAAGCTACGCTATTTCTCCTGGCCTTCAAGTATACAACTTCGAACGCACTTCACAAAAAGAATTGTGCGAGCATGCTCAAGAGATTTGGAAAATACAGCGCACAGTTCCAATTCCAACACGATGCTCGACGGAAGCCGATGACTCCGCGTATATTTGCGGATATCACTCGCAGGAGTGTCAAGCATCCGTTCGATCTTCTGCCAATCACTGCAAACAGTTGCGACGACGCAGTAAGGTTTAACGCACGGGAGATGTCGCAGAGCAAATTTAGCGTCGAAATTTGTTTACTTGCAATGTTCCTCCTCAATGGAGAACTGCTTCGCGATTCACGACATGTCTATAAGTTGCCAGAAAGTCAAGAAATGCACCTCGGAAACTATCTGCAGCACATCGCATTCAACAAATTTGATCCTCCCGTCGATATCAAACATCTGTCCTACTTGAAAAATTGTCGTCTTCATTAAGTTCGTTTCTGTCGAAAGGGTAGGATGATGGAAGGCTACATATGGAAGATTGATTCCATTCTCGATACGGACTGCTGGCCCTTTCCTATGCGCTGGTCGCAGAAGAAACGTGACGAAGGACTAGACAGATCTCAAAGGGACAATTTGCACCTTTTGACTTGCATGCTGAGGAGAAATCACAAGAGATACGGTGCCCTCGCTACAAACATTGAGGCTTTCCTTTCCCGGGATGCTATCTGTACTAATAGTTCTCCCGCAAAAGAGCACATGGAGCTGATGGCACAGTCAGTGGTAAATGCAATGAGAAACGGAAAGCGCCTATACGTCGCAGCCCTAAATGGGTCTAGCGAGCCTGCTGGCATATTCGCAGGGCCGCAAGATGGTAGTCTAGCGATCTTTACCAGCTGGCACGCAGGCCAATGCCATGACAACCGGTACCGCCTCAATCATGTTTCACTTGGGGTCAGAGTCGAGAAGAATGGTGGGATACCACTGCTAGATACTGTAGAATGGGTCAACGGGTTGACTTTCTTCCGGACTCAATCGAAGGTGCCGGTTATCTTCAAGTGGCCAGAAGGTTGGATGGCCTGAAGTATCGCAACTATGCATTGAACTCGACACTGCGGGACTTAGCTGTCTTATCTCAACGTGTTGGGCCAGCCGTGGATTGGGCACCTCGCAGCATTCAGGATCCGACGTTATTATAGCTTACTTTACGCAGGCATGGCGATCAGGAGCGTCTTGCTGGATAGAAAATGCGACCAGGGCTTCCTCCTGACATGAATCAAGGTAATGCTGGCTTTTCGCCTTCGCTTTCATTGGTGGTCGTAAGAGCGCGCGATTCCGGAGCGTGGTGCGAGGAGTCTTGACTAACTTATGTGGCGCGATTGAGCACGAAAGGATCTCACTATGTCAGAGCAAGCAACTTCAGCTAGCGCCGGGCTGGCCTTGTCGTAGGCACCGTGCTAGTGTGTGAATGTGGTGCAGAGGAATGGAAACGAAAGAACCCCTAGGGGTTCTGCAGATACCCGAAAACTGGTCCGAAAGCGGACAGCAGGCAGAAGCGCTGAACCCACGTGGCTTCAGAAACATCGAGAAGCGCGCGACCATGCGCCACACTCCACCACACTGCACTACACATAGCATAACTGCACGCAGCATAGCGCTGAAACAGGTTTACATGTTTGATGGACTGAGGTCAGCACGATTACGGGTCTCATATTTACCGGCGGACTATAGATCTGCCTTGTCGCACGGAGAAACTCTCGGATTGCACAACGCTTTGCTCGGCCGCTTTCTAAAGCAGTAGACATATCGATTGCCCTATGGACTACAGTATCCGCCTTCCGAGAGCTGGAAGGAAGACGACAGCCACGGTGTAGCAGGAGCCAATTGTTAACGAGTCGATTTGCAGCATCTGCATGATAAATCCCAACACGATCACTATCATCCCCTTCTTGTAATGCTCGAGGCAGTGAACGAAGGATGTAGTGCAGAGTGACGCTACAGGATTGACCAATGCGTAGTCTGTTGGAAAAGATGGACGCTGCAGTTTCGTGTACGTTGGCTCGCCTCACTGGGTGGCTCCCCATGGAGGGAGGGACGTTAACTTAACGTTAGATTCTCTCGAATTCCCAAAGCGTACGTCGACGGTCATCTCGCACTATTTCTCTCCTGTCGGCCGTGACATTTATGAAATAACTCCAGTACCACCAAATCGGGGAGTGTAGTAATTTACATAGCCTCCAGTGGGATGCCTTCTCGCGACAATTTTCTCCCAATCTCCTAGTGCTGAGGCTGATGCTCGCATGCCACCATTACTATCGTGACCCAAGAAAACCATGGCATGTTCGTTGTAAAAGCCGTTGTACAAGCCATCCTTACGGCATAGCCAGCAGTTTCTGCCGTCTTTCCTGCCTCTAGCTTCTTCGACTATTCCACTTTAGTTCTGCCCAAGGACTAGCTCTTCCACGTCATCTGCTCGACGGTACATCGGTCTCTTGTTTGGCGGTGCGTTATCAGGTGCATTGTACTTTTCCACCAATGCAACAAGCGCGAACTTTCCCTTCTTCGACAAGGCCTCCCACGCCGCTTCAGCCTTGCAAGTGAGACAGTCCATGCTGGCACCTGCCACACCAGTAGAGCTCCTCGCAAGCAAACAAAGCGACAGACTGCTGTTAGCCCGCTGCACCCCCTGTAGCACGCCCAAGAAGTCTGCCCTTGATACTTCATCGATGTTCCATGCCCATAGTTTTCCATTTTCATCACACTGCCTCTTCCCTAGCTCCTTACTCTCTTCACAATCGCCTAGCAGTTGTTGAGTCGTGCGATTTGATCCTACGAAGACTTTGCGATGAGAAGAAATTCCGCACCTCTCAGCGTATTCTAGAATACTAGTGTAGACTTTGAATATCTCTCCCTTGCGGGTAGCACGTGATCCTGCACCTAGCGGTGCAAATCGACCATTCCCCGTTCCACTAGTGAAAGGGAACATAGGTGTACTCCCAGATTGGTGCGGTTTCGTAGCTCGTTCTCTCATCAGCCTACGCATTTTCCCGTCGCGGTACGTAAATTTGAGTGGTCCCCTAGCTATTGGAGCGGCTCGATTGCTCAGACGATCCAGGAGCATTGCGCTCGGAACTGGTGGGGGAGGAGGGTCCAAACTCGAGACTCCAGTCGCGGCCTGCGCCGTCGGTTGCTGATCTGCGTCTGGGAAGGAAGGATAAGACTGTTCGTCAGCAAGGGACCGGGCATCCTGCCGTTCCGCTTGAAGATGTTCGGCCTCTTCGTTCAAGCTAGCATCCGCACGAATGTTGTTAACTTCGCTGGAGTTAGCAACGGGGTCGGTGCCTGTAGCTTGAGGATCTGTAGGACCCGGCCACTGAGTTCGGCGTCGGAGCGAAGCTGGGTCCACTGGATGTGGAAGCTGCTTGTCATACCCTATTGTGTCGCTGGCTTTCTGGCTCTGCTCCTGTGCAGCTTCCAGATCGGTCACTCGCTCTTGGCGATGTGATTCTGTTGCGTTGGCCGATGAGCCAGGGAAGCGTTCCGCCCCTTGATGATCTCGTTGTCCCGGATGTAATCTAGGAAGCATCTCATTATAAGGCTGCGGTGCGGTGCTTCCACCATCGCTCTGCTCGCACATGGATTCCTCTACACGCACTCGCTCAGTTTCCTCTTCGTCCCGATTAGCCCGGCCTCCCATAAGCTCATCGAAGTCATTGAGCAGCTCAGACTCCATGACTACCGAGGGTTGGTCATAGCGCTCTGACGCTTGGTTGGCGTCCTGGTCGTGGATCGTCTGATCGTTCGCTCGATCGCTATCCTCAGTTTGCTCCGCGCGTTCCCACTCGGATATTGGAGAAATTCCACGAGGCCACTGTGTCTTGCGTCTTCCTAAGGGGTGCTTTGCTCCATGACCACGTGGGAGAACATCTGGTCGCTTAGGGGACATTCCTGGAGCACTCCTCTTGACTTGTCGCGATAACTTGCGATTGTGGAGTCGAAGTGATGTGATCTCCTGTTTCTGACTCATTACCAGGTTTGCTAGCTGCTGGGACTTTTGAGCACTGCCAGCAGCAACATGACCCAGCCGCAACATCTCAGATTCTAGGTGAAGTCGTTGGATCTCCCTTTGACGCCGTTCTAGTTCCTGTTCTTGCTCCGTAATGGCACCACGATCGATCGATCCTACATCGATACGCACGCGTTCCGCATGTTCTCCTTCTCCTTCTTCTTGTCCTTGTGATCTACCTCCTATGAGGTTGTCGGGATCTTCATGGTCGTCTGGGAACGGCGGCCGCGTTTCGAGACCGTAGTCTTCCGTCTGTTCTCCGTTGTGTATCAGCGGCATACCATCGGGGGTTCTTGTAGAGTCGTCAGCTTCTTGTTCAACGCGAGGACCTTCATTCATCTGTAACTGTTCGTGTTCTTGTTGCTCCTCGTGGCTATCATCAATTGGAGGTGGAACTTCCTCGGATGCGGGATCGGGGAGGTCGAACTGTTCCCTTAGTCGACAATCTGTAATGACACGTCCGGGATCTTCCAAATTCGCGGGTGGGTGCTTTTCCCAGAAGGAGAAAACAACGTCCCTTACAACGGCAAATGGAGAAGGGTATGTTGCACAAGGCTGCGTCCGGAGCTGATATACGTTCACAAGAGAGAGGAATTTGCAGCCTTGATCAAAATTGGCACCAGACGGACGGTTGCAGCGCGCTTTGATCGGGATGTCAGCGTCATCACGACTATGAAGAGGAAACTCCGATGGCGTCGGCTGCGACCGCGTCTGGACCCCGTACATTTCGAGCAACAGATCAATCTCATCAGTTCGAAACCCGCGGGCTGCTGCGAAGGACGCCAACTCTGCGAGTTTTGCCTCACTTCTTGTACGAACAGCAGGCTTCTGACAGCCACGATCTTTTTTCAAATTAGCGGAAGGAAGGTCTGAGAGTTCCATATATTCGTGCATGGTGTAGAGCCAGAGATCGATATAGTTTGGCCCAAAGTATTTATCATCGAGCTTGAAAGAAGCATGGCACTCTGCCCGCAATGTCCGGTGCTTTGTGGGAAACAGGTCGCGCATAGGTCTGTAGCAGACTTCCAGATACATAGCATCGGCCAAGAATGATTGGAACGTCAGAATTCTCTCGGACTGCCTTGCTCTTCTCTCGAGACTTAGTCGACTTGCAGGATCGTGCACCTGGGGAAAAATCTGGAAGGTGGACATCGCAGTGTGGATCCTGCGTACATCTCGGGACGAATGTGCGGGCATCAGGACGTGAAGAGTCCTCACTGTCTTGATGTCGAGGAGGTGGGGTGCAACATCTGAAGCAAGGATGTAAGTCCAGGTTCGATGGATAGATTCGAGGTAGCAGCAGAGCTCCTGCGTCCTGTCAGCACCGATCGCACGCTAGTCTTCACATTAAGCACACAGACCTCACAGCAACGCATAGGGAGTATACGATTAAAAGACCCCAGTAGGAAGCCATCCCAAAGGCCGGCGAACGGCAGCAACTCTTTTAATGCTGCAAAGAATTTGCCGTCTGCATACTTCTGAAGCTCTTTCACAGACCTTCGTTTCCGTTTCGTCAAAGCGGCCAACCAGCTAGAAGCTGAACGCCGATCCTGCCGGTTCGCAGCATCGACATAGTATCGGAAGATGTCGCCATCAGAAAACTTCTGTGCATTGGAGTACTTGTACCGAAGGTGTTCTCGTGCGCAAAGAGGAATGCCTAGAGACCTCGGTAAGAAAACGCCTGACGAGAAGGGATTATTTGCTGACCAGTATCGAAGACTTTCACCGTCCACCACTGATCAACGGGAAGGAGGAACTTCCGTGCTGCATGAACACGGTGCTTGCCGTGGAGTGAGGTCAATGTGATGGCACTCGGGAAGAGCAACAGCTCGGCTTCCACAGAAGTTCGGTGGAGGATCCGGGAAGGGGAGCCTTCGTGCGCGAGCGCGGCGGCAAGAGTGTCTTTGTCGACTAAGACGGGAATGGAGTGACCAGGCTCCTCACGTTGACAGCCTTGCAGCTTGAAAATACCTAATAGTCTTTCCACATTTCGGTCGTCTAAATCTCGGCCAGAGTCGAATGTAATGTGGTCTAGTCGGACGCGGGCGAATCCTTTGAAGTAACGCTCGATTTGAGTGTGTACTTCCGCCATTGTGCATCCTGGGAATGATGCTCAGCGACGGGAGGTACTGTTCTTAACACAGGCAATGCAGCGCTTGGAGCAGGCAAGGCGGCGCTTGGAGACACCTTGGGCGCTTCGCCTTCCGGCGATCCCCTGCCGCCGGGCATCACAAAGCCCTAGAGCACTATGCCCGGGGGCGAGACTGTGTCGCCGGGCATCCTAACGCCCTGAAGCATTTTGCCCGAGGGCTTTGTGATACCCGGCGGCACGGTGATGCCCTGGGGCACGCAGCAATAGGGCACGTTCGTGTCGTGAGGCATTATAAAGCCCCAGTGCATGGCGGTGCCCTACTGCTTTGTGCCTTGGGGCTCACCTTGCCCTCCTGCCCTGGAGTGCCATACTGCATCGGCGTGCCTTACTGCTTTCTGCCATACTGCCTCGCTCCACCTTGTGGCATTTCTCTGCCTTGGGGCCCGTCTCCACATTGCAGAAGTTGACATAACGCCAACCCTGATTTCTACGTGCTAAAGGCACATTGCCTTCATGAATGATTAAGTTACATATCACGTTCAAGTATTACCAAGCTATTTCATCGCTCAGATTTGCCGCTCCTCAAGAATGCACGAACTGTTCAGGTCGACAGGGGGTAAGTAAATTATACAATTTACGGAATAGCGAATACTCTAAGTCCGTCCACCTAGCCCGTAAGTCTGTTAGCGATGTCACTCGCATATGCAGGAGTACAACAATTCTGATATGTCTGCTCCAAGAGCCCACTAGGCATGATCCTGCCACTGTTATAAATCCTGACAGCACGATAGTACTTGGAAACATCAGCGTGCCCTTGTTCCTGCAAAATTTGAGCTAATCCGTCACCCGCAGGAGTGCCCTCGGTTCCGTCTGAAACCATCTGGAAAATGCTGCTATCCGGGCAAGGTACCTGAATTCCCTGGCTTTGGAAACCCAAGCTACCATTGACCACGCTGTTGCTATTGCAAGTCCCGGATCTGTCGCAGTGTTAGCAATGTCTTTATGTTTACCCTGGGAACGTACCCTGGTGACTCTGCATCAAGCCGGGGTTAGGATGATCTCCCATTGTAGACACAACGCGAACACAACCCGTAGATTCTTGCATGATAATTGCCAATATGAAACGGGGATCAATAGAGCTCCTCTGACCAATAGTCACAATTGCGGCCTTCAAATCGGTCATTTCCTCTTCTGAGTTATTGGGGACTCCCCAGTTGGCGCAGGATGATTGCATTGCTTCATGGTTGATTTCGAACCTGTCCTTAGTCAGCGGCGCGTTGAACGGCATTTACTGGAGCGTACATTTTCTCGAAGTCTATCCAGCCATCTATGTTAGGCCAGCCTTGGGCCGCTGACCCATCTCCATAATAAGCTGAGTAAGACCCTTCGTAGACTACCTTTGGCAGGCTGGCAGAGACTGCTGGTGACTAAGCAGAGCTTGTGGTCGCTACTGAATTGCACACAGACCCGATCTCAGAAATGGTGGAGTAGCACTCGACGGTGGGTGATGTGCTGAAGGAAGACGTTGTCAGCTGGTCTGGGATGAGGAATTCATCCTCGCAGGTCCACGTTCCTCGAGGCATCTCCTGCCAAATTCCAGAGGCACAAATTAGAAAACTTTCAGTGTTTGCCACGGTTTGACAATGGCCCTCCTCAGAGCATGGCTGATTTGAATGTGTAGCCTCTATTCCGAGCAAGAGCAACCATGTAGTGATGACAAGTGTATACATGGCCATCGAGGGATCAGATTACGATTTCGGATTCAGAGTCCTGCCATCCTCAATCTTATGAGGGACATTTTGAAAAACCTCTGGCCTAGCATGACCCTTTGTCCGATATCTTGACCCCCCCCCCCGGCTTTTCTTCGGGGGGTGGGGTCTTTCTCCCGCTCTACCATCCTCTGGCCTGTTGGCCGCAGAGTTCTTTGCGCTCGGATTCACTCTGGGGCGTTAACAACTCGAAGCGCGCGGCTAGAATGGCTTCGGGGGATAGTAGTCTGGAGACCTCGGGGAAAGATGGGTAAGAGGTAACCTTCTGTCTAGAACAGGATCCAGGATCCATCACCGCACAACATGCGTCTGTCAGCACTACTCTCGTGGTACTTGTTATCCATCGACGTGACCCATGGATCACTTGACGCACCAAATCAACAGCCCCGACAGCCTTTGGTCCGGATAACATTGACACGCACTCTGACCATTACGCGTACACGAACCCGATTCGTGATGGGTAATGTCCGCACGACAATGGCGGCCTCGACTCACGTTGCGCACATCCATAACAAGAAGGAAGAGTAAATTTGGCAGAATGCTCAGGTCAGGCACTGAACACAAACCTGCTGCCTCGCGCGTTCTTACTCTAATCACTAGTTAGTAGGCTATCAAAACTGATCTCTCTTGGCATCTCGGATAATATTGATTCCATGTCTCCGTAAGGTGAACGAGGAGGCGAGAATGGTTCAAGGACCCCATAGAGCTTCGAATTTGTTTCGCATTGTATTATTACATAGCATACGAGCGATGAATTATCAATCGATCAAAGAAAACGCAAGAATGCCAAGAATCCTCATGCTTGTCGCTTTTGGCGGTGACGTCGTTTCTTGCCCGTGCGCGTCCGCGATGTTGCTTGCAATCGTTGAAGAGAAGCAGACAATTCCTGTATCTCTGCGTCCTTGCTTTCGAGCAAGCTCTCACTCTGCCAGCGTAACGTCTCGAACTGCTCGAGAGCTTGTACCGTTTCGTCTCGAGACACACTCAATTCTTGCTCGAGACGAGAGTTGATTCGCTCGGCTTGAACACAATATAGTCGTGACTCCGCAAGCGCTTGACGGGCTTTTGCTCCCGCGAGCCGCGAGGTTGCTAACTTGTCTTCGGATTTCTCTATCATAGAGATCACAGCCTCTGATATGGTGGCCAGTGACTTCGCCAAATCCCTTTCGACGGTAGCATGCACAGCTTGAGCCCGCAGCTCACTGATCAGCCGATCTCTCTCTACACTAGTCGCAGCTAATTCGATATGGGACTTCTGCAATTCATGATAATTGGCTTCGAGGATGGTGTAGTTCCTGAGCTTCGACCAGAAAGCTTGGAGAACAGCAGACTGTGCTTCTCGTTCGCCTCCGTCCAAGATCGCGTTTCGATGGAGATGTTGAAGCAGCCAGAGATCGCTACTGGATGTTGAGACGGCGTCCCAAGAGGAAGGATTATCGTTTCTAGACGGCGTTGTGTTTTCCTGTGACATCTTGCTCAACCTGGTACTTGGTCGGAGGTGAGCTTCAGTCGCGCCTGTACTAATTTCAATGCTCTGGTAGATCAGTGCCTACTTATAGGTATTACTGACGAGTGTACAACCGAAAGGTACACACAGACGAGAAAGGCCATGTGACTTCCGCCAGCGACGCTCCCATCACAGATAAACGCAGTTTTGCCGCCTTCTGCGAGTTGGAACTAACTTTCCGCACGTGCATAGTCGCCGGAGCACAACCGCTGCAGCACAGCCGCTGCAGCATAGCCGATGCAGCATAGCCGCCGGAGCATAGCCGCCGGAGCATAGCCGCCGGAGCATAACCGCCGCAGCATAACCGCCGCAGAATAAACGCCGGATCTGCAGCCCGCCTTCGAGCTTATTGCTCCTGCTTGAGACTGTCTTGGTTGCGTACGCATAGAGTCCTGGCCAGACGCCAGGGATCTTGGGTGCAAGGAAGAGCAAGGATTCAGTAGGACCACAAGGATAGTCAGCCTGGCTGCGATTCTGCTGCCAGAACGGGCAGCTTCTGGGTCTACTTTCGGCGGCAGCACCACATGCATAAAGTGCATAAAGCCGGCTACACCTGCCCGGCGGGAACGTCAGCGGGGGTGCCTTTCTGCAAGGCATCCGCAAACCCAACAGGGGTGTATTCGTCTCCCGCGTCTAAGATCTGTAACGCGGCACAATGGCTCTATATATATCGCGATATTGGCGCCTGCTCGCTCCTCAGATGCCTTCATTCTTGATATCTTCGTGCCATGGCGGGCGATCGGCAGCGCGACAGAGATTGGGGTGCAGTCATCCATCAATTCCAACGACACGGGCGCCACCTCGAGCCATATGCTCGCACCACGCAAAGTAGCGTGGAGCACATGCGCAAGAGATGGCAGAGGTATGTCTTGCGTCTGTACACTTCGACACATATGCACAGCTTCTGAACTGGTCGTCATCTTAGTTTCTGCCTCGAGGCGACCCTTGGCGACCCGGTGGAAGTGCTCCATAAAGTGGAAGCAGCACAGCTCAAGGCTTTCTTTCTATGGATGATCGAGAACGCTGAACGAACGGCGCCACAGGCTGGAACTCTCAGGCAATACTTCCGGGTCCTGAAGATGATCTACAAGCGAGACACCAGCGCAATGCTAGACGAAGAACTGGTAGCCGACGTGAATGCGGTTAGTGACCGTTAGACTATTTTGCGTGAATGATTGACTGAGACCGAAAGTTCATTCAATACCATGCCGAAGGCAAGAGGGAGACCTTGCATCGCCCCAAACCGGTGCCTTCGGGAGCGGACTTTGTGAAAATGCTTCACTTCCTTTATGCAGGAGATACGACCATATACCCTGACGAGCGGCAACGAGTCCAGCAAGGGTTTCTTATGATCATCCACGCATCCAGCGGCCTACGCCCGAGTTCAACGACCCAGTCGAGCAAAGGACGGCGAAGGGGAGGTCTTGATGACAACGTGGAAGAGGTCGAGGATGTTGCGAAACTCCGGTATCGTGACTTGGCGCTCTTGATCAGCGAGGACGAACACGGACGTACAAGATCTGCAGTGCAGGCGACTTTCCAATACTTCAAAGGAGGCAATCGACGGCCGCAACGGTTCGTTGTCCGAGACGATGTTTGCAAAAGGGATGAATTACTGATGGCGAGATAGGAAAACTTTTACGTGGCCCGACCAAGCGGATACACTGACATGTCCGGTCGCTCATTTAGCCGCGCTTGCGCTTCATGACGAAGCCTTCCAGTCGTCTTCGCTCAACAGTGCCAGCACATTGTTCTCTCTGACCGCTCCCAGCGGGAGGCAAATGATCACTGTTCCATGGCGCGACGATATATTAGACGTACCGATCTTGCGATCATCGAATCACGTAAGATCTGGCGTCGAAGTGCAAAGTGGGGTCACTGCGAAGCGTCTGAAAAGTCTTGGAGAAAAGATGGGCTACCCGGAGACCGTGACCTGGTACTGGCTCCGTCGTCTTGTCCTCAATTCTGTAGACGGTTCGTATGCTTTTGCGCGTCGAAGCAATCCACACTTCACTGACGCGACTGCAGGATCCGGCTCCGAAGAGATGCGCAATCAGGTAGCAGGTCATCTAGACAGCCGTACCTACAGGAACAACTATCAAGATCAACGTATCACTTTGGATGTCTCTGGCCTCGTGCGGGGACAAGCGACCGAAGACACGCTTATTCGCAAGCTGAACGACATCGGCACGATTGCTGATCCGGATGCGAACGCAGCGCTGCCGCCGCAAGCACTTGAGCACATTGCATCGCTACCAGACGTCGCCGACCTGAAATCCGAACATCTTCGTCTTTTGAAAGTTCTTCGAGACAATTACGGTAGTATCACGAAGGCACCGGCATCTGAAGAGTTGGTACACGATTATACTCGAGCAAAGACAGCATATCGCACGAGGAAAGAGTTACACAAGGCTCGAATGCGGTCTAAGATGCGTAAGGACTTCTTCACTCAGAAGAACGCTGCACTTATCGAAGCACAGTTCGACGCAGGAGAAAAACAGTCTGTGGTACAGATAGGGCGAGACGCGTCCACGCTGTTCATCCCGGAAAGGATCGCGCTGACAAAACTTACCGGCTGTGAAGATATGAGGGACCCTTCCCTACGCGCCCAACGTGCAGTTGCGGTGCAGGCCATGGCGAATTTATGTTCTCGAGCAGAATTGAAAAGAAAGTCTTTGCAGCCGAAGATCCGCCTATGTAAGGCATCGACGCCGGATCCGGAAGACTCGTATACGGACGACCTGTTCCCTAAAAGGTGCCATCGCCTACAATGCCTCTTTTGCATCGGAGACGAACGACTACACTTCAAAGATCGCACAAGGATCTTCAGCCAGCAGTACAGTCTCGGGAGACACGTCGAGAATCACATCAAGGCGCTCAAGGCTAGCAGTGGAATCTTATGTCCTCATCCCCAATGTAAGGCCACGGGCACAACCCTGAACGACGTGCAGCATCTCAAGAATCACGCGCAGAGAGAACATTGTATCCGACTGCAGTGCAAATAGAACTGAATGAGAGATTCAAAGGCACCTATCTGGTAGAAGCAAATCGTTGTCATGATTAAGACTCTAGGTCGTGCTAGGCACAGTTCAGATCGTACGCCAGAAGTCGTAAAAGAAACGCACCACAAGATCCCAATCCCGACGAAGTGAAGAGGCTCCGTCAGACTTAAGAGTCACCGCGACTGCGGTACTTGCTGCTGTTCCAGAGCAGTCGGTTCCCATGATCGGTACCGTGCGCCGCGAATTGATCTTCAACCCTTGCGGCATTGTCGGAGCCAATGCAGTGGCATGGTAAACCCCCAAGATCCGATTTGCTGTCGGCTCGTGTCTTATCCGGGAGAGCCTTTCCTCCCATGACTTTTTCAAGCTTCCGTCTTGGTCGTATAGCTGAAGCTCACTCACAACTTGCTTCCAAGCTTGCATAACTTCCTCCACTTCTTTCGCCGACCTCTTGAACCATTCGTAATGTGTGCGACCGCAGCTGCTGCATAGAATGATCTGATGTCTCTCTCGGCTCATCTCTAAGTAGATGAGTCTCTCTACTCGTTTAGCCTGTGGGACCGCAATCGAACAGACTAATGTCGCACCCGTGTGGCAGCTCTGCCAGTGTTGCAGACGCTCTCGAACGTTTTTGCTTACACCAATCTTGATGTACCCCGGGGCTGCAGGCCAGCAGAACGCATAGACGTTGCCTGGTTGCATATCGGGCTTGGAAAGATCGGATGTCAATACACTTTTGAGATTGTCTTTTGGCTTTGAAGGATACGGTACAAACAAGGCGGAGTCAAACTCCAGATCCTCCTCTGCTTGCACCAGGCTTCCAGCTCTTCGTGGTCGAAGACAATAGCGTGGCTTATCCGTCTCTGCAGATGTTGCAACGACTGCGCGCTGGGATTGTCGGATCGGAGTGGTTGTGCCCGTGACTCCCTGGATGGCTTGAGCGTATCTCCCTACCTGGCGGTCGAGAGCCTGGCAGTCCGCCTCGAGTTTCTGTCGATGGTACTCGCCACAACACCGCAAGAGGACAAATCTCCGCAACAGACTTTCCTTCTGTAGACCGGTCTCCATCCGCTGGATCTCAATTACTAAGCTCGCAATCTCTTGACCTTCTTGAAAATCTATGGGAAGGTCGCATTGCCTGTGTTTAGGAGAAGGGGCAATGCATCGATTATCATGAATGTCCACCCGATAATCTGAAGCTTTTGAGTATGAGTGAGGCGACGGAAGGAGGTGAGGCATGTTGATTTTAGCAGGAGCTGAGCTGCGCTGCGATTGCGACGAGGAAGCATTGGGAGAATCGTGCATAGCAGGGCTCGTGTATTTCAGAGGGCGAGAAAGATGGTCGCAGATGTGGAGCACCAGTCGCGTGATCGCAAAGCCACCGATGACAAATAATTACTAGAAGTCTTCCCCACCACTCGCACAGACACACCACGCGCACAGTAACCTTTTGCAGCAGCTTCACCGAAAAGTGACTTATAGATGTTGTGGCCAAAATGGCCATCGCGATAATGAGCTTGATTACAAGACTGATGTTCCTTGGGATGATCAATCTACTCAAGGGCTTTCCAACGCACTGCTGGTCAACAGAGAAAGTCTTGTAATGAACGAGATATAGTGGATAATCCATAAGTCACTTTTTGGTGAAGCTGCTGCAAAAAGTGACTGTGCGCGTGGTGTGTCTGTGCGAGTGGTGGGGAAGACTTCTAAGCCGGCTGCATGAATGTCTTGCCTCTCGGGCTAAGGGTCCAAGAAGCGTTATCTTTTCTTGTTGGAGCTGCCGCCCGAGCGCCAATAGAGTGTGGGATATCGCATCGATAGCATCTGGTCTCGATTCTCTCCATTCTGAACTCCATCTCCTCATAACATTAAGGAGATGTGAAGGTGGATCTTACAAGCATGAACCTATGATAGGCACAGATAGCGTACGGAATTACAGCCGCTGGGCCCCGCTGGAATGATCCATGAATGCCCTTCTACGTACTGGCACTCGTTCTTGCAGCCCAAGCTTGGAGGCATACTGTATATAAATCCATTGGCCTCAGGCTGCACTGCTTGACTCGAAAGTAAAGATGTGCTTCGAGGACTGGGATGCGCCGAGAAGGAGACCGATATCGAGAAGAGCAGGCGAGTAATTCTGCGTCCAGTGACAAACAACGCGAAGGATCCACAACTAGGAGGATGCAGGTCGAACGTGCGGTATAGTTCGGAATAGAGAGTATGCATATCAGCGCTCCATTGGGCTGTACGTACTTTATATGAGCTTGTGGTCGTTTGTTGACCACAAGCATACTAGAAAACTGCCATTCGTCGCCTGTCGACTATAATCAGTCTGCAAACGCAGATCAAACCGATATATTCTTCTCAAAAAGCCACTCCCTACATATCTAGCCACTATAGAAGAATCAGATGAAATTATATCGCAACAGGCTTTCGGAGAGAATCTCTGTTGCGAAACATGATACCGTTAGTGCAGGTGAATGTGCCCATGATACTACTATCGTACTCCAGAAAATCGAGCGGGTCATCGGTCGGTGAAAAATCGAAAGATAGCCCGCATTGGCGGAGCAAACGAGATACATCGCGGTGAAGAGAAGGTCGCATGTCGAATGAGCGATCAGCTTCTTCAGCACTTCCGTCGTTTGCATGCGAGGGTGAGTCACGGATGTGCTGCTGCAGCGCCTGCTCTGTGTCGAAGGCTCGATCGCACTCTTCGCAGTCGAATGTGATTGAGTGTACTGTACCGGTGAGTCGCGGATGTGCTGCTGCAGCGCCTGAACCGTGTCGAATAGACGATCGCAACTTTCGCAGATCAAAGGCATCCTAGCGTACTAACGAGGATCCCCGGATTGAACCCTCGTTCTATCTGAAGAGTGCGCTCAGAAGGAGTATAGCGTGGAGTGCGGAGCGATCGCGGATCGTTGTCGCCTTGGGCTTTTATGATTTGTATCAAAGGGCATTCCTGTACTGTACTCGATGTCGCTCAGCTGACCAGAATATGCATGATGCATGGCCAGCTCACATTGCGTCGCAGACTGGGCACTGCCTTGCGCACACTGTTTGAACGATAGCATGTGCATCGCTACAGCCTACACGTCAAGCGTACGTGGAAAGATTCATGAATTTGGTGGGTGTGCTAACTAGCCCTTTCATTGGTAGCGCTTGTTGGAGGTATTAGTGGCTCGGGAAATGGCGCAAGAACTGCTTATTTTGACCAGAGTAAGCACAAGGCCTTGATTAGTAGAGAGCTTCACCGGTTTAGGTGGGTCCGCAGGTAGCGGTTTACCAGCATTGTTTGCACTCACTCCTATCACTCTATCTAGCCCAATAATATCATATCGCAGCCTCGACAGTCTATTGCCATGCTAGAAGACTCGTTTTCCGAATTGAAGATCTTAGGCGCCTGGGATGGCAGCAGGCTGATACAGTACTGCAGTATTAGTTGTCTGCGTCTAATATCGAAGTGTCAGTGTGACATCCTGCATACTCCGGCCTAATGCATGCCATCGCTCATGGGCTGGACAGCTCATTGTGAGCTGCAATCCTGCCTTTTCGCAGGTAGCCGCGGCGTAACAGCTCGTATCGCGGCCTTGTGGAGGACAATCGATGCAGCGGCGTTGCAGACGACTGTACATGTATACTGCATTACAGAGTACCCGCCGACCTCTAATCACGAGAATTCGAACCAAGGAAGATACACCGTTAGATGACTAAAAGGGTTGAAGGGCAATACATTAAGAGTTCTGTTAGATTTTGCACACCGTGGTGCGTATAACGTAAATAGTCTGTTGCCTCTAGGTACTTAGCGCCGGGCGGAATAAACTTCTCTCTCTCTACTACATTACATGCGGCTAGCGGGTAAACGAGGGCCGAAGTTCGGCCTTTCTCACGATGGACCAGGATGTGGGGAAATCGCCCTGCCTAATATAAATTTACTGTATGAACCGGATAACACCTCCCGTGCAACACTATTGACTATAGGTGTAAGTGCGACTAACGCGATCAGGGCGCTTGCATGTCGCCCGCGTCGCTCAGGTTCACGTGAGCCGCGACACGTCGAGGACTGGCGTGATGCGCCATGGCCAGTGAAGACCCTAGGGTGGTGCATTCCACGAGGTCGATTGGCCCCAGGACGACGGAGACTCAGCAGGCTTAATTTTATAACAGCTCCTTTATGCAAGGTGTGCTGAGCAGCGACTGTCCTGTGGGATCTCCGTCATCTGTGGCCGCCCGACCAACACCTTGAGGTGGATTCCGTCTCGTAGCGAGCTGCCAAAGTACTGTAGAACCCAGGGAGTATAGTAGGCCTTATGGAGGAGCTAGCCTCGAGGTGACCGTGACCCTAGGGTCAAGCTGACCTTATGGCGAGCTGGCCTCGAGGTGGCTGCGACCCCGAGGCCAGGCTGACCTCATGGAAGAGCTGGCCTCGAGGTGGCCGTGACCCCAGGGTCAAGCTGACCTCATGGAAATGCACTACCCTAGGGTCTACACAGTCCTGAGGCCGCCCGACCTCGTGGAATGCACCGCCCTGGGGTCTCCGTCATCCTGTGGCCGCCCGACCTCGTGGAGTGTACCACCTTAGGGTCTTCACTGTCCTGTGGCCGCCCGACCTCGTGGAATGCATTACCCTAGGGTGTCTGAGATTGAAGTGTCTTGGCTCCACTAATTGATCATGTATAAGGCAAAGCACATCGACACGACCTGAAATCTGACGCATACATTACCAGAGAGATTCTCGACAAGCAAAAGCAGCTGGACACTTGGTAGTCGTGCGTATAAACGGCTGACGTGTCGAAAGTCCCGGTGTCGTAAGACGCGTTTGTGTCTATATCTTTCTTCCTACACCTCCTATCCTCAATAATGCTAATGCAGTCTCTATCGTTTCCTGTTCACCAGCTCGCTTCACACAACCAATATATGCCCAGGTATCCGGTCTATAGCTCGACGTATGATAATTTGCAGTTGACTAGGTAGGTCAGGTGTAAAATTAGTGCACCCGCAACCCGGAACCAACTCAGGCACCTTGAGAGTGTCCAATTTTTGTAAGAGGTCATGCACGTTAGGAAGGTGGACTGCCTTCTCAAATGGGCATAGCTCAAGTTCCTCCAGTTGCACATTCCAGGCGTGAAGATGGCCTTCACTGCAATCTGCAGATACGCTATAGAAGTCAAGAGACGCATTCCGAAGAGCCGCAACAGCACTCAGCAGAACCTGCATAGCTCTGTACTTGTAGCTGCCTACTTGAGTTAGTCTTGGAGGCTAGCAACGGGAATACGCAACTTGTTCATACCTATAGTAGCCATCGCTTTAGGCAATAGATCAGATTCTCCTCCGATCTCTGCAGCTCGAAAGGATGTAGCCGAGTGTTAACGAAGGGAAAGATATCCGTGCAGCTTGCAAACGGATAAGTTGATCGAGGTTATCCCGCGAGGCTTATATGGTGGTGAATGAGAGGGTTAGAGATCTGCTCCGAAAAGGTGACTTATGCTACGGCGACATTGTAGCTCTCTTTTGTTACACCAATAGCTAGCGAAGGTAGTGTTATACCCGCCGCCTTGTGGCAATGGCTCTCTTGTGGTACTATAATTAACATGCACTATATCAGAGTAACAAGAAACCGCTCAGATCGCTCTGGCGATTGGCACTTGGCACTTAACGGGTCGAGTTCACCACAACTAAATTACAGATCTCATCGGAGCGAAGCATCGAGAACACTTACACTCATCCTTAGTATCGAGACATTAGATCTAGCGGTCCTGCTACTCGACGGGTCTGCAGCATTTCGTGTACACAGTTTAACGTCTTTACTAGTAGTTTATGAAATTGTCGAACTGGCTATCGTTATGTAGCGACTGAATAGCTATTGCTTTTTCGCTTTCCCAATCCGTTGGAGGCTGGTCTAGGTCTCTTCCAGATAGGAGACGTTTGGCAATCCAAAAGACAACGATACCTGTATTGCCTACATCCTGAGGAACTGGAGTTTGCTGTGTTCGGAGTTAGATAGCTGGGTATCTAGGAGTAGAGGTCGACGAACTTTAGCTATGATATATGTGGAAGCCTTCTGAAGAGGGTTTCCCCATTTGTATCAAGCCACTTTTGAAGCATCTGAGGCAGTCTTAGCGGATATATGAAGGTAAATGGTACTCAGAAACTCACGGAGAAAGTAAATCTATCGGTCCCGTCTTCCCATGCACTGTCATATCGATTTATAATATGTTCTTCTTGGTCGAATACCGCTAACTGCCAGTGATGACTTGCAAAGTAAGGCAGAAGCTGGTAGCGAGAGCGATTGATATCGGCAGAGCAAATCTGAGGTGACCAGGTAGCTGTATCATCTCCTAGTATTGGCTCAGAAATCCTTATGCTTGGCCGGATGTTGAACGTTAAATGGCCATCTACGTTATTGTTCTCCAGATCGACGCGAAGACTTTCGAACAAATGATCCAAGACATCGGGTGCCAAGTCTTGAGACGGTTGCATATATTCCATCTGGGGCTTGATGAAATCGATCTTGGTGCTGAACACTGCCTCTGGCAGTCCTATCCCCTCAACTTCTTGCAGTCTTTCGTCGATAGTGTTGTGCGGAGTCGCACTAGATGCGATTGTACTTTCTTGCGGAACCACATTAATCGAGCTCCTAGCGGCAAGGACTGTACTACTCTTAGTAGATGGCAGGTTATGGGGGTTACCCAACGTTAGTATCTCAGGATTGATTGTGTCAGAACTCGAGAAGTCACAATCTCGTCCATTATGATCTGTAGGACCTGGCGGTACGTGCAACGACACTGGCAATACCTGGGATCCTTGGTGAGTATCAGGGGATAGCCATTCAGACTGGGAGCTAAGCTGCGCCCGGAACTGCAACAGGTCCTCCATCATTCTACTCGCTTTTGCCAGACAATCCGCAAGAGAATGCCGTCGACGCTGAATAGCGTCGACCAAGTGGAGGAATTTCTCGTGCGGTACATAGTTCAAACTGTAAGAGGTGCATCAGCATGTTAATGGTACACGTCACAGTTTATCAGACTACTTGATTACCTTTCATCAGTCAGCTTCGAAGGGAGTAGAAGAAGGCTACCGTATCCGAAACGTCTGATCAGTTCCGCCCAGGCCTTGCCGTTGCTCTGCCAATCATTGATTTTGACTGCGGCTTGCTCCCTGGTTTTGCTGGAGTGACAAAAAATGATGTCGATGAAACGATTTTTCACAATGGCATCCATTCGGCCTTGCTTGTGCGTGAGAGTTATCTCCCTCGTTAGCGAGATCTCTTCCGTCCACTGTAAGAATATGAGAGGACTTTCCTGAGCAAGCTTGTATGTAGTGTAGAAGTGAGCCAGCATGACCCTTTTCCAGGCTCGCGAAAGCTGTTGAGAGACGTTGTGATCCACAATTTCTCTAATGAGGCTTGGCAGTGCTTTCAGGAAGCTGGTTGGGTCCGAATGACTGACTGTTAGCAGTCCATCGGGAGCCCATGTAGCTGTGATCGAAGTTATTGAACCTTTCGCGTGATTGACAGCTTTTTGCAGCTCATTCCAGTCGATTTCAGCTGCGAATTCATCTGCCACACACGCAACAAACTGAGTCACGTCCCATCGGCCATCCTGCTGCCCATATCTCTTCTTCTTCTTCCGGCTAGAAACCAGCTGCTCCGAAGATTTTCCTCCATTCGTGTTTGTCCTATCTTCAAGTGAGTGTGTATATTTAGCGAGCCTTCTCTTTTTCCCTGCTGATTGTGTGTTCGATGGAAGCATCTGGTGGGAACCATGTGGACTTCTATCCGTTGCCGGTGCTGGCAGAGGTAACGTAGAATTCGAAGCTGGGTGTAGTCGTCGGGCCACATTATGAAGCGTTCCACAAGTTGATGGTTCCTGTGTAGGCGTTGCTCCAGGTTTGCCCTTCCAAGTCTGGTCGGTACGAGTGGCACAAGGTCGACAGGTTGTACGCTCAGTCGCATGAGGCTCTAACTGATTTGGTAACGAGGATAGGTCAACCTGTGGACCTATGCTGACGCACGAACTCGAAGTGAAATTAGTTTGCTCCGCTGTGGCCGCGGGTGGCTTGTGTTGGGAGGTTCCGCTGTAGATCACGCCGTTTTCCAGCTCCCGAAGTCTGGATATTACTAGCTCGTTTTCGTGATGCAGAACACCTGCTAGACTTGTCCTCTGACGGGCGATCTGGTCAATGCACCTATGTATGACTGCATAAGAGTCCATGAAGGGCTTTTCTCGCTACATGTCGTGCGGGGCAATGAGAACAAGTAGTCGACGTAGATTATGAGTGCATCAGACAGCCAACAGTATAGGCTTGACACAAGAGTAGTGAAGACGCTGCAACTTCGTGTATTTTTTGTTGGTTGCCAGTAGGAGCGCTTAAAATAGCAAAACATATCCAAAAATACCACAAGAATCTAGACCTAGCACGGACCTCTTCCCAAGAATGCAACTTGCCAGTCTACAGTGTCGATGCCAACCACGAGTTATGACTCAGTTGTCAGGGTCTTTGCTTCTCCCCTCCATGCAAGATTTTCGGCGCCCACCATTCACAATTGCTGTACTATGTGCGGCGATGTGATTCGCCAGAGCGTCTTCGAGCTAGCTCACCTCCCAATGTTACGGTGAAAGTGTGGATGATGCTGTACAGTACAGTGATGGTAGGGAAATATCGGTTGGCTCAAACTCTGAAGGCCGTAATTGACCCCTAACAACCGACAGTAACCTCGCATTAGGTACTGTAAGACGCGTCGCGCTTTGTAGTATTCATCAGCCGCGTTTCCCCCCCGCAACGTTCGTGATTTTGATACGTGTTAGGAAACAAAAATCTCGAAGACTGAAGATCCCACAGTGTCAGAAAAATATCGCAAGAACAGAAAAGAGCAGGCCCGCGAACGCTGAGTATCTTGTAGGAAATATCTGGTCTTTTGGCAGGCAACTCAGCACCGTCGAGAAGACGTCAGCTGACTTGCGCAGAATAGCGGTCTCGATCGCCAGACGCTGGCCAGCGGCGTGGTCTTAACGGAGAATGGAGTGCGCCCTGAAGCATTACTGTAGCCGTGAGTTTATTTGCGCTATGAGGATTTAGTAAAGCTGACGCAAATCCTGCTGTAGGCCTTTATCAAGGAAGTGCGAAGAAGAAACGCGCCCGGAACGGCTTGTCTGAGTGGGGAGATAGAGACGACGCTTCAAAAGCGTACTCGAGAAAGAACGCACTGCTCTCATACTAGCTCTACATGCGGAGGCAAGATAGCAGAGAGCTTTTGCAAAGCAATCCAACTCGTTGAAGCGCTGCCGAACGATGGTTGCGATCTCATTTAGATGCGTAGACGTTGCAACGACCTGGCAGCCTAAATGTGCACACGTTGTTAAAATAATGGAAGGTAGGCTAGAGACTGAGATTTGGGGGCGCTTTGACAGCTTCTGCGATGAAAATGCGAATTCTCAGGATTCGCTGCTTGCGCGTACTCGCCGTTGCCGGGTGGAAAAGCTTTCGGACGAGAGTAGGCCGTATTCCGGTAAGCTACAGTACTAGGGCAAAAGTCTTGGCACTTCCGAACTTCGCGACTTGACGCGTTTCTTGTCTATCATCTTCACTACTACAACTACAATGCCTCGCCGCAAGCCACTACAAGACCTTAACGTGAATATAACTTCGCGCAAAGAGCTTTCCAACGATACAAAAAGCAGATTATACGGACGTGCGCTTGCAGGGCAATCAAGCCTAAAAATTGCAGCCGAAGAACACCTCAAGCCTCGCTCAGTCTACCGTGTAATTAAGCACGCCTTAGAGCGCGGTACTACTACCAATCTACCTCGTTCTGGCAGGCCTAAGATCTACAGTCCTTAGGACGATCGTCAGGTCGTTCGGTACGCTCGCCTACACCCAAAATTCACGTACCAGGACCTGGCGCGCGAGACAGGCCTAAATCTCAGCCGAGATACCTTTAGGTCGATACTTAGGAACGCAGGCATCACCAATTGGCGAGCTAAAAGGCGTCCAGCCCTTACAGAAGAGTATGCGAGGCTACGGCTACAGCTTGCCCTAGCCAATCTAAACCTAGACTAGTCGAAAGTCATCTTCTCAGACGAGTGCTCGGTTGAGAAAGGCATTGGCAAGCAAAGGGCATAGTCCTTCGGCTACCCCTCTGAGAAATGGGACCATAATAAGGTCAACGAGTACCCAAAGGGCAAGCAAGGATCTATTATAGTTTGGGGGGCTATTTGCCTTACTTTTGGCATGTTAGAGCTCATAGTAATGGAGCGGGATTCGAACTCAGCAAATGGAGGGTATTCGTCGATATCCTACACTAATGCGCTTACCGATGGACTTCTACCTACCTATAATGGCGAGACCTATATGCAAGATAATGCCCCCGTACATACGTCTCGTTATACTACCAACTGGTTGGCTATAGAAGGCGTCTACGTGCTTCCGAATTGGCCGCCATATTCGCCAGATTTCAACCCTATCGAACATCTCTGGCCACGATTGAAAGAGAAGATCTATATACTTCACCCATGGATCCTCGATCTTACCAACAAGCAAGCTCAAGAAGACGCCCTTCGTAAGTACCTACCAGAGGCGTGGCGACTTATCGCATTAGAAGTTAACCATGGGTGTCTGAATTTGATGAAAAGCCGGCTTCAGGCCTGTATCGACGCCGGGGGTTGGCACACCTCATATTGACGCAACCATATATGCATAGCTTCAATATAGGCACCTTTAGCATTATTCAGAACCAATGAATACGTGATTTGACCTAATATTGATCGAGATCTATCGACAAGAAGTTGACCTTGTAGTTACTAATTTAGCGCCAAGACCCGGAAGTGCCATGACTTTTGCCGCAAGACTGTACGTGTCGCCTGCTCAACAACAGCTAGGCGCAGCGCTAATGCGTTACTTATCTGGACTTCAAATATCTCTCCTTCACGCAATTTTCCACACGTGTTTGGCCTCTCTTCTCGTCTGCTTCACATCCCTCCGACCAACGTTTCCTCGCAGGAGCTTCGTAACTCAGTCCCGCCAGAGGGATCTGACTCCTACCCAGGCACCGGCTGGCTCAATGAAATGAAGAGCCCGCCGAAATGGGGCTCGCCGAGACATGAGTGGAGCTGACGATGGAGCTTGGCTCGAACAGAACCGATCGAAACCTTGAAATGGAAAAGAGACGGCTGAGACAAGACCCGGAATGTGCTAACGGCAGAGGAAGAGGGAGCTGAGCACGAAATCGTTTCAAGTGAAGACACAAGACTTGTCTCCACCGGTCGGAAGGGGACATTCTCTCATACTCTGCGGGTTCACGGTCTGTCCTGAATGTGAGTTTGAAGCTTCGACACCCACATTCATCTTTTATCCTTGCAGTGAACAGCGAGTGGGGCTTGTCACACTGACAGCTCCCTCTGTACCAGAATCGGACGGGCGAGCATCAATGCGAGCGTAGACACCACCGCGCGGTGTCGAGGCGGACGACTTCCGACGAGTCGTCCAGCACCGCGGCTTCCGCCGATGACTGCCCACCCAGCCACTACAGCATGGCCCCGCTGCAGCAGCGCGGCTACCCGCCGAGCGGATACAGACATGTGCCCGCTCCGCACGCGCCGCAGCCGCCGCCGCACAGCCATGGTGGCTACCCTCCAAGCATGACCGCCACGCCTGGCTACCCGCCAGGTCCATTCCCGTTCATCTGGTATAACCATGGACGAGGAACTGGTTGCGCTTGCAGATGTGACCTTGCTATTGTACCTGCAACCCACCAGTTAGATGCGTTTGGCAAGGCACGTTGTCTGACGAATGGTATACAATAATGCGCATGCTAAGGAGCCAAGTCTGGAGTAAACCGGATGCTCGTGAGTGTATGTCTCTCAGACCCCGCACCGCCTTGTCTGCCAGTTCGAGACATCCAATAAGGGAACGAGATAGCCCTACTTGAAGGCTGGCGTGCTGCTGACATCTGGAATAGCTTTTGTATGTCTTACTCAGTGTTCTCAATCCACTGAGCCTTGGTTTCGCCCGTCCTCGTACCCAGTGCTTTCAATTCACCAAGCCTTGGTTTCGCCCGCGCTCGGTTCTTCACAGCAGTTTCAATCAACACATAAAGCCGGTTGTGCTCCCAAGTCGTTCCTTCCGGACTAAGCTGCAATCTCACTGCAAGAAAAATCAAATCCCTGCTAGTACACGAAAATGATTTCCCCCGAACGCGCCCTTTACCTCTTTCATCATGTTTTTCTCCCTCCTAAAACACCGCAAAAAAATGATCTTCAATCCGATGTTGGGCATGTCTTTTTTGATGAAGTTTATACGGCGCTCTTGGAGTTCGAAAATATTGTTTCTGGTCATGCCGGATTGTCCATTGCCCCCGTTTCTCAAATGATCTGCACGATGCGTGCCGTTCATCACGATGCTACCCACGACCTCCTCGAAGCCGAGGTTCTCAAAGCCGTCAGGAGCCTCATAAGCCAAGGTTTGATCTCTGAACTTGAGCGTTTGCTGAACTCGCTAACGAGAAGTAGGCGGCTTCATTCCCCCCTTTGTTCGAGCTCAGAATGCCGCGGTTATCATTCGTAAGACTAATGACCAGGTCTGCTTCGAGCTCTTCGAAGTATCGCCCTGTAACGAAGCAGCGATGGCTACCACGGGAAGGCTCGTTCGTCATTTTCCGGCGTCCGTGATAGAAGCCAGAGATGATGTAGCCAGGGACAGTGACTTCCAGGCACAGGTTGCCAAGACGCTGGCTCAAATGAGTCACCAAGCAGTACCAGGGCAGCAGCCGAAAGTCAAAAAAGGGGGTAGCCTACACGACGAGCTCCGTGACACTACTCACCCGGGAATGATAACGGATGTCTTCGAGGGAATCCTACCAGGTCTCGGTCGCGCCGTCTCTTCCGCCAGCATCTTGAAACATACGCGAGAGGAGATATGCTGGTCCGATGCCAAATTTCCGTGGCGTCGATCCCCAATGTGGCTGCTGGTGCGAGTCTCCCTTCAGCTCTCTTTCTGCCGACTTGCTCCATCTCCGTCGGATGGATGCTTGGTTTACAAGAAGTTCATGGTATTTTTCATGACACACATCGTCCGACACTTACCTCGCGCGCAGCTCCCGAGTGAGATCCTCTAAGCCATGCATGCCAAGATCTCACGTCGCCTGCTCAAACTTCCGGAAAATGACTTCGACTTGACCGCCACAGTGGATCGAGTTGTCGGCGAAAGTCACAGAGATGTCGCCGAGCGCTGGGCCACGAGACAAGCCATCGACAAGCGCGACTTGGAACTGGCGTCGCTCCCTACGCTAAATTTCGGGCAGGACTGCGTCTTACGACTCCCCGACGTCAAACCATTTATTTGCGCCGCTCTTGAAGATGGTGGGAAGCAATCTCAGCCGGATGTACTTCCTAGATCAAGTTTGGCGATATTCACGACTCGCACCCTCCCTGATCTTCGCTTTGGAGACGAGTCCGGCAGCGCTCTCGAGGGACTCCACGCTTTCGAAAAGTGGGTCGCAGCGAATCTATCACGCTGGCAGGAAGAAAACTCGACATCCGATGCCTGTGCAAGATTGGGTCAACTCCTCCAGATATACCATCGTCGAGCAGTGCGGGAGTACGAGGGCGACCCCGAGGCCATTTCGGTCATATCCTGGTCTTGTTCGAGCTCTGGAGGGCGTGTGACCAGACTGTCATAGCCGTAAACCCCCTTCTCGAGGAGTATGACCCTGGCGTTCCGAGACACTTGCTCCAGAACCTTTTGCTACCTTTCCAAGATCAGATGAGACGACTGGATGAGATCGAGTCGTACCTTCAGCGCCGCGCGCGAAGCCGCTTGCCGACCTCCTTGCTTCATGACAATCATCATGCCGACAGCTTTTCAGCAAGATCTTTCGATCAGTCGGCCAAACATCAGCAGCTTCGTGAGGAGATAGAGCGGTGGGCAGCCACCACGAAACAAAGCAAAGTATGACAGTTTGATGCGGCTTCATCTTGAGTTTGCCGCCTGCGACTACCACGAAGAAGAGGTATACGGCTTCGGTACCAGCTGGTCTGATTCACGACACTCCCCATCCTGTCAAAAGTGTCGGTACCGTACAGAAGCGTCCAATCTCCAGATCAAAGTTCACGAGTGGCCCCTACCGGCGCATGTGGCCGAACTGAAGACGTTGATATTCGAGCTTTTGGTCCCGCAGTGGTATAGCCTCTGGCGAGACACACTCGTCTATCTACGGCACGATGCGCTCGGGGTCGTGTACGATCAAGTCACGCAGCCCAAGTCTATGCACTGTTTGTCACAGGACCCTCATCTTGCAAATAGATTCTACACCGGGCATCGAGGCCGGATCAGTCTGCTGTCGCAGACCAAGCCGCACGTCGGAACACACAGGAAGGGGAGAGAGCTCTCGACCAGCACGGAGGACGACATTTGTCTGTCCACGGGTCTGCGGTATTGCTACTTTGATAGTACCGCTGGTTGCTTCGTAGCCGCCAGCCACGAGACGGACACGATCCCGCAAGCGTGCACTTATCAGCTGCCCCTCCAGTCTAATGCTCTACAGAAATTCATCTGGCGTCCTGCCGCGGAACCACAGGGACCTTCCCCGAACACGGTGATTGCTGGCTAGGCGGATTGCCCGGCCCATCTTTCGCTTACCGAGTATAAAGATCTCTGCAGCATCCCTCTCGGCATTGAACTTCAATGGTGGGACATCGCTACACAGCTCATGGCGCCGACGATCAACTTCCAAAGGGTAGAGACGCTCCTCGTGGTACTGCAGTGCGTCTACCAGGCCGGACTGAACTCCGAGGAGGCCCAACACTGCGAAGCGGGCATCGAATGGTCGGCGACGTGCAATTTTGTGAGGTGCTCCTCCGAGCTCTCGAAGTGGCTTTGCAGAGAATCAAGGAGAATTGGGAGTGTCTGCAAAGTCTCGAGGTTCTCGTGGCCATTGCCCGTCGTCTGCTCTCTTTGACCTCGTCGGAAGACATCCGCTACGGCTGCTTGGCCTACCTCGTGGCGGCCCGTGAGACCGCGAGCGCTGGGTAATGGAGTTGCAATCAAAGTGTCAGGCCGCACAGCATCAAGCGGATCGAGACGAGTCTCGCGAGCGGCTCGTGCAGGCCGCGCTCGTCTGCACGAGTTCTTTCGATGTGGACGCTCGGTTTCAGGCCCAGACCCTGGCACCCATGAAGATGGCCTCGATCTTGATACAATGTAGTGTCATCATTTACCATGGCCACCATGCCCTCGACCGTCTCAAGGCAGGTCGAACGGCCTCTTTGCGTCTTCGTCATCAGCGTCTGCTTCATGACGTCCATGGAATTTTGGCTGAGAATCACGGCGCCTTAAACGATGCGGTACAGGCGACATGTGTGTCGTACCGACCCGGGAGGGATTGGGAATTGGTACAGGGCACTACCCACTGGGTGGTATCATCCTTCCTGCCCATCGGTGCCCGCACGAATTCCAAGGTACACCTCGACCTCCTCACGGGCGATCTCCTAATCGATGGCTCCCCCTTCGATCGCCTGCCTCGGCAGTACGAAAAGTACACCTTCTATCGTGGTCTGTTTGGCCGGTCCACGATCGAAGTCGTGCCGACCAGCTCTCCCGGCATAAAGTTTGCTAGCAAGGACCGGTATCGAGGATACGAGTTGGGGTTTGGTATGTGCTATGCAGACCAGAGATCAGCCCCAGATATGGTCGTCCGCGCCACCGTCGACAGTAAAACATACTTACTCTTACCCTCTCGATTATTTCGGGGCGTCGTCCCCGATCCTCTGGTAGACGACTTCTTCCATTGGTATGATGGGAGTCGCCATGTGGTGGATTTCCGCCCGCGTGCCGACCCCTGGACCCGCGGCTCTTCTGGGCAATGGATCCTGCGAATTCGGGACGATGACTCCGAGTGGCAGCTATTCCGGGCCAAAGACCAGGCGGTCTTGGTCGGATTGAAGGCTGAGACTGCACAGAGGCTGTCTCGTGTCTTCTCGCCGCTCGCACAGCCGTCCCGCATTCACACCCTCTTCATACCCTCCGCTACCTGCGTGATGATCGAATTTCCTGACCTCCATCTCGGCTTCTCTCTTCCCAAAGGCAGTACCCGACTTCAATCCCGTCAACTTCGCGAATTGTTCGTGGATGAAGACCAACAGATAGGGACGCTGATCGGATTCCGCAACAAAATTGCGCTTAGGGACGACCATGGGTCGCAACGGGTGATCTTGACCGTGGAAGGTCGCGTGACTCTTAGCCACGATTCGGAGACACCGCGACATCGCGCCGCCCAAGGAGGGGTCAACGCCGACGTGGACCTCACGCAGGTCTCCCGGGTCCATGCGTACCACGTAGATCCCCGCCTCGGGCGGCTGGTCGGAAACGGGAGCCTTGAGAGCAGGTTGTGGTTGACGTATATGCACGCGATCACTTCCTCCTGCCTCCAGGATCCTCTGACGGGCAAGACCGGCACCGAACAGGCCCTGTCTATCCTCCAATCCGCCGCAGTCAGGTCCTTCGCCCAGCTCACGCAACAGAACGCCGATCTCCTGGAGCTCATTGCAGGCTTGACACCGAAAAGGGCGTTCTACCCCGATCATGAGCGAGTCATGCAGACCATAGCCTGGTCGTCCGCCCTCGGTTTCCTTGCACAACATGGTTCCTTCTACAAGTCCGTGATGTCGATATTTAGTCAAGCCCGGAGGTCTCAGATGTTCGATACTGGTTCGGTTGTGCGAATTCCCACGCTGTCCGATGTCGAACCAAATTTGCTCGAGCGTGACTGCATGCGCTCGTCGTCCTTTCGCGTGTCCGGATTTGGCGCCGAGGACTTTCGCTCCGACTGGGACGTGACATATTCTTCCCGGGAGGAGACCCAACAACGCGGTTCGACGGCCCACGTCATAGCCACCCTGATCGCTGGGCATGCGCTGTCACTGCACTGGGGTGCACCGTCAGCAAACGATTTGTGGCATCTTTTGGATACGTCAGTTTCCGTAAAAGGGCCTGAGCACGACTTGACAGGTGATTGGCTCAGATACGATGCTATGTACATTAAAGATGGAGTGTCTTTCGTGTCGCAGAACTGGCCCTCGCTCCACCGAACGCTCTGCGACAGCTCCATGCCGGACTGAACAAGTTTGCCGCGATTATGTGGCTATCGGCAGTCGGGTGCTCCGACATCGACAAGAGAATCTTGGGGATGCTGGCGTGGTTTCACTCCACACCGAATTCGTCCACAGAGAATGCCCCGCATGAGCACGTCTTCCAAATGCGTCACGGCACCGCTGTCCAAAGTTCTCTACACGAAATCCTCTCGGCAAGTTCACGGGATTTCCATGCCAGCCCCGAGAGCAAACTATCGCAACAGCCGCACGAGACGCGCAAGTCTTTCGGCCGTCGAGTGAGGAATCTGTTCCAAGATAACCAAGCCCGTGCCATCGGATGCCTCAAATCTGAGCTCCAAAGTCAGTGGCCATGTCGTAAGCCCCGTCTCCCCAACGATGGTGGCCCAGAGCAGATCTATTCATACGTGGACAAACACAAGGCGCAGGCCACCTTGAATAAGAGGTTCGCGAGCTGCTTCGCTAATTTACGGCTGCATGACTACGTCAGCGGTGTCGTGACCTCAGCGGCGGCTTCGCCGGTCATCGAGGTCCGTCCTTCCACGCGGTTGTTCTCTCACATAGGCTTTACGCCTGCGGCGGTTCGATTTCTAGCTGATGAGAGCCTCTTCGACGACGAAGCACCCTACTTTGGCAGATCGACAGCGGATCGGGCGTCCTCACCCCGTGGAGGGCAGGCTCAGACCTTTCCGCGACTAAGGGCTTTTATTGCCAGATTGGAGACCAGGGCGGGCCAGTCTCAACATGAAGTGGAATACCTGGACAATCTCAAGCACAGTCTGGCCGCCCTCGAACAACAGACCCGAATATCTAACGAAAGAGTGCCAAGCCTACAGATTCTTCGTAATCAGATGACACTCCACCAGGCGAATTTCAAGCAAATGGAACAGGAGCTGACGGAAGCGATCACACACGGCTCCAGCTCCGAAAGGCACCCTTCGGCTTTGTCGGAAATGGTTGGTCAGGGTCAGTGATCCCATGAGCTCAGTCAGTTCAGGCCTAGGGGGTTAGCTCGGATCGCTCGTCCTCTGAGGGTGATAGGACTGAACGTGATTGGCTCGCTCGAGCCGGCTCAAGCCGCGTGAGTGAATAGAAGGTCAATGAGGTCAATTATAAGGTATACTCTGTCTATAGCTGAGTTAGCAAAAGGTCTCTGAGACGTCACCATGACTTGCTCACCTAAAGTCCCTGCTAAGCTCTACCTCATTGCTCACCGCCCTCACCGCCCTCTAATCCTAGTAATGAGAGTGATCTTCCTCATTATCTGAGTCGTAGTCAGCTGATACAGACGGTTGAGGGTCAAATTCTTCGCCTTTTGCTCTGCCAAGCCAATGCCTTAAGCACTCCGACACGTCGATAATGTCGTCACCAAGGCGCCTCCGGCGCTCTGTAATGAGGAGCTTAAGGGAGCTAAAGATGCGCTCTACCTCAGCCGACATTGAGGGGATTGCGAAGATATCCATGGCCATGCGGACGAGAGCTGGCACCGGCCGGCCATTGTTGGCGTATACGTCGTAGCGAATGCTCCAATACTCTAAGGCATCGTCGTAGGGGATGATATCGTCGCTTAGCCATTGATCCAGCGTGTCGATTGTACTAACGGCCGGCATCTTATGCCTTAGCTTTAGCCGCTTATAGTTGTTAAGAGCTAACGTACCTCACAAGCGAGCCGCGCACCCAAGCGAGCCGCGCAGAAATCAGACGAATTTTTGATTAGACCCACAGAACAACACCAATATTGATTTAATAGCTATAATATCAAGAGCTACATACCCTAGCAGTATGCTCAAATGATCCACACTTGCTACATCGAGGTGGTGCCTTTCTACCAGTGGGTCTTGGCTGCTTAGCTAGCAGCGCTGGATCAATATTATTGCTTGTTTGAGGCGGTTGTTCAACAACTATTGCCCTCTGAACTAATTCCTGCCCTTCCTCAATAGTTAGAGACCCTCCCTGCTGGATAGTAGCCTTCTTTCGTGCCCTCTTCTGCTTCTGATGCTGATTTTCGGCTCTAAGTGCAGCTACCTCAGCTATCAAAAGTGCCTTCTCATGGACTACAGTCTCAAAGCCTTTGAGAAGCTGCTGGAAGGGCCGTTCACCAGAAGAAGCTGATAAGCGTCTTCTCTTGCGACCCTCAGTCAATACTAGCTAAGCTTGCTTCTTGACTTCAGGCAAGGTCCTTGGTGTTTTGGGGTCCCAAGAAGACTGGCTGCCTCGAGGTGATGGAGTAGCTTCAATAACTGGTCCGAGCTGAGAAAGTACCTGATCTGGATTGAATGGAACAAGGCCAGTTGCTCTGAAGCCAGAAGTAATGTTTCCAGTGGTCATAGCCTGCTGGTGTGCTGTAAGGAAGGCTGGTATGAACTCTTCTTTATTGATATGGTTGATGCCAAGCCTTAGCTTGTTCTCAATCTGAGAGCCATATGCCTTCTTTAGAGGCCCAAAACAGCTCACATCTAATGGCTGAAGGATGTGAGAGGTATGAGCAGGCATGCAGAGAGTCGGGATCTTATTCTGGAGGCAGAAGTCTCTGAATTGAGCTGTGTGGTGGCTGCCATGGCCATCAAAGATCAAGAGCCTCCATTGACTATGAGAATGCTTGGTGTTTTGATGAAAGTGCTCGATCCATTGGAGTCCAAGGGCATCATTAGTCCAGCCATTGTCACTGACAGCGATTTTCCAGGTTCCAGGAAGGCCAGTCTGGTACCACTTGGCTTGATGAGTCTTGGCAGCAAAGATGATGAATGGTGGGATACACCAGCCCTTTGCATTGATAGCTTCAATAGATGTGACCCACTCTCTGTTGCCTGGTTGGATTGTCCTTGGTCTTCCCTTTCGATCCGAGGTTGTGATGACCTTTGAGGTCGAGATTACACCCATTTGAAAGCCAGTTTCATCAAAGTTGAAGATATCTTCTTCTGCAACACCATACTTTGCGATTGTGTCTCCTACCAGCTTGAACCATAAGCTGATAAGCTTTGTATCCTCACACTCTGCTCTTTGATAGTCTATCTTTCGATTATAGATGCTGCTAAGCTGTAGGTATCGTTTGACGAGGTTGGAGACCCAGTTCTTTCCGACCTTTTGAGGACGAGACGGATTCTTTGTGCGGAGCATAGTATTTGCTATCTCTTCGACTGCGACGCGCTGGAGAGGGAGCCCTTCAGCAGACCTTTGAAGAATCTGCTGTAGAATAATTTGCTCTTCTTCAATTGTAAATTTCCGGGAGTTCGCAGGTGCTATAGCTCGGGGAAGGATACCCGTACGTCATTCGCGAAGAGTTGTAAGTGGGACGTCGTAGATGCTTGCTGCTGTACGGAGTGATGAGACCTGGCTATTGTCGTATGCTTGAAGAGCTAGAGATATACGTCCTTCAATTCGAGAGGACATTATTACCAAAGATTATAATAATATAATAGAAAGAAAGCAGAGGACGCGTCGTGAACGTGTTTTGCGCGGCTCGCTTGGGTGCGCGGCTCGCTTGTGAGGTACGTTACAAACCTGCCTAAGGATAAGATTATATAAGCAATAGGTAGAGGCATTGCTAAGTTATAGCGACTGTAGCTCGATCCGGCCGAGCATATTCGTCCTTATAGAGAGCTCTTACTATCGTAACGACCTAAGGTATCTAATCCCTCTTTATCTTATACTCGCTCTAATTCTCAACTATCTACCGAGTCTTAATCGCAGGGTAGAGTAGCATAGCGGCATATACGGCTAGAGTCTCATCCATCTTGACAATATACTTCTCGAGCTTCGACCATGCTTTACTGGCGCAGTCGCGGAGGTAGACGTTTTCGTCAGAGGGGTCTATCTCGAGCGCTTCCCCGTACACCGCCTCTGTCTTGTGAATTGAGACGTGAAGATAGTCCAGATTCTGCGCGTACGAGCTAAGTTCATCGTCGTTGCCCTCAGCATTGACCGTGACGTCGTAGAAGGGCTGCAGAGCTGAATGAATCATCTCAATCCTGTTCCAGTGGCGATCTTCGAGAGTATCGATAGGGATCCTGTGGATTGCCTTGAAGATTTGCAGGCGCTTCTTGAGATTGAGGCATCTTGTGAGGAAGATAAAGAAGCTGTTCCACCTTGTGTGGCATGCGTTGATGACCTGCGAGTAGTTATAGAAGTTAGAAAGTAAAGTGAATCGAAAACGACTAAGTTAACGTGCCTCCGCCCGAAGCGAACACCTGGTCGTTCCGAAACATTTTTAGCCAAGCCCCAGTTCACCGCGCTACAACAACATGCAGACAGCATGTATTTTCGCGCGACTTTGCCATCTTCTGCTTCAGACACTCACGCATCGTCACCTGAATTTTGCAGGCCTCTTCTTGAGGGAAAGGCCGATCTTGGCGCGATAATAGGATGCGCGCTTGGAACGTCATTTCTGGAAATTCAGCTCGACTTCGCTCTGAAGACTCGACACAGAAAGCTGTCGTTCAAATAACAACGATAAGATATTGTTTGGCGCCGAATCTACAGGACCTGACTTTACTTGGACCAAAAAGCAGAGTTCTGTCCACCAATGCAGGGATATGAAGAAGCAGAGGGGTGTGCTTGTGCGAAGTAGCTTCGCTGCTGATATGTCTAGGACGGCTCGTCAAGCAGGTAAGCGAAAGTCACTTAATCGGCAGACCACGAAACAGCAAGCCGCTCCCAGGTAAGCGCCCACAGACCAGCTGCGGCCTGGCACGAGCCGAGGCGTTTCGAAAGTGCTTGATGCTGCAACCCGCAACTGGAAATAGAGCACAAAGCCGCTCGGTATAGTTATGCTTACAAAGATCCGTATGCGCTATGCGCTTATGGTGGGTGAGATCAAGATATCTTGTTGATGTTGCTGAGATGCTGGAGAGACGAGGTGATATTGCAGTCGTTGGCGCGTAATGGCAATATGTGATGGCAGTATGTGTTAGCGTCATGGGGCATCATCTTTACCCCCCGCTAAACCGCTACACGTCATCCGCATGACTCAAGCACCGGAACAGTAGGGCCGTGGATCCTGGAAGTGTCTGTGAACTTCACGCGCACTTCAGCGTTTCTAATGCTCCCGATTGAACAGTACAGGAAAGTGGAAGTGCCATATGTACTGTGATATGTGTTGTAAAGTGCACAGGATCCTTGCTTTGATGCCAGGAATCCTGCAGATGTGATAGGAAAGACGAGCAGCTCACGTGACGGTGAGGCTGAGCTCGAGGAAGCCTTACAGCACTCAGCACTGCCTCACGACGCCTGCACAGCCCACCACAATGATGAAGAGGAAAGCCGTTACAATACTCTTCTCTATCTGATCCTACGGCAATCACGTTTGATTTTCTTATACGCAAGTACGGGCTCCTCCGAGTCGCAAACCCCTACTTCGTTCCGGCGTCCGTTTGAGCGTCTCAGAACAGCACTGCGGTGATGCGGCTTCTCCACTTCGATGGCACTGGCAAGTTGATCTTGACACATTTCAGTAGAAGAGACATACCACCATATGCGGTCCTTTCGCACAGATGGGGCAAGGACGAAGTGCGCTTTGCTGATTTAGCGGACAACGGCTGTAGGGACAAAGTTGGCTATCGAAAGATCATCTTCTGCGCTGAACAGGCATCGCGAGATGGGCTGCAATACTTCTGGATAGACACATGCTGCATCGACAAAGATAGTCGGTCCGAACTCTCAAAGGCAATCAACTCGATGTTCCAATGGTACCAAGATGCGGCGAAATGCTACGTCTTCGTAGCGGATGTTACCGTGTCAGAAGATGCAGGCGAGCAACAACGGAGCGCTTGGGAAGCATCTTTCCGAACAGACGAGTGGTTCACGCGAGGCTGGACACTCCAAGAGCTGATTGCTCCGAGAGTGGTGGAGTTCTTTTCCTCAGATGGCTATCTACTCGGCGATAAAACGTCCCTCCAGGAGCTGCTTCACGTGATCACTGGAGTCCCAGTGGATGCCCTCGAAGGCAGGTCACTCGAGAGCTTCGATAGACACGACCGGATGGCGTGGGCTGAGAGCCGCAAGACCACAGAGCCTGAAGATAAAGCATACTGTCTTCTTGGGATCCTCAATATCTCTATGCCTACAACGTATGGCGAGGGAGGCGCAAAAGCGTGGAGCAGACTTGTCGACGAGTTAGAATCGGACAAGGCCACTCCGAACAGCATTCCGTTTGCTCGAAACCTCCAGTTTGTTGGTCGGGAGTCACAACTTGACTGGCTCGAAGCACGGCTCTCACAAGACAAGCAGATTGCAGACACGCAGACAACAGTGCTTGCAATAACGGGAGCGGGCGGGACAGGCAAATCACAGCTAGCACTCGAGCTAGCTTACAGAACGAAGAGAACACACGAAAGCTGGTCCATCTTCTGGATCGACGCAAGCGATACAGAGAGCATCCACCAAGCATATCTGATCATTGCTCAAAAGCTCAACATCACTGACGGGAACAGCGCGCAAGAAGACATCAAGCTACTAGTGAAGCTTGATCTGGAAAAGAGTCAGAGGCAGTGGCTCTTAGTATTCGACAATGCAGATAACATGAACCTTATGGCTGACGGAGAATCCACGACGGGATCTACCTACTTCGATACCTACCTACCACAGTCTGCTAATGGATCTGCTGTCTTCACGACGATCGATAGCGATGCAGCCAAGATAGTGGCAGGGCAGAACGTGGTCTACTTGGAAGCATTGACTCTAGAGATCGCCCAGACGATGTTCCAGGACCAGTTAGCTTTTCCGATTCCAGCCAATGAGAGAGTCGAGATGGATCTCCTGCTTGAGGAGCTGTTGTGTCTTCCTCTTGCGATTGCGCATGCGACGGCTTTCATCAGCACGACGGGCTCTTCGCTGCAGCAATATCGATCACACATTCAGGCTGAGACGAATGGACTTACCGCACATCGCGGCCGAAGCATTGAAGATGACGACCGCGAGTACAGCACTGATCTTTCCGCGACTGCAACAACGATCGTATCCCTTCGCCGTATCCATCGTGATCATACCTCAGTTGCTGAGCATCTCTTCCTCATGGCTTGTGTAGACCGGAAGGACATCCCTCTAGAGCTTCTAGGAGGTTCTTTATCTCATGCGCGAAAGGTCACAGAACGAGTGCTCCATGACTATGCGCTCGTGACAAGACGACCTGCGGATTCTTCGCTGGACATTCATCGATTGGTGCATGGTGCGGTATATGACTGGCTTCGAGAGCAAGGTTTACAAAGTCATTGGGCCCATAAGGCTAGCAAATGTCTACTTAATTTGTTCCCGGACGACAATCATCACAATCGAAGCAGATGGAGAAGATTGCTGCCGCACGCGAAGTACAACTTGGCAAGCGATGCCACTGGCCAAGACGACGGAATCAGGGTCGATCTTGTGCGGAAGTGCGGTAGAGCTCTGTATAGTGATGGGCGGTGGAAAGAGGCGGAGCAGCTGGTCGTGCAGGTAATGGAGGCGAGCGAGAGGACGCTCGGCGAAGAGCATCCAGACACGCTAACTGCTAAGGCCAACCTCGCGGCGACATATACGAACCAAGGTCGATGGAAGGAGGCGGAGGAGCTAGAGGTGCAGGTGATGGAGGCGAGCGAGAGGACGCTCGGCGAAGAGCATCCCTCCACGCTAACTGCTAAGGCCAACCTCGCGTCGACATACTGGAACCAAGGTCGATGGAAGGAGGCGGAGCAGCTAGAGGTGCAGGTGATGGAGGCGAGCGAGAGGACGCTCGGCGAAGAGCATCCAGACACGCTAACTGCTAAGGCCAACCTCGCGTCGACATATAGGAAGCAAGGACGATGGAAAGAGGCGGAGCAGCTAGAGGTGCAGGTAATGGAGGCGAGCGAGAGGACGCTCGGCGAAGAGCATCCCTCCACGCTAACTGCTAAGGCCAACCTCGCGTCGACATATAGGAACCAAGGTCGATGGAAGGAGGCGGAGCAGCTAGAGGTGCAGGTGATGGAGGCGAGGGAGAGGACGCTCGGCGAAGAGCATCCAGACACGCTAACTGCTAAGGCCAACCTCGCGTCGACATATAGGAAGCAAGGACGATGGAAAGAGGCGGAGCAGCTAGAGGTGCAGGTAATGGAGGCGAGCGAGAGGACGCTCGGCGAAGAGCATCCCTCCACGCTAACTGCTAAGGCCAACTTCGCGTCGACATACTGGAACCAAGGTCGATGGAAGGAGGCGGAGCAGCTAGAGGTGCAGGTGATGGAGGCGAGGGAGAGGACGCTCGGCGAAGAGCATCCAGACACGCTGATTGCCAAGGCCAACCTCGCGTCGACATACTGGAACCAAGGTCGATGGAAGGAGGCGGAGGAGCTAGAGGTGCAGGTGATGGAGGCGAGCGAGAGGACGCTCGGCGAAGAGCATCCAGACACGCTAACTGCTAAGGCCAACCTCGCGTCGACATATAGGAAGCAAGGACGATGGAAAGAGGCGGAGCAGCTAGAGGTGCAGGTAATGGAGGCGAGCGAGAGGACGCTCGGCGAAGAGCATCCCTCCACGCTAACTGCTAAGGCCAACTTCGCGTCGACATACTGGAACCAAGGTCGATGGAAGGAGGCGGAGCAGCTAGAGGTGCAGGTGATGGAGGCGAGGGAGAGGACGCTCGGCGAAGAGCATCCAGACACGCTGATTGCCAAGGCAAACCTCGGTGTAACATACTCAATGCAAGGACGTCAAGATAAGGCGGAGTCGTTAAAGATGCAGGTGATGGAGGCGAGCGAGAGGACGCTCGGCGAAGAGCATCCAGACACGCTAATTGCCAAGGCAAACCTAGCGTACACTCTACGAGATCTCGGTCGATCCTTTGATGCGATGGAACTTATGGAGCGTTCTGCTCTTTTATCGTTGTCGACTTTGGGACACGAGCATCCCGACACTCTTCGTCGCCACGAACAGGTTAACGAGTGGAGGGAGGATGGTAACAGGGGGACTACTGGCAACAAGGACGTTGTTAACGCCAATGTCAGCGACTTTCCTCGCTACGGTCATGATGTTGACGATCATGGCAGGTGAAGTGAAGCTCAAGGCAATACGAGTGGTAGTGGCAAAGGCGACGGGAATGACTCTGGGTGCACTATCATGAACGATGGGGGCGTCAACGATAATGATGGAATCAGCAGTCAACTTTACCTAATACGATGATCGTTGCTCGTGGAGACCGGTATGCACTCGTGATGTCCATCATTCGAGGACACAAAATCAGGATCTCCTGTGTGTGACACACGCTGGGAGTACTTGCGAAGTCTGCTAACACTTCTGGAATGCACGGCCTTAGTTTTACTTGAGGCTTGTAAGAGACGACAGCATTTGCTTCTACGATATGCCGAGCGGCTTTGTGCTCTATTTTCAGCTGCGGGTTGCAGCATTAAACACTCTCGAAACGCCTCGGCTCGTGCCAGGCCGCAGCTGGTCTGTGGGCGCTTACCTGGGAGCGGCTTGCTGTTTCGTGGTCTGCCGATTAAGTGACTTTCGCTTACCTGCTTGACGAGCCGTCCCAGACATATCAGCAGCGAAGCTGCTTCGCACAAGCACACCCCTCTGCTTCTTCATATCCCTGCATTGGTGGACAGAACTCTGCTTTTTGGTCCAAGTAAAGTCAGGTCCTGTAGATTCGGCGCCAAACAATATCTTATCGTTGTTATTTGAACGACAGCTTTCTGTGTCGAGTCTTCAGAGCGAAGTCGAGCTGAATTTCCAGAAATGACGTTCCAAGCGCGCATCCTATTATCGCGCCAAGATCGGCCTTTCCCTCAAGAAGAGGCCTGCAAAATTCAGGTGACGATGCGTGAGTGTCTGAAGCAGAAGATGGCAAAGTCGCGCGAAAATACATGCTGTCTGCATGTTGTTGTAGCGCGGTGAACTGGGGCTTGGCTAAAAATGTTTCGGAACGACCAGGTGTTCGCTTCGGGCGGAGGCACGTTAATAGAGCTGAAGTCGAAGGTGCGGAGGTGAGCGGAGGTGACCGAAAGCGGTTAGAGACTAGCTAGCGCGGGATATGATTGGGCTGCGGTGACTTTCGGGGGACGGCAGCGGCCGGCTTGGCGAACTTCGAACTCTAGATCTAGGACCACTCACAGTCAAATGATCGAACTTCGCCCAATCTCCACCTGCTACAGTGCCCATAAAGTCTCCCCTTCGTTGCGGCGAGCATCTAATCCATCCAACCAGTCCTGTGAGCAATCCGACTGTCCCTAGCGTCTTCCAGAAAGGCGTGCGGCGGCGTTGGTCGTCGAGAGCGTACTCATCCCGAACCCCCTCAAGCGATTCTTCGACTACATCCCCGGTTACGAAGACCTCGGCGGCCAGGCTCACGATATGGCCTAGACAGCGCAGGCGGCGGCTAACGATCTTGCTATCGGACCAGGAGAAGAGATCTTTGAGAAGTACACGAAGGGCAGCGTCGTTAGTGGAGGCGTTGTCGAGCACAAACCAGCCAATTTTCTGCTCCGAATCGAGAGCGAACTCCCGCAGCACGTCGCCCACCACGCAGGCGTAGTTCTCACCGGAGTGACGACCATGGAGTCTGCGCACTGCGAGGAGGGCGACACGGCGCTTGTTCTGACTGTCGATGAAATGAGCGCAGATCGCCACATAACCGCGTTGAGCAGGGGAAGTCCAGCCGTCGAAGGATACACTTATCTTGCTTCGTGCCGCTGCCAGGTCCTCAACCAACTCCTGCTTCTTCGCACGGTACTCGTCAAATACCCACTTTCTGATTGTTTCAGCTGACTTAGGAACCAAAAGCGCTAGCTTCGGATTGAAATAAGCAAGCAGGTCACGAAAGTAGCTGTTTTCGATCTGAATGAAGGCAATATGACAGAACACGATCCAGCGGATTAGCAGGTACCGGAACTGCTCGAAGTCGAATCCGAAGAAGAGCGAGGTGCTCGCCTTGATGCAAGATGCCAGCATGCCGCCTTCCTTCTGCGGTGACTCGTCGACTCCGACCTTGTGAACGTGCTTTAGATGCCTGAGGATTGAGCTTGTGCTCTGGCACCCTAAGAGCTTGATCTTCGATCGTTTGAAGCAACCATGGCAGAACCATTGACGTTTAGTAGGCGCAGTCTCCTCACAAACCTCCTCACCGAACGCCCACGCCTTTGACCTCCCTTTCTTCGACATGCCGGATTTGATAGGGACCCACCACTTCAGCTCATATTGAAAGCGCTCCGGCGCAGGCTTGCCATAGCCCTCAGGCACCTCAATTGTCAACCATGGATCCTCGGAGTCGCTAGATTCGCTTGCCGAGCTTGAAAGATAGACGGTTGCAGGGGTAGATACAGGAGAAGGTTGGCTATCGACTGGAGGGGTGGATTCGAGCTCACTATGGCTGAGATCAATGGTCTCGATAGAGTCTTGAGAGGTGTTGGCTTGCGAGGTTTGTGAGGCTTGAGAAGCAGACATGCGTTGAGAGCGGCGGCGGAAGATAGGAGCAATTGGTAGAGGCATTATAGCTGTTGGTAACCTCGTGCTTCACCTCAACAAGGTGAGAAAACCGCTCTACTTATCCCTTTGCGCCTTGACTGCAACCGAGGCAGCAACACCTCATAACCGTACGACTTCACCTCAATCACCACCAATCTAAGCTGACTTCGATAGGCGAGCAGATCAAACCATGGCTCAAACGATAGATCAAGTAGAACGAGGCTCCTAACCTTCTTCGTCACCAACCACCCCCCCTACCTCCAACCACCTTCCCCTGCCCCTACCCAGCCACCGCACCGAAGTGGAAAGATCACCCGCCAAAGTTAGGCTACGAGCCTTCTCAGAAGACGCCAAGGTAGGGCAACAAGGGGATAATCAGGTCCTTAGGCATTTCCGAGGAAATGAGGGAGTCTATTTACTCAATCTGGCCCAACCGAAGGTCGAAAAAGGAAGGACTACACGCCAAACTTTGCCTAGGAGTCTTCCGCGAGACACCCGCCGTTGGGCATCGACTCCTGCACCATCTCCGAGAGCATAAGGTGACCTTCTAAGAGTCCTATTCGACACCCTTAACCCTGATCGTCACCACCAGCCAATGCCAAGACGGTCCGAGCCGAGCATTCACTCTAAGCTCGGACGGATCGAGCCGCCGAGGACCTAGGGCTTGAACTGACCTATCAGGTGGCTTGCTCGAGCGTATCTGTGAGGACTGAGCTCATGGGATCACTGGTCAGGGTCCTCGTGTGGGGGTCGAGTTCCTCCTTCGTCGTCTCAGCAGGACTTTTTGGAACACTCTTAATGATTCGTGGAAGGAAAGCATCGTCTCTTTCGGTCTCGCCTTAACTGCTCTTCAGCGAGCCGAGCGACTTGTGGATGCAAGCATCTCCAGTAGAACAGCCTCGCTCTTCAAGGAATGGGACAATCCCGGTCATTTCAATTGGGACCCTCTCGACCACCCGGAGTCCCTTCTGCTTGAGGTGGAAAGCGGGATTACGATCCGCGAAGTCCAGGAACAAATCGCCGGCCAGATGAGAGACCCGTCCGATGGGGGAAATTCCTCAATGCAGCTCAACATGGGCGAAGGCAAATCATCCGTAATCGTTCCCACCGTCGCCGCGGATCCTGCCGATGGGTCACGATTGGTTCGCGTGATCGTTGCGAAGCCTCAATCGAAACAAATGGCACAAATGCTGATTGCGAAGCTGGGAGGGCTTCTAGATCGACGCATATATTACCTGCCGTTCTCTCGGAGCCTGAGACTCGACAGTTCCAAGGCTGGGATCATTGACGACATGTGCCGCGAGTGCATGAATGGTGGCGGCGTGCTCCTCGTCCAGCCGGAACATCTGCTCTCCTTCCTGTTGAAGATCGGCAGCGCCACATCGCCACCCACTGCTGTATATAGTTCAGGCATGCTCCCACTAATAGACCATCAATCAACACTCTTCCAAACCATCTACGTTCAACACTTCCAACTCATGGTGCTTGAGCGGCCGATTGGGGGTGACCTGGAACTCGGAAGCGCTCTGCTGGAGACATATCGATTTTTTAAAGAGAAATCCTGTGACATCGTGGACGAAAGCGACGAAAACTTCAACGTGCGATTTGAGCTGATCTACACCATGGGTACTCAGCGCCAGCTCGAATTCTGCCCCGACCGTTGGGTCTGCGTTCGCGAGCTATTGGCTCTTGTACAGGAGATTGGTCCGAAAGTTGCGCAGGCTTTGCCCTCGTCCATGCAGGTTGAGAATACCTTGCCGGGGAGTTTCCCGCTCACGAGGATCCTCGCTCCCGATGCTGCGGCGATGCTCATCAGCCGAATTGCCCGACGAATTTGTGACACCGGTCTTCCCGGGTGCCCAGTGTCCAGGCAAAGCTCGGCCACGGTTGAAGCGGTCTTTACGTATATCACCAAGTGGCACTTGAGCGACGCCGAGATCGCGTCAGTGGAGGACGACGGGCCACACGGCTTCTGGGCAGAGACCGTCCGGTCCAAATTGCTCATGCTGCGCGGCCTCCTTGCCGGTGGCCTTCTCGTCTTCGCACTGCAGCGCAAGCGTTGGTGTGTGAATTACGGCCTGGACCCCAGACGGAGGCCCACGACGAGGCTGGCCGTGCCCTATCGAGCGAAAGACCAACCATCACCCCGCTCGGACTTCAGCCATTCAGACGTGACCATCCTGCTCACGTACTTGTCCTACTATTACGCTGGTCTTCAGGACGGAGATATTGACCTTGCGTTCGGACAACTTCTGGAGTCCGACTATAAGGACGTGGAATACCGAGAGTGGGTCAACGATCTGCCGTCTCTACCACCGAGCTTCCGTCATCTCCACGGTGTAAATCTGAAGGACCGACCAACCTGCAGTTCAGTCATTTTCCCCGCGCTGCGCAAGGCCAAGAACGTTGTCGATTTCTTCCTTGAGCATGTCGTCTTCCCCAAAGAGCTCAGAGTTTTTCCGCACAAGCTGTGTGCTTCCGGATGGGACATCGGACGAAACAAGGCCCACCCCGTGACGGCCTTTAGCGGCACATGCGACGCATACCCTCTATTACCGCTGTCCGTGAAACAATTGAACCTGCCACAGCAGCTGCATACCAATGCTCTCGTCCTGGACTATCTCCTTCGTCCAGAAAATTCTGTTGCTATGATCTCACCGAAATTAACGTCGCAAACCTCGGACGCAGAGTGGATATTGTCCGCCGTCATGGGCGCCGAGTTGAACAAGTCTCGTCGATCCCCCCGTGTGATCCTGGATGTTGGGGCCCAAATTTTGGATTTGAACAACAAGGAGATGGCTCGCGTCTGGCTTTGGCAACATCAGCCAGACTCGGCCGAGGCAGTCGTTTTCTTCGACGACCACGACGAACTGTCCGTCTTGGATCGAGAAGGGAACGTGGAGCGCCTGCAGACTTCGCCTTTCGCCACACGCCTGGAGGTCTGTCTCGTGTTTCTCGATGAAGCTCACACCAGAGGGACTGATCTCGTGTTGCCGGCAGACTATCGCGCGGCGGTGATTTTGGGTCCCAGTCTAACAAAAGATCGACTGGTGCAGGGTATGTGGATTGTGCAATGGAAAGGGAGTATGGGCTGACATTTGCTAGCGTGCATGCGGATGCGACAGCTGGGAAAGGGCCAGACTGTCGTGTTCATCATCTCCGAGGAGATCCAGACCAAAATACGTGAACGCGCGTCCAAATCGTCACAGAGCGCTTTTTCCGTCTCGGACGTGCTTGAGTGGACAATATCGGAAACCCAGGAGGATATTAGACGGAGCATGCCCCTTTGGGCGAAACAAGGGCGGAATTTTCACCGCCAAAGAAACGCTGTGGAGTGCGTGCTCGGGCTGCATGCATGCATGCCATGCTTTACCTTTCCTCGAAGACGAGGCTCCTACCCTCGAGAGCCGCTATCGTTCGGTGTCCGCGAGCGCGGCTGCGCTCGAGATGTCCGATTCGCCACTTTCAAGCACGCATCTCTCCCTTATCGAGGAGCGTTGTCGGACAGTCAACATTTCCCAGGAATTTCAGGGTTCGCTAGAAGAGGAGCAGGAGAAAGAACTGGCTCCAGAGATGCAGGAAGAACGTCAGACCGAGCGCCCGCCACACGCATCTCCCGCCACCCACATGCTCCATCCCGACGTGGTCAGATTCGCTCAAAATGGAGTTTTGCGGGTGAAGACAGATGCATACGGGCCCGCATTCTCATCCTTGCTGGACATCAGTGCAGCTGGGGACTTCGATGTGGACCAACTCATCGGTGGTGGACAGGTGCTCGTCACCCGGGACTTTGCACAAACAGTGAACGCCACCGGCGCATTCGTGTCTGACGCCTACCTCCGCTCGGTTCAATGGGTCCTCACCCTTGCTCGGCGAGATCTTAAGTGCGAGATGAAACCGGCGCTCATAATCAGTCCGTTCGAGGCGCAACATCTGATGTCTGTACTTCGCAAAGGCTACGCGACTGTCTTGCATATCTACAAGCCCCGGTGGAATATTTTCTACCCTGCATTGAATCGGCTTCGCTTCTTCAGCTACCCGACGTCGTTACTCCCGCACCTCCCCGAACCAGCATCCATGGCGGAGCTGGACCTCTTTGCAGGTCGGACGGATTTTTCAGCCTTTGAGGAGTACCTGCGAAGCTGCCAATTCCTTGGACTGTCCTCATCCGATCTGGATACCGGACTTGCTCCAGATGGTTTCATCCTCGATAGTACAGCAAGTCCTAGAAGCCATAGCTTGCTACTGAAAAATAGTCCGGTGGCATTCATCAAGACGTTGACAACGATTCGTACAAACCATCGAGATTTCTCTAGGACGAACATGGGCAAAGTGCTGAGTGGTGTACGACTGACGGAAAGCGACATCAGGGGCCAAGAGTAGCTCCTCAGCCGACGAAGGTCAGCGTATTGTTCTAGTAGCCGCTGACCTTTTCTAAATGCAGCCGTTGTGAAATGTTTCATCTACTACGGGCCAGGAGGGTTTTTCTTCCTCCAAATAAATAGATAGTCTTACCGGCATCGCAACTTCAAGGTATTGTAGCCTTGCGGGTATCGACCTAACTAGTATCACAACTTCACGGGTATCGTAACCTTGATAGCATCGCAACCTCACCGGTATCACGACCTTAGCGGTATCATAACCTCAAGAGTACTGTAACCTCACGTACATCGCTACCTCAAGAGTACTGTAACCTCACGTACATCGCTACTTCACGGGTGTCCCAACCTCACCGACATCACAACTCGAGTACCAATATAAATTAGTGGAATGCTCTCGTCATAACGCGGGGCACAAGGGCGTGACTATTACAAGGGCGTGACCATAAAACCCACGGTTAATCACCTTTATAATTGAATATCTCAACGACTACTGGTTCAATTGACTTGAGTTCATATATATCATACAAAAGTATCTATTCTTAAACCCTACAAGTTCTACAGGTGTGACCTTCTTGACCACATTTGCTACACCTTGATGTCCTCTTTTTTGACTTTGGCATCTCCTCTCTTATTTCAGCTTCAACCTCCTCATAACCACCTATAGCCTATACCTCACCAACTGACAAGGCAGTTTCTGATACTAGAACCTTCCTAGTCCTCTTCCTACGAACATGCATAGCCTCATTGGCCTTTTGAAGGGTAGTAATCTGCTCCTGCTGGAGGGCTACAAAAGTAGCCATAACCTGGGCACCTTTTGAAAGCTGGTGAAGAGCTTTAAAGATCGGGGTTGGTGAACTGCTTTGATGCCTTTCAAGCCTTTGCTTAATCAAGGTAGCTTGCTTGTCTACCTCCTTAGTATTGCTTAGGGTCTTTGCATACTATGACTCTTGAGATAAAGGTGGGCTTGGAGACCTTAGCACTGAATCCAAGTGTGACAATACAGCCTCTGGATTGAATGGATGTAAACTAGACCCTCTGAATCCTGCTTGAACATTGGCTTGAGTAAAGGAAGCAAGGAAGGCTTGCTGGAAGGCTGTAATAAAGTCCACCTTTGTAATATGGAAGATATGGTTTCTGATCAAGTCCTGGTTCTGCTTTGAAAAGGCTGTCTTTAAAGGACTGAAGCAGCCGACATCCAATGGCTGGAGGAGGTGTGAGGAATGAGGAGGCATCCAAAGGAGAATGATGTTGTTGTCTTCACAGAATGTCCTAAACTCTGGTGTTGTGTGGCTTCCATGGTTGTCAAGAATAAGGAGCCTTTTGCTCCCAACTGTCTTCTGTCTTGTATGCTTCTCAAAATGCCGGATCCACTACAGGCCAATCCGATCTGTAGTCCAGCCATTTAGACTAACTGTAAAAGTCCATGTTGAAGGTAGGCCTTGGTAGAACCAAGCATGATTGAACTCCTTGCCCTTCATAACCAGGAATGGAGGGATTATAGAGCCATCTGCACAGGCTCCTTGGATCAATGTAACCCATTTAGTATTTGTTGGCTTGACTTGCTTTGGCCTTCCTAGTCTGTCTGCATCTGTAACAACCCTTGAAGCAGAGATCTGGCCCATCTGGAAACCAGCTTCATTAAAGTTGTACAAGTCCTCTAGTAGAATCCCATACTTGTTAATTGTGTTCTTTACAAGCTCAAACCAGGCTCCAATGATCTATGGATCTTCACAAAGCTTCCTCTGGCACTCATACGTTCTTCCGAGTTTGACTTGAAGCCTTGGAGTCCTTTTAATAAAGTTGTTTGGCCAGTTTACTCTAACAGGTGGCACACCTCTTGCTTTGCAGATTGAATCCGCCATTTTTCTGACTAGGCTGATTGAAGGGGATAGTCCTTGGGTATCAAGCTTAAGAACGTTCTCGATTATCACCTCCTCTTCAATTAGGCTGAGTTTCTTGTTAGTTGGTGTGTAGTCTTCTCTTAAAGTGCCTCCATTGATTCTTTGGTATAGGGTTTTGTAATCGACATTGTAGGCCTTCGCAGCTGCAAATATATTTGCACATTGACCTAACTGGAAAGCTGACATTGCTAGCAATATATTGCCTTCTTTTGAACTGATTTGGACGCGTTTTGATTGAGACATTACGCGTAGAATATAGGTATAATAGATTTGGTGGATTTTACGGTCACGCCCTTCTAATGGTCACGCCCTTGTGCCCCGCGTTAAAGTATCCGAATTATGTAAGCTCTGTCGATCAATTTAGAATGTGCGTTTTCAGTCGTTGCCGTACTTGGTGAGGTGTGTAGCGTGCTCGCGGTAATCGTGTGGCCAGACTGCCTCCTTGGGCCATGAGGTCGCCATGTCGCGATAGATGCGTTCGGCGACGCGTCTGACTTCACAGCGAATCAAGAAACCATTGAGAAAGCGTGTTCGCACTTTGGGACGACTGAGTTTCCAAGAATTGAGATACTCGCTGTGTTAATGTCTTCGTGCAGGAGCTGGTGTCTGCCAAAGATAGCCAAGAACAAAACGCATTGCATCACGTGTTCCGCAATGGAGGAGCAAGCATCGACGCTGTCACATGCTTGCTTGATGCTAGCGTTGAAGCTAGTCAGGTTGACTTGGACGGATTTTCTCCCCTAGCCTCATATGAAACGCACGAGAGATACGTGGAAGGCAAAAGAATGAGGTGACTCATTTTCGCTGTCACATCGAGTATGACTCAAAGAGCGTCCATCCCTACGCACAATGAAGCCTAATAAAAGATACCTAGGGCAGCATCTTCGGCAACTGCAGGATTCGGGCCCAGATTAGGCTTAGCTTACTTTCGGAAGGAGCTGTGAGGTGAAGGAACAGGTAACGGCGATTGTGCAATACCAACTATCGAAGCTGCCATCAGCGATCAGCCCGAGTCCATCGTATGCTGGCATTGTCCGCATTTCCCCAGGAAGCCGGCGCGCTCCAACGCCGTCGACGACATCGCGTCGGAAGCCGCACGATGCAAATCTGCATGGTAAGACAATCGATTGACTAGTATTCAGCCTTCAAAATATCAAACGAGTCGAATCACCTTGATCCCCTGCCTCAGAAATTCTAAAGTCCAATAGCAGCCACTTGCACATGGCACCGCAAGAGGAGGACGAGAGAGCATGCAAGTCACGTGACCTGCGGGGCTCCTCTGTTGCTCTGCTGCTCTGTTGAGCCGCTTGCTCTGTTGCGCCGCTTGCTCTGTTGCTCAGTGTCTACAGAGCAACCAAGAGTCTCCTTGATGAGTAAATTTGGACGCTCTCTTAGCTAAGGTTAGAACCCTGGTGGTCAACTTAGGTATACAGTACTGCGGCATAAGTCTTGGCGCTTCCGAACTTCTCACGCGACGCGTTTTCGCGTCTACTATCTTCACCACCACAACTACAATGCCACGTCGCAAGCCACTACAAGCCCTTGATACGAATATATCCACTCGTAAAGAGCTTTCCAACGATACCAAAAGCAGGATATATGGCCGGGCGCTTGCAGGGCAATCAAGCCTCAAAATCGCAGCCGAAGAAGACCTCAAGCCTCGCTCAGTCTACCGTGTAATCAAACGCGCCTCAGAGCGAGGCAACACTACCAATCTACCTCGATCCGGCCGGCCAAAGCTTCATAACCTTCAGGATGATCGTCAGGTCGTTCGATATGCTCGCCTTCATCCCAAGTTCACGTACCAGGACCTAGCGCGCGAGACAGGCCTAGATCTCAGCAGAGACACCTTCAGATCGATCCTCAGGGACGTAGGGATCACCAATTGGAGAGCTAAAAGGCGCCCTGCCCTTACAGAAGAACATGCGAGACTGCGGCTGCAATTTGCAGTAGCCAATTTGAACCTAGACTGGTCGAGAGTCATCTTCTCAGACGAGTGCTCTATCGAGAAGGGGATAGGCAAGCAAAGGGCATGGTCCTTCGGCTACCCACACGAGAAATGGGACAGCAATAAGGTAGATACCTATCCGAAGGGCAAGCAAGCTTCTATTATGGTTTGGGGTGCTATCTGCCTCACCTTTGGCATGTCAGAGTTGATCATAATGGAGCGAGATCCGCTCTCACCGAGAGGTGGTTATTCCTCTATTTCCTATACCAACACCCTCGAAGAAGGACTTCTACCTATCTACAATGGCGAGACCTATATGCAAGATAATGCCCCCGTGCATACCTCTCGACATTCGATCAACTGGTTGAATAATAAGGGTATCTACAGACTTCCGAATTGGCCGCCATACTCACCAGATCTCAACCCTATTGAGCACCTCTGGCCACGGTTGAAGGAGAAGGTGTATCAGCTCCACCCTTGGATCCTCGATTTAGAAAGCAAACTAGCTCAAGAAGATGCCCTTCGTGAACATCTACCAGAGGCGTGGTCATTGATAGCATTAGAAGTTGCTCACGGGTGCTTGAATTCGATGAGGAACCGACTTCGAGCTTGCATCGACGCAGGCGGGTGGCACACCCCATATTGATACACTATATGTATATAGCTTCAATCTGGATACCTTTGGCTTCATTCAGAATCGATGACTACGTATTTTGGACCATTATTGATGGAGTTATATCGACATGAAGTAGGCCTTGCATTCACTGAATTGGCGCCAAGACCCGGAAGTGCCATGACTTTTGCCGCAAAACTGTAGGAATTACTGGTTGAAATACATCACCTACGCTTTACGTTCACACAACCAGACCGCCTGAAGACAGAATCTTGAGGACCACGTTCCACCTGAGCCTTTAGCGTTACTCCAATATTACAGTTCCGTAAAAGCGTCAGGATGCGAGACCAGAGGCGCAAGCGCTGCCAGACCTGGCTTGTGAGGGCATCAACGTCGCACATCTGTTCTGCAAGTATGCCTCTCCCTGGGACCCAGCTCCATAATACCTAGTGGCGGTGAATTTTTTGGAAATGCCAGGAGCGCCGGATGTTGACGCCCTGCGCTCATTTTAATTCGAACAGGGCCCATGCAAAGCGTGCCAATGGCTGGCGGCGAGACGGTGGTAGGCCACTTCATCACAAAAGCGAACCTTTCGATGACAGGCAGACGCAGATCGGGATTGCGTCAGGCCATGGGGAAGCCACATTCTCAACGGTTAGATCGAGCAAATCAAATCCTAGTGAATGTGCCGCAAGACAGCATACCTGTGACGAAGTGCGCGTACTGGAGTTTTCACAGTGATGCCTTCGAAGATGGCTATGAAGACTCGTCGGATAGTTGGCGTATCCGCAAGGAAGGCATATGAGGATGCGATAGTCTGGTAGGTATCGAGATGGAGTTATGGATGGGTGTATGGCGTGCAGTCGTTCGGCCTGAGAACAGTGGAGCGCCGAAACCCACGTCTGATGCACCACTCCTCAGAACAGCACTTCGTACTGATATTGCGCCCAGCTATTTTGTCCTGTAGATTACATCGCACGCGTCGAATTGTCCGTTGATGGCTTTTCCCCGAAGACAGGGCGCAATGCATCGCGCGTAGCTCCGAGTAGCTCCAGGCGCTAAATCCCCACAATCATACGCGGGAACGCAAGGCAAGTGGAACGGTCAGTAAGAGGGTCAGAGTACGTTTTGGCAAAGTTTGCAGCTTAAATGCAACACCTCTTTCGTGAGAGCTTTTTCATGAGAGGGAGAGCACCAAAGCTGGACAGGCACGACGCTTGCGATTCGTCAGAACGCACACCGGTATCTTGCAGTAGCTTTGGCGCTTGGGCCGCCACTATCACCACATCATGCATCCAACTCGTCTCCTTTGACAGACAAGTGTCTCTTGTTCTACAACGCACCGCAACTTTGTTAGATCGACCACGATATGCAGCTAGATTTTGCAGAAACTACTCACGCCATTGAACATTCTACCATTGCCTCCGTCTGTGATCGGACCCATCATGTCGACGAGCAAACACTTCAAGTTGTTGACACAGGATCCTTCGAAGGGCGACGAGATCTTCAACTTGGCAACAAGCCTAGAAGATTTTCATCTCGATATGGTTCGACAAATGGACACTTTGGTCGAGACCCACACAAAATTCATGCAAATACATAAGCAGCTGGTCTCGCGTTTGGAACTCGACAACGGCAATCGTATACCTCACCCAATCAGTCCCCCACTAGCTACGAGCCATTCAGTCGCCGTGTCTATGGGCGCTGGAGCCCGGCTAACAGCTTCCTACGACCTGCTGGACATGATACTTCTCGAGCTACCAAGTTTCACCTTGCTATTTGCGAAGCGCGTATCAAGATTCTTCAGCTTCGTCATTACTACATCTAAGAGGATCCAGGCCAAACTTTTTCTCGTTTCGAGCCCAGATACTCTGGACCCTGCCGCCACTATCGTGAACACACTTATAACGCACCCAACCATTCTCGCTAGTCTTCCTATATGGTTCGACCCGCAAGAAAGACGGTTGGCTTACTGTCATCGTACCGGTCGTCAGCGGGTGTACTGCCGTGCCGTGACGGTTCAGGTCGAGGAAGAGGGCGGACTTCCATTCCTCAGAATGGAACTCACGCACAGTATCATGTTGGATGCGCACGAAGACTGGAAGACTCGAGTTTTGCAGGCTGGATCATGGAAGGAAATGTATCTGTCGCAACCCTGCCGCAGGCTTGAATGGTGCATCATAAGAAAGCCCGATGCCGCGTTTGGCATGAGCAGTGCGTCTCGGAGGAACACAGAGCGGCGAGAGGACGAGTCCTACTACGGTATCGTCCATGGCAAGCGCAATCTGGATTCCTTGTTAGATGGTCTAGCAGAGTCCACAGCGATTGCTAGTCAGGCATAAGATGGGGTCGAGCGAAGTCATGCTGACTGAAGAGGAGCCAGTAAAATAGCTTACGAAGTCTCGATTCTAGATCTGAGGGCTGGCGGCGTCTCTCAACCAGCCCTCAAGCTGATTAGTCTTTTGCTGCGGTCCTCGCCTCTCCTCCGATTATGATGTTTTTTTGTAAGTCTGCCGCAGTGTTCTTGAGCTCTTCTCTAATGTTCTCGAGGGCTTCTGCGGTTTCTCGTGTTGCGATCTTAGCCTCAGAATGCATAATGCTGAGCACAAGACTTTGGTGCAACGCGAGGGATACACTGGAGAACGGAAGTATTCTAGTATTTAGCTAGTGCTTGTCATAAGCTAGATCGCTTGCACACAACATGATTCAAAAAAAAATATCCGGCTTCAAGAGACTGTGTTGTAGGCACAGACGGGCTTCCGCGGAAGCGAGTCCGTGCGCTAGGAATGCGCCATAGTCAGAGGGCTAGAAGACAACTGTGCATCTGCCGCAAATTGTCAAGCTGGAAACGATCGCAGCTGTAGGCGGCATTGTAGACCTCTGCGTATCTCGGCATTCTCGGTCGTCTCGCTACATCGTTAAGGTCTGACGTTGCCTGTACTGCCTTAGCCAGACATCCTTACCGCCAGGTAGATGAGCGCAGCCTTTTACAGCACAGAACTTGTCTTTCAGGCACCTGGTAGAGCAGCTTCAGCTTGTCCAGGGCTCGTCTCCTAATGCCCTTGTCCGCTCTGCAGCCAGCGGGTACCCTCTGCAGTAGACTCTTAGGATTACGGCCGTGTGGTTTACAGTCTACTAAAGTCGGACTAGAAGAGTAGAAGTTTCCAGAGGTCGTTGCAGCGTGCGGGCAATATCCTTTCGCCAAGCTCAAGATCCAGCAGCCTCACCTCGCCATTAAAATCTGGCAACGCCCGAGTAGACATTAACGTCTTGACGAAAGGGAATTGGGAGGCAAAGATATCCTTGACATTATCGATGATCGCTCTTAGGGTCCAAACCCACCGAGCCATATGCTCAGCTACCGAACAAGAGGAGGTCGCCTTCGCGCTACTTACCTCTTCTCATCGTGTCGAGCACTGCGGGCTCCATGCCTCGTGACTACCATGACACATAGCGCACTTCCTAGGTCCATTCCGCTCGGCCTTCGAGGGGCAGTCCCGAGATTGGTGCTCCTGAGCACTGTAGCCACATGTCATTGTTGTCTTGCACTGGGTTCCTATGTGGCCATATTTTTGACAGTTGCAGCACTGCTTGGGCCGGCACTGTCTGTCGTATCTCTCGCACTGGCAGTGCTTGCAAGCAACTCCGGCTTGGATAGCCAAGTGTGGGTGGGCCATGGTACCATCACGGCGGAGTGGAAGTTTGTTCGGGGCAGGCAGATTCAAGTACTCAACTTACGCAGCCAGACCCTCCCTGGCCTGCATCGGAAAAGGTATGGTTTTGCAGCAGAACAGTAAATTGAGTCCAGTTTTACATCAGCCATACTGAAAGCTTCATCCTGACAATTTCCTCCTGCGGCCCACTGACACCCGATGCCATTTCAACATGACAGAAGCGCTGCTCATTCAAATACCCAATCCGGCCACCCTGGCTCAATATCGTACAAACATTTTTCCACCGGCTCGCCTATGTCCGTTGTCAGAGGTTGCATTCAGCTACCGTCCCTCAGCCACTCATCCCCGTCCTCGTCCCGCAACCTACATCAATAACCCACAGAGAGCCGACGAAGCAGTTCCGATACTTCTTGATTGCCTGACGCCTCCGCAGCCTCAAGTGCTGTCTGTCCACGAGTGTCGCGAGTCGTCGTATCAGCGCCACGGCTAATCAACAGGCGAACTGTGTCTGAAGTGCCGGTAACTGCAGCCTCATGCAGCGCTGTGCCGAGACCTACACACTTGCGAATTTCGAATGAGAAGGCATGGTTGTGGTACATGATGTCGTTCACTTCGAGATTCTTGCAGTGCTGGAGTACGAGGTCTATGACTTGATCGGTGTATTGAGAGGCCCGCCGGGCTGCATAGTGAAGTAGCTGGCCATTTTGAGGTGCCGATGTGTGGACAAGGAGCATTTTTATGATGGAGAGCGGGGCGTATTGCATCGCAATAGACAGAGGCGTCATGTCCATCTGGCATCTTGCGTCTGGATCTGCGCCATGATCAAGAAACCACGCGATTACCAGTTCGTCAGCCTCTGTGTCAAGCGCAAGCCTAAAAGTAGTTAGTAAATGTCATAGAAGGGAATAGGTGATAGCCGCTGACGATAAAGGCGGAGGAAAGCACCATTCAACCTCCTTGTTGATGTCCAAACCATACTCCAGGAATTGTGATAAGAGATCCAAAGAACGTCTCTTGATGGCCGGTTCCACCAGATTCATATTGACAGGCACTCCAAGTGAGAGAAGCTTACGGACTAAAGCCGTATCTCCAGAGCATGTAGCTTCTAGTAGACAGAGTTGCAGACTCTCGGCAGGTGTCCCGTCTTGGACGAGTTGATCAATAATGGCAGAAGCGTACATGGAGTTACCGGCTCTGCATTGCGCTTCGGCTGCTGCAATGTGTGGGTCGCTCGACTGGCACAACTTTTGGACATCGGCAGCACTCAACATTGGCGATGCGCCAATCGGAATGAAGTCGGGAAGCTTGTCGGTGGAATAATCCGAGAGTTCGCCTTCGAAAAATGCTGGTAAGGTGTCCATCGCAAAGGTGAGGGAAAGAGAGAAAGGGGGAACAAATGTAAGGGAGTGTGTGCTTTGAGCTCTGCTGCTGTGACTTTAAAAGAGAAAGCTGAGCTCCTTGGTCAGTACGAATGCCAAGGAAGCGCCCCGCACTAACCCTGTGCATCTTACCGGCCGCTCGACAGAGGATTTTGAGTGACTGGAAACCTCGGAAGGACTCATTGCTCGTGAAGTTTAGTCTTCGACAGCCTTCTTACCAACAACAGCGTCTGATACAGCTGTCAGCCAGGGCTTACAGACACCACAAACCATCAGGCAACACGCCTCTTTCCTTCGACACAACCGTCAACGCCGATCTCCCTTCTACGATGTACATTCAGGATGATCAAGATTTGGACAACACCAATAATGAGCTTGTGCAAGCTGGATGATATTGTGCCCTCCATGTTGATTGCTGAGTACGGCGTGATATCGGCGGTCTCATGTGCAGATGTGTGCTGCAAGGCTTGCAGATGAGTTCTAGAATGAATCAGCAGAGTAGTGCGGAAGCCAAGAGAAGCTCCAAGAGATATCTGGAAATGAGCTGCCGTTGAGCTTTTGTTGTTGTGATTCGATGGGGGAGCGCGTCAGCAACCGTTCGCGTACTCATAGGAGGCACAACGATCTGCGAATCTCACCTGATCACTATCTGTGGAAGCGATTCACCGTTTTTCGAGCTCACAACTTCCCCCTTCACATGTAAGTATCAACACACGGTAGGATGGAGAACAGCATTGACGAACTGTCGAACAACATCGGCACAGTCTTGGACGTGCGACGGGACAGCTGCAAGATACAAGTAGAGCGCAGCGAAGTAGTAAACAATCAGCAAGCGAAGGCTACGGCCAACGAGGACCACGGGCAGACCAGAACCAGCGCTTACTCGTTAACGATTCAGACCGGATCCGACGGTCACACTGGGCGCCCCCGGCAGCAGCAAGGGAGCAGCGGCTACTTCCAAACAGGCTTTTCCATGATTCGAAGCTTGGTGGCTCCAACGCAAGTGGTACAGCCCACACTGCAGAAGCGAGACGAAGAGCGATTAGGCAAAATAGGAGTCAAAAATCAAGAGCTCTACGAAGCTTACCTCGAGTATCGTACCAAGGCCAGAGCTCAAGAGAAGCAGCTTGAGCAGATGGTTACATTCAACGAGTTCCAGGCGCAAGAGAAGAAAATTCTGGAAAGCACGAACCTGAGGCTTCGCGAGCAAGTAATGCAGCACTCTTACGCCGCCAAACAGATCAGAGATGCAGCCGACGAGGCGGTCGCAGCAGCAAAGCAGAAAGTAACGGCTGTTCAAGACAAGGGAGAGTCCGTGGCGAAGTCGTGCAGAGATTATGAGAAGCAGATTGAAAGGCTCGAGTCTACGATCCGCAACATGCAGGCTGCCCAGCTGCACGCGGTGGAGTCGACGCAATGGGCGCCGCTGCCGACCTTCGAGATCGAGCATCGACTCAAGTTGCTACATTCCGGCGTTCGGCAGTGGGCTCAGAGCAACTCCGGGTTGACGCTTGAGCAAGTTCTTGATCCTGAGCGCTTCAAGTCTACCATGCAGGCACTTATGCTTCGAGGATGCATCCAACCTGATGCGAGGCTACGCGAATGTCTACTTCGGAACAGAGCCATGCTAAAGCCCGGGAGGGCATCGCAAGTCCTGCTCACTGCTGCAGTGTCCTTTGATATCTTGTCCAAGATCATTGGTGATCCATTCTTCGCATTTGTGGGAGGCATGGATGACTGTGTCCTCCGGAAATGCCACGGTGCAGATATTGAGATTCTGCTGGGACTGATCAGAAATAGTAAGAACTTCCCGACCACATCACGACAGTGCACAATTAATTGACAGCTCCTTGTAAGTGACGAGGCCGGAGCGGAGGCTTTGAGATGCCAGCTCTTACGCTTGCTTGACCCGCCGACCGCAGAGGCAGACTCTAGCGTAGCTTTCGTGAAGGATCTCGTTAAGGAGAGCCGTCACAGAGCTATGGTTGAGGTCGTCAATAGCGCAATAGATGAGTTCATGGGACCTCTTTCGAACGAGCAGTATGAACATGCATACAATGGCCTTGCGGTCCTCGTCCATGACGCCTGCGAGCTTTCGTGGGCTTTGTGGACACGCAAGGCACGTGTGGAGGTGCACAACTGGAGCTCAATCAAGCACCAGATCAACTCGATGAGCTACAAGTCTAACGTCCATCCCCGCGTTGCGGGACACCCGCCGTGCCGGGACACAATTATCATTTTCTCGAAGCACCCTCGATCCGTTCGTTTTCTTATCTTGACCTCAGTGAATACTTGTTTCTTAAGCCCTTTACGCACAATGTCGGCCTACTCTTGCGCCGAATGGTGCACCATAGGATTTTGTATGCGCCTTCAAAGTTCCTAGACGATTGTATACTTAACCTACGCTATATGCTACAGCACTTCAATCAGTCCACAGAAGGTCAAAACAGAGTTCTATGAACAGCTAGACCTCGAAAATGTTATACGCGATCGACTTTAGAGCGCATGTCAGCAGTGCTGACGCCATTGCAGGGATAAGAAGGTGATCGACATGTTCCTCCATGCAGCGGAGCTCGGGAAGCTCGGGCTATAGCTGGGTTCAGAGTAGCCGGCTCGGTCGAGGGCCCGCTCGAGAGTGGAGAGCGCAACGTGACTTGCCGCCGGTAACGGGACAAGAAGCGCTCGTTGGCTTCAGCTATTATTAGCCCAGGTCAGAAGCTTCGAGAAGTGTCTGGACAGTGCTGCCTGCGCTGGCTCACCTCCCTGCTGCGTTGTTGTGCTACGGCGATGTCAGTATTATCCCTACAACTCATCGCAATGGACAGGGCTACTCGAGTACTAGCACAGGATGTCTTTCCTAGCGCATCCGAATCTTATCGTGTACTCGCAGATCGCACCGGAGTTCCACGCTCTACCCTCTACTACCGTGCACACGGACGACCGTCGATCAAGGCCAAAGCCCAGAGCCAGCAGTATCTCATGCCCTCTGAGGAGAAGGCGATGATCGAGTTCATTCTACATATGTCTGCTCTCGGACGTCCCGTGCGAATGAAGCATCTGCCCTCTGTTGCCTTTAGCGCCACTCGCCATAGATCCACGCCGGATAGACCGCTTAAGCCTCCTGGCAAGAACTGGGCGAAGGGGCTAGAAAATCGTCATCCGGAACTGAAGGCGAGAAGAGTCAAGGCACTTGATTGGAACCGCCATGAGAAGAACATCTATGCGAAGATCGTGCACTGGTTTGAGGTGATACAGCAGATGATACAAGATCCAGATGTTTTGGCTGAGAATGTCTATAACATGAACGAGACGGAGTCATGCTTTCGATGTTGGGTTCTGTTAAGGTCCTAGTTGGGAAAGATGATACACGAGACTACAAAGGCGCTCGTGTCAAGCGAACGACAGTGACGGCGATAGAGTGTAGCAGTGGAGACGGTAGGTACTTACGGCCCATTGATTATTTGCCAGCCACGACGCATCGAAGTAACTGGACAACGTTCCCTACGCCTGGATGGCACTATGCTTGCTCCGAGTCTGGGTATACTGACTCCAAAGATTAGCTTGGAGTGGCTGAGGCGTGTCTTCGATCCACAGACAAAGGAAGTTGCCGGCCATAGGCCAAGGGTGCTGATCTGCGACGGCTTCAGTTGAATCCATGGTCACGTGATATCAGCCTACTGCCTGGTAGGCAGCTACGCCACTGGGATGGCTGCCTAGTAGGCAGTCAGTGGCGATTAGGTTGCTAGCAGCAGGAGTAATAGATATAGGTAGCAATGTGGCTACTCATAGATAGAAGCATCACACTTGTTCTTAGTTCCAAGCTTCAACTGCTTCGGCACACACGAAACGCTAGAAGTGCTAGAGCATTGTTTCGCTAACAATATCCTCTTATGTCGTCTCCCTTCCCACACGTCCCATAAGCTTCAGCCTTGCGATGTTGCTGTCTTTGGCCCGTTAAAGACAGCTTACCGCGACAACGTTGAGCGAATGGAACGGGGAGGTGTGGAGACCATCGGAAAGGAGCATTTCACTTCGCTATATAGCCCTGCAAGGCAGAGGGCATTCACCAAGCGGAACATTCTCGCAGGATGGAGCAAAAGTGGATTGTTCCCATTCAACCCGGACAGAGTGCTGGATCATCTGCCAAAGCCTCCAGAGTTGACGAGGCTGACGAGGTGACGGCCGGGCCTGCCCCACAGAGCACGATCTTGACGGTACCGGCAACAGAAGTACCAGCAATGCCTGTAACACCTGTTACGCCTGTAATCAAATTCGGTTCTGCTTGAGATAAATAATGAAGCAAACTCTGACGCACAAAGTCGTCATTGGTACTGTAGGGCAAAGGTAGTGTTTATGAGGACTGGTGAGTTATGCGGGCGGAGCGAATGAAGAGACGCTGCCATGAGAATGCCAAGAACAGAAAGCAGAGTCGAAAGCGCAAGAATGACGAGCCAGAGACAAGTTCTTCTTCCTCCTATTGCAGAGATGACCCGAGTCACTGACATGCCAGAATTCGAGAGCATCATTGGAAATTGAGCGAGATGCACGATCCAGAGGATGCACCGCACGATTCCCTGCGAGCCCCAGTTGCGCGGATGTGGTAGCTGAGATGTAGATGAGGTCATTGAGGTATTGCTGGGCGACTAGGACAATCGTATCTTGTTAGAAAGGAAGTGACTGGGGCAGCATTATGCAGGGATAGGCGGCAACACGCATTCATGAAAGCAATCACGTCTTACTTCAAGGTCTGTCTTTGTCCTGCGAAAAGAAAGCAACTTTGCCTTATGACAAAGCTAGATGGCATCCCTTCGTCTGCCGTTCGCCTGGTATGCACGTGCGAGCCCGTGCTGCGATGCGAGTCGACTGGGATGATCCTCCCGAGCGATGTCTCTTGGATAGCGACAACACGCTCGAGCAGCTGGATGGCATCCTTCGTCGCCCGTTCGCCTCGTATGCGTGCGAGCCCGTGCTGCGATGCGAGTCGGTCGGGATGATCCTCCCCGAGCGATGTCTCTTGGATAGCGACGACGTGCTCGAGCAGCTGGATGGCATCCTTCGTCTGCCCGTTCGCCTCGTATGCACGTGCGAGCCCGTGCTGCGATGCGAGTCGGTCGGGATGATCCTCCTCGAGCGATGTCTCTCGGATAGCGACAACACGCTCGAGCAGCTGGATGGCATCCTTCGTCTGCCCGTTCGCCTGGTATACACGTGCGAGCTCGTGCTGCGATGCGAGTCGATCAGGATGATCCTCTACGAGCTTGCCTCTTAGTTGATAGGATTCGTTCAACCAGTGTAGTGCTTCTTTTGTCCTCCCGTCAACTAGGAGGCATTGTCCTACTTTCATACAAAGCTTGCTTTTGTCCTCCACTAATCTGTCGAGCCCAGTGTTAACACTCGGCCAGTCGAGCTTCATTCGTGTCACGTGCGGCAAGTAGGCCCTCCAAACATTGCGATTTGAATATTCATGTGTAGGAAATATTGCCACAAGGTGACCTGTGGCTTGCGCCAGCATCTGGACTGTACGACTACCTTCTCGGAGCCAGATACGGCTCGCCAGATTGCGCTAGCGATGCATATCATACGATGTCCCGTCTGCCTGTGGTCAGGAACGAATATGAGCATAGTGTGCCGATTGCGTTTATCGTCCGTGCTTCTGTGGCCGTACGGTAGGCAGAATGGAACGGGATTCCCTTCCATTCGATGTATGATATGTACTGCAGGAGGTCTGCTGCAACAGGATCTTGCTCAAGAATCTGCTTGAAAGACACGGCCCATGTCGTCGCGACAGCACTAGACGATTCCTCGTAGCGCGTGCTGTCTCGAATTTCGGCGCTCATAAGGTGTACCAAGTCTTCATCGGTGCTCCGAAGAAGCTTTGAATACTCTGAAATGGACATCTGGTTGATGTTGATGTAGGCAGCTGCGGAGTGATGGCGAGAGGTAGATGCTCTAGCTCGGCAAGGAAGCTTGTTACTGTCGTTGGATTCGGGGTAAAGCTGTATTAACCAAGGCACCTCTCAAGAGCTCTGTCCTTCCTCTGTTGTCGGAATCTTCAAATTGAGTACATTGCGCCTACGAGACGCTGCGCGACGCAGATGTGCGTGTCGTGAAGATCGTTACGCCTAAGCGGCTCTCTGGGTAAGTATCAGAAGCAAGCCATCGCTACGCGTTGACCGTTCGAGAATCTCGATATCGTCCGCATTGTCGATAATAAGGACCACCTGCCAGCACTTGGAGCGCTTAGATAACGCCTGACTAGCTCTTTTGAGTCTCATGGTTTGCACCGATCGTAACCCTAAGCTGTTGTGCAATCAATTCGGTCGCGCTCAAGGTTTCGACATAAGCGCAGTATCAAAGATAGATATGCCCGGATGCTCTTCTAGCACTGGTATGCAAAGCTAGGCACTAATTGTGTCTTGCCGATGCCACCGAGGCCCAACGAGCTAATCTCTGGCAATCTGGGCTGTGAAGACTCGGCGCCCGAGGACTTCCAAGTTGGGCTCGCCGACCGACAAACTGATGATTCTTCGAAAATGGGTATATACACGGCACGCTTCGACGGTCCTATACGGTGATTAGTCGATCATGCGCTACTCGAACGACCATACACTACCTACGCGTCGTTTCACGCGCTGACTGCATCGTTGCCACCTCTGCCGCCGGCATCCATAACAACAGCTCTTTGGCATACGCCGCCGCTGCCGCCGCCGCGTACGGCTGCCACCGCTTGTTCTTGTGCGAGTCGGCGTAGTCTTTACCCTCGGATCACTACGCACGGAAATTATCATCAACCCAGCCGCTTCCATCTCAAGCAAATGATCTCTTCCTGCCTGGCGATGCGATCTCGTGTCGGTCCATCATGACGACTGCGTTGCCCGATGCGATGTTACCGTGTGGATCTCTGGTTGCTCCTCTTCGCGCTCCGGTCGATGTTGCAAGTGGTTGGGATCGCACTGCGTACAAGTACTGTTGCCTTTGACGGCTGTTCTTTGCCTCGAACTGGTTATTTGCGCTGCCCTGGCGTCCGTACGTCTTGGCCATTTCGGATACTTTGACATCTCGTCCAAGTGCTGCTGTAGATTGTGGCCCGACATGAGGTGTTGCGCCTCCAGACTATTATTGCACTTCGCAGCGGCCGTGGAGGTTTGTCAAAGTGCCCGTACGCCGGAATTCTCCTCCATCCTCCCTTTGCCAATGTCCCTGCACTACTCCGCCATGCTGTCAGTCGGCTTGCTTACCTACATCGCCTAGCCGTATGTCTCGATCTATGTCTCCAGACGCCGCCACAGATTCGACCATGAGGCCAATCTTGATCGGGAAGCTGCGCATCATGTACAACAGCGGCGCTCGCGGATGATGTTTCCATGTCGCTGGGGAGGCGGGCGACAGCGACGCCGTGGTCACCGATCTTGCCGAAAGTGTAGTCGTTCTCGTCACCAGCGGCGGGTAGGCGTGGATGCTCCTCGTCTAACATCGCGCCTGCGGCTTTTCTGTCGCCAACGCGCAGATGATACCAACGCTGTATGCGTCGCGATCGCAGCTGGGCGTCTGCATTGCGGCAGTAGTAGCAGGCTAATTGCTCAGCAGCATACGTATTGTCATGAATACTATCCGGGCCAGGATCTGTCTCTCGATTATCAGCACACGACGCTGTTAGCCTACAGCTCAGCAGCTCAGCCTCTCGCATCTCGCATCTCGCTCGGTTATACTCCCGCGGCGTCAAGCCTGCGTGCTTGCGTTTAGCACAGCAGCTCATTAACGCAACAGCCGTATTGGCTAAACGTATTTCATGAGTCGGCAGCTGCGCTCAAGGCCTGTTACCTACTCGGTGCGGCGTGGATCACATCAGACTAGAAGCATCTAGTCGCTGCGCATCGAGCGCTTCACAGTTACGTCATTCTGGCGCACACTCTCCGGAGCCGGCTAGGAATAAGCGTTCCGCTACCGAGCTATCCGAGCTTCGCCTATCGCAGATACTAGTTGTTTACCTTCTTACCCTTGCAACGGCGTTAGCATTGCCTACTTTGATCTCAAACTTTATTGTAGATGGTAGCTCGCGGCTCTGGCTGTTCCTAGGTCTTATGTTGTAGCCCTTTGCAGACCCATGAGCGTGCTACAGCGTGTATTGAGTCTTTGACACAAAATTGGCCGCTGACGTTGAACTTAGATATCTGGACTTAGGGTCGGTCATTTGGCATAAGGGGAAGTGGACGTATTGCGCAAAGAGGCGAAGAACGAAGCGTCAACCAAGATCGAGATCTGAAATTGAGGCCATGGCGAAATACCTTAGAAAATAGATGTTCGTGTCCCGGCACGGCGGGCGTCCCGTGACGTAGGGACGGACGTTACATCAGATGTCTTTGAAGTTCATCCTCTGCACAAGCGAGATCTCGAGCACACTCCGGAGGCTCTTGATGGCCGTAGCATCACTCTGCTCTGTACCCCGCTAGTGCTAGTTGCTGGCAATGCCGAAGGAGAGCAGTACGAGAATAAAGCTGTTCTCAAGAAGGCGATTGTTTGGATAGGCTGATTTGCTTCTTCTAAGCAATGTCTCGATTCATGTCCAGCACTGTATACACCGTGCCGGCTACATCTCGTCCATCGCGGCAAGTAGAAAGCAGAATTTTATAGCAATAGCTCACGGTTTCATTAGCTTCTAAGAGGTTGCTAGTCCCATCCTTCAAATGATCCCTGACCAGGAGTCGTCATTTCTAGAGTCATACAATGCCGGGGCACAGAAGAAATCATGACTGCTAGCTAAGTGATTTTATATCACGCTTCCACTCGAGAGGCAGTCCCTGAAGGCCTCGATCGCCATCGACATGGGACGTATAGATGTCCTTTGGTTCCTGTAGCCACGGACTACTGAATGCCTTGTCTGCGAATGCAAGAGCGAGAACGTGCAGGATTGGACAGAAGGCGAGATTGTCATCCCGCTCGTGGAAAACGTATTTCGGCCTATGAAATGTCGTCAGCATAGAAGCTTATGGGGGAGAACACACCTACGCAAGAGACTTGTTGCGCTGGCCTTTCATAAGCCTAAGGGTAACAATCATGAGCAAGACGTGGTCGTCTTGAGACTGTCCCTTGACCTTGAATATCTGGATATCCTTATACTTCAAGCAGTCCCCAGCGGTCTCGAAAGAGGTAAACTGTCCCGGGAAGTTCAGCTCATCCTCGTCGAGATCAGCAGGGAGCATTTTGCCCTCGCAGTCCACGACCGCCGAAGGCCGCGCAGAGGTATACACGATGAGCAAGAGTATTAGAGAGAGCTGTACCCGTTGACGCTCAGCTGCGTACCACTCCTGACACTGAACCCAGTGGACATGCAAGGTCGCCAGAAGGTCATCGACGTTGAGTACGGGCTTGTCGGATCGATCTTCCTGCAGATCGAACTCCGTTCGTAGCGTGTTCGAACTCGATATACTGTCAACAGTCAGCCCGTGCGAACATACTATCGAGGGAGGCGCACGTGTTTCATCTCCGAAATCAGTTTCGTGTCCAACACCTGTCCGGTCTGGATCTTGTACGCCTGTCTGAACTTTCGGGCGAAGACATAGAGAGTGCCGAGTTTCGTGATCTCCGAGTGGTTAAGGTGCCAGTGCAGGAACTTGCGAAGGTCCTGCACGCTTTCTTTAGATAGGGCTTCGGGGCGTGACGAAAGCTGGATCCCAGGAGCTTCGCAGAATCTATGATCTGTAAGTGGGATGTCCTGATCAAATGAGCGATATCCACATTGTTACCTGACCCATGATCTCCACGCCGATAACGCGGCTTTTCTTGTGCTACGGGCGAGGTGGATCTGCGGTGTGATCGACGCATCTTCGAGAAACGCTGTCGCGTAAGCGGTCTCTTTCCTTGGCCTTTTCGGTGGGCGGCGCGGCCGGGGAGCCATCACGAACGCTTGCACGAGACGCTGGAGCCATGGCTGTGCGCGATGTGGTGCTATATAGCCTGCGTTGCCGCCGTGAGAGGATGGCATAGGTGGAGGGGGGGGGCGTCAAGATTCGGCGGAGAAAGAGGTGGGACTCGAAGTTGCGCGTGCGTTTTGCGTCTCGCAGCATTACTACAGGAAAATCGCGGTCGAAACGGGCGCAGAAAGCGGTCGAAACCGGCCGCACTTTTCCCCATCACTCGCGATCCTCCGTACCTGCTGCGCTCGCCGCTGGCCACCGCGGAGGAAGGCTCGCTTCCGAACGCTCCTGCCGCTCCTACGTTGCTAAAATGCCTTATCTTGCGCCAATGAGTCCACCGTCACTGACGCTGACGATACCCAGCGAGGGTGATAGTAAAAGTAATAACAGTGGAAGTGAAGCCCGTTCGCAGGCCGTAATGCCGTATCTACTGCGGTGCCATCGAGCCTCTAGGAGGTAGCAGCTGCAGTAGCGCTTTGTCAAGCTGCTACTGTAGGCTTGAGTGGGGGAGCGCACGAGGCATTCGATGCTGCATGTCGTGTGCGCCGTCGTTGGTTTCATGCGTGCCGGCTCTAATGAACGACACACCCAATTTGTTAGCTGAGGACAGTGGCCCACTCTGTTCAAAAGCCTCCCGGTCGCCCTGCATACGACTACTAACCCATTGACTTCGAACCTTACCTTGAGCACCACATATCTCTGCTCCTCGCGCCAGTGCAACCTTCGACCGGGCAGCCTCCGACAACCTGACCCTGAACCTGAACCTGAACCTGAACCACCTCCAACTCGTGCCTCTCTCTCCGCCTCGCCCTGCGCCTCGCCGTCTGCAGTGTCTGCAGTGCCTGGGCATCTCAGACGGATATCACACCATGTCCGCCGGTATGACCAACCACACCGTCGCTCGCCAAGGCGGGTACAAACCCGAGGACGACATTAGCGGGAGTCTCTCTCCAGAGGGAAGCCACAAGGACGCCAAGGACCCGGAAAAGTACGATCCGGACTTGACGCTTGGAGAGCAACACACAGTCCACGAGGGTCAACAGAAGTTCAACAAGTTGGGCTGGAAGCGTCTGACCATATGTCTTATCGTAGAGGCTATCGCGCTGGGGTCGCTCAGTGTGCCATCTGCTTTCGCCACCGTCGGTATGGTCCCTGGTGTCCTCCTCACCGTAGGTTTGGGCCTGATTGCAATCTACACCTCATATGTTGTTGGTCAGGTGAAGATACTTCATCCACACGTTGAGCATTACGCCGACGCCGTGAAGTTGATCTGGGGCAAGTTCGGATATGAGTTGACAGGGGCCATGTTCGCACTCTTCTTGATCCTCCTCGTGGGTTCGCACGCCTTGACCGGTACTATTGCCTGGATTCGCATCGTCGACTCGCCTGGCGTGTGCGCCCTGGTCTTCTCCGTCGTCTCGGCCATCATCCTATTCGCCGTCGCCTTGCCACCGACTTTCCACGAATTTGCCATCCTCGGGTACATCGACTTCGTCTCTATCATCGTGGCGATTTTGGTCACCATTATCGCCGCGGGCATCGAGGCTCATCACGCCCCGGGCGGTCTATCGGGGGTGGACTGGCAGCTCTGGCCGGCCGAAGGCACCACCTTCTACTCGGCATTCTTGTCGACCACCAACATCATCTTCGCCTACTCCTTCGCAGTGTGTCAGTTCAGCTTCATGTCCGAGATGCACACTCCAAAGGACTATGTGAAGTCCATCTGGGCCCTGGGATTGATTGAAATCTTCATCTACACCCTGACTGGTGCGCTTGTATACGCCTTCATTGGTTCGTCCGTGAGCTCTCCAGCGCTGCTTTCCACCAACTTCACGGTCTCGCGAGTCGCATTCGGCATCGCGCTTCCAGTCATCTTCATCTCCGGGAGTATCAACGGCACCGTCGTTGGTCGATACATTATCAACCGCGCGTTCCCGAACTCTCAGATCAAGTACATTCACGATACCAAGGGCTGGACCGTCTGGATCATTCTCATCGCACTCATCACCCTCATCGGTTGGGTCATTGCCGAGGCTATTCCATTCTTCAACGCACTGCTCGGTCTGATCTCTGCTCTGTTCATCTCAGGCTTCACCTTCTACTTCCCAGCTCTTTTCTGGTTCCAGCTTGTCAAGGAGGGCAAATGGTACGTCGGCGGGAAGAATATCGTCCTTTCCATTACCAACGCCATCGTCTTCATCCTCGGTCTCATGGTGCTCGGTTGCGGAACGTACGCCTCGGTCCAGGATATCATCAGTCAGTATAACAGTGGATCTGTGCGAGGTAGCTTTACTTGCGACCAGAGCGGGTACGCATAAGTGCATTTGCTTCTTTCTGCGTTCTTGTTTTGAAGCCATGAGGCGAGCATTGGAACGGCGCCTGGGGACTTGCATTGGGTGAAGCGAGCAGAGAAGATAGCGTCTCTTTGGACTGAACAAGTGAAGGGATGTGTGAAAACAACGAATTGTAGAAGATGTAGAGATGACAATACTAGGCCACGACCTTGAACGAATCAAATGAATGGAAGAAAGACGCCCTGCAAGATTCGGCGCATTTGTAGCAAGATGGAAAAGGGCCTCACTCTAGGCTTGAAGGTGTGAGCGAGCGAGATGGAGTCTATTAAACCCGATGGCGGCCGCGGCGCCCTACTGATGAATGGATAATGTATTCGAATAGACGTACCTGCCCTATCTGTGCAGACGGTAGACCCACTTCGGTAGTTGCGATCCGAACAAATTGTGCAACATCACGCCCTACCTACAATCCTCGAACAAAAGGTAATTGTGACTGGATGAAGTAAGACGGAACAATCACGTATTTGAATGGATTGTTCCGGAGAAGAGGCGTCCGATCGCTCGTTCAACGAGATGGAAGCGTATCCAGCCATGGTTACTGAAAGAGGCTGATGAGACAATCCTACGTGATGTGTACAACGGGTTCGGAATCTGCATCGATACATGACCGATTTCAATGCACACGAGTGATACGGCATTGTGCTGACCTGGTTCGAACTTGGACTCTAATGGGGGCTTTTCAAAAACCAGCGTCTAGAAGCAGGCGCTGCACACCAGGACTCGACTTGATCGTTTAACTTGACCGAGCCTGCGACCCTGTGCGCCTTACTACAAGCACGCCAGGACAGGAATCGCTCTCACAAGTGTTGATCCACAGTCGACGCAGAATTGGATTTTTCCATAGGCGGACCACCCACATCAGTCTCTAGGTCGACGAAGGGACTTGAGCCGTGGTTGTAAAAAGCATGTTTTCGCGGCTCCTCAAGGTACGGGCCCGCTCTGCGACAGAATGAGACATTCGAATGATCACGCAAAGGGATCTCGCTCGCCAAGTGTCGACAGTGTTGTCTTTCCATTTCTTCCGTAATCTAGCTTCTTCAATCCAGCAGCTTCCAACCCAGACACGGGTTGTGTTCCTCCATCACGCCCGTCCATCGTCCGGTGTTTTATCAGCAGCGCCTTCCTTAGCCTGCTGATCCCCATTACCCGGGCCATTCAACTCCACTGTCTGCTTTTCCTCCTTCTTCCCCTCCTATTTGGCAGCGTCCCTCTCCTCAGCAACCGTAATACTTCTCCTGCGGATTTGATCCTGACTCCCAAACACCTTGGGCACGAGTTCTTTCTTATTCACCTTACCCATCGCGTTTCTCGGAATCTCATCCACCACTTTCATATCCTGCGGGATCTTATACGCGACTAGCTTTCCTTTCAAAGCCCGTCTCATGTCCAGAGCAGACCACTCCTTGCCGCGCCTACCTGCGGTCTTTCCCTTGTCGGTGAGAACAACCACAGCGGCGGCTTTTTGACCCCAGGCGACCGAGGGTAAGCCAACAACAGCACATTCTTTGACTTCAGGCAAGCTGAGCAGTTCGCGCTCAATTTCCAGGGCAGAAACCTTTTCGCCGCCGGTCTTGATGATATCCGCCGACTTTCGCCCCTGGATGAAATATGCGGGACCCGTCGCCCAGTCGCCGGAATCACCTTTACCAGCACCGGAAACGCTTTCTCGACTCGCGATATCTCCCGTCTTGAACCATCCATCCTCGGTGAACTCGATTCGAGTAGCGTCCGGATTGTTCCAGTATTCCTTGAAAACGGTCGGTCCTCGAAGTTGAATCTCTCCAGTCCGTGGTCTGCCTTGTGCTGTGGTCTCTTCGCCTTGCAGAATGAGCTCCTTGGTGTCAGGATCCACCAAGCGAGCTTGAACAGAAGGCAACGGCCAGCCCACAGAGCCATCGATGCGGTCTTCGTCTGCGAGACCGCATGACAGCGCCATTCCCACTTCTGTCATGCCATATCGCTCGAGGAGTACGTTGCCATGGGAGAGGTCCGTCCAGGATTTCTTGGTTGGCGTCGGAAGAGCAGCTGAGCCGGATATATTGAGACGAAGATGCTTTCTCCGGATAGCTTCATCTGCAGCTTGCTTGATGCCGGCCTCCAGATGGTCGTGCGACTGAAGCATGCGTGCCCAGACAGTCGGCACGACGGTGAAAAAAGTGACGGGTTTCGAATTGTTGCCGTTTGGCAAGAAGGGTGCCGCGAAGCGATTCCACACGTGGTCCACGTTGAAGGGGTACATGAATTCAATGCTGCTACCAGACAATATTGGAGTGAGCAGGGCATTGACTGTGCCGTGAATGTGGTGCAACGGAAGGACGTGGAGCAGCCTATCCTGTGGTGTGTAGCGCCATGCTTTGATCAAGCTCTGCGCCTGTGCGGCAAGAACCTTCTGTGGTAGCAGCACGCCTTTGGGTCTTGCCGTGGTGCCCGACGTGTACAACATCATGCCGCCGGCTGCATCTTCAGCGTTGCCAGTCAGCTGCGGTTTGTCCTGCGATGTGGCGCCTTGGATAATCTTCTCGGCGGCAATGCTGGCGGGTCTGTGCTCCAATCCCTCGCTGAGAACGTCGTTGGAGAGTTTGGTGAACTTGGCCGAGTGCAGAAGCGCAATGGCGCCGCTGTGGTTGATGTTGTATCTCAACTCGCCTACAGGGAACGACGGTGCAAGCGGGACGGCGATGGCGTTGGACGCGAGGCAGGCCAGGAGGGTGACTGGCACAGGACTGCTCAGCATTTGCGCATACCCGGCATACGCGACGTCTGGAAAGGGTGCGCAACTGGGTGGGTGGGTGGGTGGGAATTGTGTATTGCGCACCTACATAGTCGTAGCTATTCTCTACCAGGAAGGCTATCCGCTCTCCGGCAATGTCCTCGTCGCTCTTGGCCGTCTCTTTCAGCATTTGCGCTTTGCGGGAGGCAATGTCGGACAGCAGACTGCCATAGGTAAATGTTCGCCCGCTGATCGAGTGGACGACAGCGACGGTGTCGGCCTCGTGCTTTGCAATGGCTTCAGTAAAGGCGGATCGTTGGAGTCTCGTCATGGTCGTGGTCGTGGTCGTGGTCGTGGTCGTGGTCGCGGTCGTGATCGTTGCAAAGGTTCGTCTGGCTCTGGCCTTTGCTTTTGCTTTTGCTCTTGCTCTTGTGGTCGGCGCACTCGACGGCTGGATCCCAAGTCTTCTGCAGTGTCGAGCTGAGTAGAGGCGTTGGAGGAGGGCAGGGAAGGTGTTGAACGACTTCATGTTAGGCCGGCGCGGACAGTGATGATGGCCGGACGGGATGATGGGAGAGCCGTGTCATGCTGCAGCAGTAGTAGCGGACTACAAGTGGATAATTATAACACAGCACACAGCATACACATATCGTACATACGCAGGAGAGAATGATGAAGTCATCGTCGCCGGCGAAGCAAGCCGAGCCGAGAGTCCCGAGAATCCCTGCGTACACCGACACATGCAGGGTAATCTGCTACTTACCACCACCAACGACTTCCAATGTAATCGCCTGCCACCACCAACAACTCAGCATCACCAGCAGCTTGTAACCACCATCCATCCACTACCAGTGGACCCAAGACGCATCCTGTAAAATGGTGGTCGACACCTCCTACTACGACGCCCTGGGCATACCACCCACAGCGAGCGAGATCGAGATCAAGAAGGCCTACAGAAAGCTCGCCATCAAGCTGCATCCTGGTGAGACCCCGAACACGCCTCCATCCCCACTGACCGACCTTCGCTGAGTCTCAAAACAAAAGACAAGAACCCTGGCGACGAGTCTGCCCACGCCAAGTTCCAAGCCGTCGGCGAGGCATACCAAGTGCTCAGCGACACCGAGCTGCGCAAGCGCTATGATCAATATGGCAAAGAGGGCGCGAAGCCGGACTCGGGCTTCGAGGACCCCTCGGAGTTCTTCACCATGATCTTCGGCGGCGAAGCCTTCCAAGACTGGATCGGCGAAATTTCCATGATGAAGGACCTGACCAAGAGCATGGAGATCTCAATGCGCGACATGGAGGAGCAAGAAGGAGCTACAGGGGGCGCCGCCACCGAAGACGTCGCGTCTGCCACCACCGACGCCGCAAAGGCCAAGCAAGCAGAGGCTGCAAAGGAAGCCGAGCCTGCCGCGACAGGCCCTGCCCCGCCAGCCTACGCACCACCGCCTGCCTATGCCGAAGCCACTCCACCAGAAGCCCCCGCGCCCGCCGCGCCACAGGAGATCCCCATCCGCGAGTCGAAGCCCGCCTCCGCCTCCGCCTCCGGCACATCTACCCCGCGCCCGCCGCAGAGACTCGCCATCACCGATCGAACAGAAGAGGAAGCTGCCGCCACGGCCGCTGGCATGACCGAGGAGGAGAAGAAGCTGCGCGAGAAGGAGAAGCGCAAGGGAGGCCTGACCAAGGAGCAACGCGAGGAGCTGGCTGCTTTCGAGAAGGAGCGAAAAGAGATCCGCGACAAGCGTGTGGACGAGCTCGCGAAGAAGCTGACCGACCGCATCAGTGTGTGGACCGAGACTGACAAGGGCATGGAAGTCACAGACGCCTTCAAGTCGAAGATGCGACTCGAGCTCGAGAGCTTGCGAATGGAGTCTTTCGGTCTGGAGATCCTTCACGCAATCGGCTCGACATACCTGAGCAAGGGCACCACTTACATCAAGTCGCAAAAGCCTTTGATCGGCGGCGTCAGCGGCTTCTTCAGCAGGCTCAAGGACAAGGGCAACATGGTCAAGGACACCTGGGGCACCGTCTCGAGCGCCATCAGCGCGCAAATGGAAATCGAAGAGATGGCTCGCGCAGAGGAAGAGGCCGAGAAGGCCGGCGAGAAGATGACCGACGAGCGGAGAGCCGAATTCGAGAAGCGCGTCACGGGCAAGATTCTTGCAGCCGCGTGGAGAGGCAGCAAGTTTGAGATCACCGGTGTGCTCAGAGACGTCTGTGACAGGGTGCTGTACGACAAGAAGGTGAAGCCGGAGAAGCGATCGGAGCGCGCTCACGCGTTGGTCATGATTGGAGAAATCTTCATCAAGGTGAGTCTCCTCAGTTGCCCGCGGGGCTTAAGTCGTCGCATCAGAGCGATTCCCGTGACATCAACGCCGCCTGTCTTTCACTGGGCAACCACTGATTATCTACTTGCAGGCTGAGCGCGACCCCGATGATGAGGAGGGCGAATACATGGTATTTGAGCAGCTGATGGCTGAGGCTACCGCGAAGCGCGAAAAGAAGGATGACAAGAAGAAGGAGAAGGAGACCAAGCATCGATTCGGCCACAACAAGCACGAAGAAGCTGCGACCAGCTAGAAGCGGCCATACAGTAGTATTGCCCCTGCAGGCAGCCTGCGCTCGACACCGATTACGCCATGCTCCACACCTCATGCCCGCTCCCCGCGGTCATCAGGATTCGACTCAACAGTTCCTCGCCTTCCCCCTCTGTACTACCGGCGCTGCAACGCTTGCGAGAGGTATTTCGCCGACACGTAATAAGAGCGCATCGGACAGGCCCACGACGAAGTTACTCCACCGCTCCTCCATACACGGCTCTCGGCCTCAAGCGCCTGACGCATTTGCCGCACTAACCCTCACTTCCCCTTTCATCCCCCCGAGCTTTTGCCGCTCTCGACACCGGACCTGAATCTATCGCCTCGAACCTGGCTGAATCTCCATCGCCCTGATCATCTTCGGGTTCACCGATGCGGAGCGATGTCGTGCATGGCTCGCACTGTTCAACATTCGCCCATCTCCAGATTTTTGCAAAACTTCTCTGGGCGCACAGGCGCGTCTGGTCGGAGATTCGGTCGGCATGGGTACTGAACCCCGGCTGTCATCACGAAGAAGCTGTCCCGCTAGTCTTGCAGCGACTTGTCTATGACCCTGCTGGCGCTGCCGGATATGGTTTGCGTTACCTTTGGTCAATTCCGCCGAGAGAACGGTATCGACACCGAAAAGTGAGACAGATGACGGAGCATCGTTCGAAGTCGTCTCTCATGGGGACATCGATGCCGCGTGCTTCTCCAACGACATGGTGGTACATCATCCGGTCGCTGTTGCTAGAAGACTTTGTTGACCGGCGTTTGAGCGACAGGCACTCTTTGGCATTCGAGATATGATCCTGGAAGGAGCGGCCTTGCATCGCATGAAACATAGCAGCAGCAGCAGCAGCAGCATCAGCGACAATAGACTTGCCGTGAATGGAAAACGGCTCTACATAAATTGCATGCAGAGATGAGATTGCCGTTTGCATTTGGTCGTGCGTTCTGCGTTCCAGGTTCGTCCGATATGTGAATCATTCTGCTGCCGCTGAAATGCTCTGCCCTTTGCACGATATGGGTCAACCAGGAAACCACAAGTCTTTCGGAAGGGGGAAATCGGCCACTATTCTTCCCTCAGACACAGCTGGAAAATGCTTATAGGGCATGCTGCCATGCCTTCCGAAATAGATGTCCCAGCAAATCGGTCTCTGTGAATGATAGTTGCACTCCTAACATTCATGGTGCTGCAGGTGGGTAACATCGTCCTGCTGATGGCTCGGCAATAAGCGTTCGTTCGTATCGGCGCGGGCTTATGTGTGCATCCTCTAGATCAAAGAGCCGGAGTAGGGTGCTGATGCTCCTAATAAACCACCCTGACGCGGTTCGGCGGATGTTCCTCGAATCGAGAACCCAGTCTTCCCGGAAGTCAACCACTATCATGGGTTAAAAGGAACAGAGCCAGGATGTGTGGCCAGAAATTTTTGGCCAAGGATGTCCTGTGCTCGGGAAAAACGAGCTCTTCCATCACTACCAGGCCGAGAATGATACACAGCAGACCTCGGCCACCGGAGCTGCACGTTCGCAGATGCTGGACCACCGCATTGAATTGTCTGACATGTTGAACCGCTTGGAGGTCCTGAATATCTAACCATCTAGATGTCCAGGCAGCGCCTTCGTCAAATGATCGAAGGGATTGATTCAAACCGCGATACAGAAGAGAGTCCTCTCCGCTGGGAGAGTGTGTGTTCGAGGCAAGAGCACAGATAGATCCTCCACTGAGCAGAAGTGCTGTCCTCATCGAGTTGAAACCGTCCGTATTCCTACGCTGTACATCCTTCTAGAACACGGCGAGATCCCTAGGTGCCGGAAGCGAAGATCCCAACCAAACAGCTACATTACCTGATGCGGCTATTTAGGAACGTCACGGCTTCAAGATCATGAAACGAGTTCAGCGGCTGTGTGATCTCATCGCTCATGTCCAGCGTTGCATAAGACACCGGCATCAACGGCAATGTCTGAGAGAATGGTGGTTTTGACTGGTAAGGATCATCCTAGAGCGATAAGGAAGATTCATCAATGAGTACAAAACTGTCGAGGCAAACCAGGACCAGGACTAGTCAGAGTCGAAATCGTTCTTCGGGCTGACTGACATGGCGGCAAGTGATGGCCTTGGGCTGGCGAAACGTCGAATTTCAAGTCACGAGAAAGCTGTTGTGTGTTCAGGAGTGGAGTCGATGGAACACAGTCATTCTATTTTGATCTCTTGCTGAGGCCGCTGCCTTAATATGCACCGTGACATGCGGCGCACACGAGGTCCGTGAGAAGTCAATCCTAGAAGCATCGCTCAGGTTAGTCGCACAGTGCTCATACAGGTATGCTTCGGATAGAGCTAAATTCGAAGTGAAAGGGGAACATTTGAGCTTCATCATCGAGACGTACTCAATTCTTGCAAACCATGCTGCACTTCAGTGCTGCCGACGACGTGTATGAACGTTGAGTTGCCCGACCCAAGGAGACGCCAAGTGGTAGAAGGGGGCAAGCTAGCGTTTGGAATGTCATGAAACGGGTGGTCTCGAGCTTGTGGCAAATAAGGTTGATGCCGGATTGACGCCTTGAAGTCTCATGCCGGCCATTCAAAACGTCTTTGGCATGCACGAACAGCGAGAACCGTTTCTGGCAGTTGGAGCACATTATTGCTGTAGTACTATCCCTGCAAATGCCCATCTTCCAGTTGTGGGCCTCGCATGTTTGATGTACGACCAGCATTGTCATTACAAGCAATAGGCGCGTAGTTCACCGAGCTCGTGCAGGAAGGGTGAGATTTGTCACTGGAACGTGTTCAATTTGCCCATCTTATGTCCGAAGACTGGAAACTCACCAATTCTCCATGGTGACAAGACTGGGAGAGTATAAATGTTGTACCAGATGTATGGCTCACTGCGACAAAGGGCTGCCACTTGATGTCAGGAGCCTGATGCGAGCATTGACAACAGACTGATAGCCGGCGCTGTCCTGCAGTGCGGGTTGCTGCTTGAGGAAATAGCAGCGATGCATGAAGGAATCGTGCAATCTCAAGGGCTCTAGCCACGGTGAGTGATGCACTGACAAGTACTTATGTAGGTGGCCGTGACACAGGAGACAGGAATGTGGGAAACATCGGAGTATTGGTCGGCAACGTATACCACTGCAATTCAACCGTTGACCAGGCCTGCATCGCTATCGCGACGCTACAATTAGCAAAAACAAGGCGCGCACATACTGCAGCTGCCATTGGGGGTATATTCCATCCATCCGACCCATGCCTGCGTTAACCAAAACATTGAGAGCCTCGACTCTATGGGAGGCCTCAGATCGGCTAAATGTACATTATCCAACAGCGGGTCCGTATCCGAGGGGCTGTGGTATTGAGATCCAACACCCAAATGAGTGCCAGGAATCAGGTAGTAGTAATACATGCCGTCCAGCAGCGCCGATGGTGAGAATGCGCGTGGCGAGATAAAAGTGAGAATAGAGTGATCGACGTGGTAGGGCCGCGGATTAATCAGGCCTGAAAGATGTCGTAGATTAAATTTAATGGCCTTCGAAGGGAGGTCCAGCAGCCGATGGATCGAGAAATGGTGTTTGTGGGTTGGGCCGTGGCTGCTTGTTGTTCGCCGCGTGACAATTCTCATGGGTCGCGACAGCTGACAGGGCCAGTCAGGACGGAGAGACCAGGCGCGCTTTCCAATTTGAAGAGCAAATTGTAAAGTTTTGCCTGGAGTGTCGGAGAGAGTGCGAAAGCCTCACTCGTCGGTCGCTGCAGTACGCCTCGGCGATCAAGCATACGACTACTAGAAGTCATGCTTAAACAACATTGCATCCGAGGCCAGAGAATAGCAGCGCATGAAATGTTGACTCTGTGCTGGTCGTGTCGACGTCAATTCGTGACTCCGGGACCGTTTATTTGGTTGGAATAGGCGGCAAAGGCCTCGTTGGTGGCGGGCCTGGGCACGGCGGGAAGGTTGAAGCAGGCATGATTGTATGGGCGGGCGTGGTATTTGTTACTTAGTGGGGCGTTCTTGGCTAGTGCTCTGGCAAGGTAACACGTTCAGTTTGTTTGATCGTCGTCTCGGTGTTGCTTTTCGTGTAGTCGTCAGATGTGGTTGCTTCGTGTGATGGTATTCGTGGAGGGAGGTGACTGGATGTCCGGAGAAGGGGCGAAGGGGCGAAGGGCTGCTTATATGCTCGCAACCATAACTATGACATTTCGTACGCAAACCATGTCCATGGGTCATTTCCAACGGCAGACCGCCCAATCCGCGCCGGTGAGTCCGTGCCTAACAGCCAACAACAGCTGCCTGGGAAAGGAGATCAACGTCGGCCGCTTGGCGTCGAAGCTAAAATGGAGCGTGAAAGGCTGTCCGCCGTTATGCGCTCGCCTTACGGAGTACAGCCTCGCATCCGCATCCTTTCCTCTCCTTTCCGTCCTCGGGCACCGACGTCTGGGATCGGGCCAGTTTCATCTTGTCCCTCGTACGGGGGATGCGCACATTGTGCATGGCTTGGCGTTCATCGCACCTTTACGTCAGCCACAGCTGGGCATCGACAGCTGGGCATCGACAGCAGCAGCAGGAGAGGAGACTTGCCGCTCCTGGCCTGCGCAGCCCAGCAGCTTCGCCCCAGGGGCATCCGCTCGTAGCCGCGGGCAGCGCCAAAGTTTCCAAGCTTACATACAGTATGTAGAGGTAGCTCTGCGCTTCACTTGCGGTCGGCGGTCTGCACATGCAGGGCGGCCAAGGTTTCTCCTGTCCTGTCGCAGGGGTACGGACTACGAAGTTTCATCGACACCGAATATTCTACCGCAAATTGTTCCTGCCAACTGCCAGTGCGTGTTTGCGGTGCTTGTTGCATCGGCGCACCCAGCCTTAATCTCGCTTGCAGAGGCCATCGAAAGACGGGAGAAGAGCGGCAGAAGGATCGCTATCGCTACATTTACAGTAGCTGCCACAGAAATAGATGTCATGTACTCCGATACATGTACGAAGTATTTGCTTGCCGCGGCGGCCGTGCTATGTCGTCATCTCTCTTTTGTCGACAGGCCTTTCTTGGCGCGACATCATCGCATCTCTGAGTCTCCTTACTGTACTTGTACTTCATTCTTCCACGTGGCCACAAGGACATGTCCGCCTCGCTCTTAGCGGTGCTTAGCGCTGGCTCGCTGCCAAATGGAGACAGCCAAGTCGTTCCGGACCAAGCTTGTGCAGAGTCTCCTTGACGATGCATCTCCCGGGGCCCGGTATAATCCTGTTCTGCCGGTTAGCATATTAACGTCTCGCTTTATCGCACTTATACGGACGTTAAAACAATTACACGAACAAACGTATACCTAGAGTAGAATTTTCACACGCCAAACTTTGCGACTCCGTGGAGCGGCGCTGCGTCCATGTCGTACAAAGTCTAATAACATGGCGCCGATTCCGCATGCAAGCCCGCGATACAATGTCATATCCGGCTGTCTGCTGTTGGGCATCTCCTTCCGTCCGCATGATCAACAGGAGAGCGCCGTTCGGCGTCTCTGATCGCCCACCGTCTGTCTTCGCCTGCAGCCAGGACGAGTCGTCTGGATGGTAAACGTCACGGCGTCAACAGGTCTGTCAATTGCTATCGAGATCAATACGTCGTACATTTGCACTGCTTCTCTTGCTGCCGCCGGCGCCTCCATCCTGAATACTCCACAACAAGCTCGACCAGAATTCGGTCCCGGACTCGGCGGTGTGCACAGCACAATCAAGGGCTTTGCACAACGTGGTCAATTTGCCGCCATGGTGAAACTGCCGCTCGCGCTCTTCGCTGTGGCTTCATTTCGCATTCTGACAGCCGGCGTGGTGGACAGTGCTCCCTGTTCAAGCACCTCTGAACAGGCCCCAAATGCAAGATCTGGCCGACCATCGGATCCGATGTAATGGTAAGTTGACTGGGAACAGAGGTACATGGCTTCCTGTTCCTGGTCTGAGGCTTTGCCCAGAACCTGGATGCGGCATTTCGATATCAGACCATAACTTCTATTCACTCCGTGCAGAAGATACATCTTCCCAGAAGCCCTACTCAATACCCTTCAATGCCAGAAGTAGTCTTGGCAGGCCCTTTTGCTGCCATGCTGCCCCTAATGTGGCTGACCGCTCTCTTGTCAAGGCCTCGCTTCCGCTGATGAGCCGTCGATTCGCACGAGGCCAAGACATAGCTGTCAAGGGCAGCTCTTATCGAAATCTCATGACAGCTACCCGCCACGGCCTGCTCCGCGTAAGCTGTCGACAACCACACGATCTTGGCAGCAACCACGAATGCTTCGAGACGTTTAAAGCTCTCTTTTCCGTTCCGCAGCTTGTAGATCAGGTAAAAGCTGGAGATGCGCGGAGCCGAAGTAGCGCGAGCTCTCGATGATTGCGCCCGGGAGAGCTATCTAGATTTGTTCACACGACCTCGGATATCGACTGTCTCAGAGGCAGGGGGTTAGCGCAGCGGTTCAACGCCTGCCGTGTTGTCTTTGTCTGGCCAAGGCCGTCAGCGTAAATATTGAACGACACATTATTAGCAATAGCCTGATATGCTCGACGCCTTTCGTCTCAAGTGCACAAACTCGAGGGTGGAACTGCAGAGGAGGGATTAAAGGCTCATGTTGCACAAGCACTGTAGTTGCAGATGCCGTGCAGTCGCACGCAGAAAGAAGGCCACCAAAGTACGCCTCTGGCTTGTGCTTTTGTAGTCTAGTAACAACGCTGCCATCTAGGACTAAAAGGGTTCTTGAGCCATGACTGAGGCGAGGTGAGACAACATCTGGAATGGATTTTGTTCCTGCAGCTGTATTCCGAGTACGAACTCAAAATCACCAAGCTCACTGTGCTGACAGGAGTTTCGCATGAAGAACTTGAAGCTTTGGTACCTGCAGCCACCGGAAGAAGCGTGATGTAGGGCTAGTGGATGCGAGGACGCGAATTCATGTAGCGGAGCTGGACACGAGTCATCAGTAGGCGCTGAACGCTGCGAACAACCAGATTTTGGGTAAAGTTGAGGACTTTACCTCTTTTCGAGGGAAAGCAACCTTTCCAAGTGGCCTCCGTGAGTACCCATGGCCTCTGGCTTCCCAAGACCTCGAAACTTTTCTGTCTAATCATTGCTGTCGTGGCGAGTGCGACTACGCAGCAATGCCGAGCTTCTCTGCATACACAATACACACCTCGTCTGCAAAGCCTCTGCGGACTGCTGGAAGCTGTGGCAGCACATCTCGCAAGTCTCATGATCTCGAGTCACCTTCTCATCCGTCGACTGTGTAGCTGGGCATACCGAGGTGACAACCGGCTACGACGCGTTCATGCTGTCGGAGGCTCTGGCGACACTGGGCGCGCACTTGGAAAGCGGGCTCTTTCTGTTCTGTTGTACTTCAGCCGTGCATAGTCACGATCAAAACGGTCAGGACATGTCAGCGGGCGCAAGAGGCAAGCGCTTACTTGTGAGTCCAACACTCGTTGAGGTGGGTTCAAAGTCAGCCTTTGGAGCAGCTGGCTAGCCGCAATACACAGAATACGCGTCTCAGAGCCCGGCGAGCACTAGAGCAGTGTCACAGCACCGGTCACTCGCTTGATCCTTCCAAACTTCACCGGCATGTCGCAGTTGTAGCTCACAGCATCGTGAAGGGGAACTACTCGCAGACTCTAGGCACCGAAAAGACCAGGAGGCCCGCGTCTCGAGTCTTATTTCAAACTCACGGGGGAAAGTCGTTGCAGGTTTGAAGTGTCGCCGAACTCTAGGAAAGACCATATCACTCGGTAAGCCGTCTGGATCGAGCGGCATGGGCTTCTCGAGACAACTTCTGCTCCGGCAAGACCCTGCTTCTTTGTCTCGGCTTTGGCCGCCGCCTGAAGGAAACTGAACACTTCACACAGGTGGGGTAGAAGTTCAGGTCGGCGCGTACCAAAGTCCGGGGAACGTCGTATCTCCCTCAAATCTCGTCATGACAAAGTCTACGTTATTTCCGCCGGTCTGAACAGAATTGCGGACATCTCAGTCCTAGTCGTCTTCCACGAACACTCCAGTTTCGCCCGCCGCCTGCGTTCCGATCCATTGCTCCATCATCTGACTGCCTCCTACAGGGTCTGTCTGCTGCCTCTTCCCTTTCCTCGTCACGATCAAACACAATATCTTTCCGTAAATACCGAATCCATCGTATGAAGTATTCATGGCCAGCTTCTTCTTGTCGTCTCGTTGTTGGGCCTGCTCAGCAGGCTTTTCGGTATGCTCATGTGCACCTTCGGTACGCTTACGTTTCTTGTTTGGTTTCGCACGCTGCGTATTGAAAAGCTCTTCGTCGCTTGAGCTCACGAAGAGTGCATCGTGTTCATGCTCGCCTGTAGTGGTCTCATTGTTCTCGGCCGAGGAGCCTGACTTCCGTTTCTCTCCCGTTCCCGCCTGTGGTATCTTGTCCAGCCCCACCACCTCGTCTCTCTCCTCCCTCAAGATGTCCGACACCTCTGCGCTCTCGTCCAGATCAATAGCATCCTCTTTTGTCTTCCCGAGCCAGCCCGTCAAATTCCTCCCCGTACCCGTGATCCTCGGCTTATCCGCGAAAGTCTTACTCTTGGTGAGCAGCGAATGCCTCCCGGACATGTCCTTCAGGAAAATGGAAACTTCAAAGTCATCTTGACTGGCAACGTCCTTGATGCCTTTCTTCTTCTTGCCTCCCCTCTTCTTTGCGTTCTCGTTCTCCTCGCGAAGCTTGGGCAGGACTTTTGGGCGGACTTCTTGAATGATGCGGTCGAGGACATTGTCGCGGGAGCTGAGGAGCCATGCTGCGTCGGAAGGCTTGTGCAAGTAGATCCGGACCTCCAGCACGGAGTATTTCGTGATTCGCAGGTATCGTCGAATGGGCGCCATGGCCTTGGGGACGCTGGGTCGTGACGGAAGACTCTCCACAGTTATTCACAATCTCACTGAGACAATCATCGAGACAGCTGTTGTAATACACGACCATGTACATGTAGGTCGAGGGTGTCACGTGTTACATGTTATTGTGGTAACGGAGACTACATGTACAAGTCGGGCTGCAGTTCACAACAGGCTCGTGGCCAGTCGGAGTCACCGTGAGTGAATGTGAGGCAGTCCACGTGTTTGACATGTAAATGTGGAGTAATCATAATGGGCTATGGGCAGGTGAGGTGATGAGGTGCGGCGAGTTCGGGTGGGCGTCTGTGCGGCACCCGCGAAACTTGAACATCCATGTACACGACGGTCCTGGGTTGCTGAGTTCCGATGTGGAGACATTCTGTTGACAAGACATTCCATCACTGCACACTGTCTTCATAGCAACACTGCTCATTCGCTGCGAATGCTATTCCGGACACTCCAATCTGTTCACCAGCAACAGCCATTGCGCAGGCTCTATTCCGCCATGGCATCGCAAACGCCGATGGAAGATGTGATGCGGCAAAAGGTCTGTAGAGCCACATTTGAGTGGGCTCGAGCGCTGCACCAAGCGGCCGCAGGCTTGTTCCTCATGCGTCCTTCACATGGATGCTAACATTCTTCAAGATTACCGAGGCCTTCTCTCCTACGTTACTCGAGATCTTCAACGACTCACACCTTCACGCTCATCACAAAGCCATGCAGGACAGTACATCCAGGGAGACGCATTTCAGGTGAGCTATTATCTCCGTCTTATGCTGCTCCATTTGTACGATTTCATCCATGAGCCTTTGCTGACTGTCCAGCCAGAGCTTATATCGTCTCCGATTCATTTAGAGGCAAGATGCAGCCTGTGCGGCATCGCATGGTGTAAGGACCCAAAGGCCAGAAAGCATCCAATGTCTGGGACACATGCTGACTTTCTGCCCTTTGCTTTGTAGGTATCAGCTGATGAAGGCTGAAATGGCTGCTGAGGGAGGCATCCATGCCCTACAGCTACGAACGAGAACGACGGAGGAAGAGGAGAGGGCTCGAGCCAAGGAGGCCACCGCGTAAATGAAGGTCGAGAGGACGAACGTGATCAATTCTGAGCGCCTTCTATCCTATGATGATCGTCTGTCGTACGATCACGCTCTCTAGGCCTGAACGCCATATGCAAATCATGATACCCTAGGCTGCTCGCAGGCGCCGGGTGCGTATGTTACAGATCGTGGTGCTTGGAGGCAGTGGTGGCCTCTCTTTCAGGTCTCGAGTGAGTTGGATCGGGCAGGGAGGTGGTGAGGATGACGGAGGATGGCGTCCCGCGCATTCAAACGTCGGGAGGAAGGAAGCCGCCGTCCTTGTCGTGAGCTCCACTAGGCGCGCTGTTCAAGAAGGAGAGGTAGCAGTTCCAGACTGGTACATGTCAGTCACTCAATCCATTGAAGAAGTAGCAAGGTCGTTGCACTTACACAGCGAGACAGTGTTGACCACTAGCACACGCATATTCAGCGGGACGAACTTGAAGTTGAGGAACTGAATTGCTGGCCACACCATCCAGTTGGCCTTCAGTGCACCTGCGTATGTTGATGCTAGCTTCTCCTGAGGATCGGTGCCCTCCATAAGGGCCATCGAGCTCAAGAAGACGAAGAGATTGGTGGATGCGAAGACGGTCTGGTCTGTTGCGACTCGGGCGAGGATCTCGGCGTTGGGTCGACCGGGAATGGTGATCTTTTTCTGGAGGAATCCGAACCACTTGGTCGCGGCAGGACCGAAGACCAGACCGCCATAGAGAGCCATCCGACCTGTACGGCCGAAGTCGTGTGCCTTTCGGCCTTCGACGAGATGCTGGGCCATCGAGTCGCCGGTTGCGAAGAGGATGGAGGTCGAGATGGCTTGCGTGAGGATTGGGCGTGTAGCCAGCTTGTGCTGGTACCTGGTATCGATCGATGATGGTCAGCCAATCTTCGGGGATGTTGCGCCTCGAGGGTGTGCCCACCAGCGCCACATAGTGGCCATTGTTGGTACTCGCTCGGTACTCGACGTTCGGTGTGAGCTCGTTGTAGGTGGGTGGCAGGCGTACTAGTGGAGGTTGTTTAACTTGTTTTAGTTACGGAGGTGTCTAGGGTCGAGGTTGTGTCGAGGGTGGTTGTTGGTCGTCGGCTCGAGGAGTGCTGGTTAAAGTGATCGAAGCGCCGGTGTAGATTCCAGGCGCTCGTTGATCACAGCATGTGGCGGCGGAGATGACAAGTGAATGTCTTCAGAAAATTGTGCTGTCTGGTGATGAGTCCAGCGATACATGCACGTGTGTATGGAAGAGCTTCGAGAGTTTTGAGTCCGCCGACGCCAAATGCTCGGCTAAGCTCCTGCGTTCGTCAAAGTTTCGCGCGCCAGGGGCATGATGTCAGCGAGCGCCCAAGCTCGTCGTTCGCAACTACTCCACTGCCCCACTACGCCCGGCCCCGCAGAAACATACGCACCTCATACATACATACATACATACATACATTCACTTGCATGGTTTTGGCCCTGCATGTGATCATCCTCTCACCTGCATAATATTATGAGTTCCTAGCACACATTCCAGTCACCAGCGAGCGAACAGCAGAGGTGTCCACTTCATTCACTTCCTTCTCTTGGCTTTATCACATGCCCCGCTACTAGAGGCAAACGCCCTCTCTGCATCGCCACACCATCCACCGCCTTTGGCCCTCGCCCGGTGCAAATTATGGCCAACACGATCGACGGCGCCGATCACCCTGAGGGCATCTTCTCTCTGCTCGACACTGACCTCTACAAGCTGACGATGCAATGCGCCGTGCTCAAGTACTTCCCCGATGTCGATGTGGAATACACCTTCACGAACCGCACACCGCACATGAGACTGACGCGCGGCGCGTACGACTGGCTGCGAGCCCAGATCGACAAGCTGGAGAACGTTGTCGTCACTGACTCAGAAGTCAGCTGGCTCAAGAGCAACTGTCCGTACCTAAATGCCGGGTACCTCGAGTATTTGCGCACTTTCACCTTGCGTCCGAAACACCAGGTCACTACCAAATTCACGCCTAGCTCCTCTGAGGACAAGGGCGACGCAACCCCAGGCGATATGGAGACGCTGGTGCACGGCCAGTGGAAGGATACCATTTTGTACGAAATCCCGCTGCTCGCCCTTACCTCCGAAGCCTACTTCAAGTTCGTGGACACCGACTGGAGTCACAATGGGCAGGTGTTGAAAGCAAAGCATAAGGGCGAGAAGCTGCTGGAGGCCGGTTGCGTCTTTAGCGAATTTGGTAGCAGGAGACGGAGAGACTACAAGACGCACGACATGGTCATGCAAGGACTACTACAGGCACAGAAGGAGGCACAGACAAATGGCAAAGGATGGGAGGGCAAGTTTAGCGGCACTTCCAACGTCCACTTCGCCATGCGCTACAACGTGGATCCGGTGGGTACCGTCGCTCACGAATGGTTCATGGGCATCGCTGCAGTGACTCAAGACTACGCCAATGCGAATGAGAAGGCTCTGCAGTATTGGACTGGTACCTTCGGTCGTGGCGTACTCGCCGTCGCCCTCACCGACACCTTCGGCACGCCAGCCTTCCTCCGCGCATTCGCACGCCCGGCTCCAACGAGCGGTCATACCAGTGATGCTCAGTGGGGAAATCCGACATACGCGCAGATGTTCACTGGCGTGCGTCAGGACTCTGGTGATCCGCTCGAATTTGTGCAGCTGATGCACACCTTCTACAAGAGCCAGCAAATCAACGAAAAGAAGGTCGTCGTCTTCTCTGACAGTCTGAACATCGAGCGTGCCATTCAATACAAAGAGGCTACAGAGAAGGCCGGCCTGACGGCGACCTTTGGCATTGGCACGTTTTTCACAAATGACTTCTGGCATCTCGGCAGGAACGAGAAGAGTGTGCCTCTCAACATCGTCATCAAGATTAGCAAGGCGAATGGCAAGTACGCTATCAAGCTGAGTGACGACAAGGGCAAGAACATGGGCAATGATGAGCTCATGCAGTCCGTCAAGAAACAGGTCGGCTATGAAGAAAAGAACTGGGAGGGAGGTGACGAGGCGCATCGCTGGGATACGAAATAGAAGTTTGCTGAGATTGTAGCGCTGCTCCATCAGCGTGGCATAGACGAGATACCCGGATCAAGGGTCAGAGCGAGGCGTCACGGAGTTGTGAATGCGAAACGATATAGCACATCGCAATGCGAAAGTCTATCGAGGTCTATCTTTGTCGCCCATATTCCGTTGCCAACACCTGCGCTAACTAAACGATCGGCTGCAGCCGTCTGTTTAGGCATACGTTCGAAAAAACACACAAGCATCAGAAGGAGAACATGCGTCTCATCTCCAAGAACGACTGCCACGCCCACATACCCTCTCTAATTCGGATCGTGCAGGACAGTGTAAACAAGGATTCGACTGCTCCCGCCACAAGCCTCCGTCTTATTCCCATTACATGGATAGTTGCACCCAGCAGCCAAGGGATCATCACCGTCCGCGACAGCAGCTGTGCTAGACAGGGTGTATGCCCCCCATGCTTCACCGTAGTACTCAGCTCCGCAAAAGGAGTAGCCGGCATCAGAGCAGGCGCTCAAAATATTGGCGATTGACGCATTGGAAGAACCTCCATATTTGGCAAGCGAGACGCTCTTTGGAAGTACTCGCGCACTGTTATCCACATAACAGCCCGTGAGGTTCCAATCGCCGAAGGAAGTTCTCGCGAAGAAAGAGGGTCGCCAGGTCGTATCGGTAATGATGCTTAGGCGGTTCCCGGCCCCACAGATGTGGTTCTTATCGCCAGAGCATTTCATGCTGCAGTCGATGGAAGAAGTAGAGGCGGATGAAGGAGGTGCAATGTTGCCACACCAACATTCGGAGGCATATTCGGTTCCTGAGTATTTGTACCCGCCTCCGGAGCAGGCTATCGCGCAAGTCTGCGGGGTGTTGGCTGATGATGAGGAGTTCTGGGCTGAGAGAAGGCGTGACGGTGAATTGTCTTTGTAGCAACCCAGGGAAGAATATCCGGATCCTAGCGCTGATGCAATGGGCACGGAAGATGTTGTGGATGACGGTGCGCTAGTCTGTGAAGAGGACGGCGGAGAGGCTGTACTGGTGGAAAAGGTAGTAGACCCCACGCTCGATGAAGACATGTCCGTGCTGGAGCTGGCCGATGGAGATGCCGATGCCGAGCTCGTGGAGAAACTGCTGGAAGCGAGCTCTGTCGTTGGAGCGACCGTACTCGTGCTATCCGCGCTCGCCGTGCCGGGAGACGATGCGATGCTTGAGCTGGTCGATGTTGAGGAGACCGCCGCACTGAACGTCGCCGCAGACGCCATCAGCTTTGCTCCGTTCACGCCATTATAGATTGGTGCACCGAGCGAGGACTTCATGTAGCAAGCAGCTGCCAAGAACGAGACGTCCACACAACCAGAGGTTGTTGCGCAGGCATCGATGCACTGCTGTAGGCTACTTGCTCCAACGGCCTTCATGTCTCCGCCCGCATGATCGATGCCGCACTCGATCAAGAATGACTGACCACTCGACGCATACACTGTGCTGTTGGAGCTCGGACACTTGATTGCGGTAGATGCAGCTGCAGCCGAGGAGCTCGTGACGCTGGAAAGGGCATTCGGTGTTGAGCTGCCAGTGACTGTAGCCGAAGCAGATGCAGTGCCGCTGCTTCCGGACAAGGTGCTTGTGCTCTCCGTGGTAGGATCCTGTGCCGAAGATGCGGTTTGCGTTGTGGTGGCTTGGGTTGTAGCCGACGATGAAGAAGGCGCTGCTGAAGTGACCAACTTGGCGCCCCAGATGCCGCCGGCCGATGTAGCTGCTCCCAGGGTTGACTTGAGGTAGCAAGCCGAGCCCGACAGACTGACATCAACGCATTGGCCATTCTGGGCACAAGCATCGATGCAGCCCTGGAAGGAGCCGACAGAAAGCGAGGTCAGGTCTCCAGCTTGATGATCTACTCCGCACTCGATGGTGAAGGTTTGGCCATTGGATGTCACAGTGGTCGCGTTAGACGCCGGGCAGGAAACTCCGACGGCACTCGACCCAGGCGCAGTCGTAGCAGAAGCTGAGACAGATGATACGCTGGCCGAGGCGACCCAATCTGGGTTTTGGTAGACCTGTAAAGCGAAGGACGGAGGGTCAGCGTACGTGTCACACATTGGATGGCTTGCAGCATTGAGTTCCTTACAGTCAACCTGTTACCAGCACCACAGAACTCGGTACTGTCACCAAGGCAGAGCATGTTGCAGTCCGTGTCACTCGTTCGGTTCGCCCCCGCTGCAAGGAAGTTTCCACAATAGCATTCGCCTCCGTATTCTGTGCCAAAGTACTTGTACCCTGAGCAGTAGCTACTACAGGATTCGAGGGTCATCGAGTTGCTGGAGGTTCCAGTCCCAGCAAGAGCACGACCGGAGGACGCTTCCGTGTAGCATGAGATGTAGTAGAAGTTTCCAATGGTCTCGGGTATGCTTGGGGGAGCGAGTTGTGCCGGACGACCATTGGAGAAGATGGATAGGCGATTGCTGCCACCACACATTTCGCTGGAGTTCCCAGGACAGGCCATAGAGCAAGAGCTCTCGATGACCTGTGTGGCCAAATATCCGAGAGCCTTGCCGCAGTAACATTGCGTGCCGAACTCAAGCCCTGCAATACCGTTGTTGCCAGCGGCACAGGTCTCAGTGCAGTGTTCGATAGTGTTAGCGTTGCTCTGATAGGTCATGTTTGCCAGAGTGTTTGGGCTCTGATCAGACCAACATCCGTAATATGTCATGTTGCCAGCGTATGTATTGTTGTTGGAAGATGCTGCAGTGTTGTTGAGAGCAGGGTTGGGAAAAGGATCATCTCCCTGTTGGGCGCGCGGATATCTTCAAAGCAAAAGGCGGAAGGTCAGCGTGTGTCTCAAACATTGGATGCTTTCCGGCCTTTAGTTTCTTACCCAAAGTCGTATGACCGGTTGCCATTCCCGTGAAAGTTGTCCATAAAGAGTCGAGCTTGTCCTGCCGCAGAGGCCATCATAGCGCTCCCGTCCTGTCTATATTGAGAGAAGAAACGGATCAGCACCGCTTTGATACGTCCAAAGCTTTCACCTAGGGAGAGAACATACCCAGCGTTCACAAAATCGACTGTATCGCAATTGCGACCTTTCGGATCAGGGCACGAGACCGGAAATGTCTTGATGAAGTTGAAGAATCGCTCATTGCGATTGCTTCCGGTAGTTACCGGAGCGCAGCTGGAAGAATCGTCGCCGAGATCCTGGGTACCGCGTGCATAGTTGACTGCCTTACTGTTGAAGTTGGCCAGAATCGCTGCTCGGCCTTGAGCGACGAGACCAGTGGCATAGGTCATCGGATAGTCGACAAATTTGTTGTATCCCTCTCTGTAGTCGTCGTACGTCGGACAAGACGCGGTGGAGAAAGGGCGATCAGTGCTTAGCCAGACATAGCTGTTTGGATTCCCTACCCAGTACGACACCGGCGAAGTGGTGCCGAGCTGGGCGCCGACGGCAGCGTAGCGTTGTACGGTTTGAGCACCAAGAGAATGGCCCGCAATGACAATCTGATTCATGTTTGGAAATATGCTTCTGTTGTCAAAATATTGAATGATTTGATCAAGAACCGTGTAGGAGCTTGTGTTGGTCGACGTATACGGATATTGATTGTTCCCGCCTGCTGACCATTGTGATCCTTTCCAGACCAGAGCATTCGAGGTTGAGCCACGACCTGCTTTTAGACCATCAGACCAGGGATAGCCGAAGTTCTTGTCGTCGCCATTGGGAAAATACGGGGCCATGATGGCCACTGTGTCGAAGTTGATGTTGGGATCCGAAGCAACTTGCGAAAGTGCGCTGAGCATGTTCGCCATGTATGTTCCGGGGTCTCGATCCAGGCCATGGATGATGACGACCGCACGCTGGACGTTTTTCTCTACCAAACGCTCGTTGCCCTTGCCATGAGAGTAGTAGTTGATGAGTGTTAAGTTGTTGTTCTTGCCCAACGGGTCGTTAATGCGGAAGAAGGTGAGTTCTGACCCTGGCACGGAGGGGAGCGAGGAGTTGATAGAGTCTCCCAGATACTGTTGCGCGAAGGTATGCTGGAAGATGTAAGCAGCAAGTGCTGCGACCAGGGGCGTGAAGCGCATTTCGCCCTGTAAGTGCCGACAGGTATCTCACCGAACGCAAGAGTAGTCTGTGACGAGGAAATGGCTAGCAGCAGCGAAGAGAATAGACCAGCGAACGAGAGTCTCTGCTTTTTGAGAGGGGGTAACGACACCTACCATGAGCATCCCCAATCTGGGCGCCGATGCCTTATAGCAACGATAAAGTAGCACATCGACCGTCAGTCTACTTCGAGCGCAGAATCGTCGGCTCCTCCGTGTCTCTGGCCATCTAATCTTGACGCTGCGAGAGACGGTGGAAGCCCTCTCGCTAAATGATCTGCCAGGACCCGAGAGTCAGGACGAAGTCGAGAAGCAAAAGATCCACACTGAATGCTGTATCTGGATGACATGGGCAGTTTGCGTAGGAGGGCGTCCAAGTCCTGACTTGACTGATCTCTTGCGGGCAAGAAGAGGCTGCTTGGCTGCTTCTGGACGTCGATTCGCATGCCAAGGCGTACAGATGTAGGTGCACATGCAAGTAGCCGCTGCAGCGAGAGCGCCGAGTGGTCGGGAAGTATTAGCTGGACTGGAGAGAGGTCCGTGTGAAGTTTGATACAGCCCGTCCGTGTGGCCAAGGGATGATGCCACTACACTGCGGCTTGCACTCGCAAGCAATGCCTATCTAGCGTGTGTGCGTGTGTGCATGTGTGACTAGAGGAAGGATGTCACGCACAGTCTCGTGGCGCAAGCGGTCGAAGTCTGCCACACATTATTCCAAGTCTCTGGGATACACGACCCGGTTTCGCAAGCCAAATCACACGAGCTGTGCCATGCCATCGGTATCTAGAGAGCAGGAGGCAGTCAAAGGAGTCTCCGGACGCCATCGAGTTAGACGTGATAACCTCCGTACGGTAGTTGTGGTAGGGCATTACTTGCGCTCCTGACTACCGGCTACCGGCTGCCGGCGTGTGATGGCCATGCTCAAACCCTATGTTCATTTCTGCACCTTGTGTACTAGTAAAACTCGCCCGTACTCATTGGATTATCATTATCATCGTGGTGCCTGTATTGGGTACCGTGGGCAAGCATCTCACGTTGGCCAGGCTCCACACGCAACTCCCAACCGGCGCAGACGAGGAATGTTTCGCATTGACAGGCCGTCTCTCCAGCCTCGACTCCTTGTCGGCGTACGCAATTGGTCCTCGAATTTGGCCTGCCTGAAATTGCAGTCTGCCGTCCAATGGAGTTGTGAGTGTGCCTACGGGCGGGACCCGGGTCTGCGACTCTGCGTCAGCTCCCACTCGCCGAGCTGGAATGTTAATGCTCGCAGCGGTTCGCAGCCTGCAAGCACAATCCCCTACGCCATCCACAGATCTGTGCTTTCTGGAAGCCACCCGCAACTTGTTTTGTCTGCTCGCTTGGTGAGTCACTCGATCGTAAACGGCGTTTCATGGCCCATCATCTTCCGAGATGCTGCCTGGCTGGCCGCCCCCGAATGGCTAAGCCTCCCGCCCTGAGAGCCCAAAGGTCACCACAAGAGGCCGCCCTGTGGCTATGACGGGTTCGCCCTGCCTTGACTGCCTTGAGGCCGCAACAATCAAAGTATAGATATATGTCTCGTTACCTTGCAGTCTTCCCAAACCTTCCCAGTGCCTGTCAATCAACTCTATCAAGAACAACCACGTCGAGAGCTGGCCTACTCAACAGAAAGCTGTTCTGCTATTCACTGTTCAGCAGCCTCTGAACGGATCAACGAGACACAGCGAGTGTGACCAAGTCAACTGCAATCACCCGCGATCCCAGAACCAGATACACGCCTCAAATCACTTCAGCAAGACACGGACGCCCGCCTTGACCAAAATGACCCGCGACCAGATGCAAATGAAAGTCCGGAAAGGAAACAATTTCTATGACCAGCGTACCGAAAGTAGGTGTTTTACCCCATCAATCGACCCAAATCCCTGTCTAACATACGATGCTCCAGACATTCCGTCTATGTGCTCCACAAAGGGATCGAGCAGGGGGTTCTCGTACAGCCCAACCCACAACAAGCGACCGGTGATCGTCCACAAGCCAAGTGGAGTCTTTCCTGACGATGAGCCATCAACTCGAGACATTGTTCGTGGCAATGTTCGGAAATAAGCCACGTCCAGTCGTTGTGGCCGATGTAACACAGATGAAATGTAATGATCATGGCAAAGAGGGATGAATCCAGTGTTGTGCGGTAGGACAGCCAGAGATTAGGATGGTCCTGAAAGGATAGCAGACTGTAGGGTATCAGTCTGGATATGATTTGGCGTTTGGAGCAACGCTCGGGCATATCGACGACGCATGAGACACAGAAGAGGCTCGGGCTTTTGGCTTTAAGAGATACCCAAGACTGCGAGGTCGCACACGAATGTAGCATCAGAAGAACTATGCTCGACGATCAGAGCACAACAACAGTTCCCTCGTGCATTCGTTCTTTTCCACTTGAAGTCTTACTGAAGAGGTGAAGTTCACATCAGTACTCCGCTTGGCTTGCAGCCTGCAGCAGTTGCCTTGCCCCACTGCAGGACAACACACTATAAATTTACACCGACGAGTCGGAACACTGCAGAGCTCTACCTGCATCTGGAATGTCTTTCACTGGACGATGCCTTGCTTATGACATTCTCCGTGGTCGGCTACATGTCCCGTCCCAGGTGCAGGTAATACGGGTTGATGCAAGTCGAAGCTCTGTCTCCGTGTCAATAGCTAGGAATTCACGCCTATTTTCGCGCCCGATAGCATAGTTCTCTTGCTTTAGTTAGGAGTACCGGCCATATCGCAGGCCCCATCTCGAGGGCTGACTGAGGCTTCCTTCTGTGTAATTTGGTCCGTTCGGTAGCCTATCTGGGCTACACTATGGACGTGGCGGATGTAGCTACAGCTACCATAGGCTACCATCCCTAAAATGTATCGTTAAAGCCCTAATAGTGCTTAACTAAAGGAGCGGAGACTGAAGCGAGGTTACAACAACTGTCTTCAACGCACAACGCAGTCTCAATCGCGATATCCTATCTACTCGTCTGAATTCTCAGCATCACCAGCCTCCGGCTGGCCTTGACTAGCACCGCTAATCAACGTCTCGTCCTCTTGAATTGCACTACCGATCAACGTCTCATCCTTATCATAAATCGCACTGCCAATCATAGTCTCATCTTGCCCATCTCGAATAGCACTACTAATTATAGTCTCATTATCATTATTATTATCGGTATCTCGGATACCACTACCTATTATATACTCCTCCTTACCTTCCTGAGTCTTGCCCTTCACGATCGCATTAATACCGACTTTAGGGCCTAGGTTATTCTAGTCGATAACTCTATAGCGTTCCTTATATTCCCTACGTCTCTAATTACGGAGGCTTCTTACAAAGGCCTAATCTGTCTTAGACAATAGCTTGAGGCCAAGGCCTCTATCTTTACTCTTTACCTTCTAACTCTTCGCTTCTTAGTTAGTAAACTATTTCGCTTAGCGCTTAACCTCTAGTTACTTGTAGTATAGGATATTCGCCTAGACTTGTTTATTAGTTAGACCGCCCGGATTCTCGTACTATTGCTAGCCTTATTACTAACTATAGATTTGTATAGACTCTATCTAGGTAATAGTAAGTAACGCTTAATTAGTCTCGTACTCCTCTTATATATTATACTTATTGTCGTCTTGTCCTTAAGCGGCTACGCTACCTTAACCTTAGGCTTTAGTAAGAGTATTATAAGCCCTCTTAGCTTTCTTAGCTAATACCTACTTCGCTTCCTTAGATTATTTAGATATTAAGGAAGAAGTACTTATAGATAGCGTTAATTACTTATCTACCTTACGCTTCTTCGACTACTTCTTATAGGTACGGTACTTTAGGTAGGTCTTCGTTATCTTTATAGGATTACGAGAGTCTACGAAATAACGAGCTTTCTTACGCTTTACGTACTTAGAATTAGCGTAAATATAAGATAGCTCGTTATCCTTATATTCGCTCTAGCTCTTATTATCCTCTTCCTCTTCCCTAGGTAATATAGGCTTATTAGGCGGAAGTCTCTTACTATTTTACCCTAGTAGTAGAGGTAGTAGTATCCCTCTAGGTATAGTAGCGATAGTAGCTATCTTAGCTATAATAGTACTACTTAAGAGTATATCGAGTTTAGCGAGTAGGTTAAGGTACGCGTACTTCTAGGTAATAGACTCGGTAGGTAGTACATAGGCTTCTACGTACTACTTTTTAGCGTAAATTCGCTATTCCCCCTATAGCCTTACTACTATATATCCTTATTATTAGCGTAGAGTAGAGTACTTATAGCTAGCTAGTTGCCGCTTAGGGTAAGGGGGATAGTCCAATGCTCTATAAAAGACAAGGGACCTTGTTATCCAGCGTAAAACATATCGGCCGCTAGATCCAAGGAGTATGCCGGTAGTACTACATGCGATTTAGGAGGCTCGGTAGGCAAGACGGCATGCACAATAGATAGGGAGCGAGGAGCACTAGAAGGAGTAGAGGGCACGAAACTAGGAGAAAAAGAGAACTATCTAGATAGAGAAAAGGAAATAGTAGAGGACCGCGGTTCACAAAACCGCTAGCGAGCTATAGGGAATGTGGAAGCTAGCTAAGTAGGCAAAGAACAGCGATAGCCCTATTCGACCTCCCTAGATACCTATACTAATACACAATAACGATTAGTTCACGACGAATAGTGCGAAAACAGAGATCCTACGGATAGCCCTTTTCCTAATACTAGAGCCCGCAGATACATTAGATATCGAGAGCACTACATACCTAGAACCTGTTAATATAGCATGCGAAATTATAGAAGAGGAGGTACGAAAAGTAGTCTAAAGACTACCGAACGACAAGGCTCCCGGCCTCGACGAGATACTAAACAGATGCATTAAGAAGTGCCTAGCTTAGCTACTCCCTATCCTCTAACGTATCTTCCAATAGTGTGTTTCAATTAGCTACTACCTAGCCTAGTTTCGGAAAGCTAGGACGATTATGCTATAGAAGGCGGGTAAAGACTTATCTACTCTAAAGGGATAGAGGCCTATTGCCCTTCTATCGTGCATTGGCAAGATACTAGAAGTAATAGTTACACGGAAAATAGGATAGGCTATACGGGAATATAAGTTACTTCCTTAAAACTAAATAGCGTAAGCGGGTAGATCGACCGGAGGCGCACTACGGTATATCCTTCAAAGCGTTTAGACTGCGTGGAAGCAAGGCAAGGTAGCCTTAGTATTATTACTTGACATAACAGGAGCGTTTAACAAAGTCAATTACGAACGGTTAATCCAACCTACGGTGCAGGAGGATTCTATACTAGATTATAGCTTTTATAGCGTTATTCCTAAAGGATAGAGAGACAACAATCGCTATCCCCGGATACGAGTTACTAGTAGCACGAGTAGCATGCGGAATCCTACAAGGAAGCACTATCTTACCTATCCTATTCCTCTTCTTTATAGCCTCCCTCCTAGAAGGAATAGAATACACCGAAGTAGTTGGGTTTATAGATAATACATACCTTATTGTAGTGTTAAATTCGACAAGAGGTACATGCGAGGCACTAGAAAAGGACTACAACAGCTATCTACAATAGGCCTTAAGACATGGAGCTAAGTTCGCCCCTAAGAAATACAAAGTTATGTACTTTATAAGGGGTACAAGGAGCATATCCGAATCCTAGAGAATACCTAATATCCCGTCGCTCTAGAGTAGCCTAGAGGACACAATGAGGGTCCTAGGAGTAATCGTTAATAAGAGACTCAAGTAGCACGCATAGATAGAGAATACCCTTATAAAAGCAAAACGGCTAGAAGCTGCACTACGACGGATTACTACTACTACGTAGGGCGCTACGGTAGAGATAGCCCGTAAGCTATATATCTCGATAATTAGGCTAGTAGTAATGCACGGGAGCGAGGTATGGATAGTAGGAAAGGAGACTAGAATCTTAAAAATGCTCTAATAAAAGCTATAGGTAATGCAGAATAGATTCCTACGGATAATCCTTGGGGCCTACCGAGCTATACTAACGCGACTATTATATAAAGAACTCTAGATCGAAGATATTACCGAGTATAGGAAGAGAACTACTATAGCTGCAATGGCTGCGTAGAGGTAGAGGCCGGATATACACTAGGCCATATAAGAGCTAAAGGGGCGGATCCTACTAAAGTACGGATAACTTAGGGCATATAGTAGACGCCTAAGAAAACTATACAGCTCGCTACTAGAGTAGACAGACGAGCAGGCTACTATCCTACGGTCCCAGCTCTCTTACATAGATAGAGCAGATCTAAAGAAGACTCGGAAAGTAATATAGACTATCCTCTAGGGCTAGTATAAGCGGGACGAGTTATAGAAGTAGGACAATACTAGGCGCGAAGGAATCCTCCTACTCGCGTTTAGGACTCCATGGAACACTAATACCCGGGAGCTTTATCGAGGGCTTAGTAAAGCCTAGGCCGCGATAGTGTTCTAGATACGGTTAGAGATAATTAGCCTTCCTTACTTCCTCTACAAGGTTGGGGTACCCGACACTAGCCCCTACTACGAATGTAGAGATAGAGGGACAGCTCGATACTACCTTGCCTACTATACAAACATACGAGAGAGTAGAAGGGAACTTATCTTAGCTACTAGATACTAGGACGCGAGAAGATAGCTTACTGAGTTTCCTAGACAAACCGTAGCGTAGGTAATAAGGTATCTCCCTATAGGACAATTCGAGTAGACCCTTAAACATCTCCTAGAGTAGGCCGGAGATCTCGAACCCAAGTAAGGAGGATAATGTTAACTCTAGCGTATTAGCTAGCTACCTATAGGCAAACATATTAGTTCTATAGTACCTAAGATGCAGTAGGGTATAAGGTATAATAGAGAAGAGAGGAAGTTTTACGCTATAGGCACTTTCTATAGGGTTTTCTTTTATAACATGTAGATATACTAGAAGGGGCACGGCCTATAGCTAGCTCGAATACATTTATTATTATTATTATTATTATTATAAGGGGGATAGTCGTAAGCTCCTAAACCCCCTCTAACCTACCGCTATAGAGCTCTTATAGTATTAGATATTTCCTATTATCCTGCGTATTGCCGCTTAGAGGCTAGGGGGATAGTCGTCGTTCCTCCTCCTAAGCCCCTCGAAGTCTTACCGCTTCCAAGTCCGTCTCTTATTTATAGTACTTTATAATAGTCCGTTCTCGTGTTCTCGTGTATAGATAGTCGGGTTAGGCAGTATTAGCGATATTGGCAGAGTTAATAGTGAGACATGTGGTGTAGTGTGAAGTCGGCTGCATGCCTAAGGCTGCGATCACCTGGTGTCTCCTCGATTTTAGACTAATCACAGCCTGGCTTGGCAGTCAGCGGATTTGTATGGGTAGTCAGCTTCGCCGCCTGCACCCCCCATGGTCGCAATACACACGATATATATATACAGACAGCAATATAGAGTGTAGAAAGTTGATTGTAACCTCGCTTCGACCTATCGTTGCTAGATGGTAGGATGTTGGATTCCTGGCCTTGGGCTAGTAACATCACTGAGTATCTCTTGGATTATAAAGAAAGTCGATAATGCCACTTGCCTCCTCAGTGTTTCAGCCGTGCGACGGACGCTTCGCAGATTCCTCTTCGGCTTCCCTTAACAAAGACGCGATAAGCTGGCTTTGGAAGCGGTGCAACGTAGGTTGTGCGTTGGACGGCGTGGTGATCGTCAGCGCGGTTTGTCTGTGTATCCTGTCAAAGTTCTGCAGGTCCGAGATGCTGGGAAGGGCACGGGGTACACGGGTACAACTATGCTGCTACACACGGTAGGGGCCGGCATCTCTTCCGTAACATATCATATGTGCGATATGCTGTTCGAGGGGTGGAATAATGGAAGATCAAACCTCGAAGGCACTGCGACCAGGTCAGAAGAATGAAGGAAGTCAATGGTGAATGATTGCACATGCCATGTGCGAGCTCCTTTCGATTGTCATCCTGCCCAAATTCATGTCAAGTCGTAGAGGATGGAGCCTAATTGGAAAATCACGATCAGGCAAAGCAACATTCTATTCAAAACAGCCACAGTGGCACGCCTAGCATCGTCATCTTTGAAGCAGATTCCAGCCAAAGCGCTTGCGCAGGTCTCCTTCACATTACTCAGCTGCAACAATGCCGGTGAGTTGAAACAGCGCGTCCTCGTGATCTCTCACGGTGCAGCTTACGATGATGGAGAAGGCGCCAGCCGGTTGGCTCTTGCGATTCTGCAGGGTTCGAAGCTATGGAGAGGGAGAGAGAGCGTGGACATGACGCGAGGATCTCAGGTGTTGACGGAATGCGGGAAAGCGTTCTCCAGGTCCGCATTGCAGTCTCCAGCAACCATGCTTCTTTCGAGTCGAGTGAACTGAGCGAAGGAGTTGTTGGCATTGGAGATACAGCATGCAGCATGCAGCATTTGCAGCAGATAGTGCTGACGTGGAAACGGATCACGCAGATTATGAGGATTTTGTGGAGAGTGGAGTCGATAGTGCGAGGTCAGCGGAGAGACACATTGTATGTCATGCTTCGCTGAAGGGGTGTGTAGAAGCGACTGCTGGAGGATATGTCCCGGTAGGAGAAGGTGATGATGATGATATTGTGATTGGTTTTAATTACACGACTGTGGTGGTATCATCTCCAAGCGATCTGCCGTTATCCTACACCACCTAAGCGGCGATCATTTATCGGGTATTTTGACAAAACTGCATACTCTTCAAACTGACTGCTCAGCACGAGCAGCGCTGTTGTCAACCTTGCCGCGTCGCTCGCGACCCTTTTCGGACCATGGGAAGTGGGCGACTGGAATAATGAAGAACGAGTTGCTGGGATCGGCCATACCGGCGAAGGCGTTGTACCTGAGCATCGTGTCAGATATGTTCACGAATAATCATCAGACTGGGAGATACACACCAGGCCGCAAATGCAGCGATGATGCCAAAAGCGCCACCAGCACGCAGCAGGGGAATGTTTGGTCCCTCGCTGTTGAAGTCAAGGTAGGCGATTCCGAGCATCAGGAAGGCAAGATCAAGGGTCAAGAACAAGAAGCTGAAGGCAACGGTGGATCGGAGGGTGAGGAGCAGGAGGAGGAAGGTGAAGATGAACCAGCCCTATTGCTGTTAGTGCCGTGTCTGAAACGTTTTACTCTGGTCTTTCTTACGATCAAGTAGAGACCAAAAGAGTTCAGGAACTCGGCTGGTGACCCTCCAGTTGCCGCGTCCTCAAGAGTTGACGCAATCTGGAAACCGCCAGGAGTCAAGATAATTGCAGTGCCAATCCAGAAGCCACCGTAGGAAGAGAGGGCAGTGGCACCGAAGGTGTTACCAATAGCCATTTCCCTAGATTCAAATCAGTCCAAGATTGCGGTATTCTTCACGGCGCGATTTCAAGAACATACCACATGCCAGCGAGCAGCTGGACGAGACCGCCGTATCCAAAAGCAGCACCAACGACAATATTGGGCATGCTAAGGCCTCGGGTTCCCAAGTTGATGCATGACAACACGAAAGTTGTCAGAGCGAAGGCAGACAGTCCAAGTGGTGCTGGGTTGGCGAACTGACCCTGTCAGCCTTTACATGAGAATACGAGGAGAGCACGGGGGAACTCACTTTGCGGTCTGCTGTAGTCTTGTAAAGGCCTGGCTGGAGCTCACCACCGAAGGCGGCCAGGCGGACGGATTCGCCAGTGTTCACATGCGCCAACGGGTTTCCGCCGTAGTCGTATGGCCGTCGCTGCTGAGCAACTCCGGTTGAGGCATGATCGTGAGAAGCCGTGCCATTGATACCGTTTTGGTGCAGCTTCTCTGGCTCACCCTCGCGGATGGCGTTCTGTTCCTGCGCGGTCGACATGATTAGGTCGTTAGGTGCTGTAGAGAAAGACGCGGGAGAAAGGATCGGATGGGGCCTTTCCTCGTCAACAGGTGTACAAAGAGCCCTTTGACGGTGTGTACAGGGTGTGACGGAGTAAGGGAGCGGGATAGGGGAGCTGACGGACGTGTCTATATAGTAGGTAGGAAGCTAAACTGGCAACGCGGTCCTCCGTCTTTGAAGGACGCGGCGCTCGATGGACCACGAACATAATGCGGTCGGTCAAGACTAACCCAACGGTGCTAAGGCATTAGGTCTGTGGAGAACTTCCCTTGCCGTCTCCATAGCACGATGGAGCTAGGCCGGGAAGGTTGTGGATAGTATGGGGACGAGCCAATAGAGCAGGAGCAGCAGTAGTTCGGCAAATTAGAGAGCCATGTCAAGTGCATGAGAGCAGCCGTCGATCCTGCGGTCCTGCCTGCTGGCTCCGTCTGACCGTCGGCCTGCGGGTCCCCCAGTGTCGCAGCGCGCTCAGCGCAGAGGAGAGGTGCGCGGTGAAGTGGTTGCCGAAGCTTCCTGGCGAGCACAGACAAGCGTTGGACGAGAGCGCCATCTGCATCCACGAAAGCCACCTAACACCTACGTCCTCGGAGAGTGTTTCGGCCGGATTCAAACATAAGGGTACCAGCAAGCAAGCAAACAACGAGCGCAAACAACGAAGGCGCTGGCCGTAAAAACAGTCGAGAGAGTAAGGGGCCATTCTGTCAGGACAGCATCGCCGTCTTCCTTCATGACTGCATCGATGTCCACATCCAGAGGGAGCTGTCTAGGTGTATTGGCCGCTGGACAAGCAGTCAGCGTCGTCGATGACGCCGGGGAAGAGGATGGACGCATGGAGTGAGCATGTGCTCTCCGCGAAAATGTGGGTTGACGTATGACCCAAGACAATTTGACTTGCAGACAAGCTCGTCCAAACGGCGTAGCGGCTAAACTCTGTCTGCGCGATCATCCTCCCGGCGCATCGTGCTGCTCGTGCATTCTTGAGGCAAGGGAAGCTGGTCCTCTGGACCATGCGGGCCTGGACGCCAGCATGCTCGCCGTACTATGTACTATGCTTCCAACCTGCCAACCGCATGCTGCACTCGTGGCAGACGATCGCATAGCGGTCTTGAGGGCACTGGCAGACGCATCATTCGCGCGCAAAGTAGCTTCGAAGCCAACCAATTTGTCATTGTACATGCGCGTGCATGCATGCCATTTTCGGGCGGCGGCGGTAGCGGCGGCGCACAATAATATCATAATGCAGTCGCAGTCCTGTCAGTCTCAGGCTCAGGCTCAGGCTCGGCACGAACAATTGCGAGCAGACTCAGATGCACGGCTCGCTTGGGCTTCTGGCTTCCTCGGCCAAGCTGGTGGCTGGTGGCTGGATGAACGCGAGCCCGCCTGCAAACACGGAGGACGTGCCGAAGCGAGGTCTGGGGTAGAATAGTTTTAGAAGTGCGAATTTATCAATCCAGCCGATCCAGCTTGCCAGCTTCCGTCGTCTTGGCCGCACTCGACAAAAGCACCCAACTTGGATCAAACAAGCAACCAACGAAGCACTTCAAGCACTTCAAGCACTACCACGAGTGCACAACTGCCTCCTGTTCAAGACGCGTGGATACCGGGATATCTATGGCCACCGCACTCTGGCTGCTGCGGATGTACGCTGTGCTGCAAAGCCCACTCTTCCTCAGACGAGCCTCGACTCCCTACCTTCGCTTTTCTTGCGCCGCACTTCTCAACAGCGTACGCTCAATTTGCCGTTATGCCACCGTCAGCGGTCACCGTGGCTAGGAGAATGCATTAGCACTCGCACCAGGTCTCTGACATGGTATACGTGGCTGCAAAGCACATGCTCACCTCCGTTGATCATCTCAGCATCTTCTGAGCAGAGATATGCCACCAGCTTTGCCATACTTTTCAGATCGGCAAAACCTCCTTCCCAATCGCCAACTGAAAGAATCAGTCTTTTCACTGCCAAGATTCCATGACACTGCCTGAGGACTTACAAGCTTGCTTCATGAGACCCATGCCCTCCATATTGAATTTTCCGTCACTCAGTGCATTGCCAATGTTCGTTTGCATAGCCCCAGCTGCGATGGCGTTGCACCTGATCCCCTTGAGGCGATAGAATGCTGCAGTATTCTTCGTCAGACCTATCAACCCTGCCTATAATGCAGTCCCTTTGTTAGTATCTGTGCGCAATATCTCTTCACTAGATATGCTCACCTTGGATGCAGTGTAAGCAGCACCTGTTACCGTAGTCAATACGCGGTCGCACGGAGAGGCAATATGTCAGTCTTACCGTTGGCAAAGCCCTTAAACGATGCGACGGATGCAATGTTCACGATCGAGCCTTTCTTCTGTGCCCGAAGCATACTGTTCACAGCTCGCTTCGTTACTGACATGGGAGCGGCTAGAGCGGGGGTGGTAAGCCTTGGTCTAGAAGGCCTCAACACTTGACATGTCATACTCAGGTTGACGGCAATACAACGATCCCACTCTGGCCTCTCCATGCTTCCAGCGGGATTGAACTTGTCTATCACACCGGCCGAGTTGACGACCTTTGCACGATATGCAGTCAGCAAATACCCAGGGTCCGACTTGGTGTAATTGTCGGCTCGTACATAATCGAAGACGCCGAACTTGCGCTCGGCCTGCATAAAGAGGTCGTCCAAACCCGACTCGGAGGTGATGTCCGTCTTGATGGCGAGAGTCTTCCTAGCGTGAGTAGAAGCGACCTTGTCGACAAAGTCCGCAAGCAGCTGCTCATTGATGTCGCAGACAACAACGTTGGCACCGAGGTCGGCAAAGTTCTCTGCAATGGCTCTGCCCAATCCGCCCCCTGCGCCTGTGACGAGCACTGTCTTATTGCCGTGGTGTGCCATGTCTGTCTTGAGGCGTGCCGGGCGTGCTCGAGGGTTCTCAGTCTAATCTGTCAGAATGATCGATTATTGTCTGTAGTTGAGGAGCTCTAGCTGAGAGTCAAGTGCCGCGCCGTCTGCGCTGCTTACTCTACCAGTGACCTCTCCGGATAGTAAGGCTGCTAAGTCTGCACGCGCTTGGCTTTCAATTCACTGGGAATAGGTGCCGTTCGATTTCATACGTTACTCGAGCTTGCTGCCCTGGACAGCAGGAGTCCCGTCATGTCTTGGCTTTGTACGAGGTGTACGAGGGTGGACACGCGCTTTCATCATCCACCGCATATGCAAAGCAGCATTGGCAACGCGATGGCGGGGCATGAGCAAATAGGCACCCAGGCGTCTCTTCCCCGTCCCTGCGGTTCCATGTTGTAGGAGATGTGTATCATCGAGGTAACAAGTAGAGTGAAGCCTGAATCACCTTTTAGGGCTGGCCAACACGTCGAGCTTGCAGGTATTTGAGAAGGAGACACTTTTCTTGTCTCAAGCTCATCTGGCTGTTTGCGGAAGCAATGATCAATATTCCTTCTTGCAGCGCGATCGATGGCATTGCATTGGACCGGGCAATGATTGGCTCGTCGTACATCCCAACTTCAGGCGGCAGGTTCCCGTGAATATACTCTCTATGGCCATGTCCCTACATATAGTGAGGTCTTCACCTGATCGTAGTCTGGCTTCAGCAAACAATTGCAGTCGAGAGAGCTCCCACATACCTGAACAGTACATGTTCAGGCATGCGGACTGACATCAAAGCATATACCTAAGCTCTCGCTCCACGCCCAGCATCTCGACATCCCATACACCACAGCTCCTGCGCGACAGTCCAGCAACATTGAACATGACCGCGAGCAAGCCAATCGGCCCGTCGAGCGCCGCGCGCAACGAGACCTCCAAGCGCTACTTCGAGCATTCCTCCGCCGAACGCATCAACACTGACGCCGTGATCGTCGAGAGCATCCGCGCCGAGTACCCAGAGCTGCACCTCACCATTGTTCCTGAGGCGCTCTGCAATATTCTAGCCTACGCCGCCGCTGGTAACGCAGGGGTCGCGCCCGTCGACAATGCAAAAGACCGGCTGTCATGGCGTCAATACATCCCTCCAGCCTCGCGCTTGAACGGCAAGGGCATTCTGGCCGATCTAGTCAAGTTTGGCAAGTATCTGGTCGACTGGCGTAACAGAGAGTATGTTATGTACGTGGTGGAGGGAAGAGACGGCTCTGTGTACTCCCCACACGTGGTCATCCAATACCTGCTCTCATCATCCGTTGAGGCAACCAACTCGCTCATCCTCGAGGCAGGAGCATATGGCAACACGCTCCACGATGAGATTTGGGTCTGGGACGGTGGTTTCTGGCAGAAGAGCGCGGAGCTGTACGAAGCTGTAGGAAAGGCCAGCTGGGACGATGTCATACTTGAGGAAGGCAAGAAGAAGGCTATCCGATATGATGTGGATAACTTCTTCGACAGCCGCGACGTCTACGAAAGGCTGAAAGTACCTTGGAAGAGGGGCGTCATTTACTATGGTCCTCCGGGTAAGTCTGCCTGGTAGATCGGTGCAGGGCGAATATGCTCCTCCGCAGTGTCTTGCCCAACATCTGAGACTGACGTGCCTGTTCTGACAACCACCAGGCAACGGCAAGACAATCAGTGTCAAAGCCATCATGAACCAGCTGTATAGCCGCAAAGAGCCTGTCCCAACCCTGTACGTGAAAACGCTAAGCTCGTTTGCGGGGCCCGAGTATAGCATCAATCAGATCTTCGTCAAAGCTCGGCGCACGGCGCCGTGCCTGCTCGTTTTCGAGGATCTTGACAGTATTGTCACAGACGAGGTGCGCTCGTACTTTCTGAATGCTGTAGACGGTATTCAGAAAAACGATGGGATCCTCATGGTAAGGCTATCTAACGTTGATCGCGCCGTCCCTTCCTCTGCTGACTTGCTCAGATCGGCTCCACGAACCATCTCGATCGGCTCGACCCAGGTATCGCTAAGCGGCCATCGCGCTTCGACCGGAAATATTTGTTCCCAAATCCAGACGAGAAGGAGAGGACGATGTATATGAAGTACTGGCAACGAAAATTGGCAGGTAACAAGGACCTCGACTTCCCAGACAAGCTATGCCCCGCGGTGGCCAAGATCACAGACTCCTTCTCTTTCGCATACCTGCAAGAGGTCATGGTTGCTAGCCTGCTAGCAATCGCAAGAGACGCAGATGCATATGCCGAGAGGACATGCCTCGAGTGCCTCGAAGTACACGCAAAACCAAATAGTGGATCAAGCTGTGACCGACAAAGTCTAAGGCCGTTTAGGGGATTGTACGACTACGTCTGGCTGTGCCGACAGACAGACGAAGAAGATCCTGATCTCGACAGCTACGTACTCTGGCGTGAGGTCAAGAAACAAGTTAGGCTACTGCGGGAAGAAATGGGCGATGAAAAAGGCAACAGCCTAAGGCGATGAAAAAGGCAATAGCCTAAGGCGATGATTCACCTAAGGCGCGTGCTGCATCTCGGATTGCGAAAATAGCGAAGAGCGCTGCAACTATATCTTATACAAGTTGTTACCTCCCACGTTCTAGTAACAACGGGCTTAGATTCCATTTTTGCGATTCGAGGAACGCGTGTCTTAATACACTATAGACGTAGTATATAGTAACGGTAATAGTATTTATAGTATTAAAACGTGTAGAGTTTCAAAGTCTTAATAACTAAGGACCCTAATACTAATATAGGTGTTACGGTTCGTGCTGGGTCCTTGCCCAGTGCGAGGTCACGTGTTACTGATCGTAAGGTACGAGACCGAGCAGAGCCTCCTGATCACCCTGATCAGGATGATCACCTCTCCCTAGGCGATCAGTCTGATCACACTGATCACCCCTCCCTAGGCGATAAGTCTGATCACACTGATCACCTAAAGTCTCTTATGTATTTAGGAACGATGGTTGACTAGCAATCATCGTGTTCAACTCATGTTACAATCTCACTGATTGGAATAAGCCAAGACTTCCTTCACTTCGTTCCACTTGCCGACGCATTCTCCAAAGAAGCCATTCCACGTGATTAAGCGAGTCACCTGACAAGCGAGATACCGTGCGTAACAATAGGAGTCGCGCTATAATCGGAATAGTTCTTTTAAATAAATAGGCTAGAATATCTCCTACTTTAAATAGTTAAGAGATAAAAGTAGAAAGTAACTCTAGCGCCTATAAGGTTAGCTTTTAACTTTAGCTACTTATAAGAGCGTACGCGAATTAATTTTAACTTAATATAGGCTTTATTTATTACTAAATAGATAAAGAGCTACTTTTAACTAGATAGTTACCTAATTTTATAAGATTTTTAAGATAGATATACTAGTTTAGAAATATCTAGAAGAACTAATATAGGAAGAGAACTAAGTTATAGATCTTAGAGACTTTATATATAATATAACTATACCTTAATACTATAGTACCTAGGCTATAGTCGTAGCCTAATAGCTAGCCTAGCTGTCTAGTATTAAAGTATAAAGAGCTACGTACTCCCTTAAGATTCACGTAGATAACGAAGCGACTAGGGCTAAGCTTAGGGATACTAAAGCTACCCGGATTATTTCGCGTTTTACTATAGAAGGAGGGAACTAGGCATATATAGTCGTAGTTAAGAAGGTCCCTAATAGACTAGTTCTTACGACTACGGACCCTATAGTAAGGAACCGAATAGTAGTAGATACCTAAGGCCTAGGTAAGGTCTTAAAGGAGGTAAGAATAGCCTAGAAAACCTTCCTAGTCCAAGTCTACTTTATTATAGTTATAGGAAACGACCTTACTATATAGCGGATCTAGTTAATTAAGGAAGACAACAAGCGGCTAATACCCGGAATCCAAGTATAGAATACCTAGTAGAAGGGCTAGAAAGCTATAGTAATAGGAATAAAGAAATAGAGTACTCTAGTAGTCGAACTAAAGATAGTAGAAGCTACTAGAGCTATAGTAGAGAAGGGTATTATTATCTCTAGAGTACTCTACGATACTAAAGAATAGGACTACTAATAGATAATAATATAGTACTTTAAGTACTAAAGATATAGCTATATTAGTATAAGGTATATAAACGGTATAGTATATGTAAGGTATAGAGGAAGCTATAATATAAGAGAATATGCGTACGCGAAGCTTATAGAGATAGACCGATTAAAGTATAGTAAATATAGAAACTATAGTTAGAACTACCTAGCTTAGTACTATATATGCTTAAAGAGACGAGTAATTAAGGATAAGATTTAGAGTATAAAGAAGATAGGGGCGAGCTATATAGCTAAGCTAACCTATAGTACTCCTAGCTCTACTTCTCCTCTACCTTCCCCTCCTCTATAGTAAGGAGCGAATAGGGAGGGAGAGGACTAAATAGCTACCCGGATAAGCTACGAATATGTCCTAGGTAGGAGGCTAATAGGAATAGTAGTAGAGAAGCGAATACTATAGAGGTTTAGGAGGCTAGTTAGAGTAGTAAATAGGGCTAAGACTATTATACTAGAGTAAGGACAAGGGTTAATCTAACGAGTAATACAGCGGGATTAACTACTAGCTAGTACCTAATAAATACATAACCGATACTAAGTATACTATAGGTAAACGTACGGAAATTATAGGCTACCTACTAGTAGTTACTCGATAATTGCTAGAAAGACATTCTCGCTATCTAGGAGCTATATACTAACCTAAGTAATATAAGAATAGTTATATATCTAAAGTACTATACTATTATAGAGGAAGATAAAGATAGGAGGGTCGTATTCTACGTCTATAAGAAGTATAGCCTATCCGAATAGTCGTACCGGATTATAAGTAATTAGAAGATCCTTGTCACGGGCGTGGCCCGGTGACACCTGAACACCTGGATGCACGTGGTTTGGATGCTTGGTAGTGTACCAAGCATCCGGATGAACTTCGGCCGAGCCTCGGGGCTCGACTAGCATCATGTGACAGAGCCACGTGACTCTGCCAAGACCCGGAGAAGAGTTTCTTCTCGACGCGCAAAGATCCGGTCTTCGACTCTTTGCGCTACGTCCTGTCAATAGGATTGACCTATATGGTTAATACAGTGTCTATCCAACCTGTCCGTAGCTCCCTGTACCGTTTGTGATTAGTAACCTACTTCCCGACTCCGGCCTATAACAATCCTAATCTTACTATAAACGATAATAGGAACTATATACCTCTATAATATCTATAACTAGGATACGAGGCTTATAGTAGAGGAGCTTTTAGAAGGTATTAAGGAACCGGGAGAACACGTCCTAGTTAGAGACTTCAATCTTTACTACTATTAGTAGGGAGGACCGTTAGTACTATAGGAGGATCTTAGAGTAAGAGAGCTACGAGAGGCGTATCGAGACACGCTATACCTAGCGATACCCCTAGGCCTTACTACCTAGAGAAAGATACTATAGTCCTAAACTAGGACGACGATAGACCTTACTCTTATAATAGAGGAGATATTAAAGAGGATAATAGCATATTAGCTAGGTAAGGAAGACATTAACTCTAATTATATTAGCATAGAGACAACTATTAACATAGGGATACAGGAGGAGACGAGAACAAGATAGATATAGAAGGACACTAACTAGGAGGAGTTTAGAGAGACGCTCTAAAAGCTCCTACCTATAACCGAAGGGATAATAACAAAGGAGGATATAGATAGCACTATAAGTAATCTTAGTAATGCTCTATAAAAGACAAGGGACCTTGTTGTCCGGCGTAAAACATATCGGCCGCTAGATCCAAGGAGTGTGCCGGTAGTACTACATGCGATTTAGGAGGCTCGGTAGGCAAGATAGCATATATAATAGATAGAGAGCGAGGAGTACTAGAAGGAGTAGAGGGCACGAAACTAGGAGAAAAAGAGAACTATCTAGATAGAGAAAAGGAAATAGTAGAGGACCGTAGTTCACAAAACCGCTAGCGAGCTATAGGGAATATAGAAGCTAGCTAAGTAGGCAAAGAATAGCGATAGCCCTATTCGACCTCCCTAGATACCTATACTAACATATAATAACGATTAGTTTACGACGGATAGTACGAAAATAGAGATCCTACGGATAGCCCTTTTGCTAATACTAGAGCCCGTAGATACATTAGATATCGAGAGTACTATATACCTAGAACCTATTAATATAGCATGCGAAATTATAGAAGAGGAGGTATAAAAAGTAGTCTAAAGACTACCGAACGACAAGGCTCCCGGCCTCGACGAGATACTAAATAGATGTATTAAGAAGTGCCTAGCTTAGCTACTCCCTATCCTCTAACGTATCTTCTAATAGTGTGTTTCAATTAGCTACTACCTAGCCTAGTTTCGGAAAGCTAGGACGATTATACTATAGAAGGCGGGTAAAGACTTATCTACTCTAAAGGGATAGAGGCCTATTGCCCTTCTATCGTGCATTAGTAAGATACTAGAAGTAATAGTTGCACGGAAAATAGGATAGGCTATATAGGAACATAAGTTACTTCCTTAAAACTAAATAGCGTAAGCGGGTAGATCGACTAGAGACGTACTACGGTACATCCTTTAAAGCGTTTAGACTACGTAGAAGAAAGGTAAGGTAGCCTCGGTATTATTACTTAATATAATAGGAGCGTTTAACAAAGTTAATTACGAACGGTTAATCTATAACCTACGGTATAGGAGGATTCTATACTAGATTATAGCTTTTATAGCGTTATTCCTAAAGGATAGAGAGACAATAATCGCTATCCCCGGATACGAGTTACTAGTAGCACGAGTAGTATACGGAATCCTATAAGGAAGCACTATCTTACCTATCCTATTCCTCTTCTTTATAGCCTCCCTCCTAGAAGGAATAGAATATACCGAAGTAGTTGGGTTTATAGATAATACATACCTTATTATAGTATTAAATTCGATAAGAGGTACATGCGAGGTACTAGAAAAGGACTATAATAGCTATCTACAATAGGCCTTAAGACATGGAGCTAAGTTCGCCTCTAAGAAATATAAAGTTATGTACTTTATAAGGGGTATAAGGAGCATATCCGAATCCTAGAGAGCACCTAATATCCCGTCGCTCTAGAGTAGCCTAGAGGACACAATAAGGGTCCTAGGAGTAATCGTTAATAAGAGACTCAAGTAGCACGCATAGATAGAGAATACCCTTATAAAAGCAAAACGGCTAGAAGCTATACTACGACGGATTACTACTACTACGTAGGGCGCTACGGTAGAGATAGCCCGTAAGCTATATATCTTAATAATTAGGCTAGTAGTAATGCACGGGAGCGAGGTATAGATAGTAGGAAAGGAGACTAGAATCTTAAAAATGCTCTAATAAAAGCTATAGGTAATATAGAATAGATTCCTACGGATAATCCTTAGGGCCTACCGAGCTATACTAACGCGACTGTTATACAAAGAACTCTAGATCGAAGACATTACCGAGTATAGGAAGAGAACTGCTATAGCTGTAATAGCTACGTAGAGGTAGAGGCCGGATATACACTAGGCTATGCAAGAGCTAAAGGGGCGGATCCTACTAAAGTACGGATAACTTAGGGTATATAGTAGACGCCTAAGAAAACTATACAGCTCGCTACTAGAGTAGATAGACGAGTAGGCTACTATCCTACGGTCCTAGCTCTCTTATATAGATAGAGTAGATCTAAAGAAGACTCGGAAAGTAATATAGACTATCCTCTAGGGCTAGTATAAGCGGGACGAGTTATAGAAGTAGGATAATACTAGGCGCGAAGGAATCCTCCTACTCGCGTTTAGGACTCCATGGAATACTAATACCCGGGAGCTTTATCGAGGGCCTAGTAAAGCCTAGGCTACGATAGTGTTCTAGATACGGTTAGAGACAATTAGCCTTCCTTACTTCCTCTATAAGGTTAGGGTACCCGATACTAGCCCCTACTGCGAATATAGAGATAGAGGGATAGCTCGACACTACCTTGCCTACTATATAAACATGCGAGAGAGTAGAAGGGAACTTATCTTAGCTACTAGATACTAGGACGCGAGAAGATAGCTTACTAAGTTTCCTAGACAAACCGCAGCGTAGGTAATAAGGTATCTCCCTATAGGACAATTCGAGTAGACCCTTAAACATCTCCTAGAGTAGGCCGGAGATCTCGAACCCAAGTAAGGAGGATAATGTTAACTCTAGCGTATTAGCTAGCTACCTACGGGCAAATATATTAGTTCTATAGTACCTAAGATATAGTAGGGTATAAGGTATAATAGAGAAGGGAGGAAGTTTTACGCTATAGGTACTTTCTATAGGGTTTTTTTTTATAACATATAGATATGCTAGAAGGGGCACGGCCTATAGCTAGCTCGAATACATTTATTATTATTATTATTATAGTACGCTCTCTAGTATTATCTATACTTTAGCTCTATTCATTATTACTAGTCTAACTACTACTATATAAAGGTATCTTACCTTCTAGAAGGATACTCCCTATATAGACTTGTATAGCCTTTAGAGGGATTACGTCTAGGCTCTACCCTTCTCTACTACTATTTTAATATATAGTCCCTACTATAGCTTAGAGTCTACCCTTACTCCTAAGAGTCTAAGGTATAGGACTAGGCTATCTTATACCCCCTAGATATTTACTATAGCTTGTATATTATGTCTTTTCCTACTCCTAGAGAAGTATATAAGCTAATACTTCTATAGTACGAATATAGCCCTATACCTAGATACCTACTAAATATACTTATTATATACTACTTCTAGTCTTCTATAGTTAGTCTCTATGCTTTCCCTAAAGGTAAGGATATTAGAGTTATTAATAAACCCTATAGCTATTACCCCTCTCCCTTCTAGGTCTAGGAGGAGTATAGATGCAAAGAATAGGAATAGTATTAGGGATAGGGTTGATCCTTGTAGGATTCCTATAGCTTAAGGTCTTAGGTAGTCTATATATTCTCCTAGCCTAAGATATATTGTCCTATCTTAGAGGAATCACTAGATGAATTGCACAATATAGGGAGGGTATACCTTTATTTTAATACTATAGATAAGCCTCTAGTAGGAGATATTGTCGAAGGCTCCTAAAATATCTAGGTATAGTATTAAGGCTACTATTCTTAGGTTTGTCTTCTAGACTATTTGGACTTATTCTATAATAAGTTCAAGTATAGATACTATTAATCTCCCTAGCCTTGCTCCTATCTAGGATTGTAGGAGGAGGCCTCTCGCCTCTACTTCCTTACTTATCCTCTATGCTACGATAGCTTCTAGGACCTTGGCTAGGGTATTAAGTAGGGCAATTAGCCTATAAGTACCTAGTTTAGTATAGTTAGGTTTCTATAGCTTCTTCAGGACGACTATTATAGAGTACTTTAGAGGCTTGGGGTAGTATCCTTAGCCTATAAAGAATTTGTATAAGAGAGGACCTAGCGCTATCCTACACGCCTTAAGTAGAAGGTTTAGTATTCAGTTAGGCCCTAGGGCCTTCTTAACTAGGATCTTTCTTAGGATTGCCTAGAGTTTACTGAGTTGGTCTTCTACCTCTATTTTAAAGGGTTTTAGGTATATTACCTTATAGATATCTTGTAGGTCTACTACCTTTAGTCCTAGGAAGAAGTGTTAAGCGAGCGCCTCTACCTTGCCTTAGTCCTCCGTCTATAGTATTCTATTCGAGTCCTTTATCCCTAGGAACTAGGGAAGGGGAGTCCTTTTACCTACCCCTTCCCTCGCCTATTTAGCTAGTTTCTAGATCTTCTTTAGGTCCTCTATAATTTCTTTTACAGTTGCCCTCTATACTAGGTATTTATATATATAATAAGATCCTCTAACTTATAGTTATATCTAATTAAACCTTTAATACTTAGTATAATAGAGGTCTTAGAGATAATAAAATATAGAATATATCCTATAATCTTAATTATTATACTCGATTATAGGCTTAATTAGTTATATATCTCTATTAATATAACTTATTCCAATATCTAATAAGATAATACGACTCTTAATTATACCTAATTATCTTTAGAATAAGCTAGTTTATAAAGGAATAAGATTTAGAGTATATTCTAAGAATTTACTTTTTATACTTTACTTTAAGCTTAATTAGATATACATAGCTATTAATAAAACTTCTTTCTATATATAATAAGATAATCCGGCTCTTATTTATATCTAATTAAGTACGTATTCCTTAATATAAAACTTAAGCTAATACTAGACTTATTCTTATTTTATCCTCTAGATCTACTTCTTATAAGCTTAAATATAGTACTTGATATAGTCTATTAGATATACAGATCAGTTATATCAATACTTAGTTCTTTCTAATTAAGTCTATAATATCTATTATATATAGTATTAAAACTAGAGTTAGGTCTATATTTTAAACCTCTTATAAATTAGCTACTCTAAGCCTAGTTAGATATAAGTAGCTTTTTATATAATTTAATATATATATAAATAAGCTATTTTTACTACTAGTTATATCTATTTGAGCTTATAGTAGTTACTATAATAGTAAAAGCTATTATTAGACTTATTATCTCTTACCTTCTAGATTTACTTACTAAAAAGCTATTTCGATATAACTAAAACTTAATATAACTTATCTATATACCTAATAGAATAACTTATAACTATTATACTTACTAAACTAGGAAATATATATAACTAGCTCTATAGTATATAAGTAGTCTTAGTATCTATACTCCTCTAGTTTTCTTTATTTACTATCTCTATACCTTTTTAATACTTAGGCTTATTCCCTCCTAGACTAATTAGATTTAGTTAACTACTAGTATAAGTATAGATAAGCTTCCTCTAATATACCTTAGATTTCTCTACAGCTCTCTAGCTTTCTCTAGAGCTCTCTAGCTTTCTCTAGAGCTCCCTAGCTTTCTCTAGCTCTCTTAGACTTTCTTAGCTTTCTTTAGCTCTTTAAAGATTTTGCTAGCTCTTTAGAGTCTATTTAGTCTAATTTAGGCTTCTATCTATCTTACTTATATATCTTCTTTTACTTTATCTAGATTCTCTAGCTAGTTCTTTTTCCTTTAGTATCTATAATTATCTATACTATTTCCCTATATTTATTATAGATAAAGTATCTATAAATACTTATCTATATTTAGAAGTAGTAATATATACTAAGTATTTAGAGTCTTTCTAGATAGAAGTAGAGACTACTCTAGGTTAGACTACTTAGGTTAGGTTTAAGTATAGGTTTAGTATCTTAGTATAAACCTAAAAGTACCTATATAGGTTAGGTATACTATTTATAGCCTAAATCTCTCTATAGGTTAAGAACTAGATCTTTTAATTAACTAATTAAATCTTTTATTATCTATTAACTTACAATAGCTTAGCTATTTAGAATAAGACTATAAATAAAGCTTATTAATATACTCTTCTTAGATTACATATACTTAGATTGCGTAACATTAGGTATAGTATACTAATCTAAGCTTAGATAAGATCTAGAGAATTATCCTTACTAAAATTTTTTATTATATAAGTAAGAGAAATTAGAGTTAGCTATTAATACGACTTACCTATTATATATTAAAATATTTATTAGAGAAATTATTATATATAATATATACTAGAGTAGACTTAACTCTTCTAATTTCTTAGAGAGTTAAGGGTTATAGTAGTAAAATAGCTACTTACTAAGTAGAACTGATTATATAATTAGATATTTTATACTAGTAAAAACCTTATTATAGTATAAGGAGATAGAGGCTAAGAAGTAAGAGGTAGTACTAAAGACTACTAAGGCTAAGCTATAGGCCTTAGCTATACTAGCTCTATTTATATATATATAATAGGCCTAATTCGCTACTATTTAGTATAATCTATATAGATCTAGGTATATAAGAGCTATTTTAGACTATAGGTAGATAGGAGCTAAGGTTCTATAGTCTAAGAATATAGAGAGTATATATATAGAAGGGAAGTATAGCCTAGCTATAGGACTTAAAATAGTACTCTCTAAGTATAGACTCTTTTTATCTATACTTATTCTTAGGCTATATATAGATAAAATAAGGTATAGTTTAGGAGCTTAAATACTCTTATATATATAGTAGAGAGGAAGTAGTATAGCTAAAAGGAGTATTATAATCTTTTATAGGTAGGGCTCTTAGTCTCTACTATAGTAAGTAGAGGTAGGGTAATAATAATAATAATAAATATATTCGAGCTAGCTACAGGCCGTGCCCCTTCTAGTATATCTATATATTGTAAAAGAAAACCCTATAGAAAGTACCTATAGCGTAAAACTTCCTCCCTTCTCTATTATACCTTATACCCTACTATATCTTAGGTACTATAGAACTAATATGTTTGCCTATAGGTAGCTAGCTAATACGCTAGAGTTAATATTATCCTCCTTACTTAGGTTCGAGATCTCTAGCCTACTCTAGGAGATATTTGAGGGTCTACTCGAATTGTCCTATAGGGAGATACCTTATTACCTACGCTACGGTTTGTCTAGGAAACTTAGTAAGCTATCTAGTAGCTAAGATGAGTTCCCTTCTACTCTCTCGCATATTTGTATAGTAGGCAAGGTAGTATCGAGCTGTCCCTCTATCTCTATATTCGTAGTAGGGGCTAGTATTAGGTACCCTAACATTGTAGAGGAAGTAAGGAAGGCTAATTGTCTCTAACTATATCTAGAACACTATTGCGGCCTAGGCTTTACTAAGCCCTCGATAAAGCTCCTAGGTATTAGTATTCTATAGAGTCCTAAATGCGAGTAGGAGGATTCCTTTGCGCCTAGTATTATCCTACTTCTATAACTCGTCCTACTTATACTAGCCCTAGAGGATAGTCCATGTTACTTTCTACGTCTTCTTTGGATCTACTCTATCTATATAAGAGAGCTAGGACCGTAGGATAGTAGCCTACTTATCTATCTACTCTAGTAGCGAGCTGTATAGTTTTCTTAGGCGTCTACTATATACCCCAAGTTGTCCGTACTTTAGTAGGATCCGCCCCTTTAGCTCTTATATAGCCTAGTATATATCTAGCCTCTACCTCTACGTAGCTATTGCAGCTAAAGTAGTTCTCTTCCTATACTTAGTAATATCTTCGATCTAGAGTTCTTTATGTAATAGTCGCGTTAGTATAGCTTAGTAGGCCCTAAGGATTATCTATAGGAATCTATTCTATATTACTCGTAGCTTTTATTAGAGTATTTTTAAGATTCTAGTCTCCTTTCCTACTATCTATACCTCGCTCCCGTGCATTACTACTAGCCTAATTATTAAGATATATAGCTTATAGGCTATCTCTACTATAGCGCCCTACGTAGTAGTAGTAATCCGTCGTAGTATAGCTTCTAGCTATTTTGCTTTTATAAGAGTATTCTCTATCTATATATACTACTTAAGTCTCTTATTAACGATTGCTCCTAGGACCCTTATTATGTCCTCTAGGCTACTCTAGAGCAACGGGATATTAGGTATTCTCTAGGATTCGGATATGCTCCTTATACCCCTTATAAAGTATATAACTTTATATTTCTTAGGGGCGAACTTAGCTCTATATCTTAAGGCCTATTATAGATAGCTATTATAGTCCTTTTCTAGTACCTCGCATATACCTCTTGTCGAATTTAATACTATAATAAGGTATGTATTATCTATAAACCTAACTACTTTAGTATATTCTATTCCTTCTAGGAGGGAGGCTATAAAGAAGAGGAATAGGATAGGTAAGATAGTACTTCCTTATAGGATTCCGTATACTACTCGTACTACTAGTAACTCGTATCTAGGGATAGCGATTATTATCTCTCTATCCTTTAGGAATAACCATATAAAAGCTGTAATCTAGTATAGAATCCTCCTATACTATAGGTTATAGATTAACCGTTCGTAATTAACTTTATTAAACGCTCCTATTATATTAAGTAATAATACTAAGGCTACCTTGCCTTTCTTCTATGTAGTCTAAACGCTTTAAAGGATGTACTATAGTACGTCTCTAGTCGATCTACCTACTTGCGCTATTTAGTTTTAAGGAAGTAACTTATATTCCTATATAGCCTATCCTATTTTCTATGCAACTATTACTTCTAGTATCTTACTAATATATAATAGAAGGGTAATAGGCCTCTATCCCTTTAGAGTAGATAAGTCTTTACCTACCTTCTATAGCATAATCGTCCTAGCTTTCCGAAACTAGGCTAGGTAGTAGCTAATTGAAATATACTATTAGAAGATACGTTAGAGATAGGGAGTAGCTAAGCTAGGCACTTCTTAATACATCTATTTAGTATCTCGTTAAGGCTAGGAGCCTTGTCGTTTAGTAGTCTTTAGACTACTTTTCGTACCTCCTCTTCTATAATTTCGTATACTATATTAATAGGTTCTAGGTATATAGTACTCTCGATATCTAATATTTCTATAGGCTCTAGTATTAGGAAAAGGGCTATCTGTAGGATCTCTATTTTCGTACTATCTATTATAAACTAATCGTAATTGTGTATTAGTATAGGTATCTAGGGAGGTCGAATAGGGCTATTACTATTCTTTACCTACTTAGCTAGCTTCTATATTCCCTATAGCTCGCTAGCGGTTTTATAAACTACGGTCCTCTACTATTTCCTTTTCTCTATCTAGTAAATCGTATATAGTACTACTAGCATACTCCTTAGATCTAGTAGCCGATATATTTTACGCTAGATAACAAGGTCCCTTGTCTTTTATAGAGTATTACTAAGATTACTTATAGTACTATCTATATCCTCCTTTATTATTATCCCTTTAGCTATAGGTAGGAGCTTTTAGAGCGTCTCTCTAAACTCCTCCTAGTTAGTATCCTTCTATATCTATCTTATTCTCGTCTCCTCCTATATCCCTATATTAATAGTTAACTCTATACTAATATAATTAGAGTTAATGTCTTCCTTACCTAGCTAATATACTATTATCCTCTTTAATATCTCCTCTATTGCAAGAGTAAGGTCTATCGTCGTCCTAGTTTAGGACTATAGTATCTTTCTCTAGGTAGTAAGGCCTAGGGGTATCGCTAGGTATAGCGTGTCTTAATACGCCTCTTATAGCTCTCTTACTCTAAGATCCTCCTATAGTACTAATAGTCCTCCCTACTAATAGTAGTAAAGATTAAAGTCTCTAACTAGAACGTGTTCTCCTAGTTCCTTAATACCTTCTAAAAGCTCCTCTACTATAAGCCTCGTATCCTAGTTATAGATATTATAGAGGTATATAGTTCCTATTATCGTTTATAGTAAGATTAGGATCTTCTAATTACTTATAATCTAGTACGACTATTCGGATAGGCTATACTTCTTATAGACGTAGAATACGACCCTCCTATCTTTATCCTCCTCTATAATAGTATAGTACTTTAGATATATAACTATTCTTCTATTACTTAGGCTGATATATAGCTCCTAGATAGCGAGAATATCTTTCTAGCTATTATCAAGTAACTACTAGTAAGTAGCCTATAATTTCCATATATTTGCCTATAGTATATTTAGTGTTAGTTGTATATTTATTAGGTACTAGCTAGTAGTTAATCCTACCGTATTACTTGTCGGATTAACCCTTGTCCTTACTCTAGTATAATAGTCTTAGCTCTATTTACTACTCTAACTAGCCTCCTAAACCTCTATAGTATTCGCTTCTCTACTACTATTCCTATTAGCCTCCTACCTAGGATATATTCATAGCTTGTCTAGGTAGCTATTTAGTCCTCTCCCTCCCTATTCGCTCCTTACTATAGAGGAGGGGAAGGTAGAGGAGAAGTAGAGCTAGGAGTACTATAGGTTAGCTTAGCTATGTAGCTCGCCCCTATCTTCTTCATGCTCTGAATCTTGTCCTTAATTGCTTGTCTCTTTAAGCACATATAGTGCTAAGCTGGGTAGTTCTAACTGCAATTTCCGCATTTACTATACTTTAATTAGTCTACCTCTATAAGCTTCTCGTACGTATATTCTCTTATATTATAGTTTCCTCTATACCTTGCATATACTATACTATTTATGTACCTTATACCGATATAGCTATATCTTTAGTAGTTAAAGTACTATGTTATTGTCTATTAGTAGTCCTATTCTTTAGTATCGTGGAGTACTCTAGAGATAATAATACCCTTCTCTACTATAGCTCTAGTAGCTTCTACTATCTTTAGTTCGACTACTAGAGTACTCTATTTCTTTATTCCTATTACTATAGCTTTCTAGCCCTTCTACTAGGTATTCTATACTTGGATTCCGGGTATTAGCCGCTTGTTGTCTTCCTTAATTAACTAGATCCGCTATATAGTAAGGTCGTTTCCTATAACTATAATAAAGTAGACTTGGACTAGGAAGGTTTTCTGTGCTATTCTTGCCTCCTTTAAGACCTTGCCTAGGCCTTAGGTATCTACTACTATTCGGTTCCTTACTATAGGGTCCGTAGTCGTAAGAACTAGTCTATTAGGGATCTTCTTAACTACGACTACATGTGCCTAGTTCCCTCCTTCTATAGTAAAACGCGAAACAATCTAGGTAGCTTTAGTATCCCTAAGCTTAGCCCTAGTTACTTCGTTGTCTACATGAATCTTAAGGGAGTACGTAGCTCTTTATACTTTAATACTAGATAGCTAGGCTAGCTATTAGGCTACGACTATAGCCTAGGTTGTCTTTAGTCCTAGACTCTACTCTATCTTCTTCTAAATCTATGTAATACTACTCTATTAGATAGATTCTAGAGTAGCTTCCTAGTTAGTATACTTCGTAGTCTACGCTATAGTTAAGTAAATTAAATCTAGAATTATCTAGATTACCCTCTCTAGTTAGAGGGAGGAGTATTAACTCTAATGTATTAGTTTAGCTACCTTATTCTAAATCTCTTTTAGGGCCTCCTAAGGTAAGAGGGGACCCTACTAGTTCTTATTTACTACTATGTTCTTCTCTCTATACCCCTTCTCTTAGGAGGTTAGGTAGGAAGCTAGATTAATACTCCCTATATCTCTACCTATAGTAGTTTCTTTAGTAACCTCTTGAAATAGCTCTAGTCTATTATCTATACCTAAGGTAGTATAGCCTTGTGTACTAGCTATACTTAGTAGAGAATTCTCTTCTTCTAATACTAAGAATTAGTATTTTCGAGCGCTAACTATATACCTACTAATAGTAGCGTATAGCCGTGCTTTAGATTAAAAATATATTCCTTCGCCCTTTCTTAGCTTTAGAGGTAGGGTAATACCTATCTAGAACTAATAGTTAAGTCTAAATAGATTAAGAATAGAGGTACTAAAGTAGAGCTAAAAGGTATCTAACTTCTAATAGCCTAGTAGTTAGATTTCGCTATCTACTATACTATTACCCTTAGCCTATTATATAGCGCCTTTATATAGTAAATACCTACTATATTTATCTTAATTAAAGCTCTACTCTTAAAGACTATCTTTTAATTATACTACTAACTTACTAATGTATTCTATAAGCGAGCTAGTTATAGAAGCGAGCTAGTTAATTTTCCTTAGTATAACTAACTTCTAAGTTAACCTACAATATCTTAATACGGAATTATCTAATTAAGAAGGTAGAATTGTTCTTACCCTCTCTACCTACTACTAGCGCTAATTTCGAAGCCTCTAAGGCGTAGCTATAGTATATAAAGTACTACCTTCGACGCTAACTAGCTAATACTATAGAATTACTTCTCGAGCTAATTCTCGTAATAGCTAGCACAAGCTTACTATAATAGAAGAGGAGATAGTTATCTAGTATATACTAGACCTGGATTCGCGAGGATTTGCGCCCTAGTTATATAAGGTAGTAGACATAGTAGATAAACTACTCGGTATACGAGGTAGAGGCTAAGTAGGCAAGTACTAGGCTACAAACTTTATAATACGCTTAGACGCGCTTAAAATAGCCTTCAATTAGGCGAAGGACTATTAGAGGATACTTTAGGAAGATCCTAAGGTAAACAATATATAGTTTAATCTTATTAAGGATACTAAAGCCAAGTATAGTATCCATAACTATAATACCCATAACTTTAATAAGATAGGCTTTTAGATAGGTATTATTAGATCTATAAAAGTAGTTACTAGTTTAGAGAGACGTACTTAGCCTTAGCTTATTTAGCCTAGTAACTATGAATAGGTTATAGTAATCTAGAGCATTTGTGCTACTAGGTATACAATCCTACCCTTTATTATCTATAAGGGCCGTGTTTACATCTCTATATAGTACAAGGAGGTAGATATACTATAAAATTGGAAGCTCTCGGTCTCTAAGAATAGATAGATAAACAATGCGCTTAGTCTAGAGTAGTTGAAGTACTTTAACACGTATATAAAAGCGCGTTAGGTTAGTAGCTATAGGCTACTTATCTTGGATAGCTATAAGAGTTATCTTAGCTAGAATTTCAAGGATTACTATTCGGAATACAAGATCTTAACGCTCTGTATACTAGCCTACTCGTCGCATATCCTATAGCTACTAGATATAGTGTATTTTGCGCCTCTAAAGATAAAATACTCGTAACGCGTCTAGGACTTAGCGCGTCGACACGTCTTCTATATCGATAAGGAAATATTCCTCCTAGCCTTTAAAGACGCGTTTTTTAACGTGTTTATAGAGTAGAACTACTAGAAGGCCTTTTAGGCGTTAGGATTAGTCCCTATCGACCTATAGGTAGTTATTAACTACCTTAATATACGCCTACGTACCCTACTAGGACTACTACTACAAGAGATATTATAGTAGTCTAAGATACTAAGTAATTCGCACGAGTTTAGGTCACAATCCAAGCTTATTAGTAGCGCTATTAATCGATCTCCTACAATAGCCTAAAATGCCTTATCCTAGCTTATAAAAGGTGCGGAACTAATACTTTATTAAGCTACTCTTCTACAAGCCTGTACTCGCGACCTTAAAGAGCAATTAGAAGTAGTAACGAAGCAAAAAGCGCGTAAAAGAAAGTACGTCTAGAAGGGTAGTACACTCGAGTATAGCATAGTAGTAGAACAGGTAGCTGCAATTGCGTCTTTACTAGTAAATGCATTAAAGAAGGCTCGTAGTAGTAGAGCCTTAGAAAGTGTACTACCAGGTTAGCGTTAATACAGTAATTGCAGAGGGACTAGATATAATGCCTACACATTTTAGAATAATAGAGAAGGGTCTTCTAAATCCGATAAGAGTATAATATTTACAGGTTCTCTATTTAATAGCGATGAAAATGAATAATCTATAATACGAGTTAGTCGTACTAAGGAAAATTAACTAGCTCGCTTCTATAACTAGCTCGCTTATAGAATACGTTATATATAATATTAAATAGTATTAGAATATCGATTTTTAGTTATAGGGAAGCCGCTTCAAACCGGAGATATTCGGAGATATTTAGGTAATTTCTCGGCGTTTTCTTAGAGCTTAGATAATCGTAAAGAGGGAGTAGAGTAGTCGTAGAAGATAGTAGTTATTAGTCTCCTTAGTTTTCTTTTTAGTAGAGATATAAGACTCTAGATAGTATTCTAGAAGGTACTATACTATATAATCTATCCTTGTAGATTACGCGTTCCTAGGACTATTTTAGAACCTCTAAAAGGTCTAGAATACTCGGATTTATTAGTAAGTTCCCTTAGGTAATCTATAGGTTTCTAAGACTTTCTAGAGTCTTAGGAATCTCTAAGTTCTAGACCTTTCTAGGTCTTTCTATATACTATTTTCAGTATATATATTATCCCTAAGGTATATAACGCTATATTAAGCGTATAGGTTAGTAGCTACTATATTAAGCCTAATATTCTAGTATCTTCTAGAATCTTTAACTATATTGGATATAACTTATATTATAGTACTATAACTCTTATTATAGAGGATATTAATATATTTTCTAGCTATAGTTTAACTAGGTAATTAACTAAAAATCCAACGCGATTATTATATAACTACGACTTTTATTACTATAGATAAAAGTAGTATCTAATATACTCTAGGAGTAACCCTTCCCTTATAAGGCTTATATAGCTTACTAATTAATAAATTCTCTAGAAATCTCTAGAGAAAGTAAAAGATTATCTACTCCTATATTTAGTAATAGAGAGGGCTCTTTAGAACCTCCTTATAAGTCTAGAAGACTTAGTCTAGAGGATAGTCCTTCTAGGTAATTAAGAGAAGAAAATAGTAATAATAATAATAATAATAATAATAGTCGTACTTTAGAAGACAATAGCCTACCTAATAAATTAAGCCTAATAGCGTTCAAAAATACGCTATTAGCTAATAATGACTACGAAAATCCAACGTCCTAAAAGGAGGCTATAAATAGTCCTAATTCTAAAGATTAGTAAGACTCTATATTCTTAGAAATTAAGGACTTAGAAAAGCTAAATATATAGACTTTAGTAGACTTATCTAGAGATAGGAAAGTATTAAAAGGATATTTATTAGGTATATAAGATAAAACGCGACTTTTATAGTAACTTTATTAAGTTTAAAAGCTAGTCTATACTTAGAGAGCGCTATTTCGAAATCTATAGCTAGGCTCTACTTCCCTCCTATATATATACTCTCTATATACTTAGGCTATATAATTTTAGTTTCTACCTACCTATAGCCTATAGGAGTTATGTCATATCTAGTTTTATATAGATTATACTAAATAGTAGCGTATTAGGCCTATTATATATAGATAAATAGAGCTAGTATAGCTAAGGCCTACTAAGTATATATATATATACAAGAGTATCTAAGTCTCTGAACTATATCTAATACATTTACTTATAGCCTAAGGATAAGTATAGACAAAGGTATTAATTTTAATAAAACCTTTAGTAATACTTATAGGCCTAAAATATAGAGATCTTTATTCTATAAGGCTACCTATTTAGATTAGGAAATAGAGTAATAGGACGTTAAACTAGCGTTCCCTAATAGCTCTATAGATAAAGAAATCTATATAGAATAGCCTATAGAGTTCGAAAAAGATAATACTAAAGTATATTAACTAAATACTATACTATATAGCTTGAAATAAGCTACTAGATAATAGTATTTATACTTAAAATCCTTTAAACCTTTAAAGAGGAATAAGGCTGTATTTATAAATAATAAAATAGGCTTAATAATAATATATTATATAGATAATATATTAGTCCATAGTCCTAACAAAACTTTAGTTAAAGAACTAAATTTAGGATAAGCTCTCTAAATATATAGATCTTAGTAATCTAGAATCTATAAAATAATTATACTAATTTTAATATAACTTTTAATATACTTTCCTAATTTAGTAAGCTATCTATATTTTAATTTATAGAGTCGGGACGCAATATCTAAATACCTAAACTAATAATATAAGATGAATAGAATTCTTCCTATAAGCTAGTTTTACTTACTCTTCTAGAGATAGAGTAATTATATAGATTTTAATAAAACTTTTAATATACTTTCCTAATATAATAAGCTATTAATATTCTAATTTTTAGGGTTAGGATATAAGATCTAGATACTTAACCTAATAATAGGAGGTGAATAGAATTATCTATTATAAGCTAAATCTAGATATCTTTCTCTAGATAGAGAAATTAGACTAATTATAATAGGACTTCTAATATAATTTTCTACTCTTATAGTTTAGTTATATTTTAATTTATAGAGTTGGGATACAATATCTAGATAGGTAAAGTAATAATAAGAGATTTATAAGATCTTTTTAATATACTAGTTTTAGATATCTTTCTAGAGATAGAGTAATTAACCTAACTATAATATAACTTCTACTATAACTTTCTAGCGTAATAATCTAAATAAAATATAATTTATAGAGTTAGGATATAATAAGAGATAGATAGTATTTTTACTATAAGCTAGTACTAAATCTCCTTCTCTAGATAGAGTAGTTAAGCTAATTATAATACAACTCTTAATACTAATAATAATAATAATAAATGTATTCGATCTAGCTACAGGCCGTGCCCCTTCTAGCATATCTACATGTTGTAAAAGAAAACCCTATAGAAAGTACCTATAGCGTAAAACTTCCTGCCTTCTCTATTATGCCTTACACCCTACTGCATCTTAGGTACTATAGAACCAATATGTTTGCCCGTAGGCAGCTGGCTAACACGCTAGAGTCAACATCATCCTCCTTACTTGGGTTCGAGATCTCCGGCCTGCTCTAGGAGATGTTTGAGGGTCCACTCGAATTGTCCTATAGGGAGATGCCTTATTGCCCACGCTGCGGTTTGTCTAGGAAACTCAGTAAGCCATCTTCTCGCGTCCTGGCATCTAGTGGCTAAGATGAGTTCCCTTCTACTCTCTCGCATGTTTGTACAGTAGGTAAGGTAGTATCGAGCTGTCCCTCTATCTCCACATTCGCAGTAGGGGCTAGTGTCGGGCACCCCAACCTTGTGGAGGAAGTGAGGAAGGCCAATTGTCTCTAACCGTATCTGGAACACTATCGCGGCCTAGGCTTTGCTAAGCCCTCGATAAAGCTCCCGGGTATTGGTGTTCCATAGAGTCCTGAACGCGAGTAGGAGGATTCTTTCGCGCCTAGCATTATCCCACTTCTATAACTCGTCCCGCTTATACTAGCCCTAGAGGATAGTCCATGTTACTTTCCGAGTCTTCTTTGGATCTACTCTGTCTATGTAAGAGAGCTAGGACCGTAGGATAGTAGCCTACTCGTCTATCTACTCTAGTAGCGAGCTGTATAGTTTTCTTAGGCGTCTACTATATACCCCAAGTTGTCCGTACTTTAGTAGGATCTACCCCTTCAGCTCTTGCATAGCCTAGTATATATCCGGCCTCTACCTCTACGCAGCTATTGCAGCTATAGTAGTTCTCTTCCTATACTCGGTAATGTCTTCGATCTAGAGTTCTTTGTGTAATAGTCGCGTTAGTGTAGCTCGGTAGGCCCCAAGGATTATCCGTAGGAATCTATTCTATATTACCCGTAGCTTTTGTTAGAGCATTTTTGAGATTCTAGTCTCCTTTCCTACTATCCATACCTCGCTCCCGTGCATTACTACTGGCCTAATTATTGAGATATATAGCTTACGGGCTATCTCTACCGTAGCGCCCTACGTAGTAGTAGTAATCCGTCGTAGTATAGCTTCTAGCCGTTTTGCTTTTATAAGAGTATTCTCTATCTATACGTGCTACTTAAGTCTCTTATTAACGATTACTCCTAGGACCCTTATTGTGTCCTCTAGGCTACTCTAGAGCGACGGGATATTGGGTATTCTCTAGGATTCGGATGTGCTCCTTGTGCCCCTTATAAAGTGCATGACTTTGTATTTCTTAGGGGCGAACTTAGCTCCATGTCTTAAGGCCTATTATAGACAGCTATTATAGTCCTTTTCTAGTACCTCGCATGTACCTCTTGTCGAATTTGACACTACAATGAGGTATATATTATCTGCAAACCCAACTGCTTCGGTATATTCTATTCCTTCTAGGAGGGAGACTATAAAGAAGAGGAATAGGATAGGTAAGATAGTGCTTCCTTGTAGGATTCCGCATGCCACTTGTGCTACTAGTAACTCGTATCCGGGGATAGCGATTGTTGTCTCTCTATCCCTAAATTCGTTCGAGGTATAACTCTTAATACTACTTTCTAATATATAAATCTAGTTATATTTTAATTCATAGAGTTAGAACGTAATATCTATATAGATAAACTAATATTAAGAGATAAATAGAACTTTAACTATAAGATAGTACTAAATATCTTTTATTAAATAGAGTAATTTAACCTATTATAATATAACTTCTAATATAACTATCTAGTATAGTAAGCTAGTTTTATTCTAAGTTATAGAGTTAGGATACTATATCTAAGTATCTAAACTAATAATTAGAGAGAAATAGAACTTCTTATTATAAGCTAGGTTTAGATATCTTTCTAGAGATAGAGTAATTAAAGTAATTCCTATAAATCTTTAAAGATAACTTTAAAATATAGTAAGCTAGCTATATTCTAAATTTTTAGACTCTAGATACTATATCTAGGCTCCTAAACTAATAATAAGAAAATTATAATAATTACCTCTAAGACTTTCTAAGATTACTTTAAATACTCTTCTAAATATAGAGTAATTAAACCGATTATAATAAGGCTTTTATTATAACTTTCTAGTATATTAAGCTAGTTATTAGAAAGTACAGCTATTAAGGAAAGTTATATAGTATAGACTCTTACTACTAGCTTTAGGTTACCTAAGGTATTTATTAGCGTATTAGCCTTAGGTATAATATTCTTAGGAGATAAAGAAGGCTACCTTTTATATTACTATATAGTTAATATAATTAATACAATATTAGTTCCTATATAGTACTATATACTCTTCGTAGCTATAAGATAGTAAAGACTAAGTTCCTCTACTATCTACCTATACTAAACTAAGTCTACTACTTCCTCTACTAGGCTAGAAGGTTACTTTTACTTAGCGATTTTCGACACTAGTTATATTTTAATTTATAGACTTAGGATATAATATCTAGATACCTAATCTATTAATAAGATAAATAAATTTTTAATAAGAGAGAAGTAGAATATATTATTATAATCTAGTACTAAATATCTTTCCTAAAATAAAGTAATTAAACTAATTACTATAGAAGTTCTATTATAACTTTATAGCCTAATTACCTAGTTATATAAAGCTTAATTTATAGAGTTAGGATATAATATCTATATAATATTATTAGTAGGGAAGCGAGATAGGTAGGGAAGCGAGATACAAATCTCAAGTCAAGTATATTTAATCTATTACAACTTCTCTAATACATAACTTTTTATTAATCTAAGAGATACTAAACAAAGCTAACATCCAAGTAGCTACTCTAGCTTTTTAAAGAAAGGAGTATATATTAGTATAGGCTACTACTTATATATTCTCTATTCTAGCTTCTACTTTAAATACTCGCCTTACTAGACGTTCTTTATAATCGCATACCTACGAACCTACTCAAATTCTATTAAACGCTAAAGAGTAGATATTAGTACGATAGATATTACGACTCTACTAGACTAGATTTCTAGTCTCTCTATAGTTACTTAGAGAAATAGCTAAGGAAGTCTACTAGTCCTACTTTTAGCTCTCGTAGTTACTACCTCTAAACCTACGACTAATTAGTAAATAATAGAACTAGCGCTTCTAGACTCAATATCCTAAGATCTAAAGTATCTAGACACGATAAATTAAGAACGCATAATACGCTATAGTAAATACTACTACTATTTAGACGTAGTTTAATACTATTTTAGAGCTTTAAATCTAGTATTACTACCCTCTAGACTATATTTATAATATAGACAAGTCCGGATTTGCTATTAGTACGAGTTAGTTATTAAGAGTATTAGTTAATATCCGCGAATATTTAAGCTAGAAGGTTATTAATAGTTAGTAAGAATAGATAACTATAGTCGAGTACGTAAGCGCTACTAGCGTCGCGACTCTACTACTAGTTATTGTTAAAGTAAAGTATACTAATATAGCCTAGATCCTAGTAGATACGCCTCTAGACTAGAGGTTCTTAATAAGTAATAGTAGCTAGACGTTAGATAGTTATATATACGAATAGCTAACTATAGTTTTCAAGCCTTCGATAAAACTAACTAACCTAATATAGCGATAGCTTCTAATTATAGACGGTTATAGTAGCTATATTACTACGAATATTATTACGTACTATATAGAGTATATAATTAACCTTCTTATCCTAAATCTAAGTCGCTAAATACATTCTTAAGTACTTTAACTTCCTACTCCTTAATTTCTATAGCTATAGGTTGTATATAGCGCTACTTACGTGAAGTTTTATCTACTATTACTCTCTCTACCTCGTAGGCTATCTCTAGTACTTCTTAGGTACTAAATATAAACTTCCCCTTTAATACGACTCGCTTACCCGTATTTCGTTTCTTCTAGGTCTAAAGTAGCTCCCTCTACTTTATTAGCTCTATACGAAGTATAGTATTCTTACTATATAACGCTTCTAAAGCCTAAGTTAGTTAAGAGATATAGTACTTAACTAGCGTTAGGAGGTTAGTAGTACTCTAAATAGTAGTAAGATATAACGCATTTGCCTCACGTAGCTCTATACTATCTAGAGGATTACTCTAAAGTAGCGAGAGGTCGAGACTAAGTAGTATTACTATATTATATAGCTCTAAAGCCTAAGAAGCCTATAGTATAGATAGCTTCTTAAGTACTACGATTAGTAATAAGGGCTATAGACTAGTCGCTTTAAAGCTAGAGTAGATATTTAACGAATATAGCGTAGACTACCTTACGCGGATATATATACGCGTCTACTTACTACGTGCAATATAGCCTATATCGAGTCGTAAAGCTACGTTAGTCTTAGTAGTAAGCGCGCGCTTTAGTAGTAAGAATACGCTTATATCGAGTAGCTAAAGCACGTACGACGTATATAGTAGTAGGATTAGAAGGTTAATCGCATACTCTATATAGTACGAAATTACATTCGTAGTAATATAGCTACTATAGCCGTCTATAACTAAAAGTCGTCGCTATACCTAGCTAGTTAGCTTTATAGATAGCTCGAAAATAGTAGTTAGCTACTTATATACATAGCTATTAGACGTCTAACTACTATTACTTATTAAGAACCTCTAGTCTAGTAGCGTGTCTACTAGTATCTAGGCTATATTAGTATACTTTACCTTGAAAATAACTAGTAGTAGAATTATAACGCTAGTAGTACTAATATACTTAATCGCTATTATCTACTCCTATTAGCTATTAATAACCTTCTAGCTTAATTGCTCTCGGATATTAACTAATACCCTTAATAACTAACTTGTACTAATAGTAAATCTAGACTCGTCTATATTATAAATATAGTCTAGGGGGTAGTAATACTAGATTTGAAGCTTAGTAATAGTATTAAACTACGTCTTTACTATAGTAGTATTTACTATAGTATATCGTACGCTCTTAATCTACTATATCTAGACGCCTTGGATCTTAGAGTATTGCGCGTAGAAGCGCTAGGTCTATTAGTTACTCATTAGTCGTAAGGTAGAGAGTAGTAACTATATAAGCTAAAGGTAGGACTAGTAGACTTCCTTAGCTATTTCTATAAGTAACCTTAGAGATATTAGAAATCTAGTCTAGTAAAGTCGCGATATCTATCGTACTAGTATCTACTCTTTAGTATTTAAAAGTATCTAAGTAGGTTCGTAGGCGTGCGATCGTAAAGTAGTACTAGTAAGGCGAGCTTAGAGGGTAGAGGCTAGTATAGAGAAGGTAAGAGTAGTAGCGTAAACGGAGTCGTATTCCTTTCCTTTATATACTACGATTACTACCTAGATATTAGCTTTAATCTAAGCTACTTACTTTAACAAATAGGCTATATTTAAGTATATAGTAATAGATAAAAGGTAGTGGGTTAGAAATCCGTGTACAGCTTCCCTACCTACGTAGCTTCCCTACTAATTACATTATTATCGCCTATCGTGGTACTCGAAAAGCTATCTATAGCGCTAGCTCCCTAGGCTCCGGATCTATACAATACGATAATACTACTCGACCTTAACCTCTCGCTACTTTAGAGTAATCCTCTAGATAGTATAGAGCTTCGTAAGGCAAATACGCAATATCTCGTTATAGTAGAGGGAGCTACTAACCTCCTAACGCTAGTAAAGCGCTATATCTCTTAGTTAACCTAAGCTTTTAAAGTAACGAGTACTAAGAATACTACGCTTTAGAAGGAGAACGCTAATAGAAGCGAATTAGAGGAAAGTAGGTTATATTAAAGAGTAGATGTCACGGGCGTGGCCCGGTAACACCTGAACACCTAGATGCACGTGGTTTGGATACTTGGTAGTGTACCAAGCATCCGGATGAACTTCGGCCGAGCCTCGGGGCTCGACTAGCATCATGTGACAGAGCCACGTGACTCTGCCAAGACCCGGAGAAGAGTTTCTTCTCGACGCGCAAAGATCCGGTCTTCGACTCTTTGCGCTACGTCCTATTAATAGGATTGACCTATATAGTTAATACAGTGTCTATCCAACCTATCCGTAGCTCCCTATACCGTTTGTAATTAGCAACCTACTTCCCGACTCCGGCCCGTGACAGTAGATTTGTATTTAGTATATAGGAAGTACTTGAAATAGTATAGGAGGTAGAGAGAGTAATAGCGTAGAAAAGTATACGTATACGACGCTATAAGATACCTATAGACGTAGAAATTAAGTAGTAGGAGGATAAAGTACTAGAGATTATATCTAGCGAGTCTAAGTCTAATTGTATTATAGTAGTGCACAGTAGGCCGAGATAAAAGTAGTCGACTAAAAATTTATATCTCGCTTCCCTACCTATCTCGCTTCCCTATTAATAACGTTATCTAATCTAATAATAAGAGATATATAAGATCTTACTTAATACTCTTCTAGAGATAGAGTAACTAAACTAATTAACTTATAATATACTTTTTTAATATAATAAGCTATTTATATTCTAATTTTTAGACTTAGGATACTATATCTAGAAATCTAAACTAATAATATAAGATAAATAGTATTTCTTCTTATAAGCTAGTCTTACTTACCTTTCTAGAGATAGAGTAATTAGACTTTTTATAGTTAATAAAACTTTTAAGATAATTATCTAATATAGAAATTTACTTTTATTCAAATTTATAGACTTAGGACGCAATATATAGATATCTGAACTAATAAGAGCTTTTCCTCTAACCTAAAGTTACTTATTATATAAGAACTCTAATAGCTCTCCTATATTATTAGATATTGGATTATAACTATAAACCCTAGATACGTAAGCGAGGTTGTAGTCCGACTACTAGAACTAGTAACCTTTACTGCATCCGCTTCGAGGTATAGAGGAGGATCGTATGTTTTTGGTGTACTGTCATTAACGGTTCCGTTCCAGCAGTACCTCTCGAAGCATTGGGTGCACGCCTGAGGAACGTCTGTACCCGTCCTAGCTAAGGAGCGACTCATAATCGCGCAGCCGACTGTAAGCAACAGGTGTTTAGCAAGGCTACTCGGATCTAGGCAGTTACTATCTTACCGCAAGTAGGCCACTGTGCATCAAGGGATGCATTGCCTTGTGTCGCCATGTTGTACGCATTCAAGACGACAGCGTTCCTCTGCGAGTCGTTGTATTGCATCTCGAACGTACTCACATTGCTGTTGAATACGTACGGAGCATTTGGCATGTATACAATCAAAGGCGCTGGACCGGTGAGGTTTGATACGTCGCAGCCGAAAAAGGTCGGCTTAGCGTTGAGTCCGAGATTCATGAAGGTATTCAAGCCCGGAACTTCCGGGAATGCTGTTCCGTTTCCAATGTCTGATAGACTTCGCTGGTACGTTGTGATGATTGAAATGCCATCAGGCCAGCCGGCGCCACTTTGGGTCGTCGGGAATGTATCATTGGTATCTGTGGTAAACGCATGTAAGTATTTGGCACAATCATAGCGCTAGGGAGGGAGAAGGAGTCGTCGTACCTGCACTCGAGTCAACGGCAAAAATAACGTCAACGTGGCGATTTGGTTGAATGAGCGGGTGCAGAGGGATATTCTGGCCATCTTCTCCACCGTCGACTAGTGTTAGCGTTTCAACATGGGAATTACGGTTCGTCTGGTTCTGGAATCCGTAGAAGGGGTTGACCCAGTTAGCTATGTCCTCCTGTGCCTGGCCGATTGCACGTAGGATAGCCTCTAGTGCGTCCTGCAAGGCCATGGAGAGCAAGCCGGTTGTGTTGGTGCCGTTCACCGTTGTCAGAAGAACATTGAAGAGCGAGCTGCTGGTGCCAAAGACAAAGCCCATGTTGTCAAATCCAACGACACAATGATTGTCGTCCCTTGGAGACCCATTGGTAAACTTGGTCCCAACGTACTCGAGAGGCGCAAAGGCGAATAAGGTCGGATCATCGCTGCCCAGCTCCCAGGGCGTGAAAGTAAAAACTGTGGAATTTGTTGAGACGAGAGTCTCGCCCGGCGAGCGGTTATTGGCGACGATGAGCGGAAGAGGCGCTTCGCCTTGATTGAACCAGTCTTGCTGGCCGAGACTGGAATATGTGTAGCCGGGACCACCGTCGGTCGCGTTGATGAGTTGGTAGGAAAGTGCACGGCCCTAAGAGTCGGAATAAAGTGAGCTTCTAGGCCACGCTGGAGAACCTCAGCCAAAGCTTACCCAGTAGTCTGTGAGGGTTGTGTTGAAACCAGCGTCCTCCTTGCCCTGCACAGCATCGCTCAACGCCGAGTAATATCCAATAGAATCGAGCAATTGTATTCCGCCAGTGTCTGGGCCCTCGAAGATTGTATTGTCCAATTGCCAGAGATTGCCTGAGTTGTCGCTAGATGTGTCCTCGGCGAGGATGCGATCGATTGACGTCCAATTGTTGGCGTACAGGGTGGAGACGAGCCAGCTGCCTCCGGAGAGGCCGGATAGATATGTCGAGGCCTGCAATATGCCACCCAACTGGCCAGGGCTCGTAGCATTGGGCGTCCTACTGTCAAAGGCTTCTATGATGCCGGCGCCATTCAACATGGCCCTATATCCACCTCCTGACACCGCGATACCGATGTTGGGCAAAGCAGAGGCATTGCTTCGGTGATTATCGATATATGCATTTGTATCCAAGCCGGTGATGTTTAGGCGACTCAGCAAGTCGCGCATGGGCTCCACGGTTGCGTTGCGTCGCACCTCCAGCCACTGCGTCTCGTTCTGCGACAGGCGAGCGGCGCTACGAATGGTCGGGGCGGCCGATGGGCAGGCGATGGCCTGGGGCGTGTAGCCATGGGGCGCGTTTGCCGCGAAGGCCCTCTTTGAGATTGGGATCAATGCCGGCTCATGTTGGTATTGGTGCTGTTGCGGGAAAGCTAGTGACAATGGTAGCAATGAGAACAAGGCAGCAGGCGCGACCCAAGTCAGTTCCTGCATCCCGATATCACCTCAGCTGTGGATAGGTAGTCCCACCGCGTAGGCGCCTTGGAGAATGCGCACGCTGAAGTAGCAGTGCTATGGAAGCTGTATTGTGTGTTGTAGTAGCAATGGATGGCGTCAAGCAATAGGCCAAACAGTACATGTGCATCAGTGTCCAGCAGCCGGGGAAGGTCGATATGATGATGGAGCCTCCAGCACGAGTAGGCCGGAAGCCTCAAGTTGGCAGTGCCAGTGCCAGTGCCAGTCGCAGGAGGCAGTGCGCCATCACCGACCGACTGACCAACCAACCGGCTGACTGCCTGAGAGGGCCTGTACGAAGGTCGGAGGTCGGAGTCGGAGGCATGAACGAACCTCACACAGTCGCGCTGCGTGGCTCCTCGCCGCGGAAGAGAAGAAGCGTTGATGAGATGACGTTGCATCCATATGCACCGCGAGATATGTGCACAGAGGACCACTGGTGATATGCATTGTTGCATTTGTGCAAATGCCATGGTACGTACTGATCATGGTGTAGTGGGAGACTGTACATCTATGGGCCGAGGTACCGGAGGCACGTCCGAACGTGAAGACGTCACCTGTCGCGCACGGAGATCTTGCCACTCATCGCCGGGCAGATCCCTTCATGTAATGAACGCTTGCGGTTCGTCTATTCGAGTCATTCACACGTCTTGACGTCTCCAGGGAGGTGCCTGCCTGAGGCGCCTTGCTTTCAAATTTTGTAGCCTCAGTCATCCGCCCCACCTTCGCTTCGGTGGCCAATAAACTACAAGCAGCGGCGCCTTCACACGTCAGGGACGTCGGGGGACCAGCGTCGTGCCAAGGGATGCAAGCTGAGACTACAAAATTTGATGGCACATTGATTACAGGGTAAGTTGTACCAGAGTTGGCCAACACAGCTTGCAAAAAAGGGAAATAGACAAACAGATTGAATCATCATCATCGTCATCACCATCATCATCATCCTCATGCGACAAGCCGGGAGCAATGTCCGTACGGATTCTTGATCCTCTTTGATTCCCCATTCAATTTGCATCTTGAAGTCGGCATCTTTGTTGCGCGAGTCTCACTCAGCATACGTATATGTTATCTATCCGGAAACGCCTGGCCAGCCGCAAAGAAAAATCCAGCTCTTACAGGCTTTGTGCCTTGCCCAACGTTGCACTTTCCTGTGAACCACGCATGCTTCCTTGCGCCCTTGTCTCCGAGCAAAATAAATGCAAAACACAACGCCCACCCGAACCAGTTCGCTAATCACGTTAACGCCTCGCTGATCTAACGGGCCATCTTGCAACGCCGATACTGCGCACTTTGCTTCTGCGGACTCAGATGTTATCCTGTGGGAAAATGAAAGGCTCCTCATCCTCTTCTTGGGCCCCTGCGGCTCTTCTTTTCCCCTCATCCCCTTCGTCCCCGTCATCCTCGCCATCTCCAACTAAACCCCCGCCACCATCTTCTCCTTCCTCTGCTTCTTCTTCAATTTTCGCTCGGCTCGGCCCACGTGACGCTTCTGCTACTTCTTCTGCAATTGAATGCGTGCTGAGCCGGCTTCTGACATACGGCGCATGCGCCAGTGCTCGTGAGGGCGAGGATGACGTTGACAACCCCGGCACATTAGACAAGCGTCGGCTGGGAGGCGTCGCTGATTGTTGCAGGAGCGATGAAGAGCTCATGGCTTCGTCTAACTTTTCCTGGTCGCCTGCTTTACCGCTGTATTTAGCAAGATTGATCGTATTTCCCCCGCGAGAAGCAGACCGGGAGTGGATACTTGGTAGCTCTTTGGCCCCTTCCAGCTGATAAATGAACGAGGCAATATCCGCATCGTCCGTCTGCCCGCTCCCAGAGCTTCCTGGCGTGCCGTCGTGAAGCTGCCCTGAACGATCTTTCGACGAGCTACTAGCACGCCCGGAACTGACATTGCTCTCCCCGGTCTTGTCACTGCCCTGCGACGTAAAACGCTTGTTTCGGTTGGCAAAGCTACTGCTATAGCGGTGGACGGGCGCTGGCTTTGGCGAAGATGAACCAGATGAGGCGATGGCAGTCTCGCTCGAAAGAGGTGGCGCCCTCAGCGCTTGTTGTGGGAGCGTGTTCAGTGACACACGCTTACCAACTGAAGTACCGGCAAGGCGCAGTGGATGATCAGTCCGACCTAGAGAAGTGCTGGGCGACGGTGATGGTCGAGGTGAGGAAGCCAAGGAGCCAAACTTAAATGGTGGGTTAGTGACCAGACTCGTTGGTGTAGGCTTGCCTTTATCACCAGAGGCGTTGGCCCTAACATGCTTTGAGCGATCCTTGATGCCGACGTCGTGGTGGACCTCATCGTCGTCGTCCATGACTCGCTGCTTCAACTCAGTGACGGGTGAGTTTCGCTTATCGGCCGCGTGAAAAGTTCCCAGACTCCCGTATGCACCAACTCGGGCTTTGCGGTCACCAGCGGCCCCGGCAAGGCTACTGTACTGTATTCGGGATTGCTCACTGCGAGCGCTAGGGAGAGACCTACCTGCTGCAGGCATGGTCGGTATTCGTTCGTCCAGTCCCAGAAATCGCGAGCTCAGTAAAGCTTCAGAATCGGCGACGTGGAAGTCGCAGTTAATGCGATATTCAACGGAGATAGACAAAGGTCCCGACCGGCACAGGAGAGGTGGGATTCGATACTGGTCAACAGCTGCATCGGCGCCGGTAGCCATAAGGCCTGCATGAGGCTCGCCAGGACAGAGCGATGAATACAGCGTATCCTGACCACTGTGCGGCGACAGTCCGCCTCGACTTATGCGAAATCTCAGTCGAAGAGCTTGATGATTTCCCAGTTGTCTCGTGAGCTTTCGATGGAGCTTCCACGCGGGCAATAACCGCGCGAAGCTGTACAGTGTTCTAAACAGCACCACGCCTTTTTTGTATACGTTCGGGAGCGCGTCGTTCAGGTCTGACGCAGTATACGAGTCCACTTCCCCTAGCTGGATGGTCCAGCGCTCGATCACCACCTCGCAAAGACGACCGCCATTCTTGTTTTGGCGCGGACTTGATTCGGCGGAAGATGACAGGGTATCCGCCACATCCCAACGCTTGCCGGCGTCGTCTACAATAACGAGCGTCTGATTTTGGGTCAGGTGTGCAGTGTCGACGTAGACTTCTATCACAAGTGGCGGCGGTCTCTTCTCGGACAAGTCCGGACGCCTCCACCATTGCAAGTCTTCCTGTAGAACGTCTGTATCGTTCAATATGACATTGAACTGCGTCACAGAGTTAGTCTCCGTCGAACGCTGTGTGGGAAAGCACCTGCCGCCGATGCCTGCGTTGCTGCTGATGCAGAATGCGTCGGACTCCGTCTCAAACCTCGGGAGGACTGCGCCGACTTACCCATCTGTTCTGCTTGATCTCTCCGCTTCGACTGGTGACTTGAGGCAGATTTGCCCGGGAGGAGCAAATGGTCAAGGCGGCTTTGGAGTGGAAATGCTGGCGATGGATGTCAGCGAATGTCGGCACAGCGGAGCAGTCGTGGAGTGGCTGTGATGGGCAGGGCCAGCTCAGCGTACTATCGTAGTATCGTACTTGAATAATCTGGTTCAACTTGGTGGCCTCTCTGTCCTGCGGGACCTCCCCGCGACTGCTTTCCGGCGGTGTCTCTGCAACGGCTCTTTCCGTGTACGAAGCCATGTCGACGCTAGATCGTGTGCGTTGGGGCGGCCGCTCCCGTTCTCTCGAGTTGTTGGTGCGCTCGGGGTTGGTGGAAGGGTTGCTCGCGGCGGAGGCACTGCGAGGCGATGGTCGTGGGTGTTGATGCATGGCTGGCTGGCTGGCTGGCTGGTGGCGCTACGACGGTGTGGAAGTGGTATTGATGGCAGCGATGCAGCAACGGGGTCGCTCCATGATCATGGCAGAGCTACCGTGATGGCGGGGACAGGCGGGGTTAAGGTGCCAGTGCCAGTGTGTTCGTGTGGACAGTCTGCTAGGTCAGAGGCAGCATGGCCGTGGTCTCTGGTCACGCGGCGGTAGCGCAGTCTCAGCTTTGCTTTGTGGTGCCGGAGGGCGGTGGGTGGTGGGGTGGACGATGAGGTGGGCGATGAGGTGGGCGACGGTGGTGGGCGGCGGGCGGCGGGCGGAGAGCGGAGAGCGAAGAGCGGTTCGGTACGGTGTGGTGCGTGGCGGTGCGATGCGATGCGATGCAGGACCAGAGAGAGGAGCAGCTTGACAGCGCTCTAGTAGACGTCGCCGTGTCTAGAGTCAGTGCCCTACGTAGGTAGGTAGGGTAGGAGGTAGGTAGTTGACAGTTGGGTGGTGGTCAGAGCTTGGGTGGTGGGGGAGGTATTAGTAGCAGGCGGCAGGTGCACATGCACACCGCGGCTCGCTGCAGGAGTTGAATACTGATCATCTGGAGCTATGAACGATACATCACACTATGAACGCTCCTCCGCGCAAGACTCAAGAGACAGGGTCAGAGAGAGGGTCGAAGAACGGCTTAAAGCCTGGGTACCCATCCGTAATGCACTTCCTCTGCTCCTCACGATACTTCTTCATCCCGCCAAAGAAGAAGCGAAGGCACCGCTTCTTGCCCGGAATGTTGGCTCCAAAGATCCAGTTGTCCTCCGCCTTGCAGAACAGACTGTCGGCGGCGAGCTCCTCGCAGAGCTTCGACCAGCGCTGTTCACCCTCGTGCGTGACCTCGACCAGTCGCGTCCCCGCTTGCTCCGCTCGTCCAATCGTCTCGGCAATGAATTCGACTTCGGCTTCGTATGGCCGGCGGATTATTCGTAAATGGTCCCTTAGGTCCACTGACAGCACAAGACATCGATGATCAGCACCGAATTGCATCACACATCTTCGAGCCTTTGCTTCACCCCCATTCGCCAGCGCCACTGCTTGCCATGCATGGAACGGGGAAGTTGTCGGGAGGGTACTTACTTCACCATAAAGAAGTTGGGTATATCTTCAGAAATGTTAGGACAGACTGATCCATATGGGAGACATCGGTAAGGCACTACGTAAGACGACGAACGCCCTTCGTAGACCCAACCCAGGTACTTACCAGGAACAAAAATTCCCAGGCAACTGGTCGGTCCTTCGCTCCAGGCATCCGCGAGAGAGACCCCTTCGCGCCCTGTAATGGTCATGCGAGAATAGTTGCCCTCCACAGCATCGAAGCCGGTCGCCAGGATCAGACAGTCCAGCTCATACAGCGTTCCATTGCTAGTTCGAACGCCACCCGCCTCGATTTGCACAATCGGTGTTTCCTTCAGGTCCACAATCTCGACATGCTCGCGATTGAACTGCTCGAAATACTTTTGGTTATTCGATGCATTGCCGTCACACAAAGGTCGCCGCGCATAGATGTCGGTAGGCTTCAGCTTCGACGCTTTCTTGGGATCCTTCACGATTTCATCAATTTTCTTGCGGATAAAGATGCACGCTCCTTCATTCGCTGCGTTACATAAGAGCGTCAGAATCTCAGCAACAAGCTCTGGACCACTGCCAACGTACTCACCTTCTGGGTCCGTGGCAATGTCGTTGAAGGTGCCAAACATGAAGCGGAATCCGTTTCCCTGGTCCCACGCATCTTGAAATATACGCTCTCTTTCGTCTGGGGATACATCGTGATAAGATGTTTGGCCTACATTTTTTTCAGTACCTTCCTCTTCAGATGCACACCACATGCCTGCCCTTGGTCTACGCACTCTCTTCAAAACCAAATGCAGTGATGGAGTTCCGCACTCGATTCCAAATGATCCTGTAATTTTCATTAGCCTGTGGTAGCGCCTGGAGTCAGCCGTTTGCCGGTGTCAAACGACAATAGTCTTCCCGGGTCACCGCACCCAGTCTCGATACTCAGAAGTCACCTGCTTGTCCCCAGACGGCACGCTGTACTGCGGGTGCCGTTGAAAACATGTCAACGATTGGACCTTGCTCGCGATCTGGAAACAATTGGAAAACGTCACCATCAGTATCCAGCTCGATGTTCAACTCGTGCGCACGAACCTCTGTAATCACTTGAACGCCGGTCGAGCCAGACCCGATAATTCCAACTCTCTTGCCGTCGATCGAATAGTCTTTCGGCCACTTCGCAGTGTGATACATCTGCATTGACGTGTCAGTACTACGCTGCCGTATCTTGCCACGAACGACCGACATCGCCTTGGAATGAATGTATCCCCGCGATGTCTGGCAAGTTTTGCTTGGAGAGAAGACCCAAGCACGTCACCAGGTATCGCGCAGCAATAGTTGAGGTACTTGCGTTCACAGAAACGCTCCACTGCTGCTCGCTGCTGTTCCAAGTTGCCCCTATCATCTCAGTATTGAAACGCATGTTCTCTCTCATGCGGTGTTTGTCGACAACATGATTAAGGTACGCGAGGACTTCGGGTTGTTTCACGTAGCGTTCTGGCCACTTGCGGTACACCACTGTTAGTCAATTCTCCTATCGAAAACATCGCTCAAGCAAAAGACTTGCTGGATAACTTTCGAGGTCTTCCTCGTCCCATGAGAATCGATAAACATAGCTCTCTGCCCTTGATTTGTCAGCATCAAGTATGCGGTGCATGTGCTCTCAAGAGGGCAACGGGTAATGATTTGGAGATTTGGAGGGTAAGTGGCAGAACCGACTTCCCGCAAGAGATGCTAGTTCTAGCTTGCGATCCCCCCAGCAACTTAACATCAAAACGACAGAGAAAACGCGAGAGACGGGATGTAATGTTCACTCTGTCACTCACCCGTGTCGGACATGGCCCCAGGATACCTATCAGAGCATGAGTCAGAGCAGGATGGCCCTTGGACTTTTCACAATTTGTGTTACGCGTTTCTCGGTCAACGTACAGATTCCACCACCAGGTCTGCAGAGCGAACTGTCAGTCTACGCTGTTCATTTACTGGCTCTCGCTTCGAATTCCTTACCCCTCCGACATCACCGGCCTGATCAATGACGAGGCAGCGCAGACCAAGGTCTCTGAGCAATTTGAGCGCATATATGCCTCCGAAACCTATTCATAGAATGGAGTAACAGTCAGTTAATGTTCAGGTGAAAGGGCCTGAAGTCTACAAGTACTTGCCAGCTCCCACAATGACTGCGTCGAAAGACTCCTGGACCGCGACATTGGACGTTGTGGAAGACATTTTCGTATGAAGATTGAGACCAAAGTCTTGAGGTGGATGCAGAATATAGGAAAGCGAATGTGCGATGAGCAGTGCTTCCCGGGTGACTACTCGGTTCGGACAACATAACCGTCATGTGAGGGGTTAATGCACAAGCGACCTGGGTTGATTGAACGGATCGTTGTCTCTACTTACGCCAACTTCTAATGGTTCTCTAGTTGACAGTCACTCTCACATTCTCGTACATACACAACAATGGTTGGGCTGTGGAACAAACGGACAATTGGAATAAGAAGTGCCGGCTTGGGAGCGCAAACTTCACTTCGTTCGTATTTTGCCTTCAAATGTTGCCAATGACAATCATGAACCTCAGCTTGCCGTCCCCCCTCCCTTGCATTGTCCGATGCGTGTTCTCTTTGTCGCCAGAATCAATGGAGTCGTCGTTAACATCAGCATCATCGTTTCCCAGTAGGCTCTCGTCAAGCATCAACGTGCTACTCTTCCAACCCCAAGACTGCGAAAAGTTGAACTTGTCCGGTGCCGATTCATATACGCTCAGCATCCTCCCGCCTCGAGAAGGACTGTAGATCTTGAAATATGTTTTGATTGTTGGCCTCGCATCGACATATGGTGGGAGTGTGAGGAAGTTACTCGACGTCGCTGCCATTCTTTCCGCCTCCGGATCCTCATTGTCGTCGTCTTCCGAATCAGACTCAGTCATCATCACGTTGTCGTCTGGCCCAGTCGAACCTTCTGATGTGGCAGATATTGAGGCCGAGAACTCGGAGGGCTGTACCTGTTTGCCCTTTCTTTGGTGGCGGGTCAATAGGCTCCGCACGGTACTTGCCCCGGCGCTTGATATTGGTTCGTGAGCGGAAGCGCCATCCTCGAAGACAGCGCCCTCACTACTATCGACGTCGTCTGCGCTCAAGGTACCAGAATGCACAGTCGCGCGTGCTCTTTGTCTACGCTCCCGCCGCTGGCTTCGCATCATGATCTCCCGGTCCAAAAGACCAATGCGCTCATCAACGCTCCCGTGAGCCATGCCAGCGGTGCCGGCTATGACTTCTTCAGCCTCACGCTCCTTTGCTCGATGAAGATACACGCCTAGCTGCTTGCTGCGCGAGGAGGAAACCTTTTGAATATAGATGTTCCACAGGCTCCCCGCATAGAACACCGTCCTGCTGTATATGCGTTTCTTTTCTTTGAGCACGCGAGGATTTGGAAACTCAGCTGAAAACCTAAAAGGCGGCAAGTGAGTATAGCTCACTGTTAGAGGCTCAGCATGGGACGGATCGGGGGAAAGAGAGGGCGGTCGTGGTTGGGACGTGATGGCGACGAAGTCCGCGGCCCATTGCACGTCTTCGGGTTGCAGGGTAGCGCTGAGTCGGCCAGCATGTCTTTGAAGCAGTGAATTGTTCGACGTGGCAATGATGGGCTGTGCTCCACCCATCACCACATTGCAGTCTGAACTCGGGATCCAGAATTTCCTTGGCTTTCCATTCGCATCCCATGACCCGCTATCAATCTCGTCGTCAGCATCGCTTACGTATGGAGCCTTTCCTTTATCATGAGTATGCCGTGGCTCAGAGCTGGCATGTATTGACATGGTGGTGTCGCGCGTAGGGACAGCAACATCTTCGGTGCACTGCACACTGACCCCAAGCTCCAACGCTCCGTCGCGAGCATTCATTACCCTTTGACGAAGCTCCATCTGCTGCCATAGTGCGTCGGTGATGACCTTCTCGGCCATGACCGGCAGCCCCATACAGTCAGTCGCGTGCCGAATGAACTGCAATTGCTCGAAATCCAGATGGATGTAGTGAATTCCTTCGTCCAATAGCACTAAGAGCGGCTCGATGTCAGGGTGTGTATACAATGTGACCCATCTCCGTAGATTGTCGGGTATTCCTGTGCCCATTCCTGCTTGAGTTTTTCGGTATACTCCATCAAAACGCACGGCCATGAGCCCAGCAGTTTCCGGGACTTTCAGGACACGATGGCGGCTGCCAGGCTCCAAGAGGCCATGGAGCATCGCTTGTCGTTTCAACCTCCGATCTAGAATACGCCGGGTGAGTATCCACTATGATGGAAGATGTAGTCAGTAATTGTCGTCAAGCATAGCATCCATCACAAGGTGCACCCACGCGGTCAAATTCGCCTGCGACAAAAAAGCCATCACCACCAACAATCTCACGGACGATGTCGCCTGGTATGCCGTCCCAAGATCTCAACGGCATTCTCCATCCATCGCGACATAGCATAGACTTGGCGCTTGCAAGAATCTTGTCACCCGCCCTACCATAATAGTTCCCCGTGACGAGTTCGATCAAAGGCGCCAGCGTCTTGGTCGTCATTTGCCTAAGCATCGATTCGGCAGAAGAATCGATCAGGTCTTGCATTTCCAACCAGCATCCAGTAGCGAACAAGCCAACAGGGTCCCGATCCTCTTCTTCCCGACTCCAACAGCCATAAAGACGTTTCAGTGCCAGCTCAAAGGACGCTCGAGTGATGGATGAGTCGATCTTCTCCGGATGAACAGTCATTTCTTTTGCGTTGGCCTCCAACCATGGCTCGGAGAGGGCACTGGCGAAGAAGGGCGCTCTATCCAGGATCAAGCGATGTAGCTTGTAGGGGTATCCAAAGGCGATCACGGTCAGGTCGGAATGGCGGCCCAGCATAAGGCCTCGGGAGTGCAAGTGCTGGGGCAGACTATTGTCAACGGATGAAGGCATAGAAGGAGAGTGAAAGATGGTGTCAGCGGTTGCTTTCGCACATGGGTCGCCAAGCGAAGCATTCTTGGGATAGTCGGTCGAGCCCGCAAACAGTCTGCTCAGGGCGGTCAGGGTGGTCGAGTCTGGGGCGCGATTGGAGGTGCGAGGCGATGAAGTAAACGAGGGCGGCGAAGTCACATCGTCGGCGTCCTTTTCAGCGCGCGGGATCAAGCAAGCGTCGACTGAGGCGTAACGGGGATGGCTCATGGCTGTCCGCGAGCTGCCAGGTTGAGCAGTGTCTGAGACGCTGGGCAGATGAGAGTGCGGGTGAGCTTGACCATTCTCACCGGCGTCAACAAAGGGCCAGGATGAAGAGGACTCATCAGCATGCTCGGTCATACTGGAGATACTAGCCTAGCTCAGGCTGGGGGGCATGTTCATTAGAATAGTCAGTGGACCGATGGTGTGAGAACGAGATGTCTCAGCATCAGACGTTTTGAGGCGAGGTTGGTATAATGAATATAAGATACGATTAGGGGGGATGGTGTGGTCACTGCGGGTGGTGTTGTTCTGCCTCGTGCTGGCGGAGTAGTATGGGGAGCTGGAAAGCTGCAAAGCTGGAGAGCTGGAGCCGGTGCAGGAATCGATCATGTTTCGTGGATCAGAAGTCATGTCATACTTTGGTGCGCAGCCGTCATACTTATGGCTTCCGTGATTGGTGGCAAGTGATCATGGCCATCATGTGACATGTGGGAAGACAACAGTATTATACAGTATTTCTGGAGTCTGCTTCTGCTTCTGCTTCTGCGGAGGGGTGTGCGGGTTGTTAAGGACTTACGGTAGGTACAGTAGTGTATCGGGGACTCGGAATGCACTACCGTATGTATACAATACCTTAGTGCATGCCTCGCTCGTAGGTCGAGACTCGACTAGCTATACAATCCCTTCTACCACCACCACCACCCTCCTCCACTCTTCTCCTCTCAGCACAGTAGTGGTTATATGCTCCATCCTCTACCCTCCACCCTCCACCCTCTACCCTCCACCCTCCATGGCCGCACGCCTAAGCTTCCTACCCTCCCGAACCTCGACACTCCCGCTGCGCATTTTCGGTCCTGCCCCCGCCATCACCGCGACCACCCCCATCCGTTCGAGCGCTGCACGGTCGCAACCCGTTGCAGGCTTCATCTGCCATCGGTGTCTGCGGCATCTGGCGACGAGGCCTTCGAAATCCTCGACACAACGCCACCGCGAAGGGAGATCAAGCAGGCTGCAGCCGGAAGCACATGTCTCGCAACAAAACACACCCTTTCTGAGCGCCTTCCGCGCGACAAGGAATGGCGTGACATCACGAAGTCAGAGCACTTCTTCCGCCCCTGCCCCTGGCCCTGTGTCTGCCTCCGCCGCCGCCTCCTCATCATCATCATCCTCACCTCTGGGTGCCCTTGCGCAATCCCTTCGGCATCCAGCATCGTCGGCATCGTCGACAACCACTGCCAAGACCTCTTCTTTCCCACCGACCAGTTCTCCGTCGGTTGCCTACTGGCTGCTGGCATCAGCAGCCAGCGTTTTCGGCATCGTCATCTTCGGCGGCTTGACACGTCTGACCGAGTCGGGTCTGAGCATCACCGAATGGCGGCCCGTCACTGGCTCCCTACCGCCACGCAGTGAGAAGCAATGGGAGGCCGAGTTTGCCCGCTACAAACTCAGCCCGGAATTTAAGATGCTCAATAGCAGGATGGACCTGGAGGAATTCAAGCAAATCTACTGGATGGAGTGGATCCATCGTCTTTGGGGACGAGCAATCGGCATCACAATGCTCGTGCCCACCGCGTATTTCATCATCCGCAGAAGGGTCAGCAAGCCTATGGCATGGAGGATCGTGGGCATCTGCGGTCTCATAGGTTTCCAGGGTGTCATTGGATGGTGGATGGTTGCCAGCGGACTCAAGGATGACCTCTTCGAGCAAGGGAAACATCCGCGTGTCAGCCAGTACAGATTGACAGCGCATCTGGGCACGGCTTTCATTGCCTACCTCTGCATGCTATGGAACGGTCTCCGCATTCTCCAAACTCAGCGGCTGCTCAAAAATCCCGAACAAGGCATGAGACTCGTCGAAACACTTCAGAGCACCCAGCTGCGAACATTCAGGCGTCTCGTGGCTGCTCTCTCCGTCCTCGTCTTCGTCACAGCTATGTCGGGGGCGCTGGTGGCTGGATTAGACGCTGGGCTCATTTACAACGACTTTCCCTGGATGGGACAGGGCTTGCTCCCGCCAAAGCGTGAAATGTTTGATTCTTTCTATTCCCACACCAAGGATCACAGCGACCTCTACTGGCGAAACGCTCTCGAGAATCCTGTACTTGTGCAACTCGATCACCGCATTCTCGCAACGACAACTTTTACCGCAATCATGGCTCTCTGGGCGTACAGCCGCCTCAGTCCTGCCGTGCGAACGACGCTGCCGAAGACTGCCAAGATTGGGACTCTGGGTGTCGTCCACCTTGCGAGCTTGCAGGTCACGCTCGGGATCACGACGCTTTGGTATCTAGTCCCGACGCCTCTTGCCGCTGCGCATCAGGCTGGTGCTCTTGCCCTGCTCACAGGCGTGTTCGTACTGGGTACTCGTCTCTTCGTTCCCAAGCGCACGATTTGGCTCATGCAGCAAGGATTGAAGCACGTGCAACACAGGTCGACTACAGCCTCTAAAGCGCCTCATGTTCAACTCAGTCCGCATTGATGACGAAACATGGTCGTAAAGACTGATGTAAAACGATGGTACATCTTAGCTCTCCATTCTTCAATGCTTGTGTGTAAGTCTGTCTATATGAGTAGATCAATGAGAAAGTGACTCCATATCAGCTATGGTAGCTGGACCGTAATTGTTCATTCACTATTTAGCTTTCACGAACTCTCATTTACTACTGTTTCACAGCTCGATCGAAGAGACGTCAGCGCGCATGGCAGGATGTGCAATTGCGCGGTCGCCTGCGTGGTCAATGCTTGATCCTCTTCCTCCACTGTCACCCAGCCAAGGCGTGTGACGCAATCCCAGATCAAACAGGTTTCTGATAGCCCTTACTTCGCGAGCCAGCACTTGCAACATGGCCTAAACAGATAAAGTACCATACGATTGCAAATAACCCATCGTTTGGACGCAGCGGGACCTTTTGAGCGGCACTCGAGCAGACGTGATCTAAACCTACATGTTCTCATCTTCACAACCTAGTCACTCCAACGAAGTCACGACACTATGTCTTCAAAAGCCGTGTCAAAGCAGCCGACTAAAGAAGTCTACCGACCGGAAGACCAAGGCGAGATCGTTGAGGAGAAGGAAGCAAGCGCAAAAGCCACTGCCAACGTACGTCTCCTTCTCTGCCAGTCCTCGACGCGCTCTCCCATTGAATGATGCTGAGACTCCCTCCTGTCAGGCTGGTCTGAATCTCAACCTCTTCGCCGCTATTAGCGGCGCATTTTCTGGCAAGTCGAAAAAGAAGACCGAGACGGACGGCAGCAGTCAGGAAGAGCGAGAAGAGCATGCCAAAGTAAATGGTGAGTCGAAGCGAGACTTGCGTACCAAATTCCCAGGTAGTTGGAGTTAGTTCCACCGCAGAGCACTGCTGAGTCCGCGTCGTAGGGGTGGGAGCAGGCAATTTAAATGCCGCAGCGGCAGGTAATGCGGAGCAATATGGGCGCCATACCAAAGCCATCCAGTAGATGCATTCAAGGAAGTGGACATGTGAGTAATTGCTTGTATCTTCACAACGGCGGGTCGCATCAGCGCGAGTTGTGGATGACGATCGAATGGCCGTGCGCTTGTTATGAGGGTTGTTCTTTCCGGGAGACTCGACGAGGGCACGGGAAGCATCGGCAGCCTTCAGCCAACCCAGGCCTCAAGAACAGCCCAGGACGCGCGCTGGATCGTGGTGGCGATCTGGCGAGTGTTCGGGGCACGAAGTAGATTGCCGTTATGACCTCCACTCTCTCCGTCATCGGTCCCCGTAGCCATAATGTTTTCCTGTTTGCGCTGTCGAAGTCCTTCCAGCAGCTTCTCGACCTTGTCAGCGGCACCACCGACCGCACGTATGTCTGCCCGCATCGCACCGATCCTCTCCTCCATGAGAAGGATCACACTCTCACGTGCCTGATGCGGCCGGTACTGATTGATCAGGTGGTGCATGTTGTACATGATGGTCTGCAGGTTTTGGGCCTTGTTTTCGTAGAGCTCGGGATTCTGGGCGAGGATGCCTGCGAGGCCCAGAAAGGTTGTGAGCAGGCTGCGGGCAAGGCTGAGTAGATGTGGCTGTGGATTCAATCGCACCGAGGCATCGGCCGGGTAGAGCTGCTCGATGTTGGAGCTTGCGAGCCCGGGCTCTGTCGCGTTGAGGTCGATATCGGCGCCGAACGCGAGCAGTCTGCCGTCGATGGGAAGCTCGGGGGGTAACAGATGGCGGAGAGGGGCGGGAAGCGCGGACGGGTCGACGTCGACCTCGGTGTCGTTATTGTTGTCGGTGTCGTTCTCTTGGCCGCTGTCACTGCTGCGGTTCTTGTTCTTGCTCTTCTCGTCGCGGATGTGCTGAAGACGCGCAATGTTCTCCTTGGTGAAATGCTTGTAAAAGGGCGGAGGAGCTGGCCAGGGCGCCGTCATGCCATTGCCATTGCCGTCGCCATTTCCATTGCCCGCGCCAGACCCTGCCTGCTCCGCCATGGTGTGATATGATATGTTATGATCACTGGCCACCTCTTATGACAATTAGATCGCCTAGGACGCGACCTGGAGATATTGGATTGTATTGGGTCGTTGTTGACGGTGACGGTACTGTTGTGGAGGTGCACCGCGTCGTGTGCCGTGGGACAGGGGACGGGCTTCCTCAGGCTCCCCCCAAAGCGCACCTCCACATCACATGCGCATCACATGCACGCCGCGGCCACTTTCATTCATTCATCTGCATCCGTGCTCTCTTGATTGACCTCCCACCATGCCGGCGAGGGACACAGACACAGCTAGAGACCGAGACGGCGACAAATCCTGGCACAACGAGGGCGGCCTGTACGAGACCCTCAGGTCTTTCTGGCAGAAGAGCTATGCCGGCGACGTGAGAGACTGTCCACAAAAGCCGTGCCGTTGTCCGGGCACATAGCTGACATTCCATCTACCCGAGTCTAGTATCTTGGGCTCGCTTTGCTAATGGCCGCTTATGCCATTGTGAAAATGTTTGGGGAACCTTTCCATTCCCAATTCAGACTGGATGATCCGAGAATACAGCATCCCCATGCTCAAATCGAACGAGTGAACGTCGGTACGTAGCCCTGCATCGGTATGTCGTCCTTTGTGCCATGCATGACTGACACAATACCACCTTCAGTCTGGCTGTTCATCTACGCTGGCGCCATCCCTTTGGCTTTGGTGGTCTTGTGGGCCGTCATTTTTCGCCCGGATATCCACACCACCCACGTCGCCATCTTTGGATTGGTGGCATCGGTGCTCCTTACCACTTTCCTGACCGATGTACTCAAAGATGCCATTGGCAGGCCTCGACCCGAGTAAGTTGTTCCTGGTGTCCGGCGCCCATCCAAAGTCCAGAGGCAAGAACGCGTGCTGACTGTTAATGTTTTGCTTTGCTTTACAGCTTGCTCGCTCGTTGTAAGCCAAAGTCATCCACCGATAAGCATAGTTTGGTCACGGTGGACGTCTGCTCCGAGACGGGCCATCACATCCTACATGATGGCTGGCGCAGCTATCCCAGTGGTCACAGCAGCTTCGCCTTTGCCGGAATGGGTTGGCTGGCTTTACTTCTCGCCAGTCAGCTGCATGCCCTACGACCACGAGCAAGTCTTTCCGCCGTGCTGGTCTGTCTAGCCCCTCTACTGACCGCTACATTGATCGCTGTCAGCCGGCTCGAGGACTATCGTCACGATGTGTTTGATGTCGTTAGTGGCTCTCTGCTGGGGTTTCTGGTCGCCTACTTCAACTGGAGAAGGTACTTTCCCAGCCTCATGCATCAGGGATGCGATCAAGCTCACCCTCGACTGTCTAGTGCAGAGGGCGATGCCACCCTCTATCACCGTGCTAATGACGAGGAAGAGGGACTTGGTGTTCGCGGACGAGGAGACTAGAAAAGCTCTGAACATATATACAGTCGTCATACAGTAGCGCTCATGCGAGCAGACCATGAGGTCTATTTTCTCTCAAGATTCGAATACAGCCTGTGCTGCTTAATGAACAACGAGACAACCGCGGTCGCTCCGGCAAACCCCAGGACAACTAGCCAGACCCCCCTCAGAGCTACCACATATGCTTCGATTGTACCCTGTTTCCAATCCTCTGGCAGAGTTCGAATCACATCCGCTGAGTCTCGAATGCGACGAATAAGATCTGGGGCGTCAGGCCGGTCTCCAAACCGGTTGTGCAAGCCAGCTTTGAGCAGATTCTGGAAAATCGCACTAGCGATGGTGATGCCAATTGTCGACCCCGTCGAGCGAAAGGCGTACGAGGCCGACGTGATGATAGCCTGATACTTGTTATCCACACTTGCAATCAGCGACTGCAAAGCAAAGGGTGAAAGGTCAGTGTACGTCTCAGCCTTTGTATGGCTTCCAGCTTCTGGTGCTTACCAGGAGAGTAATAGTGAGCATCGAACCGTAGCCGATCCCGTTCATGAACAAGAATACGAACGGGGGCACCGTCGGAACGTTCTCGTCGAAAAAGCCTGCGACCAATGCCGTCGCTGTGATCGAGAGTAGCTGCACCGTGACATTTAGCCACCAATACTTCCCCGTCCAACGCATGATCAGACCCGAGCCGAGGGATCCAATAGATGTTCCGACCGCCTGTGGAATCGTAAGGGTGCCGGCTTGTGTGGCCGAGACGCCTCGTACTACCTGAGAGGAATGTTAGTACTCTCAAACGTTGTTCTGGTGGATGTTACTTTCTTGATATAGAACTGGGACATAGTACAACAAGGCGAAGATACTCATCGTCTGAAACCAGTTCGTCAGGCATGCCGCGGCCACCGATTGATGGGTGAGCAAATGCACAGCTGCATGATGGTCAGCGCGCCAAATTCTCTTCGTAGAGCCCTGCAAAGGGGAATCGTTACGGATAATGGGCTCCGCGGCTACTCGATCCTCCACAAAGACGAAGAGCAACAGAAACAAGAAACTCAACGGTAGAGACACGTAGACCAGAGGATGCTTCCACGGCACAATGTTTCCACCACTTGATTCCGTTAGCTCATATTCTTCACTTGTCAGTAGAATCCTATACCCTACCTATTGAGGCCCAAGAGCAACAAAACGAGAGCAGCCATCAGCGTGAAAGCGCCGAGGAAGTCGACCCGTCTAATCTTCGCGGTGTCACTTTCCTTGACAGGGATCTACACCTGCATCAATAACCTCGCAGATAGCCGTCTGGATTACGATGACTGGAGGACTTACCTTGATCATGAGGCTACCCCAGATACCCCCAATGACTATGAACGGGACCTGGGCGAGGATCAGCTATGAAGCCGTTGGAGGGTGGGGAATTTGTTGTCACCTGGATGAAGAATGCGTAACGCCACCCGATCGTATCGTTGATGAACCCTCCAAATACTCCACCCAAGCCCATTCCCAAGCCAAAGACTTTCCCATCGGTCAGTAAGAGCGCTCGTGACCAAACCCACGATGGAGTCCTCACCTATGTTGCCCATACCCTGCCAGACACCTCTTCTCCTCAGCGGAACCAGGTCGCTCGCTACGAACACGCTGACAGTGTTGAGACAGCCACCGCCAGAGCCAGCGACAATCCTTCCCACTATCATGACCCACTACCACCATGTCAGTCGTTATCTCTCTTTTCCGCCAGCAATACTCACGGCTTCCGTGGCCAAGCCACACATCAGCGTGCCAGCTGCGAAGAACGTAAAGGCATATATCAGTCCAGCTCGACGTCCATAGATGTCGGTCAGCTTGCCAGAGAGCGGCTGGCAGGCGGCGTTAGCAATCAAGTAGCCGGAAGCTATCCACGAGAAAGAGGTGCCGGAGTTGAATGAAGACGAAATGGGTCCAGAAAGTGTAGCGACAATGGAAGTGTCGAGGGCGGCGAAGAAGGTTACTGGTCAAAACGTCAGGAGAGGAGCTCATCCATAGCACGTTTGTGTCCGGGAGATAGGTCGAGACAGTCTGCTCGAGTACTCACCAACCCACAAACTCGACATGGTGGATAGGAGTTTGATAGTGCTAGGCTCTTCTGCCACCGGGACATGGCCAGCGTCATGTTCTCTTCTTTCCTGCTCGGCTTGCGCTTCGAGATCAGATGGATCGTGGACCACGCTCTCGTCGTCGCCATGGTGTTGGCCATTGCCACGGTCAATCAGAGGCGACCTCTCGTCAATCGGTTCCGGAGGCAAGGACTGCAAGACCTTGCTGCCGCTGCCGCTTTTAGCCATGTTGGCGCAGCTTCGGGCGCATGGACTTGATCGCACGTAGTTGGTGACTGTTGATAAGTGAAGCCTCTAGCCTACTGTTTGATCCATTGCACGCTGCCCGGGGTGGATGAGGTGAGGTGATGCCAGAGGTGCTGAGTCAACTTTTCGGCCGTGGCTGCCCGCCGCACGGCAGCTCAATAATCGACCACCCACACGTCTTGCCACAGTCGAGTGGGTCCTGCACACCATACACACCACATACACTCAATCTCCCGTCACATTACCGGTATTCTCCGTCTTCCTTGAAACCTTCGGTTGCTTGTTGCCATTGCTGGACCTGCATCAAGCGCCCGCCAATACTCCGGATTCAATGCGAGCAATATCAATGGCATGGCTAACGTCCGCAATGTATGGATATCTCATGTCTAGCATCAATACTATTACAGACGCTTACCTTACTATCCTGCCGGCAATACTAATTGGACACACTAAGCTTGCTGAAAAGTAAGGTGAGGGCTCACGAGTGTCATGTTCACATCTTGGACACCTATTGACTATCTCACTCTCCGCTTAGTTGGGTGTTGCAGCTCTGTTGTGCCTCAGCGTACTTGCTATGGCAGCTTCCATCGTCAAAACCTATGAGGTGCGTGTACCTTTACCGGACCTCCATCGCCTAGAAAACATCCCCTTACATTTGTCCAGGCCAGAGCTCTTAGTGAGGTGACCGACTATACGTACAACCTGGTGCCTTACGTGATCGTGATGAGCGTCGAGCTTGAGGTAGTGATCATGGCAGGCTCCCTGCCGATTCTGAGGCCGCTAGCGGCGCACAGAGCACGGGGAGTGCGAGTATGTAGACCCACCCGTCTGGCATACGCATATTCCGCTCCACTCGGCTATTTCATCGAAGAATCATTCCCGAATCGACATCACGCAGGACACCAACACATTGAGCCTGGAGCGCATGGCGACATCCGACGAGGGACCATCGACTCCTGGGATCACGGTGACGACTGAGGTTGAAGTCTCTTACGAGACCTTAGACGCTCCGTATGTGCATGCCGCACTTGTCAGTTTAATCCAAGGCGAGCTTGCGAAACCAAGCTTGGCGCAACGATGATGAGACATGAGCCCCACGAACGTGTGCAGTAGCGGTCAGTGTGTACAATATGTTACGGCGGGGAATAAAAGTGCAGGGAGCGTCGAGACCCGCAGGTGTTCGGAGTGGCAAGAAGTACTATTATGTCTCTTAGCTAGTACGTGGACACTTTTGGATATCAGGGAATACTTCTCCAAGCACGATGAGGGAGTTCAATCACCATGTGCAGCTCGACGGAATTCCATCACGCGAGACGTTAGAGCAACTGTCCCCAACTCATGCGACCCGTGGACGTCAGCTCTGGCCCAATGCGCCACGGCTGCCAAGATATGGAAGGACGAGCGCTCCTCAAGAGCGCGACCGCTTGCCTCTCCTGCGATTACGCTTCCGCTTCTGCCCTGTTTGATCTGTGATACATCGTCGCTCGATTTCGTTCGATGCACGATGCACCAAAGCCCGTTTGCGGCGAAGTGCCAGCTTTCACTCGTCGAGCACTTCCTGGCCATAATTCCATTTGGTGCGAGCTTGATCTTTGGTCATTGGTTTGCCAGATCCGGTAAAGCCCACTATCAGGTATTTGTTAGCTGATAATATCGACGTGGGATACATCAGACGTAAGGCAAACTTGCCTTTGGCGTTTGGCAGGTCCGCTGTGCGGAACTGGCTTTCCTTGTTCATCAGCTTTGAAGCCGCTGTGGCGCCAGCCTTCTTCGGACCCGACTTCTGCCAATCATTCCAACTGCTCTTTGACTTCTCTAGAGACTTGTTTCCCTTGAGTTTCTTGGGCGCGGGAGGCATCCGTGTAGGCCCGTCGCTGACCTTGCTCGGCTCTCGTTTTTGCACGAGCGTGGGGTCTATGGAAGGAGCGCCAGAGATGACAGTGCCGGTAGAGGGTGGCGGCGGAGGGGCAGGGGAAATGGAAGGCGGCGGTGGGGGCACGGCCGCAGGACTCGCAGCAACTGGTATGCCTTCGGCTTTGCGCTTTTTGCTCTCCACAGGCCGCACTTCAAATTTGCGCTTCTGCTCTTTATCGTTATAGCCTGTGAATTTGACCGTGTATACTGGGTCTGCGGGACTGCCAGTCTTGCTCACTACAGTGGCCGGGTACCACTGTTTGTCGGCGGAGTATTTGGCTTGTACCGTATCGCCGACGTTGAACGAGATGCGGGCATCCTCGAGGGTTGGAGGGGGTGGAGGAAGGTCGGGTGAGGCACCGCGGAACTTGGGGTGCTTCGCCATGTCGTACTTGGGCGGCGGAGGTGGAGGTGGAGGTGGAGCGGTTGCGGATGCGGATGCGGTCGGCGGATCAATGTTGTGAGCGGTAATTTTGTATTGCAGGTCGGCAATCTGCTGCTCGAACATAGCCTTCAACTCCAAGGACTCGTCGTCAGCCATGTCCATAGCAATAGCTTGCAGGACAGTCTGCAAGCCATCTTGAGCCTCGTCCAGCTCGGCGCGGAGCTGCGCAACGTTGGTGAACATTTTGATGCAAGTTGCTTTGCTGTGCCGCGCCGTATCGTGCCTCGTCTCCGGGTCGCGTCAAAGGAGGCAGGATGGTGTTTATGAGCAGATTGTTGTGTCTGTACTGTTCGTACCACTTGGTGCGGGTTATGGGATTGGCGCGCGTGAAGAGTGCTCAAGGTATATGGTTGAGTGAAAGAGCAGCAGCAGCGAGGTGCAAGGGTCGCGGCTACTTCCTATCGGTGACGGTGATCAGAGTCCGATGTCCGATGTCCGATATCGATCGGCTCGGACCGCGAAGCGGGGATGCGACAAACAAGGCAAACAAGGCCAAAGGGCGCTGCACGGAGGTTGGGAGGCAGGAGGATGCAGCTGGCGCTGAGAAGGCGATTACCAATCCACATGTTTCCAGAACCTCTTCTCCCCCGTTCTCTGTGCCAATCTCTGCGTGTTTAGGATTTCTGCATCGCAGCATCCCTACCATCCCTACCGCCGCCGCCCCTCCCGCCAATCGTCGTTGGCCGGTCTGCTCGTATGCCCGTCGGAATACGTAGTTAGAACACTTAGTAGTACTGCATGCACCTTAGCTGCTATTGCGTACTGTCATCTTTGTCTGCTGTCTGCATCTGTCCCTCGTCCTGTCTTGTATTGTCCCCCTCGACACCCTCCTTCATCACGACATCGTCACGCTCAGCGTCATCCGCGCCGCCAAAGTGACCAGATAGATAGACAGGGTAGACCAGAGACTGGACCGGACCCTGCGTCAACTTCGAAGTCAGCCCAAGGCAAGGCACCTGGCAAGGCGCAGACTACTACTCCGGACGCAACCGTCTCAAGCCATTTTGCACCGTCCCATTGACCACAACCATCGACCATATCGACCACAACATCGTCCACCCATCTCGCCAATCCACCACCGCTACCGCCATCGCCACCGCCGCTGCCACTGTCCATCTCGAGCGCGGCGGCCACTGTCGAGACGGCAAAGGTGAGCAGACATCGTCCCGCCCCACCCCGCTCACTTCAAGAGTCTGCAGCACAGCACCCGCCCGCCTGGACACCTGCCCACCTGCCCACCTGCCCACCATCCTTTGTCCTCGCTGTCTGATTTCGCTTCCACTTTGCCGTCTCGCCTGCTTGCCTGGCTGCTTCGTCCCAACGACAACATGTAGTCGAAGCCAGCTGCCAGCCTTCCAGCATCCAGCAGCTGACCCGTCAGTGCAGCAGCGACCTTTTGACATTTCGGCACCCATCTCGTTAATGGCAGCCGGGTTAACAGAGCCGAAGCAGCAGGTCGACTCCCACCTCTCCCCCGACCAGCAGCACCTTCTTCTCGCTGCGCTCACTTCCCAAGCGCGCGAAGGGTACCCCCTAACCCCTCGCACCGGCACCACCACCAACGAGTCCCATTCCAACGACACCACTCGACACAACGCAAGCATGAGCGACGCGGCGGAGAATGCGCTCTTCATGAGCCCGCAGAATGGTGATCTGGACAACTTCAATGTCGATTACACCCCCGACCTCGACTACCTGGACGGCGGCGATAGCTTTGACTTCGAAAATGCGGATCTGGGCGGTGATATGATCGGCGCATTGCCGGGTCAGATGAGCAACGGCGAGGGTCACGAAAAGCGCAAGAGCCCCGATGAGAGTAGCGGCGATCCAGAGGGCGATGCGAAGCGACAGGAAACCGAAGAAGGCGAAAAGGCCGCCAAAAAGCCCGGGAGGAAACCTTTGACCACCGAGCCGACGACTGTGAGTATTCCCGAGCTAGCTCCTTTGATGAAACCTGACTCGGTGTTGTTAGAAACGCAAAGCGCAGAACAGAGCCGCTCAGCGAGCATTCCGTGAGCGCAAGGAAAAGCATCTCAAGGACTTGGAGACCAAAGTTCAAGAGCTCACCAAGTCTTCAGAAGCCGACAAGCATCAAAATGGCATGCTGAAGGCACAAGTCGAAAGGCTGCAAGTGGAACTCCGAGAATACCGCAAGCGTTTGTCTCTGAATAGTTCGACTGTGCGAGGCTCACCCCCACTCGGTCCTGCGAGAGCGCAGCAGCGCAGCAGCAGCAATGGTGCTTCATATGGTGCCAACTTCCAGTTCGATTTCCCAAAGTTCGGAGCGTTGCCAGGCAGTCAGCTTTTCGGAAACCAAAGCACGTCCAGTAGCGCAAGCCCTGTTCACAAACGTGACAGCGCCACACCGCCTGTCGCCGCTCATCGATCATCTACAGACGGCAACGGCTTCAGTCAGTCCCAGACTCAAACACAGATTGGACGTCAAAACAGTGCGGGTCGCAGCATGAGCCCCCGCAGCCTGCAGGGTGGAGGGTCGAATACAGGCAGCCCGAGCCAGCTGGCGAGCTTCAATGCCTCATTTGCGACGTACAGCACTAACGACAACATGCATGGGTTCGCTAGCACATTGCCACAAATGAATGGCGATGCCTTCAGTGATTTGTTCAGCCCAAATCTCTTGAAAAGTGCCAACGTGGAGGGTTACTTCAACAACACACAAGGCAAAGATGTCACGGCGTCTACCAGCCGCGGATCAGACAACGGTGGAGATAGTACTGCCGGGCTGAATCGCGTGTTTCATTTCAATGGCGGCAGCAATGCGGGCGACAGCACCTCTCCGAGCGCTAGCTCGTCCAGCCAATGGAACGGCAATGGGAACGGCAACAGCTCTTGCGGCACGTCTCCTGAGCCGTCACACGATAGTCCTGCGATGAAGGAAAGTAAGATTGAGACGTTCTGCGACAAAATCAACCCACGCGGCCAGACCGCAGAGAGCGCTAATTCCACAACGCTCAACGCCAATGCGCAATCGGGAGTGAACTCCATGTTCGGCTTTGGCGGCAACAACGACTTCAATGCCCAATCGTTGAGTACTTTTGATCCGGTCCTGTTCGGGGACTACCGTGACAGCAACGATGCCATCATCGGAAATGGCGACTTCACCGGGGGATTTTTCGATGATGCTCTGAACTCGGCACCTTTCGACTACAGTTCTCCAAGCAATCTGTTTGGTATCCTTCAGTCTCCGCAGCAGACGAATGGCGCGCTCAATGCTGCTACTGGAGCGGCCACTGCACCGACACCAAGTCGAAACCTCCTGGCTGAGATTGAGAAGACTCGGGACGGTGGTGATGACGACTACGGCCTATCCGGGGCCGCATCTAAGAAAGCAGACTCACCATGCAAGTTCGTGAGCTGCAACAGCATCTGGAATCAGCTCCAATCGAATCCCGACTTCCAGGAGGGTAAATTTGACCTGGATGGCCTTTGCTCCGAGCTGCGGGCTAAAGCCAAGTGCTCTGAATCTGGTGTCATGGTCGGTGAGTACTCTCCTACCGGCTTTCGGCAAGGGCGTCCGGAGCCTTCGCATCAGGCCTAACCCTTTTGTGCAGACCAAGATCATGTGAACGCGGCGTTGAAGAAACTGGGACAAAAAGACGAGAGGACTGGCAAACCTTACGACGTCCCTCCACTGATGTTCGAGCAAGAGAGTTGGTGAGCAATGCAGTACGATATGCTGCGCTGAAGATGGTCAAACTGATGAAAGGGTAGGGACAACGTCTTGAGGAAGCTTGGGACGAAAGCGTAGTGTGTACGATGCGCAGCACGGCACTTGAATGGTCAAAAGTTCGTGGGACCCGGTCAATGGAGAGTCATCTGGGCAGTGTGGCTTGCTACAAGATCGAGGTGCGAAATGAGATGGAGTTTGGGGATTGATATGGAGATGCTCATGAGGCGATATGCTCCTGCGCTCGTCTTGGAAATGAGATGCAAAGGGGCACGCTGCGAACGAAGACTTCTTGATGAATGATTACGAGGCCTTTAGAAAGCGCCTTACTCCTTACTCCTGTCATGGTGGCGGCACTCTTGCGCTTGACCAATGCCGTGTTCATGTTGTGAATGGCTTTCTGCCTACCTTCGAAGATCGGTATCGGACCCATGTCTTCGCACTCAAAAGAGTGGCGACTTCTGTTCCGACACGGCTGTGAACTGTGCTGTAGATATGGGTACCTTGTGTATGTGCTTTGCCAGGATTGCAGGGGCCAGGCGTTCTGTGGTCGCTGCGGCAACGCAACCGGATAGACGACACGCAACAGGCACAAACACGGCCCAGGCGATAGGTAATACCTCCTAGGGTGATAGGCCTGCAGCTCTGAGTCGGTACCCTATTGCCTCTGTAAGCCAGTGGTGAATCGACAGACTGCAGGCGTTGTCAGGTTCTTTCGTGGCAACACAGCATTCCAACGACGCTCGAGGATTGAATATCTTGAGGCTGGAATGCGCGATGCCCAGCTCTTCACAACTGCATGACCACAACCGAGGCTATGATGGTGACCGTGACCGTGAACGTGAACGTGAACGTGAACATGAACGTGATCGCCGGCCCCCTCGCGACTCGCCGGCGCGGAGACAGCGAAGGAGGCGGACGCACCGGCGAACCGACAGCAATGGCGAGCTTCTGGGAAGATACGGCGACGACGACCAAGACGAGGGCAGCGCGAGCCCGAGCCCGACCAAACATCGATCGCACAGGAGTCGTCCTTCGCACACCCACACCCACACCCACACCCACACGCGTGAACAACGGAGCTCGCGCGCTACGCCGTCTCGCTCCCACTACACGCAGTCAAGCAGCACCGCATTGAGCTCCGGCCAACTGGCTCAGCTTGATCAGCTGAACCGAAAACTCGGCTGGAACGAGTACGACAGTGTTGTTCCACCACGAAATCGGGGAGACGATGACCAACAGACGGCGGCGGAATATGATACGGATCGCGAGCGAGAGCTGCAGGAGCGGCGGAGGGACCGGGACAGGCGACGACAAGAGCATCGCGATCGTAGAGAGCGACGTAAGGAAAGTGACCGAGCTGCTGCGGCAATGGAGGCCCAGGACGGTCGTAGTCTCGCCTATGAACATCGTTCCAACGACGAGCGACGACGCCAACGTGATCGGAGGCGGGAAGGCAAAGAGCGGCGAGTGGCAAGCGGCCACGCTCTGGAACATGGTTTCGGACGGACAGGAGGCGGGAAAAGAGGCGGCGACGGTGCAGACACCTCGCGCGGCTCTGATCGCGACTACTACAGTGACAAGGACCAATACTCCGAAGGCATTCGTCGACGGGACGGCGACGACAGCACGGATCCATACTACTTGAACTCTGATGACGATGAGCGACGCAAGAAGAAGCTACGCAAGAAAATCTTCATTGGCGTGGGAATACTGATTCTGGTCTTGGCCATTGTCATCCCAGTGGCCGTTGTAGTCTCCAAGAAGAACGACAGCTCGGGCGATCGCTCCAACGCCTCTGGAGGAGCCAAAGACGGCGGCTCCAATCAGCCATCAAACAGCAACCTCGACGGTATATCTGAGGACAGCGTGCCACAACAATACAAGGGCACGGAATTAGATCCATTCTCATGGTACGATACTGAGGACTTCAATGTCACGTTCACGTCGGAAATGGTGGGAGGTCTGCCTGTCATGGGACTGAATAGCACATGGGACGATTCCAAGCGAGCCAATGATAAAGTGCCCGCGTTGGATGAGGAGTTCAAGTACGGCAGCATGCCCGTCAGAGGCGTCAATATCGGAGGCTGGCTGAGCGTCGAGCCTTTCATCACACCCTCATTCTTCTCCAGCTACAGTACGCACGATAACGTGGTGGACGAGTGGACTTTGTGCGAGAAGCTTGGCCCAACTAACGCGAAGAGCACACTCGAGAAGCACTATTCTTCCTTCGTCAGCGAGCAAACCTTCGCTGATATTCAAGCGGCGGGCTTTGATCATGTCCGTATTCCTTTCTCCTATTGGGCAGTCATTACATACGATGGCGATCCATACGTTGAAAATGTGTCGTGGCGATACCTCCTGCGTGGCGTTGAGTGGGCTCGCAAGTATGGACTGCGAGTCAATCTGGACCTGCACGGCGCACCTGGCTCACAGAATGGGTGGAATCATTCTGGACATCAAGGCGTAATCGGCTGGCTGAACGGCACCGATGGCACTCTGAATGGAGATCGCACCATTGCCATCCACAAGCAGCTCTCGACTTTCTTCACGCAACCGAGATACAAGAATATCGTAACTATGTACGGTCTCGTCAATGAGCCACGCATGGTTGAGCTTGATCAAAGCACGGTTCTCGCATGGTCACAGAAGGCCATCGATGCTATTCGAGGGAACAACTTCACCGGTGTCATTGTTTTCGGCGACGGATTCATGGGCCTGGACAATTGGCAGGGAAAGCTGCAAGGCAATGACAATCTGCTACTTGATGTGCACCAGTACGTCATTTTCAACGTGGACCAAATCGTGCTCAATCATCACGACAAGATCAAATTTGCATGTGGCGGTTGGACATCACAGGCTCTGCGGTCGCAGAACACTGCCACAGGATTCGGGCCCACGCTTTGCGGCGAATGGTCGCAGGCGGATACCGACTGCGCCAGATACCTCAACAATGTCGGCGTAGGCTCTCGATGGGAGGGTACGCTGAACATGGTATCGACACCTGGTGGAAGTAGCGACGGCAGTGTCTTGACGCCAACCTGTCCGACCAATAACAATCCTCGATGTTCATGCGATGGAGCAAACGCCGATCCAAGCAGTTATTCAGACACTTACAAACAGTGGCTGCTGATGTTTGCAGAAGCGCAGATGCATTCTTTTGAGCAGGGCTGGGGCTGGTTCTATTGGACATGGCAGACAGAAGGCGCAGCACAGTGGAGCTATAAAGCCGCAATGGCGGCTGGAACTATGCCCAAAGTCGCATACCAGAGAGACTTCAACTGCTCTAGCGACATACCTGATTTTAGCGGCATGCAGGAGTCCTATTAGAAAACAACATGGGGGGAACGGCTTCTCCATATGAAGCGATTCTTGCATAGCGATGGGACGACGACCGATGGGAATGACGGCTTTTGCACCTATGAGTTACATGGGAAACTGGGCAGGGTTGAGGAATATAAAGCGTATATGCCCGTGGACTGTAGTTGCTTCTTTTGCTCTCTTTTCTCTATTGAACGCGGTTCAGTCCTCCCACTCCTCATTGAGCTCATCGATGAGGCGGTTTTCGGCATCGCTGCTGTCCCCACGAGCTCGATCACGGCCACCCATCCCACCAACGCCCCCATTGACTCGAGTATAGCCCCTTCTTCGCGGCATAAATCGCGAACAGGAGGAGGTGAGGATGATGAAGAGATCCTGTATCTTCGTTAGCCCAAAGGCGGCGAAAAGCGTCCTCTACGGCGTAAACGAACTTGAAAGAACCCAAAAATGCCAGCCCATAAATTGTAGTTGGGAACTTGCTGCCATCCGCGCTGCTGCAGCACGGCACGGTTATAAACGCAGCCACCAACCAAGTAGACGATGATTGCAATCATCACGATAACCCCAAATACACCAGCGGGATTCAACGTCGCTTTGCTCGTATTGGCAGTGGCACATGCAGCAGCGGAGCGGCCTTCGAAGAAATAGGAGCATTCGTCCATGGTGCCCACGAAGTTGAGCTGCAGCTGAGGCGCCAGGGGGTCTCTGTCGCAAAGCATGCTGATGATTGCGCTCTTTCTGCGCACACTAGATTCCTCCTTGTCGCTCTTCTTGTTGTCCTTGTCGCTCTTCTTTTTATCATCATCGTCATCGTCCACAATCTTCCGAGCCATGAGATCCTCAACCGAGTGCGCCCGCTTGCCGTCGCGTACGGCATCGCAGGGCGAGCCATCTGTATAATTCAATACCAACTTCCTCCCTCTCATCACCAGAGCAGAGTTCTGCAGCCTGGATTGTTGTTAGTACATTGATCATGCTGATCCGCGTGCTGCTGTCCGCGTTGCTCCAGGCGCATACTGACCCCAGCGAGTAGTATTTCCCATCTTGCTTATAATATGCGCTCACATTCTTCCCCAGCTCCTTGTCCACGCCTACGAACCCGTCGACAGGCTCTATAACAGGCGCGCAGAAGTTGAGTGTGAAGTTGTACCCAACATCGTAGCCAGTCGCATTCCAGCTGTAGTCGCGCGCATGTTTTGCTTTACTTTGCGCCGGGTCAGGCACTTGTAGAGATGTCAAGTCGAAGAAGGACCCGGTCGTCGGCGACGTGATTGTGCAAGGCTTATGGACGCTCTGCTTGTCTTGAGGAGATGATGCAGCGTAGGCTGGAGACAGCAGAGACAGATATACCGCCAGTGAGTAGTACAGAAGCTCCATCCCGACGGCCTGGATGCTGAGCGTCTATATGTTGTTGGGTTAGAGGCGCATCGGTGGTGTGTATGTCGTGATATACTGCAGTAATCCATGTGTTGAATCGCAACAGGAGACGTATCTTAGGTAGGTAGGCAGGCGTGCTAAGGCATTCACGCATTGGCCGGACCGCCGGGTCCCGATCCCGCCTGCATGTGCAGTGCAGTCCGTGCATTCACGTGCAGGATCTAGCGACCCCTCCTCCTTACTCGCCCTTAGTGAGCGTCACCATGTTCGTGTATTCTCACTCCCGCCCGTCCATGAACTCCTCCAAAATGTAGCAGCCTCCACCAACTTCACAGTGTAGCAGGTTTATAGGTGCGTGTCTTCGCGCCTCGGTCCACACACTCGCTCGCTTGCTGCATGGGCTTGCAAGCGCGATCCTGGCCTCGCACACGAGGCCTGCCTTTCGCTGGCTTCGGTGGGCTTTTGTTGGCCTCGTCGTTGCACTTGGCTCACTCCAGATCATACACTATGGCCACAAACTGGCCCGTGAAGCAATACATCCCGCGGCATCCAATGTGGCCTTACAGCGCGTCCGATTTCACTCGGCAAGACGCGTCGAATGATGCAGAATTCTACGCCTCTCCTCGTTTCGTAACTCACATCGACGACGCTGCCATCGCAACTCTGACGGACTACTATGGCACGGTCCTACCTCGTAAAGGGAAGATTCTGGACTTCTGCTCCAGTTTCGTCAGCCACTATCCCAACTCGGCGGCAACCGGCGAGCTTGCAGTCATTGGAATGGGGATGAACCAGGCGGAGCTGGAAGCCAACAGGGTGCTCAATAGCGGACGCCTGCTGAAAGACTTGAACATCGACCCCGAAATCTTTGTGGCTCTGCGGGAAGCAGACTGCATCGGAGAAGATGAATCGTCGAAGCTTGATGCCTCCACCAATGTCGTTAGTATAGACTACCTCACCAAGCCCGTTGAGGTATTGAAGAGTCTGCGAGATTCGACCAAGACGGGTGGCTCAGTCCATCTGACCATCAGCAATCGCTGTTTCCCCACAAAGGCAGTAACGAGGTGGTTGAGGGTGTCAGAGATGGAGCGCCTCGAGATGATTGGGGATTACCTTCACTTTGCAGGCTGGACGAACATAGAGATCGTTGAACTCAGCGACGGCAAGGTTGCAGATAACGGTGGCGGACAGGAGCAAAGGCAAGGCGGACTTCAGGGCCTTATGTCTTGGATTGGAATGGATCGAAGGGACCCACTGGTGAGTGTTCGCTTTGCAGCCACACTTGCGTGCATGCAGTTGTCTTGAATGTCGTTCTCAGCTAATCAGAGTCGTCACTTATAGTGGGTAGTGCGTGCGGTGAAAAGGTGATGCCATTCAGCAAGCAATTCCCCAACTTCGCTTCTTACAAGCTCACTTGACAACAAGCTGCGATGCCACACCAGTATCAACTTGAGAACATCGTCATCGCAATCATCCACGCCTAGGATCGGCGCCTCGTGTGCCAATCATGGCTCCAACTTCAGTCTCAGACGCCGCACAGCCCACCATCATTCACTTCTCAGCAACGCGATCTGTCACACCTGGCGACATGAATGCCAAGAAAGTCGACGATGATTACAGCTCCATGGAGGATCATCAGTGCGCATCGTTAATCTACACAGGCATGAGTGCTGGCAGAGCAGCGGCCTCGACCTTGGCGAAGAGCCTCCTGGCGACCCGAATTCGTAGCTACTCTGGACCTGCACCCACCATCGGACAGAGTTCAGGCAGCCGAAACAGAGAGGAGGCCTGAATGCCTCAACTTTCGTGCCCCGTTCCATCCTGCTCCGCGCGAACCAGGTACATGCTGCCCTCAAAGGGACATCACTGGGTTTCCCGATTATGAGTGCGAATGAAAATCAGTGGTGAACTTTGTCAATACTGACTGAATATTTCTCGTGATCTATGCTCCTTATTATGGGTCTGCTCAGAACAAGAGTGCTCGTTGATATTCCCCAGAACCAGTCCATTGTGAAACTTTGAGGTATTCCTATCGCTCTGCAGATTCACGGCGTACTGAGTCTTTTCAAAGCGATTTGTCGAAATGAAAGAAACTGCTGGACTTGAGTGGCTTTACACGCAGGCATGACTTGGTCATACATGCATTTTTTGAGTAGATGCGAGATGCACTCATTGCAGCTTCTTGAGAATTCCAAAGACTTGTTTCGTATTAGGGTAGTTGTCAAGATGAGTCGAAAGCTGGTGAGCGGGAAGAGGAGAGGGACAGCGAATGTGAAATAAATAAGATCACAGACCTGTCCACTCAGTATTATCATGCAGCCACAAGTCTTATACGCTATACGCATCGTAAAGCAGCAATGATTTGATATCGTAATCATGCCGTGCTCAACCTCAAAAAAACAAGCAAAATCGAATCAGCATGTCGCAGACTGGATCCCCTATGTCGTGACAGGCCAGAACCTCTCATCATATGTCCCATACTTTGTGTCGTGATATGTTCTGTGTCGTAACTTTCGGTGATATTCGCGCGTGTCCATGCTTGATTCCTCCACATCCTTCTGTCAGAAGACGCTGCTCGAGACCATGTTCTGCAGGATGCGTCGTGGGGTTTCGATAGGGTTGGTGTAGTGAATGTGAGTGATCGGCAGATTACCTTCAGATGTAGTCAATGCCTGCGCGGACGAGGCCTTTGCCCTCCTCAACGAAAGCCTCTGCTGGGCGGAGACTGGGAGCGTACCAGCGCATGAAGGCCCACCTCAAAGCGGCGCCCGTAGCCAAGCCGCCAACGAGAATGATGAACTCTCGGAGCGTGCCTAAGGGGAAAAGTTCAGCGAACTCGATTCCTTCAGGCAGCGCGATGTCTTGCAGCTTGGTGAGCGGATTAAAGGTTATGGCGCCTGTGTAGCCCACGACTGCCATAAAAAGTCAGCATGTTGTCAATTTCTCACTAGTCATGGTGCGGGTGAACTTACCGATACCAGTAGCCACTCCAACGAACGATGCCATGCGATAAGGCGCGAAAGGCATAACGGTCGTGAGAGCGTTACTGGTCAATTTTGCGACGGGATAGGCGTAGAGGGCGAACCCACCGAACCAGAATGCGGCCGCTTTGGCCCAATCTTGCAAGAAATTCTTGAGAGATTGTATGCCTCCTGAGAGGCGGTCGACAAGGTCCTGGATTTCTCCCAAATCCTGCTTAACCACACCGGCGGTGGTGTTAATGTCATCGGTAAGGCCTTGTTGCTTTTCGCGGAGAGTATCGGTCTGTACATTCAGAGCGGCAAGCTTCTCAAGCGGTTCATCCATGCCAGAGGATAGCGCGATCATCGCCTCGGAAACATTGGCGACAGCCTGATTCGCGACCATGACGCTATCCGTGGCGTTGTAAACAAGCTTGTGTAAGTCGGCCATGTTCAGCTCGAGGAGATACTCGAAAGCGTCTCGCGCATCGCCCATGTCTTCCCGAATGCTGTCTAGGATGGCTGCAATCTCAAAATGCATCGTCGCGTTCAGAGAGGAGGCGTCATCGACGATCTTAGCAACTTCATTTGAGTATGCGCCGAAGTTGGTCTTGACTTCGCTCATCGAAGTCGTGATCGCTTGCAGTTCGGCGCCAATGATGGTCATGTTGTTGCGGAGACCTTCGACGCTGGACTTCATCATCTCTTTGAGCTCTTGGTTCTCTTGGCGGATGTGGATGTAGAATTCCTGGGTCTGATTCGAGAAGCCCAGGAAATCCTCTTTGAACTTGCCGAACTCTTCCGCGCTGAAAGCAACGTTCATGTTCATGTCCTTCATGAGAGCCATCATCGTCTTGAAAGTGCGAGCGTCGTCGTCCTTGTCCATAGCGTGTCGCATCGACTGACACAGGATGAGACCGTTGGTCTTCATCGAGCTGTACGTAGTCCAGGGATTCGTGCCTGCTTCAACGATACCGTGAAGGCAGTCCTCCATGTACAGACGAGCCTCGCTAATGGTGACCTGTCCGTCAACATCCAGGAGCGGTCTGCACGCCGATGGCATGGATTGGCGAGCACTCGCGAGCTCACAGTTGGTCATACGGACGGCGAAGAGTTTTCGGAAAATGTCCAGAGCCTCTTCGGTGTCTTTCGCTTCGTTCGGACGATATTTCGAGTCGAAGAACTGGCAAGAATTTGCGAGAATGTTGGCGGCAACCTTTTGGCAGGTTGGCATCGCTTCCATTTTTCGAATTTCGGCCTGAAATTTCTCGAAGACATCGTGCAGACGTAGAACAGTGTTGAGTGGTGCTGCGTTGAAGGGTGCGACCGTCGGCTGCTGGACGGTCTGCTGGATGGTCGACTGCGCTGGCAGCGAGGCTAATGGGCGGAACAAGTCGTAGATGGAAGCTGCGCAGGCGATCATTGTAAGTTAAGGGCCATTGCAGAGATGGAGAGGAGAAGCTTACCGTGAGCCGAGAAGGCAAGGAGCGGTATAAGGGAAATCTTCTTGAAGACCGCCATGATGTCGAGTGGCCGTCGGCGCCTGATACCGAGCAGAGGGTGTGCTATGTCGCAGCTTTATTTGAAGGGCTGTTACTGTCGCCTGCTTGAAGACAGACCGATGTTGAATGACTGTCTGTTGTTGATCCCAACGTGTTGGTCCGAGTTGAGTTGTAGTGGAGAAGGAGAGAAAGATGTAGACGACGGAAAATTAGTGCTTCTCGAAGTGCGCGCGCATGCTCATGTGCAGCGACAATAGCAGCTCTCAGCTGAATGTTCGAGCACCTGCAAAGGCCGCTGATGGCGGTGTGGCCAAGAGAATCTGAGGGGTCGCGATTCACCAACTTACCCAGGACGTAGATTGTGGGTTGTAGATGGAATGTGTGCTGAAGGTGAAGGCACGCGTTGTTGTTGGGCCAAGCTGCGCCGATACCACGCGCTATTGCTGAGCTGATTGTTGACGGAGGGTTAACGGGTGAACGAGCGTCAGTGGCATGTGACAATGGCTTGTGCGTGTCATGTGCGAAGACAAACGCGAGTGAGTGAAGTCGACGAGGTCGCTCGCGATCGGTCGAATCAGGACCCTCGGACGGGAGATGCTGTCAGCCGGACGCTCAGCCGACCTCGACTCCGACGGGAAAGCGCGATTTCTCCGGGTGTACTGAGGTAGCTCACTTGCTGTTCTTGAATGCGCACCTGCTGTTCTTAAATGCGTACCTGCTGTTCTTGAATGCGTACCTGCTGTTCTTGAATGCGTACCTGCTGTTCTTGAATGCATACCTTGTTCTTGAATGCATACCTGCTGTCCTTGCCTTAGCCTGCAGAAGACAATCATGGCGGCATCACGGCACTGGCATTGGCATTCGCATTGCACGAGCTCATCGAGAGCGCTACTCAACACCTTTGCCCCAGCAGTCACCTGCATTTCCATCCTTCCCTCCTTCCTGCTTCCCGCATTTGCGCGGCAGTCGCAACACCGGCAAATCGCGCGCTTCACAACGTCTCCGCGATGCGCTTCGAAAATCGGCAAGGCACCGCTTTCCCTACCAGCGAACGTCAAGTTCAGCGTTGTCGAACCCCCTCCCTCGCTGGACACCGGACGCGTGAGCAGAACGGGGAAGGGACCGACGGTGGAGCTTGAAGGCCCATTGGGCAAGATGAGCATAGAGATTCCAGCCTATGTTCGCATCGATCACGACGAGGAGACAAAGACTGCACATTTGAAGATCGTGAACACCGAGGACAAACAGCAAAAGGCTATGTGGGGTATGTATCGTATCAGTATCGAGGGCCGCCGGAAGGAAATGCTGCGTCTAACACCATGTCGCAGGCACTGTACGAGCGCACCTGCAGAATCATATCCTCGGCGTCAGTGAAGGCCACGCCGCCATTTTGCGCATGGTTGGCGTTGGATACCGTGCAACTGTCGAAAAGAGCGCGCAAACCAAGAAACCCGACTACGAAGGCCAGCAATTCGTTTCGCTGAAGGTGGGATACTCACATCCGATCGAGCTGGGTGTACCGAGAGGCGTCAAAGCGAGCACACCGCAACCGACAAGAATATTGCTGGAAGGAGTAGAGAAGGAGGTCGTCATGCAATTTGCTGCGGAAATCCGCGCATGGCGGAAGCCGGAGCCGTACAAGGGCAAGGGCATCTTTGTGAACGACGAAACGATCAAGTTGAAGAACAAGAAGATTAAGTAGCGGGTACTTAACAATGTTTGGCTCTGGGAAGGAAGGAGGAGATAGGTCAAGCAGGTCCCAATGTACCTTCTTAGTAATATCCTTCGTACCTTCGGAAGCAATCTTCACGAGCAGAAGTAGTGGGGCATGGCGGGTGAATCGCCCGACGTCAGACTTCAGACTTTCACATGTTAGGACATGCAGGAGAAGCCATACCTCGTATGCACCTGCTGCTTAACACCTTGACTCCGTGAAACCTTGACACTGCGCCCGCAACTCTCTTTGTTTGTTCCAATTTGCTTCCCCGTCGCTACTCACCGCTGTTGCCGCATTCACCTAACGAGCCATCCTTCAACGGCCTAACTACTATTTCAAACCTACCTCCATGGCTCCAACCGTCCACTGTATCCGCCACGCCCAGGGCTATCACAACCTCAACGTGGCCAATCACTCGATGCACGACCCGCAACTCACTCCCTACGGCGAGGAGCAATGTCGCCATCTCCAACGCAACTTCCCCTTCCACGACCGCGTCGACCTCATCGTAGCCTCGCCCATAAAGCGGACCATCTATACCGCACTCCTCGGCTTCGAGGACACGATCCGGAAGAAGAACCTCACAGTCGTTGCCCTGCCAGAACTGCAAGAGACGTCGGATCTTCCGTGTGACACTGGGAGTGACCCTGAGGAACTCGCCAGGGAGTTTGCTGGGAAGCCCGTAGATCTCGAGCTCGTAAAGCCTGACTGGGACTCAAAACGCGGCCGGTGGGCGCCAAATGCCAACGCTATCCAGGCGAGAGCACAAGTAGCACGTGTATGGCTGAAGAATAGGCCAGAAAAGGAGATTGCGCTTGTGACACACGGTGAGATGCTGACAATACCCGCGCATTGACTTGCACTCCGCTGATGTGCGATGCGCACAGGCGGTTTCCTCCATTACTTCACCGAAGATTGGGACGAATTCAACAAATTTGCCGGGACAGGCTGGCAGAATACCGAGTTCCGCAGCTACTACTTCACCGACCACGAGCCCGAAGCGGCCCATTTGAAAGAGCTGCCAGAATCTCAGCAGCGCCGGAAGTCTAAGCCTCTGGATACGGAAGAGCACAACAACTTGAAAAGAACCACCACGAATCATGCAAGTTCTGGGAGCACTGCGGAAGTTGATGGGGCTGGGACGATGGAGCAGACTGAAAAAGACCGACCGCACCAGATCCAAGCAAAGGTATGAGGGCTCTTCTACTTCTGGATCATTTAGGAAGATGACGTCGTCTACTACTTTTCTTCTCCTTCTTCGGCGGCTTGCGCTCGCTCCTCCATGCTCAGGCTTACTACGAACGGCCGGGACTGGATTTGACACGACTCTCTAGAAGGATGTTCGGGCTAACTTGGACATTGTTTCTGAGATGCAGTTGTCTCATATTGAAGCGAAGTTGAAAGACAACATCAAGAACGCTCTGTGATTTGGAGCGATGGGTATGCAATTGTAGCAAGCCAGCGAAGCGAAGGTATTTGCGGTAGACGATAGATACGATAGATACGATAGATACGACAGATACGATAGATGTCGATCCATAGAGGACATGAACGGAACTGCGGGATGAAATTCTCTTCTTGCAACGCCATTCAGATGCGTCGTGTACGATGAGCGGACGGTGAGGCGCGAGGAGGCAAGGGCCTGGATGCCAACGACTTCTTTTTCGAGTGCTGAGGTGCTAAGTAGCTCGCTGAAAGGTTTCGTGAAACAGGAAGTACGGTCGATGCTCATAAACCAAGGAGAAGCAGCTTCTCGGCCACCACAATTGGCGATCTCCAATTCATGACTCGCACGTGAAGAGTCCGTTCAGGTCTACGTGATAGGGACAGAAACGTTGAAGGCGGGCATCCACGGTAAGAACGGGCAAGGTCAAGACAAAGGTGCAAAAATATTCATTCGCTCACGCTACGCCATGCTGTGGTTCCGGGGGTATCTTGATAACATGCAGTCAGAGCAAACCCTAATAGCGCCATACGATGCAATTTTGGTTGGAGACGCCCTATTTTATCCGAACCCGAAATGTCAACCCGTGCCGTTTTCTTACGTGGGCTCGAAGACTTCGTGCAACGGACTCCTGGGTCTTGAGTCACTCTGCGAGCGTAGAGCTGCAGCTCTGCTTTTGTCCGTGTTTGTGCTCGGGATTGGAGGAGTGGCAAGCGCGGCACGAGATTGGGGCGACGCTCGTCCAGAAGCGTACTTCGCCTGCACGGTGTATCGATGAGCATTGCTTGCTAGATCTGGCGTCGAGGCTCGTGATGGCGTCTGCTGGTACACAGGGCCACGAGGTGAAGGCGAGAATCGTGACCCAGTACGTGGAGAACTTCGCTCGACAGAGCTGCGGACGAGGTCCAGCTTGGAGATCGGCTGCCGCCCGTTCTCGTATGCTTCCTCATAAGCAAGCTCGCTGTCGGGAGTTGTGTAAGGCTCGTTTGCTGGAGAGCTGCGCATGGAGATGGGCGAGCCTCCATTGTCGCGGATATATTCTTCGCTACGACGCTTGATGGGAGACTCATCGTAAGGATCAAAGCCAACACGCTTGATGGCATCGTGCCGTATGCGTTGCCGGTAAGACTTGTCAGCGCCAGCGCCCGCGGTGGCGCTGTCTTCCAGGAAGAAATTGAGCAGCTCGTCTTCGATAGCCAGATGAGATTCTTGGCGGAATTGCTGAAGGGCCGCAAGCTTCATCAACATCTCCAATAGAGATAAAGTAGTCTTGATGGGTGGGCCATTACGCTTGTTGGGTGAAAGGGCCAACGCAGTCGCGCTGTTCTTCTTCGGAGTACCCCCGGGCGACGATCCAAGATTGAGGCTGGACAGTGCGCTCGAAATAGTATTTGGATCAAGATGAGAATTGCTACCGGATAAGCCATCGACTTCTTGAGGTGAGTTGTCCTCGGTCTCGGAATCACGCTCTTCCTCTGTGAAAACCTCAAGCGCGAGCCATTCAGGATCCAGATTAGCTGGTAATCTCCACTGCTCTGGCGGTGTTTGAGCTTTGGTGTGGGTATCCTCGATTGGGGAGTGTGGCGTAGCTTCTCGCTGGATCTGGGCATCGACCTCGGATTGCTCGTCGATGTCGCCGTTGATTGACCCTTGCTCTGGCGTTTCGGAGTGGCGAACCATGCGTCTGGGAGGCTCGGCGTGAACGTCGCGTCTTAGAAGCAAGACCGGATTGTTGCTCTCGTCCTGGCCAACGTTTAAGATTTTTCCCGTATCAGCGTAGAAGATCTTGGACACTTCATGTATTGGGACAACGTCTCGAATGCCGGCGCCCACAACGTCCTCGAATGGCGTTGGCTGGGGCTCGTTCTCTTCGAACGTATGGACTCTGCCGTCATCGAGATCTTCGACCAAAACGAGCTGGTATGCGAACTCTGCGGCCTTGGCATGCGCTGGGATGGTGTCGACATGATGCAAGTCACGGTCTCCAGCTTCACCAGGAAGTGCGTACAGCTGATCAAGAGGAACGCGCCATAGCTTGACGCGAGCCTTGTGCATTACCTCCTTCCAGGTGGTCTCGCGGACACCGTGTTCGTCCACGGGCCGAGAGGCATGGCCAACAAAGAGCATGTACAACGAGACAACGTAAGTTGGACCCACCTGGTGTCGAGTGTGAGGATGGTTGGCGAAGGCCGAGTCTGCCGATGTCAAAAAGGTTGATGCCTGCAGCAAGCGGCTGGGAGAAATGGTGCCTGACAGCTTCGTGGTCAGGTTGACGCCCGAGGTGGTGATGGCGAGGCTGATAAGTGGGACGGCGTCTTCGATACGGGCGAGCAAGAGCTTGATGTCGTGCACGATGGCCTTGAGCTCGTGGTCTGCTTCCTCGCGAGACTTGGCATGTCTGCTTCTCTGGCGGAACAGCTGCTCCTCGTTGGCAGCCTCCTCCAAACGCCGACCCAAGCGCTGGATTTGGTAGCGCAGGTCTTTACAGAGGGCGACGGCAGACTCGAGGGACGTGTTTCCGCGGGCAGCGATCAGCTCGATCATGTCAATGGACGGGGCGATGACCTGGATCTTGCTCTGGAGGCGCATTTGCAGGCCCGTCAGCTCCTCGCGCTCTTTGCCTCGCGGCGCCTGCTTGAGCAGCTTGGAGCATTCCTTGATGGCGTACGTCGTCGTGATGGACACGCCCGAGCGGATGGCGTACGACACGGCCTGCTGCGTCATCCGCGACAAGAGGACGTCCATGGCTATCTACATGTATTTGTACTAGTACGTGTACCTCGAATGTACCTCGATCTGGTCAGGCAGCGAGGCAGGCAGGCGGTCTCACACCCCAGTTGTGTTGTCGACTTAACGATACCTGTCAGGCAGTCGGGCAGTGATGGGATGCTGATGGTGGAGTGAGTCAGAAGAGTGAGTCGAGGAGGCTGCCCACGGCCATGTCGTGGATTTAGTCCGCGTTATTATATAAGGGCAGCGAGACAGAGACAGAGACAGAAAGCGTCAGTCGTTGTCAGCTCAACTTCACTTCACTTCACTGCACTGCACTGCCTGACGCGAGTCCCTCACGTTGCACGTGAAAGAGACATCGGACGCAAGAGCCAGTGCCCGCACACCGCCTGCCGCTTTGCGTCTTTTGGTGGGGTCAAAATTGACGATGCTGCGCAAAACATCACCACCACCACCAACACCATCCCCATCGTCCGCCCACCGTTCCCGTCGTGCGACTCCTTGCTCTCCCCAATCCTCTGCCTCGCAAGACTCCATAGCAGACACCGCAATCGGACCCCGCGACGAGTCTGCACCACACTCCACGCGCTGGTCGCTGTCCGCCTGCTTGGCGCCGTCCCATCTCGGTCGCGCCGATTGACTCAACATGGCCAACGGACAGCCCGACTCATGGGAGGATGCCATGAGGGATGAGGATCTCGCCAACCAGACTCAGCAGCAGTTGAATTTCCAGGGCGGCGCCGCTCGAGGCAACAGCTTCACTCCTGGTGCCTCCTCCTTCACCCCTGGCGCACAATCTTTCCAGCCTGGCCAAGCGTACGGCCAACACGGCTACGGCCAGCAGCAGTACGGAGGTTACCCGCAGTATGGTCAGCAGCAGCAGCAGCAGCAGTACGGCCAATACCAACAATATGGCTATGGAACTAATCAAGGAGGGTACCCCCAGTATGGCCAGCAGCAATATGGCCAGAACTACCAACAATACCAACAACCCCAGGCCCAACAACAACAGCAGGCCTACGTTCCCCCACACCAGCGACAGACGCCTATGATTGCGAAGCGAGGTGAGGCTCTGCCTTTAGGCAATCAGCAGGCCGCCGTCGCTCCGAAGCCAGCGGCCCCGGCCAATGGTACTGGTGCGGCTCCTGTCAAATCCTTGTCGCTCAGCGCTGAGGATACCGGCGCCGCCACCAAGCCAAAGGTCGAGAAGACCGGCGGAGCCAAGGTACTATCCCTCGGCGGCACTGCCACTCCTCCAGGGGCAGAAAAACCAGCGGAGAAAGCTGCGTCGAAGGAGGCCATTAGCAAAGACGCGCCGGCAGCGGGCAACAAGGCGGCCGCCGCTAAGGCTGTTGAGAAGACTGGCGAGTCAACACCGGCTGCGAGCGGCAGCACATCACCCACTCCTTCGGGACGGTCATCACCATCTCGTGCTGAGCAGAAGGCAGAGGCTAGGCGAGCAGATCTAGTTGCTCAAGAACAGGCCAACGAGGTTGATGCCGAGGAGCTGCAAGAGATGTATGGAAAGGAGCACGTCAACGTCATCTTCTTGGGACACGTCGATGCTGGCAAGAGTACCTTGGGAGGCAGCATTCTTTACGCGACCGGCATGGTGGACGAGCGGACAATGGAGAAGTACAAGAGAGACGCAAAAGACCTTGGGCGGGAGTCATGGTACTTGTCATGGGCACTTGACCAGACCAAGGAAGAGCGGGCCAAAGGCAAGACGGTCGAAGTTGGGCGAGGTTTCTTCGAGACAGAGAAGCGGCGGTACTCCATCCTGGATGCTCCAGGACACAAGACGTTTGTGCCCAACATGGTCTCTGGAGCATCTCAGGCTGATGTTGGGGTTCTCGTCATTTCAGCACGGAAAGGCGAATACGAAACCGGTTTCGAAAAAGGCGGCCAGACGAGAGAGCACGCAGTGCTCGCAAAGACGCAAGGTGTCAACAAACTGGTCGTCGCTGTCAACAAGATGGACGACCCAACTGTGCAGTGGTCGGAAGAACGTTTCAAAGAGTGCATCACCAAGCTCACCGTCTTCCTGAAAGGCCTGGGCTACAATCCCAAGACGGATTTGACATTCATGCCCATTTCCGCACAAACGACTGTTGGTATCAGGGAGCGTGTACCCAAGGACTTTGCGCCATGGAACGAGTCGCCGTCTCTGTTAGACTTCCTTGACAGCATGCAGACCTTGGAACGCAAGGTGAACGCACCTTTCATGATGCCAATCGCCGCCAAGTACCGGGACCTTGGAACCATGATCGAAGGCAAGATCGAGGCTGGTGTAATCAAGAAGGAGAACAAATACCTCATGATGCCTAATCGTGCTGAGATTCAAATCAGCGCACTCTACGGCGAGTCAGAAGATGAAATTCCGCACGCTACCACTGGCGAGCAGGTCAGAATCCGCATCAAGGGCGCGGAAGAGGAAGACATCTACCCTGGATTTGTGCTCTGCTCCCCGAAGCGCCCTGTACACTGCGTCAGCCAATTTGAAGCTCAGATCCGTCTTCTGGAGCTGAAGTCTATTCTCTCCGCTGGTTTCAACTGTGTCTTGCACGTCCACTCGGCGACTGAAGAGGTCACATTCGCGGCGCTTCTGCATAAACTAGAGCCCAAGACGAACCGTAAATCGAAGAAGCCTCCGGGATTCGCCAAGCAGGGGATGAACATCATCGCCCGATTGCAGGTGACTGGCGGTGCAGGAAGTGTTTGTGTGGAGCGATTTGAGGACTATCCACAGCTCGGAAGATTCACGCTCAGAGATCAGGGTCAGACTATTGCCATCGGTAAGGTGACCAAGCTCATTACGGATGCCCAAGAAGCTGCAGAGGGCGCGATTGCTTAAGCGAGCGGCGTTTGCTTCCTTCTGGGTTAAAAGAGTGTGTCTGCGTGGGACGGACTGACGCCGCCATGATCTCATGACCAATGAGGCTGTCTCATCTACGTAGAACGGATAGCCGTAAGAACGTTTCCCCCTTTGGAAATGGCGTTCTGCCTCACATGAAGGAGCTCTTCAATCGAGAGCATAAATTTTGACTACCTAGGTACAATGACAAAACACAGTATCATAAGCATTACAGGGTCCAAGATAGAGAGATGATGGCGAGATGCTGAAGATACTTTGCCGTGTTCTTGAGCCTGCGACCGTGGAGTTCTTCTCCAGACGTACCACCGCATCTGGACGGCCGTGATAGATCTTGTGAAAGTGGAGCCAGGGTTCGCCGATCTCCCGTCGGCGGATGAAGCCGAGTGCCGTCTCAGGAACGGAACGAGAGTCGGCACAACTGCCGCTTCTCTGACATTGTTATTGTGACAAGAGCATTGTTCACACATAGAGCAACAAGAGAGGCGTCATCTAAGCCAAGGATTGCCAGAATCCACTGCGACGTTCTCCTGCGATCGTAAAACGCCAGTCATCTAGCAATTATCCGCCAGCGCTGCCTCAAGCTCGCACTCACAGCTGTCGCTGTCTCCCGTCCCACGTGCCGATTGTGATGGTGACAACGATGGCCGAATCGCGATAGGGCTTGCTCAGGCAGAAGTGAGGGGACATACACAGGGCGCTGACCTGCTTGACTGTTGGTATTGCCACTGGTGAACCGATCAATACCATCCAACGCCGCAAGACCAGCCATGGGCGACGCAAAAGGGCCAAGCTTGGCTGCGATAGCGCAGAAGATCCTCGAAGACGCTCTGCAGCAGACCATACACACTATTGTCCTTCAACAGCATCACCAACATAAGCTGCTCTTAGCTTCTCTCGATCCCGTGACCAAACTTGCACACTGCGACACATGCAAGCAGCCACGACAGCTCGATCCGCCGCTGTCAGCAAAAGTCCGGGGCACTTCCAACGATCCACCTGTGGGTACCACGTACTGCGACCGCAAACCATGGGCGCGCAGGCCGGGTCACGACATCTACGGAAACCCTTTCCTCAAGTCAGACGTCACGGGCCGGCCTTTGACCAAGAAGGAACGAGAAGCGAAGAAGAAGGAAGACGGGACACCGGCTAGTGAGAACCAAGACAACGAGGGCACAGGTCCACCTTCGCCAAGTGGAGAAGGCGACGAGAATGACAAGGGCAAAGGCGCCGGACAAAAACTAGAGAAAGGCGAGAAGAAGGCAAGCAAGATTGACGAGAAGCTCAAGAAGGGAGAATACGTTCCATGGCATACGTGTCCCAGCTGCAAACGCAGTCTGCTGATCACTCGCTTCGCAAAGCATCTGGAGCAATGTATGGGTCTCAGCGGTAGAGCCGCGAGTCGAAACGCTATGGCGAAGATGAACGGGACACCCACAGGCAGCCGAGGAGGCACGCCCAATCCTCAAAGCCAAGATCCGAATGGCAAGGAAGGCGGCGGAGCTGGCGAGGAAGAAGAAGATGATGTCGCTGTGCAAGGGCCGGGGGGTATTCGGAAGAAGATGATGAAGAAAGGTCTGAAGGAAAAGGTCAAGAAGGACAAGACGGCGAATGGCAAGTTGCCGAAGAGTCTGGCTGCAAAGAGGCCGCCCAACCCAAGTCAAAATAATGCTGGTGGGTCCGCCACGCAGAGGAGTTCACCGGCTCCAAGCTCGATTGGCGACGGAAAGCGAGATCGAGATGAGTTGGGCGAGGACGACGAAGACGAAGTACATGTGAAGAAGAGACAGAAGCTGCAAAGGGTGGGCAGCACGGCGAGTATCCTCAGTCAGAGTACTGCAGCGCCGGACATGGAGAGAACGGACAGCTTGGATGGGAGTTTCGTCGCGGATGAAAGTGTGACTGGGGACTAAGGATGGTAGCCATACTATACATGGGGTCTCAGTCGTTTTGCATAGGCATCGCGAGACAGCACATCGAACGAGCAACGGCGTGTATATTATTGGTATAGCATGTGGGAATAACAAAGAGGGACCAGGAGATGATTGACTTTCTGTGAACAAGAAAGGAACATGTAACATATTTCTGGGCGTCGATCGGATCTCGGATCTCGGCTCTCGGGCATCGGAGACATGGCAGGGGCTGACGATGATGTCATCACCGACGCGTTCTCTCCATCTCTGCACATTGAATTGGCGTCGTACGATTCCCACGCGTGGTGTTGTCTTGTTATTACTCTACACGTATTTTGCGTGTATAATTGATATTAGCAGCAGCTGCGCGACGGCCACCTGCCATAAGATCGTAGCTACCTACATCTTAGGCGCCTCGGACATCATACAAATACGTCGACGTCGACGCCGACTGGCTGCACACTGTCCAACCCAACACGTCTCGCGATTCGCGTTTCCCCTGCCACTGCCACTGCCACCGTCATGCCTCCCAAGAAGGCGACCAGAAAGGCCTCTACCACCGCGCAGCAAGAAGAAGCGCACGGCTACGAGTTCGGAGGACCGTGAGTGTTCACTTCTTCCTCATCCTTGTCATCATACTCATACCCATCATCATCACTTTCCACGCGTCGCCAACTCACCCTCATACTCACACCCACACTCACACTCACACTCATACTGACGGTGACTAGCATTGGCGCGGCTCTCATCTCTTTTGGCCTCCCCGTCGGCTGCTACGCCTTCGCCTTTCTCTGCAACGACGTCTCCGGCTGCCCGGCCCCATCGCTGCTCTCCCCCGGCAAGCTGTTCACTCCTTCGACGCTCTCGAACAAAGCCCCGTGGCTGCATGCCCTCGACACACTCAAGGCCGACGTGGGATGGCCCGGCTGGACTGGCTTGATCAACATTGAAGCTGTCCTGGGCACTGCGTTTTGGTATGCCCTGTCCCTGCTCCTGTGGGCACTCTTGCCCGCGCAAGAGGTCGAGGGGACCGAGTTGAGGACTGGTGGGAAGCTGAAGTATCGCTTCAATGGTATTCTTCCTCAACCTGGTCGCCATCACTTGGAAAAGTAATGCTAACTGGTACCCAGCCTTCCTCTCTGCCGTCACCATCATGATCGCATGCGCCGCCGGCACCTGGGTGCGCGGGCCTGACTTTCAAGTCTGGACTTTCATTAATCGCAACTACATCCAGCTGCTCACGTGCAACATCCTCGTTGCCTATGCCCTCGCCTTCTTCGTCTACGTCAAGTCTTTCCAGGTCGAGGCTGGAAATAAGGAATTGCGCGAGCTGGCTGCTGGTGGACATAGTGGAAACCTCATCTACGATTGGTACATCGGTCGCGAGCTGAATCCGCGCATCACCACACCTTTCATTGGCCAAGTCGATATCAAGAGTTTCATGGAGCTGAGACCGGGCATGCTGGGCTGGGTCATGATGGACCTTGCTTTTATGGCGAAGCAGTACAAGAGTTACGGCTACGTCACGGATTCGATGCGTAAGTTGGGAGACATCTACATAGCGCGACTTATGCTGACTCGATCCAGTCATTGTCACCTTTTCGCAGGCCTTCTATGTCTTTGACGCACTTTACTGGGAGCCCGCCATCCTCACGACAATGGATCTCACGACCGACGGCTTCGGCTTCATGCTTGCTTTTGGCGATCTCGTCTGGGTACCATTTGTCTATTCCATTGATGCTCGTTACCTCAGTGTCCACCCAGTGGTCCTCGGCCCACTCTGGGTGATGATCATTCTGGGTCTCCAAGGCGCAGGCTACTACATCTTCCGCGCAGCCAACGGCGAGAAAAACACGTTCCGCAACAACCCAGACGACCCATTTGTCCAACATCTCGAATACATTCAGACCAAGACTGGCTCCCGTCTGCTGACTACTGGCTGGTGGGGAACAGCTCGACACATCAACTATCTCGGCGACTGGTTGATGAGCTGGGCGTATTGCCTTCCTACGCTCGCTGCGGGCTATAAGATTGTTCCCACCATCTTGTATGAGGGTACACGGTTGGTCAGCACGGATGGGATGAAAGGCGCCGCTATCCCGATTACATACTTTTACATGCTGTACTTTGCCATCTTGCTCATTCATCGTGAGATGAGGGATGAGGCGAAATGCAGGAGAAAGTATGGCGAGGATTGGGAGAAATATTGTGACCTTGTGCGATGGAGGATTGTACCTGGCATTTATTAGACGACTGGATATAATTCGGCGTGAGTTAGCGATGCCGGATCACTTGTCTTGCGGGTCGCCGTGTGTATGTCTGAAGTAATTAACGAACACGCATGGCCAGCGAATGCTCGTCTTCTTTTTCGGCGGCGTACTTTGAGAAAAGAACAACATCCTCCGACCGATGGAATAGAAGTTCAAGCTAACAGGAGACTGCAGGACAGACTCGATCATGTCCAATCCTTGGCAGCAAATACATAAAACTACTTCCCCTCACAAGCCCATATTCCAGTTCTTCTTCGGCGCATTCTGATCCAAACCCGCCCTCCACCTTTCATCCTTGTGCATCCCCGTATCCCAAATCTTGCCCTTGTCCACGCCTTCATTCGGAGCAAAGGGATCATACCTCCTCTCATCCACTTTGTCAAAGCTCACGGTCCCCGCGGCGGAATCCTGTAGGCCTCCAATCCAGGAGCTGAGTTTCTGCCATCTGACGTGATATGATCAGCCTAGCAATCGAATGTGGCATGGACATTATTGAGAAGGGGATGAAGGCTAAGGCTTACACCGTCGGTGATTTTCTCCCCTTGGCAATGAAAAGTGTTCGTTTTACAGTCCCACTCTTCAAATGCATCACCGCGGGTTCCTTTAACGCCACGATATCGAAGTCTTGGAACCCCGCTGCCTTGTATAAATCTCTCATCTCCTCCGGAGTGAAGCCGTTGCGTTTGATCGTATGTTGCATATGCGGAAAATTCCCCCTCTCCCCAGAAGTATCGTGATCCTTTTTCTCGTCAAAGGGAAGGAAATCCACAATCACCAATACGCCCGTGGAAGGTTTGAGTCGTTCGCAAAGTCGTTTTAATGCCAGATCAGGATATTCAAAGTGGTGAAATCCAAGGCCTATGACAGCCATGTCAAACCCGTAGAAATCAGGACCCTGCAGTTCCGCATCGGCGACTTGTTCTTTGGAACATAGATTCCCTACGACGGCATGTGCTTGCTCCTCGGATAGTCCGGAAGACCGTGCCGCTTCGTTATATTTCTCCACCATGTTTTCGGAGATGTCAATGCCGCGGATTGTGTGCACCGAAGGGCCTAGGGCTTTGGTAATGGCTCCCGTGCCGCAGGCATAGTCCAGAAGACGGACATCTTGTCGTCCTGGAGCGAGAGATTGATCGGCCCAGGAGCAGCCGAACCAGTCTTTGCGGGCTTGTAAAGCAGTGGCAACTTGGTTGGCGAGGTCCACTTGCCAAGGCTGGGAAAGGTATGAAGCGGCTAGGTTGCTGTGGGATGTCAGACGATTGAACGGAGGACTTGAGGAGGGTGAGAATGCAAAGTACTTACTCAAAAGCCGTCCTGTTGGCTTCTGTGAAGGCGGACATGGTTAGAGCTGTGTAAACGGGAGGGAGCAGGAGAATGAGAGCAAGCTTGCGCGGATGTAAAAAGGCGTGACCGTTGAATCGTAGCGACGACAACGCTGAATCAATTGTTCCTGAGTTTCTTTTATGAGACTGGGCGACAGTGACAGTATGTTGCCTTGATGTCTCCGATTGTAGTAGCGTCGGGATCATCAGAGCGGCGCGGTGGAGGAGTCCAAATGCAGGCACGCGAAAGTCTCCGGCTGGCCGGGCTTGGAAGCGGAACTTTCCTAGCTGATGAGTACACGACAGAAGGGAGTGGTAGTCATGGAGGTCAATCAGTTTCCACTGGATACCGACTTAATCACTGCAGTTCTCACGTTGAGAGATAAAGCTACGTGTACCTGTATTTCTCGGAGAAATATTGATCCCATTCATTTAAGCCTGAGGTACGAACATGAGTGTGAATGCAAGCGACTTACATGATCTCAATCGGTATCGCCACGCTCCGCCAGCCATTTCTGAGTCCGATGGAGTTGCTCGCGAGATCGCTTGATGCCGTCCTCTCTCCTCTTCCTCTCATCGTCCACAATCTTCCGTGCCTCGGCGACGTTCTCTGGTAGGCCAAGTGCAAAGTCGTTCAACTTCTGCAAGCACTTCTCCGATTCTTCGACCCAAAACTTAGCCTTTTCAACTTTGAATGAGGTATCTGGTCGACCGAGAGACTTGATACCAGTGGCCGCTTCGAACGTCTTGCCAGGACAAAGACGCTCTGCATCCACCTGGGAAGCAGAATAGGCCTTTTCGCAAATCGCTGCCTTTTGCAAGGCATGACGGTGCTGTGTTTCGAAATGCCGTGCTGATTCAGTGTCATCGTTCTCTTTGTACGGTCTTGCATAATTCACATTGCGCTGAACGGCTTGGCGTGCTCCCTGCATGTCGACTCGCATCGCTTCAAGCTCCCACAGTGGCAAGTCAACGTCTCTCTGGCACTGGCCTCCAGGACATCTCTTCTCCATATTCGCCTTGGCTTTTGTGAGGTCGTCTGCATTTCGCTCCGCTATCTCTTCGGCTTGCCACAACTCGTATCGTGCAACCCATTCGGCGTCGAGACTCGTTGCTTTTGCGACAGCTTCAGTGTGCCTTTGTATGTCATAATCAGAATGTCTCGACCAGCTCACACATTGCTTCACCTTTCGCAATGGTTCTTGCGCTCTGTCTCTCGCCCTCTGAACGGCGTACTTGCGGGCTTTGTCCACCAAGAATCCATCCGCATTGAAGCTGTTTGGCCATCCGTTCTGCTGATAAAGAGGTCTTAGGTCCTCTGGTTTCATCCACTCTTGACCAGTGTACTCTCCTTGACCAGGCAATTCTTTGAGCTCACGATACCATCGATTCACATCTCGAAGAACATCACTGGCATCTCGACTGCGGCAAAGGTCCAGACTATTCTGGTTCTTGATGTTCAGAGCTCTCTGACGTTCCCAGTCTGAGAGCTCTTCAACGACTTCGAAACCCTCATCGAACTCAACGTCGTCAGCCTGATCGACGTGGAGATCATCGACTTCGTCTTGCCCAAGGTCATCATCGCTTTCCCAGTGTTCGCTACTACCGTCAGAGCCAGCATCCTCCGCTGCTTCCTGTTCATCGCTTCCGCCCCAGCTGCTGGAACCGCTGTCGCCCCAATTACTTGGCTCCTGTTGTGCGTCACTTGCGAAGTCTCCGTACCAGGCACGACAGAAGAATGGGTCAGTCGTATGTCGCTGAATCTGATCAGCAATCCAAATACGATGCTGCCTGGCGTCATATACTATGATCGGTGAATGGTTTCCACAATTGGACAACGGTGTATACCATGGCCTCATGTACAATCCAGCTTCATCATCAAAGTTGACGTCAGGGTTTCTGTTCCAAGGGTCTGCGTAGAAAGGGTCTCGTACTCGCTTGACGTCTAATGCTCTCATCTGATTGAAGAAAGCGCCGCCTTGGAAGAAGTCTCGAGCGTCGGCTTCTACTGCATCGATGTATGGCAGGATACTGTAGAGGTAGATGATGGCCGGGTCCAATTGTTGTTTCTCGTATTCGCTGCGCACGTGGTCGATATTGTGTGGGCCAAGAATGATGCCTTCGGGTTGGACATATTGCATTTCTGCCAGTGTTTGGTAGATTGCAAGCATGAGGTCGGCGACTTCGTGGAGGCGTGCTTTCTGCTCTGCGGGCAAATCAATGCCCTCTACTTGTGCCATTTGGAATGATGGACGGGCTGATATTACAAATGCTGTTCGACTCTTGTTCTAGACGGAAGTAAAAGACACTCGAGGAAAGACGTGAAGGCGGATGACTTTGGTAACCTCAGGCTGCGGCAGGCGGGCAGGCAACAGGGGATTGGCGGGCAGGGATCGCGTTCCTTCGACCCCTTTCAACTTTGACGCATCTCCGCGACTTTTGACTCCACGCCAATTCTCCTTGATCAGCCGAAGGGCCGTTCACTCACTCACCTCACTTCTTCACATGTCTGTCTTACCTGCGGGCACTTCTGCTCCCCGCTGCTCCTGTTCTTGAAGGGCTCCCCTCCTGCCCAACCTTGATTTGCGAGCTTCCAATCGTATCACGCAAGTGAGCTGAAGATAGATCATGGTCTCCAATCGGCGTTAAAGAACTGCGAGAATCTTTCCCTCTGACACGCTCATTCTGATCCTCATCAGATGTTCCAAGAAAGCACATCGAACCTCTTCTTAGCTCTGCGACGCGTTTGCGGCTTCCCAAAAGCGTTGCCGCTTCCAGGGCGAATCTTCAAGTAGTCGTGGCAGAGTACGCCAATCTCGCTTTCCATTTCTTGCATTTCCATCAAGCTGGCGTTCGTGTCTGTCTCCGGTCGGGGACTGTTTACGATTAGCCTCTATGCTCTGTGCTGACTCAGGCGGGTTTTCGTGCCTACGATGGCTCGCACTGTCCCCATTTGTCGTTCGCAGGGACATTCTTTCCTCATGCGCAAGCGTGCGAGAAGACAAAGCGAATTGTGTCGCTGGAGACAACAGCTGCGCGTCGGGAAACGCTCGGCGAGCGACCTCAAGCATCATGTGCTTGTTGACCTCAGGACGTTCCTCTGGATGGCGTTTCGTGTATTGCGCCGCGAGATCTCCCAAACCGTAAGTCTTTTTTCTGAACTTTGTCGCATCCTCAATATGAACGTAACTATCCTGTAGCCTGTGGTACCGTCAGTGAACGTTCGATGTTTTACAATCGAGAGTGTCGGATATATCTTACCACTGAACCCTCTGTCGCATCGCAACTGCAGCAATGGAGGGCCGCGACACAGCTTCCTGGCCCATCAGACGTGAAGACGATAATTGCGGAGCCTGCTGTGCGGTGCCCTTTTCGACCAGTCCTTTCTTGAGCTTCAATGTTGCCCCTGGAAATGCTTTTGCAGCGGCCTCTCGAAGAGTGCGCTTGTTCAGACCCTTTTCCCCAGGATATGACTCGAGGTATCTCCCTACCAGCCTTCCAAAAGACAGTTGATTCTGCTCTGCACCCACAGCGTAGTTTTCTTGAAGCCTGTAACAAAATTAGCGCTCGATAGCAATGGCGATATGACGTTACTGACCACTGCGTCCTTCGGTTCAAACGATCCTGAAAGCTCAGCCCAGGCGAAGAAGGTTCACCAATCACAGTACCAACACCATCCGGATCCTTCTGTGATGATGAGGAAGCGATCTCGGCCGCTGGACCCAGTGGTGAGGTGGCCAGCTTAACGCGCGACGCAAAGCGAGCGGAATTACCGATTTCGGCTCTAGGAAAGGCGCATTTTAGCACATCTAGGAGTTCCTCACGAGTGATTGGTTTCCTTCTTTCCTCGGAATGCTGCATATCATAAATTGAGATTACAGTGTTGATCCCAACGCCAGCGGAAGAGGTCGGTCTGTACTTTGCCCTCATCCATCTTATTCTCTGATCCCGGAGCTTCGCGGGAGGAGAGCGATTGGTAGTGGCGAATGCCTCGGCCGTTGCTGGAGAGTTTGATCGTAGCGCCAGAGTCGCACCCAGACCAGTGGGATTGAACTCAGCAGGGGCGGTGTCAGCAGGGCCGGTAGAACGAACAGAATACAGAGTGCCAGCTGTGACGTGGGAATCTGGCCATACTTGTTGTGCTGCATCGAGAAGATCGGCTCCCATGAGCTCACTGTCCTCTGGATGATCATCTTTGTACCGAGCGACAAGCGTAGAGATCTTAGACTTGTCACGGCGATCCAGAATGTAATTGTGCGTGAGCCAATCCTTCCTCCTCTCGATATCCATGAAGTGTTTCCTAGCGAGTCTGTGCTGTTCCATGGGATTCACAGGCGCCTTTTGCCTCACGCTGCTTGTTACAACCGTTCTGTCTTCAACAGCAAGAGATCCGTATGATAGAGAAAGGGGCTTGTCGCTCTGGGTCGACTTGTGCGATGGCTGCCATGGAGACAAAATCTTGCCCGTGGCAAGGCCTGAAGGCTGTGCAGTTGATATTGGCAGGGCGTCATGGACGCGATTCCATGGCCCTGCGAGCGATCTATGCCTTTGCTCAGGAGTTGTTCCTTGTGTCGACATTTCTGACGACCGTGAGGCGACGGGGCCATGGTCAGACGCCTCATCGCGAAGACGCTTTCGGGACGCCACTAGAGAAATTGATGCTTGTTGCTCATGAGAGACTGCTGAATTCTGGAGGCCTTGCGAGTGTGTTTCCCACCTTGACGGTAAAATTGAAGATGGCTGCGAAAGATTTGACGGCGATTCAAGCAAAGGTCTGCTAACCGCAGGGGACATCCTCCTGGAAGGATGGGTTGGAAGTCCAGTCACCGGATTAACGCCGTCATGGGTTACTCGACGCTGGTGGTGCAGCACCTTTCGAGCAGAGTCTAGGGCTTGTTCCTGCAAATCAGTCCGAGGTTCGATGCTTTCGAGCTCTGGTGCATCGAACTTAGGACGAGGAGGCAGTACGTGCTGGGTCTCAGGCAGCCTCTGCACAGGTCTACGTGGCGATTCTCGAACAGGCAGCGGTCGCGGAGGTGCAACTTCGAGCTCGTCGTCTTGGGGAGTACCTCGAACAACACTGCCAATCGCGCTTGATGGAGGTATGCCAGACTTCCGTGATTGGGAGGGCGACTGCGAGGGCGGCCATTCTGTCTCAGAAAACGGTTCATCAGAGTCTGAGCTGGGAGAGTGATCCCTCGACACATCAGAGCCTGGTGCTGGTTCGTGCGCCGGAACGGACCTCTGGGACAAGACCATATCGGGCTCTGCCTTTGGTTCTTCGACGTTCCAACTTTTCAAGAGCTCGACAGGAACATTTGGCCAAGGAAACTTCTTGCCAGGAATCGACGGCAGCCATGAAGAAGGGTGTTCAAGCAGCTTCCGCTGACTAGCTGGCACCTTTCGCCTGCGATACTCAAACAGGCGCGCAGTGGCTGAAGGAGACGAGCGCATCGGTAGTGCAGGTCGGGCGGAGTGCGCTGGCTGAGCCGACGGCGGCGCCGGACTGGTTAGTGGCACAGATTGCCTGACTGCTCCTTCTGCTGCGTTGGCTTGCGGGCTCTGCGAATGTTTCCGTGAGCCAGCCTTCGAGCGCTGAGGCTCCGAAGCCAGTAAAGCTCTGCTATTGTTCTGCAGCGGCATTCGACCGCTGCCAAGTGGATCCACGCGAGTCGATCGTTGTGTCTGCATTGAATCTGTTGGTTCTGCTGGCGCCGCTATAGCCTGCTTAGCTAGTACGGACTTCGCACTCATTAGTTCAAGAAGCACCTTGCTACGATTATTGCCAGTCTCGAGTGGTCGCGTGTCCGATGTATACAATGCTCTTGAAGCTTTCGATACAGGCCGGACCGGAACCTCAAGGTTGATGCCTTGCTCCACTTGAAATCCATCGTCAGCTAGAGTCGGACCGCGTGGCTGCTTTCTCTTTGGTATTTGAGACTCGACGATGTTCTCACTGGGGCGAGGCGTGGACCTCACCTCGTCCTGCTCGGCAATAGGAGTCGCCTCAATTTGAGAACCTAGCTCCGCTTCTTCATCTTGAGCCGCCGGGCCATTTCGTAATTCAGTGATATCTTCGATGAGACTCCGAATATTTTCGTCATCTTCAACGGGCTGGGGATGGCCAAAGGTTTTCCGCAAGTGATGCTTGTAGTCAATCTCTGCAATCTCGAGCTGCACCCAAGCGTCTGCTGGCCCGTACGAGGTACTGATGATTGTGAACGCGTTGAGCTGAAAGACATCGCCTGTCACATGTAATGTGAAGGGCTCTCCAGTCTCTTCCTCAAAAGCAGCACGGGCCTCGTCCGAAAAGCGCACTCTGATTTTCGTGACTCCATCCGAAATGATGCCAGTGACTGCTTCATCCACGGCGAGAACTTGGATCAGCTGGACTTCGCGCTTCTCATTCTCATCTGGAGGCGCAGTGATGCTGCTACGGAAGTTGCTGCCATCGTCACCGAAGCGCGACTCAGGATCGGGCTTTATGCCTTTCGCAATGCTGGACTTCCAGGCGACGACGGCGGCGATCTCAGACCAAACGAGTTCGGCGAGCCACGCGCTAAGTGACTTCGGAGCCATAATCCCGCGGATGTCGTCGGCGAAAGCGCATGTCCGGAGATGTTGCTTCTGCGTGTGTGTTTGTCGAAGGTTGCAAGGCGGCTGATGTGCGGGCCGGACACAGTGCGGTGGTCAATTGCTTCACATTGCTATGAGCAGCGAGCCTGACGAGCCTGAGTGGTAGAAAGACTAGAAAGCTAGAAGGACTAGCTACTGTAGGGACAAGTAAGGTTTGACGTGAAGTGAAGGCGAAACGCGTGACGCGAGGTGGTGGTGGTGGTCGCCGTTGCTTGCTCGTTGTGTGTCGGGCCGTGCAGCCGACGGGCCGTGAAGCTTGTCGTGCTTGTCGTGAGTGACGTTGACGTCGACGTGGGCGAGGTAAGCCGCTACATCTCAATGAGGCAAGCAAGCAAGTAGGACACAGCACACAGCACACTGCACACTGCACACTGCACACTGTACACTGCATGATCGTCACCGTCACGCCTGGCATACTACTACTACTACATGTACATGCACATGTATATGCATTGATGAGGCAGTAGCCGTGTACGCACACGTGCTGCTGGTGACTGGTGAGTGGTGACTATAGCATAACATACCAGCTATCTAGGTAATCGATTGGTTGTCGCGGTAGCCCTCCCATAAGTATGTACGCCGATGCCATACACGCCACATATCAACCATGGCTCCCGACGCGAACGCGGACTCGAACTCACCCGCGGCCTCGAGTACCTTCCTCCCCTTCCTCGGCGCGCGCTCTCGTCGCGGCTCGCTGGCATCCATCACCTCCAAATCGGGCCGAGTCGACAAGGGCGTCTTGTCCCAGGCGCTGGACAGTATCCACACCACCGCCTCCCGCTCCGATGCCTTGACCTCATTCCATGACTTCGACGGCGAGGGCGGCCGCGGCGGCGCAAAAGAGCTGGTGAGCAACGGCGTTACCGGCTTGTACAACAGATTGCGGTCGACCGTGGCCGGGTCCTCGGGTCCCTCGTCAAAGGACAGCATCAAGAGCCGTCCCAAGAGTAGCGAGTCCAAGGAGACACTAGACACAGCGTCCTTGCAGTCCTCATCGCCTACTCTGTCCCGGTCCGGTCCACAGGATATCCCAATCAAGAAACCTGCACAGGAATTGCAGCCTGTTGCAGCACCTTCGCACGTGCGCGCTTCTCCATCCGCCCGTCGTCAGTCAAGCAACGATTCGGTGGAAGAGCGAAAGCCGAGTATTCCGAAGCTTCACACGGCGGATGGAGAACCCATACCTTCGCTTGGAGCAAAAGAAGCTGCTCCAGTGGCCCCCGAGGCGGTCAAGGCTCCAGATACTAAGCCCTCCAAGGCCTCACGTAATGGTCAGGACGCGCCTAGCAAGGAGGATGTAGACAAAGCGCGTCTTGCTTGGATAGAAGATGACAGAAGTCAGGGGGCCAATGACGCATTGGCTCGAGTGCTATCTCATGCCGATGTCTCTATAACAGAACAGCCGGAGTCGGTTCGTGAAATTCGACTCAATGACGAACTGGAGGAGGCTATCGACGACTCCGACTACGCAGACGGGACAGAAGACTCTCTCAAACCTGCCTCTACGGCTCTCGGCGATGAACGAAGCCGCAAGGTGCCGATGTTGAAGACGACCGCGCCTGCGGGCCCAGGCCATCCGAAGAAACCACCAATGGTGAGGGCTGGGGCATCACACTTACCTGGGTTTGAGCCCTCCCGAGCATCAAGCACCGTCGAAGGTAGTGACGAAGCTTCTATATCAAGCGCACGGCAGCCTACTCGAAAGCCAACCCTGGAGCCATCACCCAATCTTAGCAGCGCTCTGCAACGCAGAAGGACAGCACCAGCAGTGAGACCTGGGACCAGTACCGGCCCCACCTTGAGTGTCTCTTCGCATCTCAAACGTCGCGTCATCAGCAAGGAGTTCTGGATGAGAGACGACAATGCCAAGGTCTGCTTTTCTTGTGGACATAGCTTTTCGACCTTCAGGCGGAAACATCACTGCAGAACTTGCGGTCAAATTTTCGATGCGAAATGTACCTCCCTTGTCCCAGGTCGACCATTTGGACAACCCGCTACAGTACGTCTGTGCAAGCCTTGTGAGAGTATGATCTTTGGCAGCGACGACGACTCATCTGTGTTCACCGAGGACGAGGAATACACGCGCAGTCCACTTGTGCAACGAATCTCGGAGGACGAAGATGCCGCTATTGCAAGATTCGACGGCCCGGTCTTCAGTCGATCTAATACTGAGGTTGCCACCCCGTCAATTGGGATTCCGGTGTCGCGGCGCAATCGAGAAGCGAAACGGCGGTCTGCTGTCATCGAGTTCGACACTCAACCTGCTTTGGCGCGACCCAGCTCCGCCCACTCCTTACTTTCTCTCAGCAAACGGCCAAGATCATCCAGTCATCGACGCAGGCATTCTCGTCACCAACCAGGCAGATATATGCGTTCCAGCATGGACGTTGAGCGAGGCCCTTTCCATCAAGGACATTATGATGAGGTCGACAAAAGCCATCTCCCTACATTTCACAATGACAACATTATTGACCCCGATCTTGCGCCCTTCCTATCCGACGAGGGGTCAGACGACGAAGACCAACCAAACATCATGTCAGCGGTCAGCGATGGGCCTAGTGCTTCACCTGGAGGAGTTGGCGGCTTCTTTAATCGGCCTAAGAGCAGGTCTCGACGCGGCGGGCCGTCCTCGAGCTTACAAGGTGTCAAGGATGAAGATGGTGGTGCCCATGGCTCCAGGCCGGCTCGGCTACGAAGAAGTCGCAACCTAAGCAACAGCTCTATCCGCAGACCTTCACCACGCCGTAGCAAGAGCAGTTTGTTGCAGACGCCAAACGAGGCGGATGCGTTTAATACCCGTCCAGCCTCGCCTTTATTGGGGCTCCAACCAGCCCACACCAAGCTCGTCTGCAGTTCCTCAATGCACAAAGGCCCTCGGGATGACCTTGAACTGTACCCTGCGAGTTACGAGCATGTCAAGAAGCTTCTCGGTCAGCTTCTCCACGACTCCAGGATTCCCAGTCCAAGCGTGTGGCAAAACGCTTTGTTGCCCATACTCATGCGGTGCACCGATGACGTTGAACCGGATGTCCAGGGCGGCGACGACATGGATATCAGACACTACATCAAGCTCAAGAAAATCCCTGGCGGCCGACCCAGCGATACCGCATATGTCTCTGGCATAGTGTTCAGTAAGAACATTGCTCTGAAGACCATGGCTCGATCTATCTGCCAACCCAGGATTCTCATCGTCGGATTCGCCATCGAATATTCCAGGCACGAGGCGCACTTTATGAGTCTGGAGCCCGTCATAGCCCAGGAACAAGAGTACCTCACGAACATTGTGAACAGAATCGTCGTTTTGGGTCCTACCGTGCTGCTGGTTCAAAAACATGTTTCAGGTCTCGCTCTTCGCCTGCTTGAGGCAGCGGGCATTACGGTTGCTTACAACATCAAGGAGTCGGTCTTGGCGGCTGTCGCACGAGTCACAGAGACGCTCATGATAAGATCTATCGACAAGCTCGGCAGTGACTACGAGCTTGGGACGTGCGAAAGCTTCGAGGTAAAGACCTACGCCTCTGATGGGCTTCGAAAAACATACATATTCCTTTCTGGGTGTGAACCGGACCTTGGCTGCACAATTGTCCTGCGTGGCGGCGACACCAAAGTTTTGCGAAATGTAAAGCGCATCGCAGAATTCATGTGTTACGTTGCATACAATTTGAAACTGGAGAATTACCTCATGCGAGATGAGTTCGTCTCTATCCCAAAACGTGCAGAGAGCCAAATTGAAGCTCACGACAACCCAGTGTATGGGTCTTCGACGATTCCCGATAGACAACACATCATCAACGAGACTTTGAAGCATCAGCTTCGAAATGGCGACGGGGACATCGAGTTCAAGTATGAGAAGATGGAACGCGAGACACGGAAGCGTATACTGTCAGCTTCACCCTTTGTCATCTTCATGCAGCCATATTTGTTGACACAGCTTCGTGACTTGGAACGAAGACTTGCCACGTACAAGATGTTGAGGGATCAATACGCAGCAGCTGATGAACAGGGCGAAGCTGAAGACGAAGAGAAAGAGCGTTCTATCATTGATGACTTCAGTCTGGTCCAACCTGACATGGTCAACGCGCCCGCCTCTAAGGACCAGCCAAAGACCGTGCGCGAGTATCTTCATGCAGTCCACGAAGCTCAGCTTGAGAAGGCTGAGCACACATACGAAACGCAGGAACGTCAATGGGAGTCTTTCGTCACTGGTGAAATCAACCCCTTCGATCCTTTCTCCCATCAGAAAATCGTGGTTTTATTCTCCACAGTTTCCAGCGCTACATCTGCACCCTGCTCCGGGCCAGAGCTCTTGGGGATTGGATTTTACGCGTCCTACAGCAAGGTCGATGAAAATCATGAGGAGGATATAACGTTGGGACAGTACATCGAGGACATGTGTGTAACCGCTCACGAGAACTGTGCAGACTGTCACAAACGCTCGGGCGATCATCATCGACAGTATGTGCATGGCTATGGCCAAGTCTCTGTCTCCTATGAGCGTCACGGGGTGCCAGCGCGCGGCTACTCAAACACTATCCTCATGTGGTCGAGCTGCCGCATTTGCAAGCGAGAGACTACCGTGACACACATGTCGCCTCAAGCGTGGAAGTACTCCTTCGCCAAATATCTCGAACTCAGCTTTTGGAGCAGCCCCTTGCACCCAAGAGCCGGGGTCTGCAAGCACGACATCCATAAGGACTTTCTGAGATATTTTGCATTCCGCGACATAGCCGTGCGTTTTCAGTACGACCGCATTGATATCTACGATGTCATTGTGCCGCGAGCGAGAGTCACTTGGAAGGTCGAGGCCGACCTCACAGTCAAGAACGAGCAGTTTACTCATTTCGAGCAAAGACTCCGCGCGTTCACAGACTCTATCAGGAAGCGCTTGGACTCTATCAATGTGGACACATTGGACGAGAAGACTTCGGCCGAGGCACACACATTGATAGATCGGCTGAGGGAGAAGTGCGAGTATGATCATCAAACGCTCTTGCGGAAGCTGCAAATGAAGTATGCGACCTCTCGCTATTACGAACTGATTCCTTTGAATCGAGCGCTGCGCTTCATGGACGAAAAGGCCATTGAGTGGGACGATGAATTTGCAGACTTTGAAAGCAAATACTTCCCTTCTGAGAACGACATTCGAAAGATCGCCAGAGAGCAGCTGCGAACTCTCTTCTTGGACTCTCAACCGGCGCCTAGCACGGTCGACAGCGAAGTGGGCAGCGATACAGAGAGCGGGACGGAAATGACGCCAGTAAGGAAGCGGTCGTCCAGGCAAACGCAAGAAGAGCTACTTAGTGAGAAGGCTCAGGACGTTTTGTCGTCGGTTGCCGAAGATCACAAGGCCACAACAGATGGCGCTCATTTGAACCCTATTCGCAGCAACGAATCGCAGACGGCACTGGGTCAAGAGCTTACGCACACAGCGACACCAAGGCGAGAACTTGAAGAGGTGATCGAAAGAGAAGATGTGAAGCACCTCGACCTTGCATTGCCTTCACAATCGCCTCCTCAGGTCTCCAACGGAGACGGCCTAGATCAGTCTTCGACTCTTTCGAGGCACGCAGAATCTCATGGCGCCCGTCCCGATGAGCCTTTTGCGATTCAGCCAAAACCACTAAGCTCTGGATTGCTGGAGCGCATTGAACAGATTAGGAACAATCGTGGCAACAATCCCGAAGCGGAAGTTCCAGAGTCGAAAATCCCGAGGCTTGCAGATCTACAGAAGACAGATTCGTCCAGAAAAAGGGAAGCAAGCCCATCGCCGTCGCCGCCTCCACTCTTGCGTGCTACTTCCTCTCCTGGTCACCCCGGGGCCACACATCGGCCGAGCGCGAGCGCGGACTTGATCATCGATCACAGTATTGATGCCATCGCAACGCGGCATCACAGTAACAATGATGTTTCGTCGCTAGAGAAACGGCTCGGCGACCGTCTGAATGGTGTTGGTCGCTTCGCCAATAAAATCGGCAAGGTGGCACCGTCGCTCATCCCGAGGTCTGTTCCAACCAAGCATGAAGACAAGCACGCCCCTTCCACGGTCTCTGCGCTTGCAAAACACTTTGAGCAGATGTCTCGTGAATTCGAGAAAGAGCGTCTCAAAGAAAGACGACAGCGAGCGATGCGTAGCCGACAAGCGCGCGGTAATCAGCAAGCGAGCAGCAGACCGGTTGTCGAGGTATATCAGAATGCCACCGATGCGGTTGGAGAAAGGTCGTCACTCGAACAGCAAGACATTCAAAACGACAAGACTGCGCGGCAGCAGATGGACGAAATAGTGGCCAATGCTCAACCCGAAGACAATCCTCTGACGGAATCGGCCGATGGCGAGGCAAGAAGTGTCAAATCTGGTCTCGATGAAGAGCCTCTCCCGAGTGTGTGTGAAATGACCGATGCAGAGACCGGCGACAGCGACGTGGAACATACCCCACCACGATCTCGAGACATATCGCATCCAGCTTCGTCTCTACAGTCTCCCACGACGACCGTGCCGGACCTAGTCGACCTAGGCCCCGAGTTGACGATTCCAGAACACAGGAAAAATGTCTGGTTCAAGACTCTCGCCGAGTTTTGGTCGAAGCGATCTGCCTCTGGATGGTCTAATTTGGAGTACCCGCTTCATCAGAATGAGCATGTCTTCGAAGATTCAGATATCATCGTGCGCGAAGATGAGCCATCTTCTGTCATTGCTCTGTCACTGGCCTGTCCAGACTACCGTGCCAAGGAGAAAGAGTTTCGCAGTTCACCGAACCGGGCGCCTCTCTCAAAGCATGGTCACGCTCACTCCGCAAGCCAGGTAAGCACAGCGAATCTCTCAAAGGAGGATGGTCAGAGAGCGGACATCGAGGCGTCCCTGCTCAGTGATACCGGCACGCACATGAAGTACTCATTCGCACACGGACAAGTGAAGGCATCATGCAAGATATTCTACGCAGAGTCCTTTGACGCCCTGCGCCGTCGGTGCGGCGTGGCCGAGCGTTTCATGGAATCGATGTCGCGTTGCTTGAAATTTGACTCGAAGGGTGGCAAGACGAAGTCGCTCTTTCTCCGCACTCTCGACAACCGGTTCATCATCAAAAGCTTGCAGGAAGTGGAGTTGAAAGCTTTTACAAAGTTCGCGCCGGACTACTTCAACTTCATGTCCTACACACTTTTCCACGGCGTTCCTTCCGTCATCGCGAAGATGTTTGGTCTCTTCCAAGTTAACATACGCAATCCAGCCACCGGTGTCGATTTCTCATACTATTCGCTCGTGATGGAAAATCTCTTCTACGAGAGAAGCCCGAATCGACGTTTTGATCTGAAAGGAAGCATGCGCAACCGCAAGATTGAAAGCACTGGCCAGGCCGATGAAGTTCTCTTAGACGAGAATCTTGTCGAGACTATTTTTGAGTCCCCTCTCTTTGTACGCGAGCATAGCAGGAAACTGCTCCAGGCATCGGTATTCAATGATACTCTCTGGCTCTGCAAGCAAAATGTAATGGACTACAGTCTCATGGCAGGCTTTGACGATGCGCGCAAGGAACTCGTCGTTGGCATCATCGACTGCATTCGAACTTACACGTGGGACAAAAAGCTCGAAAGCTGGATCAAGGATCGGGGCAAGAACAAGCCCACAATCACTAGTCCTAAGGACTACCGCAACCGCTTCAGAGTCAGTATGATGCAGTATGTCCTCCAAGCACCTAATTGTTGGCATCAGTTCCAGGCTCAGATGGCGCCTCCAAAGACGCTCAAGGAGAGTGGCGAGAGGGAAACGATCAGGGATGGCGAGGCTACCGGTGAGGACGACACGGAGGCGGAGAGGATTTAGGAGGATCTTCCGACATACAACATGAGCGGGGCACTGATGTGAAGGTGATGGCTGGTCCTCACCTGAGAGGATGGTGCTGGTTCTCGACCGAACGCATGGTTGATGGTCGAGATAACGGCCTCTTGCTTTCTTTTTGAGATGAAGAGTTTCAACGACTGCGTGGCTTTGGATCTTGGCATTAGCGAGGTGTTCGTTGTTTCGCTGTAGTGACACCGCAGTCCATTCATATTTCGGACGCGCCAATAAGCAGCTGCATAGACATTCAATACGAAAGTACGTTATTTGCAGCCTTTCTCGCCGGGACGAAACATGCTGCCTTTGAGAAGGTGTCACTTGGGGGTAGGGATGGCCAAGACGTGGCTGCAGATGAGAGGCGTAAGCTAAGCGGACTCATCTTCAACCGGCATCTTTCACTTCCTCCACGAGACAAGATTTCGAAGAGACAATAATCGGAAAGAGGCTGCTATGAGTGAGCGATCGGTCGCCCGCAGAGATGCCCCAGAACAGAGCTCGAACTATCAATATACCGTCAACTCATACCCCGGGATTGAGCCTTCGCTTTAAGAAATCTCGTTTCAGGATCTTCAGCGCAGAGACCGGATCCGTGTCGGGCTTGAAGCAGGTTGGGAAAGGATTGAATCTATGCTGGCCCAGGCGCGACTGAACGCTTGGACCGAGAGCAGGTAACAGATTTCATTGCTGGCCTCTCACGAGATGTCGCATTCTCAAATGCTGCCGAGCACGACGGTAGTAGCTCTGAGATCGGAAAAGCTACAGAGTGAGAGAATGCTAGCCTGAGTGCCTTTCCAGAGTGCCTTTCCACCATAAGCTGCAGTTCTGTGCACGCTTTGTCGCACTCCGTATGCTTAGGAGAACCCACGCAAAGGGGAGGCAGTGGATACTGTCACCTGCCCTTGGCGATTTGTTTGCGCCGACACGTGTTGCATCGACCAGCATATTCAGGCTGAGCTGTCGAAGGTTTTCAACTCTACGTTCGAGTGGTATCGCGGCGCGAGGCTCTGCTATGCTTACTCGGCTATTATGGCCGGAATTAATGCTCGGACTTCTGTACACCAAGAGTCAAATTTTCCTGTTATTGCATGGGCGCAGGGAGCATGGACTTTGCGGGAGCTCGTTGCGCCTAGCAAGGTACCTTTCTTTGACAAGCACTGGACGCCTCTTGACTCGAGAGTAGAGACATTCAGATCACTGGCCAAGCTCACGGAGATCGACTAGAAGGGTTCTTCGTCATACCTCCGGATCACGACACTGGATTAAGTTTGTCTTGGTTATTGCCGGTGACAGCGTTGCGCAGCGCACGTCCTGTATGGATCTGGAAGTCAACACGGAGTCCGCCACAGAGCCCGGAAGCTTCAACAAGACCAGAGTACCGATTTACTCATAGAAAGCACGAGAATGCGGGCTACTGACTAACATCCTGCAAGTACGCATGTGAACTCCGACGCTCTGTCACATGCTTCCGAAAGGCAAACGGTCTGACCAAGTATCACATGCCAACAGTGACCGCGCTTCTGCCCTTCAAAGGTGAAAGAAAGTTCTGCGGGCTTCTTACCACGTGGATCGACAACGATACAGCTCCAACATCTACGCAATCTCAATGCAGAACCAAAGTGACAAAATGAACACCCGCAGTGCTCGTCGAGTTCTGTGCATCGCACTGGCGATTGTCATGGCTAGCGGTTTGCTTACTCCCCACTGGAGCAGATACATCTCGAGATCTGAGTATTCCGCATCGACCAAACCCGACCGAGGGAATTCGCATAACCACGGACCCGGTGACGCTCACGAAGTCTCTTTGCCGGAATCAAGGCTGTCGCACCACCTAGTCAGCAGGGCCAACGTGGAGGAAGCGAAGGAGAAAAGAAAATATCTTCTATGCTATATGCAAGCCGAGGAGCTGCCGGCTGAGTATAACACGAAGTTCGGCGACTCGACGGATCCGAGAACGTACGGCTGGAACAGAAATATGGAGATCCCGCAGGCTGTGCGAAATATGTACGGGTGGCGCAGACTGTCTCCTTCAGCGCCAGAGTCCGTAACGGCCGCACTGCCAGATCTTGGACTACCACCCATCTCCGATGGGAGCTGGAAGCTGGTAATATGGCACCATGGCTGTAATAATAGACCTTCTAGCCCTTGTACTGTACGTATAAGTCCTGACGTGATTCGACACTTTGGTGCTGACACTTCAAACAGCCCACAGAGGCATTCTATCAGAACATCTACAACTGCGATGCGGGCGCCATCATCGCGATGGCTAACACAGGACCAGAGCACACTGACGACGGACAAACCATTATCAACTCAGGCGGTCAGGTCGTTGCATTGAAGCAATGGAGCGACATAGTCTATCTGGAGTGGAAGAACACTTGCGGGCCGAACAAGCCTTTGAAGTATGTCTTACAAAACACAGTCATTAACAGACCTACGTTACAGAATCTATACGAGATGTATGGAGTGTCGACTTTCCGCGACACTCTCATTGCAGACACCACCGGCGTTTATCCAGGGAAGAGACAATTCAGTCCAAGTTCAGATGGAGGGAAGACCATCATCGGTAGTCCCAATGGCAAGGGTGCAGCTTAGTACGAGCTCCTCGTTCTTAATCACTATGAGACTTATGCTGACCTCATTACAGTATCGTTGCGCAACACAAGCCATATTTCGGCAAAACGAGACAAATTGTGGACGTCAAGATTTGGGATTCCAATCAGGGCCGAAGCGACAAGTCGAATGGCTACGTGAATATTCTGTTCACCTACGGCGATGCGCCGCTTTCATAATTGGCTTCCGAGAAGCAGGTCATGGAGTGTCGGGATTCAGTTGCGTTGAGCCCTCCAAACAATGCTACGATCGCGAACGGGTACGCTGGAGGAAGTAGAGCATGTGGCCGCAGCCGCAAGTCTATGCGAGTAAGCTCAAGCGGACTCCTAGCTCAACGATCAAGACTGAATGAATCTTACAGAGAAGTCCGTCAATTGAACAGACGAGTTCTCTAATGAGGGCATGATATAATCATAGTCCCCTGCTACCACTCTAGCCTCCATTTACGCTATTGATATGGCCATCATGGTCTTCAAAGGAGACTTCCAAATCTTCTGGAACGAACAGCTCGCCTTGGAACAGGTATCTCGCAGTCCTAACGAAGGAAAGTGTCTTGAAAGTCGGCAAGCCATCGTCACTAGAACTGCCGACCTCGATCGTAATCGGCAATATGCCAGAGGGATGATGGACATGGAAAATCTTTTGCTCGGTGGCATTTGGCCTCATGATCTGGGATACCAGGGAGCCAGGCATACGACTGCACGCCGTCGTGCACGTCGCTCCAGCTCCAGCCATAGCGGAGTGACACGCATTATCCAAGAAGAGTCTCGACTGGACATCCGCTTGCTCGTCTGGAGTCTCCGAAAGGAGAGCGACCATTGGCAGGATGGGAGTGTCCTCGTCTACTGTGGATGGATCTCGACACATGCCCACAGAATGCGCTGCAATTCCACGGAACCTTCTTACTTTGGCGAGAAGGTCTGTGTTCTGGTTGACCGTCTTGGGATGCTCATCCCCTTTCAATCCAAAATCTGAGGCTTTTGCGAAAGCGATGATGTGGGCCGCATCACAGATCGTATACGAAATCGATTTCCCATCAAGATCCATCTGATTCACGGGCTTACCGGTAGGCATCAGGCCTCTTCCTACGGCTCCGCCGACTGTATGTCGATAGTCCATCAGGATAGGACTGCCGGTCCCAGGACATCCTGCTATTCGGTACTCGCCCCTCTCCTCGAACCTCCCAGTTTTCTCGTTGATGGGAACGTGCGAAACGAGTACTTTCTTTGTTCCTGTCTGGTATATCCTTACTTCTTGGGTTGTATAGCCATTCGCAGCGTTTCCTGTTCTTCTTTCCTGCACAATCCCTTCATTGATGGCGAAAGGACCCACTCCAGAAGATATATTCCCGCATCCAGCATTGTAATCCACAAACCTCTCGTTAACGCTCACCTGAGCGAAGATGAAATCCACATCTGCGTCGTCGCGCTCTGACGGCCGAACAATAGCGACTTTGGATGTCACCGGGTATGTACCGCCCATGCCATCGATTTGCATGGGATCGGGAGAGCCCATTACTCTCATGAGGAAGCGGTCTCGATCTGGTCCATGAGGCGGGAGGTCTCGCTCATGGAAGAAAAGGGCCTTGCTTGTACCTCCACGGATATATATGCACGGGACCGATCTCTTGTCTAGATACATCTTTCTTGAATATGTCAGTGGATCGTTCATGGATGATTCTCCAAGCAACTGGCCGTGGCCGTGTAGGTGAGGTGGCGTCGAGAGCGATGACCGAGGCTAAGATCGTAGCGCATCACGAGCATTTTGCAAGGGAGAACGTGGCTTGGCACTTCGATGTAAGTACCTTTCCTTTGTCCCCACGTCCCTCCTTGTGCCATCAACCTGGTATTACCTCTATCATGGCATCCATCGGACCTCTTTCTTTGGTCGGTCCTCGGAGGGCGTTGGGCGCGATGTTGTTCAAATCCATCTGGAGGCTTGATCCTCCTGCGTCTACCAGATTTGTCACTGATCGACGAGGCTGAAATCGCACAAAGCATCCTAAGAATACCACTTCCCGAAAAGGCTATTGTAATGACGCTTCGCTATTCGCAGATAACCTCCTACCTGCTCTTCGAGAATGGCCTGGTCCCAGAGAGGAGCAATCGATAGCGGGCTACGAAAGAGCAGAAGGTCAACATGATGCGCAACGGGGCAACGTTCTTGGTGGTAGTAGTGCTAGAGTTGTCTTTAATCTGTCGCAATACAGTATCAGCGCAATCCACTGGCACTCCCACCAATCTGTTCCAGACACCTCCCACTCCAGGCGCAATACATCAATACAACGACAACAATGTCTACGGAATCGGCTCTACTATCCAGCTTCAATGGCAAACGAACTTTAGCACGCTATCCCTTGTGCTTTGGCAGAACGACGACTCTCCACCTCCCCATTAGTAATGTATGTACATCGCCCAATGACCAGGGTAGGCACTAGACTACTAGAGAGTGCAATGCTCCTCCAGTTCGCCGCGGGAAAGCCGCACGTGATGAGTGACGGGAGTAGCCGCAGAAGCTTGGACCCTCGGCGCGGATGGAAGCTCGTCGAAAGATCCAGACGGACAGTGGAAGGCTGCTGGGAGGCTGCAAATGTTCGGTGCACAAACACAACCATAAAAATCCTCCACCACCAGCCTCGTTTGCACGTTCTCTTGCTTGTCACTTGACTTGATCCGCATTTGAGATACCCGACCAAACGTCACATCTACCACGACACTTCTGTCTTCCACCCTGCTTCTACACCACCACCACTTGCCCATCTGTAAGTCCTCTCCCGCACCCAGCAACGGCGGCGTTGCTAGAGCAATCTCTGCCTGAGGAGAAATCATCACTCAGCTTCACCACCAAACACCAGCCAGCTGACGACGACCATCATCCAGCAAAGCACACACAACCACAGACGAGCACCGCTACACACTACCACTACACTACCACCACCACCACCACCACCACATCCGCCTACTCCACCCATCGCCCCAGACACCACCTCAACCATGTCGGGCGAGACGTTCGAGTTCCAGGCGGAGATTTCGCAGCTCCTGTCCTTGATCATCAACACCGTCTACTCGAACAAGGAGATCTTCCTGCGAGAAATCATCTCCAACTCCTCCGATGCCCTGGACAAGATCCGCTATGAGGCTCTCTCCGACCCCAGCAAGCTCGACACCGAGAAGGACCTCCGCATCGACCTCATCCCCAACAAGGAAAACAAGACCCTCACCATCCGCGACACCGGCATTGGCATGACCAAGGCTGACCTCGTCAACAACCTCGGTACCATTGCGCGCTCTGGTACCAAGCAGTTCATGGAGGCTCTCTCCGCCGGCGCGGATGTCTCTATGATTGGCCAGTTCGGTGTTGGTTTCTACTCCGCGTACCTGGTCGCCGACAAGGTGACGGTCGTCTCCAAGCACAACGACGACGAGCAGTACCTGTGGGAGTCCAGCGCCGGTGGCACCTTCAGCATCAAGCAAGACACCGAGGGTGAGCAGCTGGGTCGCGGTACCAAGATTATCCTCCACCTCAAGGATGAGCAGACCGACTACCTGAACGAGAGCAAGATCAAGGAGGTCGTCAAGAAGCACTCGGAGTTCATCTCCTACCCCATCTACCTCCACGTCCTCAAGGAGACCGAGAAGGAGGTCCCAGACGAGGATGCCGAGGAGAGCAAGGAGGAGGATGCTGACAACAAGCCCAAGGTTGAGGAGGTTGATGACGAGGAAGAGGAGAAGAAAGAGAAGAAGACCAAGAAGGTGAAGGAGAGCAAGATCGAGGAGGAGGAGCTGAACAAGACCAAGCCGATTTGGACACGCAACCCGGCCGACATCTCGCAAGAGGAGTATGGTGCCTTCTACAAATCGCTCTCCAACGACTGGGAAGACCACCTCGGCGTCAAGCACTTCTCCGTTGAGGGTCAGCTCGAGTTCCGCGCCATCCTCTTCGTGCCCAAGCGCGCACCTTTCGACCTCTTCGAGACCAAGAAGACCAAGAACAACATCAAGCTTTACGTCCGCCGTGTTTTCATCACCGACGACGCGACCGACCTCATCCCAGAGTGGCTCTCCTTCATCAAGGGTGTCGTCGACTCTGAGGATCTCCCACTCAACCTGTCCCGTGAGACTCTCCAGCAGAACAAGATCATGAAGGTTATCAAGAAGAACATCGTCAAGAAGACTCTGGAACTGTTCCAGGAGATCGCCGAGGACAAGGAGCAGTTTGACAAGTTCTACACTGCCTTCTCCAAGAACATCAAGCTTGGTATCCACGAGGACAGCCAGAACCGCCAGGCTCTTGCTAAGCTTCTCCGCTACAACTCCACCAAGTCCGCCGAGGAGACTACATCGCTTCAGGACTACATCACCCGCATGCCAGAGCACCAGAAGCAAATGTACTACATCACCGGAGAGTCCATCAAGGCCGTGGAGAAGTCGCCGTTCCTTGACGCACTCAAGGCCAAGAACTTCGAGGTCCTGTTCCTCGTTGACCCGATTGACGAGTACGCCTTCACTCAGCTCAAGGAGTACGACGGCAAGAAGCTTGTCGACATCACCAAGGACTTTGAGCTTGAGGAGACTGAGGATGAGAAGAAGCAGCGTGAGGAAGAGGAGAAGGAGTACGAGTCTCTCGCCAAGTCCCTCAAGAACGTCCTTGGTGACAAGGTCGAGAAGGTCGTCGTCTCCCACAAGCTGGTCGGCGCCCCCTGCGCCATTCGTACTGGCCAGTTCGGTTGGTCTGCTAACATGGAGCGTATCATGAAGGCCCAGGCTCTTCGCGACACCTCCATGTCCAGCTACATGAGCAGCAAGAAGACCTTTGAGATCTCGCCCAAGAGCGCGATTATCAAGGAGCTCAAGAAGAAGGTCGAGACCGATGGTGAGAGTGACCGTACGGTCAAGAGCATCACCACCCTGCTCTACGAGACCTCTCTGTTGGTCTCTGGCTTCACCATCGATGAGCCAGCTGCCTACGCCGAGCGCATCCACAAGCTCGTCTCGCTCGGCCTGAACGTTGACGAGGATGCCGAGACTGCCGACGAGGCCGCCGCACCAGAGTCAACATCCGCAGAGGGCGCCACCGAGAGCGCCATGGAGGAGGTTGACTAAATGCATTAACAGTATCACTTGTAATGTGCTCATGGGTTACGCAAGGAATTTAGCATAGTTGCTGGACAAGAGCTGGCGTTCTTGGGCTGGTGTGAAAAGAGCCATCGGCACGGCTTCACGAAATTCTGTACTTATTAGCAATGCTGAACGAAAGAACTTGTTAAACTTGAACTCGACACTTCCAATTCGTGCTTGGTTGTCCTGGCTTGCGTCTTGTCAGTCGTGAAACCGAACTTGGCGGCGATCAGTAATCCGTGCCTCATCTCGCGACCTCTATGCACGCTCCCTCGACTTGTCAGTGTCAGCTGCCTCGGGAGCTCCTCTGCTTGATTACAAGAACACAGGCGAGCATGCAGGGAACATACAATCCGACGCCATGCAAATACATGTGCTCGTCCAGTCGCAGTAGGTGTCGTATCTTACTCTCTCCATCTCTCCATCTACAGACAGAACTTCAACATGGGCTCGACGCCAGTCGCCATCGTGATAGGGGCCTCGAGGGGCATTGGGAGGCAGGTCGCCATTGACCTCGCGAAGAACGGCTATGCCGGTATGTACCTTCTCCGCCGCATCTCGAAGAATCCCAGACTGACCGCTTGCTCGAGTCGTTGTCGCGGCCAAAACCACCTCCGACGCCTCGAAATGCAACCCGTTCCCTCCCAACCCGAACAGCTTCGACAGCACCATCAACACCGTTGCCCGCGAGATCACCGAGCTCTATGATGGCGATGCCACGGCTCTCCAAGTCGACACGAGAGACTACGACAACATCCTTGACATGGTCGCGCAAACGGTGCAGAAATACGGCAGGGTCGACGTCGTGGTGTACAACAGCGGGGCCATCTGGTGGAGCAGCGTGGAAAAAACACCCATGAAGCGTTTCCAACTCATGCAGCGAATCAATCCCGAAGGCCTGTATGGAACTGTACAGGCCGTTTTGCCTCATTTGTACAAGAACGCGAGTGACGATGGACAAAAGAAAGGGAAGGGTAGGATAGTGGTTGTTAGTCCGCCGATTTATTCCAGGTTCGTCAAGGGGAAAGCGGCGTATGCGATGGGCAAGTTTGGGATGAGTGTACTCACCATGGGAATGGCTGTGGATTTTGAAAGAGAAGGGAGGTCAGACATGGCCATCACGAGTCTGTGGCCGGCTGTCGCTATTGATTCTGCTGCTACGCAGACGCCGAAGAGTTATCCGCCTCAGGAAGGTAATAGCTCGCTCCGCAAGCCGACCATCTTCTCGGATGCGATTCTGGCCATTATCAACGCGCCGACTCAAGACGTCAATGGGCAGACGCTCCTGGATGAGGACTTTCTTCGCGAGCACGAAGGCGTCACAGATTTCAGCAAATATGCTCTCGTCCCTGGAACGACACCGAGACGCATCATGCCTTTGAAGATGCCGGATCTGTCAGTGGCAGAGCAGGACGATGAGGGCGTCAGGAAGGATAGCACAACGTTACGAGTGAACAAGCTTTGACGCAAGCGGTTGGGCGTAAGTGATTGTTGTATTCGACGACTTTGCTTACATCTGGGATCTTCCAGCTCTCCTCCTGCCATTTGATATCCAATGCTGAGAAACCCTACTGCCAAGCTGTTCAATCCATTTATCTTTAGCAGCCCGCAATCGTCACACGACAGCCCTCGCAAATTGGACTAGTGATGACATCGAAGCTATGTGGAGACACTCATCAGCTGATACATCAATTGGAAGAGATGTGTTTGCGCCTGTGAAAGATCCATACCAGTCGGCGTCCTTCAAAGAGTTGCAGTCTTTGATGCACTTTTGGAACAATGGCGTACAGCGGGCTTGATCGCATTGCAGATCCTGGCGAGCATCCAGATTCGACGTTGAAGTAGAGCCAGGGAGGGTGAACGGCAGAGATACCCCCGAGAGGGCTGTTGATTTCGGAGCCGGCATGGCTAGAGCGGACGCTACTAGGGTGAAGAGAGGGAGCGTGAATTGCATCTTTGAACACTATTGCGGGATTGTTGTCAGAGTCGTGTTGTAGTCGAGGCTGCGCAGAGCTTCTGAGATGATCTTCTGGCAGGGTGCTCTGGTCACTTATATGTTCACTCGACCAGGCACAATTGGGTATGCTGCTCACCTAGCAGCACCATCCTCGGGCGTATGGACTCGAATTACTGCTATCGCAATGTTTGCTCCTTGTCTCAATATTTGAGACGGGAGCCCTGTGAAAGTATTGACACAAAGATCGACGGACGCTCAAGGATATATTCAAGGTCGAAACGAAGTGAGCTCCGAGAGAGTATTGGCTGGCCCATTGGAGAAAGCAGGCCTTTTGTACCATCGACATAATCTTAATTTCACTTGCTGTCAAGCTCACTGTCATCGTTCGATACGTTGACCATCTAGACTGGCTGCGAGCGAAAGACCACACGGTAGCACAGTGAACCTGCAGCGTTGCCATGGGATCAACCGTCGTGCTACGGCCTGAAGGGCTTCCCGCCTCTTGACATGTCCCGTGAACTGTTTGCACCCGGTTCACGAGGCTCTGTGTCTCGCTCCACAACAAGGCTTTCTTTTCGGCGCAAGGGCGCGGTTTAGTGTGAAGAAGGAGGTGTAACGTTACTCGGACTCTCAACTAAAACGCCAAGAGGGAGAAAATATGACCGCGGCAAGGGCGATGTTGCTCAGTCACAGCTGCGCCTTGTCGTTACCGAGAGATGGAGACGTCTATGGCTTGCTTGCGATATATCTCCGTGTCCTTTAGCGTCGCGAGGTCAATGGTCTGCACCGAGCAAACCTATCTTGCCCGGCACTTGATTTGCTCGTCCGCAATCACCGCAGGTTGTCGGCCTACACACGCTTGTATACTCCGAGCATGGTCATATGGCTTCGTCTAAGCCGCCGAGGGTGCTCATATCGTACTTCGAGCTGACGACGTCTATAGCACCAAACCAAGCTTTCTCTCCGGTTGCTCCGCGCTGTGCTCTTCGCTCAGGTCACCTCAACAAGCTGGAAGGAAGCAAACAGTTGAAGCAGGTGTTTATCACTAAGAGGCTTCGCATTGGGCACCGTGCTAACCTAACTGTTCAAGGAGAGTGGTTCGTGCTTAAACAAGGTATAGATTGCACCCTTCTTGATCCAATGTATGCCCAAATGTCCTATATGTTTCTACATACGCCGGTCAGACGAACGTATCTATCCTCTATTCTGAGCATAAAGGCCCTCATGTCATCGTGCCAATTCCGAGAACGCCGCGCTCGTACAAAGAACGTAGTGTTGTTTTAGAAAGAGAACGTCATCAACGCTGGGTTCAGGACAATCGGCAAAAGCAAGTGGCTCACGGTCACCGTGGACATCGGCAGGATGGCGATGAAGCTGTCAATGTGCCAGTCGTACGGAATGAATGGTGCGACGGCGAGGATGATCAGCATGACGATGCCGAAGACCGCGAAGCCGATGCTGAATTTGAAACGGCGGAGAATCTTGGGAACTTCAATGAAAAAGTTGGACTGTTCGGCTTCTTTGGACGTGGCACCCTGTAGATGAGCATTCAGTAACCGTCTTCGTGATGGGAAGTGTATTCTGTACTCACCCAAGTCATATTGATCTCGAACATGTGTGAAAGTAACGCTTGGCTGACATGGAGGGAGAGACCTCCCAGAAAGATGGCCAGCATGAGCGTCCACTTGAGATTCTCCAGCAGTGAGCCGAACCGGCTTCCTCCACACCTTGCACACACCGTACCGTTTGTGCACCTTGTGCCGATATGGCCATATCTTTGGCAGTTGAAGCACTGTGTTATTGTCCATTGGTGGTCCCATTCTTCAGTGTCGTGGAGCACTCCGGAGATGATAATGCCCTTCTCTACCGCAGCTCTGGCAGCTTCCACCGTCTTCAGTTCGACTACTAGAGTGCTCTGTTTCTTTGTTCCGTTGCTATAGCTTTCTGGCCCTTCCACCAGGCATTCTGTACTTGGATTCCGGGTATTAGCCGCTTGTTGTCTTCCTCAATTGACTGGATCCGCTGTGTAGTAGGGTCGTTTCCTGCAACTGTAACAAAGTGGACTTGACTGGGAAGGTTTTCTGTGCTATTCTTGCCTCCTTCAAGGCCTTGCCTAGGCCTTGGGTGTCTGCCGCCATTCGGTTCCTTGCTGCAGGGTCCGTAGTCGTGAGAACTAGTCCATCGGGGACCTTCTTGACTGCGACTACATGTGCCCAGTTCCCTCCTTCTGCAGTAAAACGCGAAACAATCCGGGTAGCTTCAGCATCCCTAAGCTCAGCCCTAGTCGCTTCGTTGTCTACGTGAATCTTGAGGAGCACGCAGCTCTTTGTGCTTTGATGCTAGACAGCTGGGCTGGCTGTTGGGCTGCGACTGTAGCCCAGGTTGTCTTTGGTCCTGGACTCTGCTCTATCTTCTTCTAAATCTGTGTAATACTCCGTTGGATAGATTCCAGAGTGGCTTCCTGGTTGGTGCGCTTCGTGGTCCGCGCTGCAGTTGAGTGAATCATATCCAGAATCATCTGGATTGCCTCTCTGGTTGGAGGGAGGAGTGTTGACTCTAATGCATCAGTTCAGCTGCCTCATTCTGAATCTCTTTCAGGGCCTCCCAAGGTGAGAGGGGACCCTGCTGGTTCTTGTTTACTGCTGCGTTCTTCTCTCTATACCCCTTCTCTTGGGAGGTTGGGTAGGAAGCTAGATTGATACTCCCTGTATCTCTGCCTGTAGTAGTTTCTTCAGTAACCTCTTGAAATGGCTCTAGTCCGTTGTCTGTGCCTGAGGCAGCACAGCCTTGTGCACTGGCCATGCTTGGCAGAGAATCTCTTCTTCTGATGCTGAGAATCAGTATTTTCGAGCGCTGACTGCGCACCCGCCAACAGCGGCGTGTAGCCGTGCTTTGGATGCGTGTATTGCCTTGATAGGTTCCGTATGTTCTGAGGTTTTGGTAATGCCGCCTCCCCAAATTCGTTTTTTGAGGTGCAAAGTAGAGAGAGTAACGTACTACTAGTATTAAAGTACTACTTTAAATAGAAGCGTATTATGAATATTACTATTCTTAATAAGTAGAAGCGCTTTAAGGAGCCGGACGAGGGCATAATTATATAAGAGCTAGACTCTAACGTACTACCTAGTAGTTAACCGAAGGCTACTCGTAAGTCGAGGTCGAATAAGTAGCTAAAAGTAGATAGTACGGAAGATCGAGACTACTTTAACGCTATTAAAGACAATTACCGCTACTAGGAGCTAGGCTATAATAACGCAAAGTACTCCGGCTATATTAGTTATATCCCCTTTAGCGACGATTATCTTATTCTTCGAGGCTAGTATATAAACGATTGGATTCTTCTCGTTAAAGCCTATCTAGCTAAGTACAACTTCGAGACAATACTGCACGATATCTTTATAGTTATATATTAGAATTACTACGATACTATTAAGTCCGTAAATCCGAATCTTTAGTAGAATAAGAAGAAGTTCGCTAAGCCTATAGCGCCTATACCTATACCGTAGCCTACCGCGGATACTTCTATATTGTCTTTATTCGCTCTTACGTAGATAATAACTAACGGTGTAAGTAATACTCTAAAAGAAGCCCTATAACCTTTAATAGCTTATAATTAGTACTTTCCTTACTAGTAGCGCCTATAGACTCCTCCTTATCTACGCTAACGCTCTATCGAGGTAGAGCCTTAATCTTCGCTACCTCCGTTTACTTAAGATATAATCCTTCGAGACTATTCGTAGCTACTAATATTCTTTAAGTATCTACGAGCCCGCAATCTAATACTACTATTACTTTAACGTAAGCTACGAGAGACTAAATAGCGCTTAATCTAGTAGGTTTAGTCGCTTATAATAATTAAAGATAAAGATAAAGAGATAGTAGAGGAATATAAGAAGCTCGTTCTAGAGAGTAGTATACGAAGAATAATTAAGGACGAGCTAAAGGGCTTTCTATTAGTAGCGGAGAATTATATACTAGGTAAGTTAAGTAATAACGAAGCGTAGAAAGTGTCTAATTTAGCGTTACTAGCGCGTTTTAGATAGTTAGTTTACTTAGTAGATTCGGAGTTAGAGTTGAGATTATAGGCTTAGTCGCTTTATATCTACTAGCTAGCTACTATTTAATAACTAAGCTATTAAATAATATACGTTCTTTAGGAATCTTCGTACCTATGCTTCTTATAGGCCTCCTATAGTTACTTTAATATATATAGCGTTGTAGCGTTGTAATTTAAAGCCTAAAAGTATTATTAGTAATCTAGCTTGTAACTCTAGCCCCTAAGATAAAGCCGTAAAGTTAGTTTCCTTAAATTTTAGAGTATACCGAAGATTTCTTAATACCTATACTACTAATTAACTACGTTATTTTTTTACATAATAGCCTAAATACTCCTCTTAATAATAGAAAATGTATCTAGATAATTAATATATATATTAATATATTGTGTAGATTAAAGCTGAAATCCGGGTATACCCGCTATTAGCTTAGTAGGAGCTTTTAAGAAGTTTAAAGAGATTTAGAATACCTTTAAGTATATAAGGAGACGACGGTATACTCTAAGATAACTCTACAATTGTAGAAGGACTCTAGAGGCCTTTCTCTAGCCTAGATTAGGTAGAGCGGAGGTCTCTAAAGGCCTAAGAGCTTAAACTACATATAGTCGAATCTCTAATACTTCTTATTCTAGCTCTTCTATAAAACCGTACCTCTTAAACAACTTTACATAGTTTGCCTACTATCCCTATTAATTACATACTAGTTCTATAAACTTTACGAACTTGTGCTACTAATTATCCTCCCTATAGATCGGTATAAGATAGTCGTGCCTACGTATCTACGATTTAAGAAGACGAAAGGTTAACTCGATTAGATTGTAGTCCGGTAAGTACGTAGGAAGGAAAAGAAGTAATATACTATACCGGAGGGTATATAGATCGTATAGAACTTTACGATTATAAGTACTACAATTGTCTATAACTAAAACTAATCTTAGGCCTAGGTACGCGTTATACTAAGGCAAAACGCTCTATTGTATCTAGCTTAGGTAGTCCGCCTATATTATAGCTCCTTCTTAGATAAGCGGATTATATAGATAACTATCGATCGTGTATACTAGTAGTAGCGTGAAACGTAGAGGATAATAGAGGTATTGTTCGTCGCGTACTAGCATACCTCGTAGTACCTAGCCTCGAGTTCGGAGTCGTAGTTTATCGCTATAATAAGTCTCGTCTAGATAGACGATCTAATCTATTCTAAGCTATCTAATCCGAGTCTCGAAGATTACTCGCGCGATTAGATCCTATATAGATTAGCTATATTAGATTAATAGTAAGAGGAAGTAGTACCCGCTAAGAAGCATGTTACGGACAAGTCGTGGAGTCATGACAGCCAACCAATCTGAGGCACAGCTGCAACGGGTGATCCCGTTACAGATTGCTCTCAGTGCTCTCTATGCTCCCTCAGCAGAGCAACGGAGCAGACAGAGCAGACAGAGCAATACTAAGGAAGGCGAGTATATAGAGAACATTCCTTATCAGCTAGATAGGAGCTTCGTGCTCAACTCAATACTACTCTTCTGAGTAAAGGTTACACTTCTCAAGACTCTGATCACCGAGAGACATTCCGAGGTTCGACGCTTCTTAGGCCAATCCACGTGATCGAGGAGACGGTCCGTAACAAAGCACTCCTTAAAAGCTTCTTGTTTATGAAATCTTTGCTATGCAATATGCGCTTAATCGTGTCTATAGATACGTAGATTCTAAACTTATCTAGTAGTATATCTTGCAACTCTTCGTACATGAGATTAGACTTCTTTAGAACCGCTTTAACGACAAACTAGACTATAGGCAGGCTTATAACCTTAGGCCGTCCACCTTTGCTTGGTACCACAGAGCTAGTTTCATGAAAGCGCTTAATCCGGACGTAGATTGCAGTCTACGAGCCGCAGTAAGAATATAGTAGGCGATCTACGATAGTAGGGCTAGACTAGCCCTCGCGAAGAAGATATTCAATATATTGATTATCTTGTCGGTTCAATGGAGCCATCGTAGCGTGCAGGTGTGAGTGTGAGCGTGAATGCGGTCGTAATCGATTCGAGTATGCGATAGGAGCGGGCTGCACCTTCGGCGGGTAAACAAACAAACAACGCTCCAACCCTGGCTATACCAGGGCATCCTAGGCTTCATTTCCGGATTAGGGATATGGAGGAAGATTCTGCAGGGCTGCTGCTAAAAGATGAGTGCAGATAGTGCTAGTTTGGTGGTGTTGTGCGTGCAGAAGCTGAAAATCCTTCCCGACCCTTTTGCGGGCTAGAATAAGATTTGAGCAACCTTACAGTCAAGATCCAAGCGGCACCAATGGCATAATAGGTTCCAATGTATGAGATGATGGTGATCTTCGAAGTCATGCGGATGTTGGAGAACAGAAATTTCCGGAACAGAGGAGTGAACGGACCTAGCTCGTGTCAGTTACGATTCATCCGCCAACTCAGTCGAGGATTGCAATGCTCACCTCTCCAAAGCCATGTCCGGATGGGATGGAACAAGAGTTCGTTGCATCCATAAGCATATTTTTCCCAGCGGGCAAGCTCATCGTAAACAGTGAGCGAGACACCCTCTTTGAAGCCACCTTGGTCCCACGCAGCAAGTCGAATGATGTAGCCATTGCATTGCAGCTTCAAGGACATCTCAAAGTCCTCAGAAACGTGCGCCTCCGACCAGAACTTCTCGTAACCGTCGTCGTCGAAGTATCCAATTTCTTGAATAGCAGACCAACGGAGAATGGCGTTATGACCGACAAAGGGCGCGACGTCACCATTGCTGACAGTGTACTTGATAGCCGTGTAGATCAAGTTCGTGAAGAAGGTAATTCCGCTCTCGAAGAAGGAGTCAGTCACGTTCATGACTCCGGAGGCGAACTGCATGATTCCAACATCGGGAGACTGTTCCATTTCGCTGACAGCATCAAGAAGGCAGTCAACAGGGACACGGGTGTCAGAATCGATGATAAGGATGTAGTCGCCAACGCGGATGTTGCCATCGGCCCAGGCACGTCCATGCTCTTCAACAACTTCCTCGAGACAGCGAGCATATTCCATCGCTTCGTCAGTCTGTGTCCACTCGGAATGGCGATCGATCTGTGCGAGCTTGGCCTCGATGTTGTTGGAGAGCATCAAGCCGAAGTTCATATTCGATGCCTTTTTGAACTTGCCCTTCCGGACAAAGCCTTCGGACCCGTGTTTGGGTCTTGCCGTCCAGCCAATGCCGTTATCCGAGTAGAATCCAATTCGCGCTTCACGTTCCTGTTCATCGAGAAGTTGGAGACCGTCGTCGTTGACAAAAATGTTTGCGCTCCCGCCTTGCATTTCGTAGGTGGAAATGCCTGCTTTAATGGACCGGACGGTAGGCAAGATGACGGCTTCCAAGCCTTCCTTGTAGACCGGACACTGGATCGTGACGTGAGGCAGCGGTCTATATGTCAAACGCACCGGAAGCATGGCGGAATAGAACCGGCCGTTCTCCTTCATTTGTCGGATGGGACCCAGGCATTGCGCAAGACAGCCGACAATGACTTGAGCGAAGAACTATTCGACGATCAGCGGAAGAATGACCATGGTTGAGGCTGACTGGATTACCAGAGTGAAGAAGACTTGAATTGGTGTCAAAATTAAAAACGCCAGACGCAGGTATTGCTTGTCGACCATCACTTCGATTGCGAGTTGTCGGAAACCCGCGCCAAGCATGACAGTGATGATGAAGCTGGCAATGTCAGCCTTTTTCGTGAGAGCATAAGGCACAAAACTCACAGTGTAAAGGTGACCAGGATCGTATTCATCAGATGCGTCGGACGCTCTTCGAGTGCGTATTCCCCAGTCTCCTCGTCGATTACCTTAGCCATGACTCTGGAGATCTTTTTCTCGCCCATCTCACTATCCACCTCTTCGTCTTCATCAGAGGTACCAGTTCTCCAGACCAAGTCGATGAGTTCGGCCTCGAGTGCCTTCGCCCTCTGGAGAAGGTTTGTGGAATCTGTTCGTTTACGCGTTAGTCAGGGCTCGATTTCCATTCTATTTCCCCATACGCACCGTCATCCCAGACAACGAGGAGACCTTCTGTAGCAACGAATGCTGCGAATTGTAATTTCCGTGCACGCGGCAAGTCTCCCATCGTGGGAACAACCTGCACACGTAGTCCATTCTTGAGAGGGACATCGACCGCGTTTGGTGACCAGTCCAAGAATGTCTTGATAACCCTGCTGCTGACGGTCATCACGCAAGGAAGGTTGAGTGCCATGCAACCTTCTGCAAAGACCGAATCAATGAGCTCAGGTGGACAAGCCGCATAGTCGGTCTTCGACCGCCTCACAAGAACGCCCTCTGATAGTCCAACGCCGTCGCCCACCCATCGTAGCATACATTGTTGTTGAAAGATGTAGTTAACTAGAACCTCCTGCCGCATGCCATCCATGAAGTGGGACTTGCGAGACAAGGCCAGCGACACTTGAGAAGCGTCATGACTGTACGTACTGTATGGTGCAGACAGGGGAATCGTTGTGGTGGATGACGTGGTGGGTTGGTCTTTCTCGTTGATGGTTGGTTTGCCGTGCTCCTCTTCTCCCTTTTTAGAAGACTTGAAGTAGTTCTTGAAGCCCATCTTGGCACCTAGATTCGATGGTACCCTGAAGGGGCTCGATCCTGTGGGTCGATTGTTCGAATGATTACTTCAGATGCGAGAAAGGCATGCAATATCAAACGAAAAAAAAATAGGATCAGTGAGTGAGAGATGTCCCGAGAGAAGGTGTTGACGAGGATCGAAGCACCTGCACAACTAGTACTTAGGCTTGGGCTTGGTACACTGGTATGTCAAGGTGGTCCGACTGCATGGCAAGTGACTTCAAGCATACGATCTTCTAGACCGTCTCTTCAGCAAGCGGCAAGATCTGACGTGCCGTTCGCGTGGCTGAAGCATTTGATCCATGTGTCATTTCCTGGTAGCTGCCACGCATTCACTGCTGGACAGCAAACGGCCGGCACGAAAGTATGCTGCAATGACCAGGCCAATTTCATCAAGATCGTATCCAAGTCAGAGCTACCTCCGCGGCTGCAGAAGTCTGAGTTCTTGGCATTGTTGATCACACTGTTTACTGCACTTCAACACCATATACATTAACCAATCTATATAGAATCCTTGAATCTATTGCTGTAGGCTGGCTCTGCAGCTATTGACTTCTTATACAGGCCTTGGAGATATTGAATTGAGGCCCGTTTAGCCACACACTTAGCAAATTCTTCATCCTCTGTTTATACATGCTTCATCTCATCTTCAGCTATTTCTTGAATATCTTGTCCAGCACCTGTAACTGACATACGAAATGGCTATAATATCTTCTTTTGGTCCTTGTGAAGATGCTTAATAGGTGCAATATCAAGTGAGTTAACTAAGTAACCAAGAAACTTGATTCCTTTCTCTTTAATTAAAGGAGCTAGAATCCTCCTTGCTTTATAGTGCACACTAACGTTGTCTTCAAGAATATAGACCGTCTTATGAGGATTCAAGGCCTGGACTTCCTCATAATATAGAAAGAGCTCCTTTTCGTAGATCTCAAAGGCGTAGAATACAGCGTCAAGTCCACCCTTTCTTAGGCCCGAGTAACCTTATTATACTTGAAGAACTTGTTAGGATTTGAGCGCTGCTTTCGGCCTTTTCGAATGCCCTTAGGGATTGTCTTATTGTAGGTAATAACGGAGTCATTATATTCCTTAAGAAGCCGGTATTCAGGGGTGTTTTAGTCCAGACAAGCCCTCCTTTACTAATGGACAACTTCGTCCAATTTGGCCTAAGCAAGATCGAGTTTATAGCCTAATTCCTCTGTAAGTTCATCCTCTTTAGGCTGCCAAACAACACACCTGCGTTTGGCTCTAAGTTCGCTTAATGTAGAGTCCCATTGCATTCGAGAAAAGCGTAGATCTTCGTACCTAGCAAACTTGGTTACTCCTTCGGGTACTAAGACGTGTTGCTTGCCTCTAGTACCTCCAAAATTAACAGGTGTCTCGTCACAATAGATAACTTCATGCTCCTGTGGTTTAAGGCTAAGGACTTTATGTATATGCCGCTTTCTATCCTCCAAATCCAGCTTCTTTAGCGATATCCTTTTCACGGCTCTTTTCCTTAGAATCCTTCGCTTATCAACTACATCTTTTGCACTATAATCACGCCCGTAAGTGATATTATGGACCTGCTTTGCATCTAGCTCAACTAGGGCTTTCCTATGCCTAGGTTTGCGTGCCTCTCTAAAGAGCTCGTTGGCCGCATCTAGCTGACTATGCCACTCGAATTTTCCACGGATACTATTGCGAATATGCTGTGAAACATTAGAGCCTGGTTCTACGCGTCGAGGAGCACCGGATCGGCGTGCTCGGTCGCAGTGTTTAAGGAGTTCTAATATATGAGTAGATTAGGCGCGTTTCCTTGCCCTCAAACAGATAGACTGAGCACTGCTAGCAAGTACGCCTTTACGCTTAGCAGAAATTTCAGGAAATGACAAGCCATCAACAAAGCGATCATTGAGGACCAAAACGCGTGTATCATAGTCAATTTGCGCCATGTGGTTGTGGATATATTAAAGGTAGAAGATAGGTAGTGGTTGTAAACATGGGTGTAAACAATGCCAAGAACTCAGACTTCTGCAGCCGCGGAGGTAGACAAATGTGTGAGCGTACGGCTTCCAGGGAGATCATGCATGAGGCGTCGCGGCAAGGAGCCCGTGTTCGGACTGCCTTATCATGGTATACGCCAGTATTGAGACGAGGGATCAAAGCCGCTGCATAAAGACGGGACGATTCCTGGAACGCCAAGCAAGCTCGATGAAGCTCATCCAAACACTCGTTCGGCAGGCGAAATTCCTTGCTCGACCTATACGGCAGGTTTGCATCTTACCGCAGAAAATGTTGCCCAAAGCGTACCCGCCGAGTGATGCCGAGCCGCCCAAAGTGTAAGCATCCGGCCGATCAATTCGACTACGTCTTCGAATGAGACTCTGCTGTGGCCAAGCAGCTGAAACCCAAGCAAGTCCGGCAAACGACTCATAGGGCAACTACCCTGGCGGCATGTTCCTCTGGATTTCTCGTATAGGCAGTATAGGCACCGTTCGGGAAGCTGTTGGCATCGTCCTGGTAGGTTGGTAGTGCCGAATCGAGTTCCATGGAACCGAATCGACCAAAACGCATTAGCTGCGAGAAGGGAAACATAGCGTTCGCGCTTCGCGATTGGTCATCTAGAACAATGAGGGCAGAGTTGAGACTCCTGTATGTCCACAATAGGATCAATTGATAACTCTCATACGAAGCATCAGCTCCTGCTGTATGAGCAGCAAGGAAGTGCTGCTGCGTTATCACATCTGCTCTTGCAAATGGGATTGCGTATCGGACGATTCTCTCGCACGTGTCTTTGAAGCTCGCCTGAGACGGATGATGGTGCTTGGAAGACTTTGCCGTATCGCCGAATGCAGGCCGCTAGGTCCCAGCCACGAATCTCAATCAGGATTTGCCTTGCCGCCGTCAGGGACGCCTTCCGCAAGAGGCAAGCCAGCGAGCACTTGGCTGCCTACCTGCGCGCCATCGCACCGGACGTAAACCTTTGCCATGGCAGTTTCAAATGCTGGCGCAAATAGATGCGTTTGAGTAGTGGTTCGGAGCGGTTGCATATGCAGACAGAGAAAGAGACGGACCCATGGAGAGTCCAATCTAGGCGGTACAGCCGAGACCATAGGTTTTCAGCGTGGCCATGGCCTTGCTGTCGCCAACCGAGACAGAGATGGCAGGTGCCAGGAGCCCGGACTGGAAACATTTACTTCCTCGTAACTCCACACGGCGGTCTGGGAAGCTTCCGGTCGATCGGTCCGAGTGCGGGATCGAGGACGGAAGCATCATAGTGTCATATCGCTGAGAGCCATATACTCCGTACGGCTCCGACGATAGCTAAAACGGGACTGTTTCGCGTGCAAAATGAAGCTGCAGCCATGCGCGAGTTGAATATGCATGGCCAAGTTCTTGGCCTGGCGACCAAGAACACGTCGAGAAAGCCTTGGCCCGAGTCGAGGCGGCATGGTCTGCTGCATACGGTGAGGGACGATAAGTTTGTGGCAGACGAAGTCAAAGAAGCTAGCTCCAGCAGAGTGGAAGAGGCGAAAGGGGGGCATAGAGGAAATAGAGTGCGGCTCGTGCTGCTTGGCCCGGCAATCTCTAAGACCTAGTTCTACCTAGTCTACCTAATCTACGAAGCCTTCTAGGTTCACCGTCCACCGAAGATGCCACCGTCCGGCGTCTATGCTCTACGGAGTACTTCATAGGAGCGCCTCGGAGGTGCGATTGCGCACGACCGGCAGCAGCCGATCCACCACTAGACTACCTACACTACTTCTAGAATCCATCACTAGACTAACTAGACTAGAGTAATTCTATTGGCTCGGCTCATGGCGAGCATCGCATGCATCAGTATCAGTGTTGGCTAATTCTGGTACCACATGAACCCTCGCCGTCGGCAGCCCGCAGTCGCCTGAGAAGTTAGGTTGTGTATGTACCATGCCAATGACAATTCTAGCACAGTGGCTTCGGCAACCGGCTGGACGTGACGTCTTGGTCTCACAGCAGATCACTGAGATCAGCCTTCGCCGCCGCCGCCGCCCGCCCGCCCACGATGAGGCTGCACTCTCATGGCTGTGACTGTGTGACAGTGTGACTGTGAGACGCTGACGTTTGGCGGATGGCGAATGCACGAGCACGAGCACGGTACCATTGCCCCCTTGTCTAGCGTGCCTGGACAATCAAACTGCCGCAACAACGGCTCAGATACCTAGGGCGGGCCACGCGAGACGCAGATGGCACCTCAGATTGACTCCAGAATACCGGTAATACGACGAACAGACGAGGACACAATGATGAAAGCATACAAATACACTAACTGTATGTAGCTATAAGACACGCGCATAAGGGTTCTGGCTATCCGAGCTTCTGCTTGCATGTGCATGTGCCTTACCAGTTTTGGCTCGTCGGCCTAATCAGGCAATCGTGCTTCTTAGTGCCGTCACTGGCTCCGGTCTGAACTCAAGTTGACGGCGGCTGCAATTTGAATTCGTCTGGCCGATGTACGACTCGGATAGCAGCAGCTTTAGCCTGCTAGCTCTGCCCTCAACCGACACCATCGACCCAGTTCTGGGTATCTGGGCGATCTTACCCTGCCTTGTTGATGGCTCGCCAGTCCAGACTCAGACGCAGCCATGCACTTCGTTGATACCAACGGGTGCCTGGCCTGAACATGCCGAGCTGTATTTGCGACAGACGTTGGCTGTCCTCATGGCCATTGAACTCAATCTAGGCACAGTCTGGAGCCTTCTTGTCACCATTCGCTTTTGCACAGCGTTAGGAACGGCCCATCGTCCCAGCGCCTCTTCCTTGCAACTGAGCACAGTTCCTTTAATACCCACCAGCTTCGGTTTTCTTGTCGCTCCCCCATCGACTTTTCAGTGCACTTGCTGTTTACTTGCTCCTCGCTGCTGTACGCACGGCATCTACCTGTCCATCCACCTGCCCTACCAACAACCGTGGACATCTTTCAGCGACCGAGTACTCGACTACCTTGTTGCCTCTCGCTGAGGCGACATACTCCTCGCGATGGAGTACCACAATGGCACGGCCACCACAACGGCCACCAACACTCCCAGACCTGGCACTCCTGATAGCGATCCCATCGAGCCAGCTCAGCCACGCAATCCCTTCGCCTCCCCATATGGTTCAATGCCCGCGTCTGCTATGGGATCAACGACTGGTGTCCAAGCAGTACCTCCTCCGCGCTACTTTCATTCTCGCAGAATCAACAAGGCCGAGGTCGAGAAGCCATGGCTAGAGAAGAAGGACCCCAAGGAGAAATGGGTCACCATCATCCCCATCATCGGCATCGTTCTCGGTATTGCCCTCACAGGATTCTTGATCTACGATGGGCTCCAGACAGTTCAGAACCACGTGTACTGTCCAGTGCTAGACGAGGACTTCTCTGGCGGTATCAATCCAAACGTGTGGACGAAGGAGGTCGAAGTCGGAGGCTTTGGGTAAGGATCACCAGAGAGCTGCAAGCCACACCTCACGCTAACACCTTGCGCAGAAATGGACAATTCGAGATGACCACCAACACCGACGAAAATGCTTTTATCCAAGATGGCATGCTTGTCATCAAGCCCACGCTCCAAGACGAGAAACTGGTTGAATCGAACAATGTCATTAACCTTCTCAAGGATGGCTCCTGCTCTTCCGACACCTGGGCGAACTGCGTCGCAGTCACCAACACTACAAACGGCACCATTATCAATCCTGCCAAATCTGCGCGTATCAGCACCAAGAAGGGCGCAAAGATAAAGTATGGTCGTGTTGAGGTTGTTGCCCAGGTTCCAGAGGGAGATTGGCTATGGCCAGCCATTTGGATGTTGCCAGCGAACGACACCTACGGCATCTGGCCACGCTCCGGTGAGATCGACATCATGGAATCTCGCGGAAACAACTACACCTACCCTCAAGGTGGTAACAACATTGTATCCTCCACTCTGCACTGGGGTCCGGACGTTGCAAACGACGCCTGGTGGCGCAACAACGTGAAGCGCAAGGCCCTCCACACCACCTACAGCGCGGGCTTCCACACCTTTGGCCTGGAGTGGAGCGAGAAGTACATTTTCACCTACATTGACACTCGTCTCCTTCAGGTGATGTACACCAACTTTAACAAGCCTTTCTGGAAGAAGGGTAACTTTCCCGTCGCCGACTCCAACGGCAGCGCGCTCGTCGACCCGTGGAGCCAGACTGGCCACGACAGCACGCCTTTCGATCAAGACTTCTATCTCATCCTGAACGTCGCTGTGGGCGGTACGAACGGCTGGTTCGATGACGGCGTCAAGGACAAGCCTTGGGTTGACGGCTCCAACACCGCCAAGAAAGACTTCTGGAATGCTCGTAACCAGTGGTATCCGACTTGGCAGGAGAAGGGTCAGATGACAGTCAAGAGCGTCAAGATGTGGCAGCAACAAGGCTACAACGGCTGCTAAGCTGATCGTCTATGTTGTCTGTGAGTGGGTTGCATGGCGTTTAGGCGTACATCGATGGGCGCGGACAAGCGCAAAGAGATACCTTTTGTAACGGATACGAGATCATGAGCGCGCACGGGATAGAGAGGGCGCGTCTTGCATAGTATAGACTGGACTTGGGTAATTCATCCTCCTTCATGAATGAGGTATACAATCGTTCATCCATCGATGTCATACTCTTCACTACTTGCTCTTCGAGCAGACGCTACGTTCGCACGCCTTCGGACGAGGGCAAGCCAGTGTGCCTGACAATACCAGGACAACAGCTATTCCAAGAGACGTCCGATTCGTCTACACGCTGCGATCTTTATTTAGCGCCGGCTGAAACGCCAGCGTAGACCGTTTCGAAGAGATATATCGAGGTCATGCAGCACGCAAAGCGGACATACGCGAGAGCCGTATCGAAGCGGGCGAGATCGCCTATGCAATTTCGTCGAGAACATCCAAGACGCAAATCACAATCGCACCTTCCCTCCAACAATAGATTGCCACTCGATCTTGCGAAAAGGTAGATATGTGTCCGCGCCAGGCTTGAGCCAGAGGATCGCATCATCCCTGCCAGCTTCTCCCGTGGCGATCTTCTCTGGGTCAATACCCTCTTTTCTAAGTGGCACTTTGTTTTGCTTGTTATTGTGCATGGGCGTAGGTGCCTCTATCAGTCGAAGGAATACCGGCACGGCGTATCGAGGCAGGCCTTTCCTGACATGAGCCAGAAAGCCAGCATAGTCGAATGATGGTCGCGCTTCAGGTCGGATGTAGATCGCTGCGCAGCCTGCTCGGCCGTCGTGACCAGGTACCTCGGCGCCGTACACATTGGCTTCTACGATACCCTCGAATCGACCGAGGACTTCGGCTACTTCCGCTGTACTGACGTTCTCTGATTTCCACCGGAAAGTATCTCCAAGACGGTCCATGAAGTACCACCTGCCGTCGTTGTCTCGCCTCAGAGCATCACCAGTACGATAATAAAGGTCGCCCTTCTTGAACACGTTACGCTCAAAGCGCTTCCCTGTGGCTTCTGGATTTTTCCAATATCCGCAAAAGTCCTTCTCGGATCTGCATGCGACGATGATCTCCCCGCCTTCTTCGTAAGTCTTACGCCGGGCAAATCCGGTCGTAGGATCTCGCCAGATCCGGTCACCTTGCTCGTAGTCGATCTCGACAGGAACGAGATGATTCCGCAAAAGCCACCGCGCGATGAGTCCGTGATGGCCGACGTGAGCAGCGTGGAATGGACCCCGACAGACGTTGAGTAACGAGAGCATGCCTTCTGTCGAGTTGAAGAACTCATTGACCACAGGTATGTCGAAGCGCTCCTGGAATTGTAACCACACATCAGGCCGCATCCCATTGCCATACATGGCCTTGACCTTGTGGCCTCTGTCCAGCGGAGAAGGTGGAGCCGCAAGAAGGTAGCGTGCGGTCTCTCCAACATACACAAACGCATTCGCCTGAGAGTCGTGTATGTCCTTCCAGAAGTTGCGCACGCTGAACTTGCGGCCGATGGCCAGAGTAAGCCCCGATACTAGAAAAGCGTTAGGACACACCTATCAATCTGAGAGACATTGGCAAGACACCAAGTAGGACGATGACCGTCCTCCGTAGGTCTACCCTAAGTACTTACTCATACAGCCGATGGCGGTTGTACAGCCCGTTCCATGGTACAATGGCATGCAGTCATACCACACATCGCCAGACCGCAGCCCCGTCGTCCTGAGGCGGGGGGACCCAAAGACATATGCTCGTTGCGTCTGGAAGGGGCAAGCCTTGGCAGCGCTGTAGGACATAACGTCAGTATAGTTCAGACGTCTCATAGCTTCCGGCTTCTGATTCCTTACCCGGTAGTTCCACTCGTGTAGAAGAGAAATATCGGAGACTCGCCCTTCACGCCGTTCCTGTACTCGTTGCCGAGTCGCGAAGCATCGTACTGTTGAATCCTAGCCTTGGTCGCTTTATCCAGCACGATTATCTTCATTCCGAGCTCCTCAATCTTACTTCTCACATCTTCAACGCGCCGTCGGCAGTCCTCGGACTCGTCCACGACAAGAACATTGCTGTCCGAGACCTTCAATGAATGTACCAATGCGTCTCCTCCGAGGTTGTAGTTTATCATCGCAGGTGCACAGCCAACCGCCCAGCTTCCCAACATGTTGAACATGTACTCTGGGGAGTTGACGAGGTACGTCCCCACGAGCTCTCCCGGTTTGACGCCATTGTCAAGCAAGAATCGTCCGAATTGATTGCAATGCTCAAATGTCTGCGTCCAAGTGTATCTCGTGACGGGATCGGAGGGCTGCGAGCGGTACCAGAGACAAGGCGCGTCTTTGCGTAGCAGTGTCTGTTCCTCGAAGCAGTACCAGAGCGAGCGTCTGTTTTCCTTGGCTGTGCAACACACCCAATGTCAGCTTGGACGAGGTTATCTTGGTGGTGGCTTGCTCGTCGATCGGAGTACCTCTCTGTTGCACCAGCTTCCCTATCCTCTTCTGTTCCCTGATGTCGGCGATGTCTTTCGAGATGTGATACTTGGCGTCGATGTATGCGGCGGCCGCGCTGGCGCCGGCAATGGCAGCTCCAGTTGCTTTGATTCTCCCGTCAGCCTGGTTCATTTCTTCTGCAGCATTGCGCACCTTACCCAGAGCCATTCGAATTGATATCTATGCGTCGTTCTAGACAGTGGTAGTAGTGCCGCGACGGGGGGAATAGAAGCAGATGGGGAGACCGGGCCGAGACAGACCTGTCACCCAAGCAGCCAGAATGAGAATGAGAATGAGAATGAGAGTGAGATGGGTGAGATGAGATGAGATGAAGTGAGATGGGTGAGGTGTATGAGGGCACGCTGACTGCAGCGGTGTTTCCTACCTGCTTCTGCTTCAGCGAAACGCTCTTCTGGTGACCCCTGATTGTCACAAGTGGGCTGTTATCTGTCGCGAGGTCTGGCTTGAACTGCCGATATCAACCAGGCCAGGAGACGTGAGACGTGTTGTGCGTGTTGTGCCTGTTCGTCGGCGGCATCGGCAACTGGCGAACCTAATATATCCTCGGATGTCACGTAGAACTATCACATCATCGTCAACAACGACCCTCGCCATCGCACTCGCACTCGCACTCGCATCGACACACAGCGGAGAAACGACACTTCGACACTGTGCACACGCGCTTCCAGACCAGACCAGACCAGATCAGACCAGCCGCGGATGGAATGGAACTTCTTGGCGACTCTCGCCAGCGATCCGTGATGCCGTTGCCGTCGCCGTTGCCGTTGCCCTCCATGCCTCGGTCCTGCACACCGACAACAGTGCGACTCTCGAGCACTCGACGCAGAGCAAGATTTTTCCTCAGAAGAGACTGAAATCGAGTTACGCTCTTCACCGTTGGTCTCTTGCAACAGCCGCCCAGCTGATCTCAAGCTGTGGAAAGAAAGTGTTGTAGCAGTGACCTAATCCGATCAGCTGTTGCGCCTTTCCTACAAAGGGCCGTGTGGTTTGTAGCTTTGACTAACTACTCATGCTTATGATAGGTTCAATCATGCAGTCACTGCCGTAAGCCATCGCCATCATAGTTCCAGCCTCGGGCGAGCTTCAGCTATTGCAGATCCTCTACTCGTTTCATTTTCTACTCTGATTAATATGCTTTGCTTCCGGTTCGCGCAACGCCGTCTTTGGGGCCCAATGAATTGGGGCGAGAACGTACCATAGGGTCAAGATTACGGAATACAACAGTCGCAAAACTTCCTGGCGCAACATGCTGTGTCCGGCACACTTTGTCCCAACGACATCGGAAGAGCTTCGAAAATGAGCAGATCGACGACCTCCAGACCCGCGCTTGTCCTCGTTCATGGGGTAAGAACTCCAAGGTCGGAAGATATCGATGTCTGACACACGCTGACCTTCCGTTCTTCGTCCTGTAGGCCTGGCATACTCCTCAGCATTGGAACAACATAGTTTCTAAATTCGACACGGATGGATACCAAGTTGATGCCCCGCAGCTGCCTTCTTCAACAAACACCTCCCTTGACGAAGCGTTTTCGAAGGACGTGGAGATGGTGAAGAAGTCCATCTGCAAGTTCACTGACTCCGGCAAGGATGTTGTGCTCGTCATGCATTCCTACGGTGGCCAAGTCGGCAGCGACGCAGTCGCCGATCTGATGGAATCAAAGTCGATTGCACAACCAGGCCGAGGTGCTGTCCTCAACTTATTCTATGTTTCTGCCGTAATTATTGAGAAAGGGATGCAACTGGTTGGGGATGACAACGTCCCCCACGTACTTCACGTGGAGGAGGGTCTATTGCACAATCTGTAAGTTGGAGTTGTGAACCCGCTGGGATCCTCTTTGATAAGTAAGGATTCTAAAAGCTTGACAGGGAACCGTATGGTCGATTCTATAACATGACGCCCGTAGCCGTGGCGTACAAGGCCATAAAGTCTCTTAACGGTCAAGCGGCCAACTCATTGTCGGTTCATTTCCAATCAACTCCGGAATAAAGATTAAGTACTGACGACAGTCTCTAGTATGACACCCACCAAGTATCGGGGCTGGGCAGATTATGCGATTCCTGTCACGTACATGGCTTGCAAACAGGACAAAGCGCTGCTGTATGACCCTGACCTCCTCAAATTCATCCGCCGCATCAAGGATGCCGGCGTGAAAGAGTTGAAGTTGTATGAGCCCGACTGTGATCACTCGCCTTGGCTGTCAGTTGAGGACGAGTTCGTGGCAGCGCTCACAGAGGTCCTGCAAAAAGCTGGAGAAAACAAGAGCGTGCTATGGGGCAGTTGTGCAGGGTCTGTTGTCTTGAACGACTCGATCACGCAGCGCTTGTAGCTCAATCACCTCTAATAGTTTATACCCCCAAACCCCAGGTTCTTGGTAGTATGTTCGTCAAGAGTTTGATTGTGGCAAATTTGAGGCCTCAGGCAAGAGGCTCGGACGGGTCGTTCCGCCAATGTTTTGTCAGTGCACCTGCACCTGAGCCAGATCAACATCCCGACGCGACTTCCACACCTCAATATACATTTGCAAACATCACTTGTGAGGAGCTCGTCCTGCTAGTTGCATTGTTTTTGTGCTGGGAAGCCTTCTCAGCTCTTCTGCATTCTACTTCAAAAGTCTCGAAGACCTTAATCCCTGTCAGCTGCCACGGAAACTACAGAAGCGGGACGCGTGCTTGCAGCCATGTCTCTGGGAGCGGGTGCAGCTCCAAACGGAGGGCCTCTTCAACCTTCAAACAAGTCGACCGGCCGTCGCATACTGGGTGATGTGTCTACCAATGTCAGAACTGGCCATCCTGTTGTCGATAGCCAGCCGCTATCTAGCAGCCCACTCAAAAGAGCTTTCAATATGAACGACACCTCGGGCTTCACGTACCTCAAAAGGAGACGACGTTCGATGGACACGTCGCTTAGTCAAACGACCAGTCCAACATCGGAGAATCCGCATGAACCGCATTTTGTGAGCGAGAGTGCATTGAAGATGCCACACAGTCCCGATCACGAGGTATGGTCAACACTTTGAAGGAGGATCCAGGCTCTTGCTCATTCATCCCGTAGCCTGCTGCCCCAACTTTGCATCAGATGCTACCGATCGAGCCGAACACACCCACCGGGTCGACAGACGCTGATGAAGATAATGAGTCTGCAGCCGACAGGCGGTCCTTCTCATCGCTTATAAATTATGACCCCTCTTCTCAGACTGTGCCCAGCTCACAAAATCATTTCGGCCGAGTGTTTGATGGACCATCTCGTGCGGAACTACTCAAGCTAAGACTTCGGGTCGCTATGTACAAGGTGAAGACGTAAGTTCGCCCTTCCAAGCAGTGTCTTCGAGAAGCTTGCCTAATTTCCGGAAGAAACCAAGTGGATGTGCCGTTCGACGATCTGCAGGTTGAGAACGAGCAGCCGCTTTCGCAGCCGCCGCCGCCGGAGCTATGCGGTCCCACAGAAGTAGAGGCTGCAGTTGCGGCTCTTCGTGAAGAGGCTTGGCAGAAGCAGACTCGGGTTCCGCTACCACACGCGTATCCAGCGCTTCTCCCTGCGCCGATGCTTCAGCCAACAGCATACAGCAGCCGGATGGTACATCATCGACCCATGCCGAGCTCGCCGCCAGCACCTGTACTTCTGGATCCTCAGACATTAGATCTTTCAGCGCCACGAAATGCTGCAGTAGCCGGCGCCCCAGATGAGAAGGAATTGACGAGTAGTACCGTCAAGGGCCGTGTCGCGCAACCTCTGCTTGGACTGAGGCACGCAGTCTAGCGGGGGCTTAGCGGAGACGGCAAAGGGCATGAGCACGCATGATTGGCTACTGGCTTTCGAGGCATTCAAAGGCAAAGGCGATCTTATAAGACGACTCCAAGGTGCTTATGTTGCGAGCAAAAGGCTCATGGCGGTTTGGAGACGCACTGGAAGTGGTTGATTCACCAAGACCTCGATTGTGGTCACTTCTGCGGGTCTTTGTGCACAAGCAGCATCTTCAGCTACTTTGACCGCTGTTCCCGCCATGAGCTATCGTCGCCTACAATTCCCGCAGCGCTGTTCGCTCGCGGATCCGAAACTGCAGTAGAGAGGCAGGGCCGAAAAGTCGGTATCAGAGCTACGCACATCGTGATAGCGAAAAGATGGCCATTTGACTTCACTTCTGCGTACTTTCCACCACACCTATCTTCACCATGACCCACGACAACATTATCAAAGTTGCCAACGACTTACTCCAACCCAAATCTCTCAAGATCGAGAGTTGTAAGAATCTCCAAAGTCTCTGGGCGGGATATGGCCAGATCTGCGAGCTCAAGGGCTGGCACAGCACGAACACATCCCACCCGAACTCCCTTGTCTTCAAATTTGTGAACCCTCCTGTGGGTTCAAAGGTCGATGAAGGTCACTTGCGCAAGATCATTTCTTATCAAGTGGAGCAGTACTTCTACTCTCGCCTGGCGCCACTGTTGCCTCGAGAAGTGGCAGTCGCGACTTGCCTCGCCAGTATCAATGAGCAGTCTGCCAACGGGAGCACGATAGCCATGGTCCTCACTGATCTGCGAAAAGAGTACCCTGTTGCTGGAGAGAAGCTTGGCATGTTGAGCGAGTCGCAGGTTTATGCTGCGTTGGATTGGTTGGCTACTTTCCATGGATTTTGGCGGAGGGAGAGAGCAAAGCTGAAAGATACGGATTTGAGGAGGCCTCCGCTGGAAGAAGGGTTGACTTCGGGCAGGGATGGTGTCTGGTTAAATGGTGGATACACGTGAGTGCCTGGATCGGTTGCCAATTTCTATCAGAAGCCTCTCGCTGACAACAGTATATGTAGATACCTCGCAACCCGACGGAAAGAATACGATTCCCTTGCAGGCGACGTCAACTCAGAATGGTCATCAGCATTGTGCAGACCGTACTCGTCGACAGGAAAAAGTATTGCCGAACTCGTTGCTCACATCCTGTCGCCTTCACCAGACAGACACTCTCTGTCTAAGATTTCGAAATACGAGACTCTCATTCACGGAGACGTCAAATCTGAGAATCTTTTCACGACGCAATCCGGCTCGGCTGTGGCTTTCTTCGACTTTCAGTACGTCGGCCTAGGCTTAGGCGTGAGCGACCTGGCGAAGCTGATGACCTGCTCTGTACCACTGGAAATACTTACGATGCATGACGTTGGTGTACATGAGGATGAGGCGATTGACATGGATGAGCGCGAGCGAAGGTTATTGCACCATTACCAAAAGCTGTTTGAGGAGGTCTCCGGGGAAGAGTATCCTTGGGAGGATCTAATGATGCATTGGCACCTTGCTCTTGTTGACTGGTTGCGATTCCAGGCGAGCTGGGGATTTTGGGGCAATACTGAGTGGCTCGAAGGCCGAGTACGACATGTTCTGCGAAATGACGAGTGGCTGAGATGGATGCTAGAGATGACCGGAGAACAAGCCCGCTAGTGAGCTCAGCAGAGTACATTAAATCTTCTGACCGTGTTGAGGGTTGGCTCTACGGAGTCATCATTTCCGATCGAGAGAATTACCACCACTTCTCGCACAACACTCTTTCCTCTGCCATACCCGACTGTCGTCTCAAGAACTCGACCGTCTCGTCGGTCATCTTTGGCGGGCCGCATACGTAAGCCACTGTGTTCTTGCGGTCATGCTCCGCTCCAAACACATTCTGCTTATAGCCATCGATAGCCTTGAGCAGGTCGTCTTCGTTGACTCGTCGGCCATACGTCCTATTAGGCAACCAGCCATGTTCGATATAGCCTTCGTCGCCGAGCCCTGTCAGGAAACACGCAAGCGTTACTCTGGAATCTGCTGCTGCGGCTACGAGATCCAGCAGTCGGCCTAGAAAGAGGATGCGTTGCGGATCGAGGTCTGTGTTTGACTTGGTAGAGTAGACGAAATGTATCTCGGGAGGTCGGAAGTGGGTTGGCACTCGGACTAGGTAGGAGAAGATGGAGATTAAAGGGCTTTGGTGACATGATCAGTGAGAGCGACTGACGGGAATAGTATTTGTGGACTCACTTGATTCCTACTCCACCCGCAACAAGGACTAATCTTTCGATCCGAGCCGGATCGAGATGGGGAGGAGGCCAAGTAAAACTTCCACCGACTCTCACAGTGAGTTGCGTCCCCAGGATGTCTTCTGTGGGTCGCCATAACCATTTTGCTGGTGGATTGAGACTCTTTTGAATCGCCAGCTCGAGATAAGGAAGCGAGGAGCCTGAGGGTCTTGCATCGCTGGGGATCGAAGTTATTGTGAAGCCACCAGCCTTGTCAAGGCCTGGGATGAATGTATCAAGCCATTGGCCGGGCAGGAACTACTGTTGGTCAATCAGCGATTCGGGTTAGACATGAGTTGGGAGAAAGTGATTGCGCTACCTTTATGATGCGATTCGAATCGAGTGCGCTGAGTCTCAGTAGCCGTATCGAGTCATTGACGTCTTTGATATGTGACAGTATGACCGGCTCTACTCTATTCTCCCGTGGTTCTGACGCGGTGCGTTCTTCGTGTGCAAGAGATGAGCGAACGGTGGCCATTCGTCTGGAGAGTTTTAATGCGTTGTTTACATGTATCTGTCTTGAGATTATGGCACACGATTTCGTAATTTTGAAGCGCGCGAGCATAATCTAGTGAGTAAGTGAGTAAATGAGATAAGTGAGTGAGTGCAGTGCTTGCTATGTACTGTACATATATCTGTAAGGTACCTTATCTTCTCGTGTCGTTCGATGTTGGACGTCACTGAGGGAGCTCGGAAGCATACTGCTTACGGCTTAGCTTTCACGGTCCGACCCGTCAATCCCGCTCTCGCTTGCGGTCGCGGAACGACCTCAACCTCAAAGCTCTCCTTGAGCAGTCTGAAAGGCATTGGACCCAGCACCACTCACACCGCACACCATGAACTCCCTTCGTGTCGCCCGGAGCGCTCTCAGAGCCCGTCCGTCCGCCTTCAGAGCCGCGCCACTTCTCCGACGGGGCTACGCCGATGTCGCGCCCGACAAGATTCAGTTGACCTTGGCTCTGCCTCACCAGGTACGTCAACATCCGTGCGAAGGAGAAGGAAGGAGGACAAAGGAGAGAAGGGGCCAGCAGACCATGGCTGGCGGCGAGATCAGTCACTGTCGTACACGAGGGCATTCAAGCTGACTGGAGTGCGCGCAGGCCATCTACAAGTCACAGGATGTGTACGTTTTACCCTCTGCCAAGCGAGGACCGACCGCCGGTATAATGCGCGAACCGAACGGGAGCAGGATACTAACCATACTGCAGCGTCCAAGTCAACATCCCCGCTGAATCCGGAGAGATGGGTGTGCTCGCCAGCCATGTTCCATCCATCGAGCAGCTAAAGCCTGGTCTTGTGGAAGTCATTGAGGAGTCTGGAGGAAGCAAGCAGTTCTTCCGTACGTGCAACCCCACCCTTGGTGCATAAATTAAAAGAGAGGGACGCGGCGGTCAGATGTTGGGTTGCGCAGCGCAAACGGGCTGCATGAAATAGGTAAAGACGCTAACATGTAATGGTGCAGTTTCCGGCGGCTTTGCGACTGTCCAGCCAGGCTCAGTCCTCAGCATCAACGCTGTCGAGGGATACCCACTTGAGGACTTCAGCGCGGACGTACGTACCACATTGGGTGTCCCAAGAACACAGCTTGTGCTAATCGAGATGCCAGGCGGTCAGGAACCAAATCGCGGAGGCACAAAAGATCGCCGGCGGTGGCGGTAGTGAGCAGGATGTTGCTGAGGCAAAGATTGAGCTCGAGGTACGCATGAGGTCACGTTGCTCGAAAAACAGCCTGCTAATTCATTCGACAGGTTCTAGAAAGCCTGCAGGCCAACCTCAAGTAGAGTCCGAATCAATGTATATACCGTACACCACTGAGTCTCCGCGAGCCTCGCCTGTTAAAATGGAGTCGCGCAGAAGCGAGCGAATCGAGAGATAGGTGGCACTTGCCAGATCTTATACAGTGCCTTGCCCGGATGACGTGTGCGCGCTTTCCTCGACTCACCTATGGTCCAAGTCCACCCATCAACAGCTTCATCGCCATTCGATCCTAATCGCCATCATCAAATATCATCATCTTTCGCTTGCGTTGCCCATCACCATTTCTCTACACAATTACTGACAACTCACCGAAAGCTCAATATCCAATGCCGAATCTGGCCCTAAGCCTCTAGATGCCCTCCTGGCTTTCTGCCCGAATAGCAGAGCTGAGCAGCTGCCGAGCTACATACGCACTATTCTGGTCTGTTTGTCCAATACTGCAGTATGCCAGACGGCAAGCACAAGCTGGTGAGTCATCCCATGGAAGAAGGACGTGCATGCGTGCTCAGATTGTCCAACAGCGCAGCAAGCTCTCACGGATCTCGCGAACGACGACTACCGACCTAGACTCGCCTGGCTCAGAAACGCTTGGCCAAGAGACCGCAAGCATCGATTCCCACGATTCTGTACGAACCAAAGTGACCAAAGCGTTCAAGAAGAAGCGGTCGATCTCAAATTCACTTCGTACGCTGGTTCCGAGACGATCGCGTGCAAGCACAAGGACTACCACGGCGGACGACCTCGAGCAGGGCAATTCGCTCACGCCTACGATCACACGCGATACGACAGTGACCAGAACAACAGTTGGATCGGACGAGTCGCCTTCCGACAGCGAAAAGGTCAGAGCAGCGGAAGAAGCGGGCTCAGTATACCCACAGAGTCAAGGCAGTTTCAGGTCTCCGAACTCTGGTCGCTTTACAGAAGATTTACCTGCGAGCCGACCGCAAGAGCAGTTCTCATACAATCCCAATCCTCCGCCGAAGATCACTCGCGCGCAACATGTCAGACGGAAGTTGAAGCGCAGCTTGATGGTAGTCGCGACGTCGATGCATCTCAAGCGGGGAATGCACTACAGCGCGACAAGCGTCCGGGCGCCATCAATGTCGCGGACCGCGTCAGGGCATTCGAACTAAAGGCTGTGCATCATCCGCTTCCAAAGCCAAACCCGACAGCCAGAAGGGTAGGACTTGAGAACAACGTCGGTGTGGAGGCAAGAACTAGCTCGCAGGATGAGAGCGTGCCGCTGGTCTTTCCCCTGCACCTTCGAAAGTTCACCAGAAGAAAGGGCGATGGAAATGCGCTGAGGCCAGAGACACCCTACTATCGATCCGAGCCTGATGAAGATGCTGTTATTCATGCTCCACTGCCACAGCGGAACATACCGCCTGTCAGGACGCCGGTAGAAGAACAAGAGCCGGTGGAAGAGGATCAGCCGCCCATCAACGCTGATGCTGGTGATGTGTTGCAGACTGTGCTAAGAGAGACACAGAGAGCAGCAGAAAGCTTGCCGGACGAACGTAGTGACGTTGGAAGCTCTGTACCTGGAGCTGTCAATCCGAAGCAAACGCGCAATGCGCAGCAGCAGGAAGCCGGTGCACCATCAGTCGTTGCGCGGGCGGCTACGCTCAGCAACGCACGCGTCAATCCGTTCGCGCACTTGCATGGCACAAGGGGATATTGCGTCAGACATGGACGCAAGTTGGGGCTGGGCGATAAGCGACAAATCACCGCAACAAAGGATCTCTTCGAAAAGGGCAGAGGCGGTACTTACGTTCCCACTGGGATCTCAGAGATGCGCAACACAGACGCCACAAGCCCATACCTCACCCGCAGCCTCACGAGACCAGCTGATAGTGCCAAATCTGACAGCGATGCATGTCCCGATTGTGTTGCGGAGCTGAACATTCGCAAAAGAGAGATTTGTCAAAGCGCGCCGCGAGGCAGCGCTGTTTTCTTCCGAAGGCAAATCAACGCTACAGAGCAGGAGAGGCTACTGTTCGGTTCGTTAGACTCTGAGCCAGTCATTAATTCTCCAAGGGAAAACGTGACCATAGCTTCGACAGATACCGAAGCAGCCCCTGAGTCTGTCACGCAAGGCTATGCCCGAGGATCAACAGGTGCAACCATCTTGGATTCCATGGAGGTTGAGTCTCCAACTTCTGGTCGCAGTCAATCGACGCCAGCAGACACCTGGAAGAACGTGCGGTTCCGAAAAGGCCGCGAGTCGGATGCAGAGTCAGAAACCGGCAAGAGTGCGCGACTTGGAAAGGACAGCGACTCAGAAAGGCAGTCAGGGTCCGAGCAAACGCAAAGCGCCGACGACGAGGTACCGCTCATCACCTCGTCCGACCTTGGAGAAGGACTGGACGCGGTCATTCAGGAACGAGGTGGACGACTTGAGCGTCTTATCCTCAATCTGCGGAAAGATGCTCCAATCGCCGAGACTCTGGCCAGACTCGCAAGAGAACTCATCCAAGTCTCTGATGCCATTGCTTCGGCTAGGACCAGAGATCAAATTTCGACTGATGGCACGAGCTCATATGGCGACGATAGGACAACGATTATCGATGGCAACGGAGAAAGATCTCTGTCGGACTTACTCAGCACGATCGAAGGAGCGACTTCGGGCAATCGACTGGGAAGTATCACCCGGACCGACTCCATTCACGTAACATACGAAGCCGTCGATGCAACGCCTGTCGGCATCCGCGATTTCGCCCATGAGCAAGATACGCCTTTGATGGTAGCTGAAGATGCAGACGGAGCTGGGCCAGTCTAGAGTCCTACCACGCTCCCAGGAGCTCATGACCGCCTTGTGCAGCGCCAGCGTATCGACGCAGACTACCGTGATCTTCGAAGAGACTGCGGGCACAGCAGTTTAGATTCTGTCGCTGCAGACATACTCAAGACTGGTCCGGATGCTCATCAACGCCTGGAGGCCCGAGCGACTCGTTGGCCAATGCACACGCCTCTGGGCGCTGTCCCGGACCCTATGCAAGCACATGTTGCGACACTGGAGACGCCTCCTTCTTTCTCAAAGGCAAATTGGAATTTGGGCTCTGACGATGTTCCTATCAATGTCGACACTTCTTCTCCACCTACGACGACCATGAAAAAGACTACAGAGCCGACTCTCCCTTCCCATATCCTAACTTCCCAGGACTTTGGATGGGGTCTTTCGGTTCGGCAGCCTAGTCCTTGTATCTTCACAGCGAGCACTTGTCCTTCTGCCAACACTTCTGCTGAGCCAATTCCTAATGGATCGCTGGCAGTCGATGCACCGCCATTGGCGGCATCGGCACAAGCTTCCCAGTCTCAGCAACAGCAGCGGCTCACTTTTCCGGATCAGACGAAAGCCGACACGCAGGTCATTCGGCAGGCCATGCGGATGGAGAGAAATCGAGCCGTGCGAGACGCTGCTGAGTTTGAGAGGGATGCGAGGAGGCAAAGACAGGTTGCCGCGAGTGCGAGGAAGGCTTTGAGTTAGTTGAAGATGCACAGGTTGGAGACAAGGCGTGTGTAACCCGAAGCCTATTGTTTTCCTGAGAAGCTTTCTTCACCAACATAGTGGACAAGATGTCCCTGTATTGGACTGTGTTATGCTTGCGGTCGTGTGGACTCTGAGAGAAAAGAAGTAAGATATTATTTCCCATCTCTGCCCTCTATGCCTCGGAGGCAGCGCTGCTGTCAACTTTCGCTTCTACAGAGGGCATCGCCATGATTGAGTGCGCAGGCAGGCTCTGGTAGCCGCATCGCGAGCACTGTCATAACTAGACCATGCATTCGTTACGCTTCAATCTCCCGCGTGTGCAAGGCGGCAGCCTGCGCCGCTCCATGCTCAGCATCCTCGCTGTCACGGGGCAGGCCTTCACTGTCCCGCGCAGTGGTCCTGGAAAGTCTTGCCTCATGGCCATCGTGATGAATGTCAGCTGCACTTTCCGCATCAAGTTGGGCTTTGTTTGCTTCTCGTCTTAGCTGAGCTTCGGATTTGGGGTCAGGATCGGCAATCACACCTGCGGGCATTAGAGGAGGGCCATCCTCGTCGCTGTCCAGCTGGAGAAGGTATGTCTCCCAGATCTCAATGAGCTGTGCTATTTGTTAGCGAGATATTCCGTGGCAGAACAGGTCAGAACAAGCCTACTTCTTTTTGAGCCTCAATGGCACTTTCCAGGAATGTCTCGACTCCACTCTTGAAGTCTTCTACTTTCTCACGTTCAAATCTGTCCAGCTCGGATCTCATCAGTCGCCCCATGTCTTCGAACAGCAGCCTACTCGCGTGCACCCTCCTCTCAGCATCTGCAACATCTGCTTGCATTTGGCCGATGCGGTCCTGTTGCGTACGGCCCGCTCGGAGAAGCTTCTCATGCTGCTTCTTGATCTCCTGCAGCTTCGATTCTGCAGAGTGCCACGAGTGGTAAGCCTTTTGCCGTTGCTCAAATGCCTTCTTGACCGAGCCAATCAGACGAATGTATTCGTCAATGACTATGCCAAGAGTAAGCATATCTTGCATCGCTTGACGGTGGTAAAGCTCCTGAATTCGCAATTGTAGGTCGCCGAGCGATTCCAGCGGTCCAGAAAGGCTCGGTGATAGTTCGACGTTGGCCAAGTTGCGGAGCGATGCGCTGAAGTCCGCACATGATTCCGCAAGGCCTTTTCGTTGAGCGACAACAGTGTCCGTGCTCTTTTGTAACGCTTTCAATTGGGTTTCGAGAGCATCAAGGTAGATTCGTCGATCGTGAAACCAGTCGTCGTGCTCGATGAACTTGCCGCCCGAGCCAGCGCCGATACCTATACTCGACATGAAGCCCTTAGTTTCTGTGCTGCCAAGAAGCGGATCCTTTCCGCTGGAGTGCTTAATCGCGACGCTGAATGATTCGCTCTCAAGGAAGGTCTTGAGGTCGCCGTCCATCTGCAGAACAGGATGTGCCGTGATTTTGTTTACCATGCGCTCTAGTGCCTGCCGTCTCGATTCAATAAAGTTGGTATCGAATCTACCCACAGCCTGCTTCTCTGGCGGGGGCGGGACCACAACACCCGGATTGTTGTCATGCAACCTCTCGTATAGCCATAAGAAATCCCGGTATCTCCTCGTCACTGTCATGGAAGGGTTGATAAAAGCCTTCGACGTCGTCTTCGTCATAACATTGTATACCGTGTGGCTGCTGGCAGCTCCTCCAACAGTGTGTGGATCTCCAACGGTGATCTGAAAGGTAGGCTTCGCGGCTTGTTCGACAGGTTGTGAAGGGTGTGCCTGTCGCGGTCGAGTATCGAATGCTGCGGGCTGCACTGGAGGCGGCACCCGTGGCCCTCCGTTCACAGAGCCATCATCGTCCTCCAGATCGGCACTCCGACTGGACGACACTCCTGATGCGGATGTAGAGGGTCTCGAAGCCAAAGGCTGGCGTGTCCGTGAAGCTAGCTCTTTCACAGGCGGTATTGGGGCGATTGGTTCCTCGGGAGGGTCTATGCCCAGCGGGCCTAACGGACCCATCGAATCATCGAGAGTTTCGAGAGTAGTGGACTGTGACATGTTCGCATGGCCGCGGCCACGTCTCGTCTTCGAAGGCGCCGGCCTCACGCCTGCCGCAATGTTCGGGGTGGACTTGGACATGCCGGATGGAGGGGGTGCTTCTGCCGCTGCGGGAGCCGCTGCTGTTGTTGCCGCCGCTGCTGTTTGTGCGACTTGTCAATCCACGCTGAACCCGCAACAACCAATTTTGCTTGCGCTTACGAGTTGGTGAAGACGGGTCTTGCTCTGCCTGCTTGGCCAAGCTGTGGTTCGAATGCGAGCGTGAGGGCACATCTGGCCGAATCGTCAGCGCGTCCAGCTCTCATTCGGCTGCACGTAGAGGGTAGGAATCAGTGCATTGTCAACTGACCGTCCCAGGGCGAGCTGCCTTCGTCCATGGCGGTGAAGGAGCTGAGACTGGCGGGCAGATTGCCGGGCTGCGAGGCGAATGGGTTGTCGTGGTAGTCGTCCATTGTGCGCTTTGGTCGGTGGTCGTAGAATATAAGCTTTCCTGATGCAGCGGCAGCGGAAAGGCCCGAGACGCAGCTGGAGTGTGTGCTCGTGTCTGTGTGGCCGTCTGTTCTGGTGATGGGTGAAGGTATGTATGTGTGCGTGCGTGCGTGCATATGTGTACATACATGTATGTGAGGCTCAAAGCCGGATGGTCTGAGCCTCTGACGACGCACGAGCCCGTGATGAAGTGAGTGCAGGTGAGCATGGGTCGCTTGCCCGGTCATCCTCGTCTTCAAGCATTTTGCCTTCCATTTCTTACCACCACCCCCAAGCCCTTTCAAGGTTCCATGCATCGCATGGCAAGAAGCCATTCTGACAACACATCACGCGACACCACACTCACCCAGCGCTTATTTCAGCCAACTACCCGCGTTGTCCTACATAGATCTTGACACTTGATTTCTGACTTCCGTCAAGAATATACGGGCAATGCGTAGACTTGGGGTGTTGAACGGGAGGCGAGTATGTTTCGTTCAGAAGCTGCCCCATAACGAGGAGGATTGGTGATTCGGATCCCCTTAGGTCTGGCCAGAGTACTTCGCACGCGAGATAGTCATGGGCCGATTTGCGGAGGCTGTTACCAGGGGCAATTAAAGGGCAGAGCATGAACAAGGTGAAGAGCAAGGAATATGTGATGACTCAGGCGATCTTGGCACGAGAGAAGTACACTTAAAGGAGCTCCGATTCCCAAGAGAGTGTACTTCCAAGACTATACAGACATTTCTGTATGTGTGTCATGAGACCGCGTCGTCTTCACAGAACGTCGGGAGTGGGAGTCGATGAGACACGTCAAGATCAATCGGGAACGTGTAAAGGAATAGTCCGAGACCAAGCATGGTAAAGCAGCAATAGTCTGGACGGTGACAATATCGTTCCGCGTGGACTCACCTTCATCCAGAAACAGCCCTGGGGAGGGCCTGGGAGAGAAGAGACAGATGGCATTTTGATAACAAGCGGCTTCTCCTTCCTCAAGCCGCACTCTTACTCCCGATATCCCTCTCCGCCTCTTCCTCAAACAAACATCTAGGACATTGACAATCGCCACCCAGTGCCCCTCTCGCCCACTCCCTCCGTTCTTTCACAGGCAGCGTAACATCGCAATAATGATTCAGAACCTCCTCGTCCTTCTTGATCCCTGCCGAATTCATCACCAGCTTCTTCCCTCCCTTCCCACTCCACGCATTCCTCTCCTCTTTCGCCCAGAATTTCATCGCCCCACCCCATTCCCAGCTGACATTCGGGTCGCAACTGTGATTCGCTAGGCACCACATGGGATGCACGGCGGAGACTTCAGGGCCTCGGATAGCGCCTCCAGACGCTCCAGAGAGACGAGCGGAGGCTGTGCCTCGGAATTTGGCGTAGAGCGTGTTGAAGACCCATACATCGTAGTGCGGATTAGCGAAGATGTCGAGGTCCATTTTCTCGAGCATGTGGAATGGAAGACGGATGTTGTGTTCGAAACTAAATGGCAATGTTCGTGGCAGGAGGCAAGAGTCCGGGGTGTCGAAGTCTCGGTACGTGGGGTCGTTGGGATGAGGCGTGGCAGTGAAGTCGCCCCATATGTATTTTACATCCAACACGTCGAGAGGGTGCCATTGTTGGGTTTCGGCCATGGCCAGCGTGCGCAGGAGTAGAAGGGAATACAACGAGTCTGCAGCTTGCGCTGGAGGCATGTCTTTGGCGATGGCTTCTACGTCTTTTCCGCAGAGGGCTGGATGGTATGAGTCGCGAGCGTTCTCGAAGCACCAGTAGCTGCAGAAGACTACATCGCATTCGGCGCAGACTACGGCATTCGCCCAGTCTTTACTGCCCACTTCGGGTAGGTCCGCGCTGCATGCATCGCATAGGGCGTCCTGGAGTCTGTTATTTGCTGTCAGGAGGGAAGTCTCGTCGAGGCAAACTTCGCCCGGAGCTATGTTCTCTTTGGCGAAGACACCGAGTTGAGTCACAGCGCTGTCTTTGCCGGTGAGGGAGGGCAGGTCGACAGCGCGGACTTCCAGTTTTTTCGACACGTCGTTCATGAGCATGTTGATATGTTCAAGCTCGGCAACTCGATCCGGCTCGCGATCGTTCCATGGATAGAGCTCTCGCCGAACGAGACCGCTGTCTGGCCATTCATTGGGGCAAGATAGAAGATCCTCGGATGTTTGATCTCCGATGTGGGTAATGGCCATGATGATGATACCGCGGATCCGGAACAGCTCATCGTCTTCGGGATACAGCTTCAGTCCCTGGAGTACGTACGAGTTTGCACTGCGGAAGCATCCACATAGATACAAGCAGCGAGTCAACAAGCGGTATCTTTCAGTGGTCAGCTCTTGGAGTCTCTAATAGAGTGGTATTGGGCATACATAATCAGGCGGTAATGAGTTTTCAGCCAGAGAGTGATTTCCACGTCGATCGCAGGATCGAGTTCGTTGGTGGAGGCATTGTTTTCGATACCAGCGTCCATAGCGTTGCGGATGATCCTGATGCGCTCCTCGAGCGGGTGATCTTGAATGGTGAGCTTGAGCGACTCGGAGGCCTGCTCGTGATACTCCTCGGCCTCATCGTCAAGCGCATCGGCTAGCAGAAGCGCTTTGTAGGCGGATCCTGCAGCGAGATCGGGATAGCCTAGGCTTAGGTACTCAATGGCAATGAAAATATACAGCGGGACGGAATAAGGATTCTCCGTCACTTGCTCAAAGGCTTCTTCGAGGCGGTCAACGTGTCTAGCACCAGACACGTCCTCTTTCTGAAATGAAGCATCAGCCTACCTGAGCCCCTGTCTTCTGTTGAGGCAATATAAGTTGCAATTGTGTACACACCTCCGGATAGGTCTTGGTGTAGCGCAACGCCAAGATTGCTGCCAGAACTTCGTTTCGAAGGATGGTTTCTGGCGATTGAGGCGGCTCTTGCTGTCGAAGAATGCCCGACGGCACGAGCTTGGCATAGTTTGGCTCCGGGAAAATACTCTTGGGGGAACCTTTGACTTGCGTTCGGGTGGCAGCTTCGTTGCCTGTAGCGCTTGAAGATTTGGCGGCCTCAGCAGCGAATATGCGGTAGGCTGCCAGTGTTGAGTTCAGGCGGTTGAGCGCCGTGTCGACGCTGGCTATCGACGCCTGATACTGGTCCATCATCAAGCTATTGTGAGCTGTGTGTGCGGGCTGGCCGTTCGAGTGTCATGCACTTGCACTTGCATGCAGTGTTGCATCTTGCGTCTTCAAATTTCACCACCTGAAGTGCTCTCCATGTCGCACCAATTAGAAGCGCGGACTGGATATGAGTGCGAAGAGCAGCGATTCGGGCCGCTACTTAACTTATCCCGCTTCCGCTTTCCAGCGACCGGGCGCCTCAGCCACCACCTCAGCCACCGCCTCAGCCACCGCCTTGCAGCTGTGCCACGGCTTGCCGATGAGGCAGATGCCCTTTCGATTTCACGATGCACTAGAGACGGACTGCATAGACAAGTCATGCAGCGAGCTACAATCTCTGATGACCCGGGTAGCAAATGCCGGCAAGCAGACTCTTTTTGATGTCGACGCCCGCATTTCGCCACTGTCGAACCGGTCATTCACCACCGTCGGGATTGCAATGAGGCTATCGAAAGATCAGTGTAACTGATGAAAGCACCTCCAGTCGCCAGACAGCAAGGCAAGCAGCCTCATCGTACGGCAAGGCCCATTTTGGGTTCCTCTCTTCTAACAATCCACTGGCACGATTGGCGGCGGCATCCCAAGCTCGCGGTCTTCTGATCCCTCCATCCTCCGGAATATCGTTTGCACCACTCGGTCCCCGTTGGCCTGCTCATCTTCGATTTTATCCGGGAATCTAATGAGCGATAACAGGACGAATGAGCTCGCAAAATTGGCAGGACTGAGTCCTGTCCGCGAAGGATCGTTACCTACTGACCAGCAGTGTGAGTCGCAGCAGTTGCTAAGGTGAGGTGGACGTTACGAGCACTCTCCTAAAACATGTCCCGCGTGTCTTCGAGGAGGTGTAGGACTGGTGTTGAGGCGCGGCATTCAGGATGGCAGAACGCTGTCTTCAACCATTCAGCCACAAGCGCATGTGAACCACCATCCTGTACAGTGTTGCATTGCTGCCTCAGCGAGAGCGTTGTGCCTTCTTGGGCACTGCACGCTCTGGCCTTGGTCCTGTTGTGACTGCTGTCTGCTTTGGCACTACGCCGAGAAAGAGTCATCACAGTAAGAAATAAATGCACGGTCACAAGGCAGCACTCGCGAGGTCAACCCGGCTTGGTTCGCTGGGTGCGATGATAGCTTCGTTGTCCCGCGAAAAACAAGCGTTGCAATGATAGATTGTCCAATAGTCGCGACGCTACTGTCCTCAAGTCTCGTGTACGGAAGGATGAGTTGTGGTACGGCGCAGTCGAGCGCGCGTCAAGAATAAGGTTTGTAGGATCAATCGCCGATAGATGTCAAGATCTTCTCGATCCGCCTCAGCGGGCCTGAGTCCGGACTCTTTGAGTATCAGAAGGCTGAAGCTCACTTTGGCGGCCTTCCCTTGCATGTAGGGTAGTGTTGTTGACTATTTCGCCTTAAAAACAAATGGACGTGAAAAATGCTGAAGCAGAGGAATGTAAGGCTGTTGTTTCCAGTGGTAGTACAGTGTCTGGTCGACCTAATGTAATCCATTCGGCATGCAGATGACCCCAGGGATGTTAATATGTACAGTGCAATGACATGGGTATCTCTAAATGCTCCGTCACTCATAAAGTCGTGTTTGCGGTCCTATGCCACTTGAGTGGGAAGTCCTTCCCTCCCAACCCTCGACCGAGACGCAGAGAGCCAGCCCCGCTCACCACTCTCGAACGCTTCCGATTGATGCTACTTGCATCCTGTCTTTCAATGCCTTGCCTGCCAAATGTAGCACGAGAAGACTACCGCCCATACCGGAGCCCATTGCTCCAGTGTCAATGCTCCAAGAAAGATCTTACACGGGCTCATCACTTCCTGTTGAGTCTCGGCTTTCTCCCACCGATAGCTGCAGGAGTCTAATGTCCCCTCGATGAAACGTTCCGACCATGCATGTGTTGTTCCATGTGATCCGTCGATTTTGGTTGATCATGTCTGCAGTTGCTCAACGATTTGGAAGACCAACGAGTGCAGCACACCTACTGCAGTACCAAAGATTCAGGCCGTATGAGACCATGTTGCTTTTGCCAGTCTTTACGTCGATAGACGGCGTCCGTTGACACCGTGAACATCTCGCGAAAGTGTGGGAGTCGAGAGAGGATCGCGAGGATCCGTCGTCCGAGGATGAAGAGGAGGAGTCGTCGCTGGTGACATGCAGAACGTTCTGCATTGGATATGGCCGAGGTCTCTGGGAAGAGTGTTTGTGGGCAGCTGTTGTTTGGACGGACATGATGTTTGAAGCCATGGGAGCTGACCAGATCGAGGGTGGATGAGCTTCTCGATACAGTAGCATAGGGTGGTTGGGATAGTCGGTGGTTGATTCGGCGGGATCGAAGCTGGGTGAACAAGAAGGCGTCTCTGTCGAGGGGTGGTCGTAGTTTGGTGGCGGAATGGTAAAGTAGCAGTGGTCCTTGGGTGAGGGCATCACGGTCACGACATCAATGCGTAGTGCAGAGTAGCGTGATGTGGGTAACGCGATGTCGAAACAGGAATGAGTCTGTGATAGAGTAGTCTCTGCTGTGTGTGGGTGGTAAGGCAACTATTACGACGCTCGTCCCGAGCATACCTAGGCCAGGATATAAGAAGGACCCACCGCGAATACATCGGGATCGCGCAAGCAACTCACACACGGCCGGCAAATTGTGGGACAGCAAGGCCGATCCTCCCTGGTTCCGTCGCTGCGCGTGTTGCGAGCGGCCCAGAGGCCACCGCGTACAGTGAGCAGCTCCGGTCATTGGTCCAATCGCCCAAGGAACGGGTACCATCTGAGATGGCGTTGAAGTGATTCGGTGCTGCTCAGCGTGAGCCACCACAATGCCGGTGGAGAAGCCACGTGTGGCGGGCAGCGCGCATCACGATCGCGGTCTCATCTCCGATGTCTGCGCCTCATCTCTTGATCGCCTCCTCTTGGACGGCTTAAGAGGCTGTCTCTCTCCGGCTCGCAGAAAGCATCCGCGGAAGCTGGCCGATGGCGGCATCCATCGAAACAGGCCTTCTGCAGTCGTGCCGAGGAGGACAGAACGTACCCCCGTTCACTAGGATGTCGTCGCGGGCACCTGATCACCCCTGGCGGAGGCTACACTCGTACAGATAACATGACTTCTAACGTCTCATCAATACAGCGTCGGACGCTCTAGCCGGCGCACAAGACGCCCGTTGCAGCATTATTAACGCAGTACGGGACCAATTCTTCGGAGAGCCCGCGACAAGTCAGAGTGTGTATAAGAAGCTTCTTGCAGCAGACCAGCGTGTCCACGAGACCCTCGAAGTTTTGCCTTGCATCAGGCGGAAACTCTGCAGCAGTCACGCACACACTCGCCGCACGCTTCCGCGCCAGTGAGGTGAAGTTGCAATCAAAGTGCTACAGCATCAGGCAGCATCCATCTCCCAGGCGGCACGAATTCAGTCGCAGAAACTGTACCGTGGCGGAACTGTCCGTGCCGGACAGAGCGGCAGAGCCTGATTGAAGTGCCGTGGTCTAGAGCAGTCTATGGATGGGACCTTCACAACATCAGCTTTCCTAAAGTCTCCCTTGCATTTTGATTATATTGATTATTAGTGCTGATTTGCCGTGTGAAGATCGAGTCCTGAACACAGCGGAGCCTGCGTACTATACCTATTGATGTTCTCGTTACTGTGGGCTGCGCTTCAGACATCTGGACTGAGTGAACATCGTACCTTTAACAGGTCTAATCTCGACTCTCCAGGCCTGTATGGGTGTTTCACGAGCAGCAGTTCCAGGCGCCGAGATTGCGCCTCACGTTTGCAAGCCATGATCAGAGTATGCAGGCACACACAGCCGCTTCTTTGGTCTGTAGGCAAGAGGTCTGGACCAAGCTTTGCAATACTCAACGCCACGACACAACTTTCTGCATACTAGCGTATCGACCGGCTGGCCAGCATTCACTGCCCGAGTAGTAAGCACTGAAGCATCAACGGCCCGATCCAAGTCATGTTGAATCGCAAAGTGTGGCGTCTGCCCAGCCTGCGCCCACTCCCTCTTCGCTAGACACAAGGGCTCATACACGGTCTAGGCCCCCAGGCTGCGGCCGTCGGATGGCGTGCAATCATCAATACTTCTCTCCACTTGAGACCTACCGCCCGGCTACAGGATGAGCAAAGGAACGCTCGATCTAAGCAAGAATGCACACTCATCTGGAACCTCCGAACGCATTGATGTACAAAGCTCCTTCGAAGCGCGACGTCCACGATCGATGACTGTAATTGTATCTTTACCCACTCTCGTAGATGGTCGTACCCGTGGCGGGTAAACTCCAGAGTCAGGTAAGATTCTCTGCGTGGTCACTGACCCCGAGCAGCTGACATCACAAGTTGCGCCGCCTGTGTTCGAGACCATGGCAGCATGCGTCTTGCGCTTGCTCGTCGGCTCCTGGTCTACAATTCACTTGAGACCCACCATTGGTCAGGTCAGATGTGCTGCGTTCACAATTCACTTCTTTCAGTGCATCATCTCGACGAGTGAGAAACCAGTAGCTTTTTCGGCTGTTTCCATACTGCGTACTGCATACCACATTGACACGGTCTACATCGGCGTGAGAGTAGCCTACCTGTGTTTCACGTGGGGGACGAAACTGCCGGCACCAACACACTCTCACGGGAAGAACACATGGAACCTCCTACGACCGGACTCATCTTGGCTGCGAGCTTCAATAACCTTGTCATCGCTGCTGACCACTTGTCTGAGGTCTCCATAAGGCAAGACAAGCGTCAGACCGTGTTCAACCCACGGCGGTAGAAACGCCGCAACGTCGCTGTCAATTGCGACTTTGACCTCCCTCGGCGTAGCCGAGTAGCTGATGGTGAACTTGGCAATCTTTGCAGGAGGTGGCGAGATACCATCATCTTCAAGCCAGTCGTTCGCATACACAGCGCCGTCAGACCTCTCCTCCGGAGGTGGAAAGATCTCGACAGCGCGCCAGTCATCAGCCGGGAGTTCCGCTTCGTTCAGCTTGTCCCCTGGCGCGACGACTTGCTTGTTTTTGCCGATGGGAATAGCACCGCCAATGCGAGCAAGAATCGGTATGCTGCCTTTCCAAGGCGATGAAACGGTATGCCACTCGCCAGCTGGAAGATACTGGAATGGCGTATGGATGTTCAGAAACCCTGGGTCGGAAGCGCTGCGTTTAGGGGTGTAGACTTTGCCCTCTGTGACGCTGGGCTCGTACACCCCCCCCACAAGCAATGTATCTCCTAACCAGTACTGCTGCTCTCCATCTTTCAAGACTTTGTTCGTCCAAACCTCTGAATCTCTCTCGTAGAAATAACCAACCCATCTCTGCGGCGGCACGGCAGTAAGATGGCTCTTGAGCATAAGACCGTACAGATACGGTATGATCTCGTACCTTCTACAGATGGCTTTTCTGATCTCCGGAATGATTTCGGGATACATCCAGGGCTCGATGACATCCCCCACGAGACTATCGTCCCCAGTCTTGTAGCAATTGATCGCAAATCGAGGGCTCATGCAGCCTAACTGCACCCACCTGAGCAGTAATTCAGGAGAAGGTTGCGGCCCTTCGAAACCTCCGATATCGTGGCCGTAGCATTGCATCAAACACATGCCAGCGCCCAAAGACAAAGCATTGGCTCCGCGCATCCCGTCCCAGGATGTGATGTTGTCTCCAGACCAAGCAGAGCAAGCATACCGAAAAGTGCCCGCCGTTCCACTCCGGCTGAGAACAAAAGGCCGCTCATGAGGCATGACCTCGAGGAGAGCATCGTGAGAGGCTTTGGCGTGCAGTTCGGTGTTCATAGCTCGGCCCCAAAGACCTACATCTCGGCGCTTTTCCGGAATATGCTTGACCGTTTCTTGAGTGAGAGCGATTTGCCAAGTATCGTCCGGGACAAGATATTCATTGTTGTCATTCCACATACAGTCCATACCGACCTTTCGAAGCTCCTTAACGCCGTTGTACCAAAAGTCATAGCCGGCTTGGGAGGAGAAATCGATGTGTCCGCCTTCTCCGCTGGTTCCCCCACCTGCGCTCCATAGTCGAGCGACACCCGGACCGCCGGTATTCCGATCTTCAAAGAAAGCGCCTGCTTTGGTCAGGCCTTCATATGCTGGGTGGTTGGCAAGAATGTAAGGCTTGATGTTTGCGATCAATCTGATCCCCCTTCTCTTGAATTGATCACAGAAACCCTTTGGATCTGGAAATCGATGCTTATTCCAGGTAAACACGTTCCTCGTTTTTGGTTCCGTCTCAGCAACAGTGTACCCCGAACTCATCTGAAAGCCTGAGCAAGGAATGTTGTACTTGTCCAACTTGCCAGCCCACTCCAGCAAAGCCTCACTTGCACGTGGCTCGTCCAACATGGAGTATTTCATGCCTCCACCAAGGTACCCAAGAGCCCAGCGTGGAACAAGCATTGGAAAGCCAACCAAAGAAGCATAAAGTGTCACAACCTCGTGCAACGTCCTTCCAATAAGCGTATACTGCTCCAAGCCACCAAAGTCCTGTCGGTACACCTTGAAGAATCCCCACATGCCATCCATTTCAGACCCGACGGAATAGTACCCTCTCGCATGGCTCGTTGAGAATGTCGCCACGACGCCTTGGGAAGTAGCTCGGATCAGCAAAGGGATGTGCTTGTACATGGGATCCGTCCTGTGAACATCGTATCCAAAACAGTCCGTGGCAGAAAGTGTAAAGTGTCGTCCTGAAAGGTCCATGGGTGCCGCTTTCTCACCTAGCCCGACGTGAAGGCTGCCACGGAAGTAGCGCGTGTAATGGGCAATTCCAGGGCCATCCAGCGCGTAGGAACGATGGTTGAGATCAATTTGCAATGGTTCCTCGCCTGTGAAGCCGATGGACACAATTGGGACATTGCTCCATTCGACTTTGGCTTCGATATTACCGACATGATATGTTGCAGATGCTTCGCCTGGTGTGTACTGAGTGTTTAAAAGAGGGGCGGGTTGCGGCTTGGATGCACTGGGAAATGGCGGTAATGGATGTGTTTCGGCGGAGAAGGTCGTTCGAAAGAGGCCTGGCTTCAATACCTCGAAGGTGAAGTCAACACAGCTTCGGAGGTGTAAAGAGGATTGGGTAGAAGCTTGCAGGGAATAAGACTTTGGCACAAATTCTTGCTGAGGCATAATGAATAGGATGCAACGGTTTCAAGAAGCAACACCAACGAGAGGCGAAGAAGATAATAAGTAGGGTTAGGTGTGTGTGTGGTTTGTTGGTGAGATTGGCCAATGCGTTGTGTTGTCTACCGCACGTGAAATGAGACCCACCAGACTCAAAGTAAATAGCTCTCACGCCACGAATCGGACAAGTGCGACCGACGTGAGGGAGACTGCGCTAATGCTTCCAGCTTGGCTACGTGTATAGTGATGTTTTAAGAAGGAGCCTGCGACCATATAGAGCATGTCGTTGTGAGCTTTGTGCCGGTGGAGGTGGAGGGGTGACGCGAAGGAAGAAGAAGCGGGCAGAGTTCAAAGTTCTCGGCTGCTAGAACTATCCCGCTTCGGGCGAATTGAGTGCCTGAGGCAACCGCAGCGATGAGACGAATCATGGTTCATACTAAAAAATGTTATTCGCTGCCAGTCAGTGACACCACTCTCGAATATGAGTACCACGCTGGACAGTAGATCCACAAAGACTTGCGTAGATGAGCCTCGTGAGCCTCGTGAAAGTGGACTTGTTCGAGAACAGATCGGGACCTGGACTCTGGACTTTCTTTGCAGGTGAAGCAAACCGGCAGATCGCGTAATGGTCTCGAAATAGAACGACGGGGCCGCGGTTGGAGAAGTGTGCTGTCCATTCACCACCATTGTTGTTCGATGCCACACGCCCAAGGCATATACATGTCCAGCGCAGACGCTGGACTGCCCAGAATCGGAGGTTAGAAGACCACAGTGCTGCTGGCACCGATATAGAGAGCGAGAGATATGCAGACCATTGCTATAGCCACTGGCTTCGCATTGACTCGTCGTCGTCGTCGTCGTCGTCGTCGTCGTCTTCTGTGTCTGCTTCGACAGCAACATGCAGGGAATCGAGCTAGGTCCGCTTCGTGGTCCATTAGCCCAGCAGGCCTCAGTAGCGTGAAACTGCCAAAAATAGCTTCCCACCCGCCCATCCTCTCTCTGTCCCTGTCGCTCTCTGGCGCTCTCTCTGCGCGAGGCGAGGCTTTGTGGAGGAAACGCTTCTTGCATTATTCACCCACCACGCCCGCACACAACACCTCACCACTCTCTCCATATCGACCTCCCAACCACGCTACCTCCACTCACCACCGCCGGCGACCTTCTTGCACCAGCTTCAACCTTCGCGCTTCTTCCGCTCCGCCAGCGCAGGCCCGCAGACCATCTGATGACACGCCGGGCGGCTCTCTTTGTTCAAGCATCCCGGCGCCATCAATAGCGGCGCATTTGGCCGTCTGCAAGAGACTGAAAGCGATTCGACCGCGGCTACACACGTCTCTTGCAAAGACTATCGCCCGGCCACACTGTGTCGCGTGGTTGTGCCAGCGCATAGTTTTCGACGACGGCGACCTCGACCGTTGTTGCTGTTTCGGAGGAATCATTGCTGGGGCACCAAACCAAGCCTCTGTCCCGCCGCAACCGTCACCCTTGGGAGCTCGAGAGCCCGCAGCGACGACGGCCATCTGGTTAGGCTACATATCATCGCCCACTCCGACTTCTATTCTACCAGAAACACGGCGCGGCTGCGTTTGTCGAGCTCCATCGAATCGAGCAAGCTCACAGCCCCATCAAGCTTCTCTCAGCTGCCAGCAACCGGTAAGTTTGCCACGAGCCTTGTGTCCTGCCAGGGGACGTCCGCGAAGAAACGGCCAGCGACGACCGTATTCTGTCGCCCACACAGCTTGCTTGCTTGCTCACTCTTCATACCCGAGCCCCTCTTATATCTCATCTTGCCGCAAGGTGACAGAGCGAGACGCGCCGTGCTGATTGGTCGCAGTAGCGCTTGCTGCGCGTCCTTCCGAGTCCCTCCATTTTGGATCCCACACTTTGATTAGTCGCACCTTCCCACTTGCTCGAAGCGCCTGATCGTCGCCGTCACTGGCCTCACACATTCGCCTGCACCGTCCCGTCTGGGTTCAGGTCGCCCGGCGCACTCGAGCGTTTATCCTGCAAGTCATAGCAGCCTGCACGCCCATCATTCGACCGTCGACCTTCTTCTCTCCCCTTGCGCTCAGGCACGCGCGAACATGTGGTGAATTAGTGTTGCTAAGAATAAGCACCCTCCCACGTTTGCCCGCTATCTCAAGGATTACCACTACGTTCCTTACCATCCAACCTCGACGCCAGAGGCGCGACGCCGTTCCCTGTGTAGCATTTGGCGCTTCGAGATCTGGCATCTCACCAGTAGCAACCCTTCCTGGCGAAGGCTAATCGGTACGTACTTCATCTATTACGCAACAGGCACGCCTATTCACCTCCTGTACCTGCGGCCACTGCATCGTCGGCGCATATGTCTCGGACAGCCTGTGCTATGCATGGCAAGCGCCATTGCTCCTTCGCCGCATACGGCACGACTGTGAGCGCATCTCGACCTTGAAGTGTCGTTCACGTCTTGCCAAACCTCTTTTGACCCCTCATATTCACTTCATCTTCAAGTCTTTTCGACAGGGCACGATAGGCTGACTGGCATGGCGTCACCTAGATCCTTAATAGCCAGTTGGCACAACGACACAACCTACTTTGATTCTCAAGACGAAATTAGACGACCTCATGGCCCACGTTTCTGGCAAAAGCGAAGAGTGAACAAGAAGTCAGCGCCTGAAACATCTCCGTTCTCCCTGCGGTCCATAATCTCACCTCTTTCGTCGCCGACAAATATGTCGCAGATGGACGAGCAAACGAAGCAAATACCTCAGCCTGCGGCAGTCAGCTCGCAGAAAGCCCTCCGACCCGCGCACGATTATGATCGATTCGTCCGCAAATTCCACCAACACACTCTCAGCGATTCAACAAACACAACCGGATCGAACGAATCGTCGCCTACTACTACCATCTCTACCGTTGACGACTCAAGTGCAACAGAGTCCTCACCTGGTTCCTCGCCAGAGTCGCCGCCTCCCGCTACCTTTGCGGTAGGCATGCTTCGCCCGCGGACTGCGGATGAGCGCAGCGCACCTTTTTTCGAGTTGCAAAAGCAGCCTCCTCTTAGGAAAGGCCGAAACCTCAAAAACCTTGCTGTGAACACCTCGCGACACACAGCACGAGCTGCATCGACAACAAGTCTTCCTCTCCAAGGGCAACCTCCAGCGGCCGACGCAATCCTGTCTCCATCATTTGTGAAACCGCCAACACCGCCACGGCGAAAGCCTAGCAATCTCGGGCTGACTCTACTGACGCCTGGGGGCAGCAAGTCTCCTCCGCAAGAGGTCAAACTCGCCATACCTCCTACGCCAGGATTTGCTAGGCCAGGGACGTTACGACATTTCCAATCTTCGCCCTCGCTGCCATTAGTACCTGGGCTGGGACTTCCTCACAACAATGCGGCCGACTTCCAAAAGCAACGGCAACTTGAGACGATATTCTCTCCGGTTGAAGCGCCGTCTGAACCGAGTCAGATAGACGAGGAGGAAGAGGAGCAAAATTTCGATGTACCGCTCTCGCAGGAGGAAAAGCCGGAAGCCTATCCCGATGGACCGATTTGCGTCTACGACCCCTACATCGACCTATATCTGGAACCCACTGCGGAACAGGCCAGGCAATACGATGTGATAATGAACGTGGCAAGCGAAGTGCGCAATCCGTTAATCACGCATGGCGAGCCCGCACCGCTAGAGCCAGAGGTGCGAATCGATGGTGGAGGTGGGATCCAATTTGCACCTAAGAAAGACCGGGATCACCTCGTCGTGCGAAAGACAGATCCTCAGGAGGCGAATACTCATGAATCGTCTCCCTCCACGCCTAAGGCCTCGCCCCTCCACGCCACGTTCTCAAGTCAACCAAACAAGGATCCGGAGTATATTCATATTGCTTGGGAACACAACAGCGACATCGTACCGGATCTATTGCGTCTCTGCAAGCTCATCGACGAAAAGGTCACCCAGGGAAAGCGAGTGTTGATCCACTGTCAGTGTGGTGTATCACGATCTGCTAGTCTTGTGGTGGCATATGGCCTGTACAAAAATCACACGATGAGTGTTCAAGAAGCCTACGATGCCGTCAAGAAGCGGAGCAAGTGGATTGGTCCCAACATGAATCTCATCATGCAGTTGCAGGAGTTTCGATCAAGTCTTGCACGAGGCGGTCTGCTCTCTGCGAGAAGCACTTTGAGTCCACTCACACCTGGCTCGGCCTTGAGTAAATGGAATGAAACCTTCGGTTCACGGTCTTCGGGCATGCAGAACGAGCCTATGTCTGCTATAGAGCCTCCTTCAGCGAATGGGGTTGGGTCTGGTGGCTTGGATGCTGTCAGTCCAGGTCCCTCATCGGCACCGTCTGGGTTTCCGTGGCCGCTGCCCGACACGACAGCGACCCAACGAGTAAGATCGATCAGCGCCGTTAAGCCTGCAGGACCCTTTGTCGATCCTTCTGGACACATTGTTCCAGCACTGCCAGTATTGAAATTGGTATCAGCCGATGTAAAGCCTCCTCCATCGGTGCGACATTTGTGGTCGCCCGATGCTCTGCGAATCGAGTCACCAAGCGAGTCATGCGCCTCACCACGTTCGGCAGAATTCGCGATGACGCCACTGCAGCCTTCACAGGAAGTCGACCCTGCCGATAGCTTTGGGCTCATGTCCCCGACGTCTACAGAGTTCTCGACAAGTCCGTTCGACAGATCCGCATTACTTGCTTCGCTCGGCATGGGATTAATGCGTGCGGATGAAGACGGGCCTAGACGGTCACTGTCGCTTCGCAACCAACAGCGACAACATTTACATTTGTCGCAGCCATCAAGTGCTGAAGATCAGAACCCCGGCCGCAAGCTTCGTGGTAAAATATCGTCACCATCACTGCGCGAGGAGCAGCAACTTCGGAGCTTGCAGGCCAAGATCGAAGCAGACCTGTCAATTCGCACTACCCCAAACGCACCTAACATCTCAGCGCCTAATCTCCAGGTGGAAGAACCACTGTTGTCACCAAGAGCGACCGAGTTTACGAACAATCCTTTCGCGCTCTCACCCTCAATACCAGCTTCGCCTACCTCGAGCGCAGTCTCGGAAGAGGCGGCGAAGACCTCCAGGACGATCGAAGTCGATCCTAGGAGTCCTGCACATAAAGGACAAAGTCCCATCATACGCAATATTTTTGACGTTTTATGAAAGCGAGACCTCCCACACACCACAGAAAGTGTACTAAGGCTCTGCAGCTGGAGGACCAGCGCAGCCTGTTAATCCATCATCCTCATCCTCATCACCATATCACCACGGAGTTTTGACCAAAGCATGGCGTTTTGTCTTTTATGAAAAGTATAAGGATTGGGACCATATTCAGCGGACTTGGCGTTCACGAGGTGTATGTTGCAGGGAAGAGTGGACCATACCCAGATCCGTCCCGGACTTGAGCATCTTGCGAGGTGTCTGGGTTGTGAGCATCGGACGTGTTCACTGGCACCGATCGTGTTGCTAGTAGATCATGGTGGTATGACCGTGATGTCCTCTCTGATGATGGATATGAGCACATGGCCAGAGGAATCTGCGTCGAGGCTCTTTGTACAACTAGTTCTCTCTCTCTTGGATGGAATAGAAGATTTACGTCGAGATGCCAAATGCACCATTTGACTTTGCAGGCCCATGATCACTGATCAACGAAGGTCCTGTAGATGCATCTTACGTGTAACGTTCCATTCGTGCTGTATCGAGCACGGGCCCTCCGAAGCGTGGAGGTTTTCACGGCTTCGGCTTCGCTTTGAGATGTCGCCATCTTCCATTACAATGCCTCCGAACGGCTTAATCACTACACCCTCCGCGCGGACAGTGCGCCTGTCGAGCGCTGCTGCGAACTGCGCACTGCATGTGTACCCATACATACGTACCGTAGATACGCCATGTCCGCCTTCACCAAGAACTCGCGCCGAGTTCGCTTCGAGTTGACGCTGCGCGTCCTGGACCTCAACAACGTTCCTCTTGTAACCGGCACCTCGTTCATCAAGTGGCACTTGCCTGCCTCGACCGCCGCCGAGCACCGCGGGCGAACGAACAAATGCGCCATCCGCGATCATCGAGTACAGTACAGTTACGAAAAGGCAACCACGATTCGCCTCACGGTTGGCAAAGATGGTTGGCTGCAGGAATCCCTGATACACTTGGAGGTCCTGCAAGAGTACTCCTCTGGCGGACGCGGGGAGCGTATAAAACTGGGTCATGTTGCTCTCAACCTGGCCGAATACGTTGACCCGGCCCTGGATCTCCCTTCAAGCCCTGGCGCGCAGGCGCAGAGAGAAGATTCGGAGGAAATGGGAATCACGCGGAGATATTTGATGCAGGAATCCAAGATCAATTCCACGTTGAAGATTGGCATCCATATGCGCCATATAGAAGGGACGAAAGACTACTACGCCCCACCCTTGCGCACCGCACCCGTTTTTGGCGGCATCGCAGGCATCATCTCTTCTTCCGAGCCGGCAAGCACGACGCATGGTGTCGCTTCGCATACGAATCCAGACGACCCGAACGATGCTGCTCCGACAAACGTTCCCAATTTCAGCATCAATAACAAGGAAATGGGCGAAATGCAGGACATGTACCGCAGAACCCTGGCGGCATTCTGGTCATCGCAACCTGGCGAGTTGAAAGCCGACGAATGCATAGAAGACATCTTTGTCGGAGGAGATGGATGGGGCAAAGGTGGAAGACCAACGACGAACAGCGGGCAGGGCGGGAGTCAGCCTGGTAGCGGAGCCAGTACGCCCAACCCGGACGGTGGCATTGTTTCAAGAGAAGGAAGCTCCGCGAAGGGTGGCGAGGGAATGAGAAACATGCTACGAGACCATCAGAGGAAGTTCTCTGGCGGACATGGGCATGGACCTCATAGACGGGATAAGAGCCTGAGAAAGGGGCCAGGAGAGTTGGATGAGATGGATGTGAGGGAAGATTTGGTGAGTTGGCAAATTGGGACCACAGCACATTCATGACAACAGTAAATGCGACCTCATGAATACTTTTCTTCTAACGCGCGGATCGAATACCGGATGCCGCTTGTTCACAGCATCTGGAATGGCACCACTTTTAATTTGGCGCAAAAGCACTGAAAGGGGATGGCTTGATTCTCACAGCACATCTCGTCTTGACTTGTCATTGCCTATGTTCTACGATTCTCCCTATTGCCTGTCCAGCTCCGGGTAGTGCCTGAAGACACCCATGCTGTACGGCTTCCTTCTATCACTCTTGAGGTACTCTTTGATTCCCCCCTCTTCTTTCACGCTCTCGTAGAACGTTTCCAATAGATCAGAAAACTCCTCCTTCCTAGCCTTCAATTCATTTGGAAAAGCAAAGAACATTCCATCCAGCACCTGCCAGACGGTCAGGTCGGCATATGTCAATTTACTCCCAACCAGATACTTCAGCTTCCCAGCGTCCGCGTTCCACTTCAGCTGCCTCTCGAAGTAGCCCAAGAATTTTGGAATGCGGTTCTCCCTCACATCCTTGGCCTTCTTCAAGGACTCGCTCTTCATTTGCTCGTAGTACATGGCAACGGAGATTGGATGATGAGTGTCGTGAATCTCGTTATTCAAATCCAAAGCAGTCAATGCCAACTGCTGCACATAATATCTCTCGGCCTCGCCTTCGTCACCCTCGGCCACCAGCCCCAATCTCTCCCCAAGATATATGAGGATATTGGGGGTTTGACTAATCACCAATGCTGAACCGTTCTTCCCCGCCCCAGGCACGCGAAGAGCGGGTGGGCTGAACACGGGTGGGTTACCATCTGCCGATTCCGGGCTTTGCGACATGCAGATTTTCTGAACGGTCGAGTACCCGCCACCTTTGTCCTCGTTGGCGATATCGGTGCATTCGACGCCTGAGGCCTCGAATGCTAGACGAACGAATTCGCCCTACAAAGCAAAGGGCAGAAGGTCAACGTGTGTGTCTCAGACATGGGATGCTTTACGGCCTTTAGTTTCTTACCCGGCTAGGGATTCCCGGGTGATAGAGTAGTTCGTATTTGGGGTGACTGCGTTGCTTCTTGGAAGGTTGCTGCGCCATGTTGGTAGACGTAGAGGCTGGCCTTGGCCGAGAGGTGGCAGTGAGGGTGTCGAACGTGGCGAATGCGGATTTGTCGTGAAGATTGCTTGGTTGAGAAAAAGGGTTGCGTGGCTGTGTATTGAACTTAGGTCAGTATTACAGCCAAGTACGATGTCAGTGAGGGTGAGTACGTACACTTCGAATCGTTGTTGCCACTCGTCTTGTCGCGGAAAGCGAAAGTGACATACGCTCGCAGTCGATTGTCTGATTAAATGTACATCTTGACGACAGCTCACTCGTTCCTGAACTGTACCTGACGTAGAAAGCTCCACCATGGTCGTTTAGTAAAATCCGCTCTGCCACCCCTGCCATCTTACCTAACCGTATGGAATCACTATCACGTGTAAGTGGATAGGGCGGCATTCCTACCGCTATCGCAAGCCCATCCATGTCCCAGGAAGATGACGGCAGATGGCCGAAGACACATTCTCATAACCCGGCCTCTCAGTTGTATGACAGCTCTTGGCTATCGAGCTGCAAGCTCACGAGGCTGGCACTTGCGTATTGCTGACAGCAAGCTATATGAGCGCTTAATTGAAGGCCTGGTCTGATCGGAATGCACTCTAGCATATGCGGTAGCGTCTGAGAGGGCGGTGTGCTTGACAGGCTGGGAAAGAAGAGTATGAATAGACATTCCAATGTCATTACAATCGTTACTGTTAGTCTATTTAGCGAACACCATGATCATGGCTTCTTTTCCATAAAGCCGTTCCAATGCTTGCGTGACCCGTCAAACCATATTTCAAACCTGACAGGTGCCAGCTCCTCAAAGGACTGCTTGCCTCCCCTTCCAAGAACAAAATCTCACTTCCCGTTGCAGAAGATTGTTGAGACATGCTGGCCCAACGCTGATAAGCGCTCACATTGGAGCCGCCTCGCGAGCTGGGTATATAGACATAAAAATGAATCACGATGCGTCAAACGTCCACTCATACTGTGCATGTGCTGTTATGCCATCCTTTGTTGAAATCGAATAACTCCTGAAATAATGCAGTCTGCGTGTCTTTAGGCACGAACCCCGACTGGATGATTGCCGCTGCCAGTACGGCTGACACTCGGCCTTTCAGCCTCACGCGTGCTGTAGGCGTTGTGTCCTGATGCGAATCTGAGATGCTCAGGGCGCGTTTGCTTCTGATGTCTGAAGCTCGGTTCTTCGGAAGGTGGGGCGTAAGGGCCGTTTCGTTGACGTGGCGACCCAGACTGCGGAGGCACCTCGCCGTACAGATAGCCAGGATCACGCGGCGAAGGCTCTCTGCTAACGGGTGGCCAAGCAGCTCTCTCAACTCCTTCGCCGGGCTTGTACACGTAACTCGTGCTAGTCGTGCGTGGAAGCGGTGGCGGTGGCTGAGGTGAGGCCTGAGCATACCTGGCAGAGTTGCTGCGTTGAGTAGTCGCCCGAGGATCCCGGGTCTCTCTAGCCTCTCGAGGGGTTTCTCGTGGCATCTCCCGTGTTTCACGCATTTCGCGAGTGCGCGAGGTAGGTTCACGGAGCCTCTCGTCCGGTGATGGGCTGCTGGTGACCTTCCGAGTGTATTGAGGGCGCTCTGAGCGTCCAGCACGCTCTCGTTCTGATCGCTCTTTGAGACCAGGCTCACGAACCTCGGTGCGGTAGCCATCTGGAGTTGCATATTCACCATCGTCAGCGTACTGACGGCCATACCGATACTGATTGGCGAATGGATCCCGGTACTCAGGAGCAGCTGCTGAAGCTGGATTCGGCTCGTTGACTTCAGTCGTACGAAGATTAGTTGGCTTCGGTGGCGACGTATTCTCGGTGCGACGTGGGACCTCCAGAGGCGTGGTCTCTGCGCGTCTCATCTTTGGAATCGGTAGCGGATCTGACTCTGGCTGCAAAGATGCTGCCCGTGGCTTCTCCGCAGGAACGTGAATATCGGCCGGTGAGGATTTCGCCGTATGTAACGGGGGAGGCCTGCGCTCTTCGACGATCTTCTCCTCACTCGACATCCTTTCTGAAGTGCGAGAAGGTGTCTTACGCAAGTCTTTGCTGGAAGCCTTCGTCTCCTTACCTAGCTTGGTAGAGGAGCGTCGTACTGCTGCTGGACGACCGTCGGCACGCCTAATAAATTCCTTGGACGATCCCATGCGGACTGGTGAAGGTCGGCGCTCGGGCTCAGATCTATCACGACCACCACCACGCGAAGACATGATGTGAGCTCTCGCCGCACCGTCTGCTGCAAACATCTTGCGCGTACGGTCGTCATAATAGCCTTGTTCGGCTTCTCTTCGCTGTCGCTCTGCATGTGCGTAATAGGCCTCTCGTGCCTTGCGAGCTTCGTCTTCTTCGCGCATTCGCCTGTATCTCCGTTCGTACTCATCAGTTTCGCTCTCCGATTCCTCTTCGTCCTCCGCATAGGAATTGTACTTGCGTTCTCGTTCTTTCCTTGCGTCTCTCTCTGCCTCTCTGGTCTTCTCTTTTCGCCGTTCTCGTTCGCTCTCCTTGGTACTCCGTGATGATGGTTTTGGCTTCTCCTTCGGTTCTCGTGCAGAGCGTCTGGCATTCCGCTCAGTGCGCTCGTACTCTGGCTCCTTGCGTGCAGTAGATCGGGGCTGAGAGTCGAAGTAATCTGCGTAGGAGGGCCTGCGCTCTTCAAATTGAGGCGCGACCCGGGGATCTGGGCCACGGGAGGCATTCGCTCCTCCTCGAGTTGCTTCTCGGTATGGCGACGATCGAACATCCGCACCACCTCTTCCACCGGCGGCCCTGCTGGCCAACTGCTCTTTCTTCAACTCGGCAAATCGCACTTGCGCGTCATACCGCTCTCTTCGGGCGTCATCGATGAGGATCTCGTAGGCGCTCTGAATTTTATGGAACTTGTCCGAGGCGTTCTCTTTCTCCTTGGGATCGGTGACCTTGTCGGGATGGCACTTGAGGACCAGCTTGCGATGGGCGGTCTTGATGACTGCCGAGGTCGCGTCTTTGGCGACTCCCAAGGCTTCGTATGGGTCAGGCGGTAAAGGACTGCCCATGGTGGAGCCGTGACAGGCAAGGACCGGTCAAAGTGACCGGTGCTAACGTCGCAAAATGGTGGGTAGTGTCGTGGTGAAGGCTGCGCTGACCGGTGAAGACAGGCGGCCGGCTGAGGTGAGGTGAGGTTTCGGGTGAGATGAAGTGGGCGTTATGGTGGGCCGGGTGGATTTGTGTCGTGTAGTCAGACGGCGTGAGCCCTCAAGCGGCAGGTCAGACCAGGCCAGGCACAAGACGATAGTAATAAAGGCCTAGTGAGGGCGGCTGCGAATTTGCTAAGCCGCAGTGATAGGCAGGAGGCGTATGCGTATGAAGAGCGTATGTAGAGCGCTGCAGGTCGGAGTTCTGTGAAGGTGCCTTCTGCGCAGACGGCAGAGCGAAGAGCGAAGAGCGGCGCTGTCGGGACCAAGCCACGGGACCAAGCCAAGGGACGATGCAGCTGGCGGTAGGTTGAGCGTCGGCCGCTTGGCTGCGAGTCGCGATGACGTCTGGTCCAACTCAAGAACAACAAGCTACATGTATGTAATGAGGCAGTAGTGTGAGCGGTAGTGCAATGTCGTCCGGGCCGGGCCTGTGTGTCTGTTGTTAGGTGGGTGTGGGTGATGAGCGCGTTGTCAGTGGGCTGCTCTGCGCTACAGCAATACTAAGAAGGTAGTAACACGCACTGCACTGCACGGACGGCGGCGCGAGGAAGAAAGCGAGAAGCTGGGATGCCCTGTTCTCAACCTTGTGTCCAAGAAGCAATGCAAGCAATCACAGCAGAGTGAGCCAGGCGAGAGTGGCCCCCAGCAAGCACGTAGCCATCACTCGCTGGAGCTTGCTGGCGCCGCGGGCGCTGTCAGTCACCAAAGCAGTTTAAGTAGTGTGTAGTGTATGGAGTATATCCCGCATCCCATCTCTGATTGATCGCAGTTGCAGTAGTCCTGCATTCAAGGATATGTGGTTGGCTACTAACATCCCTCACCGAAGACCGCCAGTAGGAGGAGAGCCGGAGGGGTCCGCATCCCATGGCCTCCTGCACTCCAGCAAGCATGGTATGAACGCACACGCTCATGGAAAAGACAACAGTGCATCGAATCGAATCATCGCGTGTGCCTCAGTTCAGCCCTGACAGATCGTCTGCTCATCAAATTTGGGTTGTGATTGGCCGTGAAACAACTCAAAGCGCTTCAAAATGCCACCGGCGCCTATCAATGGATTGAAGCTGTCCTCCCGCTTCCAAAACAGCACCACTCAAGAATGGAGCTGACAGAGCATGTGGCCTCTGCCGACATTCCTTCCCTTAGCCAAGGTTGTAGCAGAAACATTCGCTACACACTTCCGTGCGAGGCCACTGTTGCCACTCTTGAGGCTCCGGCCGGAGTGGGAGGGATGAACGTCGTGCCGATCATAGCACCGCGAAGCGATTCAGCGTCATACATATGCCAACCCAGGGGCGTCCAATAGACAACCAAAGAGAAGGCCATCGTTTCGGAGTGCGCATGTGAACAGCGATGAGTGCCCATCGGCACAGCTACCTAGGCAAAGGACCACCCGTACAAGGTCAATTCTGGAGGCTCTGAATCAAGCAGAAGAGGGGAGATCTTGCATCTCGCAAACGCCGCGTTAGGTATCCATATAGCTCCACGGACCAGTCACGCAGACATCGTCATTATTGTGTTGCGCCTGCCGCGTGAGCTGCTGCTTCGGTGCAACACACATCTCATCACGTGTAACGATCAACAGGTTCACAGGTCGAAAACGCCGAGCATTCATTATCGTTCCTGAAAACAACCCAGTTGTGGATACGAACTCCACGTTTGACAGCGCAGAGTTGGACATAATCGTTAATGATTGACAATGATTATGTCGATGGATCAACCTCAGCTCCAATGATGCGACGTCCCTCGCGGCGGAAGTTCTGCAGCGGTGAAGTGAGATAAGCGTCAGTCAAACTGGTCGCGTAATGATGCATCCTTCTGCATACCTACGAACTTGTTCGCACATCAACCGAACCCGGAAACGCACGCTCTTCGCTGCCTTGCACTTCTACCGGCAGTAATACGTCGACTACGATGGGTTTGTTGAACACCTTCGGCCCTCGGCCGTAGGAAGTAGCCCTGATACTGGCATTCACGACAGCAGTTTGCTGGCCCGCTGCCACCGGCGAGGCTGCTTGACGTCCGGCTTTGGTTGCCAGATTCAGAAGGGACATTTTCTTGTTACCGATGCCCGGATCCGACCAGGGGGAAACGTTTTGAACAGCTCCTTTTGTATCGTCCCATCCGAGTACAACCGCACCTCTTCCTTCGTGACAATGGCCGCAGCAAGACAACAGTGGTTTCACTCTCGCCAAAGCCTTGGTCAATGCCTCGCAGCCTCCCTCTGTCCAATGAGCAGAAGCATCACAATGTCCAGCGGGAGGAGTGTGCGTGATAAGAATGTCAGTATCATCCGGCACATCCTTCCACATGGCTTCACCTTTATGTGCCGGGTACTGAAAAGCCCAATTCTGTTTGCCACGGTCTGGTGAATACGGTGAGCCAAAGATACGCAGCGACACGCCTTTCTCTGGGAAACGTATCACTGCATCGGAATGTTGCAGATACACGAAGCTCGGGTCAGATGCCACGAGCTTTCTGCACTCTTCCGTCTCCTCAACGGCAGGAACCACAGTCCATCCGGTCTCGTGCTTCGGAGCGTACTCAGTGTCCAGCGATAAATCATGATTGCCTGCAACAATGACTTTAGCCGCAAATTCTGCCTTCGAGATCCAAGACACCGCTTTTCGGATTTCGTTCAAGGAGCCTTGGTTTGTAAGGTCGCCGGCATGGATTAGAAGTGGAAAAGGGTCCTCAAAGGACGGTGTCAAACGAACATGGACTACAGACATGAAGACGGTGCTACACCTGCTCGACTCTGAACATAATCTCTCCGACGCAGACCTCGCCGAACACTTCAGCGTCGTCTTCGACCATCTCCTCGAACAATGGCAGACAAACTCAGCGAGACTGCAACATTTGATCAAGGCTCAAATGCGGGAACGTAATCAACAAAGGTCGAAGATCTGGATTCGAATCTCCGCTGCTCCTACTACTCGCGCAGAAGGAGCGCGTCGTGATGCGTTAAGGCAAAAGATTCGCATCGTCATTCGTAATGCAGACCCGCAATCTGGCTTTGCTTCACAATCACAAAAGAGCCTTTTGCCGCCGATGCAGCCACCGCGGACGCCAGAAGCAACGACCGCTGTTGAAGAGCCCGATCTGTGGCAGCAAGATGAACTCTCAAGGCTACTCTCTCCGCCACGAAGCGTGCACACGCATCCATCTGTGACAACACCAAAGGTGCGCGTCAGTCGAAACAGCAAGGCGGCATTGACGACTCCAGTGACGACGCCACGTCGTGGCTGCCGCTCGTTAGCATCAGACCCATCTGTCCCAAAAAGGCCTTCGTGGGCCGAGCGAACTCTTGTCTCTGATCAAGACAATTTGAAGAGAGCGAGTGGACCTGCGTTGCCGCCATCGAAGCGACGACGCACCGTAGCAGACACGACTTCGCAGATGCCCGCCTTTTCTGCGCGTTCCACTGGCCTCGCTATTTTTGAGACTGGATCGTCACATACTCGGCGAAATCTGCGATCGTTCGACTACGATGAAGAGCTTGAGTCGGAGACCGCATCACAGCCAAAGGCTGTTTCTGCCACTGCGATGGTTATGATTCCCCGTTACATCCTTCCAACGACACCATCAAAGGCCATCCGCACGTCTCGACCAGCGACTGAGAAGTTCGCGTATACAAGACCGGACGGAAAGACGCTTATGCTTGGGGCAAAGAACTTTGCATTGGTCAACAAGCCATTCCGACCTGTCTTGGAGCAAGTGGCTCGTCCACCTATCCCCGGAGTTTTGTTCAGGTAAGCGTGCCCACATATTGTCATTTGCAGGTCTGACCATTTCAAAAAGGTATTGGAACGAGGTCATGCCTTGCGATCATAACTCTACAGACGGATTTTGGGCTCGAAAGTACTACAAAGAGAGTGTATATCCACTGAAGCCACCGAAGCCGGAGGATATTGATCCCACGGACATCAAAAATCATATCAACAAGGATCTTGTCCGCACACCCTTTATCAGTACTACGAGTAGCCTCATCTGGATCTTGCGCAAGGCCGTCAGAGTTATGACGGATGAATGCCACAAGAGCCCTCGCCTTTCAATAATCAGCACACAGCAGATGGATCAGCAAGCCATCTTGTGGGTCCCACCGTTTCATCGAGCTACGAAGGCTAAGGTGCCATATGACAAAGGCGCACAGCACTACGGCGGCACTTTCGAATACCTCGTGTGGCGTGACATTCCTAAGAAGGCCATTGTGCACACGATACACCTGGGAGACATCAATACTCTCTGCTCCGAGGTGCCTACGCTGCGAGGCTTACTACGATTGCGGAGAATCTCCGTTGGTGTCTTCCAGACGATGCGCAAGGAGCTCAAAGCCGACAAGCTTGCCCTTAATCGCTGCAGCGTCACCGCCATCGCTAGACTGGCCAACTTCCTCGGTATCACGGTCAATTCACCATTCGCGCACGTCTCTGCTATAGTCTTCGAAGTCGTCCAGGGCTGGTCGCTCCACATCACTTATCGAGATGAACGTCAATGGCAAGAACTAGCACAAGACTTCCTCAACGCTCTTGCGAACGGTAATACGGGAGCTCTGGACCTCAGACAGCAACAACTTCTCAAGCATGCTTTTCTGGACGCCGTGTTCTGGGCTTGCGGAGCCGAAAACCCCAAGTTCTCAAAAGAAAATGCCGAAAAAACCAAGCGCAAGGCCTCTTCTCTAGGTCTATCGAATCCTGCTGAAATCATCGCCCACGAACTTGAAGGGATCAAGATGGCATTGTACATGGATGCGAAAGCACAGACCCGCCGAATTAATAATTACCATTCTGGGCTTTTGGCCATTGCAGCTGCTACGGACGAAGATGCCGACGACGATAACAGCGGCACCGATGAAGTCGAGCAGCCGGCGCTCCAAGACTCACCAATGGCTGATGAAGGAGAAGATGATGATGTGATCACCTACGAGTTTGGTGACGATGGTCTCGTCACTTGAGAAGACAACGAGGCAGGGGATCTGAGAAACGCGGATGAAGGGCAGAACGACGTACAGAGAGAGCAGCGTCTAGGGCCAAGGTGGAGACTAAACATGAATTAAACCGGGGAAGGCGAAGGCGCTTGGTACAGGAGGCGTTCAGGCTTGATCCTTCGGTATGGATAGCACTACTGGCCAGAGGTCCTTAATAATTCAACGAGTCGAACGATGCGTGCGCCAGGTAGGACTAGATATCGTGTAATACACAGTCGTTTCTGTCCAACGACTGGATTTCTTGCGTTGTGCCGAGACCAGCTTTGCAATATGCTATTAGTACACAGTTTACTTTCAGCGAACCCAATGTTTGTCGCTATGCCATTCCCAAATCTCGCGCTCCAAAGCAAATAGCACTCCACGGTCGTCTAGTCCTCATATCGCGGACCATCTCCCGCCGGTGTCTCCGCGCTGTATGGCCCAGGCGTCTCCGGGAAACCTCCGGGCGTTGCGTAGTTCGCGGGGGTTCGATACTGCCCTCCGTAAGCGCCCGGCGTGGGAGCCTCATAGGTGGCTCCGGGTGTTGGCGCAGAGTAGACACCGGGTGTGGGTGCTTCGCCGCCGGTATACGCAGGCGTCTTGCCACCGCTATTGGAAATATAGGCAGGCGTTCGACCACCACCAGCGTTGGGATTCCATGTTGATTGCTGCCAAAATCGTTAGTACATGTTCAAGATCGGGTGTCGTAGCATAATTCACTTACGCCACCGCCGGCTCCTCCCCACACTGAACCGCCTCCATATGAAGTTGCTCCGCCGTAGCTAGTCTGTCCTCCGCCATAGGCCGTCATGCCGCCACCGCCGTAAGCAGTGGCTCCGCCTCCGTCTTTCCAGGCCGGCGTGCGGCCACCGTCTGCTTTCCAGGCAGGAGTTCTGCCACCTCCACCCGTCGCATATGCTGGTGTTCTACCGCCTGTGGCCATCGGGGGCGCACCGAATCCAGGTCGACCAGGAGTTGCCCCACCCATTGGAGGACGACCTCCAGGTGGACCACGAGTACCAGGACCGAAACCAAACTGGCTTGCATCGGGTTGTATGATGGCGCCGTTGGTGGGGTCAATGACCGCAAGCTTCGACTTTTCCATCCGAAGCTTCTTGTTCTTGCTGTGCAACTCAACAGTGGCACCGGTATCGTCAGCTTCCTTTACGATCCCTATCATAGCCTTCATTGGACCTGTCCGAATCTTGACAGTCCGGCCAATGAGTCTGTCGCGGCCTTTCTGCACGGGTGGAGGCATGGGAGCTGGTGCGCCATTCGGACCCTTCAGTGCCTGATTCATCTTGGTGAGATCTGGTCCCACACGGCCACCTTTGGCAGCCACGGTGAGGACATTGTTGGTTCGGGAAACGAAGACTCCAGCGTTGTCTCTACTCTCGCGAGACTGCGCGAAAGCGTAGCCACGGTGCACCTGCAGTACTCTGCCAGTCCGACCCTCACCGCCGTATTCCTTGACTGTGTCTTCGGCCTTGATCTCATTTCCTTGGTGATCAGTGGCAGGAGCGCCTTCACGTCGCTTCTCGATCTTGTTTGATATCGCAGATGGAAGCAGTGTACGGACGTTGCCAAGCTGATCAAGTACGCGCAAAGATTCCCGGTCAACCTTGACCACGCAGCCAACAGTTGATACATCCAGCTGTACAAGGTCGAAAAGATCGTACTTGCTTGCACCAACAGCACCTCCGCTGTCAGTAGCCTCGCGAAGATCCTTCGCGAACACGGTGACTTCCTGCTGGTTGCTGTCGGTGAGAATGGTGATGCGGTCCTCCCTGAGCCGGACGACCATACCAACTTCATCTTGATACTTGCTGCCTCCTATGACTTTGACGTGATCGCCCTCCCTGAACAGTTTTCGCAAGTCCTTGATCGGAGCTTCAATCGTCTGACCTGCTAGCGGGCCCTCGTCGACAGCGATTTTGATGACATCATTGTACACTTCCGTTGCACGGCCAGTGACACCCTTCTGCTCGCCGCGGAAGATTTCTACCTTGTCGCCAGGAAGGTAGTCGGCGCCAGCGCTAGTCTTGAGTGTCGCCGCAAGAGCAGCGAGATCGAGGTTCTCCGTGCCGTCGTCGGTAGCGGATGCAAATTTTGTGACCTCTTCTAGCGTTGGATTGACGTTCTCCGTTTGCAAGTTGCTGATTCTAATGCGTTCGTGGAGAAATCCATTGATGTATTCCTTCCCCTGATAAGTCCAAGCGGTGTTGCTCAAACCACCAGCTCTCGACAAATATTTGCCATGCTTCTTCCTCGCCTCATTTTCGCTGAAGAAACGAGCTGGGGGCCGCTGTTTGGAAAACTGGGGCACTCGCTTGCGCTTCATGCCACCCTGTCCATCGGGCTCCATGACAGGGGTGGCAGCGTTGGCATCTTCGGTCAGACCGTAGTCTAGACGAGGAATGATGCGAAGAACGGCGTCAGTCCCGTTTGGTTCAACTTCCTCAATCTGGGCCAGATCATTAGCATACAGACCCCGCTTTGGTCGCACATACATTCCAGGCTCCAGTTCTTTAGTCTTTCTGACGCGCAGCAAGGCTGGCATCTCGTCAATGGGAATGAGTTGTGGCTTCGTGCCCATGAAGACGTGGGTTATGCCTTCCATGGCCTGCGTCACATGATCCAGAAGCCGTGCCTCGACGTAGATCTTGCCCTGCATGGCGCCTGTCCCGCCACGCTCGAAGGCTGAGAAAATCTGCACCGGCTCTCGCGAGTTCTGACGTTCCACGATGCGGTTCTGCAGCGCGAAGATGATCTCACGCTCCTTGCCAGGTCGACACTTCATAAACCAGATTCGTGGATCTTCGGTTGTGGGCATAAGCAGTCGTTGCGGAATGACACCCGAGGCTGATCCGGTGGCACGATTTTGTCTACCATATCGCTCCTTGAGCCGCGCGGCCGTCTCCTCAACATCCATAGCCTCTTGTTGCTCGCGCTTGCGGTCGAGCTCTCTGTGCATACGGTCGTCCCTGTCGGCACCCGGTGGCAGCTCCTGAAGGTCATCCGGGTGCATCTCCTCGCCCGGCAGGTCGTCTTCTTCCTCGGGCTCTTCTTCGTCGTCCTCGTCGACTTCGGCTTCAACATCGATGAACTGGTTCCGTCTCCGCTTTCTCCGCTTGTTTGGTCTGCCAATGTCGTCTTCTTCATCGTCCTCTTCCTCTTCCTCTTCCTCGTCGTCGTCGTTCGGCTCGTCCTCGCCATGTGCCTCGCCGTTGACGTCTCCCTCGTCATCATCTCCGCCAGCACCATCCGCGTCTTCCTCCTTCAATTCATCTTCGTCCGCTGGCGCGTTGCGACCCCATGATCGGCTTCGCGCAGGCGGCTCTTCGTCCTCTTCTACCGGCATCTTCGCATCGTCCTCCTCATCACTGCCGACCTCCGGCTGAGGGTTGAAGTCTTCTTCCTCCTCATCGTCGAATGTCTGGTTGAGGATGTTGCTCATTGTGGGTTGGGTCCAGGGAGGCTGGTGTCCGAGCAACGCGGGCAGTTGTAAATAGCTCGGGGATTGATAGTATGTCGTCGGTGGTGGTTGAAGAGGGCGATGATGTCGGTGAGGAGGTGAGGTGGTGAGAAGGGGGTTAGCTGGTAATTGAGGAGCTGCTTCTTGACGTTCAAAGGGCACCTGCCACCTTGGCGGGTCGGGTCGTCTCGGGGATACCCGTCAAACGTGTCAGATTCACGTGACAATCGCGAAGTCGAAAGTCCTTTCCCTCCCGAATCCCTTCCACCATAACAACAACAACATCAGCTGCTTCTGACAAGCATGTTGCAAGTACCACGATCTATCCACCAAAGTTTAATGGCTCGTGATTCTTTGCTAGTGTGTCGGCATAGCGGCTGAGTACCGTGGATGAATACCCGGTCAGGTGGCACTGCGTCGAGGCGAGGGCAGAGGCATGGCCTCGATAAAGAGCAGCTTGTCTTCAAGCGAAGATATGAACCCCCATATACTACAGTACAGACTCCTCAAACAACTGCGAGCAGACTCATTGGACAGCAGCGCTAATCCTGAATGGACAAGCCACCAGATCCCATTTCGGAGACGCCGCCATAATACTGGGAAGCAGAGGCCAGACACTCGCACGGATATGGATACAGCAGCTACGTCTACACTATGCCAGTAGTCAACAAGATTTCTCTTCGGGAGGACAATCCGATCCGATGGAAGCAGTGCCCTATCTACACATTCGAATAGTTGCTGTGCACCCGTCTGTGGCATGTAATTCCTAAACTCGCTGGCAGGCCCCGTGACGACGATCCAGGTGCTCATGACGACAAGAAGGCCTGTGCTTGAGAGAAATTGCCCGATCGAACTTCTACAGTGCTCTCGCGAGATCCAATATCCCTTCTCCAAACTCCGGATGCTGTCCTCTCTCATTGGGATACGTTGACTCCGGCAGCCCGTTCAACACCCCAGGCTTCGAACCAAGAATCAAGTTCTTGGCCATCACGTTCCTTCCAACCACATCGCTCCAAATCTCTCTGGCCTCCAGGTCGCGAGCAGAATTGGACAGCTGCTCTGGAGTCCTTGACGGAGGTAATTGGACCAGATATCCCAGGGTCTGTCCAATAAGATCCCACATGAAGTAGACACGATTTTTGGAGGCAGCTGGTGTCATGTATGTATGCTGAAGATTGGGCGCCATGGCATGGTTGTATGCCAACTTGTCGAGAATGGCTTGCAGGTTGTGCATTGTCGACTTCGATGATGGTGAGGCATCTGTCGGGATTGAATGATCGGTTAAGTTTTTGGTGAACTGCTGGCGGGTGGACGTGTATGGATTCACAGGAGTGAAAGTGTTGGACATAGTGTTTTGTTGCTGCCCGGGGTTGCTGCTTTTTGGGCTTTATGGTTTGACATGCAAGAGAAAATCGAACTGGGAAGAGCGTTGAGTGAAACGGCTCGACCCGGCGATCTCACCATGACCTTCGGGCTCATCTGCTTGTACATGTAACCCTCGTAGTCACCGCTTTTGTGATGCAAATACGACGAGTCTCAAGGGAAGCGATCAGCATGAGGCTCACTATCCACTGTCGCCAAGACGCTATTAGCAATGTAATTGCCTCAGGCGAGCAGATTTCGCGACCTCCTTGCCTCCCTTTCACCTGGGCCGGCTCACTTCTTCCCAGAATGCCATTGACCACCTGTATCCAGCAGAAGCCACCGGTATGGCAACACTGATTTTATGTGTTGCCGTTCAAGCGATAATGCTCCTCTGCCCACCCAAAGACGATGACCGCATCGAGTGGTATCTGCCGAGCTCTGGAGCTTCAGTCCTTCGAGGCCCTCAAAGCATGCTCTGGGCCCCACGAGCCGGGCGTTCGGCAGAACGACCGCAGGAAGTATGCCTATCTATGCTCTAGGGTAGGTGACTATACCGTTTACTTCACTCACCACATAATCCTCATTCTCTGTCTCCAAAACGACACAGCATCCTGTAGCACCAGAGCATTCCGACACTCTGAACGACATCATGGACTGGAAGAAGGTTGGAAAAGATAAAGCGGATTCTGTCTTGCATCTGATACCACAAGAATGGAGACTACCTCATCTGCCTTCAGCGGAAGAGCAACGAGACGTTACTGGCAAATATGTTCAGCAGTATCTATCAGACAAGGAGATTGAGATCACCGAAACTGATGCCGTTGAGATCGTCAAGAGGACTTCATCTGGAACTTGGACTGCCGTCGATGTCGCTAAGGCCTTCTGCCATCGCGCCGCCATTGCTCATCAGCTACTCAGTTGCTTGCACGAGATCTTCTTCGATGCTGCTATTGCGGAGGCAGAGCAGCTCGACAAGTACTATGCAGAGCACAAGAGACCAGTCGGTTTGCTGCATGGCTTGCCCGTCAGCCTGAAGGACCAGTGAGTAGAAGCTCGTCGTTGGAAGAAATGGCTGACGGTTGGCTCGCAGGTTCCATGTCAAAGGTGTCGAGACATCGATGGGATACATAGGCTGGCTCAATTCCTTCCAAGGCAAGCAAGGGACCGGAAAGGACAAGACTTTCGAATCAGAGATGGTTCGCGAGCTACGAAGCCTAGGAGCTACCCTCTACTGTAAAACGAGCGTCCCTCACACCCTCATGTGCGGCGAAACAATCAACAACATCGTCGGCTACACCGTGAACCCGAAGAATCGTCTCCTCTCATCTGGTGGCTCTTCCGGCGGCGAAGGAGCCCTCATAGGCGCTAGAGGCAGCGTTGTAGGCTTCGGAACCGACATAGGAGGTTCCATTCGCATCCCAGCAGGCTTCAATGGCCTCTACGGCATCCGTCCCTCAACCGGCCGTCTCCCTTACGTAAGTATCCAGGTCAGGCCTACGAAGGATGTTCTTCGTCCTACGTGGTGTCTGACCAAAGTCTCAAACTTGAAGAAGCCTATCCTAACCTTTGAGAAGGAAGGAATGGCAAACAGCATGGACGGCCAGAACAGCGTTCTATCCGTCGTTGGTCCTCTCTCAACAACCGTTGACGGCCTCAAGCTCATCTTCGAGGCACTCCTCTCCACACAGCCCTGGCTCCACGACCCTCTCGTCCACGAAATTCCCTGGCGCTCAGAAGCCTACATCTCAATTTCCGACCCTATAAGCCGCCTCTCCAACGACGGCCTCTCGTTCGCCGTCCTCCGCCACGACGGCAAAGTCTATCCCATGCCTCCCGTCTCACGAGCCATCAACATGGCCGTCGAAGCATTCCAAAACCTAGGCCATCAAGTCATAGATTGGAATCCCACCCCCACCAACCCAGAAATGGTCGATATAGGTAACAAATGCTGGGAGTTCGATGGCGGAGCCGATTGTCGGAGAGATTTCGCTCTGAGCGGTGAACCGCAACTCCCTCAAATCCTGGTCGGAGAGTCTCCGCAGGCGAATGCGATGGACATCATGGCGACGAACATTGCGAAGCGAGAAGCGCAGAAGCAGTACATGGAGTATTGGAATTCCACTGCCAAATTAACAAAGACAGGTCGTCCTGTTGATGCAATTATATCACCTTTGGCGCCTTTCCCAGCAGCTAGACCGGGGTTGTTTACGTACTATGGATATTCCATGTGGGTGAATGTATTGGATTATACGAGCGTCGTGGTACCGATCACGAATGTGGATAAAAATGTTGATCGGAAGATGGAAGAATTCAAGGCGTTGAGCGAGACGGATCAGGAAACGCAAGATACTTGTGAGTTTGAAAGGCAGATTGAATGTTCTTTTGAGGCAAAAGCTAACTTTTGATAGACGACCCTGAGATTTATGATGGCGCTCATGTTAGCATCCAACTCGTCGGCAGACGACTGCAAGAGGAGAAGATGCTGGCGCTGGCGAAGTATCTGGGCGAGGCCATCCACGGTAGAGCATGAACGGCGCATATCCCAAGGACTTGATTGTCCAGAATAGAGCAATACGCGTTTCATGACGCTTTTTGTTACGCTCCATTCTCGGAGATGCTCACGCTGAAGGTCTTTTCCGTGAGACATGCCAGGGGTCTACCAAGGCCAAATGCTGTTTTTCGTTTCTAATCGCCCGAGCTGAGATCGCTCACATGATGACCTCGTTTGCAACATCTCGCTTTAGCTCCTTGTAGGGCAGGCAGACGCAGTTCTGCACTCGCACTTCCTCACCAACAGCGCACTCCTTGCCCAGAATGGTGATGCTTTGCACCTTAACACCGTTTTTGACAACGCTCGTACTGTGTTCCCGGACAGGAGTGGGGGTTCCTTCCACGCGTGCCCAAGCGCCTACCCTACTGCCCCAGCCAATGATGGAGTACAACACGCAGGCATCGTGTCGAATCTCGGCATCTTCCAGGATGATGGACTCCTTCACTCTTGCTCCAGCACTGATCAGTGCACGTGGGCCGACGGAGACGTTTGGTCCGAGCTTGGCAGTTGGATCGACTTGGGCTGAGGGATGAATATAGACCGGTGGGAGGATGTTCGCCGAGGGCTTCGCAAGCTCATCTGGGTTGAATTGGAAGGCCTTCATCAGGTAGAGAGCGTTCGCGGGGACAGCCGAGCCAGCTGTCTTGATCTGTCGCCAGAAGTCCTTGGTCTCTAGCACATAGAATTGCCTGCTGTCTGCAAGGTCCGAGAGAATGTCCTGCTCCAATCTGATGACCTCGTTTTTCTCCCCGTCCTCGTCGTCTTGGGATGGCAGGTATTGCGAATCTAGAGCGTCCGAAGATGGGTATGAGACCAATCGCGGTCGGTCGGTCCGTCGCTTGATTGCGCTCTTGATGCTTGGGAAGATGGCTTCGGTTGCGAAAAGGTATACACCGCAGTTGATCAGGTTCGAGATGTGCGACTCCGGCTTCTCGACGTAATGCAGCACACGCTTGCTATGCGCATCGCTCACTATGCAACCAAAGTTGGTCGCGGCGTCGTTGGGAACTCTGGTGCCCAAGATCACGGCCTCGGCGTCCTTCTCTTCAAACAAACGGAGCATCTGCTCGAGAGGGAAGGAGCAGCAGACATCGGCGTTGAGGACGAAGAAGCGGTCGGGTCTGCCCTTGAGAATGGCATCGCGGAAATGGTAGAGCCCTCCGGCCGTGCCGAGAGCCTGGTATTCGCGCAGGTACTTGATACTGATCTGTGGGTGCGTGCGGGAGCAATCTTTGATGAAGTCGCGGAAGACGGACTCGTCGTAGTAGCCGACGATGAAGACCTCGCGAATCTCGGGCAGGCGGGCGATTGCAGTGAAGCAGTGCTCGATGATGGGGTGGCCGGCGACTTCGAAGAGAGGCTAATCATTCACAGGCACAGGGTCAGGGCGTGTGTCTCCATGCGCCGATGCGACTTTCATGTGATGGACATGCGAATGGCAGTGGATGTGGATGTGGATGTACGCACCTTGGGCAGGTCGAGGGAGAGCGGTCGGAATCGTGTGCCCCGAGATGGACCACCGACCTATTTTCTCTTAGCACGTCTGCGGTACAGCCAGCCTCAAGCTCTTCGCTCCATGTTGGTGTGTAAGGTATACCAGAATGACAGCTTTCGTGACTGGGGCACCGCCCGCCTTGCCCCGGATCGGAACCTGCAAGCTGGCCATGCTCGCGGATGCTGTGGACGTGTTGGGTTCTAGTCGTGAGGATGGGGGGGTTGGCCAAAGGATTGCGGGTATTGTTTGTGTAGGATATTGTTCTCGCACAGAAGTAGTGGTTGGCGTGGCTTCTTCTCATATGCCCGCCAAAAAGTGAAAGGAAAGGCCAAGTAAGTTTACGGGAAGCTCATCTGATGGTCCGCGTCCGCGTCCGCGTCGGTGAGGGCCCCTGGCGAGCCATCCCAAGAACCCCACGTGCACATTGAACACCACAAGCAGTATCACTATTACGACAAGATCAAGGAAAGCAGGCGACTGATTAGACTTCTTGATCTTCTTTACGATGCTTCAAGGACGTCTCCCGCAATACTGCAGGGAATTCGAGGTGGAGGACTCTGATATCCAAGGGAACACGCTGGCTGGAGTATGCAGCAACCTGGCAAAAGCCAGTGTCAATGGAAAGGTCTCCACTACCATGGGCTACATGAGAGATAAGACTACGGCGGAAGTTGGTCATGATCACGAGCCCAAGGCATTGGAAGACTGAAGCCCAGCTAATGCATGGTGACAGCGCTTTTGAAGCATTGGCCTCAGACGTTTCCGGCAAGCAAATGTTTAGCACTACGTTCGCACACGCCATTGTGATCGAGGCATTGGAGACTCCGCGTGCGTCCAAGGCACTCGCTCGCAGGCTCCGGCTTTCGTTCGTCGGCGAAGGCAGGGACGCGCTGTAAAAATTCGACTTGCTTGAAGTTCTTGAAGCCCAACGCGAACTCGAAGTCGAAGAGATCTTTGGCCTTTTGGACGGCGATGATAATGGCGACGTCACTCTGGACGAAATGGAGACGCTTGTTGTCCAAGCGGGTGAAGACCGCGAGAACAGGGCTAGCAGCATGCAGGATATCGGTCAGGCCATCGCTGTGCTCGACCGTCTCCTTAAAGCCTGGTCGTCGTCGTCGTCGTCGTCGTCGCAATAGCCTTCATCTACACCTCCTTCTTCAGCAAGACATTCTCAGCGAAGATCGCACAGCTATGGACGACCTTCACGAGCTTAGTTTTCGCTATCGGCGGTACTGTGTCCGAGTTCTTTGGCTGCTCCATTCTCCTCTTCGTAAAGCATCCGTGAGTATCCACAATGACTACTCCACGGGACTTCAGTCAACAGTATGGCAAATATGACGTCGGAGACAGAGTCAACATAAGTGACGTGCAGCTTGTTGTCGAGCGGATCTCACTCATGTACAGTGTCTTCCGCAGCGTAGACAGCAACTCCACCGTCCAGATCCCACACAACATCGCCAAGACTCTCTGGATTGAGAACATTAGCATTTCGAAGGCCATGAAGGAGCGCCTCACCATCTCTGTAGCAGCCACTACTTCCCACGAAGACATCCTCGCGCTTCGAGGAGAGCTGCACAAGTTCATTACTAAGACCAAGAATAAGCGCGACTTGTAACCTGAGTTCGACATTGAGCTCATTTCCGTGGGTACTTAAACAACTCGACCTCTACGTCGAGATCAGACATGCGAGCAACTTTGCTAATGAGCTTCTTCGTTCTCATAGACGCAACAAATTCATGTGCGAGCTGCTGGCGGCTATGAGGAGAATCCCAATCGAACCTCCCGGCGGAGGCATGCCGCCGCTTGTAGAACTCGCAAACCCATCTTACATCTGTTCCGTGTCGGACACTCGGATTTGGAGGCGATTGCGGCAAGTGCCAGAAAGGCGGAGGAGATAGAGGCATCCCGACTGTTCCTCAGATCGGATACACACCCGGTTGGTGTTAGCTCTGGGGTGAAAAACGCAGCCACATGTTGATACTGGCTTTACGGGACGTAGACTCGGCAGTGTGAAGAGTAGAGAGTCTGTGAGCGGATGTCTGCAGCGATAGATGTGGTGTGGCTAGTTGAGAGAGACAAAAAAAAGCTAGCTCTGGCATATCAAGCCTGGTTCTCCCGTGATGCCACCGTCGCGTCGCCCATGGGGTCTCCAGATAGATTGCTGTTTCTTTCGTCTGCACCTTGACACCAATGCACCATCTGGCACACCCCTTTCTTGCCCCATGTTTGCTCACGTTAACTCTTGTACCGCTCACAGCCCGTGGTGGTAGATCTATAGTAGTAAGAAGATCGACGTCGAACACGCCACCTCATGCGGCGTGAGATTCCGACAACAAGCTCTCACAAGCCGCTCACGCTTCCGCTTGAACGCGAGCCCCAAAGTCTCAGCTTCTTGCATACCGCACCGACTCAGATGGTCCATCCTACGATTAAGCTGTAAGTCGTTCACCTTCTCGACATAATAGCCGTGTGCATGTACCGTTAAACGCTTTCCGGCGGACGGAGCAACACACAAGTCAGGGCAAACTCTCTATTTGAATGACTTGAGATCCCCTCCTCCAACATCCTCAAGAGCAACAGCCCGTCTACCATTCCTCTCCTTCAACCCCGACATCCATTATCCTCTCCTTTATCCTCTCCTGAGCACTTCCAAATGCAGTTCCACCTCAACGGCTTCCTGGGCTCTCAAGACCCCAAAGTCATCCAATTTCAAAGCCAAGAACCCGACTTCCAATCCTCCCTGCCCACAGAAGTCGACGTCCTGATAGTGGGCGCCGGTCCCGCAGGCCAACTTTTAGGTGCGCAGTTGGCCCAATTTCCCGATATCACCACCCGCATCATCGAATCGAAACCCGGCCGTCTCGAGCAAGGCCAAGCCGACGGTCTGCAATGTCGCACAATCGAGATCTTCGAGGCGTTCGGTTTCAGTGAACGGGTCATGAAAGAGGCGTATTGGGTTAATGAGACTACGTTCTGGAGCCCGACAGACGATGGGAAGGGATTGAGGAGGTCTGGAAGGATAAGAGACACGGAGGAGGGGCTGTCGGAATTTCCACATGTGATATTGAATCAGGCGAGGTTGCACGATTTGTGGTTGGATGCGATGAAATGGAGTCCGACGAGGTTGGAGCCGAGTTACAGTCGGAGGATGGTGGAGATGCGGATACCGGAGGATCAACACGCACCGGTGGATGTGGTTGTGGAGAGGCTGGACAAGGGAAATAAGGGCAAGAAGGAGCATGTGACGGCGAAGTACGTGGTCGGGTGTGATGGAGCAAGGAGCTCGGTAAGGAGGACGTTGGGGATCGAAATGAAGGGCGACTATGCTAATCAGGCTTGGGGTGTTATGGATGCGTTGGTCGTCACGAGTTTTCCGGACTTTAGACTGAAGACGGTCATCCATTCTGCGGACGAAGGCAGTATTCTGATCATTCCTCGAGAGGGCGGCTATCTGGCACGGTTCTACATCGAGCTCGATAAGCTGAAGCAAGACGAACGAGTATCGTCTAAGAACATCACGGCAGATGTTCTCATCGACCGAGCTCAACGAATTTTTAAACCGCATACATTCGATGTCCGCGAGATCGCCTACTGGTCCGTCTACGAGGTCGGTCAACGACTTACAGACCACTTTGACGACGTTTCCAACGCTAAAAAAGAAATACGCGATCCTCGGGTTTTCATCACAGGCGACGCATGCCATACTCACTCCGCAAAGGCGGGCCAAGGCATGAATGTGTCCATGAACGACTCTTTCAACCTAGGCTGGAAACTAATGCACGTCCTCCGAGGCCTTGCTCCCCCAAAGCTCCTACACACCTACTCGGAAGAACGCCAAGCCATCGCCAAACTCCTCATCGACTTCGACAGAGAAATGAGCCGCATGTTCGCCGCAAAGCCTAAAGTCGGCGCTCCCAAAGACGATCCAAACTTCGTCGACCCAGCAATCTTCAAGGAGAGCTTCCAGCGCATGGGAAGATTCATGGCCGGCGTGGAAACGATATACAAACCAGGGTCCCTCACAGCCGCAGATACCATGTATCAAGATCTTGCGAAAGGCTTCCGAATCGGAACGAGATTTCAATCCGCGCAAGTCGTTCGTGCAGCCGATGCGAAACCCGTTCAATTCTCGCATAATGCCATGAATGCTGATGGGAGATGGCGCGTTGTGCTTTTCGGAGACGATAGACATGACCCGAGGAGTCCCAGCAGCCCGATCTGGCAAGTCTGCGAGTTTTTGGAGAAAAAATTGATACCGACCTTCATGTCTTCTGGAGCGGATATCGATTCTGTTATCGATGTGCGAGCGATCCTGCAACAGTCGAGACAGACGTTCAATGTGACGGATTTGCCTTCATTACTGCTACCGCACAAGGGCAAACTAGGCATTCAGGATTATGAGAAAGTGTTTACAGATGAGGAGAGTTATAATTTTGGTCATGGGAAGATTTTCGAGCAGAGGGGGATTGATAAGGAGAAGGGATGTGTAGTTGTTGTCAGGCCTGATCAGTATGTCAGTGCAGTGATGCCACTGACGGGGGCTAGTTATGGGTTGTTGGCGGATTTCTTTGGGACCTTCATGAACAAGCAGGCGAATTTGGCGTTCGTCAATGGGGTTAATGGGCATTGAGATGTGTGATGATAGATAAGACCTGGATATAGAGGAGATGAGAGAAGGAAAGACGAATGAACAATATGATCATGTATTGCTCTCGACTCTACGCTATGCACGCTTGCTTCAGTGGGGTATCTCGAATAATCAAGAACGAAAGACCATCGCATCGAGAACACGCATTCGCCCCCTTTGGTCAATCATGGACGACATGTCTTGAACCCAGGTCCTCTTCCATTCCATCCAGTTAGTCTATTCACGAAATCATTCACATAGCCCTCTTCTCCTCTCCCACCCTTAACCTCGTGAAGATCGTTCTCTACCAATCCTGAGTTATAGGCCCTTGCAGCAGCGTACGGGTCTCCCTTCTGCGCATTCGCCATCTTTGGCTCGTCCTTCAGATAGCCAGCGAACCCCTGTCCACGCTTCCATGAAGTCTTGATTCCTTCACGGACCATCTGCAATATGCTCTCCTTGGGATTGGATGCATCGAATGTCGATCCCTTGCGGGCGTTCAAGATCCCGCACAACGGTATCGACCCTTTACATGGCGTCGCTGCGCGGCCAGAAGATTCGGTCAGGACGAGGGCGAGAATGAATCGGGCGTCGATGCTTGTTTCTGATGCAACGGTCTCAATAGCCGAGTGAATGTAATGCAGGATATAAGTGTCGCCTCCGTTGATAGACAGAATCCGTTCACGGTTGATGCTCCAAAGGTCTTCGAATGAGAGCCAGGCCTGTTCAATGGGATTCCGTGAAGAGTCGCCGCCATAGCATTGGTAGGCATAATTCTGCTGCGATACAGCCTGCTGGTGGTGATCGGGTGAGAGGATATCTTGTTGGGACCATCGGTTGATGTCAGGCCGCTGTAAAGCCAGAGCACCTGATGTGGTCGCGAGAGTCGACAGTGAGAGCAGGAGTATCTCCAAGGGCAGCAGCATGGTTGGTGTTGTCGACGGGAGAGTGCTCTGCGCAGGACGTGAGCCTTATCGTCGTGGTCGGCAGCCTTTTCCTTTTCTTCTTTCTGATATCGAGCACGTGGGCTGTTGTGCGGCAATTCGGATCTTTTTAGTTGTGTCTGTCCCGTCCTCGACCTCCTTGCACAGTAGCGGGCGTCTAAGACCGGGGCCGTCTGAGGTTACAAGAACCACAATTCCGATGGCGCGATCCCACGTGCGACTCTCGTCATCTACACACACCTGCAACGGTGGTGACTTCTTGCAGTACAAGGCTCGATTTTGAAGAGTGCTTTTGGAAAATGCTTCGTCACGCAACCGAGACGGGAGCTGAGTGGTCAACTCACCATGCCCCAGCCAGAGTAGGCAGAACAGAGGAATACATGCACACCACAGACACTCGGGCAGGACTTGTAGTATATCGCTCAAACACTTAGCTCGGTGAGGGAACAGCCAGGGGGCATGCCATTCGTTCAGGAACGCTCACGCTCGTTTGATCTGACAAGCTAGCGCCTGCCGACCGCACCTGCACGGTGCAAAGGAATGATCACAGGCGTGCTGTGGCCATGAGATTCAGCTATGGCGGTGGCTGTACTGGGGGCCAGCAGCGGGCGGAGGATGGATGGCATATTTTTGGTGGCCTGAAATACGACCTGAACGCTAAAGCGCTGCCCGGAGTGGATGAGGCGCCGTTCGACTCCAGACGTTACTGTTGCTCTCTGGACCGCATCTTCGCAGTTGTGCAGCGTGCTCTCTTGTCCTAGAAAAGTGGCCATGGGTGGTTGGCAACCTGGAGTTCCCCATCGGAGTGCTCTGGCAACGGCGGTGTTGGCTGCTTCGTCTGGCGCGCGGGACAGCATTCCTTGCATATTGTTGCATGTCCTGCCGCCGTTGTGACTAGCATGCCACATGTGAATTAGATGGTGAGGCGGTGCAAGAGACACGAGAGGGTCAAGAGTCTCAGTCTCTCAGGACTCAGCGCTCCACGACTTCTTTCCGGGAAGCGAAACCAAGGGATTAAGGTTCACCGTGGCGGCGATCTCGGCAGGCGCCAGTGAGTCTTTTGCTGGAGCACAGAGGAGGAAGCTGCGACTGACCCAAGCAGAGCTCCAATAAAGCAATGGCTTCGCGAACGCTGCGCATAGGTGTGCTCCCTGCTACTTGATGGCCCCCTCAATGAATGGCAGAAGACCCGGGCTGACTAGTTCCCAGGCCTGATTCCGGGCGACGGCATTGGCCGCGAGGTCATTCCAGCTGGTCGCCGCATCCTCGAGGCGCTGCCTGCGTCCCTCGGCCTGAAATTCTCCTTCGTAGACCTGGATGCTGGTTTCGACACGTTCAAGCAGACCGGTGTTGCTCTGCCGGACAAGACCGTCGAGACGCTCAAGAGGGAGTGCGACGGTGCCTTGTTTGGTGCTGTAAGGTACGAACTTACGACCATTGGCATTTGTGCAAGCATTCGAGATCGCAGAGGCTGATCCCTCGTCTTCCTAGCTCACCAACCACTCCTACCAAAGGCTATAGCAGCCCAATAGTCGCTCTGCGCAAGAAGCTCGACCTCTACGCGAATGTCCGACCCGTGAAGTCTGTGGCGCCGACACCAGCCTTCCCAGACCCGATCGACCTTGTCATCGTGCGCGAGAACACCGAGGACCTGTACGTGAAGGAGGAGAAGACATACGACGGACCCAATGGCAAGATCGCAGAGGCAATTAAGCGCATCTCCGAGAACGCTTCCTCTCGGATAGCGACCATTGCAGGAGAGATTGCGATCAGGAGGCAGCGAGTTCGCGAAACAACTGGCGCGACTGGCCAGGAATCAATGGTCACCATCACACACAAGAGCAATGTCTTGTCTCAAACGGATGGTCTTTTCAGACAGACCGCCCGCAAGGCCCTTGAGCAGCCCAAGTTCAAGGACGCTGGTGTTGCGATCGATGAGCAGATTGTCGATTCTATGGTCTACAAGCTCTTCCGCGAGCCTGCCACATACGACGTGATTGTTGCGCCAAACCTCTATGGAGATATTCTGTCGGATGGTGCTGCCGCCCTGGTCGGCTCACTTGGTCTCGTGCCCTCGGCCAATGTCGGCGATGGCTTTGCGATTGGAGAGCCATGTCACGGCTCTGCTCCGGATATCCAGGGCAAGGGCATTGCTAATCCAATTGCTACTCTGCGAAGTGTTGCGCTCATGCTGGAGTTCATGAACCAGGAAGACGCTGCTGCGAAGATCTACCAGGCTGTCGATGGCAACTTGGCCGATGGCAAGCTGCTCAGTCCCGACATGGGTGGTAGTGCGCAGACTGAGGAGGTTTTGAACGACATCATTAGGCGTCTCTAGACGGAACAAGTGTAGAAATAGAACTGTATAAAACCGGACGTTGGACCACCGTACTGTCAATCGATCCCTGTTCAAGAGTGAACCCAATTCCGACATCGAAGTAAGGGCACCCATGACGTACTTCTCCCAAATCTCCCATGTGATGCGATCTGCATCGCCATCATCCTTGGATCTTCGACAACCACCCTTCTGCTGGAGCAAGTCTTGGAACGCGATACCTCACTTCAACAGCGCGTCAACATGGCGAGCAAAGCGGAGAAGTACATCCTCCAGGTGACAGCGGGACCGACCTATGAGCATCAGAAGCCCGTACCCGTCAACTCCGAAGAGTCAGTCAACATCTCAAGCCCACACCTCACTGCAAACCTCCGAGTACGAGTGCAAAACTACCGCGGCCTACCCGAAGGCTCACCGAAGACATCACCTTACTTCGAATACGAAAAGCACAAACATGATCTGTACTCTCTCGCCTTCACCTTCACGCCGAAAGAGGACATGAACGGGCACGATGTCGTGTTTGGTAATGACTTTGACCATCCCATAAAGGACAAGCTACCCCCGGGCTTCAACCAAGCGTTCAAAATTGCAACTTGGTTCATCGATCCTGGGCTGTACGGAGACGTCTACGCAGACGAGCCTTACCTTTACGGGCCACTACTGAGCTCGATCAATCAGTTCCGAATCGGGCCCAAGGACGACCGCGAGCAAGAGAAGGTTGAAGAAGTACGAGCAAATGAAGAGGCCCTTGTCTTTGAAGAGGGTGCAGACGGGGATGGACAAGAGGTGCGGAAAGACATTGGCATGCCGGACCAAGGACCTGCGAGACAGAAGTTCTTCTTGACGGAGCAACATTTGAAAGATTTTACGTTCGAGAAGGGGAGAGAGTACAGCAATGACTTCTTCAATCCTTACCTTGACTTCAATGGTATGCATGAAGGAGATGTCAGTTGCCACGGAAAATATGCTAATCCGAGTGCAGATTTCGCGCTCCGCCTTCCCGGCTTCAGCGTAATTCCCGGCATCACAATACCCATAATATCCTATTGGGATGGGCAACCGCTTCGGTGAGTTTCGGAACCTTTCGCTTCAATATCTATGGCCTTGTCTGCGTGCTGCGTTCTTTGTAACTGACGACTGACGGGCTGACCTCAAGTTCGCATTCGCTCAGGTACGTGCTCAAGAACCGACGTACTGACGAGCCTTTGTTCGTGGTTGTTTTCACGTTACTGCCAAAGGATGGCGAGCACAAGGAAGGTGAGACCAAGACGTCGACCGAGGTTGACAAGCCTGCGCCGAGCGGCGACGACGAGCTTGACTAGGAGGGTTTGCGGAAAGCGAAGAGAGTTGCTCGACATTCTCTTCGGAAGCGCCATGGAGTTTTGTAAAGCCCCCAGCACGGGAGAGCTTCGATGTGGGCCGTAGATGCGAAGCTGCGCAGGCATTGCGGCAGAACACGCGGCCTCCGCGGGGCCTGAGCCAGTTGGCCCGCAGTATATTGAGGGATCGATTGCGGCGAGACATGGAAGGTCATTACAATAGAGCTCGAGATGTGACCACAACGGCTCAGTCACACACGGTATCATTGAGATACCCGGCATTTACATTCAACTGGAGTACGCCGATGCTTCTGAGACGACACTTTCCAAGCGCCACCTATCTCGTACGTATCATCTAACACGAGCGATACCCATGCCATCTCAGTGCTCAATGCAATAAAGAATCGGTTGACGTTCACACTTCCACATCATGGACCTGAAAGAGTCTGTAAAGCGGAGAGCTGCTGCTGAGCTGACAACACACGCAGAAGCAATCCACAATCCCCTGCAAGCATTTTCATCCGCATGTACGAGTCGGTCAACGAACGATCGATCACAAAAGCGCTCGTATGCTCGCATGGATGCATATGCAAACGTAACCACGAAAATGGCTTGCAGTCAATTGCGGAGGAGATACAAGCAAAGCAAAGCAATGATAGGATGCGAGGATTGCTTGCTGCATGCTGTTGTGTTACCGATGCCAATCGGCTCGCCACTCGTGATCCCGAAGCGAGAGAACTGAAAGCACAGCAGGATGTATGTATGTAGGTAAGGAAGTGCCTTTTTCAGCTCGTAAGCGATGTCACTCTTCTCGTTTTCCCTTCATCATGTTGCAGGATACTGAATTGGAGAGAGGAAGCGCTAGTATGGACAAGAAGCCGGCCAATTCAAAAAGATGGAGGATATTGATACCCACGGCTGCGATTCTGGCGACCGTCATACTCTACTTCGTTCTGGGACCAAAATTACACTGGATTGATTCTTGGAGTACGAAAGAGCTTGATGCAGAGGCGAACCCGACGGTGGAGTTGGAACTTGGGCATGGACCTGTTGCGCAACCGGGTGGGCTGGAGAAGGGCGATGTTGAGAGTGCTTTGAGGCCTGGGAATCAGACATTTTCCAACACTTCCACGAGCTTGCCGAAGGTCGAGGCTGGGCAAGCGGATTGAGGCATGGTGGACATTGACGAGATCCCCTCGATGCTGCTGTGGTACACAAGTGCTGGGAAAAGAATACCGCATTGGAGGAGCGACCGCATCCAGATGAAAAGAGAACCGGGTCCCAGCAACATCCATGACGTGGAGGAATGTCGACCAAAGGCTTATACGGACCAATACAATCGCCCTTCTGTCCAAGTGCGAGAGCTCGCCGAAAGCTTTTGAACCACGCACTCCTTCGGCCACGAGCTTCGGCAGTGGCAGCGGCGTGCTAGCAGTCGATCTTGCTAGTTCGGCTGGGTGATTGCGGTCAACGTCGTGGGCACATGGCGGTCAACAAGTCGCATGACCAGAGACGGGCATTGCTCTCTCACCGGATGAGCTCATGTCTTTGATGCTATTGAAACAGGATCGAAATTGTTGAGATAAGCTTGCCAGAGATCAAGCTCCGAGCCTGCATTCGAAGAACATCAGCGATAACCAAGCACACGGTCGCGAGATGGATTGTCTCTCTTTTCTTGATGCTAGGAACAGAATGCGAGTATACTCTCAGCTTGCCGCTTTGGAGGAAAGACAAGGGCAATATGATGGTCAACGAGATCGGAACTTCCTGGGAGGAGCGCAATCACCTGTCGCTCAAGGGAGAAGCTGCATCTTTCAATGCGGTAGCATCGATGTGATCGAAAGCGAGACCGGGTATCTGCAAAAGGTCTAGTAGGAGTCGAAAGGGTAGCAATGTCAGCAAAGTGCGCCGGCCTCGCATGGCATATTGCAAAGGTCTACGTCTCATCAATTTGACGTGAACAGTCTGCGCCGTGGGGCCTGCTGTAACAGTAGTAAGACGTGGTAGAAATTTGGCAGTGCAAGATCGATGCTCGACGCCAGGATTATGCTCCATGTTCTGAGCCTCGCCAGCCACTACTCTGATTGCGGCCGTACTTGAGGAAACGATGTGCATATGCCTTCGTTGTTTAGTCTGATCTGTGCTGACTGGTTACTGGGGTGTGAAGTAGGTTGTGAAAGTCCGCAGCCGAAGCGACACGGCTCAGCGAGAGGTCGAAGCTGCTGCAGGGACGGCTAGCGGCTACTAGAACTGCTGTATTCTTGGGCTTGGGGACTGGATAAAGCCGGCAGGCTGGCAACGACTCCAGCCTCAGCCACACGCATCCATGCCGTGTTCTGTTTCCTGTTTGCGTTCCCACTGAGTTGTCACCGTGTCTCCTATCGTTTGGGCCATCCGAGGGAGGCATTGTTCGACTGTCAATAGTGAAACATACCTCTTGTGCCTTTCTCGTCGATGCGCACACGTCCTCCATCCACATCCAGCGCAGTGCCAGCCGCGTCAGCATCAGCAGCGACCTCCGACCGACACGCATCCTGCCAGGTCCAGGTTCAGCACGCCAGCAGCCTCTCCGCCACATTCAACACTACTCCCCTGCTTCCAAACGTTCCGTGAAGAGTTGAGAAGCACTACTACTACGGCTACGGCTACGACTGCGGTGCTGTGCGTACAGGTAGCAGTGCACCGTCTCTGCACACTTCCCAGGCCAGCCCTCTCCAGACTCTACCACTTTGCATGTGAGCAATCGGTCCATTCATGCGATAGTACAAGTCCGCGCCGCGAAGGTGCTGAACCGCCATGCTGCTTCCCGAACATGTCGATGTCGACGTCCGCCCGCCGCTGCGACCTCGCCAGCAATCAAGCCAGCCGTCAAACCCGCCCGAGAAGGGTGGTAGCGGTAGTCAGACGGTCGTGATAATTGTACGCGCCATCGAGAGCTGACAGTGACAAGTCAACGTACTGACTCGCGTGTAGGTCGTCATCGCGATTGTCCTTGCCATATTAGTCGGCATAATAACGTACATGGTCTTGCGAAAAGTACGACGGCGGCACGAGAATCCTAAATACGTCCCAACACAGTTCTTGAAGCAAAGATGGAAGGCCTGGCATCCGAGACAGTTCTCTTCCTCCTCCTCCTCCTCCTCCTCGAAAGGCGTCTACAGCGCGCGCTTGCAAAGTACTCAATCCATGCCCACGCTACAGCTTCGAAGTGAGGACCGCAGCGCACGTGCATCGCGGCAAGATCTACCGGACCTTGAGCGCGCCCAGGCGGCGGAGGCTGTCAACTCGGATGGCGTCGAGAGGCATACAAGTGTACGATCTGTCATGACATTACCAACATATTCACGATCCGTACGCGAAAACGAGCAAGTCCTTGCGAGAGAAGGCGAAAGAGACGGGGTTGACGTGGTCGTCGAGCTTCCAGAAACAGAACAAGAGGAAGAGGATCGGCGAGAAGACGAGATGGAAAGCTTATATCAGATTCGGCTACAGCGGAGAACAGAAGTTGCAGAGCGCGAAGAGCGGAGAAGGCGGAGAGCTGATGCAAGACGACGAGGGGACTATGCGGAGCTTGAGAGAATTCGGGAAGAAGGCAGAATTGCAACTCAACAGCGGGAGGTTGCAGGCGCGTCAGCTATGATTGCAGAACATCAGGGCCGAATGGGCGCTCGGGATCGCAGGGTAAGCAGCGTTAGTTACGCTGATCTGGGCGTTGCGAGGCATGATGGCACCAGAATACGAGCCAACTCGAACGAATCTGACCGGGCACCCCTTCTGGATTCAGCAGCAAGCATCAACGGTGGCGCGAGCTTGCGCCCTTGGTCAACTCAGGAGTCGATATATTCTCACCATCGCAACCGATCACAGGTGTCGCAGACTGGCTCTGGCATGTCAGGCTCCGATGGTGATTCAGCAGTTGTCGACATGACCGAGCTCCCACCTTTTGGCCGTGCAGGCAGCGATTTCGAGGTCGTGACTTTGAATCACGGCAGTCACTCCCGCAATGGCTCTACGGCTCACACGCCAACCGGCGGCCGCAGTCGAGCGTCGACCACCAACACAGCGCCCGTGCGTCCTTCCCTAGACACTAGTGTCCACAGCGGAGATCTGGGCGAGGGCCATATACCAAGCGCAGATCCACCGTCATACGATGGCGATGGGTTCGAAGAAGCGCCGCCATACGAGTCACCAACTGAGGAACGGCGACCGCAGCTACGTCTTTCGCCTAGTGAGAGTAGGACGCAAGAACAACCAGCGGATAGCACGGCTCCGTCTTTGCCAGAAATTGGACGTCTTCCAAGCATCCGTGTCGCAGAGGCGACTCCTATCAGCCCGAGGCCGCCGAACTTTCCAGAGACGTTGCGAGAGACTTCAGCAGAGCACCGGCCGCAGTAATCGTCATTCCACACCTCGGAGCATCCTGTATACCCTTTGACCGATGTTTTGTAATTGAGCTAGCGAGCATTGTGGGCACAATATGACTGCTAGGAGTACTGGTATGGGCAAGACCACGAGGAGCATTTTATCACGGCGCTACGATCTAACGAACGCAATCTTTGTCGAGCGGGGCGACTGTTTATAATTTTGAACAGACTGTACATAGAAGGCAAAGTCGAAGGGCACGCTGTGGTTCCTTCACTGACTCCGGGCCGTTCGTGAAATCCAGCAGACATCATCTTCAGCGTCATCTGTCGTCTCGTCGCTATGCCCATGACTCAAGACACTCAGGCACCGACGCAGTGAGAGCAGTTTGTTCTGCCCCGGCCCGCGCCTTCCGTCTCCAATGACGCACCCTAGCCCGTTCCTTTGCTGCTCGCTCTCCAACTTACGCTGCGCATTTATTCGTCGATCCAAAGGACACCGAGTCAGTACCCACAGCCATGGACGTAATGCTACCTCGCGGGCTATCAAGGCTCGCGAGAGCAAAGCATTCAAAAGCGGCCATATGATAGACGTGGTATAGGCATGTGTGTCTGCGTTCCTGCATACGAGCCTTCTCTTCTCGGTCATCTTTCATCATATCGCTGCTGCTGCTCGGAGACGTTCCCCGCGAAAGCCAGCCAGCCATCATGGCTACTGCGAAGGCGGCTGAGACTAATCTGTCTTTCCCTTCTAACCCCTTCTCGAAGAACCCGCTCAGAACGAGGAACGATGTGATCAATGCTTGTGCGTCGCTGCTTGATCCGTTGGAGCCCGGCTTCTCCCCCGAGTGTGCTTTGGTGAGAGTGGGTGGAACGGGAACGAGATGTAAGCGTTGTCCACAGCTGGCTTGAGGCCAGGTAATGCAATGGTTTGCAGTGCTGACCGGCCCAAGTCGATGAGACAGCTGCGCAAATTGAGGGTTTCGCAAGACCACTATGGGGACTAGCACCTCTCCTTGCAGGCGGCTCGGCGTACAAGAATGTGTCACTCTGGACTAGAGGCCTTGTGGCTGGAACAGATCCGGAAGGACCGGAGTTCTGGGGCAATGTGGAGGACCTCGATCAGCGCATGTAAGTACCTAGGTCAGACCGATGAAGGACTTTCTTGGTCCTCTTGAACTTGGTTCAGTCTATCCTGACATCTTTGTAGGGTGGAGGCATGCCCAATCGGCTTCACTCTAGCCATTGCTGGACAGGAGTTCTGGGAGCCTCTAAGTGACGAAGAGAAGGAGAACATCACGAAGTGGATCGGTTCTATGAATGATAAAGAAATGCCCAATACTAACTGGCTCTGGTTCAGAGTCTTCGCCAACCTGGGTCTCAAAGCCAATGGGGCCAAACACTCGCAGGACCAAATTGAATCTGATATGAAACAGCTGGAAACGTTCCACCGAGGAGGTGGCTGGTCAAATGATGGACCTGAGGGCTACACGCAGATGGACTACTACTCCGGGTCTTTTGCCATCCAGTATTTACAGCTACTCTACTCGAAGCTTGCTGCAGAGTCCGATCCAGAACGCTCGGAGGAGTTCAAGAAACGGGCACAAGCCTTCGCAATGGACTTTGTTCATTATCAAGACCCGGATGGACATTCTATTCCTTTCGGGCGGAGTCTAACTTACCGATTTGCAACAATTGCCTTCTGGTCTGCCTTTGCTTATGCTGAAGTCGAACCGCCCGAGCCCCTGACTCTGGGGGTTGTCAAGGGCTTGCTGCTCCGCAACTTGCGCTGGTGGAGCAAGCATCCGCACATCTTCCAACCCAACGGTATGCTCAATATTGGGTATACCTATCCGAACTACTACCTGGCCGAGAATTACAACTCACCTGGATCGCCCTATTGGTGTATGCTTGCATTCGCGGCCCTTGCATTGCCCCAGGACTCTGCCTTCTGGACAGCTTCAGAAGAACCTCATCCTTTTACGCAGGACCCTAGTCCTCTGGTGTCAATAAAGGCTCTGGATAAGCCAAAACATATCCTTGTCCATCGGGGTGGACACACATTCCTGCTGTCGAGTGGACAAAGTTGTCACTATCCGCTAAAGGCAACGCAGGCAAAGTACGGGCACTTCGCATATAGCGCCTCCTTTGGCTATTCCGTCCCTACAGGCGGCTACACTCTAGAACAGTTTGTGCCCGAGAGCGCTATGGCATTAAGCGATGATGGAGGCGAAGTCTGGAAGATGCGTCGCGATGTTGAAGATGCCCAGATTCTGGAGAAGGACGAATTTTCAGTCCTTTACTCGACCATGAAACCTTGGAGTGACGTCGAAGTGAGGACTTGGTTGGTCCCTCCAAGCGGCGAAGCCCCTAACTGGCACATGCGAGTGCATTGTATCAAGACCGGACGGAAGCTGATGACGGCAGAAGGCGGCTTCGCCATCGCTGGTACAAAAGAAAACGATGGGCGCCCGTTGGGCAAACTCGACAAGGCTTCTCCTAATGAAGGTACCATCGAGTCCGGAGATGCGGCAGTAGTGGTATCTCGAGCTGGGGCGAGTGGAATCGCAGAGCTTCTGCCCAAGGAACAGAACGACCGAAAGGGAAGCGTGTGCAAGGTCGATGCGAACAGCAATCTGATTGAGCCGCGAACATTGCTTCCGACTCTGGTTGCTGACTTGGAGGCAGGTTCGGAGACATGGTTCGCCACTGCTGTCTTTGCGATGCCGAGTACTGTCGAGGACTGGCAGACGAAATGGTCTGTTCAGTGGAAGACGATACCAAAGCTTCCGGATAAAGTTGTATCCATCCTGGGGACTGCGTAGAGAGACGAAAATGTTGATAGATGGTGCTTCTTGGGATGTATTGCTTCTTAATATCACGCTTTTATTGAGAATTTGTGAGCGCGACCAGTCTCAGGCGGAGTCTGCGGTGGTATAGTCGCTGAGTCAAATGTAGTGCTGCGATCTGCGGCCTGGTTGTGAGAATGTAGGGCAGTGCGGCTGGATGTTGATTTCAGGCTATGAATCTGATTTCAGCTTGAAGACATCCTCATCCACAATACGTTCTTGCAAATCAGCATTCTTGCCGTCTCGATCGTCCTGCTCGCGATCTACCAGTACCTGACTACCCGTCCAAAACCTCTGTCCGGCACAAGATTCCCACCAGGTCCGCCCTCGCATGCAACTTGCGGAAGAAATCCGGTCTGAAGGCAACGAAATCGAAGTGCCTCTGTATGATTACAACAACTTTGGCAATACTGAATCGAATTGGTTCGCTTTCCATCTTGAAGCTAGGAGCGAGAAGCACCTCAGGCTGGTAGCGGAATCGGCCGAGAAGGCCCGGGAGACAGATGCGCTCAGATGTTGTATCGAAAGGGCTTGAGCGGGTATCGCGGTGGCCGCGACCATGATCGGAATGCAGTCAAAGCGAATCGCACGAGAAGCGGCGACATTCATTTCAAAGCAGTGATCTAACCGATGATCGTGATATAATTCTATTGGTACAAGGTGTAGGATCAGGTGGTCACCACGGCGGGAGCATCAAGCTCTTGTCACATAGCTGCGACGTTCGCTCCGGACTTTAGCATCATAGCGAAGACGCGAGCGAGTGAGTCTGTGTAGTTCTAGTTCTAGCCTTCCAAGTTCCCGTGACTCTTCACCTCGAGCGCATCTCGTACTGGGGTCACACAGATCTGGAGCAAAGGTGTATGGTACTGCTTCGAGCATTCGGCAAAAGCAGATGAAGGAGGAAAGTGTAGGGCCAGAGTTGGGAAACGAAGACGCGAGCGCAAGCCGCTTTCGAAATATGTGCCGTTAGCATTAGAACTAGAACTACCGTATATCCGAAGGCCGAGAAGCGAAGCGGGATCACAATGACGGGGCAGTCGATTTCTTGTTGCTTGCATCAATCACTCCAACAACACCTGCACCGGCCTTTTATCGAATTCCCGACGGCGCTTCTCCTGCCACTGCCACATGCATTGCGTGGAACGTCTCCGTACCTAGGAGACGACAGCAACAACAAACATTGTTGAAAGCACCCGACCCCCAGGCCCAGACCCTCAGTCATCTTGGTAATCCACCATACCGCATTGGGACCATGTCTGCCGATGTCGTCGAGGCAAAGGACATCGAGAAGACGGCCGAGTCGGGCTCAGACCACCAGGACGAAGACAACACCATCCCCGCATCAGGTGGCAAGGATTCGACAGAGCCTCCGCAACCTTCCACCGACACGGACCGGAAACCGTCAGCAGCGCCGTCAGCACAACAACCGCCTCCTAATGGCGGTCTTCAAGCATGGCTGCAAATACTCGGCAGCTGGATGCTTTTCTTCAACACTTGGGGCACGCTGAACACCTTTGGTGTTTATCAAACATACTATGAATCCGGCCAGTTATTCACCGAGTCGTCCTCGAACATCTCATGGATTGGATCCATTCAGGCCTTCATGGTGCTCTTAATAGGCGCCTTCGTTGGCCCTATCTATGACCGTGGGCACTTCAGGCTACTCCTGCTTGTAGGCTCCTTTCTCATTGTCTTTGGACACATGATGCTGTCGCTATGCACAGAGTACTGGCAGTGCCTCCTCGCGCAAGGATTTGTGATTGGGATAGGAGGCGGATGCCTCTTCGTGCCTTCCGTCGCCATATTGCCCACCTACTTCTCGTCTAATATTGGTTTGGCCATCGGGTTAGCAGCTTCTGGTAGTTCAATGGTTCGTTGTCACGAACTCTGCCAGGCACTTGTCGTATCAACAGGCTGACGTTACTGCAGGGCGGTATCATTTATCCCATCATGTTCTATCGATTTATTTTCCATGACGGTCTGAGCTTCGGCTGGTCAGTCCGCATCTTGGGCTTCACAGCTCTGGCAACGTTGCTCATTCCAATCTTTGTTATGAAGCAAAGGGTGAGGCCGGCCAAGCCTCGATCTCTTATCGACTGGACGGCCTTCACGGACGTGCCGTATATTACCTTTACATTCGGTTGCATGATTGGCTTCATTGGACTCTACGTCGGCTTCTTCTATATCTCTTATTTCGGGTAAGGAACCAAAAGCTGGAGAGCGTTCAATCTCTCAATGTGTAAGACCCACGCTGACCATACGCCTTTCGCTTTCCAGGCAAGCGAGCGGATACACCAACGAGAGCCTCTCATTCTATCTTGTGGCTATCCTCAATGCAGGCAGCGTCTTTGGTCGAACAATTCCAAACTACTTGGCGGATAAGATTGGGCCTACAAATGTCATTGCTCCAGGTAAGTAGGAGTATCAGAAAGCAGTATACCTTGGCTAACATTAGGCAGGTGCAATGGTGGTTGGCATCGTACTACTGTGCTTCATGGCCGTTCACAACGCCGGGGGCATGGTCGTTGAGGCGCTCTTTTTCGGATTTTTCTCTGGCATCTTCATCGCCCTGCCTCCAGTCCTGTTTGTTGCACTCACTGCGAACAAGAGCCTGGTCGGCACTAGAATTGGAATGGGCTTTGCCATCGTCGGCCTCGGAGTTTTGGCTGGTGGTCCAGGAGGCGGAGCAATATTGGGCACAGGAAGCAGTAACACGAACTTGCATTGGACCGGCCTCTGGACGTATGGTGGAGTCTGTGTCTTGGCAGCTGCGTGTGTCTTTGGGGTCGTGAGGTTGATCAAAGGCGGACCGAAGCTCATGGTGAAAGTATGATATCGACCGCAAACATCTCAGTGTACTATAAAATTACATTCTGCCCGTGTGCAGACAATACGCGGCACCAGCAGGTCAACAGCGGTGGCCAAACAATTTTGAGCGCTATAGACAGAGTCAGTGACCAGTCTGCTCTCTCCTCTTAGTTCAGACTACTTCAAGAGCCCAATGGCGACTTTACAAAGGCAATTGATATTCAACGAACAATATAGCATGCTTGGCCGATGCACGTCAACGATCTCAGAGTCGTCCTCATCTAGTAATGTAGACCGGGTGCCTGAAAGTAGTGAAAGGTCTCGGACGTTAAGCATCATTCTGACATGTGACAGAATGTTGAGATGGGTTCAACAGACTACGAACGACAGTTGATAGAGAAGGGGTTGTACAGGGACCCATGGTAGTCTTACATAGCTACACGTAGATTGTTAACATGACGACGGCCGCCCTGTGTGCAGTCCTACCGTTGTCACGACGGGCTCCGTGTCCATTCTTCCTATGTAGCAATCTGCAGTTTCTGGACTTGGTGCAGACACACTCAGATATCGCTCGCTGTGTGAGCAATTGCACCATGTGCGATCGTATGGGATCGGCAGCATCCACAATATGGATGCTGTGATCAACAAAATGCCTCGTCACGAACAAGTGCGTGACGCTCTAACGAACATCGAGCAATGCAATACTTCGTAGCGGATCGATAAATGAAGCCTCGGACGGAGCTGATTATGGGGAATACTGCACGTGGCTTCATCGACACTCTGATCAACGTGACCTTGACAGGTTGTGATGACTGTGGTTAGAGATAGATCGACAGTAGTCTGCACAAGAACGGCGGCACGGCGAACGATCTTAGTAATGGTGTTGAGGTAGTTTTAAGCTTGGAGCCGCCTCTTTGAGCGGCTTTCTAGAGTAGGGCAAGCCACGTTGGATCAATAAACATACTAAGGGTTACCGAAAATGGACTCGCGATCTTCTTGCTTGGAACTTCGCTGGTCTTCTGTGAGCCGAGTTTGATGATCCTTCGCCTATCGTCACAGCATAAGCGTGTGGTAAAAGTCCGATGAATGATCTTCTCTCGCGTGCGAGCGCACGGCTCCTAGCTTCATATGAACATAGGTAGTGCTTCCTTCTCGGTAGGGTTGGCGCGCTGGTAGATCGAGGGTTCCTAGATACTGGCATATCGAAGCATCCATCAGTGCTCGGGATTTGAACATTCCGTATCGGCTACATGATGGATGGCTCAAATAGCTGATGCCTTGCTGTGCATACTGCACGAAAGGACGCGCAAGATTGCAGGAAGGAGTGGCATTCGCATTAGAAATGTTTCGATGTACAGTAAGCAGGCAGAGTGGCCCTATGCAAGAACAGCCCAGGCCAGGAAGTTTGCGAAGGATCACGAAGGCCGTTGATTCATGCAGGCAGTCTCTCTTCGCCGAATCCTGTAGGGTTCTTCATGCCTGCCACAGCTACCACATCAGTTGCGCAGAGGGTCCTCTTGTGACTGGCAACTCAGCATCAGCAAACAGCAGTGTGCTCCACGATGTCGCAACGTAGGGTGACAGCGCAATTATCATGCAGCCCTACGACGCATCTGGTGACGTTCCGGAACGAGCTGTCCAAGGGATTTACGGTATGACCTGCTTATTCCTACACCGTGGCCTCGGGTCTGACATCTGACTGTCTCTGCCAGTATGTCAATGCTGACCTAACGGAGAGTCGCACCTGATTTCTTTCTGAGACCGCCATCGAGAAGCAATTCGCAGTAGACCAGAGGACAACAAGGTACTCCCAACGGACGCAATAATGTACCGCATCTGATGGTCGTTGGTGGCTTGTACGCGCAGCCCAAACAGTTAACTCGAAGCAGGTACGTATCCAGACCGGTGAAGCATCGATGGAGCTCTCGCAGTAGCTCGCTTTGTGGCGCTCCGGTAGGCATCAGAGAAGGCCGAAGCTAGGGAGAAAGCGCCTCGTGCCGGAAGGATGCCGTAGGACAGGGATTCCCTGGGTGGGTGGTGTGGCTGGCGCAATAATCTGATCACGGCGATGCCGCACAGCAAGCGAGACAGATGCCTGCTTCCCTCTGTCGAGAAGGGCGAGCAACATGCGACAGGCATCAGGATGCCACTTATTACTTACGGCCGACTTCATGTCGTGCGCCTCGTTGCAAGAGGCTCCCGGAGACCACGCCACGGCGGTAACAGTGTGAGCTGGACACGCTCAAAGGGACGCATTAGTCGGTCCATGGCTGCATCCAAAACACAAGGAGGTGTTGGTCTCCTTTGTTGTGCGCTATGCTATGACGCGATGGTCCTTGTGATTTCGTACCATCAAGGGTCTTTCAAGGTGCAAACGCGAGCGAGGAGCACGGCTGGCAGGATGTGGAGTGGGAGCGGGACGGCATTTGAATGCCGCGGACACGTGTGAAATGATCCTGTGAAATGTAGGAACCAAGAAGGAGTGCTTCGGAGAGTCGTATAGACGACCTGATAGGATTGGAGGGCTGCAGCAGAAAGATGAAGTCGGGACCAAGATGCTCGCTGTACTGCTGTTGGTGGCTTCCAGGCATAATCTCACACGTGCGCGGTGGGAAAGTTCGCCCGGGCTTACGCTGCGGGCAAGACCAGGGCACGCAGGGCCTGTGGTGCGCTTTGTCAGTGCTTCTGCTCCGAGCAAATCGACCACTACTGCGTCCAGCCCAGCATCGCCCATCGCCCATGCCCGGCTCTGCGGGCCGGCTCTGCGGACGCGCAGATCAATATTGAGATGCTTGGAACGAGTGCGGTATTGCAGTGAAGGAAGGTCACTCATACGAGAGGGCAGCGGATACTATGCTGTCGCCGTGCTGGCTGTCAGATTATACTTCTCGTCTTGTCCTGCCGGCGGAAACGGTAGTAGTGCGAACAGACAGGACCGTGACGCTAAGAATGTTCGTCTCATCACACCCGTCTCACCAACAAGTATTTTGAGAGTCTGAGAGTGCAAGCCCTGGGTGGAAGGTGGGTACTCGGCTTTAGCCAGAACGTGCGCGACACCCAAGCAAACACTGTAGACCCGACGACCGTTTGACAAGGTTGCAAAGGCACGCGCGACGCGACGTGAATGCTTCTGGGAGGTGAGCGAGGGGAGGGTGGTCGACAGCCCGCTGGTGCCGCTGCTTCACTTTGTATCATTCGGCGTCGCCATGAGGCGGCGGTGGGAGCGACTGATGACTGCACGGAGCGGCCGATGAGCAGGGGAGGGGGAGGGGGCATCGGAAGGAGCCACAACGACAAGCTTCACCATGGATTCCCGTGGCGTCTGCTTCTCCACACGAGACAGGGATCATGGGTCCTTTGTCTTCGCTGCCGAACGTGCACCAGCCCAGTATGCTGACTACAATTTCGAGAGTGGACGCAACGCAGCGGATCCACGGTTCTCTCTCGTTTCGTCGACGACAAGCACACACATACACACGCACTACCGTCGCTTCGGCACGTGCAGGGACGGCTCTAGATACGTCCGTCGTCGGCGCTCAGAGAACTTGGCTACAATAGGTCATTGGTCATGCCGCTTGGGGTCAAATTCTAGGGTTTCCTCGCCTGTGTTGGCTGTGTTGATCGGCATCGTGGAGATCCTTCCGGGCAGCACATCTCGCACGTTGCTTTTCGCCCCCAAGCGAGAGGCACTTGTTAGTAAGGGAGATGCTTGGCCTAGCGCTGGAATCAACTCTCACGCATCTGGTCTGCAGAGTCTTCGCCAGTCGAGCGAATCAGAAAATCCCGACAGGCGTCAGCACCCGCCATGTTGATTGCGGGTGTCCATAAGCATCCGATCCTGATGGCTTTAGCCTGCGTTATCTCGATACTCATACCGTCCAACGCACAGCTTATTGCTCCGCGTAGCAGTGCGGATCAGACCGTGATTGCGAGCATGGCTCAGGAGAATCACAGACGCCCTATCCGTTCGGCATGAGTGAATCCCAAAGGATCCGTCTATAAGTCGCATATATGTATGTATGGATATGAGGGTCCGCGCAATCTGGTACGTGATTGGGTCCGTGTGAGTTGCTGGGGCTTGCAAGTTGCTGTTCACCGGTGCTCGGACACAAGCAGTTGGCAGAGCCCACCCCTTGCGGCAGCTGTCGCAAACGCAGAGTTGGGACATGATACAGAACATGGCCTTGCCTTGCATTGTGTGAGTCTGTTCTCCATCCGATCAGTGATGGCAGGGCGGTGCAGCAGTAATGTGAGTCTTTGACCGGAATGCTTGCGTGACGTCGGCGTGCACCACGAGTCTCAGGTCGAAATATCGGTCAACGATGAACAGAATGACCCTGGTCGTGCCGCTGGGCCCACGCCTAAGATGGAAACTAAGCCAAAAAAGTGAAGAGGTGAGGGAGAGTAGCTCAGAAGGAAGGATAGCTGACCAATGATAGCCAACATCAGCGTGCATTAGATCCATGGGTGGTGTCGAGACTATTTTTGTCCACCGCATTCCCACCCCACGACACGATGCATCATGTACCAGATGGCGGCTTTGCCAAAGACGAACGAATCAGACAATGCTGGGTCGTCCGAGGGCATGGTCCAGTTGTTGTTGCCAATCCGGACGTGGGTACAAGCACGTAGCGCACGAAATGCTCGACCACAAGCAAGCCCTAGCACGGACGGGCGAACAATTCGGCTGCGAAATGGCCTCTCGAAGCATTCCCAGTCTTTGCGAGCAGACTGTTCTCCGCAGCATTAGTGGTGATACCGGTGGCCTGTTTGGAAATGATGCCGCCTTGGGACACGGCTGTCTGCATTCGCGGTACCGTGAGGGACGTAGGATGCTTCTTTCTCGAGGCGGCCTCTGCGGTCAAGGCACCAATTGAGATTCCGCGGGTGATACGGTTGGCTCGGCTCCGGGCAACTCCAAACGTCGACAAAGCGGAACGGCCGTGTGTCTCCCAAGCTGCAGGGGAGGAGCACGCTAAGCATCCTTCACCATGCCTCCCATAAGGCTCGACAGGGATCTGGCGTGGCTCTTGCGGCTGCGCAATCCGTCTGGGGCGCGGCGACGTTCTTAATACAAGACTCCGCCCCAATTCGCAATGCATCTGCTATTTGGAGCTCTAGGAGTCTGTCAGCGGTGCCTGAAATCTACATTACAACGTCCATACCACTCGACTTACCTCGAATCCCACAAGGTTGTCAAAGGCTTGAAGATTTCCGGCTTGAAGACCCGGAGACCCTTGCTGCTATCGCCCAGCCTGTTGCATCTAGCTCACTACCTACCTTGGTATTCGCTATCCACGCAATACCAACAAAGCACTCGGATAGCGTCAGCACTCGGCGAAAAAGAGGCGCAAACCTCCGCAGGATTCAATAACGTGCCACTGTGAGTCGCAGGCCAATTCCTCCCTCCAACGCTCAGCGAGCCGGCGATACTGATCGAACATAGATCACTGTCACAAGCAACATCCATCTCCTCCCCGCACCAGCTCATGCTCTGAGTTGAAGGCATGGCGACCTTCGCAGAGTATCCTGCCCACACCATGGGCTCCAACGACTTCACGCTTTACCCATACCCGGAAGCGTGGAACCAAGATCAATCTTACCTTCCCACATCAACCTACGCCGATCAATCGTATCTCAATGCGACAACTTTCGACTCATATCAATCGCAGCAATCATTCGCGCCTTTAACTGACCAGTTCGACTTCTCTGGTACCCAAACGATCGATCAGTCCAAGAGCCTATACCAATCGCCCTCGAATGCCGCATCGCAAACATACGACTACCAACACCCCCCGCATCTCTCTTCCACGTCCGATTCCGGTCACAGCACAATATCATCAGCGATAGGGTCGCCTGCAGCCCATGCACAAACCAGCGACTGGAATATGAATGGATTTCCTGAGATCGTCCAGCATGACAGCATCTTCTCCACATCCGGATTCGATTTCGAACCCATTCCAGTGTCCGAAAAGGGTTGTGTTGGTGAGTCGACAAACATTTCTTCTTTTCAACAGCTGCAGGCAGCTCCACCCTTCAGCTTCCTTTCTTCTCCAATCCCCAATCAGCATTCGCACGGAAAGATTTCGGAGCTGCAAAGCCTGAGTGACAGCGTCTTCCGTTCTCCAACAACACCCGCTTCAGCCACATCGCCATCGATTGAGCGGATCAAGGGGAGGCGCGAATCGTTGTATGCGCTGCCTCCCAAGAAGCTCACGGCACTGTCTCCTTTGTCGACATTGGTGTCGTATGATGAGACTGAAACCCAAACTCGCGAGAACATCCCACGACCAGCATTACAGTCATCTTTCTTTTCTCAGTCCAGCGGTTCTTTTGTACCTCCCCTTGAGTCCTCTTGTTCGTTTCCTCCTTCCTCAAGACATTTTATCTTCTTTTTGTGAATTGCGTCGTGCATTGAAAGAAGTGTCACTGACGGTTGACCACCAGATCCCTCTCTCATCCAACCTTACTCACCAAGGCAGTATACTGGCGCGCATTTTCAAGACTCTCATTCCACCATCCAAAGCACATCACCCGTCCCGACGAAACAATCCTTGCACAGCGATCGAGCACAGTCTGCACAGCGATCGACCTCGCCTTATGCGCAAAATCAATCCTGGCAACAGCCGTATCCTCAACTTCAACATGGACGACGGCCATCCATTTCCTCCGTGCAGTCGCGGCACAGCCAGAACTCACTATCCTCAGACGACTCCAACAAGGGAATGTGCCCGATCGCGACCTGTGGCAGGCACGTGAAAGACCTGAAAGCTCATATGCTGACGCATCAGAACGAGCGCCCGGAGAAGTGCCCAATTCCCACGTGTGAATATCACATCAAGGGATTTGCGCGAAAGTACGACAAGAACCGGCATACCCTTACCCATTATAAGGGCACCATGGTGTGCGGCTTCTGCCCTGGTAGCGGGAGTGCAGCTGAGAAAAGCTTTAACCGCGCCGATGTCTTCAAGCGTCATCTGACATCCGTCCATGGTGTCGAGCAAACGCCACCAAACGCAAGGAGGAAGAGTCCGACGTCGGCCACCAAGAAGCCATATGGCTCCGCCCGTGAGGTCTCCGGCATGTGCTCAACTTGCGGTAACACTTTCGCCAGCGCACAAGACTTCTATGAGCATCTTGACGACTGTGTCCTCCGGGTCGTGCAGCAAGCCGATCCCAGCGAGGCGAACAACGAGAAGTTGCTCACCGAGGTGTCCCAGGACAAGGAAGTCCAAGAGACGATGGAGAAGCACAATCTCCCCACTTCAGTCGATTACGACGCCCCGACGTCGTTCGACGAGGAAGATGCGGACGAAGATGAGGATGTTGATGAAGATGATGCCAACGACGGCACCTACGGCAAGCGATCTGGCAAGAAGGGATCCAGCAAGCGCGTTGCTACCAACGGTGCTGTTTGCAAACCTGGTCAAAGGAAAGGCCTGACTTTGTCCAAGAATGGCGTTCCACTCGCTGGTGCCATGACCGGAAAAGGTTCCAAGCGGAGAAAGAACTATCCTCTGTCGTGGGGTGCCGCTCCAGACAAGATGAAGATGAAGAAGCGCGTCCTCTGCGTGTATGACGGCCAGCGTCGTCTCTGGAAAGATGACATGATGCTTGATGCCGACCACGAGGTTCGCATTCCTCTGGGTGACGACCGCAGAGCATACGTTACCGACCTGGATGTCCAGACCCTTCGAAGAGCCGAGGGTGTATTGAATGCGACCGAGGAGGAAAAGGGTCCTTGGGTCCAGGACGAAGATGAGCTTCAAAGACTAATGGAATCATGAGACTCCAGCCTTTGAGCAAAGACTCTGTATTTGTACTTCTGACTTGGGAAAAGGGTATTTTTGGCATGATACCAATCGAGAGACGTCGGCATGACCACATTTGAGCGGGCCATTTAGCATGATGACTGAACGACAGCGCAAAGAAGATATCCAGCTTATTGATGAGTAGCTTTTGAGTAGCAGCAGTGTGCCGGGCACCTAAAGACTTTTTGTAATCATCACTGAGCTTCACTCCACTTCTCAGCTCTTCCTGTTCTTGCATGCCTTGTTGGTTTCACCACCTCAACTGCACGTCGCAGTTGGGGCAAGCTGAGGTATGGCGTCTTCTCGTCAGGCAGGATGCGTGCTAGCGCTCATCACGGATTCCAGATTTAGTCGTTCAGCGGTGTTCACAATGTTAGAGCATAACCCTCACCTTGGCTGTTCCTCCCTGAGTGCAAAATGAATGCTCCTCTCGGCCGAGAGGTGATGTTGCATGGAGTGCAGATGAGCCCGAAAATCTCCGCGGCAAAAAAAACCTCAGCATGAGGCATTACTTTCAAACTGGCAAAAGTGTGATCTGTGTTGACCGTGCCAGCTGGTTGGTTGTTAGATGTGATTGTGCACACCGATGTAAGGATCTACTCACGGGTCGAACCTGGAATCTCTTGATTGGGTTGCATCGTAGTCAAGCGCCTTGCCATTGGGCCACACGGCCATCCTTTATTATACTCTGCACACCGGGGAAACACATATTGGATATGCAATCTTCGCTCATCAAGATATATATCGCCTGGATCAAAATTTTCGGGTAAGGAGGGGCTTATTCACTGGCTTGATTGCCACTTGCTACACTGGTATACAATTGTCGACCTGGTTTGAGGAGAGCTCTCAATGTCTTCCGTACATAACGCGTAGTGAAAATTGCACAGGCCTCGGTATGCCCCTCAAAACCCGCGCGACATCTCTTTGTCCTCGTTGCTCCCGCGAATCTCATGTTGGTAAATTGCTCCTGATCGAAGTCTTCCCTCTCTGAGAGCATGCTCGTAGACTACACTTAGACCATACAGCACTTCGAAGATTGAGTTCTATGGCAGTTGAATGACATGCAAGGAAGTGACCGTGCCATGAACAGCAGAGCGAGGAGGAAGGATATGCTTTAACAAGACGCAAAGTCTATCGATTGAATGGCGTGGTACGGCATTAAGAGAGCAGCAGTAAGAAAGCAACTGTAATGAGGAAACGTATGTGAGCGAAGGGCAGGACTGGATCATAGAATCAGAACCATGGCGAGTGGCATGTGATAGGAGTTGTCAAGGTAGACAGGTGATAGAGCATGTCAGATGTCAAGTTGGAAGTGAAGTGTGCGCCGCAAGCCTAAAATGCACGGGCCAAAGAAAGTCGCGCTCCAACGCCGACGCGACCTCTGAAGCTGCCGCGCGATTCTCCTTCTCGTCCATACATGTGATTCTCTTCCCTGCACCTTCATCACCGCCACACCGTCGCACTTGCTTCGACATCTTCTGTGCTCTCGCGCTCGAATTAGCACACGACCCTCCATATCTGTCACGGCCAGCGACTTCTCCAGCACGAGCGACACCTCTTCCATCCTTCCGCGCGATTGCAGACGCAGGCACCCACCAACGATAGACGCCTTCATCTTCATTCGAACGCGCCGAGTGAGCGCGCATTCTATCAAGCATGTAAGTCTTGACCTACGATTTGTAGCCTCGCGCATCTACCACTTGACGCACCTCTACCGCCCAACATGAAGAAAGCGCCAGATCGGCGACCAGCGACTGACGGCACGGGCAGGGAGACTTTTGACGACATCTACCTCGACCTCTCGAAATCATCGGGAAAGTGTAGAATTGCCGAGTCAGGTCTGGGGTGGAAGCCTGTCGGTAAAGATGGCCAGTCCACATTTACCCTTGACAAGGCCGAAATCCAAGGCGCACAGTGGAGCAGAGCTGCGCGAGGCTACGAGATGAAGATTTACGCGCGGACACAGGGCGTGGTGCAACTGGACGGCTTCAAGCAAGAGGTGAGCCCCAGCCGGGCGCAAGGCGTATGGGAATACTAACGAGGTCTGCAGGATTCTGACACGATACAGAAATGCTTCAAGGTATGGTACGGTGCGCCGTTTGAGCACAAGGAGCACGCGCTGCGGGGCTGGAATTGGGGCAAGAACGAGATGGGCCGTAATGAGCTTGTGTTCAATGTGCGCAACCAGCCTGCCTTCGAAATCCCATACACCGAAATCTCCAACACAAACTTGGCCGGCAAAAACGAGGTCGCGGTTGAGTTTTCATTACCCGATAATGGCGAAGAGACTGGCACGAACGGCGAGCTTGGAGGCGCAAGAGCAAAAGGCCGCAAGATGGGGGGTGCGCAAGATCAACTCACAGAGATGCGTTTCTACATACCCGGCACAGAGAAGAAGACAAGAGGCGAAGAGGATGGTGAAGATGCGGAAGATGGCGAGGACGAGGAACAGAATGCAGCCAACCTGTTCTACGAGACGCTCATGAACAAGGCTGAGATTGGCGAGGTTGCTGGAGACACATACGCCACCTTCCAGGACATTTTGCATCTCACACCCCGTGGACGGTTCGACATCGATCTCTACGAGAATTCGTTCAGACTGCGCGGAAAGACGTACGACTACAAAATTACTTACGACAGCGCGAAGCGATTCTTCTTGCTACCAAAGCCCGATGATATGCACCAGCTGCTGTGCGTAGGTTTGGATCCGCCTCTTCGACAAGGTCAGACTCGGTACCCATTCCTAGTCATGCAGTTCAAGAAGGACGAGGAAGTTCAGATCGAGCTCAACATGACCGACGAGCAATTGCAGAAGTACTCGGGCAAGCTTCAAGCTAAGTACGAGGCTCCTATTGGCAATGTCATCTCGAAGATCTTCCACGGACTCACCGGCAAGCGACTGATACAGCCCTCACAAGACTTCACGAGCCACCATCAAATGAGTGGTGTGAAGTGCAGCATCAAGGCGAACGAGGGCCATCTCTTCTGCTTGGACAAGGCATTCCTGTTCGTGCCTAAGCCGGCTACGTACATCTCCTTCGACAACATCGCGTCAGTCACCATGAGTCGCGTGGGTGGAGCTGTTAGCGCCAGCCGGACATTCGACATCACAGTCTCGCTCAAGAGCGGCATGGGGGAGCATCAGTTCTCGAACATTAATAGAGAAGAGCAGTCACCCCTGGAGAGCTTCCTCAAAATCAAGAACATCAAGACTAAGAATGAGATGGATGGCGACAGCTCTATGCTCGCCGCAGCACTCGCCGACGATCCTGACCTCGTTAGTAGCGAGGATGAGGAAGTTGTCGCTCGGGATCGCGGGAGTGCCGACGAGGACGATGAGAGCGTCGACGAGGACTTTCAGGAAGAGTCTGAGTCTGATGTTGCCGAAGAGTTCGATTCGGATGCCAAGAGCGACTTGGGAGATAGCGATGCCGAGATGGAGAATGCGGACGGTGCCGCGAGCGAGAGCGATACCGCGGAGAAAGTCGAACGGCCGAAGAAGAAGGCGAAGACCCAGAAGTAGGACTCTGCGCGGGAAAGCTCTGCTGATGATTCTGACGAGTTCATGAAGGAGCAAAAGATCTTCAGATCGAAGAAGAGGACTGGCAGGACCAAGGGTATCAAGCACGCCGCTCCAACAACCGCCTCGCCGACCTCGTCCGAAGAATCGATGCCGGAATGTGAGGAGACGCCATCTCAGAGGAAGATAACACCTCGCAAGCAGTACATGGCTACGCGTGTAGTGAGGCGCCGCTGAACTGCGAGTTGGGATGTTCCGAGCCAGTGCGTGAAAAGATATTGGTCCACCAGACAGAGCAGAGAGCGATTTGGACATTCAGAATCATTACTTAGAGGTCACCGTTCCATCGGCTTTCCCTATTGTCAATTCGATCTATCCAATCTTGAGTGCCGAGCAGGCTACGGTGCAATCTGACGAACAGTAAAGGCTTGTTCCGCACCTTTGAGCGAGGTGATGTGCTCTTCAGCCATGGAGGTTGGTCGTTTGGCTCTGCCCCTGATGCTTGACGCAGGCTGCCTTGCGTCCATCCTGGTATTCAGTCTTTCGCATATCGTTTCCACGCTCCTGCATTGCTCGAACAACCGTCATCTACCCATTGGCTGTCTTACGAATCGTTCTTGCGCCGCCAGCTCTGACCGTGCTATACTTGCTGCCGCTGGCAATACTTGCATGGTAGCATGTGATGTGGGAATGATCATGGCCGGATTTTTGGGTATTGCATCCGGAACTCCGGCCTCGCCGCAACATGCCATTGGCTTGACTTTCTTTACTCTCACCATACCTGTGAGGGATCAACTTTGATATTCTCTCCATTACTCCGGACAGTCTTCCTCTGCTTATCCCGCTTCAGCGGTTTGCGCATATCAAACGCATCACTTCCATCGTTGTAGTAATCAGTGATGCGTCGGTAAACGGAGTACCTGCCAAAGTGAGCCAATGCCAAGGTAAAACCCAAAGTGATCGGAGCTGTCTGAAAATCCAGTTGCTGGTCAAGAATCTCACCACTTACCCCATCTTTTTGTACAATTTGATAGCGGCCTCGTTCTCAACTCTGACGAACAGGTCGACGAACCACGCATTCTCCTCGTCGCCGACTTGCTCGACGGCTTCGCTGAGTTTGGTCGCGTAGCCTAGCCGTCGAGCCGCTGGAGCGACCGTCAAGCATGTGATGTGCGCATGCCAGGGGAGGTAATTCGAGAATTTCTTCTGATAGATTTTCAGGACAGGATCGTATGGCTCCACTGGCGCTGGGAAGGGGGAGGATTCGACTTTGCCGAGGACTTTTTGGAACGGTTAGTACTCCAGCATGATGGCGCTCGGCAGGTCTGAGATATGATGGTGAACGCACTATAAGCTTCTATCTGTCCGTTGGATCCTTCGATGACTTTGCACAGATGTGGCCATTTGGTGAAGTATTCAAGATAGAAGCCAATGTTGTAGGTCTCGGTGAGGTGGTCGAGGTTGCATGGATTGAATTTGAGCAAGTCCATCGGCGTCATGGGCCGTATTGCCGCCATGTTTGGCAGTACACGTACACAGACGTTTCTTGATGCTTCCGGGTGGTGAAGAAGGGAAGGGCGATGGGATGGTTGTGATGTCGAGAAGTCAACCAATCAAGTGTCGTCTTTCCAAGCTTGGCGTGGTGTGGTGTAGCAGCGCTACTGTAGATGGCGGCGGCTTAGCAGCAGTACTGAGTAAGCAACACTGGTCGGATTTGATTCCTCTCTTGAACACCTCTTCGCAGCATACTCCACACTCCGGAGGGAGGAGGGAGGTAGGCTCCATCTTCTTGCGCCCGAAGGATCTGCCTCCCAGTCCAAGCGGAAGGCGGACGTGTCGGTTGCGCCGTCATTCTCGTACCCTCTACATGAGCGGACCCATCCATCCATCCTCGATCCTCGAGCCAGTGGAGGTCAGCGCTTGTCGCAGCATACCACCACCACCCGTACACAATCATGCCCTGGTCGACGCTTTATTAAGGTGGGTGTCCCGTTCTCGCACTTCCCTTTGCGTTTGACGCCTGCTTGACATATGCACGTCTGCATCCGCGCCACTTTGACTCTCTCCTTCACAAAATATTCTTTCTCACTTTCAACACACTCGCGGCAACATGGCCGTCACTTCCAACTTCGGCATCTTTGATGCCAGGCAAAATTGGCCCGCTCTCATCTTCGGTCTTGCCGTCGTCGGTTTGGTCCTAGTTCCTCTCGGCCGTATTCTCTACAACGTCTTTCTTCATCCGCTGGCGTCATATCCTGGGCCATTGCTATGGAGGGCCACCAGCTTGCCGATGGACTACTACGCTTTCCGTGGCAGACTTCCCGAGCAAATCGTCAAACTGCACCAGAATTTCGGCAAAGAAGTAAGGATTGCACCGGACGCGTTGTCTTTTAGCGACAGCCAGGCATGGAAAGACGTCTATAATGCGAAGCCAGAATTTCCCAAGGACCGGAGAAAGATCACCTTACCGGTCAATGGCGTACACAGCATCCTCGGGGCACCAAGAGACCAGCATGCCAGATATCGACGTCTGCTTTCTCACGCTTTCTCCGAGAAAGGTCTCCGTGAGCAGGAGCCTCGCATCAAACAATATGTGGACCTACTCGTGCAAAGACTGAACGAGGCGGCGTCAGCTAGGAAATCCATCAACATGGTGGACATGTACACAATGGTTGTCTTCGATGTAATTGGAGATCTGGCATGGGGTGAATCTTTCCACGAGCTTGAAGAGAACCGTGTTCACGACTGGGTGTTCGCTATACTCGGTAATCTGAAATACGTGATGCAGAATGTCATCTTCCGAAAGTACGGTCTGGAAAAGTTCACGCCCTATCTCACTTCTCCCGAAGCCGTGGAGGGACGAAAGCAGAACTTTGCACTCTCTGCAAAACTTGCCGACAAGCGTGCAGATATGGGCAGCGAACCGCGTGGTGACTTCTGGGATCGTGTACTCATCAAGTCAAAGGACGACAATGCCAAGGGCGAAGGCATGACCAGACCTGAAATGGTGGTGAATGCGAGCGTACTCGTCCTCGGTGGCGCCGAGACCTCTGCCACAACGCTCTCCGGGACGACATATCTGCTCTGCCAACATCCAGACGTCCTGAAAAAGGTGACTCAAGAAGTGCGGTCAGCGTTCAAATCCACCGATGAGATCGACGTTCTCTCCGTGAGCCGTCTCACATACATGCTCGCCGTCATCGATGAGGCAATGAGAATCTACCCACCCGTTCCAGACCAGATGCAACGAACGCCACCGCAGGGAGGTGGAATGGTCTGTGGGAAATGGATACCCGAGACCGTGAGTATAGCAAGCGTTTTCATGTTCAAGCTGTTTTTCTCACTGACTTTCAACTAGACAAGCATCCACGTCCATCAGCTAGCCCTCAACCACATGTCTTGCAACTTCCACCGTCCCCAAGACTTTGTGCCCGAGAGATGGCTAGCAAACCCACCAGCAGAGTTCGCCAATGACGACCGGCACGCGTTCCAGCCCTTTAGCGTCGGGACGAGGAACTGCATCGGTCGCAACCTCGCTTATGCGGAGCTACGACTGGTGTTGGCGAAGGTGCTGTATCATTTCGACATGGAGTTGGACAAAGAAAAGACCAAGAAGAACTGGTTCGATCAAGACTCTTGGGCTGTGTGGTTCAAAGAGCCCTTGTACATCAAGTTGAGACAGGCGGGACAATGATGGTAATGATTGATGTATTGTAAATTCAGTACGACAAGTGCGTCTTATTGTACAACGATGCCCCAACAACTCTTCTTCCATCGACACGCCAGTTCGCCCCGACCCAAATCAAATGCAATGCGAATGACTGTGCCGAGCCCCAATCCACTTGCGTGCTACCTTTCCCAAAATCGAGAAGTTCTTGACACCGTGAGTACTTCAGGAGGCCTAAGCCTCTTGCATCAAGCACACTCTCGTTTCCAGCGACAGGCATGAGTCTGCGTCCAGATCGCAGGACGCACGAGCAAGGGATCTATCTCATGCTGCTCGTCACGAACTGGGTGAGGGCGTAGGCATTGCTTCAGACTGAGTGCTGAAGGTCGGCTCAATCGATGACAGATATGCGATGTTCTTGAATATCTTCGTGAGGTCCGCCGCCGTCGTGGACGCATCCGACAACCATCTTGTATGTATGATGCGCTGGTAGAAGCCCGCCTCTGTTGTGGACGAGGCTTCCGAGTGCTGGTGAAGCCGGTGCAAGTTTGGATCGGTCGGAGACAGATATTCTGAGTGCCGATGAGGCTGGTGGAAGTTGGCCTTGGTCGTGAGCCGGTTCACAGGACGAATCTCGTCGTGAATCACGAGGGATTTAGCCAGGATTGCTGGCCCCATGAAATGCCCCATTGCAGCCATCTCCCGACAGAAAGCGAGAGCGCCGTCGGACGGCGGCGCGGTTGCTATCATGGTGGGCCTTGCCCTAGCCTGTGCATCCTCCGTCGAAGAAGTCGCCGCCGCGCCACTGACGAGGGAAAAGGCGACGATTGCCATTGCGCCATATGCGCGGACTCGCTTGAGTTGACTTGGACCGAGAAAAAATCCAACGAGTGCGACGATGAAGAGACCAGTAGACGAGATCATCAGACCTTGGAATGCTGACACAGAAATCGTCCTAGAACCGTAAAGCATCGCACTGATGAGCGAGACCATAACGTAGATCGCGATGATATAGAACAATGGTTCCAGACTCCTCTTGTTCGAATGTACTCCGTGGCCGATGCCGTCCCTCGCATCGATGTTTTCGACGAGCTCGATCTCCATGTTTGCTCAAGGTTCTTGAAACGTTCGGGCGATTTTTGGGAGGCTGTAAAATGTTGGCCATGGTTGGAAACGACGTGCCAGGGTTTGGCTTCGATATGCGATGTTGCGACTATGGGCGAAATTCGTAACGATGAAGTAGTTGAAATGTGTTCTCGCAGTCGATATGGTTATTCCGATGCGATGAAAGTCGACTCAATGAGCATAGTAGAAGTCGACAGAACATATGCTGTGCCAGCGGTGGACGACATTGAGCGGAAGGCGTCGACGGGGCCTCGATACGGTGAGGCAGTGTTCTTGAAAAGCCGGCAGTCTCGGTACTGGGGAAAGATATGGTGCTTCGATACTACCCCTTTTGGGCGAAGAAAGTAGGGCTGCTGTCCAAGGGTATATGGCTCGAGAAAGAGAAGGCAGCGGCCTGCGCTGTATTGTCTTCAATAACCATCGCCTTCCCTCCACTCTCTCCGAGACTCGATAGCCCTCTGTCTCGGATTCTTTCCAAGTTCAAAAGCCGCTTTCCAAAGCTCATCCATCTCGCTTTCCAACCTCTTGATATTCCTCTTCAGCTCGACATCCTTTCCAATTTCCGGTACAGACACCTGCGCCTCCTCCATGAGCTTGCCACCCCTTCTGCTGTTTTCCACAGCGTCGGCCTTCTCCTTCCAAACTCTCAGTTCCTCCTCCAATTCGTTCAAGTTGTATTTCAGCTCGAAGTAGTAGTCGAACTCCTTCGCTCCGCCAAAGCACAGCCCATATCCGTCGCAGTAGCATGCGCTCATGCTAGGACAATGGATCGGCGCTGCGGTGAAGATAAACTGCCAAACGTATTCGAAGACCCGTCCGCTCAGATAGTCGTTCAGGTCAGTCCGTATGAGCCAATCGCGCATGAAGATGTATCGCATCTTGTTCGTCGCCAAAATTCGCTCTCTGCTCACGGCAAATTGCGCGCAGCAGGGTTGTGCCAAGACAGTCGGGATTGCATCGATGGGGAAGAGCTCGCTCCAACTTTCGGCGAGGAGTACTTCTTCTTGCTTGTCTGGATTGCGGAAGACGTTGCCGGGGTGCAGCCATGCTGGACATCCTGGATCCCAATGGCACCGCAAGTTCATGTAACCGTCCCTCGTCACCCTCTCTGGACTGAGATAGCGCACCATCTTCGCAGCATCGGTATCGAGGAGCTGGTTGTTATGCCATGCAAATCTGTGCGCGTGCATGAAAATGGAGACATCGGGCAGGTCTTCGTAGAAGTCGATGATATAGCTGAGATACACCATCACCTGGCAGATCATCAGTCAACATCTTTCGCGGCAGAGCAGGCCTTCAATTTGCTTTCGAGTTGGCCTCGAGAGTTCGCTCACCTCATGTCCCTTGTTCTTCGGTGGATGTAGCTTCGCCTTCCGATCATCGACCGTGTAGACCGCAGTTCTCAACAGCCCACAGTCGACCAAATCCCCCAACTCTCCCTCGACCCACCCAACATCCTCCCTCTTCAACCTTGGCACAACTAACGTCTTCGTGTAATTCTCCCCAGCAGCCTTCACGTTCCCAACAGGAAACGGACTGGTCGAATCAATCTTCGGCTCTTTCCACTCTTTGAAACCCGGTCTCGCACCAGGCGCATACGACAGCGCATCGGTATTCGCCTTACTATCCTTATCCTTGTCCCGAAGATCAGGTAATATCACGTCACCCTCCGCCGGTCCATATCCAAGTTTCCCACCTATTCCAACGAGCTTCGGAAGCTCTTTCAAGTTCAAATCGTAGAGGATCGAGACGACGAAGAAGCTCGTGAGGCAGGCGATGAGAAGGAAGGGTATGAATCGGCGGAGCATAGCTTTACGGCGGAATGGCGCCGTATTGACGGTTCAGACTGGACCAAAGACTACGAGTTAGCGGTTGTTCATCACTTCAATCACACGCAATTCGTGAAACTGTGAGACTCACCGAGCGTATAGATGCAGCAAACACGGGTCCGCAGACGCGGCCGCCATTGAAGTAGAATTAAGCAGTCCACTTGCGTGGCGCGTCTCAATCCATCTAGGTCGGCGGCAGTGAATAAGGGGATAAATGAGATTAGTGCTGCGGATCAACATCGGAGAGCTGTCTGTCGATTCGTCGAGTGTGCGATCAGGCCCATGTTCGTTACACGATTCCTCGAACTGCTGACGTACGCGTACGGGAGAAGCTTAAAATCCGAGCCAAGCTTCTATTAGGTCGCGAAGAGTGCGCGACTTTCACATGGGCAATACACAGATAATAACGGAGGTCAAATGATGTCAAAAGCCATTATTAAGCTTCAATACGTCAGGAAGCTGACATGAATGGATGGTGACTCGACTATGTAATACATGAAGATGGAGGAGAAGAAATTGCCGCCGCCCGAAGCCAACATCAAGGAAAGCTGCTTTCAATCGCAGCGAGCGTCTGGTTTGTGCACTTACCTCATGTATTTGCAATCGTCTCTTGTGATTTCATGCAATCGGCTTGCTCCACCAACAGTGGGTGTATGCGCGTGGCTGGGTTTCGATAAGTTTCGGTGATTTCGAGTGAGGCTGTGACCTACACGCTGGCGTCGGCGACGCAACAATGCAGCTATTGAGAGACATCCTCGGATGCCGCACGTCAATTGATTATCTGCGAAGAGATCAGCATCATGTCAGATAACGATGGGTGGTATCAGCGGTCTGGAATGCAAGCTAAGCCAGTTGCCGCTGATGCTGTGTAATCGAGTTGTCCCAGACTTGAGTGTCAGCACCAGACGCAGTCGAAATGTGACACCAGAAGATCAGGAACGTGTGCTGGAATGGCGACTGCGATGTAATATGCTGCGAGACGAGGTGTTGAAACTACCAGGACGTAAGGTCTACCATAGGAATGCTGTGAATTTGTCGAGAGGCTGATGAGGAGTGAAGGTGTTCACGGCGTGGTTGAAGTGTTCATGACGGGCGAGGTGCGGTGGTGTCGCGACGACATGTCTCGATGAGAGCGATGCGCTCTCGAGGGACTCATCGCAGGTCATGCGGTGCGAACCGCGGACGGCAGTGAGTCGACAATGGCGAGCCGAAATGACATGCAGGAAGATTGTTGTGTGATCGATTACTTGAGTGCCGAAATGGGTGCAGTGAGCGGCCTTTCGATAGATGATCGAAGAGCTGCAGCGGTTCACTGCTCTTTGCCGAAAGCGTTGACATCCTTTTTGACGCCGCTAATAAAACATGCAGAAGTCGCACCCGGGGGAAAGGAAGGTGTAGTAGTACAATGGACGTGCCGACTCCAGCAAGAACTCCTCGGATGCAGTCTGACTAGTAGTGATCTTCATGCCGTAAAGACCGCGCGTTTGCTCCGTGACGCCTGTTTGGTTAGTTTCCAACCGCAAGCACTATACCGACAGCGGGCTGCGCGCCTAATCGTAGCGACGGCGGTAATCGTCGCCGCGGGGTGGTGGAGGCTCTCTCGGTGCGCCAGAGTCGCCGCCGAAACCGCCAGCGCCGTCACCAGGTGGGCCTCCGCGAGGTGGACGATCGTATCCTCCGCCGCCGTAGCCTCCGCCACGACGCTCGTAGCGGTCGTCTCGGTAGCGATCACGTGGTGGACCGCCATAGTCGTCACGGCGGCCGTGCCCGCGGTCATCGTAGCGGTCGCGATATCCGCCGCCGCCTCCGCGGTAATCGTCGCGTCTGCCGTAGCCACCACGGTCCTAGCAGCTGTTAGTCAGGGCCATACTTTTGCAATTGACAGTACTCACATCGTAGCGGTCACCGCCACGGAACCCGCCTCGTGGGCGACGGTCCTCTGTAAGCGTGTCAGCATGGCTTCAATACATGGGACTGAGGTACCAAGTGCAGGAGTATGTGTACCTCGCTTGGGTGGTCCGAAGTATTTGCCTGGGGTCGGCGTGCGTGGACGGGCGCGACGAGCCTTCTCGATGCTCAAGGTGCGGCCTTCGTACACCTCGCCCTGAAGTCCATCCTTTGCAGCGTCCGCTTCCTCCGAAGTGACCATCTTGACGAAGCCGAAGCCGCGGCTCTCGCGCGTGTGGGGGTCACGCATGATGTTGCACTTCTCAACTTGGCCGTATTTCTCGAAGAGACGGGAGACTTCCTCTTCAGTGAGACGTGGATGGATGCCAGTGACGAAGAGGTTGGAGCCAGGGTTAGTGGATTCGTCGTCGTCGTTCTTGTCCGGTCCGGCATCGCTATTGCATGTCAGCGTGATGGTCCAAAGCAGCATTTTGCAAGGCGAAGCTTACCGGTGAGCGCGGCCATTCGAAGGCTCGTCGCGGACACGAACGTCGCCATCCCGGTCACGGTCTGGACCTGGCGAACGTGAGCGCTCGCGGGGAGGGTAGTCGCGCTCGTCTATGATCAAGTTGTCAGCATTTGCTACGGGTCAAGAACGTAGAGCGTGTGCAATTATGGGTCGGCCACGAATGGCGAATGGCAACGGCATGGTGTCGCGTGCGACGCTGTGTTGTCGCGGCTGGCTAGGCTCTCTTGCTCTTTCTGTCTTGGACACTGGGTGATAACTCAGCAACTGAGCACAGGGACAGTAGCGTACCTTCGTAAGTGCGCTGATCGTCGGCGTAGGTATCCAAGTCGGCCATGTCGGCGGCGGTGTGGTGTTGTCGTTGGTTGGCGGGTGATGTTGTCTCTCAGATGTGCTCCAGCTGAGCTGGTGCTGGAGAGTTGATGGAGCGCTGCGAACGACGACCAAGGACTCGCCGGCGGCGTGAAGCGCAGTTCGTAGCGGAGTGCAGTGATGATGGCGGTGTGCTGATGCAAGGAGCGGAGAGGGCGGAGGGTGCAAGGGGGAGAGATTGGGTGTGAAGGAGTGTCGTGCGACGAGGATTGGATTGCATGGAAGAGTGAGTGTGAGTAAGACTGTTCGCTGTTCGCTGTTGCATCGGCCCGTCTCGGCCCGGCCCGTGCCCAACTCGCATTTCCATCTGCTCTTCTACATGTCATGCACCTCAATACTCTCCTTCCATCGACCTGACAATCATGGTCGCCCTGTCGCGGTACACCTTTCGCCTTGAGTCGTGATGTATCAACGACATTCGACAGGCAAGCACGACTCGGCAACGTCCCTGGACACGAAAGGGAGGCAGCAGGTAGCCTGTTGCAGCCCGAGGACGCTCATTCTGGGGAATCGCGCTGAAGATCCGCACGCAGCGGCTATCGAGGTACCTCACTTCGACGTTGAGTGAGCCCATTGTCCATCTTGGCCACCAACATGACAGTCGACGGATGGCAAGCTATTGACGTGTCAGATCATGTTGACTCTGCGAAACTACATAAGCTATTCGCAAGCTGAACTGGCCGCGGCGATCCGTGCTGCTCAGTGCTCAACCTGTATTCATTCAGAACACGGCCAACGAGGTTCTCCATGTTGTCCTGTCAAGTCGCACTCGACCCTGCTCCGGGAGAAGTTGTCCGTTGGATCGGACAACAGTCATACATGCGCATCCCGTTCTGATTCGATTTGGACTGTCGCGTCGTTGCTGAAAGTTCCGGAGCTCAAATGACTGAACTGCCCCCAGGTCGTTCGCATAGCGGAGCTCGACTGTGTACTCTCTCTTGAACGCGTGGCGCCTCTGTCAAATGTGACCAATGTTGCAAGAAAACTGCGGAATCAGCCTACGCTATCAAAGAGGAAAAGGCATCTGTAAGACGGCCTCCGATAACCCTGTTTCCAATTTGCCTGCTCACTAAAAAGCGCTAGCTTAGCTTCTTGGACCGCAACGACTCTTCATCATCTCAAGACTTCGCCATGCCTTCTTGTTCATGAGTGCATGCACGTGCTGGCATGGGAGCAGCTAGGTCCGCCGACTCTCAACAATCTATTATGGCACCGACATGTCAGCACTATCTGTGTTGGTCTGAAATGTTTCTGGTAGGTTTCACTTGTCGTCAATGAGGCACTCACCATTCGGCAATTGTGTCTGCTTCCAGCCGGACCGAATATCCGGCACTCGATACACCATGTTGGCCCGGGCAGGACCCGAGACCAGGATCTTTTCCAAAGCACGTTGCACCCTTGCAATTCGACCTAGGTGTGTCGGTCAACTCGATTCTGGAAATTGATGCCACTCCTTAGGAGCCCACGGCATGAGCTGCGTCGTTCCGTAAAGGTAGCAAACAATCAAAGGTACGAAGCGGAACGCCACTCTCGCTTTTCAAAGACCACATTACAGAGCCCAGCCCCACGCTGTATGTCTCGTGGAATCAGCGAGCAAGCAGAGTACGTCCACCAGCGAAGCACGTCCTCACACCAGTCGTGAAGCGAACAATACTAAGCTGAGACAAGCCTACTTAAGTCTCAGGGCCTATCTTCGCCAAGCAATGGTTTCTTCACTTGGGAGAAGGTCTCCACTGGGGTCTCTTCAAACAGCTACCACGTGCTTCTAAGCATATCTCTTGAAGGCTTACATGTGCGCTGCCTCCATGATCTTCTCTCGTGGTGTCTCGTGGGGTATGGTCGGGAGAACCGATTGGCAGACACGGTTGAATCCTCTCCACGGAGAGAAGAGAAGCGCCCTCATTTCCAAGACAACATGCGTATTTATAACAGGAAGTCGACACTGCCCAATCAGCAACGCCCAAAGAAGACCGAACGAGGTTGAACGAGCTTCAAGCAGAGAAGGAGAACGCGAGACGAAGGCGAGATAGATATCATCGAAAGAAACATAAATATGCCCGACTCCAGCCGTCAAAGCCATCATCACCAGCAGCAAGCAACAACCCTCATTACCAGCAGCAAGCAACAATCCTCATCACCCATTCAGTCCTTTCAGATATCGCCACTCTTTAGTCGCAACTCAATCCCACAACAATCACAATGAAGTTCTTCGCTTACGCCGCTGCCGCCCTGCCTCTGGCAACCGCCGCCCTCATCCAAGAGCGTGCCGTGGAGGTTCCCAACGTCGAGGCCACCATCAATTTCAGCGAGGCCGAAATGGATCAGAGCGTCCCATCCATCAACGCTCTTGCTGTCCTCCGCGAGCTCCTCGAGAAGGGAGAGATCGACATCGTTGGCAAGGACACCACCAGCGACAGCACCGCCCTTGTCAAGCGCGGTAAAGTTCCAGGTCTGCACTGCGGTACTGCGCGTGCTACTCGTAAGATTCCACGATCTAGCGCCAGGGGTGGGTAGTTAATTGACCGTACGGATTAGGCTGCGCTCTCTCCCAAGCCGGTACCGTCACCAATTGCGTCTGGGCTTTCATACTTAAGGAAAAGAAGGAATCTTCCAAATGCGTCTCCGGCGTTGTTTCTGCTGGTGCCAACTTGGTGAGTCTATACCCGCAAACACCCTCTTATCTTTCAATGACTGACCCTGGATAGCCAAGCGACTGCAAGAAGTGCTTTGGTGTTAAATGGTGAAAGAAATGGAAAACGGACTAGTGTTTTGCTTCTTTGCTTGCTTGGATGCGTTGCGATGCGAGCGATGGGACATTGAGGAACCGATTTGCCTCGTCGCTCTTCGGCTTTTTGACTCTTGACTTACCAACTTTGGGGGAATAGTATTGCTCCAGAATTGTAGTACAAGTGTGTAAACGGACAGTCAATGGGAATGATGTCCACCAATGTCTCTGTCCTGTCTACTTTCTTTGTTTGCAATCACTTTTGAATCACGGAGCGTGGCAGGGAAAGGGACGTTGCATGAGGCAAAGGTGAAGAGAAGTATATTCTTTGGCGGTGTGATTATACGGGTATGGTACAATATGATTGTGTAGAGCTTTGGCAAGAAGGAAGGTGCAGGCGGCAAGTCGCGTTGCATCGATGAGGTATAGCTCTATAGCGCAAGTACTCGATGCCACCTGACCTCCCAGCGGTGGTGTGGTGGAGCCTTGGAGGATGTAGAGGTAACATGGCATGCTCTTGACTTGGCAGCTCCCACTCCTCATTTCCTCTGTGTCCTTTGCTTTCACCTGTGCTAGTCCTCTTCTCCTTTATGAACCCTCTCTGCTGTCATTTCTCCCTTCTTTTCATCGTCGCTCGATCTTCCAGCTTCTCTACCTCCAGCGACTTGGTGTACAGATAGTCGACATACGCCGCGCTACGATGTCAATGTCATCGTCCGGTAGCTGGATTTCTCTGCTCTGGCCTAACTTCCGCTTCTTGTCAAGAGCTGCCGCGAAGAATGGCGACTTGTCCTTCAGTAGAGTTTCGTGCGCTGTCGAGTCCCAGGATGCGCCAAAAATATGAGCGAAGTTGGAAGGGGACTTCAGCGTGACTTTGTTGCTTTACGGTTGCACAACAGCAGAGCATGACGACGGGCTACTTACCTTCGCCTCTTCACGGCACGCTTCTAGTCAGCCATTGTGGTACGTAATAAAGCGTTGGCTGCTCATTGTTCGGATTTTGAACGACCCGAACAGGCCAAAGGTGGTGACATTGGCTGGAAACTTCAGCGTGACGTTGTGCTTGTGGATGTTGAGTGATCCGAGAGGGCGCTTGTATGCTCACAGCTTGATAAAGAGCAACGAAGATGGAGGATATTGAGGTTCGATTGGTGAATGAGATGGCTTGAAATTGTTGAGTCTGAACTTGCCGACCTTATGATAACAGTAGTGTGAGCACTTACAAGATTCGTTTCAACACCCGTGTGCAGACCAAAAGCAGGCAGCTTGCGCATCAAGCAGCAACAAATGTGTCACGTTGGTATCGAACTGGGTACGATCAGCCTCAGTCCACACGAGCGAGTGGTCGAAATCCTTGGCGGCTGCTTTCTGCACAACAAGCGTTTCTTTCTCGCGCACAGTATCAGGTTTCTTCACCAACTCCTTAACTTGAGAGAGCTCGCGGTGGAATGTCCTCGCAGCCTCCGCCGCCGAGATGGCAGTTGATGTTCTTGAGCAGGTCACCGAGTTGCTCCTCGGAATCGCCATGACCCACTACGACGGAGAATCTGCATTCGTCTGCTCACTGGCTCCCATATGGTTTTCCATCTCGAACATATGACTTGGCCAAAATCTCCCATAACTCCTCATCCATGATCGTCAAAGCCGATGGATGGCTGATCGACTCTGACTTGGGCTCAAGGGTGATCAGGAGCCATGGCATGCACTGAGAGCTCCAACTGTACATTGACTCCACAACATGGCATCCAAACCGAGCTCGATCATCTGCGGAAGCCCAGAATTGTACCATGGCTGATACAGGTGCACCACACATCCTATGAAATCATCACATTGTCGATGAGCTATTCTGCTTCGAATGGGCTGATGATCATCGTAGCTTCGGCTTCGCTGCTCCCTCTGCTTTTCGTCGGAATGCATTGGACTGGTCTTCGATACGAATCTGCAGATGAATCTCGGGCGATCAAGGCCGTGGGAGAAGTTTGTAGAAGCCACGAATGTGTAAGCGATGTTGCTGTTACGAGACAAAAGTGCTCCTGTGGGACCGATATTGGCGTTGAAGTCGGACTCGTCGGTGTGGGACTCGTCGGCGGGAGAATCTGGCGGAGAGAAGGTCTCGCCGTGGTCGCTGGATGTTTCCTCGACTTCGCTGTCGGCCTGTCATAAGCCTCTTGCGGCTAGGCTTGCTTTTGCTTTTCGTTGCTGGTGCTCTCTCATTTAGTGTCGATGATCACGCCTTCCCACCGGCCTGATACTTCTCCCAAACGGAAACAGACCTTCGTCATCTCCACATTTCGAGAAATCATCGCCAAAGCAAACAAACCATGTTCTCCTCTTGCTCTTTCTTCTCCTCCTCCTCTCAGCAAAAGCACTCGCCGAGTCCGTCCCGCCAACCTCAGACCTAATCGAGTATTCACATCACAGATTCACGAGCAGCATCGTTCCGGCTACAGTGTGACCAGGCAAAGCCAACGAGTAACCCTTCACTGCCCATGACATCGTCAACAATACGAGGTCTCAAATTCCTTCAGCGTGCTCTCAGACCACACTGGAGGGAGGGTCAACCTGCCAGAGGACAAACCATAAGTCGTCGGCGCCTATATCGGATGGCTGTATGAACTATTCGTCGACGTTAACACAAGCAGGACATGGAAACGAACCTAGACGTGACCGGTGCCTTCCACTCCGCCATGAGCTCGTGGTGTGTTCCTCAGACGTTGGGAGGCCGACATCAGCAAATGAGCTCGTCGTAGTGAGGAGCAGTCGGCGGGTAAATCGTTCGAATAGTTTCGAGCTGTCCAGCACGTAGGCGGCAAGTGCGAGGCTATGTTGGTCGTCTACTCCTAGCTTCTCTTGCCCGCCTGAGAAAAATGCTGTCTACGGTCAAGCGCCGCGCACCCACACAGCCACATTTGTCTGCCGCGATCGCGAGCGCTTGCAGCTTGGTAGGAGTGGGTATCTCCTCCAGCTCAAATATCATGTGAAGGATTTTGCACAGCATGGTCATGGCCTCTGGGTCTTCATCCTCGAGTTTCATGTCTCCGCCAGCATCGGCTTGCGAGCCTTCTGCGAATCGTGGGCCGAATTTTGTGACACCAATTGCTTGCTCTCTCGGGCTCCCTTTCGCACGATGAAATAACTATGTAAACAATTCGATTGGTCTGTCACGTGACCATGTCTTCACTCTTCCATTTGGTGTTCAATCTCTGGTAGTTTCAGATCGAGCTCGCTAAACCAGAACATGAGAAGTCGGAGTATGCATTCTGCGTCGAGAATTTGTTGAGTTTTGCAGTCGAATGATATGACCTGGAAGTGATTGCGTATGTTGAAGATGGTCATGTTGGAGACTCTTCATTCATGTAAGATTTTCGTAGGAAGTGGATGTGTTGATATTTCGATGATGCCTGTTCTAGAGGACAGCTGTTCGGTTGCGGTAATCAAGGGTGCTTGGAGGACGGAAAGCATGCTTCGCAAAGCCGATTATCAAGTAGGAATGCTTAAGAATGCTTAAACATTACAAGAATGCATGGTTCCTTGCTGAAGGGGCTCGCGGCTCGTCTCATTTCCAAGGCGGAATTCATCAGACTGACTCAGGAGGCAACAGAGTTCGGCTGGCATGCTGTCTTTTCAAAGCTTGAGATGACGCCGAAATCGAGGCAGCGCGAGGTACGCAATTGAAGGTTGTGTCCTTGTAATGTCCAATCTAGTTGCGGTGGAAACTGCATGCTCCCAAACTCGCGCAATACCATGAACGATGGGTTTGCTTGCTTTTCGGTGCCGCAACGAAGGCATTTGCGATGTGTTCATCGTCCACGCAAGATTGGAAAAGCCAGTTTCTCCACTCAATGTTACGATGCCAGGTAGTCTCTCTTCTAAGGGCGAAGGGGTAGAGGGACTTGGAAGGTCGTCTGTAGAAAAGCCAGACTGGTTTCCACGGAATTTAGTGAATTGAGTTCCAGTCTGTTGGGGTGACGGAGTAAGCGCCAGTTTCGGTCTGGATGCAGCATCAGGTTGGCAACATCATGTCAATGTCAGATGTTGGCAGATAGTGGAGTGCAGCACTAGCACATGCCAAGCTACCAGTCGCCGAAGCTCCAAAGCTATCAGCATTTGAGCAGGCAGCGGGCAATCTCAACCATTTTGAGTGTCTTCAATATCCAGATCTACTTCAGAGCACCTGTCAGTGAACGGTACCATGCGAATATTAAACGAGCTTTCCCAGATCCTTTTTGAAATTGTTGGCAGTGGACAAGACGAAGTGATCCAGGCCACTGAACATCTTTGCAGTACCTCTGAGTCGGTGTTGGGTACGGTCGTCTGGTTCTTGAGCATGAGGGCGACACCGCACATAATACGATCAGTCTCTTACTCTCGTGCAAGGTCGCATTCCTCTCGAATGGTTGGTATGTGACAAAAGCTCAGATACCTTGTTGCAAAAGTCATGGAAACTCCGTCAGCACCATGAGTGGCTGGAAAGGTCTCAGTACAGTAGTGAAAGGACGTCGAAGGTTGAGTGTTGTCCGGATCTTCTCTAAAGTATGCAAGCTTGCTCACGGCAGTTTGATGGTCACGTGATACGTATTCAACCACCACGGAGTCGACAACAACGCGAGGTAATGAAATGAGAGCCATCGGAGAAGTGTTTGGTGGTCTCAAGACCCATAGTCCTTGGCTTATGAAGAAAGTCCTAGTGGTGTCGCGCGACTCAGGAAGGATTGAAGCCTCTGAGCGGCATGGAAGCCCCCAAGATCGCAGCTGGCGAGACTGAGCCTTCTGAGTCGGCGAGCATGCTTATTATAGACAAGGTCTCCAGCAAGTAGCATTCTGGTAGGCGTGGCTTTCGAGTCCGATGCTTGCATGTAAGTGCTGCGCGAGTTTGTGACCCCGAAGGCGGGTGGACGCGGATGGGTAGTCGCTGCGGCTTGTGTACAGACGGAGATTTCCGCAAAGGTTCCGCATTCTCTGTTCGACCTCACGTCTGGATTCACCTTTCTGCTTCTTGACTATACCATCGAAGAATGTGCACGGAACACGTCAAAGCATGATGCGGGCTCTTGATCCTGGGTGCACGAACGCTTTTGAGTACATTGCCGGCCACAATTACATGGTCCCCCCCATCTGGCGTACCGGACAGGAAGACGGACCTCATCGAGTCGGTCCCATACCCAGTAAGATGCACTGCGGAGACGCGATGGCTAGGCCGCAACTCACGACGTCTGCGTAGCAGCGTCAACCACAACCCATCCTCTCTTCAGTATGCAGGTCGTGTAACGACCATACCGTCACATTGTTTTAACAACAAAGTCGTGTAACGATATTGCACGAAACGGTCATGAATTGACCATACTGTCCCGTTGTGTAACAACAAAGTCGTGTAACGACATTGCGAGCAAGTAGTGTAACTACGCTCCAAGGACAGGCGTGCCGCGCGACAGCACAAGACCTCATCATCGAGGCACATTGCGATATAGTTGAGTCAATATCATGCTGTTGTCGTGCACCCAATTATCCTCTCGTTTCCTTCTCTTTCCGTGATCGCGTTTCCATTCATGTCCATGAACATGCTCTACAAAGTGACAGTCATGACAATAGTAGAATAACAAGGTAAGGGTAGCTATAACATAATACCAGCTTACTGACAAGGCCTCGTTGAGAATGAATGCATTGAGCGGTGACTTCGTTGCCCATAGGGCTGCAAACCAGCTTCTACAGTACAGAAGGAAAGCATCGATCAAATTGAAGCTTCTGCCCCCTGACACTGGAGGTCTTCATTGTCGCGCGGCTTTCTCGGAGATTTCAATATTGACACCTACCCTCGTGCCACTTCTGCCAGTCTCCTTCTTGATCGCATCCTTACCTTGTCTTTCAATTCATTGTCACTGAAGGTGGCGGGCTGACAAACAACTTGGGAGTGCCGGATTTCGATCGTACGGAATGCCAGCGATGTGCGAACACCACCATCAGCGGTCTGAGTCTGTACCGCTAGTCTTGGTGGGTAGTGTGGCTGCTCTGCGGCCGGAAGAGTCGGGTCTGCTTGTAGACCTTCTGGCAGCTCTAGAAGCTCTAAAGCCCGGAAAGAGAATTCTAGTGACGACGATTCCCTTGTAATGTGGACGTACCGCGCTTGCTGGTTGCCTTGGTCGTCTTGGTAGTCCATCTTAATGCCAAATCGATCTAGGACGTTAAACTGTGGCCAGACAAGACGATCAATGGCAGCTGGGATAGAGAGCGGATCTGGAGGGACTTGGCCTTCCGGAAGCAGATCGAATATTAGAGATATTGGCGTCAAGTTCTGGAAGCCAGGCAAAGACTTTCCAGCCTGCCCGAGTCCTAGATCCAGGGCCGAGTATTACTCTTCGCCAGTCGCGCATGGTACATTGTTTCACCGGAGAGTCTGGCCTTAGTGAATTGCGTATACTGGAGGTGTGTGCCGTCACTTGTCTCGATCGCTCTCTTGATCCATTGTTGTGTGAGCTCGTCTTGGGTATGAAATGTCCAGTGCATACTGGGCTGAGTGTTCAGGCCAATACCTCCGCCAAAGCCCTCTGTCATCAGGAATGGTGGGCATCCTCGTTGCTGCAAAACTTCCTCATCTAACGCTGTGAACATGCCGATTTGTGTGAGGCGAATGCCGGACATTCCATGCTGCTGTAGCTGCGCCGGTGGCGCTTGGGTCCCAAAGATGTGGTTGAAGACCTGATCAGCAATATCCATCTCCTCCTTCGAAGCATCCTCTTCTAGATAGCACAGGACTATACTTCAAACCCAATACGGTCCTTGCCGATGGTGTTATGGAGGTATGCGGCTGTCTCGTCGGTGGGATTGATGTGCTCGGTAGCCCTTCGATCGAGGTCGTTTGACTGTCTAAGGGCAGGTGACGGACATCATTGCCTCTCCTTTGCATGGGTTCTCCTAAGCATACGGCATGCGACGATGCGTACACAGAACTGCAGCTTATTGTGGAAAGGCACTTAGGCCAAGATTCTCTCACTCTGTAGCTTTGCCGATATCTGAGCTCTCGTCGGGCTTAGCAGCATTGAAGAATGCGGCATCTTGCGGGAGGCCAGCAATGGACTGTCAACTGCCCTCGACCCATTATAGATATCTGGTCGCCGAGGAGCACAATACACGTACCGCCGAAGGTAGATGCCACGGCGCTGCTTCCTGTCCGAGCTTATTACGTGCGGGCGGAAGATGGAGTTCTCGGATGTGTCGTAAACGTGAGCGTGCTGAAGCAGCGTCACGTCTGTCTGCTTGGAATGGTCTGCCTCGTTGAACCAACCGAGCAGGCCGGCCCCAGATTCCCTCTCTCTGTAGCTTTCTCAATTTCTAAGCTGCTGTCGTCGCGCCTCAGCACCATCTTGAATTGCGTATCTGATGAGAGGCCGGCAATAAAGTTCATCACTTGCCCTTGCTCATGGTCATGATCCAAGGCAAGTATGTGTGCAGCACAGATGACCTTGGGCGGCATCATATCGCAATTGCTCGAACTCACTTAGTATATTCAAGGACTTCGCAGCATGCCTATTACTCCCTGCCCGTATAACTTGGTGTGCACGATCTCGCCAACGTTCTCAAGTCATCGTGTCAGGCAAAATGGCTGTATTCCTACCTACCCTTTCTGGTCAAGCCTGCAATATACCCCTAGCACAAACTGTGTTGGACTGCGACCTAGCCTAGCACTGGCAGACCGAACAAGTGCAGTGGCTCAGGACGGTGCTCATCAGCGAGGCTGATCTGGCTGATCGCGACGGCGGGGCGGGGCGGGCGAGTGAGGTGAAACGAACGGGGCGTGGTCTGAGAGCAACAGGGGGATTGTTTGGTACCGATGATCCGCATCTGCGCGGAAGACAGGAGCTCCTGAGGGAGCAGCTGCGGTCAACGTGATTGGCGTGTACCTGCGCGTAGGAGGCGTGCTACGCTCAGCGACGAGCGCTAATAGGCTAATAGAGTTGCAGAGTAGCCAGGGGGGCAACGGCGTTTCTGTGTGGAGAGTGGTTCTCTGATCACCTCACCGCCGCAGCACATGGACCGGGTGAGCTGGTTTGGCTGGATGTGATGATGTGCGTGATGCTCGCGAATCAGGCACAGGCCTGCCGCGTGTTCGCCCTGTCTCGTTGCGGTTGCGCAAAGCAGCCAGGACGACGCCTGTTCCGCGCCCAGCACACACACGCAAGATTGCAGGGCACCGCCGACCTCAAGTCACCTCAAGTCACCTCACACTCTCCATTTCTGGCAGGCCGTGCAGGCAAACCGCCTCTGGAGGATCGTCACAGCCGGCGAGGTCCTTGCGCCAGGCTACCGTAATCTTACAACGATGCCACTTAGCACAACTGTCGCGACCGGACTAGCAGCAGCAATCTCGCCTGTTCCCGCCAGCGCCTGAATCGATCAACCCGATATAAGCAAGCAATGTCGTTTCACCAACGCTTTCTTCCTCGTCAACACAAGCCCAAGCATCGTACTCGGTTTTAATACTTGACTCCGGTCGTCCTTTCTTTCCACAGCTCGCCAGCTTCAGTCACTCACTACCAATTGTTTTTGCGCTTTAAACCAAAACACAACAACCAACCGTCAAGATGCAATACGCTTTCGCTGCTGCTGCGCTCGTCGCCGGAGCCATGGCCATGCCTGGCGCGCCTTCCTACGGATCTGAGGGCTCTTGGGGTGGTGAGCAGCCAGCCGGATACGGTGGCGAGGCCTCTACCAGCTGCTCTGAGTCCTCTGCTGCTCCCACCACCTGGGCCGCGCCCTCAGCGCCTGCGTACACCAAGCCTTCCTACGAGTCGTGGAGCTCTAGCAGCTCGTCCCCAGCTGCGCCAGTTTGGACGAGCTCATCGGCTCCATCCGCGCCAGGTTACGGCGGCTGGTCGTCCTCGTCGTCCTCTGCTTCCTGGTCGGCATCTAGCAGCTCTCCTGCCGCGCCAGTGTGGACGTCCAGCGCCTCCACTCCTGTGGCACCGGTGTGGACATCCAGCGCCTCCACTCCTGTGGCACCGGTGTGGACATCCAGCGCCTCCACTCCTGTCGCCCCGGGATACGGTCCATCGTCATCTGCCGTCTGGAGCTCCAGCTCCTCGTATCCTGTCTCTCCGGTCGTGCCCACCCCAACTGGCGGTGCTGGCAAGCCATCCGGTGGTGCCCCAGCTCCATACCCAATCCCAAGCAGCTCGAGCCCTGTCGCTCCTGGTTCGTTGAAACGACTCCAATGAAGTCTCGAATCTCAGCTAACTCATGCACAAGTTTGGGGATCTGCCTCCGCCCCGGCCCCATACAGCCCTCAAGCTACCGGTGCTGGCGTTATGCCAAAGCCATCCTCTCCAGTAAGTTCTAACGATGTTGGGAGGAAGATCAAACAGCTGCTGACCAGGGTTAAAGGTCCCATACACTGGCAGCGCCTCTGCTCTCAACGCCGCCGGTCTCCTCGCCGGTGTTGGTGCTATCGCGGCTTTCTTCCTCTAAGCGGTTCGCGGCGCATAGAGATGTACGGTCGTATCTGGCCCAATGGCTGTAGCAGCCACCTCCCCCAACAGAACGGCTATGACTTTGCATCTTCTACATTAACACGCTATCGCTAGAGCACGGAAACCCGCGCGGAGCCCACCAAATCTCTGTTCAATTTTCCCTGTGGTTTTGCGGTTGTACAATAATATGTAATCAGACACATGGTCGGGTCGGCTAGACATTGACGGCAAGATAGCGACGTACAGTAACTATAAAGCTGGGTTTACCTGCATCACCTGATGGGAAATGTCTCGCATCGTTTGGTTTGTTGAACGCACCTGCATCTTGGATATCGTTCTTGGTTGTACATATTTGCTTCGTAGTCTCACCATTTTGCTTCGCTTCACGGCCGTCACGATGTTATGACTCGTTGGCTGGCAAAAGACATGTTTCTCTTCACTCTTACCGCTCAATTCGATCACACGAACCTCAAAGTGTAGATCTTTTGCATTTAGACTGGTTGAGACTTGACATAAGACCAGGTCTGCATGCCAAGTCATCTGTGACAGATCGTAAATCTCCGAATCCGCAATTTCGCGATGGTCACATCCAATCCGATGCATCTACGATAATACCTCCTCCTTGCGGTGTCTTCTCATCAGGACGTCAAAATAAGGTGGTGGGACCCCTCGTACGCCGCCCCGGCTGGAGTGGAGGGTCTGAAATCGGAATACGAGAGGATGTGTTCGGCGTCTCGTACGGCATTCACGGACCGGAAGAACGCGATACACTCGCGGCAAAAGAGTTTGGAGATCTGTATACCCCTGGTAAAGTATCACACTAATTTTTGGGGGTTGAACCTGACGGGCACTGGAGGAAAGGCTGAACGTGCTGAGCCTCCAAAACATGCGTGATTACTACTGAGAGTGGGAAGTCTCCTGGGTTGTGTGTCTTGGCGGGCGGTTCAAGAGTGCGTCAAAGCAGGAAGATGAGTTTTCGTTCGCCATTGGGTAGGTCAACATCATTCATAACAATGACAGTCTTCAACTTCTCTTTCTCGTCTCCTTTGGAACGCCATCCACCTTTGGGAATTCAACCTCGCGTACCTGCTTTCCCAAGAGACGGCACAGGGGTTCCCAACCTGCCTTGACGCTGAATTCCAATCTCTGTGTCTCTGGCAGCGATGCCATGGGCGTGCTCACTTCCTCCATGTACTGCCTGAAGAACTTCCTGCCATTTTGAATGAAATCTCCTTCCCAGCACTACTCGTTGAAAGCTTCGCCGAACAGCCTGACTGGATCCGATGGCCCTCTGTCTTTCAAGGTCAAACTACTGTGCGTATGCCAAAGGGTGTTGGCAAACGAAGTACACCATGCGTCCTCGTCCCTGGTTGAGAGGATGAAGTGAGCGTCAAGATATGCTGAGAAGAAGAGAGCTGCCGGAAAATCGGTCACGGCCTGGAACAAGCGCAGTCAGATGGCTGTATTCGAAAGGCAGTGGAGTCCATACATGATATCCTCCCAGTACACCCTCAAAGTCTGACTTGCTAATAAGCTGACCTTTTGTCTTCGAGTCGAAAAGTTGACCCCATTGAAGATGATTTCCACGCCATGTGACTTCGGTCATGTAGTGGACACTGTTGTATCCTAGAATTCGCAGTGCTTCAGCGATTGCTATAGTCTCTTACCAAAGGTACATCTTGTCAGAGGTCCTGGATCCTGGCACCCAAACGATGCCACTTATGCTCCCAGTAGTACCCGGAATCATGTAATCGTGTGCCTGCCGCATTCGGTGACTAGTGTCCCTGGACATGTCAAGAAAGACCGTAGATTCCCGTGTTCCCATGCCCTCAAGGCTCCGGCGGTGGACACAAGGATTCTACGGTCCCGATTCTTGTCACAAGCAATAGCGCTCGGACTGCCTGCTAGCAATAGGCGAGTAGTGCACGTTGTGACAGAGCATGTGCCATTCTGGGCTACTCTTGTATGTCTCTGGTCCCGACTATTGTGCCAAAAGGTCGTGAGGAGAAGGCATATGTATGAGTGTACAAGAGTGAGAGTTGTATTGGGAGCAGAGTGTCACAGTGTGTGATAGAAGTGGAGGAGATGGGTAGGTCACTTTGGGCAGGGATCGGAAAAGGGTCCGTTTGCTCCGCGTTCAAGGCGCGTCTTCTCGCGTTTCCATTTAGAAACAGCTCCAACATCGACCTTCCCACGCAATTACTACAGCACCACCGCAACCATGGCGCTTCTTGTCGACAAGCACCGCCCACGATCCCTCGAATCGCTCTCATACCACCCTGAGCTGACCGACCGACTCCGCGCCCTCGCAGCAAGCGGCGATTTCCCTCACCTCCTCGTCTACGGTCCTTCTGGCGCGGGCAAGAAAACGCGCATCTCTGCTACTCTGCGCGCTCTTTACGGACCGGGCGTTGAGAAGATCAAGATCGATAGCCGCGTCTTTCAGACTACCTCCAACCGCAAGCTCGAGTTCAATATCGTGTCATCGAACTACCACCTCGAAATCACGCCGTCAGATGTGGGCAACTATGACCGAGTCGTTGTGCAAGATCTGCTCAAAGAAGTCGCGCAAACACAACAAGTCGATCTCAGTGCCAAGCAGAAGTTCAAGGTCGTGGTCATCAACGAGGCCGATCATCTTACACGAGATGCACAGGCTGCGCTGAGAAGAACCATGGAAAAATACTCGCCGAATCTTCGTCTCATACTCCTGGCAAACAGCACCAGCAACATCATCGCTCCCATTCGATCTCGTTGCTTGCTCGTGAGGGTAGCAGCACCAACAGAACAGGAAATCTGCCAAGTCCTGGCAAATGTCGGCAAGGAGGAGAGATATACGAGCTGCGAGCCACTGGAAAGGAAGATTGCGCGAGACAGCAAGAGAAATCTAAGACGGGCGCTTCTGATGTACGAAGCAGTGCATGCGCAGAATGAGAATGTTTCGGAGAAGACTTCAATTCCACCGCCTGATTGGGAAGCTTTGATCGAGGTCATTGCCAAAGAGATTGTTGAGGAGCGAAGCCCGGCGAGAATCTTGCAGGTTCGCGCGAAACTGTACGACTTGCTAACGCACTGCATACCAGCCACGACTATACTGAAGGCAAGTTCCCATAAACACTTGAAGGACCGACATTAACGACAAGGCTGCAGACACTCACCTTCAAGCTCATGCCAAGACTGGACGATACACTCAAGCCTGACGTGGTGAGATGGGCCGCTTTCTACGAGCATCGGATACGGACTGGCAGCAAAGTAATATTCCATCTGGAAGCATTTGTTGCAAAGTTCATGCGAATATACGAAGGGTTTGTCTCCAGGCAAAACAGACAAATTACGCGTCTAATTGATTTCTTTCAGGCACCTGCTGGGCATGGACCTTGACGACTTCGATGACTGATGCGATAGCGGATAAAGTCTTCACTAGCATATATGAACCCGCTCTATACGGGCTCCGTGTCGGGTTTCACATGCTCTTCGGCGATTAGCGCGGCGTTACTGGGTAGGTTTCATGCAAAGCAGGCAAGAGCTGATGTCATAGCTACGAACTGCAAATGAAGCTGCGATTGGGACTGTCCCATCATTGAACCAGACGAAGTTCCACATATACTCCTGACCGTCCAATCTCACAACCAGTCTCACACCATCAACACACATTCCTGGTCGATCATAACATACTGCACATCCGCCCCAACAATGTCTTCAAACCTGATGGAAACTGAAGTTGGCGGCGAGCAGACACAGTAAGGATTAGCACCTCGTTGACTCGCGCACGAGCAGCCACTGAATGTACATCACAGATACGAGGGCGAGTACACAGACGTGAAGCCTCACGCAAAATCTTCAGGCCAGTTGGGCGATCGCTCGGAAACCTCCACAACGGACCCAAGCGACACTTCAGAAGCCCAGCAAGAGTTCGAGCAGCGGGGACAAAAGACAGCAGAGAATATGCGATACGGACAGACAATCTCAGAAGGCGGCATGAGTGGGTTCACGACTGGCCAGACGGGCGAGGCGACCCAAGACGGATATGGGCAAGTCGGCGATCGATCTGAGGACGGAAGTGCGGAGCAAGAACGACGGGCGGCTGGGTATGGGGGAAAGCAGGACCAGAATCGAGAGATTGGTGCTTAATTGAGAAGCGAACATGAGACATGGGCGGGTACGACGTGAACATACGAAAGAATATATGAGAAGGTCGAAGTGAAACAGTTAAGGACAAAATTGGCTGGCCCATGGTGGAGGCACTCAAGACCGCAGTCAAGGAATAAGAGCCATGAATTGCTCCCGCAGAGTAGAATGTACTTGCATCCCAAAGGCTATTTTATTGGCACACCCACAGTCCTCTCCTGCTCTGCCTCCCTCAATACTTCTCCTCCTCCTCAACCTGACTAACCGCACTCCCCTTTCTCTCAACCTCAATGACCCGAGTCTCCAAATCATGATTGTCAAAGTCCTTTATATTCATCGTCGGCACAAACAGCGGAGCATTCGTAAACAGGTAATTCATCTCCTCCAAAGGTCTCTTGGCCGTCTCGGGCTGTATCATCCAGAACCAAACCGCATTCGTGAAATTGCATACAATGAAGACGATATAGTACCTGTAGCCAATTTTGTCAATCGCAATTGGCGTCACTTGGCCGATCATAGTATTGAAGGCGAAGGAAACCATGGTCGCGATGGAAACACCTTTGGATCGAGTACGGGTGTCGAAGATTTCAGCGGGCACGATCCAGGAAAGAGGTCCACTCGTCGCCGAGAAGCTGAAGTTGTAGATCCAAGTAATGACGATGAAGCCCCAAGACGCAGTATTGTTATTGCTTTCTCCAGGCGGAAACTTGGCAAGTAGGATAGTAGCGATGATGAAAGTGACCATGTTGCCTAAGTTACCTCCAATCATAGCCCAGCGACGTCCCGTGTAGTCAATGAGGAGGATACAGCAGAATTGGGCGATCAACGCGATGATGCTGGATATACCCTGGTATTTGAGAGTTTGGGAGCCAGGGATGCCGATTTGCGCAAAAATTTCGGGAGAATAGTACTGAATTGCTGAGACGCCGGTCTGTTGAGTGACTGTGTTAGCTGCATGTGAAGCAGAGGTGCTTCAATTGGGTTCTTCGCTTACCATTTGTACCGAGGCTTGAATCGAGGTTGCGAGTAAGAGACGGCGGAATGAGGACTTGTTCGTAAAAAGCTCTGCGTAGCTCTTTGCTTCGTTCTCGTGCTCGTAGGTGATCATGTCCTGGATTTGATCGAACTCCGCTCGGACCCAGGCGTCGTTCTCATCACCATGTGAATGGAGCTTGGCCAGAGTGGCGAGGCCTTGAGCGGTCTTGCCGTGGTCGATGAGCCATCTGCATATCTGTTAGCGTAGTCACAGATAACTGGCTCAACGTCACTTGCCTGGGTGACTCTGGGAACAGCATGATGAGCATGGCCAAGAACCCAGCGGGAATGATCTGAATGCCCAGACTGACTCTCCACTGGTTGCTGCTACTTGCTGGGAGATAGGTATACGTAGCGTAGCTGACCCAAGAAGCGACTAGTGCACCAACTCCCAACATGAACTGTTGCAAAGCGGTCACTCTGCCTCGAATGCTCGGATGTGCTAACTCCGCCTGATATAGAGGTATGATCATGACCAGGAAGCCGACTCCCACTCCAGCGATCAATCGACCGGCGTAGAGGTAGGCGAGAGATCGAGCGCCGGTCTGTAGACCGCCGCCCAGGATGAAAACGAGAGCTCCGAGCAGAATGGTCTTCTTTCGTCCAAGATAGTCACCGCTGGGCCCAGCAAAGAACGCACCAAAGAAGGCACCGCCTGTGAAGACGGAAACTACAGCACCAGTCTCGGCAGAAGTTGGATTGAAAGTATTGACGAAGTTTTCAGACGCAACAGCGCCGGCGATGACACCCAAGTCTGCAAGTTGTTAGATCGAATCTCCTAAATCGAAAGCATCGGATGAGGTACTGACCATATCCGTAGAGTACTGATCCCAGTGATGCGAATACGGCGACTAGGAACTGATACCATTTTGGAGGCAACGCCATCTTGACGTGCTGTCTTCAAAATGATGCTGGGTCAATACGGTAGGCTTGTGCTAACAGAACGGGCCCAAGGTCGTTTTATGTATTGACTTCCAGCCGAGCCTTTGTTCATGCCATTGTGCCGTGCCAACCACATGCGGTGCATCGTGGCGTTTGACATGGAGCGATCCCACAGGTGACATTGAACAGGACCAGTCAAGCAACAGCTATTTGGCCCGAAGAAGTATTGACAGGTCTGCTCACAGCAAGATGCTCTGCCGATATGCAGTAGACAAGGATTGGGGGGCTCGCTTGCGGAGTCCCCATGTGGAGAGAAGTTTGTCGGGGTGCCTCAGCCGATGCTTCCCCGCTCGCGGAGAAATTGATCGCTTTCTTCCACCAGTAGCAACGCTTCGGTGAGCAGGTTGTTTGAAATTGCCGTGTTCAGTCGCGCGCGATATGTGCCAAGTTCTGCAAGCATTGTTAGCAAGCCGTGTGATTGACAGACAAAGGATTTGTCTCCACTCTTGGCGAGCAACAGATGATCGAGCTCATTCAGGAACAGAATTGATATTTTCGAAGCTTCTTGCGGAGGCTGATCGCGGACAAGACTGAAGTGAACTGCGTAGCTGTCGTTGAGTGCAAACAATGACAACTTTCACCCAATCTCGTGAGGGCGAGAAGCCTGCAATATCGGTATATCCGACCCAAAAGCTTTCCAAGATCAACGACAACATCTATGCCGGCTTCACAGAACACATGGGCCGCTGCATCTATGGCGGACTGTATGATCCTGACAACGCGAACAAAGACTTGATCGATGAGCATGGCTTCCGGAAAGACGTAATAGAGGCAATGAAAGAGATCAATGTCCCAGCCGTACGATACCCAGGCGGCAACTTTGTGGCGACATACCATTGGCTTGACGGTATTGGACCAAGAGAACAGAGACCGCGAAGACCAGAGCTTGCATGGCTTGGTGTCGAGAGCAACCACTTTGGCACAGATGAATTCATGAGATGGTGCGAAGTCGTGGGGACCGAGCCGTATCTTGCGCTGAACTTCGGCACTGGCACCCTCGATGAAGCCCTTGGCTGGTTGGAGTACTGCAACTCCACTCAGGATACCTATTATGCCAATCTTCGACGGAAGCATGGCAGAGAGAAGCCGTATGACGTAAAGTATTGGGCCCTGGGCAATGAGTGTTGGGGGCCGTGGCAGGTCGAGCAAATGACCAAGGAAACCTATGCAAAAAAGGCGTACCAATGGGCTAAGGCTCTGAAGTTGCTGGATCCATCAATTACCCTGATCCTTTGCGGAGAGACAGGGCATTCAGAGTGGGACTTCTACGTGCTGAAGGAGTGTGTCCGATGGGACCAGCATGCCCTTGGAGCTGGGAACATCACCGCAAGCCTGATCGATATGCATAGTATCCACATATATTCCGCCTCCGACGACCCTGTGAAGAACGCCGTGGCACCTCGTTCGGCAGAAAGAGCGATTGAAATTGCGGCCGGGCTGATCGATTTGGCGCGGATCACAAATGGGGTCCCAGCCTCTGTTCCTCGACAGACCATCTGCTTCGACGAGTGGAACGTATGGGATCCTCAGCGAGCTCCGGGTGACAAGGGCGCGGAAGAGCGGTATACTTTGTCCGATGCCTTGGCGGTCGCTGTCTGGCTCAACGTCTTCGTGCGGCAGAGCAAATACGTGGGCATGGCCAACATTGCTCAATCCGTCAATGTCATCTCGCCTCTAATGACGACCAAGGACGGCATCATGAAGCAGACGACTTGGTGGCCATATGTGCTGTTCTGCAAGTATATGCGCGGTTGGACGATCGCCACGCATGTTCGATGCGGAAGCTATGATGGTGAGACTGAGCCGAAGTGGTTGAGAGCAGCAGCGGATACTCCCTGGCTGGACGTTTCTGCTGGCATCAGCGAGGATGGGTGGGTAAGCTTGGCAGTGGTCAATGTGCACTTGACGAAAAGCTTCGCGGTGGCGTTGGAGGGTATTAGCGATGAGGCCAAGGTGTTTAACATTACTGGCGTCTCGTGGGACGTAGTCAATACGTCTGAGGGTGAGAAGGTCGGCGTGCATGAGAGCAATTGGGATGGCAAAGGCGACTTCACGTTCCCCAACATGAGTGTGACGATGCTAAGATGGAAGGCATGAGTCTGGCGCGTCGGAGTCGATGCAAATAATATAGACAATAGATGTATATGCTGGACATGGAAGTAGGATGTTGGCGAAATGCGCTTTCCGTTATATTTAAGCTTTCGGTTTCGCTTTTTGCTAGCGCGCTTCCTGCCAAGTCCACCAACGAATTCCATCCCATTTCTCCAGGGCAGGAATAATTCCCGCTTCAACTTCACGACTACACGCCCAGCGCTGCACCACCGCACCGACATCCAGACGGCTACCAGTCAGGATGAAGCTCAACATCTCCTACCCGGCCAACGGGTCGCAAAAGCTCATCGATATCGAAGATGAGCGCAAGCTCCGTGTCTTCATGGACCGCCGAATGGGCCAGGAAGTGCCAGGCGACTCCGTCGGCGACGAGTTCAAGGGCTACATCTTCAGAATCACCGGCGGCAACGACAAGCAGGGCTTCCCGATGAAGCAGGGTGTTATGCACCCAACCCGTGTCCGCCTGCTCCTCGCCGATGGCCACAGCTGCTACCGCCCACGCCGCACCGGTGAGCGCAAGAGGAAGTCTGTCCGTGGATGCATCGTCGCCATGGACCTTTCTGTCCTTGCCCTGTCCATTGTCAAGCAGGGTGAGGCAGACATCCCAGGCCTCACGGACACCGTACACCCCAAGCGTTTGGGTCCAAAGCGTGCGACCAAGATCCGCCGCTTCTTCGGTCTCAGCAAGGAAGACGATGTGAGTGCTCTCTCTATGAGGCTCTATTTCCTCTTCGCCAGCCCGCCTTGAGCGTGTGCTGAGTCTGAGACCACATTTGCTGATACACATCGTGCTACAGGTCCGCAAGTTCGTCATCCGTCGTGAGGTGCAGCCAAAGGAGGGCAAGGAGGGCGCCAAGCCATACACTAAGGCTCCTCGCATCCAGCGTCTGGTTACTCCTCAACGCCTCCAGCACAAGCGTCACCGAATCGCACTCAAGCGCCGCCAGGCCGAGAAGGCCAAGGATGCTGCCGTAAGTTGCATCGCAGCAATGCAGACGCGAGAGCGCCAGCTAACACTTATTGCAGAACGAGTACGCCCAGATCCTCCACAAGCGTGTGGCCGAGGAGAAGGCCAAGCAGGCCGACATGAAGAAGAGACGTGCCTCCAGCATGCGCAAGTAAGTGTGTGCAAGGCATTGGAAAAGGCGCTTTGGGACGGGTTATGCATGGTCTACGAGCGAGGAAATGCCGACCTCGCGATGATGAGATTACTGCTGCAGACGCGCTCCATTTCAGCGCACGGGGTGTGAGCGGCGTTGCATTGCCTCCAGCAGGCTCAGATATTGAGGGTCGCGAAAAGCGGCCTCCAATGCAACACAGCGAAAACGTTCTGCAGTCACTTTCAAAACTTTTCAGTTCGTCACTACAGTCTTCTGAACTTCTCTTTGTTCAAGGCCGCATTCTGCTCTACTCTTCACCCTTCCACTCACTTGCATTGGGCATCTGAATATCGCTGTCAATCCTTCGCCCGGCTTAGTAGGTCGTATGGCACGTGCGCGTCCCGAGGTGCGGGCACTAGCGGGTCAGTCAAGCACCTGCGAACTTCAAAGCACTCAACTTTTGAAGCTCTGTATGATTTCGACATGACCATCTTATATCCCTCCCCTCATCCGCTAACGCTGCGCGCAGTGCCGCTTCACCATGGCGAGCAACAGTATAAAGCTGTTGACTGGAAACAGTCACGGCAGCCTCGCAAAACTGGTGGCTGATAGGTAAGGGAAAATCTCTGGCTTGCATGTGACAGCCAGGACCGACGGCAGTGTGCTGATGCGCGACAGGCTGGGCATCGAGCTGGCTAAGATCATGGTCCTTCAGTACTCAAACAACGAATCGAGCATATCTATAGGAGAGAGTGTGCGAGACGAAGATGGTGCGCACTTGACCAGGATGCGACAGACTTCGAGTCCTGCTTCTGACTTCACACACACAGTATTCATCCTGCAATCGACCGAGCCTGGGAACATCAACGATCATGTGATGGAACTACTCATCCTCATAAACGCCTGTCGAACCGCCTCCGCCCGCCGAATCACCGCCGTTCTTCCCAACTTCCCGTACGCCAGACAGGACAAAAAGGATAAGAGTAGGGCTCCTATTACTGCGAAGCTGATGGCCAACATGCTACAGACTGCTGGCTGTAACCACGTCATCACTATGGATCTTCATGCTTCGCAGATCCAAGGCTTCTTCAACGTGCCAGTGGACAACTTATACGCCGAGCCGAGCACACTCCGATGGATCAGGGAAAATCTCACTGTTAGGGACTGCGTCATTGTGTCACCTGACGCTGGAGGAGCGAAGCGAGCAACAAGCATAGCAGATGGGCTGGACCTGCAATTCGCCCTCATCCACAAAGAGCGAGCACGACCCAACGAGGTGTCACGAATGACTCTGGTCGGAGACGTGCGGGGCAAGGTCGCCATCATCGTGGATGACATGGCAGACACTTGCGGCACACTCGTAAAAGCTGCAGAGGTGGTCATGGATCACGGCGCGAAGGAGGCCATCGCGATAGTAACGCATGGCATTCTTTCGGGCAATGCGATCGAAAAGCTGAATAACAGCCAGCTTAAGAAGCTGGTGGTCACCAACACCGTCCCACACGAGGAGAAGCGAAAACTGTGCGACCGAATCGCAACGATCGACATTTCTCCAACTCTCGCAGAGGCGATCCGACGAACCCACAACGGCGAGAGCGTCTCATTCCTATTCAAGCATGCACCTCTGGATTAGCACGAGGATTTGGTGCGGTCTTGACGATGATGATTAAGCATTTACGATACCTACTCATAAGCGGCTGTACTACCTAGAGCTAGAATACGGCTGGGTGGCGTCCATGGAGTGCTCAGATGGGGTATGGGACCAGCGAGAAATGGAAAATGGAAGACTCTGATATGTGTGTGCTTTGGAATTTTGCCCCGAATCTAAGAGACCTGCTCCCCGACTTCCTTTTGACTTTACACGCCCTTCGCCTTGTTGATGGTGCCAACCAACCCTTTCGCCCAGGCAAAATGCCCCGCATTCGTCCCCAAACTCCCCTCAGCAAGTTTCCCCGTTTCCGGATGGTACCAGCACCCATCTTTATCACTCGCCCGTCCATATTTCACCGTATTCTGATTCCTCTCAATCCCCTCCCTCCAAGCCCGACAAATCACTGGACTGTCTACCATGACATTCACCTCTTGACTATGAAACCAGCTCTGAGTATCTTGATTACCAGATCCTTGAATGCCGACTGATTCGTCCACGATCATGAGTTTGATGTGACAGGAACGTTGTTTGTAGTTGTTGTGGATGGGGTGGTCTTGGTCGGCTGCGACGTAATAATACACCTTGAGGAGAGCCCTTTCTTCGGGGGTGGACAGTTGGCTGTAGAGGTGATTCGCGTTCATCTCGTTCGTGCCGCCCTGACCGGGGAGTAACTCGCCGCCGTCATTGTAGCCTAGACAGACGTAGTATGTGACTTCTACGCCTCGTTTGACGGCGGAAATGAGGGCGGGCAGGAGGGGTTTTGCGTTCAGATCGGGGGTTTGGATGAAGATTGATTTCTGGGCGTTTCGAACGAGGGAGAGGAATGCTTCATTCTGCGGGACGAAGACGGATTCGTTGTTAATGTTCGCGTAGGGTTTGCGGGAACACATTGCCATGGGAACAGGTTCGAGATTCGGAAGCGGGATGAAAGGGAAGAAGTGGAGTTTTGCGGGACTGGTATCTTTGGCTGTGGCTCTGACGGAGAGGTTAGTGGGTTTGTTGAGATGGCGGGCTACGGCGTCGACGTAGCGTTCGGGAGGGTCGTGGAGGTTGAGCACCGAGCGCATGCGCTCGATCTCGTTGGCCATGGTGTCGTCGTAGTGTGGCTCGTTGGGCATGTGTTCGGGGAGTTTGTGTTTTACGGGTTTCTCTGGGAGGCGGAAGGAGCCGTCGGACTCGAAGAGGGCTTTGAATGAGGGATCATGGTAGGTTGGAGGTTCTTTGCTGGCTGCTGGGGTCGAGCGTGTTGGGAGGGGTGGGTCGAGTTTGTTGTGCCAGCTTATGAGGAAGGTCTCCCATAAGGAGTCGACAATGGGACCTTCGATATGGGTCATCATTTCGACGTTGTCGTTGTCCTGAATGTTGTTGCTCGAGACAGTTGCGATTTGTCGATCGACGATCATGAACTTCGAATGGAATGTCCCAAGGGGTGGTCGGTGAAAGTTGACGATTGCAATGTCGAGGTGAGGCATCTGCTCCGGCGGTGGAAGACCAACGCCTGCCGATTGCCATTCTGAAGGAGTCACATTCTGGTGATTGTTGAGGACCTGCTTCAATGCGCCTCTGTCGTACATCAATCGGACCACCCTTCTTTCTCCCTTAGCTCCTGCGCGCTTGGACAGCTCGATCAGTGCATCATTGACGAATGTGCTGGCTCCAGACTTTTTCCAGAAGTTCGTTGCTAGCAATACCTCGTGATTCGCTCGCACGATGAGGTTGGACATGTGTCTAAGTTGATCGTTGAGGGGCGCAATGATCGTCATCGGAATGTAGCTGCAGAGCTCCAGTCAGTTAGATAGCTCGGTTGTTGTTTGTCCACACTTACCCAGTAGAGCCGCATAGTGACGGTGATACGCAGTTCGCAACCGGATCCCGATCGATGCATTGGAGCAAGTCGTGAAAGGCACGAAGAAAGAGTTCGCTAGGCTTTGTATCGCCGAAGCTGCCGCAGCTGCGTGCCCATTCTAAGTCGGTTTGTGTTGATGTGCCACGGTGATCTGGAGATCGAGTGGTGATTGTCGAGAGATGCTATGAGAGCAGTCAGTGATGTTCGCGTGAGTCCAAGGCCGGGTGACATTGTTCATTGCCAACCACTCTTACACCCCCGCTTTGGAGCGCTCGCCGAGGACAACGCTTGGAGAGATGAGGAGAGGGGTGAAGCTTACATGACTGCCATACAGCTCTTCTGCAATTTGTCCAGGCGACTTCTTCGGATCTTTGGCATATTCAGAGCTGACGGACAATATGGAGTAGCACAGCTGTTCGATCTTGGAGCGGTCCCGAAAGTCCTTGCTGCCCTGAGAGCCAATCATCGTGCCGAGTGGTCTGTGAGCAACTCAAACAGAGATAAAGGACAAAGCCAAGCTTCGCTGCCAAGAGATCTAAAACGCTGGGCAATGCAAGTGAAGTGGAAGACCGGACGGCACGTCAGGTGGGAGCAAGTGGATGGGCGTGCAAAGCTATACCTTTCTGTCTATTTCCAATGGCTCGGACAAGAGTTCGTGTTGTGTCTTATGACGTCGATGCATACGTACGCCATCAACTCTGACCTTGGCCTGGGCCCTGAACGCTCGTTTGGGTGCCAGTGAGCCGTAGCTTCCCGGTAGGCTTAGCGAAATCGCTGCAGTAGGTCCCAGTTCCAGTCCCCATAATACGCGTTGCTACCTCAGGCATGGCCTTCACAGACATGGCAATACTATGCTCTGCGCTCTTATGCGAGGAAATCTTGTCAGTGAGGCTTCAGCAGTATTATCAAGCCGTCGGGCCGAACAAGGTAAATACGTTTCACTTGAATTGCTAGAGCATTTCATGCTCATGCTACAACTTCATGCTCTTCGCCAAATCACTCCATCTACCTTCTCTTAGAGGGTCGATCTTCCTCAGCTCGTCGAGCCAGCCTCTCAACTCTGACGTGGTAACCTTCTTGTTCCCGGCTTCGACTTCAAGGTATTGCTTCGAGCAGTTCAAGAGTGCCTGATAGATGTATTTGCAATCCTCCGCGCCGTCCAGCATCTCCTTGAGGCTGTCAATTTCTTGGCCCAGATACTGCAGTCGGTCCGCATTGGAGAAACTTGGCAGGATATGCGGCGCTTTGGAATTGCTTGCATCCAGGGCGGACATCAGATACTGGTGATAGAACCACAAGCTCTGGTCGTAGGGGTCGGTGTAGAGAGCAGTCGTGATCTGTTCGAACTCAGATTCGTATAGCTCCTTCCTCGCCTCATCGTTGGCATCTCGCTCGTCCAGCAAGCGTGGTATAAGCTGGCCACGGTATGTCCAAGCACTGAAGTTGCTGAGGTTGCTCTGGATCATCTTGGTGGTGTATTCAAACTCGCTCTCGACCATGCTCCTGTGCGTCAAGCGCTCAAGGTGCTCAACACACTCGCGCCTGTAACCCCAGCCATGGAAGTTGCGGCTGTCCATGCTCAGCATCTTCGTTGCCAAGCCCAGCTCGCCTTTCCAGAGAAGGACGGTAGCAGTGGGCGGAACATGCTGGGTGGCGGTGACGAGCAGCCAGCGGCGGTGGTTCCAGATCCAGTAGCATTTGGGCCATTGCTTGAGTAGCGGTATTTGGAACTGCAAGTCCTCTTGGATGACGAGGAGGACCTCGCGTTGTGGTACGGTCAGGCCGGCTTTCTCGGCGGCTGCTGCGTCCGCCTCTTCAATGTCCGAAGTGTCCTTGGCTGCTGCCAGCTCCTTTGCAAAGACATCTTCGAGTATCAAGCGACGATGATTCCAGATGGTGTAGTACTCGGGGTTCTGGTTGAGCAGGCGCGACGTGAGCTGTAGGGTGGCATTCGAGTAGTTGGCGGTGGAGATCTGGAGTCTTCACTCAACGCTATCCAACACACGTCCGTCACATGTCCATTCATCACAGGCCACGCTCATACATGTACACACCTTCTCGAACACTTCCTTCTCCAGCGCCTTGTACTGCTCAATGTGCTTGCGCTCCTTCTCGCGGTCGCGGTCGCTCTTGTCGGCAACTGCCGTCCTCGGCACTCCGTCTGCGCTCAAAGTCAGTCAGTCAGTCAGTCGGTCAGCCACCTCACCTCCCCAACACCTTCCATCCCCACCGCCTGGCACTTACGACTTGCCATCGCGCTCGCGCAGTCGGATGTCTCGATGGGCTATGAACTATCGCGACATGGATGCTGCTGCTGACGAGGTAGGTGCGATCGATCAGTCAAGCGGCGGCTTGTTGTGGGAGCAGAGGGAAAGAGCTTCTCGCACGCGCGACGCCATCGGACATCGGACATGAGTGTCTCCCACCTTCATCTTGTCCCTCTGCTGCTTCCATTCTCTACATTTTCTTGTATTTGTATTAGTACTAACCCAGCAGCGACTTCGACGACTCCGACAAGTGCTGCACTGGCGTGTCCTCAGCCAGCTACCATCGGAATGACCAGTCGGCTTACAGAGAACCTCGAAATACACTCCGCTGTCGATATTTTTATTACTAGCTAATGCATCCTCCGGCGGCCGACTTATAAGTCGCCTCGACGCTGCTCCCACTCCGGAGCATGTCCACGATCAGATCCATCTCATCGGGCAGCCTCGATCGAGAAGGTCAGAACCCTGGACGGACGAGCAGACTAAAGATACCTCCGATCAAAATATCCTTTCGAGGGTTGCGGAGTGGTGCTAGCATTATGGATGCTTGTGGCAGCGTCGAACCAATAAATACAACGTCTACTTTGAAGGAAAGGCGGGACCCTTCCAACGGAGGCTACAGTCCCTCTCCGCGAGAATGTCCGTCGCAGGTGTCGAACCAGGAGTCGCCGTCAGATCCGAAAGCTCAGACACTGTTGTCAGAGAAGGCGACATGTCTCCTACAGAGCGCCCTCCAAAACCCGCGCCAGCAACAGAGTCGAAATCCAAGGCCGAGAGCACCATCTCCGGAACCTCTGCACCTACAGACGGGGTTCCACTCCTTGGAATCACCGAAAATGCCTCTAGCGCGGCAAGCACAACCTCAAGCCACTCAAATGTCAGGAAGTCTTTCGTCGAAAATGGACCAGACAAACCTGACCCCTACGAAGCCAAGAATGAGACTGAGGAGCCTGAAGACAAGATCAAGAGATCGCCTCGAGTCGAAAGCCTCAGACGGTTCTGGAAGTCTCTACCTGACCGATTCCGAATGGCCTTTCGGCCTAGCTTCCAGGAGTCTAGCCAGCAGAACGATGGATCAAACAGCAGCAAACCCTCCAAGGTCTCCACTGGCGAGAAGCAGCAAAACCCAATACCAACCATTGCAGCGCAACATCCATCAAAGGAGGCACTCGAACCATTATACCCAGAGACGTACGACGAGCCACGAAAGTCTGATGAACGGCCGCGAAGACTCAGTGGGGATCCATCCCAGCTTCATCCAGACCCGCGACACAATCTCTCAAGGTTGCAAAGCTTCGGACAGAGTTCAAGACACAGCTACTTCGTGCCAGACAATGCCTCTGTGTACTCCAACCTCCCCGCAGGAGCACATGGCCCTATCATGTGGATTCCACACACCCATTCATGGAAAGAGCCTGGGAAAGTCTCACCAATCCCCAAACCGACAAAATGGTACAGGCGGACTGTCTGGGTCCCAGTGTACTCCTCCTCACCATCAAGCTCGCGAAGAGGATCAACTATGGGGTCGCCATATCCCTCGCAGGAGCATCTCGTTCGAACGAATAGCGCCATGTACTCGCAACACAACCATTCCGCTGCGAACATCACAGCACCTCCAAGTGGCAGCGGAGGAAGCGGTGAAATCAACAACTTGCCGGACTCGGGACAGCGCATGGCGGAGTACCATCAAAAGCACCAAAAGAACGCCTTGCGGCAGCCGCGTGCTGGCCGTAGACGCGACGGCTCACCACATACCATCAATTAAAGATTCAGTGGATAGCCCGGTCTCGCCTACATCCAGCTCTTCAAGCAGCGTCACTGACGGGTACGGCACACCCCTCACCAGCCCGTGCGATTCCCCCATCAAGTTGGAGCATGAGCCCGACCATCTCTTGACAATTTACACTGCGTTGCCACAATTTGACGGTGCAGCAGACCTTGCGAATAAAACCGATGGTCTGTCCGGTCTGGCGTCTGACTTTGAAGAGAGATGTGATTCAACGAGGGAAGACAGTCAGGATGACAAAAGAAGCGGAGCTGACATTGCCGAAGAGAGACCAATAACGCCCCCCAAGCAGACCGATCATGCACGACCAGACCTCAGAGTGCCTCCTCAGAATGAGTCTGATGCAGGTGTGGCCCGCTCAGCTCACGAGGACGAGACGCCGTTGATTAGAGCTTCTCCTGCGAGGACTGTTGGCTCGTTCCCATTTCCTCCACAGTCATCATCGCCAACTACTCCTCCTTCTCTGATATCCCTGCAGCGCCATCCGAGTATGCTTCTCAAACACTGCGAACGACACGCAACGTCGCGACAGCGCCGATTGATGGCGGGCATGCGGCATGCACCAGACCGATTTGTACCGGGCCGCGAGAGCACACCTTCGAAAGAAGCCTTGCTTACGCGAAGCTCCATGCCCAAAAACATCGACTTGTCAAGGCCAAGTCCACGTAACCTCGAAAGAGCCGATCCATTCCGACCAAGTCCAATCCGAGCACCACGGACGTCCGAGCGACACGCGACCATTCGAAGGCTACCTCTACCTTCTGCGCCTCGATCGATGGGCTTGGGGAGTGTGGTCGGGACGAATGGTCTAACAGAACATCCCAGAGCAGTCAGCACTGGCGCTGTTTGGACCGTGGGTGGTACGGTTGTTACAGAAGGTGTTGCAAGTGTCACGAATGGGAGAGGTGGTCGGGTCACCAGTAGTACCACTGCGCCGCATTACACTTCGGACTTTCTCAGAAGACAACGACCAAGCGAGGAAGAAGTCATGCACGGCGACCGACTAGCAGTTGCCATGGATGTCATACCAGGTGCCAGTATGTTTTCGAGCGGAAGTCCTGCGACCCCTTCATCCGCTGGATCGCCTCATGGACGGTCTTTCAGCGACAGCGGGCGGCGACGCACCGTTTGGAACAATGGCGGCTGGGAGAGGGAGGGTACCCCACCCACTCCTACGAGACGACCGAAGCAGAAGGACAAGGAGCTTCCTATCATCCCTTTTCGCGTTCTTAATGCGCCCGCACTGAGGGACGACTACTATTGCTCGCTTCTCGCATACTCACATACGCTGTTGTGTCTGGCAGTAGGTTTGGGTCCTCATGTCTATCTCTGGTCTGAAGCTCGTGGCACCACACCAACACATATTCCGGATTCGCTAACAGCCCCGTATGGCGCGCACGTCACTTCAGTCTCATTCAGCTCAGCTGAAGGCGAGAATGCCATCTTGGCGATTGGCCGTGCTGACGGACATGTCACCCTCTGGAGTCCGAAAGATCGCGACCCGCGTTTTAACAGCGAGCAGCCTTCTCCGATCTCCTGCGTGTGCTTTCGTCCAAACGCTGTGAAGCGACGCTCTGTCAAGGAGCCTTCCGCCTTCGTGTTGACAGAAGAGCTACTGGTTGGGGATGAAATCGGGAATGTCTACTGCTACTCGGTAGAATGGCCATGCCAGGAACAGCGTGACCTGTTCGACTGGCATGGCAGCATGACGCTACTGGCTCGCATCAGCTGTCATACGCAACAAGTCTGCGGCATCGCTTGGAGCAAAGACGGAGAGTACTTCGCCACGGGCGGAAACGACAATCTTCTCTATCTCTTCGAGACGAAGAAGCTGCTTGGTCGCTCCGCACGTGGGGACTCTTGCGAAGGAGGGTCTGGTGCCGTCTCTGTGCGCAACAATAGCACCAGAGGTAACCCGACCCCGGGCCAAGGCGAAGTCCTGTCAATTAATTCCGGGCAAGAGAAGCAGAAGTTCTCGCTCAATGCCGCCGTCAAAGCCATCTCCTTCGCACCATGGCAATCTTCTCTGATCGCTGCTGGTGGAGGCAGTAATGATCGCTGCATCCACTTCTTTCACGCGACATCTGGCGCTACTCTGGCCACCATCGATTGTCACGCGCAAGTCACCAGTCTGGTCTGGAGTGAGCGGAGGAAGGAAATCGCCGCCACTTTTGGTTTCGCGCAGCCTGAGCATCCATACCGAGTGGCGGTGTTTGCTTGGCCGAGTTGCCGAAGAGTCGTTGGTATTCCTTGGTGGGGCGAGGAAAGGGCTTTGTACGCTGTTGGGTATCCTGGAGGACCGAGTGGGCCGCCTGGAAGTAAAGAAAGGGAAGATGCTAAGGGCAAGCCTTGGGGCGTTGGCAGGAGTAAGGAGGAGGGTTGCTTGGTTATCGCGACGAGTGATGCGAGTATCAAGTTTCATGAGGTTTGGGCTGAAAAACGGGCTACGAGGACGAGTCTGCGTGATGGGAATAATGGGGTCCTGGGTGGGAGTTTGATTCTGGAAGACGGTATTTCCGCTGCTGTTCAACGGGAGACGGCTATAAGGTGATTCGAGGATTGCCTGGCGAAGAGATGGAGGACACGCGCACCTGAGGAGGATCTCGAAAGATTCTCGGTCTCCATGCACTGACACGACCTAGTTGCCGTAAAATGGTACCGCTACCTCAGTTGTAATGCTATTGCTAATGCTCTTCAGAGCTCTTCATTCATGAGATTCTACGCCCTTCATGCTGTCAGTAAACTCCCCTGGCTCATATCGAAACCTCCTATGTCTCACTTTAATCAAATCCGCCGCCTTCTCTGCAATTGCATATACCGTCCCACATAGATCCGTCCCCGGAATCATGGGCATGATACTCGAGTCCACTATACTCAATCTCTCAACCCCGTACACCCTCAATTGAGGATCTACGACTCCTCCGAGCTCGAGTGGCATCATGGGATTTGAACAGGATTGGTGTGAGAATGAGGGGCTGAGACCGCCGGATTTGTAGTAGGTTATGATATCGGAGGTGGAGGATACATTTTGGCCTGGAATAAGTTCTGTGGCGCCGAGGGAGAGCATTGTGGGCGTGGAGAAGTAGAGACGGGTTAGGTTGAGCATTGTTGCTGCGAGGAGGGCGTCGATGGGGTTGGCGAGGGTATTATAATCTACCAAGGGTCCGAGGTCTGGGTCGGATGTGTTGAGTGTGATGGTTCCGCGCGAGAGAGGTTTCAGGAATGCGTTGACGGCCATGCCGTCGCCTTTGAAAGGAAATTCGTACATTGCTGTTTCCGGGGATGCGAGGTTCCGGAGGAGTAGCCGGAGTTGAACCCAGTAGCCCGCTCGTGTTGAGTCCGTGTAGAGATGTGGGAGATACGCTGAGGACTCTTGGGCTTCGATACGAGATATTATGTCTCGAGTGAGGGAGAGTCCTGCCACGGTTTGTAGGGAGAGGAAAGCTGCTGAGGAGCCGTGGGCTTGAACCCAGGGGCCGGAGCGCGTGAGGAAGTAGGCTTCTTTGGCGAGTCGGGAGTAGGTTTTGTTGATGAGGCTAGCTTCGGTAGCGTTCTGCCCTTCTAGACCCAACCACGATGGAAGCGTTGTCTCGGCTTGTGGGAGATTTTCTAGTTTACTGTGAGGTGAGCCGAAGAGATCGCTAGGTTGCGGGTGGGAGGTGTAGTTGGAGAAGTTCCATTGAAAGTAAGCTGTTGGATGGTCTTGGAAGTTCGTTCCCACACCTGGAAGGTCACGAAATACGGTCACATTCGCTGCTTCGAGCATTTCGCGAGGTCCAATTCCAGAGTTGTGCAGTATGTTCGCACTAAAAACGCCTCCGGCTGCCAGAATAACCTCCCTTCTCGCTCGAATTCTAGCTCTGAATCCATCGATGCGGCCTATCATCTCCACACCGGCGGCCGTTCTGTTGTTTTCAAAGACTACTTTCTTGACTTTCGTACCTGTGATAATGTGTAGATTCTGCCTCGTTTGTATCGGATCGTAGTACCCAGTTCTCGCGTCACTTCTCGTCTCCATTTCCGCATCCTGGCTATTAGGCACAAAGACTACTCCAACACCACTTCCATCACTCGCTTCGTTTTGATAGTCAATGCCTCGGTCCTGAATTTCTCTCCAAGTTTGATGGAATTTCGGCCATTCCGGCCATTGGAAAGGTGGCAAACTCGCATGTATGGGTCCTGCAGTTCCCCAAACGCTCTCATTCCACGTACAGCCCCATACATCCACGGCTTCCTGCGGCGGAGCCGTGAAGTTTGTGCTTTTCAAGAAATATGGAAAGAGACCGTCCCATCCCCAGCCAGGATTGCCGAGCTTCTCCCAAGCATCATAGTCCAACCTATTCCCTCGATCAAAATACATCCCATTCGCCACGCTGCCGCCACCCACCGTACTCGCCGTCCATACAGGCGCAGACTCATTGTTTAGATGTCGCAGCGGCGCTGAAGCGAGGTTGAAGAGATTCCGATGATGGTTGAAATTAGCATAATAGGGTATCAGTGTCGTGTAGTTGTCATCAAAGTATCCGTATTCGACCACGAGGACTGTGACGTTGTGATCTTCGGACAGTCGATTGGCGACCACCAGGCCAGCTGTACCTGCGCCTGCAATTATATAGTCGTATGTAGCATTGGCCCATCTCGGATGCGGAAGGTGATTGTTGTACCTTCCACGACCCGCAGTCGGTGCTGAGGATCCAAGGCTGGCTATTGAGAGCAAGTAAAGGCCGACCTTGGCTAAAGCAGTTGACATGATAGCTCCAGGCACAGCTCGGCAAGAAGTAGAGGGAAGCACAGAGAAACAGATGAAACACTTACGAAAAGACTCACCTTGACCTTGAGCCAGGATCCATGACAGGTCTTTCAACGGCTTCGCCTGGCTCATGGCCAACTCGCGTTTGAACGGAACACCCGCGCTATCCAAGCTCTGTCGTCTTGTTGTTCGTCACGTCGACAAATGGTAGATGCCGAGTCGCAGGGCAGGAAGTCTGGCCGAAAGGTTATCCGATGTACCCTTCACCGGGTTGTGAAGATCCGTCTTGCCGTGAGGCTTGATAACCAGGACGTTGCGGCTCTGTTGTCCAAGGCAGGTCCAAAGCGGTTGTGACGCGTCCCGTCGTTGGTCATGTATTGAACAATACTCAAAGAAACATCATCTAGCGGTATTCTGCATCTCTTCAGAGATCCCAGCCACATCAGCAAATCATATCCAAAAGCATCTTCAGGGTCTGTCTCCCGGGATGGAATCTTACAATGATCCAAATATATCCAGCCCCTGCTCCACCAAAAGCCTGTTTCCTCGAGTCGGACAACAGGACCACGACCGCGTGAGAGGAGAACGAAAATCGGAAACGGCACCGCATCGGCATGAATCAGCACGTGGACGGCGGCATCATTGCGCAACCACACTTGGAACCCACACATTAATCCATCCCATCCAACCATGCCAACAACGAGTAAGAATTCTCGGTAGGACAACATACGTCACACGGACGAGAAGTGCTGCAAGGCTGGTGGTTCTGTGCAAGGCTTCGACCCTTCTCAAACACGCCGTTGGCAAGCTTCCTTGCACCTCATCTCTTCCTCAGCGTCTTCCATCACCATGAGCCATCAGTTGCACGGCCACGGTGTGCTTTGTGCACAGCCATGACCGTAAACGAACAAATCAGAAGCACGGCAGATCGGAAGATCGTCGAGCAAGAAGTGGGTGCACTCGGTTTCATGACCTTCCAACACCCGTTTTGATGAAAGGAATATCTATGCTAGAATACATAGGTGATTTTGTTTGGTCGCTTGTGGTTGAACGACCGTCGTCATTCATGTCGCAAGCCAGAAAAACCGTTGCTCATCATCATCGAACTCGAAACTCGGTAGAAACACGCAATCACAATCGATTCTGGGTATCGAGCATCGAAAAAGAAAATTCAAGTCATAGCATCGTCAAAAGGGCCCTCCTTTATCAGCCAGAGGGCCTGCTAATGTCACATATCGTTGCTGCATCGGGAAATGACATGTCGTGAAACCGGTGACGCCGTATCTGATTCCTCGAGGTGGCCTGCTGATGCCTGCATCATTTGGCACTCGATGACTTGGATGACGGTTGTCGTGTTCTTGAACGTGTACGTCGTTCGCGCACGGCTCTTTCCGTGGAGGATTCGCTGTCTACGCTGTCGAGACTCCCCCTTCCTTCTCGACGACAGCTTTCACGTATTGGCGTCGGACCAGAGTTCTTCAAGATACTTGGTCCTGGGCTTCCCGATGTGCCAGAGGTACCAGAGCCACTCTGACGCTTCTAGTGTCCAGACGTAGCGCCATAGGCGTTGTTCCCATTAGCGTAGCTTCCATAGCCGTCTGTACCACCCGCGGCTCCGCCTGCGGTGGGGAACCAGCTCCTTCTGCGGTCTTCAGGGCCACGAGGCATGGTGTCACGGTTTGGTGGAAAGTTGCTAGATGGGATACTTCCAGAACCATACATGACCGGATCGTAACCGTTGGGCGGCTGCGATGGCGTATTTCGAGGTGGGATGGGGCGACCAGCATAGTCATCGTCCCCCATGTTCCGACCGGGTCTTCTGTTGTCGTATGATCGTAGAACGTCCTCGTCTGGATCAGCTGCAAACCGGTCCCTAGGTGGTGGACCGTGAAGGTTGGAGGCGTACTGGGATGAAGGGATTGCGTTGATGTCCAACGGTTCGCTGCGGTAGCCGCTGCGTGGAGGTGGCGAACGACGGCCGCTCTTCGAGTAACTGCCAGCAGGTGGCATGGGACCTGTAGATACCCGGTGGTTCCTGTTAGTGGGCGGTATGTTCATCGGATCAGTGCCCCCGCTGCTGCTATACATTCCAGGAGGAGGTGCATTCGATGCCTGTCTGGAAGATCGCGGAGGGGGATAGTCTGTGCGATACTGCGTCGCGTTTGGCCTGCTGCGTTCTCGCGAGCTGCGATCTCGTTCTCTATCACGCTCCCGCTCTCTCTCCCTGTCGCGTTCGCGCTCGCGCTCCCGATCAGCGTTTGCCTCCGTGTCGTATTGCTTGCCACTGCCCTCTTTCGCAAAATACGGCTTGCGCTCTCTTTCTAAAGGAAGAGAGGGTATGGAGTTGAGGTCCTCGTCATCAACGGTGTTCGATTGTTGCGCCGTCGAAGAGTATGGGGCACGCTCGCGCTCAGGGAAGGCGGCCTGCTGTGGAGATGCAGATGGTGGCGCGGACGTCGGTGGTGGAGGCATTGCGTTAATGACTCTCTCGAGTGGCACTAGGTCTGGTTCGTGATGCAGGCTTGATATGATCCGTTGCTCGGCTTGCACGACTGCGTTTTTGGGAAGTAGCTTGCGCGACAGCTGCTTGGGGAAACGCTCCTTGTAGTCGTCAGCGTTGGAGATGGGCATATCCCTTACAGCGAGTGAAAGTCGCTCGAACTCGGTGTCCGGATGCGCTTGAATCAAGCACGTCATAAATTGGGCGAAGCCAGTTGGGGTCAGACCTGGTACAGAAGGAGCGTCCTGGCATTGTTGCTGCTGCTGGAAAAAGTGATGTTGACACAGCAGCTTTCGGTACATGGTGGAGATGGAGTCAAAGCACATCTTTCCGCCGAAAATTGTTTGCCAGGGATAATGCTCTCGGTCGACTTTGGCCTCGGCGAAAAATCGCGACATCTTCTTAGGTCCGATAACGAGACTGCCCTTGGGCTCGTAGTCATCGATTAGGTGCTTGGCCAGGCCTCGAAGGAACTGTCCTAAACGCGGAGTCGGGTTTCCGTCGTTCGTGAAAAGTGGCTTCCAGTGCTGTTCGAGCAAGGTCGGCTCTTCCGTATCGCTTGACACCTCATCAACGACAGGTGGAGGGGCCTTATTCCGTGAAACACCATCAAATGAGCCACGACTGTCCCTTCTCAGTGGTCCTCGGGCAGTGGCTTCTGAAGAACCTCTCCTGCGAAGTAGCATGTCACTTGCGGCCATGTCTTGTCCAGCAAACGCCGTAGTCTTACTACGCTTGAGTCCGCCGGGAATCACTTCTGGACGAGATGCACGAGGCGTGGTCTCCTTGTTACTCTGCGTGCTGCCATGACTGCGTATGCTTTCTTGACTCTGCTTGCTGAAGCTGCTTCTGGCGTGCGATGGCACACGCTCGGGCGAAGAACCCTTGCTGCGATAGTAGGCCTCACGCTCTTGATTTGGCGATGGCGGTGTGAATCTCGGAGGGAAAGACTCGCCGGTGGAGCTGTACGTTGGCGAACGCTGAGGTGACGAGCGAGAGGCATCAGATCGTGGCGCTGGAACGTTTTGTCCCGCCTGCGAGTGCGTAGAAGATGTTGGTGTAGGTCCTCCTGACAGGTTCACCAGATGCAGGTTCTTGATGACCTGTTCCGTCACTTGTTCGATCAGTCTCTTCTCGAACTCGGCGTCCAAGTTGGCGCTGGCAGGGGCGTTGTCGAAGGCGGCGTTTACAGCATCCTTGACGGGTTGCGGTTGGTGGAGAATGGGCGGCGGCCGTGAGTCTTTTCGCGGTCGCGACGTATTGGGAGCTCCGGAAGCTGCCGACTCTTGTGATTGATACTGCGAGGGCAACGTGGGCAACGGGCCTGGTCGCTGCTGATTTGGCGGTGCCGGTGCGATGAATGGCTCCCGCGACGAGTTTATGTGCGACGGCTGGCCTTGGCTGCTCTGATTGATGGAGCTCGCAGACGGACGCGTTGGCGAGGTGTCGTTGCGGTCGCCCATGTTGTGTTGACGGGACAGTGTGCGCTAGCGCACGGTAGGTGTACCGCTCAGCGCAATGGGAAGGTGGAGTGTGGACTGACTGGCTACGAGGCCGCAGATTGGTTGTTGGGGTGCGCGGTGTGGTCGAGGGCAGCGAATTGCGAGTGCATCATATGGCACTCGTGCCGATGGCCGTCTGCTGGGCCCGTGATCGCGCAGACTGCCGGACGTCGTGCTGGTGGTCGGTCGCTGGTGATGTGGTCGTCGGGTCTCAGGTTGCGTTATTGGCGGGTGAAGCGACGAGAGGTGGTGGTCGGTAGTGATGCTAGTGATGCTGCTGGCGGTGGTGCTGTGCTGGCGCCTCACAGCCCTGTGCAGGGCTCGAACTGCTGCAGGAGGAGTTGCGTAATGCTGGGGAGTGGTGTTGGTGATGGTGGTGGTAGTGGTGGTGCCGAGAGTTGATGTTCACCGTTGACGAAAGGCACACACCTCACACGACTCACACTCACACGCACCTGCCGGTCGGCCGCTGCGAGGGCGGAAGAAGGAAGTAAGGTGGTGGGTGTGGATCGTCCACTCGCGACGTCACTGGTAGGACTAGGACTGCCTTCCCTGGCTCCGTGTGTGTGATTGGCGTCGTCACGAATAAGACGCGATACACGCGGAAATGTAGACAGACATGTTTCCTTTGACAAGCCGGCGACAAGAGGGATTTGCGTGGTTCATCTTATATACGACATCGATGGTCCCTGTCCGCCCGGCGCAACTCCCAGCTGCTCGCTCAGTGCCCAACAAGCGGCTGTGTATGCCGTGCAGGCTCTAGTCACCACGCCCGTTAACAGTCGTACTCAGAGATAGTCAGTTACAGAATCGCTCGGGGTCGTGACAAGCGACAAGCAGGTCGCGCATCCATGTCGCATCCCACTCTTTGAGACGTCTACGCCCCGTTCCCTCCCATACGCAACATGCAACATGCACCATGCACCAGCAGTACTTCCTTCTATTCATCGCGCATTGGGCCGCAGAGCTCTACCTCCTCCGTGGCGTGAGGAAAAGGAGGAGGGACATGGAGATGGGAACAAGAAGATGAACAAGGAGATGGGAACAAGGAGATGGGAACAAGGAGATGGGAACACTGTATGTATCAGTAATAGGTAATGGGACGAAACACTCCGCTTCATGTGCCCCGTCGTGATTGGTCGAAAGGTGCTTCTTTAGCTGTTTGAGATGCAGTCAGGATGTCTTCGGCTTCCCTCTCTGCATGTAGTTAGTAGCTCTACCCTGCGGCTCCCAGAACGTCACGGGTCTCACGGCTCTCTCTCTGCCTTTGTCTCTGCGATTCAGCGTCGTGGAGGACTTGATGGTAGCCTTATGAGGTTGGGCTGCAACGGACGACGCGAACGCCTCTGTAACGTCCGCCATCCCCCCCTGTCGTGCTTGGCGGTGTAGTCTTCGCAGCAGCAGAAACGGTACAGTTACAGGTACAGGCAGAGGAGCGTTGTCGGTGCTTGTCTTTGCGCGTCACTTCACCCGCTTCGCTCCGTCTCACCATTGGTCCTCAGCTGTCTAGCATCGTTTCAGCTTGCCGAATCGCCAGACAGGCCCAGCTCCTCCAAAACCAGGCGTCTCCCTCGCTCATCACCACTGTCGCTACCATCGGCAGCCATCGAGCAGCCAGCCAGGCCGACGACGCGGACCACGCCTGTCGTCTCCCTCGGTCACAGCAAGCGCCCAGAGCGTTTCGTGCTTGTTCGTACGGTGCATCGTCATCAGACCTAGCACCACCACCACCACCAGCTCCACCACCGACTCCGACTCCGACTTTGAATCAGACCCCATCTGAGCAGCCCTCGCAACAACTTCCTCTCAGGCCTGCGACGACCATGCCGGCTTGCTGACGGCGGCGCCCTTCCTTGTCTAAATATTCTTTGTTACACCGCCGCTGCTCATTGTCTGCCGGGTGAGGGCACGTCAGACCCGTCTCTCAGCCGACATCCACCACTTCCACTTTACCATGACGACGCTGGCATCGCGCTCCCCGTATCCTGCTCCCCTGCTCTCGAGTACCATGGCACCGCAATACCGCCCCGCAGCCCCCAGCGCTGCCGCCGTCAATGGTCACGGCGTCTTCACTTCCCCTACCGAGTCCGAGTTCTCAGAATCTCACAGGGAAGCGAAGGAGTCTGTGCTGGAGTGGGATGAAACGCGCGTGGGCGACTGGCTGAAGAGCATCAACTGCTCGCAGTATGTGGACATATTTCGGAAGAACAACATCACCGGCGAGAACCTCATGGACCTGGACCAGGCCACCTTGAAGGAGATGGGCATCAAGAAGATTGGCGACCGGGTACGCATCAATACCCACGCCAAAGTCTTTAGGAGTAATGTGTACAAGCGCACGAGCAAGCGGAACATTAATAGGGTATGTCGTGCGATTACATGCGCAAGTTATATATGAGATCAAGACTGACGTGTGGCAGCACTCGCTGGCTGCCCTTGATGGGAACCAACAGATGACACCGCCCTCCTCCGGCTCGCCAAGACCTTTACACTCAGCTCGCTCCGGGAACACATCGCGCGCTGACAAGCGAATATCACGGCAGTTCAATGGAGCCGATCTGGCCTATGCTGCCCACGTTGATAAGACATCATCGAGACCGAGCTCCCCGATGGTCGACCAAGAGAATCGGACACGACGGCACGGTGCTCCTAGTCCGAAGGAGAGCTCCAGGAAGGAAAACAGTACAAATTACTTCGGCCAGAACCCACCGCTCACCGCCAGGTTTGCAGGTGGCACACGAACACCGCTAGAAACGCCACAGACCGCTCGCTTCCACGTGAGACAATCTCCCTCGCTTGACAACCTGAACATGACCACAAGCGCCCTGCCCAGTAACAAGCCTCTGATCAGGGTCATCTACGAGAATGGCCACTACTCTGTCATCAGGATCGAAGGCTTTCGCACTGCAGAAGACATCATCCGAACTACATTACGCAAAGGTGCCTTGAACGAGAACCACTTTCGATCGTACTGCTTCTATGTTCTGGATGGAACGGATCCCAGCCCAAACTTTTGTCGAAGGCTAGGAGAGGCTGAGTTGTGCAAACTCTGTAACGATGGCGTGCGGACAGAACGAGGCCGTTTAATACTCCGGAAGATCCACGCAGGTGAGCCAGACGGAGAGCAACTGAGGACTGCGGCCAGGATCGCCGAGCAACAGCAACCCGAGCCTCCTGCCATCGAGGTGCAGACACCTTTCAAAACCAGGAGTCAGCTCAAGATTGAAAAGCTCACTGGCGAGCCACTGGCAGCAGTGAGCTATCCCATGAGCCCTGCCAGCCAGGCCGAGAGGAACGACTATTTTGCCACTCAAAGCACTGGCAGCAGCGGCTCAATTCAACGCAACCAGAGTATAATGTCAACAGCCTCCGCGCGTGCTAGGAAGCTCAAAGACTTCTACGGCGCCCGACCGCCTACAGAACTAATCACTCAGGACCTGCAGTCATACTTTCCAGAGGTGGCAAAAGAAGACATGGATCGTACGGTGCGCATGTCAATACGACGCAGCAGGCGGTTGAGCCGTGCCGTCCGAACACTCAGCATGGCTAGTAACTTCAGCGTCGCCAGCAGTCTGAAAGATGCACCACCTTTGCCTACTATCGCTGACACATGGCTGAAGGAGGCCGGCCAGGCGCAGAAGCAAGGTCTACGGCCCCTGAGCGTAATTCGACTTGGCAGATCAGACTCACATCGAGAGTCTGTCGCCAGTAGCGTGTTGGAGCCACTGGACGAGGAGTCACCTCTAGAGCCCAACCGGAAGAGCTATGTTTCCTTCGGTGGCGATAGTGGCTCCGACACAACGACCAGCAATCTGGCCGTCACCGATCCAGAGGGCAATACCGTCACATCATATTTCGATGACACTGGCAGCAGTCCGGCAGGTACGGAAGGTGGCAGCGAAAGCCTCAATTCCAGATTGTCCAAGTTCATCTCCGAAGACGGCGAGGAGCTTGACGAAGAGCTCATTGCGCATCTGGAAAGCGACAGTTGGGATGATCTGAAGTACCTAAAGGGAGCGATGATCGGTCAAGGCTCGTTTGGCACCGTGTTCTTGGCTTTGCATGCTGTCACTGCCGAGCTCATGGCTGTGAAGCAAGTCGAGATGCCAAGTAATTCTGGCTCGGTCATGGACGCTAAGAAGAACAACATGATCGAAGCTCTCAAGCATGAGATCAGCCTGCTTCGCGATTTGAAACATGACAACATCGTGCGGTATCTTGGTTCCAACAGTGACGATCAACACCTCAACATTTTCCTCGAATACGTTGCTGGAGGCTCGGTGGCGACGATGCTGGTCAACTATGGTTCTCTTCCCGAAGGTCTGGTCTCGAACTTCGTGCGGCAGATTTTGCAAGGTCTGAACTACTTGCATTCAAAGGACATCATCCACCGTGACATCAAGGGCGCGAATATCCTTGTCGACAACAAGGGCACAGTGAAGATATCCGATTTCGGCATCAGCAAACGTGTAGAGGCTTCCACTTTACTGAAACCCGGACCGCATCTCAAGCGTGGAGGCCCTCGCGTGTCGCTGCAGGGCTCCGTGTTCTGGATGGCGCCTGAGGTCGTGAGGCAGACTGCATACACCAAGAAGGCTGACATCTGGTCGCTGGGGTGTCTCATTGTCGAAATGATGACGGGCAGTCACCCTCACCCTAACTGCACTCAGCTACAAGCCATCTTTAAGATTGGCGGAAGCGGTTCGAATGCAGACAATGCGAAGCCGGATCTCCCCCAGAACGCTACCGAAGGCGCAAAAGAGTTCTTGCGCAGCACATTTGAGCTCGAACACGAGAAGCGGCCAAGTGCCGAAGAGCTGATGGCCATGGCATTTGCGCAGGTCAAGGCATGAAATGAACAAAGTAGAGCAATGACGTGAAAAGGACAGGAATGATATGATAGGATGAAAGATGAAAGAGGGCCAGTTTAGTGATCGGATCGCAGCATTACCAGGAAAGGACATCACTTACAGATTGAATGGGTGGTATCTGAAGGATCTTCTGCAGATGTGTAAGATTTGCGACGAGACGGCTTTCGGCCAAAGCAGCCAACATCTCTATGGCGGCTGAAGAGGGAAGATGAATGGAAGCTCACGGTCGTCTTCGAATGGGCCGAAAGAGTAATGGTAATACCCTCTCAAGTAGTCGGAACAGGCAGGCAGGCAGACCACGCTACTCAAAGTACCGGATTGCCGCCCACTCGCTCTTCCTCTCTCTTACAACACTGGTTTGTGGTATAACGCATCGCTGTTTCATAATAGTCTGAAGATGTTGTTGTGGCAAAACGGTGCGCAAGGTGAGGTCTTCATCTCGTATACAAGATGCCCAAAACCTGATCCCTGATCGGCCCCGAAGTAGGTAGGCCTAAGGACTTGGGAGAAACGGCCTGGACTCCGTCACCGGTCTCAGGCGAGGACGCCCCGTCAGTCGCCGTAGCCCGTGTGTCAGGTCAGACATGGTTGAATGAACTGCTGCCTCGGATGATGTAGCATACTGTCGCTGATGAGCTCATGAGACTGCAGCTTACATACACACGTGCGTCCGAGGCTTCGAGCAGCTACTCAGATCATGCACATAACCCTGCTGTTTGCAACAGATCCTCTATCAATTCTCCTCCTCCTCCTCCTCCTCCTTATTGGAATTCGCTTAGACTTCCTTGCAAATCACCCACTCACTCCTCACTGACGCTGGTCAGCCTCGTCAGCTTTGTCAAACAACCGTCGTCTGAAGCCGCTGAGATCTGTTCACGGTATAGTAGTGCGTCCAGAAATAGAACACTACTCTATGATGAGACAGGTAAAGGAATGGATAGGTTGGTGTTTTCGTGGCGTCTTGTGATCTAGTGCGAGACGCACGTGTTTCGAGAAAGCCTGGAAGTTTTCTGGAGCTTCCAGATGTGATTGGAAAGGAATGCTTGTGGTCTTGACATGGATACTCTGGGTCGTTGGGTGTGGTTTGCGAGGTAGAACTTGAAACGATAACAACTCCTGCTTCTTACTTGCTTCGTCTCTACTTCGCGCGCCGCACGCGCGTTGTGTGAAGAAGGGAGTCATAGGAGCGTTGACGAGACAAAACATGGTCGTGTATACCATGTCTACGCAGCTAGGAAGAGTCACCGTCATGGCCTTTCCGAGCCCTGGGTGTTCCATCTTCTCCACTCGAACCACTCTCGACCAGCTTCTCCTCTTCACTCTGCTCCGTGACTGCTTCAAACTCTTTCTGCTTCAGATTCGCCAAACAAGGAGCGTGGAATAATTTCCCATTCCAAGCTCCTTTCGCTGTGCCAAAAAAGATGAAGATCCAAAGCAAAATTACTGATGTCGCTGCAGAGCAAAGAATGAAAGGTCAGCAATTGTTTCAGACTTCGGATGGCCCTAGCCTTTGGTTTCTCACCGAAGATAGTTCCGAGGACTCTGAAGAATAGAGATGGCAATTCTTCACCGATGAGAATCGTGCTAACGGAGAATACGCCTAAAGGAAACGTGAATCCCCACCAGCCCATATTGAAAGAGAATGGCCGGGCTTTGTAGATGGATGCCAGTGCCAGTGCCAACCAGATGAGTCCGTATCCCCACATTATCAAGGCGAGGAAGAAGCCTAGCACGTAGGCTATCTGTCCAGCCAGCGGATCAATTGTCTGAGTCTTTGGAAAGACTTCTTTGCTCACTCTGCCAAGATATAAAATCGTATAGCCTCCAAAGCCTAGAGGTCCGAGAGGCAGGAAGCAGCTGACGATGACCTCGCGGGGTGGCATTTTGTGGAGGGCTAGGCGTTGGTAATAAATCACGAGGACCGAGACTGCCATCGGAACTCCCATGCCCCACATGATGTAGCTTGCAATGATGGTGCCCAATGCGAGTTGAGGATTAGGCATTACGTTGGCCATCTCCGAACCTGTGCCCGCTGCAACAATGGTCGCTGCGATGGGCAGCAGTTGAGCTGCTGTTATGGAATCGAGAGAGCGCTGATGAGAAGCAGACATACTGCAAGAAATGTCAGCAGACAATTGAAGGAACGGGTAAGATCTTGTAACTCACAGCAATATCCCCAGCGTTACCGTCACTGTAACAGCAACAACCGAATCCAAAATCCACAATGCCCAAGCGAAATAAACCGTCCACTCTCCCCAAGCAGGCACACAAACAAAAATCACCATCTCCACAATCGTCGCAAAACCCATCGGTATCGTGCCCAGAAACAGACTATTCACCGGATCCTGCATCATCACCGTCCATATCTCCGGCCAAATCGTATATCTCATAACAGAAATGACGAAAGCAAGAGAGAAGAGAACGACGTTGAGGACAAAGAATATGATGGAGAGGTAGTAGAGCCAGTCCGACTTCCAAGGGATCGTGATGAAGATTGTGCTAACTATACCCGTTCCCATCGTGACGGAAAACCAAGAAGGACTGAAGTTCCGCACGACGCGACGCCAGCCATGGTCGTTTTTGGAGGTAAGAATGGGCTGTTGATTGTTTTCGGAGTATGTCTTGTCGCCGCTGCTGCCGCACGGGTCTGAGGCCTCGCCATTGCCGGTAGGTGGACCTCTTCGCTCGGCGTCGAGCCTCGCTGCGGCGGTTTCTGTTACCGCGGGATTGTCCATGTCGTTCGAGATGACATCGTTCGTTCTTCTGATCGTGGAGGTCTCCAGATGTTGGATAGAAGTTACATCTCGTTGAGAAGATTTGGTGTGTCTTGTCAGTCGGGAAGAGGTGACGTCCTCCGAAAGTCTAGCCCATCCGGACTTGGTCTGTGCGCACGGTACATATCATGTAAGACGATTGCAAATGCAGCAAATTCATTATTGCAATGCCAACAATTGCCATTTCGTGGGTATCTCATCTAGTCATAATTTTCCTAAAGGCTAACACGCTCGTTCACTTTCAGGACCAATACACGCTACACACATTAAATCATCTTTACAAGCTCTGCCGACCATTCGTCTCTAATGGCAGTGCCACCATAGCCAAGAATGCCGCGAAGAAGAGTCCAGCAGATGCGTAGATAGGAGCTTTGGGATCCACTGCCCCTGCGTTAACGGCGACTATGGGAGCGCAGAGACGGGCAAGACGATTGAGGAAGGATGAGATGCCTGTCCCAGTTCCGCGATTTGGTGCAGGGAACACCTCAGGCGTGTAGGCGTATAGCACTCCATACATGATGTTCTGAAAGAAGGCTTCCAAGCTGTTGCAGATGTCAGCGAGCGAATGAATATAGCGTTCAGTGGAGTGGACATACCTCGACATAGCCAGCTGGTACCACGAGTTGCTCGCCTGTGTAAAGAGGATCAGGAAAATGCCGGAGAGAAGTGTTGCCAAAGCCATCGTTCCTTTGCGACCGAAATGTTTTATTCTGACTGTGTATCATGCAATAATACTACCGGGGACGCCGACCACAGAGGTGACGACGTAGTCGCGATATGTTGTGTTTTCAGAAACGGATTTGCCCCCTGCTTGTGAAAGGTATTGCGGTAGGAAGGCGTTGAAGAGCGGATACCCCATGCCAATTGTGGTCCAAATAAACCACAGGAGTACAGTGTTGACGGCCAGTTTCCAGCCGCTAAACAAAGGTTTGATACGGTCGCCACTGAATTTGCCGAGAGACCGCTTCACAATTTGAGTGGTGCTGAGCTTCTGGTCTGGAACTTCGTCAGGATGACCTCCAATGGCGTTGAGTATGTCTTCAGTCAACCAGGTCTTAGCACCATTGAAGTATGCGATGCCGTGAACGACTGCAACTGCTTCCGCCTGGCGGCCGCGAGAGAGCAGGAACTTGGGCGATTCGAAGAGGTGGAAGAAGAAGAAGCGATAGATGAACATGGCAAATGTCAAAGCGCCGATCGTGAGGACAAAGTAGCGCCAGCCCCAGTGGGTCGGATAGTTTGGAATGAAACCCCAGGCGATCAGAGAGGAAACGAGTTGTCCCACGGGCCACCAGACGGACAGCAAGGTCAGAAGATTGCCGCTTGCCATGGGCAGGAATTCGAGAAAGAGTGCGCCATCGACTGGAAGGTTGCCGCCGACTCCAAGACCAACGCAGGCATATAGCGCGCAGGTGCCAATCCAAGTTGGTCCACCGCCAGCAGCAAGACCAAATGCACCTGCCAGGAAAAGCGTGAAGTTGAAGGCTAGTCTCCGTCCGACAATGTCCGAAGCAATTCCCCAGAAGGAAGCTCCAATGCACAGTCCTAGAAACAAACTCAGAGTCGTGTACCTGACCTGGTTATCGCTGACGCCAAATTCGGTGCTGAGGGATGGAAGGGTTAAGGCAACACCTTGAAGCCAGAGGTTATCGGCGAACCAGCCAAATCCACAAAGCATGAAGAGCTGCCATTGGTATCTTCCCATTCCAATGTCTTGGATGGCCTTGTTGATGACCTTGCTCTTGACTGCTCTCACATCAGTTCCACTCGATTGGAGCATCATTGTGATTCTACTCACTGTCGTAAACGGTGTCGTGACCGCTTGCGGCGCTCTCGCTCTCGATATCAACCCTCAAGCTGTCAAGAGTGCGGTGTCCAGGTCCATCCTGGAATGTCTGATCTCCATCGCGAGAAGGCGAATAGTCTGTCTTCTCTAAGTCAGGCTTTTCGCTTGTGATACTGCTCTTCCTCCCGGGAATTAGGCTGTTGTTGGCTGATGTACGTCTTTCTGATCTAGGCAATCCTGTTAGTATGCCTTACATGGCATCATCGGTAGGTCGAACTCACGTCTCCAGCGGAATGAGCACGCCTGGGAATTCAGATGTGTCGTGCTTCGCGAAACTGTTGGTCAGATTCATCAGCGTATGTTTCTTGACCATTACAGCTTCTCTTTCCACGCGTTGCAGGCCCTTCTTGGTTGCTTCCAGGCCGGTCTTGCTCCAAGAGCTGATGGAAGAACTTCTGGAAACCATAGCTGCTGCGAGGCAAACTGAGCGAGGGAGCGAGAGGGGGATACGAACGGATTGATAGATTTGAACATCGAAGGCATGGATGCTATTGCGGCTGGGGCCGGAATTCCTGCAGTGCGGTGATGATGGTAATCTGGCGTACCGGCAGAGATAGGAGTCGAGTGCTGATAGTACACAGAGTGGTGCGTATGGGGGTAGCCGCGAGTTGCCACAAAATTGTCGCCTGTGGGAGGCGGGTGGAGAAAGTCGCTTTTGGGTAATCGTCTCAATGATGTATGGCCGGACAGGTGTCGCTTTGGGTACAGTCTCTTTCACACCACAATCCAGGTACACTAGTTGGTGTGAAGCCGCACAGGTTGCATTGGCGGAGTTGTTGCTTAGGGATGGTCCTGATTCGCACTCGACGTGCGTATAGTTCACGACAGTGATGTTCGTCGACAGGTAGTAAAACGGAGGTTGCTGGCGAATGAAGTGTCTCGGATTTCACACTAGCTAAATGCCTGAGGGGAGAGGATGCTGCAATGCCTGATGCTCGTTTGCGTATATAGGTCCCTTAGAGATGAAGTTATGGCGGTGGATAGCAGAACAACATCAACACATGGCCACGCAGGAGCGCGTAGGGCGTATGGCTATGGCCACCAGGCGGAGTTTCTCTCGGCGCGAGTTCATCAGCGTTCTGCGTTCGCTGTTAGTCACGAGCGTGGTAGAACTAGTTCTAGAGCGAACGAGACGGCATCTGCGCGTCCGTCGCCATCACTCTCTGTCTCCTCGAACCTTGCCCACGCTCTGGTCAGCGTGACACTGATATCAATATGTCAGTGAACCACGAAGACGTCTCCAACACACACTTTGCTCATGGGACAGTCTTATCTGCGGCGGCAAGAAGTACGGAGAGTCGGAGACTCCATCACGCACAGCAGTTCAAAACATCATGGCATGACAAGGCAACTCGACAGTACATGCAGGGCGTACACCTGCCTTTGTCCACGGATGAACGACATCGCAATATATGCTCGTGACCGTCCAATTTCGGGATATTTCACAAGGCACAGATGCCAGATCTAGACGCTGTGGACAGTTAATGGAAGATCAGAAGGACACGAAGCGAACAAAACGGTATGCGCTGTGATTCCTATTACCTACTCCGACTCCCTGTAGACAAAACCACCTAAAATTATAGCCTTCTCAAGCGAAAACATCGACCACAAATCTCTCGTTCCTCCGCTCCGCGAACCATTGCTCTGCCTGCTCAGTCGTCAAATCTTCGCCTTTTTCTTTCATGCTCTCAACCAGCAACCTGTGAGCGACTTTGCCCACCCCAGCAGAGACATCAGGCCCACCGCAGGTGAACACCTTGGCACCCGCTCTCCACAGCCTCAACACGTCCTCTTTGTCTTTCAGCACCCGGTCCTGAATATACCTGCACCCCTCCGACTGTTTGCTTTCGCGGCTGAAGGCGTACCGAACGTCCACAGCGCCCGACTTGACCCACTCGTCCATTTCAGAGGCATACAGTCTGTCATTTGATGCAGACCTGCATCCCATGAACATCAAAGCCGGGGCCAGATTCCGGCCAGCAGCGATTTGATTCGCTCGTTCCTGGATGAATCCGCGGAAAGGCGCCAGTCCTGTTACAGCTCCAAACATGATGATGGGTGTCTTTGAGACGTCTGCTGGAAGATGGAAATACTTGTTCGTCCTGCGAATCGACACCAAGATCTCGTCACCGGCCCGAAGATCCTTCAGGTAGTTCCCTGTGACGCCGACGTACCGACCAACTCCACTTCTGGACTTCTCATCGATGATGCCATACGTGATGGAACACGTCGTTGAATCAGTGAGAGGTGAAGAGGAGATGGAGTAGAGTCGCGGCCTAAGCGGAGGAAGCATCGACACGAAAGTGCTGAATGGCAATTCTAGGGATGGGTACCTCTCCAGCAAGTCTAAGATGCTGACTCGTTGCTCTAGCATTTCGTCGAATGTGGATTTATCTTGGAAGGCTTCAAGCACAGCCTTCTCCTGGGAGTCTTGAGTGGCCGCGATGCACATTCGAAGATCCTTCTTTGTCACAGGCACACTGAGCTCAACGAAATCCTTCAAAACTTCATGAACCGAGAGTGGGGTACCAGTTGGCAGATATGTCGCTGATCCTGGCTTAATGTTCATCGTCGCATCTGCTGGTATCTTGAAGTGCTTCATGGCCCTGGAGATGTTTTGAGCCGGGTTGGTCGGCAATACTGCGAGGTAGTCACCGGTGTCGTAAGTCATATCCTCGGGAAGCTGAATCTCAAGATGACGTTTCTCGGGCTCTCCGTCAGACGTGAGACGATGAGTTTGCTTGACGGTTCCGGTTTTAACATCCTGTCGCAAGAATGAACTTCGATCCTGGGTGGCCATTTCGATCTCGAGGGTTGGCGCGGTCTCTTGCTGGGACCCAGTCGGCGCAATGGTAGGCCAGAGAGAACCCTCCATCCAGCTGTCGAAGTCCGAGAAGATGTCGCCAGCTGCTGCATCCGCAAAGCCTGCGTCGACAATTCTCGTCCCACCGTGGCTCTCGAAGAGTCCGTCCATGAGCTTGGGAATGCGGTGGAAGGTGGTCGTCCAGTCTCGGTGCCCGCATCCAAAGACAGTGTACTGAAGACCTTGAAACTTCTTGTTGCTTCCCTGTAGCATTTCAAGCCACTTCACGAACTGGCCAGCGTTGTCGGTGGGCTGACCTTCGTAGGATGCTGTGATGGCCACTACGGGCTGACCGTCTGTCGGCACTGCGTCTACCGCGTCGTTCAGTTCCAGCACCTGGGCGCTGAACCCACGCCGACGAGCTTCGAGAGACAGCTTCTGAGCAAGTGAGGTGCAGGTTCCAGTGTTCGAGCCGTACAGTATAGTCAACGGCTTTCCTTTCCCGACCAAGCTGTCTGTTCTACGCAGCCCCTGCTGAACAGCAGACTGCACTGCTTGTTGCGAGGAAGACAACGACGCTTGCAGGCTTGAAGCAGAAATGCCCTCGCGCAGAGTGGCTCGCATGTGGAAACCCACAGGCTTGATTGTGAGGGTTTGCTTGATCTTCAGCTGATAGCTTGGGTCATCCAGAGTCAGATTGAAGCTCTGTAAGATCATCGCCATCACCAGCTGAGCTTCTTGCCACGCGAAAGCTCGTCCAATGCAAGACCGTACGCCAGAGCCGAAGGGTTTCCATGCCGACTTTGGTAGCTTGTTGAACGCATCTCCAAGCATGCGCTCTGGCTTGAACTCGTTCGCATCTTCTCCGTAGACCTTGGGATCACGCTGCGATTTTGTGATAAGGCAGCCGATTTTGTCGTCACGTTTCACAGCGTACTTTCCGCCTGCCAGCTCTTCGACATCATTCGGATTGTCTCTACGAATACCACGCGTGAAAGCCGGAGCTGTAGGGCAGAGTCTAAGAGTTTCTCGTAGCACAGCATTGATGTACTCAAGGTCCCGCAGGTGCTTCGCAGTTACCTTGCTCTTGCCGACAACTGAGTCAACCTCTTGTTGTGCTTTGAAATATGTCTCTGGATTCTGCAGAAGGAACAAGAATGCAAAGCTCAGCAAGCCACTAGTCGTTTCGTGACCCGCAATGAGGAACGTGTTCATGTTCGATGATATCAATGCGTCTGACATCCTTTCGCCGGTCTTCGGATCCTTTCCCAAAATCATAGCATTTAGAAGATCGGGCTTGTCTGTGGGATTGTTTCGTCGAATGTCGACCAGCTCCTGCGCTACTTCTTTCATGTACTGTTTGTCAACCGCCAACTTCTCGCCGCTCTTGTCCCAAGGTATCAACTTCTTGATCATTGAGCCCACCTTCAGCCGGTCTGATGATGCGGCGAGCGATGTATTCATAGCCTGTACGTACGGATGAAGCTCATCTTGGTAGAAACTGTTGAATCGATAGTCCATAGCACAAAGGGCGATCGTATCTAAAGTGAGACGTGTGAAGTCTTCAGTCGCAGGTATCTTATATCCAGGCATCCGAGCCCATTTTAGTACCAGCTGAGAGGCAACGTCGTGCATCTCATCGAACATCCCTTCAATGGCCAGTGGACCGAAAGCAGGTAAGAGGATCCTGTGAGCCAGCTGCCAGTCCATTGTCTCCTCGCTAGTCGCAGAGAAGAGTCCCTGAGTGGCTCGAGATTTTGTTCTATCCAGAGAAGCGACGCCATCTCCCGGGCTTTTCCAGAATCTCCTCTCATCAGTCACTTCGTCCACCAGCGCGACGCTTGAGACGAAAATTCGTTCTTTGCCAAGAATGTTGACCTTGAAGATTTCTCCATATGTATCTGCTATCCGTTCCAGTGCTCTGATTGGAACCTCATCTTGATTCAGATCCAGAAGATTCCCGATAACAGGAAGGCTAGGAGGAGACGGAATGTTATCGCGAGCAGTGTGAGCCATTGTAATTCGATTTGTTCTTGGGAGGCAATCGAAAGACATCTGGAGTCATAAAATAATATAATACATGAAAGGGCGGCGCAACACCGAGAAGATACTATTACTGATGGCGGGAAGGTCACCAAAGTTGAACTTACTGAAAGGTTGCGTGTCAGACGTTGACAAGGCTTCGACCTTGCGCCATATGTCTACGACAGGACACTGCCACATATCGGTGCCTGCATGCCTCGTGGATGGCGTAGATGGCGTATATCGTTTGAAGTGCCGGCTCCATGCGCTAATGTTCAAGACACACGCCGTGCAAGAGGGTTAGAACATGCTAGACGCGATGCATCCTCTTCTGGGTATGCCGCCAAGACGTAGGATGTGAGGTAAGCCGCAACTAGACCCTTTCGGGCGAGCTCTGCGCTTGTGGCCCTACTCTGTATACGCTGCGACCAAGTTTAGCCGTGTCCTTTTCTGTTTGGGGTGTTAACAGAACTGTACGCTGTACGCTATACGCTTAGCTCCGTCGAACGGGTAATTGCCGAACCGGATTTCGGGTAAATGATGCAGTGGGCATACTGGCCTCCATACGATTATGATCCTCTCCCCCCTCTCAACTTATCATACCTAAGCACCGCACCAGTAAGAACATTCGCTCCGTCCGCACATGCCTCTGGGCTCGAGTACTCTGCCGGGTTGTGGCTTATACCGTCCCGACATGGGACGAAAATCATGCTTGTCGGGCAGTGTTTGGAGGTGTATACCGAATCATGACCGGCGCCACTTGTCATGAACTTGCCCCAGCTGCCAATGTCGAGACCTTTGACATCGCTTTGACCACCGACAGCAGCACCAGCCTCTTGTACACACTTGATACAGTCATCGTGGAAGTTCGTTGCCGGACTGACGAAATCTGTTCTCCACTCGACTGAGCATTGTCTGTCTGACGGTGCGCAGTTGGCATTGACGCCCTCGGAATCCTTGCCTGCAACAATAGCATCGAAAGCTGCTTTACATTCTGCTTCCACGGCATCGACAGTCTCGTTCTTCGGGGCACGGATATCAAGGCTGAATCGTACGAGTCCGGGAACTGTGTTCGTTGAGCCGGGTTCAAGTGTGAGGATGCCAGTAGAAGCAAGTGCTTTGTGTCTGTAAGCGATCCTATGGCTGGCCAGTATCATCTTTGAAGCGGTAAGCAGTGAGTCGGCTCTGTGTTGGAAGCTCGTCGCGCCTGTGTGAGCATCTCGACCCTTCACGGTAAGTGTAAACCATTTGTAGGCTTGTACACCCTTTACGACTCCAATCCGACGATTCTCGGCTTCTAGAATCGGGCCCTGCTCTATGTGCAGCTCGAAATGCCCAGCCATAGGCGTGCTCTTATAGCTAGCTGGTGTGGAACCGAGATAACCGATACGCTCGAGCTCGGACTTCATTGTTGCCGTATCATCCGCGGGTATCACCGACTTCAAATCGTGAGCATCCTCGAGCGTAATGTCTTCAGCCCAGACTCCACTCGCGACCATAGACTTGGGGAAACGAGCACCTTCCTCGTTCGTCCAATTTACAACACCAACCGGGAAATTTGTCTCGATCCAGTTGTCATTCATGGTTCGGAGCATTTCGACAGCAGCTGTGACACCGAGGATTCCATCGTATCTGCCACCACTCGGCTGTGTATCAAGATGACTGCCAGCATACGTGGGGTTTCCAGTTTCCCTGCCTGGTCGTACTGCGAACTGATTACCCATAGCGTCGTGATGCACTTTGCAGCCAAGAGCTGTGGTAGTCTCAGCGAACCAGTCACGGACTTGCTTGTCCGCGTCTGAGAGCGAGAGTCTGGACATGCCCACATCTGTCGGTTCGCTTGAGAGTAAAGGTCAGCAAATGCAGTCTCCTCTGTCTAACAACCCGTCATCTTTATTGTGGCAAGCAGGATACATGTTCAGCTGGCCGTTCAAATCATCAAGCCTCCACGAGAATGAAGGACAGACATTAATTGTGCATATTGAAAGGATGACCAGGAAGAATAAAAGATAACACGCTCAAACACAGTGAACTGGACTTACTCTCCCCATCGTTCCCCTTTTCCCCACTCGCTCGTTGAGTGAAGGTCGTTCATCAGTCGGTCCTGGTTGATTCTCAGACTGGCAAAGTCGCGTTCATCCATGTCCGCCACAGCTATGGCGCGTCGCGAAGAAAGAGCGAATGCCCTGTAGGCGATTCGCTGCGGGCGTGCATGCCATGATGCTCGTACAGAACAGAAGGTAGTAGTCTTGAGAGCTTTCGCTGGTGGAAGAAGTGAGAGCATCTTTCGGGGGACGTGTCGTAGGACGGTGGTCGGTGGTCGGTGCTCTGCTCTTTCCCTTGGCGGCGGCTGACTCTTGGCGATACCCTTGAAGAACGCAATCGTCCTCTCCTCTAAAGGCGACGTCGAGGAAGAGACGATGTTGAGAACGAGGCAGATAAGTCGAAGGATAAGAGCGAGAGATCAAGACATGCGACTTCAGCCCGGAAAATGTTCAATGGCAAATCAGGAGATGCGATTGGGGTGTCTTAGTCATGAGAAATGCTTGCCCGCCTTTTCGCTTGTTGATAGGGCATGCGAGTGCCATATGTACAGATGATCTCTCAGATCACCTGGCTTGCTCGCATGTGTAGGAAGTGCCGGTAGGTAGGGTGTTTTTGCAAGCACATCCGGAGACACTGTCTCAAAACAGGAGAATGATAGGGTGACACAGGATGAAATATTGACACAACACCGAACGCCAGGCAGACTGGATTTTCTACGCTTATCCGTTAAGGAGCCAGTGGCCTTTCTCATCTGAAACATCAGATTCTAAAGCTCCAGCGCACGTCCGACTTGCATGGCACTCGAGGCTCAACCCGGAATCGTCTACCAGCCGGGAGCGAACGAGGTCTCCGCCGGAGCATCCGCCGTGTTGTCCTCCCAGTTGCCCTGCACGCCTCCGTTTGGTGGAGCGACATCGTCCCATCCAGACTCCTTCTCCTAGTTGGAAGCTGGTGGGGCGCCGCCGCGACCACGACCAAAGCCGCCACGGAACTCTGGGTTGAAGCTGCCTGGGGCACCACCCTCCTTGTTCTCACGGTCGCCGAAACCACCCTCGCGACGGCGGTAACCACCCTCGCGGTCACCACGTGGGCCGCCACGGCCACCACCACGGCGCTCACGGTCGTCGCCGCCCAACATACCGCGTGGAGGAGCGTGCGAGCGCTGCTGCTTGACGTGGGTCTGAGGAACGATCTCGGCTGGAAGGTGGAGCCATTCGCGGAGGTAGTCGAGGCCCTCTGGGGTGAGAGTGTAGTAGTACCACTGCCACGAGAACTGGGTCTTGAGGTAGCCGCGCGAGGTGAGGGACTGGCAAGCCTTGATGACCTGAAGGTTTGTTAGAGAATGTAAACAACGGGAAATAGTCGAGAAGACCATACGTAGAGGTTCTTGGTGTCGATCTCGCCGTGCTTTGGCTGGTTGAAGTCTTTCTTCGCGACGAGTACGCCCTCCTTGAAGAGGTACTCGTGGATCTTCTTGCGGTCGTCCTTTGGGATCAACCTATAGCGCGCGTGTCAGTGTGATACTCTTTGCACCTGGAATGGAGTCCTGCGTACATCTTGGCGGTGTTGAAGTGGTTGGCAAGACGTTGTGTTTTAACTGGGCGGCCGTGATGTCTCGCAGTCAAGTTGGTGATCGCGAATGGGGATTTTGAGGTGCGTCGGCGGATCAGAGCGCCGATCTTGGCTTGGCACGCCAGCCACAGGTGGTGCCGCTCCTATCTTCACTTGATCTCCATCTCTACGCTCTCACCTTTGCAAGAGACATCCAGCGCAAAGTCTGTCGCATCGTCAATCAGCATGGCTCAACAGGACGAACGTACAGTCAACGTGCTGCTGGCGACATTTGCCGGCCTTGGACTTCCACGCACCCTCTCGCTCCCGACGAAAGCTTCCGCCTCAGTCGGTCAGGTCTACGAGACCATCTACTCCCGCCTCCCAGCTTCGGCGCGGTCACTTCTAATCACGACCGTCTCCAACAAGCAGCTTTTGTCTTCAGATGACCAGCCGATCACAACTCTCCTCAGCTCCACTTCCGACACACTCCTCTCCCTCCGTCTCAGTAGAAGATTATGTGGTGGTAAGGGAGGGTTCGGCTCTCAACTACGTGCCGCCGGTGGGCGCATGAGCAGTCGCAAGAGCAGAGCAAACCAGAATCAAAATGTGAATGGCTCAAATCGTAATCTGGATGGCCGAAGGCTGCGCACAGTAGACGAGGCGAAACGGTTAGCGGAGTATTTGGCGATCAAGCCGGAGATGGAGAAGAAAGAGAAGGCCGAGCGCAAAAAGCGATGGGAGGCTGTCGTGGAGGCCGCGGAGAGAAGGGAGGAGGAGATCAAGGCCGGCAAGGGTGGCGCAAACAGAGGTCGCTTGGATGCCGAGTACGTGGAGAGTAAGGAGTTGGCGGAGGAGAAAACGCGGGAGGCGGTGCTTAAGGCTATGAGAGAGGGAATGCTGGAGCGCACTGGCAGTGAGAGCTCTGTAGATGAGGCGGAAAACAGCGAGGATGAGGAGGGAGAGGAAAGCTCTGGCTCAAGCGAGAGTGCGAAACCTCAAGCATCGAATGCTGCTGGCGGCAGGAACTTCTTTGGCTGGGACGAAGAGGACGAGAGTTCTGAGGATGACGAAGAGGAGGTGAATCAATCTCCTCAAACATACGAAGGCAAAGGCAAGAGCAAAGCATGAGGTCGGGATCAAGAATGCAAAAGATTTTTCAACCCTCCAAATGAGTATCATTTGAGTGATGGAGCTATCATTGTAGACGGAAGTGGATCTAGAAACTCGCGATCCGAGGGATGGTGACAAAACTCACTGCCGCCTTCTCGCTAGTTACCACGTCTTTAGACGCTGCTGAGCGCGACGGCAAGACTCTACAAGTTACGATCGCTATAGAGTGTCAGATTCTAGGTCTTAGTGCCTCTCTACGATGCACTGCGATTTTGCGCTTGAAGCGTCGCACTCGGGGTACTCAAAAAGATACAGACGTGAGAGAGGCAACCAGCTTTGTCACCTACCCTCGACCGCGCACTCAGACCAGCTCGCCACTATGCTCCAAGTCCAGCGCCGCCTTGAACGAAGCTGAAAGGTCCGCATCACTCGGTCTGGAAGTGCCGAACCATTTCAGGACCTTCGACTTCTTCTTCAGGCCTTCGACACTCACGCGATGGAGCGCTCGGCCGTACTTCTCAAGTGCCTCGCAACAGACTCGCTCCCCCTCTTCGGAGTCTGGATGCAATCGCGCCGCTTGACCTGCTTATGTGTTAGCTCCACATAGGAGTCGAGCAACAGCGAAGATGCAACACGTACCTGCACAAATGGTCGGTCCGTTTTGGAAGGTGGTGAGCTCTGCTTTACCAGTACGACACGCCGCCGAACTGGGATCGCGGCATAGGATCTTCAAGTCTTTGAAGGTGTAGAAGTGATCTGAGATGTCGATTCCGTATGGACCCTCGCGTAGGCACGAGACGGTGAGAGGTTTGCACATGATGTCTGCATGTTACTGCTGTGCCGTGAGTAGTGCTAAGACAGAGCGAAGTCTGAGAGGAGTTGTCAGATATAAAGGAGAGCAAACAGAAAGGTGACCAGGTGAAGAATGCAAGTCTAGTTCCACATTGAGGTGTTTTCTACCTTCACAATAAGGATCACATGCAAATATGTCATGTGTTAGTCTTCACAGAGAAGTTTCCTGCGTACAATGAAATAAGGCTACGCGCTTGCCATAGACAATGCGTCGATGCACGAGGGCGGGTAACAAAGCTCACTACGGTCTCTCGCCAGGCGTTGTTCTCTCCGGTACTGCTAAGCGCGACGATGGCAGCCCGGAAGACTGAGGCCCGAATCCCGTTCTGCTTGAACACTTCTTGGAACGCTCATCTCAGAAAACGATTTTGTTTCTTGATTATCTCCCGCTGGCCATTCATGCACAAGGAGAGTCGTTTTCGATTCAGATTTCGCTTCAAAATCGCTGATATTGGGCATCAATCGACTCGAGATACGTTTGTATGATTCTGATTGCTCTGCCATTATCAGTGAACACAGTATGCAAGTGGCGGGCGTCCTTTCGCTACCACGCCTCGTCAGGAAACATATTTCCGCAGAATTGGCAATCATTTGACGAGCAAGCTCCAGGATAGCTGTGACATTTCAGAGCGGCGGTGCTTATGATCGGCCTTCACTCTCCATAGAAAGCATCAGCTGTAGGTTGGTCATATTATGTGAAAACCGGTCTTTGAATAGACATGCCTGAGGAACGAAGTGATTCACGGCAAGCTGAAGTTCGCGTAGCGAATGCCTTATTTTTCCATATCCGGCTCGAATCTCACGATCGTACGGTAAGCGTTGAACGAAACCTGTTGGTGGTTCACCGTAGAAGATTACACCCACTTTGACGCAGAGTTCTCCCAATAGAGGTATATCAAATGCGACACCGCGGAGATAGTGCGGGATCAGTTGCGCGTGCCTTCTTCGCTATCGTTTGGGCAGAATGTCCATTACCCCAACCTCCCTCTGCATCACCACAGCCCCCTGCGGATCCAGGCGTCGGTAATAGCCTGGCTCTCTTGCCACCTCTCGGAATCCTCGTTTGTGATACCACTGTAGACCATCGTTGTTGGCCTCCCAGACATGGGCACCAATGCTTGACACGCCATAGTCGTCGATGGCGCGTCTCGTGAGGACCTGCAACATGTGCGAGGCAATTCCATGGTGCCGGTAAGGAGACAACAGCACGAGCGTAGACAGATACAGCATCGGCGACTCGACTTGTCCTGGCGTGACTGGGGACTTTGGGCGAGAGAGGAGACGGCAGCGAATGGCACCCACGAGGCGACCCTTCTGCTGACCTTCCATTGCAGGGTCATCGTGCCAGATTGCAATAAGGGTGATGTTGTTGGCCAATGAGTCTTCGACAATCTCCTTGTAGAACTTGTCGCCGTAAGGAATAGGAAGCAGTAAGCCAGTGAGGCGTTTGAGGTGCGGTATGTCCTCTTTTAAGCAGGCTCGGAGTTCGACATTGCTCGGCAGAGGCTTCAGGTGAGCACCAAACGCTGCTGATGCCCGTGATGCGAGTTTGGTATCGGCTGAAGGCACAGCGACTGTTGACTCGGCCACCGTTGGGGGTCGAGATGGTAATTGAGCGGATGCGGGCTCAGGTGTCATTGTCTTTGCTGTCTTTGCTTCAGCCTGTGGTTCGGTGACGGCTTTTGGCTTGTTCAGCCAGGCCATCAGCGACGACTGTGGCATTGTGCATCGTGTTCAGCAGCCTGCTCAATGATGTTTGTGTTAACGCGTGTAGTAAGTATGTAATATGTACTTCAAGTACGTGAGGGAGGGCGCGATGTGGGGGATGCTTCGGGGTTCGGAGGTGGTCGGGAGAAGCTTCGACAGCACTGCAACGGCCAGCAACAAACCAGTCGACTTCACGCCAGCAAGATACTAAAGGTATGGGCAGCGGGAGCTCCAAACCGGAGCAACAACACGTCTTTAATGCGTATGAAAGTCGATCCAGAAGCCGTTGGGACCTGCCGACTGACATGCGACCAGCGACGCGCCGGTGAGGTTAAGCCAATCCGTGATTAACTCCCTTCAGAGCAGCCCTGAGGTATGCCATTTCTCTCCATGCGCCGGCTGAACATTGGACACAAACGCTCACTGATTGTCAAGACCGACTCAACGCGCGCAGAAGAGCTTGAGCTCAAGATCCAACAACGAGTCAACAGCGAACTACAGCGAATCCGCGACTCTCAAGCCAAGAAACTCGACTCCCTGACCGCTTCTCTCACCACCGATCCTTCCAAAGAGGGCGCAGGCTCTTCCGAACCCCAGCGCGACCCAAACAGCCTCTTCTCCCATCTCAGCTCGCCCTTCTACCACGACTGGAGCAAGAAGGAGCCCGTCACACCCGAGAACCCACAATCAGCTCGCTCGCACGAAAGCGTAAATAAGGAGATCATGGACCTACGTCAAAAACTGGAGCAGCGAAAAAAGCTGGAGCAGGTGCCACCGGGGGTCGAAAAGGCCAAGGAGAGCCTCGTGCAATGTCTGCGCTTGAAGGATCGCAGACCGCTGGACTGCTGGCAGGAGGTGGAAAGCTTTAAGCAGCAAGTCGGAAAGCTGGAGAAGGCATTCATTCAAAAAGCTGGAAGATGATGCTGTACGATCTGATAGAAGAGTAAGGAGTGTACATTATCCTAGTGTATCAGCACCCAAAAGCGAGACCTGCGGATACAAGCATATATTCAGGGCCCAGTGACCTCCAGTCGAGCACGGACAACTCGCTGTTTCCTAAACACTGATAGCGTTTTTAGAGATAGGAAGATCGATGTCTCGCAAATATGCAGACGAACAATGGTACTCTTGTGCATCACCTTCCCGGGCATTCAGCAGGAGAAGGAGATCAATTCCTTACAATTGCGGATTACTTCGATGCGAGCAAAGCAGGCGAAGAAGGGGGCACACAACACAACGGCGCACGCTTGAGAGCACAGCGCCGCCACAGCGAGGTAGCACGAGAAGCTCGAGAACCATGTCGACCCGTGGATAATCCACTTGCAGTAGCAACGGGCACCTCTCATCCTCCTCAGCCGCCTAGATCCTCCTGCGAACACGAAAGATTCTGGGACCTTTTCCTGGCCCGAGGCCCTATCTCCAACCTAGGATTCTTCTTCGAGCTCAACGATCAGGAAGGGCTTCAAGACTGTATGGGAAGCTTCTGCCGATAGCTACGAGTCGGACGTGACTCCAAATAGAGAGTACCGGGCGATGTATGCAGATAAGTCGGTATGGATGTCAATGAGCGTCGCGATGGAGGACATTGCTATCTCCTCCACCAACCATTTCGTTCAAGCGCTTGAATATGCCAGTGATTACTCATTTGATGAAGTGCCTGTACAATTGATACTAGCGCTAGGAAAGTTGTTAATAAGAGGATACTAATTTAATACTAGCTACTTTGTGGACTTTTCCGTTTCTGGATCAATCCGTTACATACTACCAGGAGAAAGCTATGCCTTGCATCATTCCTGAAATCTTGTCATGGAAGGCGAGCGGGAAGATTCAACGTTTGGCATTGTGCTGACTAAGCTCGAGCGTGCCGGTGGGCGCGCTCTGAGTTCGCATGCCAGTCGAGATGCATAATCACTTGCCACTGCTTGTCGATTGGTCGAAGAGAGTACTGTACATACTTCGAAAGGGTTGACGTCGCACACAGTATAGGGCTGTACTTTTTAACATTCCGGTGACCGGTCCAGCTCGGTGTGGCTTGGCTTGGGCTGTGCAGATGAGCGAGGATGAGTCACTTCCACTCACTCCGACCCATAGCCGCTCACTTTATGTCTATTCAAAAGAAGCCTGACGCCAGGTCCAATCTCTGCCTCAGCACCAGGAACAAGGTCTTCAGACCACTCCTACTCCTTCCTTCCCCCCACCACCACCACCACCGCTAGGCCTCGGCGCAAGAGGCCGCCGTATTTAGTGCAACAATGGTCACCGGAGCAGGAACAGCAGGTGTCGCACGCCAAGGATGGGCCATTGCAATTGAGCCAAGTCGACGACGGACTCCAATCTGTTGATTGGATTTTGCAAGACTCATCTTACTACGATCTATCGCTATTCGATCTGCCTACGACTACCCTGGACGCCTCTACTACTTCTACTCTCTACGAGACTGCCTACGATGAATCCGATATGCAGACTATTCAGTCTATGATCGACTCTTCTGCCACCGGGAGCTACCAACATGGAAATCATGACTGGGGCAACCCACCTCCATCCACCGCGACTACCTCCCCTTTGAACGTCGCTGGCCACATGAACGCGAGAGATATCTCACAATCCTACTCTGCGGATTCTGGCTCACCTGAAACCTCACCCGACTTTGGCGATAGCATTCTTGTTCCCTTCCCTGATCTTGGACACTCGAGCCGAAGGCCTAACTCCAATGCCTCTCGTTCTGGATCGGGCGTACATGCACCCAATCGCTCTCCCCCGCCAACCGGAGGGTCTCCTGAAGGCTCAGACGGCAAGATTCGCAAACGACAACGTAACACGGAAGCGGCTCGTCGGTATCGTCAACGTAAGGTCGACAAGGTTGACGACCTCGAAGAGGCCCTAAAGGCCATGACCAAGGAACGTGATGAGCTTCGACTCAAGCTTGCTCGTTCGGAAGCCGAAGCGGATGTTTTGCGCGGAATGGTTGGCAAGAGAGTTTGAGCTTTCTTTGTACTTTTGGAAATTCCCTTAGACTTGGACTTAGATCACTCCCTGTGTTCACAAGATAGGTTGAGGGATTGGAGATTAGAGCTTTGTGCTATGAAAATCAATAGAGAATTTTGATGATTACTCGCGCCAGCTGTTACAGCATCATTTCCGATTTTAAGGGTATCTCGTTATGATAACGTGCTTGTGTGCTTCTTCCTCAAAACAAAGTCTAATGATATCCATTCACTTGCCCGTTGACCTTCGAGGGGCCAGCCGTACCGTTGACAAATCCGTTCGCAGTAGGAACATCATCATCATACTCCAGCGTCAAGCTAGTCGGGATAGGTGACTCTTTGGCGTTTCCATCCAAGTAAGACTTCATCTTGACACCAGCGATATCGCGCTCCAACACACTGAAGTTTCCATGTCGGCCAGGTGCACGACGAAGATTCTTCAGCTTGAATACCTCCTTCAGTGTTGCCGCGAGAGATGGTCCAACTAGTCTTGCTCCAAAGCAGAAGTGCAGACCGTGGCCAAGGAGGGTGTAATCCTTGAATGGACGATGAGGGTTTAATTTTTCCGGCTCAGCGAAAGCGATTGGGTCCATATTCGCCTTAGAAGTAGCTATCAAGACCAAATTGCCCTTCTTGACGTGCACCGGTCCGCGTTCCCCGTCTTGGATCGTAATATCTTGTGCAGCCACACGAGGCAGACCCGGGACGACACCAGCGTGGCGCATACCCTCGAACACGAAACCTTGAAGTTCTCGCTCGGCTTCAGCGTCATCTCTGTGCGCGAGCTCGACGATTCGATTCTTGTAGACCTCGTACTCTGGCTTGAGGAAAAGATCGATGAGCAAGGAAGCTTGCTGGGTGATGTTGCCTGCGACTGGAGCGCCCATGCCAATGCAGTCTCCAACGAGGTCTCCAATGGGCATCTTCGTGGCGTTGAGAGCCTTGTAGAGTCTGTCGGCATCTGGACCGACTTCGTAGGCTGAGCCCTTTGCCACCCAGTCCACAATGTGTTCCTTAACGCCTTGCTGAGTCTTTAAGTGTGCGGTGTGGATTTCGCGAAGGATCGGGGCGGCTTTCATGGAGCCCTCGCGCAGTTCCCATTCGTGCTCGGGGATGATGTTGAAGCTTTGGTACATGAAGAGTACAAGGTAGATGTCGAAGAGTTGCGGGATGGAGACCAGACCACGAGGGTGCTTCTGGTTCTTTACCGGAATAGCGAATCGGTCTGCGAGCCAGAGGATTGGAGTGATATTGGTGACGTCGCGGACGATATCGATTGATCTCCTTACTCCTGGGTACTGCAACAACTTAGCGAATTGCCATCTACCTGACGAATGTCAAGACTTACCGGCAGGGAGCTTTTCTTGATCAGTCGAGCAACGTTGCTCCTGAAGAAAGTCGTGACGTTCGCTTCGAAGCCCCCTTCGAAGAAGATCTTGTGGAGAGCGTTGGATCGATCATTGTGCTTCTTTTCCTGGTCCCATCCGAGCATGAACTCGTGACCATCGGTACAGACTGTTACAGCCTTCTGATACCTGAGATTTCGTTAGCCGTATTCTGTAGACCAATATGCGTCACTCCTTACATGACACGGAAGTTGTCCCTATCTTCGAAGACCTTCTTGCAAGCTTGCTGAGTCTGCACCGAGACGATCTGCGCATCACTGCGAGGACGCTTCAGGTCGTAATGCTGGATTGACTTGTTGTTTGTCAGAATCTCACGGATGGCCTCAGGCGTGTAAAATGGAAGCAGAGCATAAGGCGATGTTCCGGTATATGAGCCTGGAAGTCCAGTGAATATCAGCTTGGGGAGCATGCCACCGTATGCTCCTCCGGCCATTTGGCCAAGTTTGCTGAGTCCCCAGTTCGTGAGTGTGTTGCTGTTCAAGTCGTAGCTGAGGAACCTGTCGCCACGGACGAGGGCGACTGCATCGTCGAGGATACCACGACCGGTCGTGTGGCCGGGACAGACACCGCTTCCCGGCATTGCGGGCTTTGTAACTTCAGCCATCAAACCTGGATACAGCTCCAGATTGTCGATATGACTGTAAAGAAGTTCTGCCGCTCGGGCGGTCTCTGCGTCTGGATTCCAGGCCTCGAAGCTCTCGTAAGGCTTCAAGTTGAGATACTTCCGGAACTCATTCATAGTGCACACGTTGAACTGGGACCTCGCTTGAGCCATGCCTAGCAGATCCACTACCTTCAAGCTTGCTGGCGTGCCATGAGCACCGAAAGCATGCGCAGGCTCATCAACGCAGTCCTTGAGGACTTCCGCGAGATCAACATCACTGAAGCGGCCATCTGGTCCTCTCTCCAGTCCGCCGAATGTCCAGTCCTTAGGGTACTTGCTCTTCATTTTCATGCCCTCCTGCATAAGCACCTTGTGGAAAAGTGGCACGGACATGTCATCGAGTGACTTCAATTCAGGCAGGTTCGATCGCAAGAGGTCTTCCATCCACTTATCGTCTGCCGCGCTCAGTGCAGCATGCCAGTGATATAACACAGCAAACTCGACAGAGACGACATTGCCAGATCCACGCTCTACGCGTGCTCCGCCGCTCTTGATTTCTTTGCCAAGATCCAGTGACCACGTGGAATTGGCTCGTGGGGTGTTCAGAATTGCGGCGACGTAGTCCTTCAGAACCACGGTGGCGAAGAAGCCTACATTGATGTTGCGGCCCAGCTGGAACAGATCTTCGTCTTGCCACTTCTGCTGGTCTTTGTCCAGACCGTCCTGCAAAGCGAAGATGACAAAATTAGCAAATGTCCCACATACCAGAAACAGCCTACCAGATGCATCTTCTCGGTTGTTCGCCGCACCTAGAGTGCTGTAATCAAGATGAATGCGGCCTTAAGAGCATGGAAACACGTCTCGTCCCGGGGAGGCGTCTCAGAGGCTTCAAGCTCGCTTGCGCATGACGACTATGCTGGCGTGGCAAGTTGACCAGCATCGACATCTGTCCATATCCGCCGGTAATGAAATCCACTCACCCAATCTTTATACTTGCCCTCCTCGTTGATCTGCCTCAGATTCTCGACGATAACGTTGTGATTTCGCGAAAACATGATAAGCACAGCAACCACACCAGGCGGCATGAGCATGATTCTTTCAGAGGCGATAGAGTCGGGGTAGATCGTGCCGTTTCGGTACGTGCGAACTCGCGGCTGCTCTTCTTGGGTATTACCGTACAAGGTACTCAGGTCGACATAGCTCGATCTAGACAGCAAGGCCATTGTTAATCATCAAATGATTGATAGGAGAATTTGGGGACGCTTACGTCTCGTTGATCCAGGGTCCCTTTGGCGGTCTAGCGGTCTGGAAGCACTCGTGAATAACAATCGTGGCGAAAGAGAAGAACAATCGGTTAAGGCCCGATGGGTGTTTTCGGAAAGTTCCCTCCTTTCGCTTCATGAGGTTCTCGAAGACTAATTCTGGGTCCGGTAGACCTGGGCCTTTGGGCTTCGCTGGCGGCACGCTGCGGCTGTAAGGTGTTCCTGCTTTCCCCATCTCTGGAGACCAGGGATTGTTGCCGCCGCCGTCATGTCGTCTGTACCTAGATTCAGGTCCCGCGAGAGTCGCTGCCGGCTGGAATCACAACGAAGGTTAGCCAATGATCCTGATGCTGACGATATCGCAAGTAGGCTCACATACGTGCGGTAGGTCATGCCAAAGCATTTTGATGAACGCATCAGAAGTGGCCGAGGAAAGCCCACTGTTGGGTGGAAGGGACTGCAACATCGAGACTCCATGCTCAAGAAGTAGTTCTTTGTCGTCCAATGGCTCTCCAGAAGCCAAGCTCGTCAGTCCTTGTGTGACTGTCTTCGCGTTCTTGATATTCATGTGCGTAAGATCATGCACGATCGATGTTTTCTCGGTCGCACCATTCGTTTCGTGGTCGGTCCTGCGATCGGGGGCAGTGGCAGGATTTCGCTTGATCGTGCCGATCAAGCTCTTGAGCTTGCCAGGCATGATGGCAGTAGACTATTTCAGGTGTGCGGTTCCAAAATGACGAAGAACGCCAGTGAAGAGATTGAGAAAGACCTGCCTGCGATGTGTATGAGCAGAACGGAGATGAGCAATGTGGAGATAGTCTGCCGAAGAACAGAAAGTCGTCCATCAAAACAGCTCGGTACACAGACCATTGTGATGACATAGAGCTCGCAGTGGATTCTTCCAATCATCCGCGTGCAATATTGGATCTCAACATGCTGGCAAACTTACGATGGTGACCTGCATCTTGGTATGGGCCGGCGAACTCGGAGCGCGATCACGCCCGTGGTTGGCGCTGTCTAACGTATAGTCGATCTTTGCTTGAAGACGTCAGCATAGCTGGTCCTGGCAAGTGGTCGTGAGAGGTGAAGCAGAGCTCGAGCCCATGTGCAGGCACCATACTGCAGGGAGCAGTCCAATGAGAGAAGGTGTGATGATAGGCAAACCGCAGATCGAAGCCGTTCCTCGTTGAAATAGAACCTGTTCAGACCTAGTTGCATAGAGGTACTGTAGCGCTATCGCAAACGTGCAGCTAATCCGAGCGACCTCAGTTTCCTGTATGAGCAGACACAGCAGTATGACGCAAGTGCTGCCTTTGAGAAGCACCAACGTTGCCCAACAGCACTTGTAAGACAGTAGGTACATGGGCGGTGAGACTCAGTCCAGCGAAGAACGGATCTTTGTGGTCATGGAGGCTTCCGGGCGTCTGGCCAAAAGAGCACTGCTTGAACTCAGCAAAGCCGAATAATGCTGACCAGCTGAGTCTCTCTCCAGCCTGGTATGATGTGCAGCGGAAGTGGGGGAACATCTCTATCTTCAATGAGTGAACCTTCTTGCCCAAATTGGATAACACAGAATTAATTCCAAGAAGCCAGTGGTTGGAAATGTGGAGATGGCGTGCATGCATGGGCGCCGACCCTCCGCGGGCATGTGCACGGTGTTGCGAAGTGGGGTTCTTCGCTTTATTAGCTGCGTTTCTACTGTCAATGAGAGGCTGCAGTAACCCGCAACTTGGATACATACCGCGAGATGTCAATCTGCATGGTCGCCTATTCAAGCAAATGCAATTGTGTCGGAGGCAGCGGGGGTTACAGTAGCAACTATTTGATTGATGCAAAAGCCAATGTGGCCTGGTCCATCTCCTGCGACTTCGCGAACAGACGCCGTCCTTCCACGAGTATGCACCAGTCTGATGATATACGATGTCGTCGTTTGGGTCCGCAACGAAGATGGCTGGAAGGCAGGAGCTGCAATTGGACTTTGGCAGACCGCTGAAGTCGCCCACAGCTTTATGACTAGTGGAAAGGATGGGATGGCGGGCCGACACGACTGCCTCCCTTCCGAGTTCCACCACTGCTTCGGCAGAATTGCAGATCATTGTCAATCTATTGCCCGACTGAAAAGCGCTGGCGAGCATTGCTACTGAGGCGAACGCCCATGTCCAAAGCGAGCATTCCCGCGCACTCTTCGTCTGCCTCGTTGCATGGTCTTGTTGAAAGCAAAGGTCCTACTGTGCGTAGATCATCGAGATGTGGTTTGCCTTTGCGGAAAACTCGAAAGGGTCCTGATTCTTCGATGAAGGCGCGTTGGGGATGAGCTCGCGTACGGGAATTGACAACCTCAATGCCGTGGAGTCTCATGGCATCGCGAGGCACTGCAGTTGAACCGCCGTGGCAAAGTTGATTCGCGGAAGTGTGAAGCTGTTGCCAAGCCGCTGTGGGTATAGCAGATAGCGTGGATGTGAGGATTACCAGACCTCGCTCTAGCGTGTAACTACCATCATGGAACGATTGAAGATGTTTGGCTGGGTGACGGAAATGGCTTGTCAATCCTTTAATGCAGCGTCATAGGGAAGCCTACAGCTACTGCCAGGATGCTCCTCGACCGCTGAGGAAGAGGTTCGTCTGCACATGGAGCCGATGTAGCCTTTACTCTTCAGAACGGTATGTGTGGATGCCAGCTCCAACTTTGATGTCAACGGCTCGCAGTGTCCTCTGGTCATTTGCACCTTCATTGTCGTCGACAACCGAATATCGTTTCTTGGTGAGTGACTCTAGCGCGCAGAGTCTTATTCGTGTCGTGACGAAGTGTTGATGCCAGAATGCTTTGCTCGCAGATGCGGTATTACTGTATAATGACGGGCATGCGATTTACTTCTTTGGATTCAGTAGAGGAGCATATTAAGATCATCAGGATATACCCGGACATGCAAAAGTCGCCTGTCAACGCAGACTGCTTCACAGATCGACTGGACCATATTCGAGTCTGATTGGCGATGATGACCGCAGCCCGTATTGTAATAAGCACTCTCCAAGATGGCGTGCAGTTGAGGCGTCTCTGTCGCGTGTCTAAGTCAGACGGTGACGGTGACGGTGACGGTGACGGTGACGGTGACGGTGACGGTGACGGTGACGGGCTACCACGTTGCTGCGCAGATGCACGAGATGCACGAGATGCACGTTGGTTGCTCCTCCCCGTTAAACGTGGCTGATGGCAGGCGAGGTGTTGGAGGCTGAAGAGTCGATTAGAGTTTCGTTTGATCTGGACTAGGCTCTAAAAAGGCAAGCGCGTGGCAGGGGTACTTGTGTTTCCGACTTCAGCTCTCCTTCTTGTCGCTGCGCCTCCACCATCCTCTCTTCTTCACCGTATCTTCCATCTTTCCTTCGACCTCACCCTCACCTCTCTCATACTACATACTCATCGGACTCACTTGCATCAGCCGCTAATCACATTCGCAGCAGTAGCAGCCATACCTGCCCTCCCCTCGCTCACCATGCACTTCGCTGTCTGATACCCCTTTGCATCGTCTTCTTTGGCGTCCGAGACCACGTCCCTTCAGTGTTCGCTGCGGCTCTCACGCATCCTCTGATCCCTATCCTTTGGCAACATGGCATCCTACCTGTCTCAGCTTGCAATCTGGCTCACCTACTGGAGGTCATAGCGTACGCGGTCTACTACAATGCTACGTGAACATCCTTCGCGGCTCGCTTGTACGCGGGTGTGTCTTTCCACTGACAAAGCCTCTATTCTCAAGAGATTTCGGTCGCTACGGTTCACTGGGGGCCGTCTCCGTAGGAAGGTCTCTTTTGTTAGACGAGGAGGATGGCAAACAGGACGCGGTCAATTCCTATGAGTGACTCTGCCTCCTGTGATGCTCGAATAGAACGCCCCTCCTTCTCAGTGTGAATTATAAGATATTGCGCCGGAACGCCAGCTCTCCGTGACCTCTGAACGACTCAGACTGTGTACGAAACCACATCAGAAACAGCTCAACCTGCCAAGCTAACTACAGACACTCGTTGAAGGCTGAGTACTGCCATGAGCTCGCCAGAGGAGGCATCGAGCAGCAATCGCCAAACCTCACGTGCTCCAAGCTCCGGATCGCATGCCTCCGCGCCCAGCCTGAGGACGAGCCGCCAAAGTAGCGTTGTTGGTGATTCACCGATGTATTCCACACTGCAAAGACATACCAACTCTATCTCAGGTACGATTAATTCCTGATTGGTCGGGCGGTCTGCCAATTGATCCTTCCGGAACATCATCCTTCCTTGACCACGCGGCTCACAACATCACAGACTACATCTCACCATATCCTCCGCTGCACTCAGGAGCAACTACATCATCGGCGGCCAAGCCGAACGCTGCGGTGCGAGAAAAGAGGCCATCAATAGCGAGGACGCAATCGTTGTTGTCAGCAAGTCCAACATCTGCATCCCAAGAGGACTCGGAGACGGTACGTGAGATGAGCTCTTCCGGTCGTCATGGCGTCGATGCCTATACCTTTCGACTGAACGATGTTTGATTCTTCAAATATCTCACCAGTAGGTGGCCGTTCTCGCTTTCCCTCAGACGCTCAATTCTTTCGATCCCTTTACCTTACCAGCAACATTCTTTCCTTTCTGCTCAACAAATCACTCTCTCGCGTTCAGCTAATATCTCGCGGACCAAATCCCTGTCCCCAATGGCGGCGACAACTAATCGAACTGATCCACAGGCTCAGAAACAACAACTCATCGACGCCCTCAACGAACATCGCATCAACACTCTGGGCGAACTGAGAAGAGTCGAACGCATTTTTGCTGGCCTGGGATCATCAGACCTCACAAGTCCTATGACAGCGGCGTGTACGTGCAAATCATTTGTCAATCTACAACGAGATATGTATTGACCAGTTCTCACAGGGATGTACTACGTCAACTCAAACAGTCTTCTGGCCGAAATGAGAGCATTGACTCGCAATTATCCTTTCAGGTTCGTTAGATAACCCTACAGCACTCGAATGAGCCTGCTCTGACATCTAACTAACAGCTCCGAATGTCTCGACGAAGCGAAACGGCGCGTCTATCAGGATCCGGCATCAAACCGATCATGGAACTACTGCTGGCTGGTCCTTGCAAAGATGCACACCGATCGACTAATACCAACTTATGCTCGAGCTCAAGCTTCGAGACCGGAGATGTGGGCTGGCTCCACTCCTTCCGAAAAATCTATCGAGCAACTTGCAGCGACGTTCATTCGCGATTGGAACGCGGCTTTGGCGCAGCTTTTACGATACTGGGAAGCACCTCCAATTGTGCCTGGCCGACGATGATACACAAGAGAGCCTGTTTTGGCATATTTTAGACAGACTTGGGGGGGGGGGGGTTCTTCCACGCTACAGCCAAGAGAAGGATTTAATCATCTTCGACGTGTTTGCTTCATTGCTGTTCATTGGCGAGGCGTTCAGGTCGGGCAGCTTTTTCTCTTGCACATTCGCTCCATCGACATCAGTGTGTAGCTATGCAGAATACTAAACGCGCTCGCGATGTTCTTCGATTCGTAAAAATTATGACATCTTCTTCAAAGCCAGCCTTGGGCAAGGAATGCCGATCTTGGCATTCGTGGCTGTGCGTAGAATGAGCCTCACTCGCCGTCATACACCACCTTCGGCATAGTGTGTCATTCTCGTCCTCGAGTAGGACATGAAAGTAATCAGCCTTCAACCTCCACGAGTTTGGCGCCAGCTTCGGTATCAGGCAGCCAGCCTTTCGGCCGCTCCGCTCCACGAACAGTAAGGCCATATCTGATCGTATCAGTAACAGGACCAGGACGAAAGACGGAGAGGCTTACAGTGATCGTTCCACCTTCTCGACACTGGCGCGCATGACATCCATCTTCTTGTCCACGTCTTTGCCGAAGGGTCCACCACTCGCGTTGAGCGACTCCAGCGCCGACCGCAGCTCTCTCATGTCGTTGAGCACACTTCGCTCAGAGTTCTCAGCAGTCTCCATTGCAGCATCGGCGGGCGCAATGGTCGGAAGTGAGCCGCTAGTTGCCATTGTCGTGATGGCAAATCTCATCAGCTCTCCTGTCATGTCGAAGATGCCCAGAACGTAATCTTCGATGCTCAGATCAACGCCCGGCCCATCGCTATCGAGCTGCTTCATTTGTATCGCGGCGTCCGTGTGACTGAGAAGGCTGGCCGTGGTGAGGTAATGTTCAAACGAAGCGGCCTCCATGTATTCTTGGCATCCACCGCTGATCTGCCGAGCATATCGCCAGGCGTTGATACCTTGCAGGTCCCTCGACACGGAAGCGAAGTGTGCAGCTATGGTCTCGTAGTATGGCTTGTTGGCTTTCTGAACATGTTGAGGAGGAGGCTCTTTCAATTTGCGGACACTGGTTGATTCGTCAGATCGGTCCATGCTGAAGAGTGTTTGGCTTCGACTACCGCTGCAATGAGAAGATGCTGGTTCAATTAGCTCGATTCACGTAGCACTAGAAATATCCATACATTTTCTTGGACGCGGCGGTGATATCTCTAGAAGCTTTGATGATGCGTTCCCGACGGTCATGGTGTTCATCGAGCTCTGCTCGAAACTGCTCGAACATGGGCATGAAAGGCGACGATGCGCCGGCAGCTTGCTTGCCTTCCATTTCTGTGAAGGTTCGCTTGCCCATGAGCGTGTCTGTGTGCTGGAGAATCTTCGAAATGTAATCCTAGATAGAAGAAGAAATATGTGTCGAATGGACGTCGTAGACAATGAAGTCGTGCACAGCCAGTGGCAGTTGCAGGCGTGGAGCGAGAAATTGTGGCATGCGAGATTCAGCAAAACAACTCCCGCAAATTCAAGTCTTACTTAGACATGGCGTGGACTGTATGTTGGTCGCACCCCATTACACCCAAACCTGACCTCATCCATCATATTAAGCAACTGGTCGCTCCAACACGTGTGGTCCAGGCACATGCAATGGAAAGAAAAAGATGACCAGATAGAGTATTAACAGGATCTATTCTTTCAGCTGCTTTCGTAGAGCAGATGCCAATCAAGGCGGGTATGTACAAGCATTATCATGGATTACGAGAAGCCTTTCGCAGGCTGCAAACGACTCTTTTTAGAACACCACGCAATGCAGAAAAAGGATGCTCATGCGCTCATCATCATGCACCAGCCAACCAGCCGATGGGAAAGCAACCTCGCTCTATCTTGTCATTGAAAACCGGGGACATCATGTCGTAATTAAGCGCGCCAAGTTTGGGGAATGTCAGTCGCACGCCCGAAGAGAGCGGTCGATGTCGGTATCGCGGTGGCGGCGACGAAACCGTTGCCGGAGCTGGTGGGAGCAGCAGTCTGGACTGGAGCCATGCTACTCTCTCCGTTGTACCCTGCTGTTGCGTAATACGCCGCCTCTGCTGACTTGAGTGCAGTGACCGGAGTGTAGGCATTCAGTGCCGCGAAGGAAGAGACAGCGGCGTGCTTCGCAGAGTCCGAGAACGCGCTGGCGTCGTAGTCCCGGGCTGCGAATCTGGTGTCCATAGGATCACCGAATCCCTGTGTGCTCTTGAAATCGTATCCGAGGCCTCTCAGGATGCTGGTGTTGAAAGCAGCCATCATCGTGTGATCTTCGTGGATGAGATTGTGGCAGTGGAACATGTACATTCCGTTCCATGGACTACAAGGCAAAGAGCGCAAGGTCAGCGTGTGTCTCAGACGTGGGATGCCTTCCGGCTTTTGTTTCCTTACCCATATACTGCAAGAACGTCCACCGTTTCGCCCGGAGCTAACATGACAACGTCCTTCAGTCCAGCGGCCTCGTATGGGAGCAATCCTCGTGCACCACCAGTACGGGAGATGACTTGCATATTGACCAGATGGACGTGAACAGGATGAACAGCTGGACCGCCAGTGTGACGGAGCCTCCATCGCTCGACGGTGCCTTGAGGGGGCCGGGCAAGGACACGAGCATTGGGGTCCGAGAACGAGACACCATTCACGGTCCAAGTGTCAGCGCCGCCCATCTGGAAGTTCATCTGCTTGTCGACGGTGTCCCTCTTGGGTGGCCACTCAATGGTGGTGCTGAGAGATGACGGGACCGCGCCATTGTTGGAGCTATCGCTGACGGTGTTGCCCACAACGAAGCGCATGACCTTGTCTGTGTTTGCAAATTCCGTGATTTGGGAGATCTGTTGACCGTTCATGAGGGTCACGTTCTGCCCCTTGAATCCACTGAAGTCTACAACGATCTCGTATCGCTCGCCCATGGAAAGTACGACGTCCTTGGCGGTCACAGGACTGGCAAAGAGCCCGCTGTCAGAGCCGATGACCTGGAACTGAACAGCGTTGTTGTTTTGGTCCGCGAGATAAAGATCATAGGATCTCGAGAGAGACATATCGAACAGACGGAAGCGGTACTTGCGTGGCTCCACGTTGAGGTATGGCCATGGCTGGTTGTTGACTTCGATGGTGTCGCCGAAAAAGTTGATAACGTTGCCGGTTGGGGAGACCAAATCGCCGTTGGACTGATAGATCTTGTCCGAGAGGCAAAGCGGCACGTCGTACTTGCCGCTTGGTAGACCGAGCGAGTCCTCCGCAGGGTCAGTGATGATGTAGACTCCGGCCTGACCATAGTAGGCGTCGGCGGCGGTGTGGTCATCGGCATGGTCTACGGTCGGTCAGTATCATTCTCCGCATCTTTGAGAGGCATTCACTTACCATGATACCACATCGGGCGGGCAGACTCAGTGTTGGGGTAGTAATAATCTTTCCATTGACCAGGCTGAAGCTCGTCAAATGCCCAGCCATCCCAGGCCGAGTGTGTGTATGAGCCGTGCAGATGGACAGCCGAAGATTGAGTACCCTTGTTCAGATATCGGATTACACTCTCGGTCCCTCGGGGGATCATGAAGGTCGCGCCTGGTACTGAGCCATTGTACCCAACCATGTTCGCCTTGCCAAGGTTTGGATATACCTGCTGCTGGAACGACTCGATAGTTGTCTCGTAATACTGTATCGTTGTGCCATTGACCTTGTCGGTGAAGATGGGTTGCGCAACAGGTGGTATTGGAAGGGGTTTCTGGAATATCCATTGCGAATAATCAGGACTGCCGGCGGTTTGCCCTGAACCTCTCCAAACGCCCCCTTGGCCAACTGAACCACCTGGACCTCCTGGTCGTGATCCTGGTCGGCCTAGATGCTGTGCTTCAACAGAGGTAAAGGAGGCAGCGAGGCCTATGGCCGCGAGACTTCTTAGTGATACAGGCATCGTGTCAATGATTAAGAGAAAGAGCGGAACGACCAATGGCCGACAACGTCCAAGTGCTATTATGTATAGAGGTCTTGGCCCGGCCTCGAAAGCGAGTGGAAGATTCGATAACCGGAGGAAGTGATCTACCAACGGCGAGGCGTTCAACCATTATATGATGCGCTTATACTACCAGGTCTGAGCGGAGTGGGCTTGAGCTTCTGCCATGCGACAGCGTCGCGCATTTCCAAAACGATAAGGGACGCCACAGTTGGTGCATTTCCCGCATAAGCCGTCCGATTCCGTCTGGATAGTCTGAGGCGATGTGTGGTCGCCAGAGATGGCCTCCTGGGCACTGCCCGAGCCTTGTCAGCAGGGGTCTATTTCGGATACCACTAGCGAGCAAGTAGTTGAAGCGTATCTCACGCACGAGTGATTCAAGCTTTTCTTGCAGGATCCACCACGCGCTATGTTTGCAGCATAACCAATGAGCTTTTGCAGATGTTGCACAATGCAGGTCGGTAGTGACGGCGCTGTGCGCCCCAAGCCCTTATGCTTCCTAAAATGGAGCTGATCAGATCCTCTGAAGCAGCGGACAGAGGCATATGGTGATACAGCCAGGACTTTGGCGGCTGTCACACCCGAGACATGTCTGGATTCCCTGTAGCAAGACAACTGTGATGCCGTGTGCAATATCTGGTGTGGAATACCTCATGACAACACAACGGGCCTTGTGTCGCATCTCGAGTCAGGATTCTGAGAGATGTCGCCACTCATCAAGACTCGGCGAGAACGTGCCATCAGCCGTTTCACTAGAAGGATTTTGTCATTGTCGACTCCAGTCTCCAGACCGCCTGATGATCCTCAGCCTTGTCTGGCCTTTCTCTTCCAGGTCTTCCGGTTGACTGGACGACAGATGCGACACAAGCGAGAGCTGGACGTCGCCAACCAATTTTGATTGCAAGTGGAACCTTCTATTGTTGGCTGTGAAAGTCAAGCATGTCACGGCAAAAGCAGAGCCTGTTTCCATCAGCTCGCGCGAGACCCAAGGCCGTACCACCATGCATTACAGTTGCAATCGCAGCGCCACACGCAGCCCGTCCTAGCCTGGGGGCCCCCAACGTTGAGCGTAGATGAACTCCGTACGTAGGAGGTAGCTTGAAACGCTCTCCACAACCTATCAAATGATCGGCTCCGCGAATGACGTCCAAGACTTGACATCTCCTCAACGCTCTTCTCCAAGACGACAGGTTTCGGCCTCGAGTTTCGTTTGTAGCAATGGACGGTCGATCAGATCGATTTGCTGTGAGCGTAAGGGTAGGAATGTGGTAGCCGATTGTTGGTAGGTCTCCCAGCCTGCGAGATGCGCTGCACGACTACTACTGCGACTTGGTACTTGTCACCTCAGCCCTTCTTCGGCGTCGAGCGATGTCTCAGACGGGCTTCAGCTTGCACTGCAGGAACACCAGCCGCTTTTGACAGCTTGGCGGTCAGATTTGGATGGCGCGAGGCTCACTTGACCCGTGAGTATGACGCGGTCACTCTGACCATGTGTAACACAAGGTCGTATTCCATCTTTGCGCGTGGTTCTGTTCTGGTCGTGCTTCTCTTTTCGAGATGCCCGCATAGTGGTCTAGTGTTTCTCGGCTACCCGTCCAGGGTAAGTATGGCCCGCAGCCTCATCTATCTCCCTCGGCGCAGGGCCCGCAAAACTTTAAACTATCGGATATGCACGTCAATCATGCAAGCTCGGAGAATGCGAAACCTTCGGTCTTGATCTGTGCAGTCGATGTATCACCATCTTCTTTTGCACGAGAAGCTGAATCAACGACGCTCAACAAAAGAAGACCGTGCTGCCTCCGACCACGGCGACAGTCTTGGACTCCCATCCTGGAATCTGGCCGCAGGCACAAGAAGACAAAACGTCCATCTGATCCAAGGGATCCGCCCTCATAAGTCTTCAATCCATCTCCGACTGCGTAGAGGGTCTGATCCGTCAAATTTCAGGTAAGTCGACGATCGTGCTCGCTGCTGAAAGGATCATTTGCAGTACGATGTTGGAACGGCTTTTCGAACTTTCAGGCAAGTCGCGATCGATCGCTCCAGTCTCCAGTGGCGGAAACCGGTCCAGAGTCCTTGGCAACGTCGCGATAGTCGGTGGCTGGCCTCAGTGGCGAATTCGAAGCGTTGAGAAGCCTTCCCAAATTCCTTCCATCACAGCTGCTGAGAGAAACATGCGGACGATTTGGCTCTGACGCAAGCGCCATGTATGGAGCTGGGAAGACAGCCGAAAAGCCTCACACTCGGCAGAGACATGAAAAAGCAAAATCAATGCCTGTGAAACTGCTTCACGCCTCCTCGTCTTCTCATGAACGTGCACAACAATGCTCGTCAATGGCGCCGACCTCTTGCGACGATCTTGCAGGTCACAAGCCAGACGACGTCGCCGCGACCACGGAAGAAGAAGAGTTATTGGGATTGGTCCGCATCCAACGCTCAATCATGATCACCCGGCAACTCCCAGGCCTCACACAGTCGCGTTCGACCGCTCGATCATCGGCGAGAGCTGCCGCTGATGAAGACCAAAAGCATCTCTTGCATATGCTGCGTCCATAGCTCTCGGGAACGCAGCTGTGTCGGTATCGAAAAGGGCGCTCGAATTTTGGCAGAAAACTGGCCAAATTGGCCCTGCTTGGCGACATCATACTGATTCAGAAGTGTTCTTTGGCTCAATATTAGGCGGAGAGCATGTGGAAAATCTTCATTAAAGATTCTCGTTCTCTGATGTGAAGGGTGCAGGTTCTTATCAGCAAATCCATCTGGCCCCAGAAAGATCTGCTGCAATGAGCAAGTATTTGTTCCAAGCCGCCTGCTCTGAGCAGGTTCCATCAAGCCTGATCCTGACTCGCTCTTAAGTTATCGTCTCATTGCTATCGCCCTCATATCACGGCGAAAGCACTGGCGTAGCTGACACTGCTATCCCCAATATTCTTGACCTCACTGCTACGCTCATACCTCACAAATTTGAACTCTCCGATGTCCTGCCGACCAGCTTCTTTCCTCACCTCCTCAACGCCCGCCATCATTACGCCAATGGGATGGCGGCCGCAGACGGTGTTGCCGGTCTCCTCTAACTTGCCTAGCCATTGGTCATGGTTTCCGCTCTCGCAGGCTCCCATACACTCGAGGTCGACGGTCTTGATCGATTCGTGAATAGCTGGCTCCTCGGGCGACTTTGCTGACGAGCTCAGATTGACCGGTGAGCCGGAGGAAGGCTTGTAGTAAGTATAGCGGAAGCGAAGACCCCAATGGGCAAAGTCAGAAGAAATGACGAAGGCGTTGCTCGGGTCAGCAAGATATGGAGCCAGTATGCGACCCAAGGTGCGCTCCGTAGAAGCAGACGTATTTCCAACCATGATCGGAACTACTTGTGGTAATCCTGCGGGATTGTCGCCAAAGGCCCTAGACGAACAAGCTGTGTCAGCATGGACGAATCTTTCCTCCGCTGTCGCGAGACGGATCGGGTGGTAAGCTACCTCGACAGGATCTTGTAGATGTATGGAAGGTGCATCTCGAGGCTGTGTTCTTCCTCGTCGACCGATTGTGACATCCATTCGAATTGAGCGCTGGCGTATAGCGTGGCTGTCGTTTCACGGTCCACACTGAGATTGCCGATGGGAGTCGCATATTGCGTGCAGCGTGAAAGGGCGGCCTTGGACAAGTAATAGTGGTGTGATGGTCCGAGAAGGAACACTCTCTTGCTGCTCGAATCAGTACAAGGCACATTGAAGTTGACTGCGTCGTTCGCCAGCTGCAGCGAGATTGGTCAAGCCAGACTGATAACAAGCGTATATTGGGCCAGTGATGAGGATGCTATGTCAGAACATGTTGATAGCAAAGTAGACTCACGCTTTGGACACATCCCAAGACTTGTATGCCCATGCCGCCGCTGGCCCAGAGTAGGCGTAGCCAGCGTGCCTGTGCATGAGTTTAGCAGTCTTGATGATGCCCGCCAGACGCCAATGCTGATACATACGGCGCAATGATCATTCTGGCACCGGGCACAGGCAGTTCTCCTTGCGATTGGCCATTGGTTTGAGGACCAATGCAAGTCAAAGGCGAATTGACAGCGGCGAGCCAGCCATCCAGCTGGGAGTTGAGCTGCGACTTGGAATCTGAATACCACGATCCGGCATGGCTGGCCTCGCGGATGATCTGATCGCCCGGCATGTTGTTAAGGTGGACTCTGTGTATGTCCAAAGCTTAGCAGGACGTTGGCAGGCAGGTGGAGCTGGAAGGCGGGTTTCGGATTATGGAAAGTGGTGGACATGGTCCGCCGTAGATTGCAATAGCGCGTCATTGGCGTGTCGCGTTGGCGAGCATCTTCGCGCGGCAGGACCTCTCCTCTCCGCCCACCTACATACCATTTCGCATCAATTGCACGTTACAGCAAAGGACTTTGGTACCAGAAATAGCCGTGTTGGAGACACTTGGAAACACAATGGCTTTGAAGCGAAAGCGATCTTCTCCCGCGTTCTCATCACCCGCGTCAGATGTCAGCGATGCAACGACTCGATCCAGTCCGATGCCATTCTTCTACCAGCAGAGCAAGCCTGTTGAGCCTCTCTCCTACAAACCGACCTGGTGTTTTTCCACGTGCGATGATTCGCCGTCGACCCTACATTTGAATAGCCGAACGCGCAAGAGGCATAGGGACAATAGACCGGACGAGCAGCAAGTTCACGGTGTGTGTTGCAGATGAGACGACCGTGTAGACGAGGAGAATAGTCGCTGATAGACATGACCCGCAGAAAACACTATCAATCGCCTTTTTGAAGCGCAGAGACAAAATCCGAATGCATCACCTGTGCTATCAGACACATGCGCTCCAGTAACGCGAACGACCCAACCTCAACGGAGCACTCTCCATTCTTTTTGGAGTATAGCACAACCGCCGTCTTCGATGCCCGTGTCAATCAATACACGACCATATACTTCAGACCTGGCGAATATACGCTGCGAGGACTGCGACCGACCACTCAGATCCATCGACGTTATGGATGCTATGGACATTGACGAAGGTAGTCTTGACCATCACACGACTTGCCAACAATGCTCAAAGAAAGTCTGCGTGACATGCTCATACCACGGCAATCATAATCTGTGCTTGGGCTGTGCAAATGGAAGTATTCGATAACATACGAAAATGCATCGATTCGGTCTTGGCACTGATCGTTCTCAACCATTACAACTTACGATATCAATGGAGCATTCACTTGCCCGTACCAGCTGAGTGTGGCAATTCAACGCAACACCAGTCGAGGGACCCATGACAGTCGGAAATGCCAAGCACTTGAGTATCGTCAGCGGACACTTCCTGCGACCTTGTACTCAGTGAACGTTGGGCATCGAACGGCTTAATATACTACCATCAACATCGCTCCAAGCTATGTGCTTTACTCGGACTTAGAAGTTAGCCGTGAGTACTAGAGCGCCAGAATACTCAAGGCCCGCTACATGACATAATGCCGGACAAACTCCAATTGTGGCAGACCACAAATGCATAAATATATTTGATGAGCGACGACATTTCGGCTCCACGTATGAATTCATGTTGGCGACAGATTCCAGACCCTCGAACCAAGTCCACTATCCGGGGATATATATGGTAACTACTGTTCCATGCTCAAATATACGCCATGAGAGCAGCTATGGTGTAGTGGTTATCACGTATGGTGTCATTTCCTCCATCATCATCCTTCCATCCGCTAATAAGCATCAGATTTCGTTTACATGTTGTACCGAAATGGTCCCGCGTTCGAACCGCGGTAGCTGTAATGGTCTTTGTTTGTCTTTTTGCTGCCATGTTTGTGGCTTTTGAATCTCTTTCGTTTAAGGAATTCCAATTTGTGCCTGCATGATTGTTGCCAGCACAGTTGAATTCCCCCGCAATGGTCTGTGATCCGAAAAGACCTCGAGTTCGATTCTTTTGCCTTCTGCTTCTCTTTTCGCTGGGATGGTGGTGGCTTCAGGAAGCCACGCTGCTTTCGATTTTTACGAATTGAAGTAGGATGCATGCGTAGGCGAGCGAGCGACCCACCGTCATTATGATAGGGTGCAGTGTACATATCCGTGAATCCGACGCTGACAGCGCTCAAACTGGACATGCCGCCAGTTAATAGGACTCAGTCGACATTGCAAAGCTACCCCAACGGCCAGTCGTGTTCCACTTGCGGAAAATCAGTATGAGCAGCTCCATGGGAAGCTTACAAATGCGGTTGCTTTCAAAGCTGCTCTGAGAATGACGAGTGACAAGCATTTGATACTTCTCTCCAATAAATGTGCTTTTTGCACTTGGACAACTAAGTCAAGTAGCTAGGAACCCATTCGTCCTTGAATTGACTAATCAATTCAGCTGACGATCCTCGAAATATCATGGCTTCCAAACCCACCCCGGCCGAAATTCTTCAGCGAGTACAGAGGATTCTCCCAACATATCAACTCATCGCACTTACGCCATCTCTAGTTCTACGATGCTGAAACCATCTACATGGCCTCTCCTCCCGCGGAGCGCGACTTCGCAGGCGGGATGGGCAAGCACCTTTCTCCAGATCTGAAGCTCTACCAATCTCCCGACCTCCCATACGGCGGCGTCTTCGAAGGCCATGAAGGCTTTCAGAAATGGTCCGAAGAAATGGCATCTCTCTTTAGCAAGCTGGACGTCAGTGACCCGCAAGTCTTCGAGCGACCCGATAGTGACACGGTGCTTGTTATGTCGGATTTGAAGCTGACGGTGAGATTGACTGGCGAGCCATGGGAGAAGCCTCTCGTGCAGGTCATGAAGGTCGATCGAGAGAAGGAAGTAATTACGGAGATCAGACCGTTCTATTGGGATGTGAAGGGACTGTGTGAGGCTCTTGGGAAATAGAGAATGCAAGAGTCGCTCTGGAAATTCCAGCTATGTCTGTCTATCAGCGTGCAATTTCACGACGGTCCTGATGCGCTTCTTGACTTGTAGTGTACACCTCAGAAGTTTCCATGACCGGGTGTTGGCCAGCAAAGGTCTGCTTTGATCGCTTGCTCTTGCCGCTCAATAAATTGTGGACAATCTGGGAAGTCAATCGATCGTGTCGTTGAGTGAGCTGAACCTTCAACACCAACGTGTTCATAAAGTTCCTCATGAAGGATATGCTATCGATTCAGGAAGATCGTCAGCCACGCCAGAAGCATTGGCAGTCGGGCTTCCTTGCACCGGCATGCGGGCAGGATCTCCTGGAGACGAGGGAACTGACATTGTCTCAAGCAGCAGAACACAAGGTGTCCAGTAAACGAAGAATTCGGATATCGCTTGTTGATTGAACTGAGAGATCGGGTCGATCAAGATTCTCTGGTGCAAGCAAGGGAGAGAGAAGTGAGAGTGCATCCACAAAGTGAGGGAGGGGCCTAATGAGTGCCTGAGGCAGAATAAGTTCAAGCTTCGGCGGCGTTCGTCTTGCCAAGACCGCCCACCATCGCAGATTTCCACCACCAAAGAACATCGCGGCTTTGACCTCATCACCTCCTCGACTGCGCCAATCTCCTGCGATACTAACCCAAAAGACTTTTTGAAACAAGGTAAGCGACATCATTTCTGAAAGTCACGAAGCTGCTGCTGCCGCCCACAAATGCTGCTTGGACACGTCGATCGAATGGAGAGCTTGGATATGGAAGGAGTGTCAAAAGATGGGATTGAAGAGACAGATGGGATATGCACAAAGGCTCGCAACCTGCACTGAAGACTGTCTTGAAGAGCAGCCCGTATGCTAGCAGGACAGATGGCTTCTGCAACCGGGAATCCAGACTTGCGATCAGCGGTTCTGCAACGCATGTGAAGAGGTGGAGCATTTCGCACGATCCAGTGCTTACACTGGAGAGCGCATGTGATGAACGACTGGATGGGCAAATACAGCAAGAGCATCCCGGGACAGCGGCACGCAACGATTTTGCTCGAAACAACCTCTAAAGAACATTTGCTGACTAGATGCAGTCTCCAGCAGGTAGCCCAGCATGCAGTCTCAGACCGCCCCCGCTCAAGCCATGAGCGGCGTCAACATCAGCAAGCGCAGAAAGTTCGTCGCTGATGGTGTCTTCTACGCCGAGCTCAACGAGTTCTTCCAGCGCGAGCTCGCTGAGGAGGGCTACTCCGGTGTCGAGGTCCGCGTCACCCCAACCGTCACCGACATCATCATCCGCGCAACCCACACCCAGGAAGTCCTTGGAGAGCAGGGTCGCCGAATTCGCGAGGTCAGCAGAAACCGCACCCTACGAATGCCGCTTTACTGACCCATCTTCAGCTTACCAGCTTGATCACCCACCGATTCAAGTTTCCCCCAGACAGTGTCTCGCTTTACGCCGCCAAGGTCCAGTCCCGTGGTCTCTCCGCCGTCGCCCAGTGCGAATCTCTCCGCTACAAGCTCCTCAACGGTCTTGCCGTACGCCGTGCATGCTACGGTGTTCTCCGCTTCATCATGGAGTCTGGTGCTAAGGGATGCGAGGTCGTCGTCTCTGGCAAGCTTCGCGCTGCTCGTGCCAAGTCCATGAAGTTCACCGACGGCTTCATGATCCACTCTGGTCAGCCGGCCAAGGATTTCATCGACTCTGCTACCCGCCACGTTCTACTCCGACAAGGTGTGCTCGGTATCAAGGTCAAGATCATGCGCGCCTCCTCTTCACCAAACGACCCAGCTGGCGAGAAATCTGGCGGAAAGGGTCTCCCAGACTCCGTTACCATCATCGAGCCAAAGGAGGAGCAGCTAATTCTTGCTCCTTCATCTCAGGACTACGGCGCCAAGGCCGCTCAACAGCAAGCACAACTACAGCAGCAAGCTGCAGAGCAAGAAGGCGCACCGGCAGAGGAGGGTGCTCCACAAGGCGAGTACTAGGAGATTTCGTCTTGAGAGGTTGTATGTTCAGCAACGAAAGTCCTTACAGTCATGGAAATCGGAGTTGGCATTATGAGGAGCGGTATTCAAAGGGATTCACAGCAGCGCCTCTTCTAGCCGTAGTTGCAGAAATACCAAGTGTCCATGCAAGCGCTCAGTGACAGGGCATTACGAATTGACTGCATGACTTTCTTGATTCAAGTTGCTCTGTGCATCTCACTTTCCTCTCATACTCTCTCAGCACATGACTCCCTGCTCAATGACACATTGTTGACGAGAATCACTCTTGCTGATTACTAGAGAGGCATCTCACCCTGGTGCCGAGTATCGCAAGCACCAGCGCGGCCCTGTTGTTCGGTTGTATCACTACTGTTACAGTCAAGATGCCACGGCAATTCGCCGACAAAGGCGGCGATCTCAACTCGTTGGTAGTGAGTCCTACTTCTTCTTCCGCAATACCGTTGGATGCGCTGAGATGGATAGACTCAGCCTCTCGGTAGAATATTATGCGGGGGCCTCTTGAGACATCCGAAAATCGGAACGTGTATGGTTTGAAAATGAGCTGCATTTAGAACGCTATCTGTATGGAACTCTCTCTTCTCGACAAATGGGTCAGAGTTGCCGTCTTCGCGTCCGTCAATGTAACAAGATGGGTGTGCCGAACGCAGATATCATGCTGCTCCCAGCAACCGCCTTCGCCCTTGAGCCCGGTGAAGGGAGAGCTTGGGCGATGCGCATGGAAGTCAGCTCATCTGCTACACGCTAGGCTTTCATCATCTACAAGTCGTCAGCTGTTGAATCTCGTGCGTCCTGGCGGGTCTAGAACACGTACATTGTTTTGTCTTGGAGAGATCTGAAGAGAAAAGGAAGTGGTCGCGTCGCGCAGCAAAGATTTGACGTTGTGCCGCGCGGACGCATGTCGGGAGGAGCCGAACCGAAAATCGGATTCGGACTCCATGTCCTCGATCCTGTCACCTCACGTTGACTTCTGCTTCCCTTTGCCTGCTCACTCCCTTCCCTTCCCTGATCACGAACTTCATGCTCTCGCATGGTCGTGGCATCATCGCGACTGCTCGGTCAATCTCGAGATGGCAGTCCGTCGGCCCGATAAAACATAACACCCGCATTCCCCTGCTGCCAAGGGCATGGAGCAGTTCCTACAGTACTGAAGATGACGGGAAACAGCTGCCCTCGGTTCTGCAGGATTTTAAGCAGACCTTACGATTCCCGCCCGCAAATCTCAACTTTCAAAGTCTCGCGAAGCAACCAAACGAATTGCTCGATCAGCAGATTGTCCTCCATGGTTATCTCGGAAGCCGCAGAGATGCCTCGAAATCGTTGACGTTCGCGGAGCTGCATGACATTGATTTACGATCGACCATACAGCTTGTTTCTACGCCGACCAAAGGTGAAGAGGGTAGCGATGCTGCTCATAGGCTCATTCGTAATCTTGAGGATCACACGCCGGTGGCCGTCTCCGGTACAGCCAAGGCTCGGAAAGCTCCAGAGTCTACCGGGTCAGAGGACAGTACACGCACACTCATTACTGGAGCTGAGATCAAGGTCGAGAGAATCATACCCCTCAATGATTTTCCAAAAGACATCATCATGGCCGATGACACGGTTTTCTCTCCTGAACAGCGGCATCTCCAGATTCGAAACGAGAGCAGCATTCGGAATTCATTAGCGTTCCGCAGCAAAGCAGCTCGTATAATCCGAGATGAGCTATGCGCAAGTCATGGGTTCACCGAGATTGAGACCCCGCTACTCTTCAAATCAACGCCTGAGGGAGCCAGAGAATTCCTTGTTCCAACACGAGTTCCTGGTCTAGCATACGCATTGCCTCAAAGCCCACAGCAGTACAAACAGATATTGATGGCAAGTGGCATACCACGCTACATGCAAGTCGCGAAATGCTTCAGAGATGAGGATCTAAGAGCGGATCGACAGCCCGAGTTCACGCAAATCGATATCGAGATGGCTTTTGCATCGGGTGACGATGTCATGGCTGTCATTGAGTCGGTAACGAGGCGACTGTGGCATGAAACCTTAGGACTGGAGCTCCCCTCGAATTTCGATCGGATGTCATACGAAGAGGCAATGTCGAAGTACGGATCGGACAAACCAGATCTTCGCCTAGGCTCAGAACTGAGACGTATCGAGTACATGCTCCCCGTCGATCTCGTTCAGAAGATCGGACCTCTGAACTTCCCAGCAGTCGACGTCATGAAGATACCGATATCAGACGATCCAAAGACGACACGAGACTTCGTCAACACCTTCATGGACTCGCCAGAAGCCCAGCCGTTTATCCGAAATCCCGAAGGTCAGCCTGGAGTCTTCATCGTCAACTCACGCCAGCCACTCCAAGGCCTTCAACCGTTCGGCTTCGAAGCTGCCGAACAACTCGAAGAAATCTTGGAATTGGAAGACGGAGACCTTGTCGTCATTCAAGCAAGAGAAGACAAGCCCTTCTCAGGCGGCTCAACACCCGTGGGAAATCTTCGCCTAGCTCTGCATAAAGCAGCAGTCAAGCATGGTTATCTTTCCGCGCCTCAAGGCTTCGCATTCACATGGATAACAGACTTCCCTCTCTTCTCGCCTGCCAGTGAAACAGAACCTGGACAAGGCGGATCGGCCGGTATCTCAGCTACACACCATCCTTTCACATCACCAAAAACACCTGAAGATGTTGATCTTCTCATCTCTGATCCTTTGCAAGTCAAAGCTGATCATTACGATCTCGTCGTCAATGGTGTGGAACTAGGGGGCGGTAGTCGACGTATACACAACGCTCAGATGCAGGAGTATGTGATGCGTGAAGTGTTGAAAATGAGCGACGAGCGAATGGAAGATTTCGCACACTTGATTGAAGTTCTTCGAGCCGGGTGTCCGCCTCATGCAGGAATTGCGCTTGGCTTCGACAGATTGGTTGCCGTAATGCTGGGTAAGGAATCTGTGAGAGATGTCATTGCTTTCCCCAAGAGCGGACGTGGAGAGGATATGTTGGTCAAGAGTCCGACGAAGTTGACAAAAGAGCAGCTGGAGACTTATCATTTGCAGCTCAAAATTTGAGTTTTGTCGCATCATCGGAGACCTGTAGATATAGCTAACTTAACTGTACACTACTCCTTCGTGCACTACAGCCAAGTCCCAAGATTGACATGCACGGCCTTCTTGTTAGTATAGCTATCCAGCCCAGCTTCCCCCAGCTCCCTTCCGACACCAGATTGTTTCACGCCACCGAACGGTATCCTGAAATCGCTGTCCTGGCTGGAGTTGATCCACACCATACCGGCCTCAATCTTCCTCGCCACTCTATGCGCCTTCACGATATCTTTCGTGAAAACAGCAGATCCCAGTCCGTAGGTGGTGTTGTTGGCAAGAGCAAGCGCCTCCGCCTCATCCTTGAACGAAACGACAACGACGAAAGGTCCAAAGACTTCCTCTTTGAAGATCCGCATGCTGTCTTTGACTTCAGTGAAGACAGTAGGATTGACGAAGAACCCCTTTCCATCTCCGACGTTCTTGTATGCTTCTCCACCCATGGCGAGCTTGGCGCCCTCTGACTTGCCTGCCTCAATGTAGCCAAGCACGCGCTCGTACTGGGCTTTCGTGACTTGCGGACCCTGGAAAGTATCGTCCGCGAAAGGATCGCCGACCTTGCTCGTCTCGGTGACTTGCTTCTTGAAAGCCTCGACAAACTTGTCGTAGATGCCTTCTTGGACGAGGATGCGGCTCGTGGCAGTACAGATCTGGCCTTGGTTGGACATGATACCGACGTGGCTCCATCTGACCGCCTGCTCGAGGTCTGCATCGTCGAAGATGAGCAGGGGGCTCTTCCCTCCAGTCTCGAGGGTGATATTCTTAAGGGTAGTAGCGGCCATCTTCATGATCTCTCGTCCTGTTGCCGTGGACCCCGTGAAGGCGACTTTGTCTACACCATCATGCTGACAGATAGCTGCACCGGCGACACGGCCGTGACCGTTGACAATGTTGACGACACCTGGTGGAAAGCCAGCTTCCTTAATCAAGTTTGCGAAGACGAGAATGGAGAGGGGAGTCTGTTCTGCAGCCTTCATGACGACCGTGTTGCCACATGCCAATGCCGGGCCTAGTTTCCAAGCAGCCATCGCGAGGGGGTAGTTCCATGGTATAATTTGCCCGCAGACTCCAATGGGCTCGCGGATAGTATACGCCAGTTTGGCCGGAGAGGTATCAATGACCTGTCCGTGGATCTTGTCCGCCCAGCCAGCGTAGTACTTGAGCGTGCCAGCGACTTCAGCCAAATCCTCATTCAGAGCAACAGAGAATGGCTTGCCGTTGTCCCATGTCTCAATGGTTGCCAATATCTCCTTATTCTCCTCCACGAGCTGGCTCAGCTTGAGCATCAAGTCGCCTCTTTCTGATGTTGGTAGATCTCTCCATGGTCCATTGAATGCAGCGCGTGCAGCAGCGACTGCCTTGTCGATATCTTCAGGCTCTGCAGCATGGACTGATGCGATCTCAGACTCGTCGGTCGGGTTGATGCTTGTGATTTTGTTGCCCTTGCTGGAAGGAACCCACTCGTTGTTAATGAAGAGGCCTGTAGGTTGTGTATACTTCTTCCCGTTGGGAGCAGTGAGCTCAATGGTAAGGTCGGACATCTTGCGGGACTGGATAAGGCCGCTCTGGTTCAACGGTTGAGGAGAGGGAGTCAAAGATATGCGGAATGCCTTGAAGAAGGATCTTGAGGAGCGAGAGAACATGATATAGATATATAGAGGGCGAGCTGTGGCAGACCTACCTTGACCTAGACTCGCGCGCTGCTATCGCGTGTGTTGCAGCAGGGCAGTAAACAAAGTGTGTTAAGGTAGGTCGTGATAGCGGCCAGTGATAGTGAAGCTGATTGCCCGCAGCCCCGCTGTGGGAGCAAAACGCGGCAAGATGCGGCAGGTGTACGCGAACAGCTCTTGTCTCCTTGCGGAAAAACATTTGGCACTGCGTAAACCACCACCACAACAACCACCATCGGCCAGTTCCACGATCTAGAAGCACGGTCAAGAGTGCGACTGTCACTTGTATGACAGCCTGAAAAGATAAGGACAAGGACGAGCCATCCCAGCCATGGCCGACAACATCGAATATCCGAAGGCCTACCTGGAGCAGATGCTGAACCGGACGCTGCACGTCCATACAAACGACGGCCGCTTGTTCGTCGGCCAGATGAAGTGCACCGATAACGAGCGTAACATCATTCTCGCCATGACACACGAGTATCGTCAACCCTCACCACGAGATATCGATTTGGCAGCCGAGAAGCATGGACAGTCAGGAAGCGAGGGCAATGTTAAGGTCGACTTGAAGAAGAGATTCGTCGGGTTGATTGTTGTTCCGGGCCAATATATCACCAAGATCGAGCTTGAGAGCTATGGTTGAGGATGACTTGAGGACTCCAGTCAGCCTTCGCCGGTGTGTCGTGCATGGAGAGCAATAAGGGCAACGTCACTCGAGAGAGCCTAGCCACCTCTTGCGCGACTGCCTCCCAAGTTCGACCTTTTGAAGAAGTGAGGCACGCATACTGAGGCCATGTGCCTGATGCCATATGGGTGTTCAAATCGTTGCCACAAGACAACAAGAATCTAGGCTCTGGTGATTGCTCCGGTAACACGCACACTCGGAAAACGCCCTGGGAGGGAGACGGGATGTGACCTACTTCATGGGTGAGAAGTCGGGAATGCTGACACCGATGGACGTGTCCAACTGTTCTGCAAGCCTGGTCGACTTGCTTCCGTCACACCAGCTACTTCGAGGGCGAAGATCTGCTCTCGAGCTGACGCCTCGCTCTTAAGCCTGAATGGTTGGCGCATTACCTTGACCTGCTCTCACGAGGAAAAGTAGACTTGGCTGTGAGGTGCAATGTCGAGGCTGCATGCTAGGTCTCTTGCTGGCACGCTGACGAGATTAGCGAGGGTGAAACTGTAGATCAACCGAACAACTCCATTGCAGCGGTCAGGAAGCAGGCGTTCAAGTGTAAGACATAGCTCTTCCTAGCTGCAGGCGTTCGCACATTTAGCCATTGGCGCCAGCCCTCACACGCGGATCAGATGCTGAATGACATCAGAAACTCTATATCCTCTATGCCAACCTCCTCACATTCAACCATTACTAACCTCTCTTCCATTTCATACCTTCAGAAATCAGCAAGCAAGTGAAAAATATAGACGCAGCTCGAAATGTCTTCCATCCTTCAGTACGCTAATGTAGGTACCACCGCATGAAGCAACGACACTTCCCATCATTGACAGAAAGCTAACCGGCACATCAGACATACCACGCATACGTCTTCGGTAAGACAGAACGCCAATGACACCTACTTTTGCTACAAGCTTTCAAATTCCTAACAGAAAACACGGGAAATGTAGGCTCCAGCTTTTGGTACTTCTTGCGAGGTATCGTCCGGGTGATCGATCCCGCGACTGTATGCGGATGGTTTCGGCCTCCAATCGACGGGCTCATAGAACCAAATGGTACGCCCCCACCGACAAGACAATTCGAATAGCGGTATACTAAGTATTCATCATAGACCTGGAGCTCTACACAACTCGCACAGACGCCTTCTGTCTGCTCGCCCTCAGCGCAATCTTGCTAGCCATCTCCGACGCAGTGCCCCTACCCTCTGGGCTCTCAGGCTCCGCGTTGGCAGACCCAGCTCCCGCGACTGCAAAGAAGCCATACGCCAGAGCGATCGTTCTAATCACGATTCTACATCACATCGCTACGGGTATTGGGGCTGGAAGCCATTGGCTTCACAGGTCGCATCATACTATTGCAATGGACATGTGAGTCACTCATTACTCAAGTGCTAGTAAAGGAGACCGAGGGCGGATGACATAGCGTTTTACTGTCGGTCGCTCGCAAGGCGTTATTCTCTCCGGTACCGCTAAGCAGCGCGACGACGATGGTGGCTCGGAGAACGTCAAGGCTAGAGAGGAGATGCCTGTCCTAGATGCCACTCCTAGATGCGACGTATTTCTCTGCCACTGCCGTCGCGATGGCGTGTTCACGAGTTTTACACAAAGGAGAGAGGCAACGAGCTTTGTCAACTGCCCTTGGACGTGTTACAGAATGAACGAATGCTGACTAGACTTTGCATTCAAGTGGCGTATATGGCAATATCGGTCTGGTCGCTCTTGGTGTAGCTGCTCTTGTCTATGGACTGGGAGACGATTCGAAATCTCCTATGGAGCTGAGAAGCGGGAAAAAGAAGGCGTAAAGGCGTAAAGCAATAGACGAATGGCTACCCTGCCACAGCCAGGATGAGAAGGAGTCACAATCAAGTATTGGAAACAAGGGAAGGAGAGTGAGGTCAGGTGTCATGGTCAATGAACCATTCGATTAAAGCTGTTCTAGATGCAGCTCAAAGTCATCTCTTAACCGACTAATACCCGCGCGTTCCTCAACTAAATGAGACGCATGCCAGGCGACAGCGTCGGTACGCAAAAGAGACGACCATGTCAGTTTTCTTTGGTTTTCAGTTTCTTCTTTGTGAAGTTAAGTCCATGCAGCCTTAGAGTGGTGATGTTGAAGATCCGCTTTTCGCCACAATGCATCCAGCTTCCTCTCTCAAACAATTGCGACTCCAACGCGCTCAAAGAGAGCATGATAGATCCGGGAGCCACTCCATCGAACTCAAGCGTTCGTTTCGCGAGCTCAAGATTGTCATCGTCGCTCCTCGTGTAACCCAGCATGCTCGTAATGTGAATAGAACAGACGGTTCGACAGCACCCTGACTTTCGTCGAAGTGGCGCGCCGGCCGTCTTTGAAAGTGACGTAGTCGTAAATTTCGGCCGCTCGTCATGACCGGTGATATATTCGTAGTTTGATTGTGTCGTCTTCGACAGTGTGGTAATTCCAGAGTGCCAACACCCATGTCAAATCCAGGACCTCCGTGTCAGCGCTTGACAGTGGTGGAGGCTGGTGCCCAGTGTCGTTCTGTCCCGTATTCCCAGAGAGTGTTTGAAAAAGTTCATGCAGTAAAAACAAGTCGGGTATCTGTCCAAAAGGAAAAGGTGGTGTGAGATGAAGAAGCTCCGCCCAAAAAGACACCCAATGTCAGTCCAGGCCCTTCCCGTCAGCACTTGACTTGCGGAAGGCTGGTGCCCAGTGTCGTTCATAAACAAGAGAGTCGTCCATCCGAGGAAGAAAACGCCAGTAAACGCCGGTGAGTCTAAGCTCACATACTTCCCATGCTCATCAAAGCCTCAACGGCAGCGCGTTCCTCTGGTGATTGCATAGAAGGGTGCAGAAAGCCGGAGTTGCGTCCGGCTGGGACAGAGGTTGAATGGAGTGGACGACCGGTAGCCATGGCGGAGGGTCGAGACCAGCTCTTCGAGGTAAAACGGCCAGTGTATGGGACACTGACTTTGCGGACATTCTGGCGAGGCTGGTTGGGAGTGGGCAATGAAGCCTTCCGCAACGCCTCGGGACCGACGGCAGCCCAGTCCTCGTCGTCGGTCTCCTCGTTCGTTTCCGAAGAGTCATCGGACTCGCCGTCGAGAGACATCTTATCGGCTGCCTCTCCAATCGGGTCCATGTCCATGTCAAGCTCGTCCTCTTCGCGGATGCTAGACGCGGTCCAACTGCCACCGGAATATTGCTCTCGATATTTCGATGCCATGTGTGGGGCGGGGATATGGACGGCCGAGTCGCTGTGAGAGACAGCATAGCTGCGCTCACTGCGCGGTGGAGAGAGATTGCCCTCGTTGAAGGAGCCGACGGCGGAGTCTCGAGACGTGCCCTTGACGTGAGCATCCCAACGTCCCCAGCCTGTCTTGCTGAAAGTTACGCTTCCATCAGGGCCTCCGCCTTCACGACTCTCCAAGGCAGCAACCACGATGCGACGGGCCTTAGCAGGAGGGATGCGAGAGAAGCCGGGCACGGTCTGGGTGAGTTCGCCCATCACGTATCGGATTGGCCGTGGTCCATTACCGAGCATGATGCCTGGCAGGTGATGCTTGGCAAGCATGCTGGGGGTAATGGCAGCAGCGCCGTCGAGGTTAGATAAAGCGCACATGCTGAGCGGCATGCCGCCGCTTGGCACAGAGCCTGCCAGATCGTCCTGCATGTCCATATCTTGCTCGATGTTAATCGGTGGAGGCGACATGGCACCGGAGTGAACAGGGTGAGCGGCCAAGTCCGGGCTGATGGAGTTGGGGGGCGTGAGCAGGGCGTTGGCACGCTTCTCGAAGTGCGCGGTGCCAGAGTGGTCGGCGGTGTCGCGAGCGTTCGGAATGGCGACGGATGGGGTCTGCGAGGCCATAGCCATCGCGTCGGAGGAAGCGTGAGCCATGGGTGCTTTTGGTGTTATCGGGAGAGCCTTCCTATGCGCGCCGTGAGTCAGTCGGGGTCCGGATCACAGATACAGCAATGTCACGACGGCGGCGAGGGCGGAAGACGGTGGCAACGTGTCCGCGACGGCGACGCGACTGCGATGGACTCACTTGACGGGGCAAGAAAGCTGCTGGTCGATGCGAGCGCGTTCGTGTCGACCTGGTGAGGCTGCGACTGAGTTGGCAGGCGGCGGTGGGCGGGCTGATCAACGATGAGTGTGTTGACCAAAGGGTCGAGGAGGCTTCTGGGCTACAGCGTGGGTTTGGTGTACTTGTATTTCGGTTGTTGTGTGCGTCGTCGGGAAATCAGAGTAGGTAGTAGGTAGTAGGTAGTAGTAGTAGTGGTAGTAGTGGTAGTAGTAGCCTTTGGAGCGAGGACTCAGACGGCTGTGGGCAGGCTCGAGAGCATGCGCCGCTCCAGACGGCGATGATTGGCCGATTGCAAACGTCCGCGCGCATGGGGCTTTGGTGTGGACTTGGCTCGTGCATCTTGGTCTCGCATCATCGGATCCAGGCCGACAGCCTGTCTGTGCTGTTGTCCGCGCAGCAGGGATCGGCAATCGTTCATCACATGCGCGTGCTTATTCAATAATCGTGCTGTTCTTTATTCAATCATCGCCCGCAAAGGCCGGTCCCTGCCGGGCAGTCCGTACTGGTCCATAGAAGCGTCATCTGCCTTTCGCGCTGCCACGTTCTCAATCGTGAGCCCTCCGTCTTTGCGCGGGAATACTTCGTCGTCATAGTTACGCTGGTCACGCTGCCCAAGAAGCAGCCACATCCTGTTTCACACAAAGATTCGTGCATCTGATCTGATCGAGCAAGACGATGACAGTGTTCCGTCTTATCGTCTGGACCGCCGCCAGCGTCCCGATCGGGCCACACTTCTCGCTCCTCGGAAGGCGGAAACATGCGCAGAGGGACTGCGAGATCATGGCCCTTCGCAGCCGCAGCTGTGGACACCTCTTGGGAGTTCGGTACAATTCTCAACGCGAACATGTGCATGAAAACCCCGTCTTTGGTAGCTTCCCGCATACTGTATCCACCCTATAGCGCCTAGCCACGCCCCATGTCGCCGGCTTTCTGCACGCCCCTCCAGCACACACACGCCGTTGGACCTCGCAGTGAGGGGCGCTGTCTGTAGGCCCGAAGCCGGTACATTGTACATGGTACCCATTGCGCAGCTATCCGGGCATTGAAAGCTCCCCGCTTCAAGATGCGCAGTGGAGCTGTCGCCGAGAGGCATTGTGAACTTGCTATCGCGACACGTGTGCTGTGTCTTGCTTCCTAAGAAGCCTGCGGCATGACCGCGGTGCTCTCCAAAGACTCTAGAAGGTACCACCACTCTGCGGAGCCTGCGGAGCATTGAGGAGCAGTATGGAGATTCTCGGATCATGTTGCTACGGGAGCCAGTCATCGAAAATCATCTGTGAGGCCCTCCATGTCGACATCGTGATAACGTGGCCGCCTGCGACTCGTTGTCGTCGGCTTGATGAAAGGCTACGATAACGTTTGCCGAGGTCAGGCAAGACGATGGTACGCGGTTTGGGGGACCAGCGCACGCACAATCGGCCTTGAGTCCAGATAGGCCATATTCATCATCACTTCACACTGAGCGAAATAGCGGCAGTGTGTTCGGCCTGACCACCTCATATCGATGGTGCTACAAGAACCTCCAGGTTCACCATACGAACCATCCCCCGATCAGGCTTTACCGCCACCGTCAACCGCGTTCGAACCGCATGCGAAATTATGGCAGTGTGGTCGGATCTTGTTGACTCACCACGACCCGGAGACCGAGTGTGGCGCGCACGAATATGACCGAATCGTGCCACTTCATTAGCGACCACCAAGGTGGACAGACTCACCGACAGTCGTGCAATTATGATTTCGCGGAAGAAGGGTCGTCGTCTCTCAAAGTCTCAGGGATGTCAGTGTCATCGGCAGATAGCAATATCATCTGTTTGCGACCAATTTGAAGCCGTGAGGCATGATCAGGCGTTGTATACGCAGTAGAGTAGCAGGTAAGTCTCCAGCGCTCTATGCGCAAGACACACTAGCATTTGCTGCTCTACAAAGCGAACGCTTCCTCCCAGAACCACACTTCCCTCCCTCTCTTCACCCAGGGTGTAATGTGCTTCCGCACGCTTTGACTGAGCCCTCTCGGGCCACATACAACCACAGCGACCTTCTCAGTTGCACTCGGAGAGAAGATCTGCTGAACGGTCTGATCAATAGCTGGCCGGCCTGCACGCACCGAGAGCCCAGAATCACCCTTCTCGCCAGAGTCAACATCAGCACCAGCACTCGACAGAAGGTTCTTCTGCTCTTCAAATTCAATTCCATCGTCGCCGGGTCCAGTTTCATCATCGTCCGGTCCAATGGCAAAGTTGGCAATACTCTGAGATTGGACTCCTTCGGCATCTCTTGTCAGATAGATGAAGAGTCGTTCTGTGAAACCATCGCGCTCTTTTGCATCTACCGGCAGCGCCCATGTGACATCAGCCATAGAGCGAGCGGTCCATAGGAAATTGACCCTCTGCCGTCTGTGGCTTCCTTTTCCTGGGCTCAAATCCGCTAGAAGCTGACGGTAAAGGGGAACAATGAACGTCGCTCCTACGCCTCCGGCCACGAACAGGATGCGGTCGTAGCGGAGCAAAGAGTCCGCATGCGTTGCAAGCCCGTATGGTCCTTCGATCGTAAGTTCTTGCGTTTCTTTTTGGGTCTGTGTGAGTTTGGCTGTGTTTCCGTCTAAGATGCGAGCAACAAATCGCAGTTGGCCATCAATCGCTGGTATTGAGGCCACGGTAAATGGGTTGGCTTTAAATGTCCTCAGGAGTGGATTACCGGCTAGAGATACGTAGGCGTGCTGTCCTGGCTGCCATTTCGCAGCTCCCTTGGTGAGTGGCACGATGACTTCAACCAGACTGGCTCCTGGAACTTGCTTCATCGTTCCATTGTGCGTCTTTGTAGAGATGAATCGGAGCACAACATGTAGGGCATAGACGAGCAAAGTCTCATAGATGTACGGCCTGATGTGATGAACATGCAAATACAGCGCCGGTAGTATGATAGTCGCCAGAGAGACGTGGGTGATGTAGAAGACTTTATAGCTCCAGTCTCGCAGCGGCTTCAGCGCGGTTGTTCCAATAGCTGTGAAGGCGATCACGCCAAAGATGCCGCACAGAATGTAGAACTCCTTGAGCTTGGCAGCGAGCAGGCTATTCAGGATATAGAAGTTGATGTAGAGCACCGCATGAATCCAGAAGAATATAGTGATGATTCGACCCAGAAGTTGATGGGTAGAAATAAGAGCCTCGTGAGAAGATCCCGTCAGGAGCTGCAGTGGCGAGTATGGCGTCTTAAAGGAGAGAAGATAGTGGAATGGTAGCTGAGAGCTGGCTACGATGCCAAAGCGTTTCGTGAGATGAAGATAATCTATGATGTGATCAGCTATCGAGAAGCTCTGCCTATATCCAACGCACAAACCACATACCACTCCCAGTCTGCACAAAGCTCAACCCCATCAGCCATACCGTCCACCCAAAAGCTCCTAGCACTTGCCCCTTGGTTCCCAGATGGAGACCCGCAAAATCAATTAAATCACCACACCACCACTGGAACCTGCGCCACCTCCCGCTCAAGCCAGGGACATCCAGATGTCCCAATCGAGCCGCCTTCGCATACGGTGAGCTCGGTGGGTCAATACGGTCGCTCGTAGCCCATCTTTGGATGAAGCCTGTCAACCTGAAGCCAATGATGATTAGAAGTGGTAAGACGACTGAAAATTGGGCGAGTATGCCGTAGAAGTCCAGGAGTTCGCGTCGTTGGAGCTTTTGTTCATGCGTGAGGTCTACGAAGCGGTACATCTTTCTTCAGACACAAGGCCGAGCTGGTGGGAGTTGGCACAAAGTGTCATCTCATGATAGATCCCCGAATGTTGTGATATAAAAAACGTGCCCAAGCAACCTGCGACATGGCATGCTCAGCCGAAGTACAGGAAGGAAGGTTCATTGTCAGGTAGCCTTATGCTATTTTTAGCAGAAGAGGCCGTCAACAATTTCTCAGACTTCGCGATCGGTTCCTTGTCCATCTGAACACCACCGCATCGAACACTCAATAGAAACCATCGCAGCTCTCACAGCGCTCTACCGAAAAGTCGGCTTCTGCTCGTCGCGACTTCCTCCTCTGCGACTGAGACGGTGCCTCATGCCTTGAAAGAGCCCCGTTTGAGTCCCAGAACGTGCCAGTCTCTGATCTGGTGTACCCTGAGAAGAAGATCCCTTCACTGTCTGAATCGTGTCCTTCGCATCGGCGAGAGTCATGCCTTTGAAAGCGTCCCAGTCGTTGACTTCCTCTTGCCGCCGTCGCTGAGTCTTCTTGACCGGCGAGCTCTCCTCCACCTGAGGGTTGACAGCAAAGCGGACACGAGGCGGCATAGAGAGCCTTCGTCGTATGCCAACTGAATCTTTGGCGGCAAAGTTCCTCGGCGGAGGTGCTGGCTTCTCCTTAGGCGGCGGAGAATGAATGATCGAACCGGCTGGCTCTACTACCCTCTTGCTCGGTGATGCGGTTGTGATATCCTCGAAGTCCTCACAGTCATCCGGCATCTTGACACCCAAGTCTACCAGCTGCTTTCCTGTCTGGCAGTGGTATTTGAAGACCGCATAGGGCTTGTCTTTTGGATCAATCAAAGCATAAGTATAGCTCCTCTTTGGTTCGCCCTTTCTCAATTTTCCAGCATTGTTGACGCGGATGCCATTTCCCTCGGCGCCCTTCTGCCACTCCTGATATCTGACCTCCTCTCTTTTACGCGCTCTGCTCCGAAAGATTCGAATCTCGAAGCTCCCACCTCTCTCCTCGCCTTGGCTCTCATTGGGAAAGAAGAACGCGCGCTTCTCGAGGATCTGGTGCCCGTAGAAATCTTTTCCGCCATCGAAGATACCAAACGTCACTCGGCCGGACCAGTCATCCTCCTCTCCAGTGCCCCAGCTCAACAGACAGCGACCGCCGACATAGAGCTTGAAGTAGTAGAAACGAGTCTCCGAGCCGCCCGGCTCAGGACAAGAGAAGACAATCCAGAATTGACTTCCAGAGTAGATTGGCACGAAAACCTCAGCGGTGCGTGGTGATTCAGGTAACGTCTTTGCTGGGCTGTATGCGCTGAAAGAAGAATCTGGCTCGTTGCGCTGCGGTGACGGAATGGCAGAAATCGACGGCGGTGGAAACTCTGGGATCTGGCGGGCCTCGTATTGTGACTGCAGCAATACCGAGATGCCTCGATAAGTCGGCATCGTGCCGGTTCGGAAGTTTTCAGCAGGAGATGGATGAATGTTGATATAGGGAGGTGCGCTTCACGAGATGGAAGAAGCCTAACAAACGCGAATGTGAGCTTGTCCAAACGCAGGCTGTGCTTCACTTCATTTCACCTCACTCAGCCCATATTCGGACTTCATTTTGCTTTCGAGTAATGCCAAGAATCCGATACCGTGCCATGTCAAGAATACAACTTATATCTGCGTCGTACTACGATCTCCATGCCTTCCCGGTCTCTGCAACAAACTTCTCATAATCCAACGGCTCCCGACCCAGACACTCCAGCTGCTGCTTATACTCCTCATCCGTCATCCCAAACCCATGTTCTGCGAAAGCTTGATACATCAACTTAAGATCTCTCGCCCAGCCCACATCCTTCGTCTTCTTCAAAAGAATCTCCTCAGCATGAGCAAATCCCTCCGCATCACTCTTGCACATCTTCACTTGCTTCCCTACCGCTTTGCTCCAGAATTCCTCAATCTCCGTCCCAGTGTACTTCCTCAAACTACCGATCATGACCTTTTTGCCCGCCCATTCCTCCGGATTCACAAGAGTGTTTCTCGCCGCGAGCGCGATGTCTTCGGTTGCCACTCTACTGACACCCTTCTCCCCCAGCGGTTCGTCGAACAATCCATCTTTCAGCATAAAGTCTTTGCTTCGGAGATCGTTGTCCCAGAACAGTGTCGGGCCAGCACAGTCGTCGTCCAAGGATATCGGCTGTAGGCTAGCTTGCGCTCAATGATCGGCTTGACGAGCACATGCATGGCAGTATGCTTAGTCACCACGCGACGAAAGCCTTCATCTGACACGTAGTCGCCACTGGCGGAGAGGTACACGAGGTGCTTGACGGTTCCGGAGCGATTCATGGCGTCGAAGAAGTTCAGGGTAACCATCAGTTCGTCCGTACCAGTAAGCACCAGAAACACCCTATCAACTTTGTGTGTCTTGAGGAGGGATTCAATCCATAGTGGGTCTGATACACTGCCCTCTTCGATGGCGATTTTGTCTTTGCTGGCTGCTGGTGGTAATTTTGACTGCAATCTTGAGGCGTTCGATGTGGGAAGAACCAGCTTCACATGTTCTTGAAGCAGCTGAGGGATCAGCTGTTGTCCAATATGACCGCCAGCGGCAGTGACTAGAATCGTATGTTCGAACGGCATGCTGTACTGAATCTGGTTTGCTTTCTTATATCTTAAGTGACTTGAACAGTCTTTAAAAGCATGGCGGTATTCTTATACTTAGAGCTCTGCCTTACACGCGCAGCTTCGTATTCCATCATGGCCAATAAAGAAACATCATCATTGCATTCATTCCTGAGACGCTGGCTGACGCATCTGGTAATGTCCGCCCAGCAAGTCGCATTGGCCGGCCTGACGAGCTCGCGTCTGTCGGTCCGTACTGTTGTTGCCGTGACCGGCTCGGCCGACAAATTCTCCAATAGCTGGAGATTGCCGTCTTCTCAGCTCGTCCCAATTAGGACTGCTCTGCGAGGGTTCATGGCTGGCCACAAGGCTTGATGGATAGATTCTCTCGCCCGTGACATATTTTGTGCGAATAATGCTGCTCTGTTGCACATTTCTCGGCTCTCGCGCTTCGGCATTCGTTTGTTTGACTTTCAGCAGAGGTCTAAAGGAGCAAGCTTGCAGGAACAGTTTTGGGTGGCTTTGAAATCAGTACAAGAACGGAATCATTCGAGATCTTCCATTAATGACCCCAGATCCAAACTTCTGCTCATACCACCGCCGAGTCCCATTGGCAGTCACACCAAGATTGACCAAGACAAACAGCAGAGCACAAGCGAAGGTCCAATTCAGCCAGTCGCCTCGCGGCGCTGCTACTATCGCAAGTGAGAGGTAGATCAAGCATTCAGCAAAGTAGTGTGGCGTGAGTGAGATGTTCCATGCTGGGTGGTCGGGCAGTCGATACCGAGGTTTGCCATCCGGTCTTGCACCTTTCTTCTCGTTCTTAAGAGATGAGAGGTAGGCATGGCAGTCGTGCTGGAAGCCTGATGCAAGAATGAAGAGCACGACACCGATAGATGTCCGCAGTGAAGGGCCATCGATCTGCAGATCATTCATGGCAAATGTATGTATCTCAACAGCGTCTGGTGATAGTTTAGCGATTAGCACAGTCCTCTGCTTCGTTCGCGCACTTACAGATGCCCTCAATCCAGACAGCCATGTTAGTACACATGTAGAAGAATATACCCAGCACCCAATGTCCGAACCACATCCGTGACTGGGATGGCTGCGACAATACCAGGCATTCGTATAGTCTGCGAATTCCCTGCGCGAGCATCATCATCCAAGTAGTTTGCACCTGACGAAAAGTCATGGACCGAGTCTGTAGCGGTAGCGACCGCAGCACGGCTTGGAACGCCGGGCCTCTGAGAAGCAACTCGGCTGCCCAGTAGAGGGAGCATGCTACAGAAACAACATAGAAGGATGTGAACCAGCTATGTGGTACAAGGAGACTGGCGATGCTGTCAAAGAGCGAGGCCACTGCAGATGTACTCCGCTTCTTCTTTGCATCTTTCTCTTCTTGACGAGTCACTGTCGATGCTGCACGGGCACCGTAGTCCAGGAACCGTGAGCGCAAAGGGGGTATGGCAAAGACCAACAGAACCTACTTGTTTAATCAGCCTTCGCAGCCGATCATATACTTCACTCGCTGTCGCTCACCATCGAAGCTGCTCCAACATACGCCGCTCTTAACAGCCAGACAGGATCCATGGTCACGCGTCCCATTGCCATGCTCACCAGCGAGGCAATCTCCTGCATCTCATGCGAAGCCTGAGTCCTGTCACCGCTTTGCACGCTCTTGGAAGATGCACCTGCCTTCAAAGCCCCGTCAGTGTTGTGGTGCATTGTGTCGAGCTGGAGGCACCTCCGTGAGGATTTCGCGCTTTACCGTTTTCAACCTGGCGCCTGCCTGGCTGCTGCTCCTGCTCCCTGCTCCCCGCCCAAGGAAGTCGCGACTCGGACCGTGCCCTTCTGCTTTCTGCTTTCCAATCTACTCCTCACTTCCAGTGTTCTGTCTTCTGCATCTCCTCTGCCAGTGCCATCATCGCCAGTGCCCTCAGACTTCACACGCGCCCTGGCGATGCCAACACAGCAACAACGACGACCATGGCCAGTTTAGCCTCCCTTCTCAACCCGTCTCCGGACGATTCAGCACACGGCCGCCGATCCTCACCACCGCGTAAACATTCCCTCCCACCGATTAAGTCCTTGCAGTCGCCTGAAGCACATCACTCGCTATCCCCGACATCGACGCGATCCAATCCGCAGCAGTTCACCTACCCGCCGTCCACCGCCGAAGAAGCAGCTGAGGCTTTAGCCAAGCTCTCTGCTAGTCCCGTCCCTCCCCCGACGCAGTGGAATGGATACGGCGCTCAGGATGGAGATCATTTGCAGCGACAGCGCTCGTGGGAGCGTTGCCAGAGTGGATACGGCGACCCTATGCAGCTGCCTCCGCCGAACGGAGACCTTTCGCGAAAGATGAGCTCTCCGACTCTCGATCAATACCATGTAGAGTCGCGCTCTCCAGAACAGCAACGTCCATCGGACCTTTCACGACAGCAGCTGCCTCCTCTTCAAGGCTTCGCTGCGCCATCCACCGACCAAACTCGAAGAGCTTCGGACGTGTCGAACCATGATTCTAACGCGCTTGAGCGGAAGAGCTCGGGCTCGTCACATGCAAATTTGCCGCAGATCACTTCACCGAGTCAGTCAGGAGCACGTGCTTTCAACGGCAAGACGTCAGAACCTGTTGTGTCGCGAGCTGCGGATGCTTCGTCACTTCCACATCTGACGTTGACAACATCGAACGTGTCTGATACACGACGAGAAGGTGGCTGGTCCCCAGTGGTGAAAGAGGAAGGAGCCAATACACCACTGCCAACGTCACCTACCGAGATGCGCCGCCCCGAGATGGACGGTTCGACGCTTAAGTCGGTGGCATCGCTCAAGAACGAAAGCAGCCAGCGCAATCCGTCACCACTGCGCGAGTCTTCGGTGCCCGTGCCAACGACAGAACTTTCAAAGGAAGAGTCCATACTGTCCAAAAAGCGCCCTGCCCCGGCCAAGACAAAGAAGGGTACTGCCTCCACGGTTAAGAAAGACAAGGCACCATCAGCGAAGAAGCGGAAAGTCGAGCCCAAGCGAGACGATACCCCTTCCTCGCGCACATCCAAGGTTCCGGTCGTTAAAGGCACAAGCATCAAAGGTACGCCCGCGAACTCGTCTCCGGCGCCTTCGACGCGATCGTACTCCGCGGATCCGAACGAGGAGGCATCCGACGAGGACGACGAGGATGTGGATGAAGAGGGGTACGGCGAACAGTACTGTCTATGCCGTAAGCCAGACAGCGGTACCTTCATGATAGGATGTGATGGGACGTGCGATGACTGGTTTCATGGCAAGTGCGTCGGTATCGCGGAGCGAGACAAGAACTTGATCGACAAATACATTTGCCCCAACTGCACCAAGGCAGGTATCGGCCAGACTACCTGGAAGAGGATGTGCAGGCGCAGCGGATGCAGACAGCCTGCTCGGACTGGCAAATCCAAGAGCGGCGGCCAAGGGAGTAAGTACTGCTCTGAAGAGTGTGGTGTCCTTTACTTCAGGGACATGGTGGCGCGCACACGGGGTCGTGAAGAAAGTGTTAAGAGCAAGTCATTGCACAGAAAGCACAGCCACGGCAGTGCGGATTTCCCCGTCCAGGAAGACGATGTGGGTGCAAAAGGTGGTGCTCTGGCCGCAGGGGAGGTAAAAGCGCTTCTGAATGAGTCTAAAACGGTCGAAGAGTTCAGGAGGCTAGGAGATGGAGTTCTCAGCCCGCCAGCCACGCCGAATGGCAATGAAGAGAAGGAAGTGGAGTACACAGAATCCGAGACTCAAGCTCTGCAGCGAATCAAGCAAGATAAGGACATCGCGAGACGCAGGCACGCGATCTTGAAGGATCGCATGAAGTTCGTGACCATGGCCAAGCAAGCCGGCAGTCGCACGGCGGCGGAGAGGGAGCTGAAGCCCAAGGAGTTTTGCGGCTACGATCCCCGACTCGAGTGGACCGAAGAGCGCTTCCAGAATTGGCGGAATAGCAAGGCTGGAGAGCAAGCTTTCGAGCTGGAGACCCTTGCTACGGAGAAACCTGGCAAGAAGGATGAGTCAATTGAGGTTGAAGAAGAGCAGCCAGAGATCTGTGACCGGAAGAAGTGCGCTCGGCACTTGGAGTGGGCCAAGCTGGCTGTCGACGACATTCGATTCGAGATGAATGATAACGGCGACAAGATGCGCGCGCTCGATCGAGAAGAGACGGAGATCAGGGAGCGTGCTACACTGCGAGCGAAAGCTGGCAACATCAATGGTGAAGGCGTGGTGGAGATCCACGGTCTTGGTATTTCCACAGCGCCGCCGTCCACCGCTTCTGTCGACGCGATGGCGGACATTCTGAACCACGGCCCACCGAAAACGAACGGCCATGCGAGCGTGATCGAGACCACCGAGTCTGCAGAGCCGATGGCGGTCGATGCGGCTTGAGCGTGGCCCAAACGAAGCTGCAGCGACAGCTTTGCCAACTACTGCGGTCTTCATCCAGACAAGAGCCTGCTTTTCGATCTCGAGGCTCTTGAAGCCACACGCGGGATCAACGGCACCGTCAGTCTACAAAATGTCCTTCACTGTATCTATTATCAGCTAGAGGGGCACGGGCTTCTCGCCGTAGCTCAAGTGCTCTCATATCTAGCTACGGAGACACGATGGAGGAGGGCAAATCTTATAGTCCCAGCGACAAGGTATGCAGTACTTTTAGCTACTGCTGTTCTATATTTTGATAAGCTTGACACGAGCTTTGTTTCGCCTCTCACTCGTGATGCGACATATTTTGAGCATTCATTCATCTACAGGAAGACCTCCAAATTGATCTCGAGCGCAGATGTGGGGAAGGGCAGTTCGAAGTTCTTCAGGACGGTTGGATGCAGGATACCAAAGGTGCCGATACGTTGCGCCTTGGTGCCTGCGAGCTTGAGGTAGATGGCCGCAGAGTGGCCGGCGAGGTAAGTCGTGTCTGTTATTGATCGTTAGTATGAATGCCTCCTTTCTTCATGTGTAGTTTTGGGCACGACTCACCATCAACCTCCTCAATCCAATACCCCTGTAGCTTCTCATTCTTCAAACCATCCTCGCGCGTAATGAAAGCGGACTTGAGCATAAGCATGATTCGATCCAGCAGACCGTGTACTTGCTCGAAACCGCTCGTCTTGCCGTACCACGCCGCGGCGAAGTGGCGCTCGTTTCGACTTCTCCGCTCCAGCTTGGCGTCCTTGTGGCAGACATCTGCAACCTCGAAGATTTTCATAGGTACTGCGTGTCTTCTGTTCTCTCGGATTGTCTTTAGCAGACCTGGGATAAGCGATGTTCGTACGATCTGGTACTCGGAGGTCTTGGGGTTGGCCAATCGAACCGCGCGGTCGTCGTCTTTTTGGTTAAGCCAGGCGTAGTTCTCGTCGTGGCTGCAGAGAATCAGAGGCATGACTTCGCTCCAGCCGGCCATGGCTGATTCCAGTCGCACGATGTCTGCGAGCTTGTTGATGGGGAGTGCGGCCGCGACGGAGGATGACGTGGCTGGGAAGTTGCGAGGGAGGTTGTTGAAGCCATATGCAATGGCTGCGTCTTCCATGATGTCGGCCTGGTGAAGAACGTCGGCTCGTGTGATGGGGATGTCAATATCTAGTTTGTCCTCGTCGGTAGTGGAAGGTCGTGCGTCGTACGCCATCTTCTTGAGCAGGTTTGATAACGATTTCCGGGACTCCTTCAGACCACAGACAGAGTTAATAAAAGATGCCGATGCCTGCGCGGCGCGAGGTGTGAGGTCAGGTGTTGTGCGTGACCGGCCATTGTGAGCTGATGTGATCTTCACCGGCTCGATGGTGAAGGGCTCGGTGCAGTACTCTGAGAACATCGCGCAGAGAATGTGGATGACAACTTCCAACTTGGTCTCGTCCGTTGCTGTGACGTCGATGAAAACGTTCTTGGTATCAAGAGTGATCTTGGAGTGGTTGCTGTTGATGATCGGAGGCAGCGACAAGACGGTCCGGTTCTTGTCGTAGATGATCGGGTATACAGGCGAATCACGGATGATGTGCAGGTACCGTGACAGATGCTTGTCCTTCTCGTAGAACTCCATCATTTCCTTTCCGTTCATAACTTTGGTTTGGTTGAGAGGAGCGAACTTGATCTCCTCTGGTGGAAGTGCCTCATATGAGAAGGGCCCCTCTATGGTGTCGAGATCGTGAGTGCCAATGGCGACCAACGTCCGATGCCGTGCAAGATTCTGATGGAGCTTGTCTTGCAGGGCGATGAAGGACTCGTACCGCGCCTTGCCGAACTTGATGCCACGGAGAATGGCACATGAGAAGTAGGGTCGTATCCGCTCAGTGTCCTTGCTGATGTTGACCTCGAGCAGCTTGCCGTCTTTGGGCGGGGCAAGAGTGAACTTGGGCATTGGTTGTCGCCCAAGGAAGACATTAAGGTTCATGGCGATGCCTTCGAAGCAAAGCATATCATACCGGTTTGCGGGAATTTCGATCTTTAGCTGCGGAGGCTCTTCAACTCCGTCAACAACAGGTCTCTTGCTATCGGATGTGTCCTCGTCTAGTTCAATGCCGAACTCGAAGCAGAGCTCGTCGAACTCATCTTTGGTGTACTCTCTGCCCAGCGCCTTGTACAGGGCAGCCTTGTCCACTGCAATGGTAGGCATGGTGCGTGAAGGCGCCTCCTACAGCGCGGTCCTCTCCTTCGTCTCAATCGTGATATATGTTTCCCCCGCCAACGTTCTGTCTACTCTTTCTCTTCGCTGTTGCAGTTTCTAGGCAGGTCTGCCTAACGGTTTGAGTCGCGAAGCTCGGTGTACTCGATTGAATCCAGTTGTGAGTGGGATGAGAATAGTGTAGGGAGAGGAGAGTGTTCGTTGGAAGGGAGGAGTCGTCGTGGTTTGACTCAAGCGTCGGAGTCTGAACTTTTGGTGTGGCTTTCTGTGGCTGGAGGATTCGTGGGGCGCGGCGCGGACAGAGACGAGACGAGAGACGACTGGAGCTGTCGCTGAAATCGTCACGAGTAGAAGCCAACAACACCAGACACCAGATCCCACACGAGAGCCCATTGTACACGCAAATCAACCACCACCGCCGACAGCAGCGCACACATCATCCCTCACATTGGGTACGTACCTCCACAGCAGACCATCGCGCGAACAGACGCAGACTGCACGGCGCATCGCTGGACGTGTGTCTTTCATCGTGTTCCTGCATCACCAGCGTTCCTGGCCGCGAAACCTTGTCACCACCGACTACTCTTTCCGCCCTGCCCCAAAAGACGCCTGCAGCTACATCACCGCCCTCGCACGACAGCACCCTCACTTCCGAATTTGCTAAGACATTCCCGGCACAGCGCGACACCCTCACGCGACGCTCATCCCACCACCGCCTGCCCCCGACGCGACGTTTCGACTTGGACCTTGCGCGGCTGCCACGACTTCCACGAGCATTTTGCATGTGAAGGCCTGCCACTGGGCCATCCGTTCCTTACCACACTTCCGACTCCGCATATCCACCAGAAGCGCATAGACCAGCATGGAGGAGCAGCAGCCGCAAAATGACGAGCTGTATCCCATTGCCGTCCTTATAGATGAGCTGAAGGTACGCTGCCGCGGAGCTTGTCCCAAGAAGCTGCGGGATACATGGACACAATTGACCTGAGGTTAGCATGATGATGTGCTCTTACGATTGAACGCCATCCGTAGACTGTCGACGATTGCTCTCGCCCTTGGTCCCGAGCGGACGAGAGATGAACTGATACCCTTCCTTGACGGTGTGCCATATCTTACCCGGCGGCACTCCTATACCTATTCCGAGTACTGACGCACGCACAGAATCTGTGGAGGATGAAGACGAGGTTTTGACAGCACTTGGCGACGAGCTGGGCAATTTTGTCGAGTATGTCGGCGGCCCTGAATATGGGCACGTGCTCCTTTCTCCTTTGGAGAATCTGGCCACCATTGAGGAACCACTCGTGCGCGACAAGGTAAGCTGGAACAGAATGTCAATTGGAGGTGCAAGACTGAACTCGGAAAGGCCGTCGAGTCCCTGAACAAGATCTGCGACCAGCTTTCACAGCAGCAGGTCGAGCAGTATTTCATTCCTCTCACCATTCGCCTATCGAAAGCCGACTGGTTCACATCCAAGATCTCAGCCACCCGCCTCTACAACACACCATATCAGCACGCGACCCCACAGTCGCAAGAGGGTCTCAGACAACAATTCGCGCAGCTTGTCCACGATGACACGCCCATGGTGCGAAGACAAGCCGCTAACAATCTGGCTAAATTCGTGAAGAGCATGCCCGCTGCAGTGGTGATTGAGGATATGATCCCGTTGTTCCAGCACTTGGCGGGAGACGACCAGGACAGTGTTCGGTTGTTGACCGTCGACGTCCTCATTGCCATCGCCGAGGCGGTACCGAAGGAGCAACAAAGCAGCCATGGAGTCCTTCTCACAGCGCTGCGCAGTCTTTTCGAGGACAAGAGCTGGAGAGTGCGGTACATGGTCGCAGATAGATTCGAGAAGATTGCGAAGGCGGTGGATGAAGAAGTCGTTGCTAGGGACCTTGTGCCTGCCTTTGTCAAACTCTTGAAGGACAACGAAGCCGAAGTCAGGAGTGCAGTTGCTGGTCAAATACCAGGTAAGAATGTCCTGCAAGCTTCTCGAGAAATCGAGTACTGACCAGCAAAGGTTTCTGCCAACTTGTCGACCGCCAAGCGTTGCTCCGCGACATCATGCCCGCGATCGAAGATCTGGTCTCCGATTCTTCTCAACACGTCCGAGCGGCTTTTGGCAAGGAAATCAGTGGTCTCGCGCCTATTCTGGGCAAGCAAGAGACTACCGAGCATCTCCTCCCCATGCTACTTCAGATGCTGAAGGACGACTTTCCGGACGTTCGACTCAACATCATTTCGAAGCTCGAGCAGGTCAACAACGTCATCGGAATCGAATTGCTTTCGCAATCTTTGCTGCCGGCGATCGTTCAGCTCGCAGAGGACAAGCAGTGGCGTGTTAGACTGGCCATCATTCAATACGTGCCACTGCTCGCTTCTCAGCTCGGAGTCAAGTTCTTCGACGAGAAGCTAAGCAGCCTTTGCATGTCCTGGCTCGGCGACACCGTCTTCTCTATTCGCGAAGCCAGCACCCAGAACCTCAAGAAGCTCACCGAGGTGTTTGGCGTCGACTGGGCCAGCGAAGCCATCGTGCCCAAGGTTGCAGCCATGGCCGAGCACCCCAACTACCTCTACAGGATGACAACCTGCTTCGCAGTCTCGGTGAGTCTTAAAGTAACTCTTAATGACAAAGTTTCACTGACATTTTGCTAGATCCTCGCACCTGCGCTCTCTCTCCCCGTCATTGCACGCTCCGTTCTACCTATTCTACAGTCCCTCGTCAACGATCCGATTCCGAACATTCGATTTAACGTCGCGAAGTCATACGCCGTCCTCATCGACATTCTTAAGCGCCTGCCTGATCAGCCAAATGCTACGATTGTGGAAATGGAGAAGCAAGCCGTTACAAACTTCCCAGGCAGCGAGCAAGGGCAACAACTCATCAGGGAAGAGGTCATGCCTCCCCTCGAGAAGCTTATGCAAGATGATGATGTGGATGTCAGATACTTCGCAACAACAGCCAGCAAGGCATGGACGGATACGGAAAATGCAATGGAGACTTAGGAAGTTGGATCTGGTATTCAATGAGGGTTATGAGCCCTAGCTTGGCCGAGTAGTGAGTGAGGATACACAAAGTCCTCTGAGCAATGCGAACCAGTTAAAGCGATAGGATGAGCCCGGTCAATGGCTACGCTAGAGTTTGTGATGTTGAACGAGCTTTAGCGAGAGACGAAGAATTGTTGCAGCTAGACAAAACAAGACAGGCTGGGCAGCATGCTTTAAATGTGCATGGAGCATTGCACGTTTGGTCCTATGGGCTGATTAAAAGGATACCTAGCAAGCAAATATTACCCATTCATGCCAATGTTCCCACGGCTTTCTCGGCTCGTGAGAGGCATTCCTCTAGTGACCGCCATAGCTTCTCCCATTCGAGAGATCTCGGTATTCTGACGCCCTGCTCTCCCTTTGGCAACAGCGTGGCGACCGTCCTGCCGCATTGTGACCCGCTACTCCGGACGAAATTTGAAGAGCCGTGGTCTCCTTCTCTAATGACTTCGACTTTGTACCTCTCACCTCCATTATCGTGGAATAGATCGGGATGTAAAACGGCAGCCACTGCCAACGGATCGTGTGTCGGGGGTCCGGACGTCAATCCGAAAACATCCGCGTAAGTCTTCGCAAAGAACGTCAGGATCTCGAAGAAGAGTCTTCGGACGACTGGTACATCGTCAATCGACTTTGATGTGTCGGCAGCGTCCCAGCCGTATAGCATCCCCTTCTGCACTCTCTCCGTAGCCAAAAATTGATGTGTCAAGTCCAATGGTATCAGTGTCGTCTTTTTGGCCAAGACCGAATTCGAGAAAACTGCACTGGAGCTCTCAGGGTCGAGATAGATATTGAATTCAGCAAAAGGAGTCCAATTCCCAAATCTCTCACCCTCGCCGCTGACTTGGCCCATGGGTGCAGAACTGAAACCTCCACCGATCGCTCCGCCCATTATGCTCAGGCCGGCGATGTGCTCGGCTAGATCTGGATGAATGGCGAAGAGGAGAGCCGTGTTGGTTAGAGCGCCTGTAGCAACTAGATACGCGGAGCCTTTAGGTTGGGAGATCAGAGCGCGATACATCGCCTCAATCGCACTAACGTCCGTCTTCGGCTGGGCATTCGGCGTAGGAAGACAAGTCGTCCCGTCTAGACCTGATTCTCCATGGATATCTGGAGCTGCTGCGGCTTCACGGCAGAATGGTCTGCTGGCACCAATGTAGACGGGAAGTTCTTCGCAGCCGATAGCTTTGAGAATGGCTAAGGTGTTGTATGTTGTATTTGTGAGAGGCGCATTGCCGTAGGTGGTGCTTATGCCTAGGAGGCTGATTGAAGGATGACGGGCCGAGAGGAGTATGGCGAAGGCATCATCGTGTCCTGTGTCGCAATCGAGCCAGAGTGAGATGCATTTGTCGGAAGTCTCGGCCATCATGTCATTTGATCAGGTTTATTCGAAAGTCACAGTCTTTGTTCGATGGATCGGTGATACGCGGATCGCTCGTCGAAGAGTATCGCGAAAGAGGTGAGGTCAAACTTAGCGGCCAAGTGAAAAGTTGTCGATTGGCCGAGTTCACGTGATGAGTGTTATCAGTTTGTCAAACGACTCAAGCACGAATGATCATGAGAGGGAACAAGGAATTGATTCGGAAGCCTGGCAGCTCTCTTCGATAGATCGATATCTAGACAAGCACGTACAGTGCGCATAACTTGGTGATGTCAGCATCCAAATTTGACCATCCTGTGTGCGGAGACTTACCAGAGACAGACCCAGTATCATGCAGATCCAGAACATGACTATCGGCATCAACTATTGTCAGCGAACGATTATTAATACCTTGCACACTCCCTGAAACTCACCATTGTTTAGGAGGGCCTGATCTTTGATCCATGGCAACTTCTGTATCATGACAAGCGGCATCTGCATCATCATGAGCACGAAGCCGTAGCCCCTGAATTTTCTCGTTATGCACCCCATGATGAGCTCATGTGCGAGGGCTGAGATGAGGAATGTAATTGCTGTCGCTGTTGGCTTGGACAAATGAGCGCCGCGGCTGGCACTGTAGACATGTCTCTTGAAGAATGAATGCACTGGTCGATTCCAATCTCGGCTGAACTGGAGCCAGTCGAGGCTGTTCCACCAGTCGGAGTAGAATTGCCTGTCCGCAAAGCAAGTGATTTCTGCGAATGCTCCAAGCACGTATTCGAAAATGACCAAGAAGACCAGCAGAAAGGTGACCATGAAGGGAAAGAGTAATCGGCTGACCGTCTCAGCGAAGATCAGCGCGCTGTCAGCCAGTGTTCCTGATCGCTGCAGGCGGATGGATGATTCGGCGAGCACCGGCACAATGAATTCTTCCGATGTTACAATCATCAGAAAGACGCATCCGAAGACTGCCAGCGTCTTGATGAAAAGCTCGAAGTACGATCTCTTCGCGGTCCGTGGGTATTCTAGTTCGTAGCATAGCGTTGGGCACAACCAGAAATCGATTATATTTGAAACGGTCAAATTCGCAGGGTACGTAACGTTGCCCAGTGGAGATGTTATTTCCGTAGCAAGGTCTTCTCGGAGTTGCATAATGGGTGAAATTTGCTGCTCGTGTTCGTCCTCATCTCCTGCAATGTCTACGAGGCGAGTGCGCGCAGTTGGATACCTCACCGCTGCAGTGGTCGGCGTCGTAGGACCAATCGGCCTGTCGAGTTGTTTTAGCCGATTGAATGTCGATGAGAGATGCCCATTATAAAATGCATAGGAGTGCATCTTCATGAATAATACGAGGGTGTGAAGGGTGAAGAAGACCTGCGCTGTCCAGGACCTGGAGAACAAAGTTGTGTCAATACCTGCCTCTCAAGTGACGTGATCTTTGCGGTCTTTCGAACTTACCAGTCGCGCATGAAGGGCCAGCTGATCCAGAAATATAGCCAGGCAGCCTGGAACAAGCTCTGAATGATCATGCCTCCCCTGTTCCATCTCAGGAGACCTTTGCTCCTCCTGAACAGAAGGTGCAGTGGCAAGCTCAAGCCAGTCGTAGCGCACATCAGTCCATCGCTCAAGCCGAGCTCCTCAATATCTTTAGTGAACAATGGCCATTGCCTAAGACACCCACGTCAGCGAATGTCTAATCATCCGTGCAGAGGGACCAGGCGCAGTGTGTCCGTACTTGAAATTGAATATTGTGCCCTCCTCTTTGAAGCTCCTCAAGACGGATGTCATTACCATAATTGCCAAGCCAATCCAGAAGAGGACGAAGAAGCCTCTAAAGTTGCCATAGCTTGACTTAGGATCGAAATATGAAACACGATCTTGGTAGTCGACAGTGGGAAAAATGCGCTGCTGTCTTGTCTTGGCCCTGTTTTGTTTTCTTGCTTCGGAGGTAGCCTTGACCGATAGAGGAGCATCGTCAGGAGGAGCAGGCGTATTACGTTCGCTGGCAATACCGAATGCCGCCGCAACGCGCTCAGCACCGGCTGGGCTCAGCTCTTCATGGTAGGCGGCGCGCGCGAGTCGTGGACCGATGGGTTTCCGAGCTCGTGGAGAATGGAGGTTTGTGCTGTAGCCATTGCTGTGGCCATTGCTGGTCTTGCCAGTCGTGCCGTTCGACATGATGGTTGCAGCCTTCACTGCTTGTCTAATGCGCCAGAGAGGTCAAGGGATGAGAGGAGGATTGCTTGATGGGTGAGGAGCGCGTCGCTCGGTCGCAGATAGGACAACGTTCAAGGCATAACGTTGGTGCACTTTCCCTTTAGATCTCCCTCATCATTCGACCATCGCATCAGGCTCCAGCTATGTTCAGTCGTTGCTTTGAGAGTCGGTCCAAAGCAATGATGTAACCGCGCAAACAGAAGCCACCTGCTCGAGTCTCGCGGCAGTGAAGGAATGCCGCGGCTCCGACCGAATTCATTGACTTGGGGCTGAAACAGTTGTGCCTGAGGCGACCAGCTTGACTTACGTCTTCTCGAGGTTGTTGACATGTCGGACTTTCAGTTTCTAAATCCCCACCTTCGCCTCACCAACTTCATCGACAAACACCGCCAACACCCTTTAACTCACCGTGTACAGCCCATTCTATACTCACCGGAACGAACGTCCAGAACACTAGTCAAGATGGCGGAGATACCGATAAAGGTCAAGCATCAAGGCAAGGCCTACGAGCTCGAGGTCAACATAGAGTCCGGTACTGGTGAAGAGCTGAAGATGCAGCTCTACTCCCTGACCAACGTCGAGCCCCAGAACCAGAAGATCCTAGCGAAGAAGATGGTAAAGGATGACACGCCGCTGTCGTCGCTCGGACTCAAGGCCAACCAAACACTCACCCTGGTTGGCAATCCTTCAGACAAGATCATGACAGATGCGCCGACAGAGCGCATGAAGTTCGCCGAGGATATGTCGGAGGCTGAATTGGCACAGCAAGAGGGTGCGACACCAGCGGGTCTGCAGAACATGGGAAACACTTGCTACGCGAACGCCACTCTGCAAACGCTGCGAGCAGTACCAGAGCTCATCGACGAGCTTCAAATATATAAGCCATCAGCTCCCTCGGCTGGGCCATCGTCATCGTTGTTCTCACCCGAGCAGCTACGTCAGCATGGTATTGGTGGACTTGGAGGAGGTTCAGACCTCACGCAGGCACTTGGAGAACTGTACGTCGAAGCCTGGCAATTTTGGAGCTGTACTGTCTCTGGAGCTGTTACTAATGTTTGTGTTTCTCTAGTTTCAAGCAGATGTCCGCGACACAGACGGGCTTCCCTCCACTCATGTTCCTCACCGCGTTACGAGAGAAGTTTCCCCAGTTTGCCGAAAGAGCGAAGAGTGGACATGGGTATGCGCAGCAAGATGCAGAGGAAGTCTGGTCACAGCTTGTGCAGACTCTCAGTCAGTCACTGAAGCTCAGCGACGATCCGAACGGTTTCAAGACCTGGATAGATAAATACATGGGCGGGAGGTTCGAGGTCAAGACTACTTGTGATGAAGCACCAGAGGAGGAAGCCATCGTTAACACCGAGGAGTTCAACGACTTGAAGTGCAACATCCAGGGCGAGACGAACCATCTCCGCGAGGGCATGAGCATTGCCCTGAATGAGAAGATCGAGAAGAACTCGCCAACTCTAGGTCGAACTGCGATGTACACACGCGAGTCGCGCATAGCACGCCTTCCAAAATATCTCCCCATCCACTTCATTCGCTTCTTCTGGCGCAAAGATACTGGGAAGAAGGCGAAGATTCTGCGAAAGGTCACTTTCCAACACGAGATCGATGTAACTGAGTTCTGCACTGAGGAGCTGCGCAAGAAGTTGATCCCAGTGCGTGATCGCATTCGAGAGGTGCGAAAGGAGGAAGAGGATGTCGAGCGTGCGAAGAAGAGACAAAAGCGCATGCAGAAGGAGATGGAGGAGCAATCGAAGACTGAAGGATCTGTGCGTTCGGACGAGCCGCTGCAAAAGAAGAAGGATAAGGAGAAGGAGCGAGAGCTGAAAGCAAAGGGCCCTGCAGATGAGTCGGAGCTTCCAGCAGAGAAGAAAGCCAGCGGCGCCACGCAGGACACTGAGATGGGCGGAACGGATGAGAAATTCAAGACGGACGAGGAGATCGAGCAAGAGCGCGCTGCCTCCATTCTTGCATCGAAGAAGGAGCTGCTGTCGCTAGTCCACACAGACCTCGCGAAGGACTCAACTGCCAACCAGACTGGGCTCTACGAACTCCGCGGCGTTGTCACCCACCAGGGTTCTTCGGCCGATTCCGGTCACTACACGGCCTACGTCAAGAAGGCCGCACCAGAGGGGAAGGCTGAGGATGGCAAGTGGTGGTGGTTCAACGACGACAAGGTGCAGGAGGTTGAGAGCGAGAAGATCGAGACGCTCTCTGGTGGTGGCGAGAGCCACAGCGCCTTGATTCTGCTGTACCGAGCAGTGCCACTGCCTGAGGCGAAGGAGGCATGAAGCCTCTTCTAACAAGGGGCACCCATTATTGAATTTCTGCATTGCATGATGGATGGTTCTTCATTGCATAGCGAGCGTCGGGCGGTTGAACGAGTAAATGAGCATAATGAATCGGAAGGAAAAGGAGAAGAGAGACTACAGTCCCGGTCTTGCCTTTTCTGACATTGATAGGTGGGTCCAGCCACCCGTTTTGCATGTGATGGGTCCGGATGCTGGGCAAAAAGCCTAATCTCTCAAGCTTCCGCCTTCACTTTGTTCCAACTTCGACTTCGTAGACACTCTCCACATCTCAGCATCACAACTGCGCTACCCCATTCATACCCACTCAATCAACTTCCTGACCACACAGCGGTGGCATGACTGCCTGACATAGCAGCCATGTTCTATTCGCACGAAGGTAAGTCCGAGCTTGCCGTCGCCGTGCTTCAATCAGGAAGCGTTCACTAACCCTGCACATAGTTTTAACCTCGCGCAAGTATGGCGTTGCAACGGTCTGGTGGGTTGACTCAGTTTTGCGTCGTCTCGACAATGGCTGACCGTCCATCGCAGGCTCGTGGCCACCCTGGGCAACAGGTCGACGTTGAGGAAGGTTTCGCGCAAGGCCATCCTTGACGTGAATGTCTCCAAGGCATGCGACACCATTGTCGCGCCAGACGCCCCAATGGCGCTCAGGCTCCAGAGCAATCTACTGTATGGCGTCACACGCGTCTACGCCCAGCAGTGTGGGTACGTGCTGAGCGACGCCGAGAATGCGCGAAACAGTATGCGTGCTATGCTCAAGGTTATCCAGCAGGCCGGCCTTGAGCCTGAAGGTGCCAGCAAGGGACGGTCGGTTCATCCATGATACCAAGACAGGCTTCAAGACACTGATGAACGGGTGCAGAGCTGAGAATCTGGTGCTCCAAGATGATCCCAACTTCCTGCTAGAGCTCGGAGCCCTGGACCTTGACACAAACCTGCACTTGATGGCCAACGACGATACTCAGATGTCTCTTCTGTCGCCGAGTGATTCCCAATCGCAGCTTTCCGATAGTTCACAGCGGAGCGTTGGAGGGCTAATGCTGCCTCCATCGAATAGCTCGTTTGCTGGAGGAGCCGTTGGCGGCCTTGACTTGTTTAGCGTTCGTGGCGATTCGGGTCCTGGCACGGCAAAAAGATCTGTACCGCGCATGCTAGAGGAAGATGATCTTGGCCTCGACCTTGGGCACGACGATGACTTCGTTGTGAATGATGCACCATCCAGCCGCGCTGGTAGGTTGCCAATACGAGGCGATCGCACCGACCTAGATGGTGGAGGCTACGAGCACAACCCGGACCAGCCTGTGGTTTGTACCCAAGATGTAGCTTACAAAGTGGTGGCTAATGTGTCCATAGCTCGGTCAAGCGGACGACGGCGGCTATGTGGCCATGGACGAGGGCATCGACTTCGGTGGTTTTGCTGATGCAAACAATGCAAAACCAGCAGGTCAAGACCAGTTCGACCATGAGGTCACCTCGGAGACTGTGCTCGCTCCAATCCGCAAGAAACAGAGCAGGCCCAAAAAGGCCATTCAAACGGACACCGAAACGATGATTTCGAATAGGGAGATAGCTCAGTGGCAGAAGACATACCTTGAGACGCAACATGAGGCCACACGTCACAAGGAAGCACTGAAGGCAGCAGCTCTTGCGAAGAGGAATGCCGCCCACTGGGTTCTCGGCGATGTTGTCACCTTCCTTGGCCAGGGCGTACGTGGCCCGCTTGATATGTTCTCCGGCGCTCGACTTCTGGAGGCGTTCACTGGCGTCAATCTCGGCACGGGTATGCTGAAGCGCACTCACGATGGCGAGGAAGAGTCGGAAGGCAGGGAGGCTAAGAGATTTCGCACCGAGCAGCCCTCAGACGAAGTCGGTCGTGAGCTTCAGTACGATGATATGCCAACGTTCGCGGCAGACGACACAATCGAACAAGGACGTGAAGCTCCCACGCCCATTGACGGTCGCGACGCCTCCAGCCTTATGCCATGGAATCAGAGTGCGGGTTCTCGGCGTCCTACAGATGCCTTTCCAACCTCAGCGTCTTTTGGTGGTGGACCTCAGCTCAACCTCCTCGGTCGTCGAGAAGGTCGTCTGACGTCCGCATCGCCGCTCATCGGACGCGGTACCATCGGTGGCGGTGATATCCCCAATGACTTCCAACTCGACGCCGAGATGGGCGGGATGAGCGGCGAAGACGACTTTGAACTTTATGGTGCAGCTGCTCAGGTCGATACTCAGACGGCTGCGCAGTCCCAGTGGCAGCGTGCTGCTCTCACGAGCGAGAGCGCCAACTTTTTGACTTTTGTTGAGAGCGCAATTGCGGAAGATGAGCGGGCTCGTGGCAGTGTCGACTTCGAGACGCTTCTGTCGCCAGATAGTAATAGCCAGATCGTGGCTGCTCAGGCTCTGTTGCATGTTTTGACTCTGGGTACGCGGAACGCCATCGAGGTCAAGCAAGGGGAACATTTCGGCCCCATCAGCATGAGCATCGTCGCTGCAGCTGCGTAGTCTCCTGGCTCTGGAAGTCCGAACACACGGCGCTTACGATGTTTGCAACACACTGGCAGACTACAGAAGTGGGACGGACGTGTGGCTCTTGTTCTAATGTCGGCGCGAATTGCTATGGCTCTGTGATATTCCTATCGCTCGAAGTGTTATGCGCACTGCTCATGTCTGCTTTTCTGCTCTTAGCTAGCTCCTTGCAAACCAATGCAAATAATCATCCTTCAATCAATATGCTCCCCTAAAACTCAACCCCTTCAACAAACTCCCCAATCTCCCTCGCCACGATTTCGGGCCAGTCGACATGAGGAAAATGCGCGCTCTCGTAAATACCCACCTGCTTCGCATCAGGCACCAATTCTCTAATCCTGATCATCCATTTATTGGTCTCTTCATCCCCAGGCTTGATCGGAACCCGATGATTATCAGGTCCGATATCGCTGCTTTGAAGGTTGAGAAGCTTGGTAGCATGTTGGCTGCTGAGTTCTTTCATCTTGGATTCCATGTCTCCTTTGTCGTAGGCGATCATGCTGTCTCGGAGCGCTTCGCTGTAGGTCTTGTCCCTGCTGGCTACGTGGGCTTGTGTGGAGTCCCGGAAGGACCGTTCGTCGATGATCAGCGGAGAGTTTGCGCAATGGAGACAGGTGGTTCTGGTTTTACCTGAGGCGTCTTTTCTGAGAACATCTTCTGGAAAGCCTCCGCCTTCATCTTTGCTCTCGTTTCGTCGGTCATGCTTCCGCTTCTGGGATCATTTCTGTCGAAGGCGAAGAGGGATGGTCGGAGCTGGTAGTTGCTCCCTTCGACGTAAACGATGCCTTTGACAACAGGATGGCCTCTGTTGGAGTATGAGAACCAAGAATGTTTCTGAGTGGCTCAACGCCGAACTGTTTACCTTTCTTTCAACTCATGCCAAAGCTGCGTGATGAGTCTGACACCAATGCTGTGCCCAACAAGAACAACTTCCTCGAGTGCCAATTCGTCCAGCAAGCCGATCAAGTCTGAAGCGAAGCGTCGTATACTTGGTTCGGATTTTGGGGATCTGCCGTGGCCGGGCAGGTCAACCGCAATGGCAGCATATGGTAAATCGGATCCTTCCTTGTCCCGCCAAAGAACTTCCATCACGCCAAACCAATCGACCGATCGACAGCCCCAGCCTGCACTGCATCAGCCTTTCGTAGAAGAGATTGGCAGCGTCAGGAAATACCGTGCACCAAGAGTATAGCTTTTCGAGTTGAATTGACCTTGCCAAGAGAGGTGTAAGAGATCGAGCCATCTCCGTTGGTCTGTAGTTCTAGCGGTGGATCTGAAGAAGGGGTGGACATGTTGCTCGATAGGTTCTCGGTTTCCACGTCCACCGATTCTGGTTCGGACAAGAGTCAATGCAACAAATAACCGTGATCTCGTTCGTGGTTGCAATATACAGAATTGGGAATCCGATACTGTCAACAATGAGCAGGAGCTACTTGTAGTGACCACTGGGGAAAGTCGGAGTCCATATGCGAGGCTGAGGTGGGTCTCTCAGTCAGCGTAGGTAGGCGACCGGAGGGGTATTAAGTCTTCCACGTGATTCTCGCAGGAGACCCTTGTCTATCATGTTCAAGAGCTTCAATTGTTATCTGTTATGACACGGTTAAGGTACTTATAGCACCGTTGTTGAGTACTTCAAAAGTCAAGCCCGGGAAGTTATGCAACTTGCTGTTATCAATGAAGCTTTCACTTCCACCTCCTTCAACAAGATCTTGCTCTTCATCCGGCAGGAAAAAGCTGCTATCACCAGGGTTGGCGCCCCATGACCGATTGATGACCTTCCCTCTTCCCATCTCTGATTCCGGCCATACACCCTGAAAAGCCTGCAGGAGATCTGGCTTAATCTCATCGAAACAGTGCTCGGAGTTCAGCACGGAGCTTGCCCCACGTAATTCGATTTCCCACCGCAGTCGCCTGTGACGATTGAACGCATAGCTGCCTGGGACGTTGCCGTGGAGTATGAGCTTGAGAACAACAATTCGGGACGTGTTTGCGATAGGCGTCTTGGGAATGTTACTCTTCTCCATAGATCCCTCGTCATTAGGAGGGCCTACCAGGATGTCCAAGCCATGCCCAAAGTAACACCAGAAGGTCTCCCTCGCCGCTCTTTCGGCAGCGTCATCTTCTGCATCGCCAGAGTCAAAGTCGGTATCGAAGGTATCAGTTCCAGTGGAAGAGTAACTCGAAGGTGGTGTAGCATGGGTACGTCCATTCGACATTGTTCTGGATCTACTCCTGGGTCTGGGTTGGCTAGGCTGCTCCAGTAATGCTTGACTATCTCGCTTGTGCAGGGCATCAGGTGGTCCAAGTTCCGTGAGTAGGTCTTGAGGGATCGTTTCGCCCAATGTGATTTCGAAAGGTATCGCAGGCGCTCTTCGCACGAGTTTGATCTTCCCGGCTCCATGAACCACAGCAGATTCCACCTCTGGTGCAAGTAAATCCCTGGGCTGCAATACTACCGCTGGAGTCCGCGGGCCGGAAGGTGTCTTTGTGAATAGCGAGCCTCGGGCTTCAGGCCAGCTATTGCCCTCGAATACGGCCATGAAAGTTGCAGGGGAGGCAGCATGAGAGCCCAATAGCGAAACATGATCTTTTTGCGGCGCATAAGCTGAGTGCTGTAGCGGGAAGATGAAAGCGACGCCTGCCCATGACAGAGTATAGCTCCCCGAGCGTCCTGTCTTTGGGCCAGTGTACTCTCCTGGATACGATGCGCCAAACAACTGATAGATGCGTTTGAACGTGGGTGATGATCCCTCTTTGACCAAGTCGCTGCCCTTGTATGTCACCTTTGCTCTTTCAAAGTCCAAGACCTCGATCAGTCGCAACCTTTGATCCTTCCCGTCGAACTGTAGGCGGATACCGTTTTCAGGTAGGCCGACGACTACGGGCGTTCTCAAGGGCGTGGATTGGGAGAAGTGGAGATCGATCTTCGGATAGCGCTCTCTATCTTCCTTGACGACGGAGAGGACCTCGTGGAGAGAAGATCCAACAGCTGTATCGTATCAGTCTCGGCTCGGCTCGGCATAGGGGCTGGGAAGCAGTACTGATGAAGCCCAAAGAGTGGCCTGGCACCACGGCGAGCGTCTCGGTTGCCATAGTGCCCCGATGCAAGAGGTGCGGAAGTGCAAGTGATGCAGGGAGAGAGTGGGAGAGAGACAGTGGATAATCTAGGTTGGGAGCAACAGCGGGCGCAGAGTCATCGTGTCTCTATGTCTCTGGGCCCAAGAGCACGAGCGTGCCAGCGATCATGTGTCCATTGTCCACGTGTAGTTTCGGAAGCGGTTTGTCTTTTGTCACGACAACAAGCAGCTCACCTCCGCAAAGCTGTATCCAAAGTCTCTCACTGGATGTCCGTGTAGGTGCGAGTTGCCGGTGAGTGAATGTTGGACGTGAAAGAGGTGATGACGCAGCAGCAGTCGTTCGGAGCTTCCTGCTTGCCCGTTGATAGGCGGGTAGCACAGGGATTGTTGCTTGGGCAACAGCCGAGCCATGCCAAACACAGCAAGGAAGACTCCAAGAAAGACTTCCCTGCCTTTCCTGTCAATACGACACGGTGCCTTATTCGTAATACTTGCCGCACTCTCGCAAACATGGCGTTTCGAGAGCACTCGCGGGGGTCCAGCACAACGCGCAAGGTGCCCACCATGCGACCTCCAACAGCTCGCCCAGTACCAAACAGAGCGGCCACTGCTACACCAACGTTGTCTGGAACTGGACGATCCTCCCCGGCCGAGAGCATCAAAAATCGCACACCCAAGCGCAAAGCACCAGCAGACATGATCGAGGAGGGCGCGGGCAAAGAGACAAACATCAACGTTGTCGTACGGTGTCGAGGTCGCAATGACAGAGAGGTCAGGGAGAACAGCGGTGTTGTCGTTTCCAGCGACGGCATCAAGGGCAAGAAGGTGGAGCTATGCATGGGACCAAGTGCGCTCAGCAACAAGACGTACCAGTTCGACAAGGTCTTCTCGCCTGCCGCCGATCAGGGCATGGTATTCGAGGAAGTCGTTGCGCCCATTCTGGACGAGGTATTGAATGGCTTCAATTGCACCATCTTCGCATACGGCCAAACGGGAACTGGAAAAACATATACCATGTCGGGCGACATCAGCGACACCCTGCCTATACCAGAAGCTGCTGGTATCATCCCCAGAGTACTCCACACCCTTTTCGCGAAGCTTGGAGAGGACGAAAACGAGAAGATCGAACATAGCGTCAAGTGCTCTTTCATCGAACTGTACAATGAAGAGCTGCGCGATTTGCTGGCTGCTGATGACAACACGAAGTTGAAGATCTTCGATGACGCGAACAAGAATGGCCGAACCACTACTCTTGTTCAAGGGATGGAGGAGAGCCATATCAAAACCGCAAACAAGGGAATCCAGCTGCTGAGGGAAGGCAGCCATAAGCGGCAAGTCGCAGCAACGAAGTGCAATGACCTTTCGTCGCGCTCACACACCGTCTTCACCATCACCGTCTACCAGAAGCGGACGTCAGACACAGGAGAAGACATTGTATCGTCAGGGAAACTGAACCTGGTCGATCTCGCAGGCTCTGAGAACATCCAGCGCTCTGGAGCAGAGAACAAGCGCGCCGCTGAAGCAGGACTGATCAACAAATCACTTCTGACTCTGGGACGTGTCATCAACGCACTCGTTGATCGAAGCAGCCACATTCCATATCGCGAGTCCAAATTGACACGATTGCTACAGGACTCGCTTGGAGGCCGAACCAAAACATGTATCATCGCGACACTGTCGCCAGCAAAGAGCAATCTGGAAGAAACCATCAGCACTCTGGACTACGCTTTCCGCGCCAAGAATATTCGCAACAAGCCTCAGGTGAACCAGATGATGTCCAAGAAGACACTTCTACGGGAGTTCACCTCTGAGATTGAGAAGCTAAAGTCTGAGTTGATTGCAACTCGTCAGCGCAATGGTGTCTACTTAACAGCTGAAGCATACGAAGAGATCACGACTGAGTCTGAGTCGCGAAGAATCCTGAGCGAGGAACAGCGCGACAAGATTGAGACGATGGAGACTAATCTGCGCAACAAGGTGCAAGAGCTTTTTGTCCTGACGAGCAACTTCCAGACCTTGAAGAAAGACAATGAAGGAGTGAAGATGGTGCTTAAGAGCACAAAGAGCGTGCTGCAGAAGACGGAACTGGTCCTTGAGCATACTAAGACCACCCTGGCGGAAGAGGAGGGCCTGCGAAGAGCTCACGAAGAAACAGAGGAGAAGCTTGCGGGAGTTGGTGGCGATCTTCTTAGCACCCTCGAAACGACCACAAACCACGTGGACAAGCTGCACTCAAAGTTGCGAAGACGATCTGATTTGCAAGATGTCAACAGGATGCGATGGACAGACTCGCAAACCCAGGTTACCAGTGCTACATCCAGCATTGAGGAGCGCATTGAAGCAGTACGAGCGCAGCAGGAGGGCCTCCTTTCCGCCCTGTCAGGACGCATGCAGTCGTTCGTTGCGGACGAGCTCGAGGAACTGAAAACATCGCAAGATTTCCTGAAACAAAAAGCGGCGGCATTCGAAGCATCCCAGTCCGAAGTGAACGCCCAGACGAGTCAGGCCAAGGATGAGATGAACAGCGTACTGCAAGAAATTGGCAGCCTTCGCGAAGGTGTCAAATCGAAGGTCGGGACAGGTCTCAACAACCTTTCCGCGGCTGCGCAGCGTATCAGCAACGGCATTGCCACGGAGCTTGACACTTTCCACGCTCAATTACAGGACGCGTATGTTTCCCTAGGCCGCGAATTCAAAAGCCTGTTTGAGGATCTCATCAAGCGCATGAATGATCAGCAGGCAGAGGCGCAACGTCTCCGGCAAGAAATCACCGAGGCCAACACGACTTTCGTGGAGGCCAGTCATTCATCGCATGACCATTTGAAGCAGGCGGTTGAGAAAGAAAGAGAGGTTGCAGTCAAAGAGCGAGAGGCCTTGCTCTCGCAAATTGGATCTCTCATCAGCAACTCTGCGGCTGCGCAGGAGGCCCGCATGGCTGGCTATTTGGAGACTGCCAACAAGCGTATTAAGACGTCGGCAGACGAATACCATGTCACCCAAGAAGCTTACGGCACAGCAATGGATTCTTGGTCTGCCAACAGCCAAGCACTCATCGAGGCGTCTGTCAAGGGCCGAGACTCGATTAAGACGAAGCTCAAGGCTGACTGGACCAACGCAAATGAAAACACGATGAAAATCACCGAGACTACCAAAGCGGTCCACGGTGAGACTGTACGCATCGTCGACGGCCAGATGGCGCAGATGGACAACCAACTCGTTGCGCTTGATGAGATCGTTTCTCAAGTCCGTGCTCAGAACGAGCAGCACCACACGGCGCATACATCAAGTCTTGGCAAGCTTGCAAGCAACGTGCAGGAGAGCTACCGTAATATTGGCGAGCACTTCCAGACCTCATACAGTCGCACCCAAGCACTGGACGTTGATATGCAAGACCGGGCAAATGCGATCAACGAGACGCTTCCTCTCATCGCAGAAGATGGTGAAGTTCGCCAGGCGCTACGCGGGCTGCGAGCAGACAACAGTGCTGCAGCTATGGCAGAATATGCAACCACCGGCGAGACGCCTGCGCGCATGCAATACTCCTATCCAACCGTGCTTCCACGAACCGAGAGCCACGAGACATTGCTTAACCGCATGCGAGGCATTACGAAGGAAGCTCCCTCGTCTCCGGTCAAGTCGCCTAACAAGCGCTCACCGACGAAGGCGAGGAGTAGCCCTTCGAAGAGTAGTCCAATCAAGGCACAAGCGAGTCCGACCAAGACGAACGTCTTCACGGACACGCCACCTGCGCTGATGTTCACAGCACCAGTGCCGAACTCTGCACCGGTCTCACGGCCGCAGACCGCAAGTAGTCAAAGCAGTAGCCTTCGTGAACTCGATGCTAATGTGCTTTCGGGATCAGGACTCTCAGCTGTCGCCGCTGGCAATCAGAGTTCTGAGGCGGGAATCGAGTCTTGCAAGGTGCCCGTCCCATCATTGAAAAGACAGAACACTAATCCGCTTTCTACTTCACAGGTCGATAGCAAGCTGCCCATGAAGCGTAGTACGCGCATGACAGTTGCCGGCCTAAGTGCGAAGAGGGAAAGCGGTGGCAAGGAGAATGTAAATCTTAGCGCCAGTGTTGGACCAGGCAGTGGTCGGAGGCTCAGGAGCTGTGGAAGTGATTGAGATATCTTGTACGACTCGAAGCATTTTGTAAGGACCTGGTGGATTAGATAGGCCTGGAAAGCGTCATAGGCTGGAGCGTCTTGGGAAGCCTTAATATATGGCAGTAGTCAATTGTTTCTTATCTTTGGCGCTCTTCGCCTCCATCGTGACGACGCGCGGCAGTATCTCTCGTCAACTGCACTGCTACTGAGATAGCGCTTACCAGTCCATAGGTAGCCAAACGCGCGGGTTGTGGAGGCAAAGTGAGGCAAAGGATCAATATCGACCCATTTCTCCGCTCGCGTGGTTGGCCGACCAGGGTCCAACGCGCATTGGATTGAGACGAGCTCCCCTCCCCTCGTCCAGTGCCGGCATGCAGAAACCTTCAATGATACATTTGGCTCCTTGATTGAGTCCATTACAATCAACACTCCCCATTCATCATTTCGACATTCTCTCTTCTCGCCAGCGATCATTGAGCACTCGCTTCCCGGCCCAATGAGCCTGCAGTGATTGCTCAGCGGCCGCTTCAAGTTTGGCGAAGCGAAATTTCGAGTCTCTCCACGCCGACTCTCCACCACCTCCTCGCACCGCAGCCGTCGAAATGCCTTCCGCTTCCTCCATCGCCTACTACCTCTTCCACCTCTCCGAACTGCGCGCCATAATCCAGTGGAAGACATGGCACAACCCGGTCCACGAGCGCGATGAGGGCAAGGAGTCTCCTGAGCTCAAAGAATGCTTCAAATACCTTAACCTCACCTCGCGCTCTTTCGCTGCCGTCATTCAGGAGTTGCATCCGGAACTGCTGGTACCGGTATGTCTCTTCTACCTGATCCTACGCGGCCTTGACACCATCGAGGATGACATGACCATCGACATCGCCGAGAAAGAGCCCCTGCTGCGAACTTTCCAAGACTTTATTGAGGACGAGGCTTGGACGTTCAACGGCAATGGCCCGAATGAGAAGGATCGCGAGCTGCTCGTGCACTTTGACGTCGTTGCCAAAGAGTTCAACAAGTGCAAAGATGAGTACAAGGTTATTATCAAGGATATCACGAAGCGCATGGGCAACGGCATGGCCGACTATGCCAAGAACGCAGATCACAACGCCAATGGGGTGAAGACCATCAAGGACTATGAGCTATACTGCCACTATGTCGCAGGTCTCGTGGGCGAGGGTCTGACGAGGCTGTTTGTCGAAGCGAAGCTTGCGAATCCAGCGCTCTTGCAAAGACCCGAACTTATGGAATCCATGGGTCAATTCTTGCAACAAACCAACATCATCCGTGATATTCGGGAAGACCACGAAGACAAGCGGTATTTCTGGCCGAAGGAGGTGTGGTCGAAGTACGTCGATAAATTCAGCGATCTGTTCCTGCCGGAGAACCAAGAGAAGGCCCTGCAGTGCAGTAGCGAAATGGTGCTGATTGCGCTCAATCGTGCCGACGAGTGCCTGTTCTACATGGCTGGTGTGAAGGAGCAGTCTGTGTTCAACTTCGTTGCGATCCCTCAGACTATGGCCATCGCGACACTGGAATTGGTATTTCAAAATCCGGAGGTCTTCAAGCGGAATGTCAAGATCACTAAAGGCTCGGCCTGCCAGCTGATGATGGAGTCCACCCAAAATCTGCAGCTCGTCTGCGACGTCTTCCGGCGATTCGCAAGGAAGATACATCGGAAGAACAACCCAAGCGACCCTCATTTCCTCGAAATCAGTATTGCCTGCGGGAAGATTGAGAAATTCATCGAGACCATCTTCCCAACACAAACGCCGCGAACATTACCACCTGGTGCAGCCCCTGGAACCGCAGAGACCATCCCTGTGGACTCTGCAGACGAGGCAAAGAGGAAAGCAGACGAGGCAGAGGCGAAGAAGGATGTGTTCTACCTCATGCTTGCTATCTTTGTCACACTGAGCATAGTGACAGTAGCGATGGTGAGTATGTTTCGTCTTCTCAGGAACATGGCCAGCTAACAGTTTTATAGATCGGTGCAGCTTGGTTCTTCGGCGCACGTTTCGACCTCGCCTTCAAATCGCTCAAAGAAGGCAACTTCATTCCACCAAAAGACCACGGCGCTGTGGAAAGCATGGTGAGCAAGTACGAGTCAGCCGGCCACAGGGAGCTGTAAATCGTACAGCAAAGCATGATTGTAATAGTATGTATACGGCGTCGATTCGACTGATAATAATTCCAAAGTACCAGGCTGCATACCCAGACATGGCGTTTCGGGGCGTTATGCATGTAGCTAAGGTCGCTGCATTAGCCTGCTGCCCTTCGACTGACCACTGCTCACTTCTCACTCTACAAGATCCACATCAGTCTCATCTTCTGTGCTGCATATTATTGCAGTATATGTTTCAAACAAGTGCGCACGGATGTCAAATTGCAATGCAGCCTTATTCTTCATGGCTTTCGTTGTGCCGCTTTCAAGAAGTGCAAGATGAATATGCGTTTACTCATCCCAGAGGCCGCACGAAGTGGGAAGCCAGCCCATGGCGTATGGCGGCTGCTTCGGGCGGTAATGCAGACACACACGTTTATCACTTACGCCCGATTTGGCGGTCGACATGCGAACCACGTTGTGAGGCTCTCGCTTAGCGTGGTGGTTGCCTTCGCGGAGTCTCTTTGATCCTTCGGACTAGCACACAGTACACTGGAGCTATACTCTGCATGACCAGAACAACGACTGCATCAGGTTGGGTCATGTGATTGCTCACTGGTTACGGTTCCCATTGGAAGCCTTGCTAATCCGTGCTCAGCCTTTCCATCCGACTTCTTTGGCTCGGCCTCGGGTGTTTTGGGCTTCGAACCGCCGTGGCAGTCACATTGCCTTCTCCACGTACGGCACAGGTCTTGATAGGATCGGAAGCCTTCCCAACGCACACGGTTTGGAGCCCGGCAAACTAGTCGCTTCGCAGCCTTTCCCGAGGCCTGCTCTTGATGTGGCTATCTCGCTCTGGGTCGAGACGTTTGAGAGTCATTGCCTTGCACGGATCCGCAAGTTGCCTTCTTCAAACCGTCGAGCATACTCGGTGAGCATTAAAAGGTGGGCTTAGCGGTGTATGTACTTTTGTAGATCTGCTGCATAGCTTTTCTGTTACGCAATTTACCTACACCTCCACTTCCATCAAGCCCTGACCCTGACCACAAGCCTGCGCCAATCGATCATGTTTCGCTCCATTGAATACTCAAGAAGTGGTGTACTGCCCGATCGATCTCGCTATAGTCTCAAATGCACAGAAGCAAGATGGCGACCGGCGCCTTCTGATCTTCGACTCGACGATGCCATTGAAGACTTCGCGTCGATGAAACTGGGAGGTGGAGGCCTCAACATGAACATGAATATGGACATGCTCCGTTCTACAAGACATTACACGCCTCAATCCAATACCATCCCATATATCGAAGAGATCATCTCCGAAGCACCAACATCAGTCTGCGAACAACCATACCCAGGCTCATGTGCCGGCAGCCAATTCACCTCCGCCTCGCGCCAAACAGCTCGACGAAACGGGCAACCCATGAAGGCGATCGAATACCACTCTCAACCTCACCAACATCTACGCAATCCTTCGACAACAAGCCGCCTCTCCCGACATTCGCGCACAAAAGCTCTCTACGACGATGTTGGACCTGAAGACTCAATCTCCCAAGTCTCGTCTCGGGCAGCAGGAAGAAGAAGTGCTGGTAGCGTGAGGAGATATTCGTATGTTCCGCAAGAAGAACGGAGGGGGAGGACTAGGACGAGGGGCGGGGAGTGGGCACCGACGATGATTTCGGGTGCGGGTTACGGTAGGGGTGCTGGGGCTAGGGCTGGGAGGAGTGTGTATGAGATTGATGAGGGAGAGGAGGGCGAAGGAATGTATGAAACGAGGGTTATTACGCCGTTCGACTGAGGAGAGGAATGAGCCAGGAGGAATCGAAGTGAGGTTTGATCGAGAGCGAACTCTGGTTAGAAGTGAGGTACGGATGGAAGTGAGGTTCCGAGGTGATGCAAGGATGATCCTGTTCTACATGAGAGCGCGCCAGGCGCCATGCCAGAAATCTTCTTCAATCGAGGAAAGGTGTTTGCCGCCAATGCAATGCGTGTCCATGTGCCAATGCGCCAGTAGTTTCCGAACAAGGTGGGTATCTCAAAGCAGTGCGCTGTCCGTACAATCATTCGTCATCCGTGCCTGTCTCCTGGTTAGGTCGCCGTATGAGTCAAAGGCAGTCGATCATCGTACCATGTGGTAGAAAAGGAAAAATCAAAAACCTGCCAGAGTATTCGCTTTCAGGCGAGCGGTAGAGGTCTTGATGGGCTTCGATGGGTCTTTTCAGGGCCTGAGGGGTCTTGAAGTGTCGACGTCCAAATGCCGCGTCACCGTGAAGCCCGTGAGCCGTTGGAGCGGTTGCTGCCAGTGGTCGAGTTGCTCGCGCTACGAGACGACTGCTGCTGACGAGCACCGGTGGTCGCGGGCGTGCGCGGGTTGTTGTTGTTGGTGCCACCAGAGGTCTCGGCCATCTTCTCGCGGAATGGCTGACGGCACATTGGACAGCGGCCCTGGCTGGCGTCGGACTGCAACCAGCCGGAGATGCAGTGCATGTGGAAGCAGTGCGTGCACTCGCCGATCACTGCAAAGACGTTAGGAGGATGTAATAGTCGCGGACGAAAGTGAAGGAGAACTGACTGATGGGACAGTCGTCGCCGGGGAACTTGCACTTGGAGCAAGTGCCCTCGAACTCGACGCGACAGATGCCACAGGTGTCGTCGGCCGCCTCAGGCAAGTCCCACTTCCAGGCGGCGACCGCGTGGTAGGCCTTGACCGTGACCTTCATCGTGTCGGGAGACTGTGCTGACCGTTTGGTGCGTGGTAGTCTTGGGCTCTGCACGGTTGCGCTGAATCGACGCAGTTGCCTTGTGTCGACGTTCGTGCCTGCTGTTCTTGTGTTTGTCGAGAGATCAAGGGCTCGCTCGGCGCATGTTCCGAAGTTGAAGTTCGAAGGTCGCTAGTTCGCGGCTGATCCCGCTTGATCCCTGCTGTGCTGCGGGTCAAGCTTGCTCCATGCATGGCCCATGCTTCCAGAAACGCGGAGTGGAGCTCCAATCGCGTGCTCTCACGTCGGGGCCGGGAGGTAGGAGGAACATGTCCATGTCACGTCCGTGAGACCTGAGGCTCAGACCCCCCTCGCTCCCTTGCGACTGCCAGAAAAACCAGCTCAGCTCCACTTCTGGCGCCCTCAACGATGAGTGCGCTTTGCTAGCTGTCTTCTTCCGTTGGGAAACCAATCGCTCCTTCAACAATGGCTGCCAGGGTCTTGTTGCGCCGCCCAGCCCTTGGAAGTAAGCTTTCCAGATCCCCGTTCTCCATTATGTCGCGCTTCGAAAGTACCTTCAACTCGTACTTCGTCACTCCAGCAGAACTCGACCAGGCGCTGAAGAAGAACGCTCCCTCTCGACTGTCGACAGCTCCGAGGACGATACCAGTTTGTGGTTCCTGGTTTCTTCCCAACGATCCCGAGAAGAGGACGGGGTACCAGGTCTTCAAACAATCTCATATCCCCAAGGCTCGTTTCTTTGACGTCGACAAGGTTGCGGACACTTCCAGCCCCTATCCTCATATGCTCCCAGGACCGGAGGTATTTCGCGATGCTGTGAGCGAGCTTGACATCAAACGCGACGATACCATCGTGGTATATGATACGGCCGAGCTCGGTATCTTCTCAGCGCCCAGAGTTGCTTGGACCTTCAAAGTCTTTGGTCATCCGAGCGTCCACATCCTGAACAACTTCAAGCTATGGGTTGAGCAGGGCTATGCGACCGAAGAGGGAGAGCAGGAGCAGTTTGAGAAGTCCGAGTATCCGACCCCTACATTGGATAAGAGCAGAGTCGTAGCATTTGAGGAGGTCAAGCAGATTGCTTGGGATCACAACAAGGAAGGTGCCGAGGAGGTCCAGATTTTGGATGCCAGATCGGAAGGCAGATGGAAGGGAACTGATCCAGAGCCGAGGCCAGGATTGTCGTCCGGCCATATGCCAGGCAGTACTCCCGTCCCGGTGCCCACACTACTTGATCCCACAACGAAGACGTTCCTGCCGGCTGAAGAGCTGAAAAGGATCTTCGACCAGAAAGGGGTTGATCCAAGCAAGCCCGTCATCTCCAGCTGCGGAACCGGCGTTACTGCTACAGTGATCGATGCCGCGCTGACAGAGGCTGGATATGGCGAAGGCAGTCGGAGGATTTATGACGGGAGTTGGACCGAATGGGCGCAGAGAGTCAAGCCAAGCGATAATCTCATCATTAAGGAGGAATGAAGCTCCGGATTGGAGGTCATGTCTGGCAAAAGCGCAGCGCTGGCGTTTGGGGCATGTGTTATTTGTAAGATACCATTGTACATTGTTGCAATTCTGGTTCCCAGTTGATTGAGAGCGAAGCTGGAAAGGGGAATTTGTCATATGCCATTGCGGAAGCTACGGCCAATTGTTTCAATGACCTCTCATTTCTACTCTCCGACAACTGCCTGAGCAATTGGCTGACATTCAATAGGCTTGAGTCTTTCGACCGCCACGACAGTCTTATGTCCACGCTTCGAATATGCCACACTTGTTTCCAGCAAAGTTGTGATAGAACGACGACCAAATATGCTTACATACAGACCCTGAACTGCAGCGCCACCGTCATGTGCTATGACGGCGCTCTCGAAAGCACTTCCTCACATTGTGTAACACGGGTCCGTTGCGGCGGTACGATCCCGCCTGTGTAAGCGGTGGCGATGCGCGTGCAAGTGCCACGATCCTCTGGCGGCTACTATACAGATGTGCGAATTCGATCAAACCGTTGATCAAAGACTATAACACAATGAGCGACCAAAAGCATTGAGCCGGTTGGTATAGAAACCTGTGCTCTGTGTTTGCTCCTTCCCTTCTTTGTCGGCAGCCAAGCGACCAAGACATATATAAAACATGCTCGTGCTACCTGACGTTGACCGCAGTTGCACTTCACTTCACTTTCACACGCGACAACGGCCCGCTGCAAACGCTGCTTTTCGTCATGTCTAGAATCGCACTGAGTCGTTTTCGACCTCGACCGCAGCTGACACACTCACTTTCTCCATTTCACCGACATTCTCGACCTCAACCATCCTCAAATCGCGTATACCGCAGAGCAATCAGCAATATCACCTCGATCCGCGATCAATATGCGCTTCCTCACCCTCGCGAGCATGGCCGCCACGGCGGTCGCCTCCCCAATCATCAAGACGGCTCGCGGATTCGCCATCCAGCTCACCGACTCCGCCACTGGCAACTGCACCGCAAAGCTTGAGGAGTCGCCCTGGAAGATCACCAACTTGACTTCTTTCAATGCCAAGCCCAGCCCAACTGCGGTCTCGTACCTCACCTTCAACTTCGAGGTAAGCACGCCTACTGGGAGGGACCGCACAGTCAGTAGCTAATCTGTTCTAGGACACCAACGAGGGCCTCGAACTTACGACCACCTGCAACTACTACCTCCCCCTTGGCTCGAACGCCTCTCTTGCCAGCGACAGGTACCACACATGCAAGAACAAGAAGGTTAATTTTTTGTATGACGGCAAGCTGCTCCAGGTTGAGCGCAAGTACGAGGATGACTGGTCAGTCGGATGTGCCTCACTTCCTCGAAGGTGAAGCTACTGACAATAATTGTAGCTTGGGTGATGCCCCGTACAACACGGCTACTGCTCACGGACGTCAGAACGTCAGCCTCATCACGACCAAGGCCACGGACGGTGTTCTCTCCACCCAGACCAAGATGAGCATGCCGATCTCGTCTCTCTCTTGAGCGGCCGCCACTCTTGGTTGGGCAAGGAATTGGAGTGATGAAAAACGGATGGACTCTACGGTAGGAAGCAGGTGGGCCATCTCGACCGGTGGTCTCATGTTGTGCAGGGATCCAAGAGTAGGGAGGAAGCCGCCGGTACTTTTTGGTGTCTTGGAATAGCGCCTATAGCAGCACAAACTGTGGCGCCTGGTAAATTCCGAAGGCTACTCACAAAGCGGCAAATCATCATACTCCTTTCTCATAAACTTCCTCAACTCCTCCAATGCCTCCTTCAGAACTTCCGTCTCACACACATACCCAAACCTCACATACCCCTTGAACTCCTCCCCAAAGCCAACATCCCCAGGAAGAAGCATGACCCCAGTCTGCTCCTGCGCAGCTTTACAAAAAGCCGCAGCATCTATCCTCTTTCCATCCCTCTCAAACTTCACAAACGCGGTTGTGCCCGCGACAGGTTTCGTCCATGAACAAAACTCATCATGCTTGATGATCCATCGTTCGAGCAACTCCACATTCGCTTTCGCGAGCTGGATATTCCGTCCCAGCAACGCGTGTATCGTATCTGGAGACAACGCGAATGCCGCGACGGCTTGATCGAGTTTCGACACGGAAATTGTCGTGTAATCTCGAGTTTTGGCGCAGGCTTCGATGATTTCCGGATTGCGCGAAGCGATCCATCCAATGCGGAGACCTGCTAGCGAGTAGGCTTTCGATAAGCTGCCTGTCACGATTGTGTTTTTGTAGCCGAGAGACAGGAGCGAAGGAGGGAATTCTGGGTCCATAGGTGCGATGCCGTGGAAGATTGGTCGGTAGACTTCATCTGCTAGGATAGTGATGTTCTTCGCTTCGGCAAAGTCTATTAATTTATGCAAGAGGGATTTGGGAAGGATTTGACCTGTTGGATTTTGAGGCGTGTTGATTATGATGAGTTTCGTCTTTTCTGTGACCATTGGTTTGAGGTCTTCCAAATCGGGGAGCCAGTCTTTGGACGGGTCGGACTTCCAGAGGGAGACGGAGGCGCCTAGCGATTCGGGGATGGAGTAGAGTTGTTGGTAGGTTGGATAGTGACAGATTACGTGGTCGTCAAGAGTGATGAGGGAATGTAGCACTAGATGGTTGGCGGAGATTGCGCCTGGAGTGATGAGGATCTGGTCTGGAGGGAGAGGTGTGCCGGTTTTGCTTGAGTAGAGTCTGGCGAGGTTCTCCCGTAGTTCTGCGGTTCCGCGTATCTCGCCGTAAATTTGGGGAGTTGAGAGGTCGATGAGGTCGCTGGGTTTTATGGTCTTGTTCTCGGAGAGTTCGACGAGCTGGTTGATGGAAATGCTGGCGCAGCATGTTTCGGCGATGTTGTATTTGGCTTTTGTCTCATATTCGTCCATCCACTGACAGTCCGGTCAATGATTGTCATATGTTGATACCATGATGCAGCTTGCATACCTGCTCGACAGCGAAAGGAGGAAGCGGCGCCATGGTAATTTGAGAGGTGGTTGTGATCCCTGGTCAGACCATGAAGCAGCGAGAGAGTGGAATCGTGAGAGATGATGGAGAAATCACAGATAGACGCCCTACGGTCTACAACAATGTGTGTGGATGGTCTGGCCGGTTTTCCCGCCCCTCTACTCCCCTCACGTCTCCACTCCGCCGGCGCTGTGTTCCCCGCGTCACAGCGAGCCAGCAGCTTTGAGGAGAGGTGCGAGGGGTGTGTATGCTTCGAAGTCAGATCCGCGCACCTATCTTCGTCAGTGAAACATTTTGCACAGCGTGATGCTGTCACATGCAAAATCCATGCCTGGGCGAGAAGGAGCTCCGTGAAGACAGCTGTGACGGAGGAGTCCACGTGCGAAGCGACTGGGATGTCGCTCGGCACGAGATGCTGCGCGCCGCAGTTGAAGCTAGAACTAGTGCTGTAGCCTGTGGCCTGTACCCGTACCCGCCACTCCATCTTGTCCATCTTGTCAACTCGTCGTCGACTACTTGTCTGAGGGTGATACACTGCCGCGTCGACGTAGATAGGCGACCGTCCTGTACTTTCTCACTCTCTTTCACCTCTTGCCCGTCTTCTTCATACCTACCCAGCAAATGCGCTGAGCTCTTTTCCTCCCAAAGCTTCGGCTTAACATTTGTGCTTCCTCCCGCCGACCTCCAGCTCGACTCCGCCCAGCTTCGACATGTGGCATCTACGGCACGCCGCGTCCCTTGCGACACTCGTGTCCCTCACTCACACTGTTGTCGCCGCCGGCCAGAGAGTGAGCTCGCTGTACACCGCCAACGACGACCTCCTCTTCCAACGAGACCCTTTCGCCCTATTCGAGAAACGGCCCGAAGACTGTCCGCCATGTTTCAACTGCAATCTCGACGACTTCACATGCTACCAGTTTGGGAATTGTACAAAAAGCAGCGGCAAATGCTCGTGCCCTCCTGGCTGGGGTGGTGAAGATTGCAGTCAGCCATTATGTGGCTCCCTTGCAGATGGCAAGGATCGTGCTCCAAGGCAAGGCGATCACTGTGACTGTAAAGAGGGTTGGGAAGGGATCAACTGCAATGTCTGCAAGACGAACACAGCCTGCAATGCCATGATGCCCAACGGAGAGGATGGCGTGTGCTACACAAATGGAGTGGTGCAAAAGGAGAACTTCCAGATCTGCGACATTACGAATCGCAAGATTGTGGAGATGCTGAAGGACCAGAAACCGCAGGCGACCTTCAGCTGCAATGCAGAACGAGCTGAGTGTAACTTTCAGTTCTGGGTTGATGAAGTAGAAAGCTTCTACTGCGGTCTGGATACTTGCAAATGGGACTTACACGCGGCCGATGACAGGAACACTACCAAATATCATTGCGACAACATCAAGTGCCAATGCGTCCCGGGACGAATGCTCTGTGGTAAGGATGGCAGCATCGATTTGACCGAGTTTTTGGACGAATCAATCAAAGGTCCGGCGGAGTTCAAATCAACCAGCACGGAAGGCGGCTCACCAAATGACGGCAGCAGCTTCTCCGAACCAGAGATGAATGGCCTAATCTCCAGCATCTTCGGTGATGAAAGCATCTTCCTCAAATGTCGTAGTGGAGAGTGTCTGTACAAGAACGAAGTGCCCGGTTATCAAAGACCGGTCAAGACGATCAATACGCCACTCATCGCTGGTGTCATCGCAGGTTGCGCGCTCTTCATCGTCGCAGTTATCCTGCTGATCTTTTTCTTGAACCGCCGAAGCTCGAAGCCCTGGGGCTACATCCACCTGTCAGAAGACGATGAGGAAGAGAGCGCGAGGCTTCTTGCTGACCACAAGCCCGCTGCTCTACTTTTTGAGGATGTGGCCTACAATCTCAAAGGCAAACAGATCCTTTCTGGAGTCTCCGGAGCCGTGCATCCTGGTGAGCTCATGGCCATCATGGGTGCTTCTGGCGCGGGCAAGACTTCCTTTCTGGACATCTTAGCTCGCAAAAACAAGCGCGGCTTGATCACAGGCGACTTCTGGCTCAACGGAGAGAAGGTTGCAGATGACCAGTTTCGCAATGTCATTGGGTTCGTGGACCAAGAGGATACGATGCTGTCTACTTTGACGGTGCATGAGACCATCCTAGACTCCGCTCTGCTTCGATTGCCAAGAGAAATGAGCCGCGCAGCAAAGGAGCAGAAAGTGGAAGACGTGGAGCGACAGCTTGGCATTTACAACATCAGGCACCAAGTCATTGGGAACGAGGAAGGCCGTGGCATCTCTGGTGGTGAGAAGCGTCGAGTGGGCATCGCTTGTGAACTCGTCACCAGCCCCAGCATCTTGTTCCTGGACGAACCTACGTCCGGTCTTGACGCATACAACGCCTTCAATGTCGTTGAATGTCTTGTGACCTTGGTGAAGACATACAACAGGACGGTTGTCTTCACAATCCACCAGCCACGCTCCAACATCGTCGCCCTCTTTGATCAGCTCATCCTCCTCGCCCACGGCCGAACTGTCTACAGCGGGCCTTTCCGCGAGTGCCAGAATTATTTTGATAGCATCGGTTATTCCTGTCCGCCAGGCTTCAATATTGCCGATTATTTGGTCGACCTGACAATGCACGCAAGCGCTCCGATCGACGATGATGATCTCGAAGAACGTCTAGTCGGCGAGATCGATGGCAGAACAACCCGGGCAAGTTCGACAATGGCCGTAAAGAGCATACCGAGCGTCAGCAACGTGAGCGTCGGCGAATCTGTTAGGTCCAGCGCAGAAGGCTTACTTCGACCGCGGAGCAAGCGCAAGACGAGCATTCGACAGCAACAGGAGCGGGAGCTATTCACTCGCAAATCCACCCAAGAGCCTCCGAGTGCTGCAAGTATCCGTAGTGAGGGTGACAGCACGTTTGAAGGTGACGGCAGAGAGCAATGGCTTAAGCTTCAGAAACAGCAAGGCGCACCGCCTCCTCAGATCTCTGAGGACCCGCACGACCTTCCGCCGGCGGTAGAAGGAGCGACAGGCACCAATCTTGACGTTCTAGTTGCTGCCTATTTCCAGTCTGAAGTCGCATCAGAGCTTCAGAACGACATACGCAATGCGGTGAATGGCACCGGCGATAGTAACGGACACATTCCTGGAACCCCTAATGGGTCTGCCGGTAAGATAAGAGGCTACAACAAGGCAAGGATCTGGACACAATTCGTCATTCTAGCCCGCAGAACATGGCGCAATCTATACCGCAACCCTATGCTGATGCTCACCCACTATGCCATTGCCATTGTATTGGCTGTGCTCATCGGCTTCTTGTTCTACGGCCTGACTGACGACCTGAAGGGATTCCAGAACAGACTTGGATTCTTCTTTTTCCTTCTGGCACTGTTCGGCTTCAGCGCACTCACTTCGCTGACCGTATTTGCGCCTGAGCGACTTCTGTTCTTGCGAGAGCGTGCCAAGGGTTACTACTCACCTTTGGCCTACTACCTGGCTAAGATCGTATTCGATGTCGCGCCATTGCGACTTCTGCCTCCGATCATCATGGGCTGCATTGTCTATCCTATGACCGGACTTATCCCAGCCTGGGCCGAATTCTTCAAGTTCATATTGTTCATCGTGCTGTTCAACCTTGCAGCGGCGATGGTATGCCTGTTCATCGGCATCTGCGTGCGTAACGGGGGCGTGGCCAGTTTGCTTGGCGTGCTGGTCATGCTCTTCAGCTTGCTCTTCGCGGGCTTCCTGTTGAACCACGAGACCATTCCAAAGCCGCTCCTGTGGCTGCAATCGGTGAGTGACCTTATTTCCCCGAGTTTTAATCTCCATGCTAATTGTTTGGCCAGTTATCGATTTTTCATTACGGATTTGAAGGGCTCATCGTTAACGAGGTGCGCTACTTGTCGCTCGTGGACAAGAAGTATGGTCTCGATATCGAAGTTCCTGGATCGGCCATCCTTTCGAGCTTCGGGTTCAACGTGTTAGCGCTATGGAGCGATGTCATCGGTCTCGCTGTCTTTTGTGGCGTCTTTCTTGTACTGGGCTACGTCTCAATACATGTGCTGTTGGTGGAGCGGAGATAGAAGGAACATGATTTGCTAGCCAAGTCGAAATGTGTAGTCGTAGATTGCGAGCATTGCCATTTGAAGACTCGTGTATAGATAGAGGGCTCTAGTAAACAACCTAATGATTGCGAAGCTGTTCGCAATGTTCTCCGTGTTAGTGATTTAGGACTGTGCATGTATTCAGTCCTTGGTGATATCAATGGTCGAACAGAGAACGAAAGCGTAATACCGCCAAATGGGAAGGTTCATCATGGCTCATGCCGCGTACCTAATATACAGCAGCGCTCAGGGCATGTACATTCCGCAAACGGTCCATTTGCTAAGATGCAGTCTCGTGCTCGGAGTGGACGACGTCTCATAACACTGCACACACCAGCTTTTTCACCCTGACCAACGCATCCGCCGTTTGCGCCTCGTGGGGGAAAGGGGTGGCAAATGATTGCAATTCGTACAAGTCGTCTACTCGACTTCAGCCTTGCCCTCGAAGTTCTCACCCTCGACAAGGTCAGGTATCTCGTCGTCGTCATCGTCCTTCTTCTCCTCGCCCTCGCCACCCTTCTGGAGGCTTTGGTAGCTCTCAGCGAGCTTGCGCAGAGAGGCTAATGAGTCTGGGCCAAGCTGGTTGAGGATGCCGGGAACAAGCTCGGTGAGCTCCTTGTCCTCGCCGTTGCCGTAGATGGCGAAGGTGTTGGAGGGAACGGAAGCGTGCACTGCCGAACAGTCAGTTCCAGTCCCAGATTGTAGGTATGTTTGTACCATTTCGATGTCTTACCCTTTGGTGCAGAGAAGTGGATGACGTTGCCGTCAGACTTGAACATGTTGACCTCCTCAATTGCTTGAATTGGCTGCACGTTCATCTTCTTCAAAGCGGTCTGCAGCTTCTTGTCGTCGGTGCCCGAGCTCTTGTGGACCTTCTTGACCTTTCGTCTCGGCGTACCCTTGCCTCTGTGAGTAGCATGTCAGATTCGGCACTTTCCAATTTGCGTGTATGGTTTAGCATCGTGGGAAACTCGGCGGGTGGCAGTCGGATCTATGGCTGAGGCTGCGACATAGAGTGGTTCGTGAAGGGGAAACTGCAGGGCCAATGTATCACTCACCCTACGTAAATGTCAGCCAAAGCTTGTCGTATGCACAGAACCCATTTTTGGCGGCGGAAGTCGCGACTGCGTTCCTGCGACTGGCAGGACTCATGGACGTACCAATGCGCACTGCATTTTGCATGCGGGCCAGCTTTTCGTGATCCATGCTTGAAGGTGTTGCAGCGGGAGCCTCAGGGTCGGATACGGGGCAAAAATATCACCGTCTCAATCGCTGTCAGTATATGCAGCGATTTCTTCGACAGTTGGCTGGTCGTGTGGTGGTTGGATACAGGTGCTGATCACGTTGCTGCTTGCCTTCGTCGTCGACTGGACTTCGGGAGCTAGCCGAGCATTTGTGTGGCTTGGCACGCGCACGGGCGTTGTTTCTCTAAGGTGCTGTACTCTCTCACACATGTTCGCTCTCGTGGCTATCATGATTGCGGCGCTTGCGCATTGATGTGATCGCGTTCTTGCGGACGAGAGCCTTCTCTTCCTGAAACAAAAGTCAATCAGGGAGCAAGCTATCCTATGGAGACTGGCCATTTTCGTATTACTTTAGTGTTTCTCTACAGGAATTGATATGTACAATGATGAATCGCAGCACTATTGGACCAGATCACCGACGCGGAGTCTAGCTCTTCTTCTTCAAACGTCCCTCGAGCTCTTCCTCTGTCCAGTCCCACAATTGCTTCGCCAACTTGGGTTTCTGAGCATGCCAAAAGCTACCACCACTCTTAGCCGCCACAGGCTTCCAGTAATGAGACGATCGGACTTCCTCTTTCGATGCAGTGGCCGCCCACAACGAGTTCTTTGCGCCTCCAGGGACGTCCATGGTCACCAATCGCATCACGGGAAACGCCAGCTTCATCAGTGGATTGGTCTTCTGCTGTGAAGCGTACAAGTCGGTCATGATGACCCCGGGATGCAGACTGGTGGCCGTGATAGAAGGGTTCCTTCTTTGCAGCTCTCTGGCGTGGAGAATGTTGGCCAACTTGGACTGTCCATATCTTCGCCATGTAAGGAAGCCTGCCAGCTGGTCTTGTTCATATATAATGCCTGGTCCAGGTGCCATCATGTGTCCTTCAGAGCTGACGTTTATCACCCGAACATCCGAGTCTGGTAACTCTGCTGTCTTGAGAAGAGTTGGGAGCAGCAACTTGGTCAAGAACGCATGGCCTTTGATAAGAAGCACCTAAGTCAGCAAACTGTTCGAGACATCATGTACTTTCGAAGGTCGCATACCCATATGATTAGTCCCTGCAAAGAAGAAGATTAAAGTATCAGTATCTGTTGCGAGATATTATGTCACTAGACTTTATGTCGCTTACCGAATTGTATCTCATAGCCTTCAAGTGTTTTCCCCCAGGGAACAGCCATAATCCCGGCATTGCTGCGAGACCATCAACGTTGGCAAGGGATCGTTTATACAGATTTTCCTCAATCGATTTACTTGATCAAGATGTCGAGGCGATCAGAACGGCTCTTGAAATCGTCGGCGGCCTTTTTGACAGAAGCCAAGGATGTGAGATCCAATTGGACGAAGGAGATATTGCCGTTGGGGACTTGTTTCTTGATCTCTGCAATAGCACCTTCCGCTTTGGACTGCGTGCGTGCGGCAAGGAAAATCTCCTTCGGATTGTGTTTGGCAAGTTGGAGGACAGTCTCTTTTCCGAGGCCAGTGTTTCCTGTATGAAGCCCGCTCAGCAATGATCCTGAAGGATCACTTGGCTGCCTTTCCGAGGCGACCCACCTCCCGTAATCAATATGACTTTGTTCTCCAAGCTAGGAATGTCATGATTGGGGTCAAATTTCTTGCCAAAGAGCCATTCGAGCATGCCTGCTGTTGCCGTTCAATGGATCGGTTGATTTCACGTGAAGCGCTTTTGTCTTGGTGACGTGTAGCGAGTGTTGTTACAGCCAAGCTGTCATGAAGGGATGCCCTGAAGAGAGAGCACACTGGGATACCCACGGGAATTGCTAAATCGCTAGTAATCTATAATATAAATACAACAACTAGCTACAGGGTATATTAGATAGCTTAGCAGTGTGAGAATTATTCAATTAGTAACTATTTAGGTAACTACTTCTATATTTAACTTAACTAAGCGCTAACTAAGCTAATCCTCTAATTTAGTATTTAGTATATAGCTTATTAGTTACTGATCTCGCTAGCGATATTAGTTCCTTTAGCGCTCCTCTAACTAGTTAATATTAGCGCTATTATTAATTATAGCTACTCTTAAGATAGCTATAGACGCCTATATAAGAGGGAAGCTAAGCGAGGTCTTAGTATATCGAGTAGGAAGTGTAGTTATGCCGGCTCGTACTACGTACGTAACGTATAACCTAGATATTAGTAGTACGTAAGCGTAGCGCTAGAAAGAAGGTAACGATTAGTTCTAGTATTCGAACTACGTATAGTTCGAGAGCGTTCTATATACTACTATATACCTAATCTTATAGCCTAGGTCTAATAGAGATTATGAACGAATTTGGGGAGGCGGCATTACCAAAACCTCAGAACATACGGAACCTATCAAGGCAATACACGCATCCAAAGCACGGCTACACGCCGCTGTTGGCGGGTGCGCAGTCAGCGCTCGAAAATACTGATTCTCAGCATTAGAAGAAGAGAATTCTCTGCCAAGCATGGCCAGTGCACAAGGCTGTGCTGCCTCAGGCACAGACAACGGACTAGAGCCATTTCAAGAGGTTACTGAAGAAACTACTACAGGCAGAGATACAGGGAGTATCAATCTAGCTTCCTACCCAACCTCCCAAGAGAAGGGGTATAGAGAGAAGAACGCAGCAGTAAACAAGAACCAGCAGGGTCCCCTCTCACCTTGGGAGGCCCTGAAAGAGATTCAGAATGAGGCAGCTGAACTGATGCATCAGAGTCAACACTCCTCCCTCCAACCAGAGAGGGCAATCCAGATGATTCTGGATATGATTCACTCAACTGCAGCGCGGACCACGAAGCGCACCAACCAGGAAGCCACTCTGGAATCTATCCAACGGAGTATTACACAGATTCAGAAGAAGATAGAGCAGAGTCCAGGACCAAAGACAACCTGGGCTACAGTCGCAGCCCAACAGCCAGCCCAGCTGTCTAGCATCAAAGCACAAAGAGCTGCGTGCTCCTCAAGATTCACGTAGACAACGAAGCGACTAGGGCTGAGCTTAGGGATGCTGAAGCTACCCGGATTGTTTCGCGTTTTACTGCAGAAAGGAGGAACTGGGCACATGTAGTCGCAGTCAAGAAGGTCCCGATGGACTAGTTCTCACGACTACGGACCCTGCAGCAAGGAACCGAATGGCGGCAGACACCCAAGGCCTAGGCAAGGTCTTGAAGGAGGCAAGAATAGCACAGAAAACCTTCCCAGTCAAGTCCACTTTGTTACAGTTGCAGGAAACGACCCTACTACACAGCGGATCCAGTCAATTGAGGAAGACAACAAGCGGCTAATACCCGGAATCCAAGTACAGAATGCCTGGTGGAAGGGCCAGAAAGCTATAGCAACGGGAACAAAGAAACAGAGCACTCTAGTAGTCGAACTGAAGACGGTGGAAGCTGCTAGAGCTGCGGTAGAGAAGGGCATTATCATCTCCGGAGTGCTCCACGACACTGAAGAATGGGACCACCAATGGACAATAACACAGTGCTTCAACTGCCAAAGATATGGCCATATCGGCACAAGGTGCACAAACGGTACGGTGTGTGCAAGGTGTGGAGGAAGCCATAACATAAGAGAATGTGCGCACGAGAAGCTTGCAGAGGCAGACCGATTAAAGCACAGTAAATGCGGAAATTGCAGTCAGAACCACCCAGCTTGGCACTATATGTGCTCAAAGAGACAAGCAATCAAGGACAAGATTCAGAGCATGAAGAAGATAGGGGCGAGCTACATGGCTAAGCTAACCTACAGTACTCCTAGCTCTACTTCTCCTCTGCCTTCCCCTCCTCTACAGCAAGGAGCGAATGGGGAGGGAGAGGACAAACAGCTACCCGGACAAGCCGCGAATATGTCCCAGGCAGGAGGCCAATAGGAACAGCAGTAGAGAAGCGAACACTACAGAGGTTTGGGAGGCCAGTTGGGGCGGTGAACAGGGCTAAGACCATTGTACCGGAGCAAGGACAAGGGTCAATCCGACGAGCAATACAGCGGGATCAACCACCAGCTAGTACCCAATGAACACACAACCGACACTAAGTATACTGCAGGCAAACGTACGGAAATCACAGGCTACCCACCGGCAGCTACTCGATGACAGCCAGAAAGACATTCTCGCTATCCAGGAGCCATACACTAACCCAAGCAATGGAAGAACAGTCACACATCCGAAGTACTATACTGTTGCAGGGAAGACAAAGACAGGAGAGTCGTATTCTACGTCCATAAGAAGTACAGCCTATCCGAATGGTCGCACCGGATTATGAGTAATCAGAAGATCCTAATCTCACTACAAACGACAATAGGAACTGTACACCTCCATAACATCTATAACTGGGATGCGAGGCTTACAGTGGAGGAGCTTTAGAAGGTATTGAGGAACCGGGAGAACACGTTCTAGTTGGAGACTTCAATCTTCACCACCGTTGGTGGGGAGGACCGTTAGTACCACAGGAGGATCTTAGAGCAAGAGAGCTACGAGAGGCGTGTCGAGACACGCTATACCTAGCGACACCCTAGGCCTTGCTACCTGGAGAAAGACACCACAGTCCCAAACTGGGACGACGATAGACCTTACTCTTGCAACAGAGGAGACATCAAAGAGGATAACAGCATGTCAGCCAGGCAAGGAAGACATTGACTCTGATCATATCAGCATAGAGACAACTATTGACATAGGGATACAGGAGGAGACGAGAACAAGATGGATGTGGAAGGACACTAACTGGGAGGAGTTCAGAGAGACGCTCCAAAAGCTCCTACCTACAGCCGAAGGGACAACAAAGGAGGATATAGATAGCACCGTGAGTGATCTCAGCAATGCTCTACAAAAGACAAGGGACCTTGTTGTCCGGCGTAAAACATATCGGCCGCCAGATCCAAGGAGTGTGCCGGTGGTACTACATGCGATTCAGGAGGCTCGGCAGGCAAGACGGCATGCACAATGGACAGGGAGCGAGGAGCACTGGAAGGAGTGGAGGGCACGAAACCAGGAGAAAAGAGAACTATCCAGACAGAGAAAAGGAAACAGTGGAGGACCGCGGTTCACAAAACCGCTAGCGAGCCACAGGGAATGTGGAAGCTGGCTAAGTGGGCAAAGAACAGCGATAGCCCTATTCGACCTCCCCAGATGCCTACACTAACACACAATAACGATCAGTTCACGACGGACAGTGCGAAAACAGAGATCCTACGGACAGCCCTTTTCCCAATGCCAGAGCCCGCAGACACATCAGACATCGAGAGCACCACATACCCAGAACCTGTCAATATAGCATGCGAAATTACAGAAGAGGAGGTACGAAAAGTAGTCCAAAGACTGCCGAACGACAAGGCTCCCGGCCTCGACGAGATACCAAACAGATGCATTAAGAAGTGCCTAGCTCAGCTACTCCCTATCCTCCAACGCATCTTCCAACAGTGTGTTTCAATTGGCTACCACCCAGCCCAGTTTCGGAAAGCTAGGACGATTATGCTACAGAAGGCGGGTAAAGACTCATCTACTCCAAAGGGATGGAGGCCTATTGCCCTTCTATCGTGCATTGGCAAGATACTAGAAGCAATAGTTGCACGGAAAATAGGACAGGCTGTACGGGAACATAAGTTGCTTCCTCAAAACCAAATGGCGCAAGCGGGTAGATCGACCGGAGACGCACTACGGTACATCCTTCAAAGCGTTCAGACTGCGTGGAAGAAAGGCAAGGTGGCCTCGGTGTTATCACTTGACATGACAGGAGCGTTTGACAAAGTCAATCACGAACGGTTAATCCACAACCTACGGTGCAGGAGGATTCCATACTGGATTACAGCTTTTGTAGCGTCATTCCTGAAGGACAGAGAGACAACAATCGCTATCCCCGGATACGAGTCACCGGCAGCACGAGTGGCATGCGGAATCCACAAGGAAGCACCATCTCACCTATCCTGTTCCTCTTCTTTACAGCCTCCCTCCTAGAAGGAATGGAATACACCGAAGCAGTTGGGTTTGCAGATGATACATACCTCATTGCAGTGTCAAATTCGACAAGAGGTACATGCGAGGCACTAGAAAAGGACCACAACAGCTGTCTACAATGGGCCTCAAGACATGGAGCTAAGTTCGCCCCTGAGAAATACAAAGTCATGCACTTTACAAGGGGCACAAGGAGCACATCCGAATCCCAGAGAACACCCAACATCCCGTCGCTCCAGAGTGGCCCAGAGGACACAATGAGGGTCCTAGGAGTAATCGTTGATAAGAGACTCAAGTGGCACGCACAGATAGAGAATACCCTTACAAAAGCAAAACGGCTAGAAGCTGCACTACGACGGATTACTGCTGCTACGTGGGGCGCCACGGTAGAGACAGCCCGTAAGCTATATATCTCAATGATCAGGCCAGCAGTAATGCACGGGAGCGAGGTATGGATGGCAGGAAAGGAGACTGGAATCTCAAAAATGCTCCAACAAAAGCTACGGGTAATGCAGAATAGATTCCTACGGATAATCCTTGGGGCCTACCGAGCTACACCAACGCGACTGTTACACAAAGAACTCCAGATCGAAGACATTACCGAGTATGGGAAGAGAACTGCTATAGCTGCAATGGCTGCGCAGAGGCAGAGGCCGGATATACACCAGGCCATGCAAGAGCTGAAGGGGCGGATCCTACTAAAGTGCGGACAACTTGGGGCATATAGCAGACGCCTGAGAAAACCATACAGCTCGCCACTAGAGCAGACAGACGAGCAGGCTACTATCCTACGGTCCCAGCTCTCTCACATAGACAGAGCAGATCCAAAGAAGACTCGGAAAGCAACATGGACTATCCTCCAGGGCCAGTATGAGCGGGACGAGTCACAGAAGTGGACAATGCTAGGCGCGAAGGAATCCTCCCACTCGCGTTCAGGACTCCATGGAACACCAATACCCGGGAGCTTTATCGAGGGCTTAGCAAAGCCCAGGCCGCGATAGTGTTCCAGATACGGTCAGAGACAATTGGCCTTCCTCACTTCCTCCACAAGGTTGGGGTGCCCGACACTAGCCCCTACTGCGAATGTGGAGATAGAGGGACAGCTCGACACTACCTTGCCTACTGTACAAACATGCGAGAGAGTAGAAGGGAACTCATCTTAGCCACTAGATGCCAGGACGCGAGAAGATGGCTTACTGAGTTTCCTAGACAAACGGCAGCGTGGGCAATAAGGCATCTCCCATAGGACAATTCGAGTGGACCCTCAAACATCTCCCAGAGCAGGCCGGAGATCTCGAACCCAAGTAAGGAGGATGATGTTGACTCTGGCGTGTCAGCCAGCTGCCTACGAGCAAACATATTGGTTCTATAGTACTTAAGATGCAGTAGGGTGTAAGGCATAACAGAGAAGGGAGGAAGTTTTACGCTGTAGGCACTTTCTACAGGGTTTTCTTTTACAACATGTAGATATGCTAGAAGGGGCACGGCCTGTAGCTAGCTCGAATACATTTATTATTATTATTATTATTAGTCTAAGTAGAGACTAAAGAAAGTAAGTTAATTAACTTATAACTATCTAAATTACTTCCTAATATACCTATAGGTAAAGCTACTCTATCCCCCTACCTATAGTACAAGTATAAGAAAAATCTATAGCTCTATATAGTTGCCCGAGTTTACGAGGGCTATATTACTGAGAACTTGGGACGTGAAGAAACCCATTCTAATTGGTCGAGAAAGATGCACCCATCACGTGACTTTTAGCGCGAACTCCAGTTTAGCTGGATTTGGAAGAGACAGCACTTTGCACGCCTGCGTCTTCCTCAAAACACGACTGTTTTGGCGAAAGTTGGATTTATTTCAAGACACAATCAGGTCAGTATGCCTATCAATTTTTGTGTGGATGTGACCGTAGAGTGTTGCGTGAGTTGAAAGAAATGCGCCTGGTGTCTCATGCCAAGCCCGCCAAGCCCTCCAATTCCAGGGTCCAAGCAGCTTTGAAGCCCGCTTTTACGCTCGCTCTTCAAACCTAGGTCGTGATCAATCAATTGCCAATCAGTATTGATTGAAGCCCACTAAACTCGGGCTGATCATTGGACGTTAGTCCGCGAGATACCTTGTATTTAAAGACTATAGAGATCTTTGATATATACCTACAAGGTATCTAGCGGGCTCCGCCCAAAGATATGCCTAAAGTCCATTTGATTGGGGAAGTGATTGAGCCTGCTTCCGAGGGCTGGCCGAACTAGTCGTTGCCGGGTCTCAGAACATGTGCTCCAAATTCAACCAATTTTCTCGACAACTATTGCAGTAGAGACTACCAAGTTCGCATAGTAGAGACAACCAGCTAAGTGTTATCGAATGGTATAAATTTTGTGTTATGGTTCGTCCATTCGGTAGTGTTAAAAAGAAGGGCATCTAACAAGTTTCTGGAGACCCAGCAACGACTAGTTCGGCCAGCCCTCGTTCAAAGTTACCTGGACCCTGAGATTCGAAGGCTTGGCGTAGCTGGACCCTGAAAGCCCAGCTGCAGCCTGGGCGCGGTTTGCCTCAGGACGTCAATACGAGAGCCACGCGATAATTCACCGTTGCATAGACACCAAATTCAATAGATGGGCAGATACAGCCGTGTTCTGAAAGATTTGAAAGTCTCGGCTGAATCAGGTGTGTTTAGGGAGGATGCAGGCGTGTGAGTCTATGGAGCGCTTTAAGATGTCGTCACGTGGTGTGTGTTTCTCAGTGGCCAATCAGAATGGGGTTTTTGGTGGAAAAGTTGCTAGTAAGATATGTCCTTCGGGCAATTACAAGTAGTAAAGAAAGTCTAGCTACACTACTAATAAAGTAGAGGCTAAAGACGAAGATAAAGACAAAGACGAAGATAAAGATAAAGACGATAAGATAAAGGATATCGACGAAGGTAAGCCGGAACCCAATTTGGGCGGAATAGCGGATGTAGCGCTTACCTTCTTCACATGCAGAGAGGGAGTCGATGCGGTCGCCAAGACACGGGTATTTCATATAGCAGCCTGCGGAGAGTTCAGCGTACCTACTGCTTGAAGTTGGCAGCAGCGGCTCTAGCCCTGGCCATTGCATCAACATATTTCCCCTTCGACGAACACCGCCCCGACACAGCGAATATCTCAGACACACGATAGCCGCTACCTACTGTGCTGTGCTGCTGCATGCACAGGCGGGCCGCTGGATACACGTGCACCCTTCAGTGCGCGCAGACGTGTTCCCCCAACGAATCTCATAGCAGACGGGCCCTATCGTTGCTCGCCATCACCACCGCTACCATCACAATGCGTGAGCGGACCTCCGAAGCACTCACGCTTGTTCGATAGCGCAGGAATCGCTGGCTGGCTGGCTGGCCGGCTATACCAATGTCCAGGTCCAGCGATAATGGCCCGCCCGACCCTGACCCTGGCTCCAAATCCGCCGATGCTGCTCGCGCGACAGCAGTAAAACCCTCGCCCGCCGCCGATGTGAGCTTTTCTGCCGTCAATGCTCAATCGCAGGATAGACCGCCGCCGTTGCAATATGCCGAGTCGAGTTCTCAGGCTGAGTCGCGTAGCTCCAGTGCAAAGAGGAGCAATCACAGCTACGCCCAGAGCATCACCGACAGGCTGATCGGGGACCGGCATCATGGAAAGGACAAACGAACGAGTTCTGCAGACGACGAGACTGCGGTGAATGGGGGCAAAGACCGCCAAACCGACACACCGCATCGATTGAAGAAGTCGGGCGGGTTCTTGCTAGACACGCTTTTGAGCAACGGAAAGTCTAAGATCTCAGAACCTACATCCGGATCGAGCAGCAAGCGGCAGAATGGCCAGATACGGATGGATAAGAGGAGGACTGCGTTGGAACGGGCATCTGGAGACTCTTCCCTGCGCAGCTCGCCCCCTCCCAAGGAGATGGATAGTCCAAGTACCTCGATTGCAGACTCCAAAAAGCGCGACGCTCCTGGCACATCCAACATGGACCCGGCGCAGCTGGTGCAGATGGCTTTGAATCTGAGTGAGAGCAGGAAGCGCCATGTGAGCAATACCCTACCAGTACCTATCTCGCCCGCTGGAGGCAGACGCATCGCCTCGGCATTGGACTCGGGGTACGGCACTGTGAGATCGGTCTCTTCAGGTGGCAAGCGTGCGAGTTATCTGAGCAACGGACGGGCTACATCGACTCCAGACTCGCAGAGGCGAAGTCAGCACCAGAGCGATGAAAGCGCTGTTGACCCGGCTGCAAACGTTCTTTATACATTCTCTCCAGCTACTCTTTCGCGTGCGGAAAAAGCCAGAAGATATTTCGAACTTGCAAGCGAGCACAGAAGACTACTTGAGCACCTGCCTCCGCTAAAGCCAGAATCTATGGCACTTGGCAACTACACTCTACAGGCTACTAGCAGTCCCGGCAGCGCGCACTACGATATCGCTCGCACAACCTCGTACGGAAGCAATCGCCACAAGCTCGGCCGGCCTTACAACCCGCTGCAGGCGCTGAGAAACAGGCGATTGCGTAATAGAGAGCGACGGCCGCTGACAGCTCCACCAGACACGTTTCAAGAAACTGATCGTATCAGAAGATGGATAGATGGTGTCGAAGCGGCCTCGAAAGACGCTTCCTATCAACCTGGCGGAGATCACGTCCGCCTGCCTACCTTCTCAGGGGAGCTAGAGCACGACTCTTCATCGCGGCCTGATATCGCGCATCGTCATCGTCGGTCAGATACAGTCAACTCAGTCATCACACGACCGGAGAATGGATGGACGATAGAGCCTGCAGAGATGCTCGCCGATACGTATTGGACGGAGAAGGACGACAACAAGCCTCTGGTCGAGGATAGGCATGGCAATCGCATCTTCCCGACACGTGCGCGCGTGAGCTTGGAAGTTCCTCGCTTCAGTAGGGAATTAGATCGCGCTCGAGAAGCAAGTGCCGAAAGACGTAGTCAGCCCGAGGAGTCAGAGGATGAGGACCTGGCAAAGGCTAGGAAACGAAGCTTGCTACCGGTACCCGGCCGACTGCGGCGTAATCCTATCAGTCGCTCTGGCAGCGTTTCTAGTGCATCAAGCAACGAGGGCCGGAAGCCTCCAGTGCACAGATATGGGGACAATGAAGGAGGCGACGAGAACATTGGACCCTTGGATCGACATATGCGGGAAATGATTGCCAGGGAGGAGAAAGGAGAGCTGTCGTCACCAGAGCTTTTGTCACCAGATCATTGGGATTCAAGACACACTCCGTTTCCAAATCAACGCGCAAGCATCGACAGACCTCGGGGTAGCATGGACCAGCCGCATCGCGACTCATTACACACTGCAAGCGGGAGGCTGTCGGTTGACACCCAGGGACACAGACGATCTAAGTCAGCTGAGGGAAGGATCTCAACGCTCGATCATGGCATGTCCTCAATGGACGAGTTGGTATCGAACAGCCCAACCTCACCAATCATACCAGGTCTTGTTTCTGGCCTAGGCCGTGATGGATCACCTACCAACGGTCACAGCCACCCTCCACCAGATCGCCAGGGGCTGTCGTCGAGAGCTTCGAAATTGCCAATGTTCAGATCGCGCAGCAAAGAGCGCAACAGAATAGAGCAGACTGATTTTGCTGCGGGCATTGGCCAACCACTATCACCTGTAATGAGCGGTGAGACCTCATCCGGGAAACCAAGATCCAGCTTTGAGTCTGGTCGACCCCCAAAGCCTCAGCGTAACAGAACCATGGAGAGCAATGCTAGTAGCCTTCGTCGCATGAACACCGCCACCACGGCCACGGACGGCTCCGTAAAGGACTCGCAGCACTCCACGGGTCGCCGCTTCTTCAAAGGAGGACGCATTGGCGAGCTCGTGCGCATTGAAGGCTCACGGCTTGGCTTTGGGGCACGCAATAGTCGCGAGGGCGAGACGTCTGGTCTCCCATTCGAAATTTCGGACAATGAGAATGAAAAGGCTCTACGAAGAAGGCCGACAGACGATCTCTACGATACGGATGACCAACTGAGTCCTCGTGCTTCCCTTGAGCGGGAGCGACTGAAGCCCAAATATTTCATGTCGAACCTGCCCTCCTTCAAGTCTCCTTCGAAAAGAGAGACAAGAGATAGTCGAGCACCAGGGACTCCCATGTCAGAAGAAGACGATCCCTTCAACAGATTGAACTCGCGTCCTCGGCCGAATCGGCCTGCTCCTCCGAAGATCAACTTGCCCGATGATGGCAACGCTTCGGAACCAGAGCTCTCTCCAAGCAAGTCAAGAGAGCTCGGCGTCTACGACCGTCGAAAATCGGTTTCGCAAAACAACTTGACAGCGATCAGTACTGGCTCGACTTTGCCAAAGCAGCGGCGTGGCGATCTGGGCGTTGGCTCGACAAGTCATGACAGGAGACACTGGAGTATATCTAACCAGACGCAAAAAGATGCTCTAGACAAAGTCACTGCCCGCGATGTCGCACGAGTGCATGCGCTTTTACTTGCATCTGGCATTAAAGCACACGAGATTTACCACAAGGCCGACACTGTACGTGATCCGCCTCTGGCAATGCTGGTCGGCGCCGCAAAGTCCGCTGGGCAGAGTCTAGGCCAAGCAACAAGGAAAGAGGAGAGCTTGGCAGTGGCAAGAATGCTGTCGACGAAACTGGACACAACGATTTCGGAATTCGAAGGAACGCTTCGTCACTTTCAGCACGAGAGCGCAAGTCAACTTGGTTCGCAGCTGGATGAACTCTCTCGCCGAGCTGGTGATGAGCTCACCAAGCTGGTGCACGAAACATCCGATGAGGCCGACGCTTTCAATGTCGAGCTCACGACGAAGCAGCCTCAAGAGGTCAAGCGCGTCGACGAAGCTATTGACGAGATGTTCCGACAGCGAAGAAGACAGTTCAGGCTTGTTCGACGAGCTGGATTCAAATTACTCGAGTGGTTGGTCTTGGGTATCATGTGGTGGATCTGGTTTGTTGTCATCGTGTTCCAGTCATTGAAGCGATTACTGGTAAGCATTATGAAGGTATTGAAGTGGCTGCTTTGGTTTTGAAACAGGTCGTTATATTTGTTGATTTTTCTGAGATACCCTGTGCTTTAGCGGACGGGACGAGGTCCTTCTGGGTTGCTCATACAGCGAGGAGTATGGAAAACCTTTTGTATACATCTTGTTTCGTAAGTCAGATACTTGAAATTGAGAGTGAGAACACATGTCAACTCCTGCCTGAAAGCTCATGGCGAGCTTACTTTGTTACCACAAACAATCATGGTCCTTTCCAGGAGATATCATTCCTCATTTGTCATTGAGCGCATCGCATTCTTATTGCGGCTTGCGCAGGAATGCAGAGAAAGGCGCCGGACGAGAGGGACGACCTACCTTCCAAAGATGGGATGGCCATCTTCCATTTCGGGAATGCCTGCAAGCTTTCCAGCTTCAATCGTTCAACAAGACGAAACTTTCGACCCAACTACATGTTTTAGACGCAAGGATTCCACATCTCCTCCTTCGTCGCATCAAGAGCCCTCCTTAAGCTATACATATATATCTTCATCAAGGTGCCTAGCACTATCCACTCACCCAATCAATCAATCAACCGCTTCACAAACCAGAACAAAAGCGTCATGTCCTCCCAAGACTTCATCCCTCCCAAACCCGCTCCACCCCTCAACATCCCCAAGTCAAACTCTACAATCTCAGTCAGCATCATAAACACAACCTGCGACATCGTCTCTTCCGCAAAATCTTTCGTGAAACCCCACATCCCAGGCCAAGATTACGTCAACCTCCCGACTTTCGCGTTTCTTCTCCATCACCCGGGCACAGATAGACGGATTCTGTTTGATGCGGGAGCGAGAAAAGATTGGTGGAATTGGACACCCGCGAACGTCAGTTTTATTGAGGAGAATGTGCCGGGATTGAGGGTTGAGAAGGGGATTGATGAGATTTTGAGAGAGGGAGGTGTTGAGGTGGGGAGTGTTGGAAGTGTGATTTGGAGTCATTTTCATTGGTGAGTTGAGGTGCTCTGTGGAAACTTGAGGCGAATGCGCTGATTGTAGGAGCAATTTAGGGATCATATTGGCGATATGAGTCTATTTCCATCGACTACGGAAATTGTTGTCGGTCCTGGGTTTAAGGAGGCTTTTATGCCTGGGTATCCGACCAAGAAGGATGCGCCTCTGTTGAATACAGATTTCAAGTGAGTCCTTGCCTTTGTCTCGATAAATCTCCAACTGACGAATGCGAGAGAGATCATGAGGTTCGGGAGGTGACATTCGACGACTCGTTCCAAATTGGTGGTCTCCATGCCTTTGACTTCTTCTCCGACGGCTCGCTCTATCTCCTAGATACCCCGGGACATGCTCCGGGACACATCAGCGCACTTGCAAGAACGACGGAAGATACTTTCGTTTTCCTTGGAGGGGATATCTGCCACGTTGCTCAGGCGTGGCGACCCACCGGGTTCTTGCCCATGCCTGCCACGATTCCAGGGGCCGTTCCTCTGGATGCGAGATTCCCAGCCCAATGCCCATGCGCGATGTTCACAGCGTGCCATCCGAATCAAATAGCTCCACGAACCACACCATTTTACCAGCTGACAGACGCCAAAGGCAGCCTGTACATGTTTCCGGAAGCTGCCCAAGACAGCGTAGACAAGATGGAAGCCTTCGATGCAGACCCCAACGTTCTAATCTGTGTAGCTCACGACGGCGGCCTCTCAAAAGTGCTCAACTTTTTCCCAGTCGGCACGATCGATGATTGGAAAGTCAAGGGCTACAAGGAAGCAGCAGCCTGGGGCTTCTTGAACGAGATGCCAATCAATGGAAAGCCTGGACGACCTCCACTTGCACCTGGTCTCGTGAGAGACGGCCAAGTCATTCGTAGAGCGGAGGATGTGTTGTAAATGTTTTGGTACCAGCAAATCGCACTTTTCGAGCGACGGAATCTTTGAACTCTGTCCAGCCTGGGGCGTCATGTCCCGACAGGTCGAAGTCATAGTCCGGAATTACTTCGATTATGCGCACCTTCCACTTGCCGAGTCTGATAATGAGTAGTCCGTCCACGAGAAGTAATCCAACTTCGGATGGCTTCTGATCCTTAATAGGAATGAAGTCCAGCCGACCTTCTTCTCCTGATGATGAAGTAGCGATATATGCGCCGCCTTTGCTGACAAGACGCGCACCTTCTGACTTCGTACCAACCAGTCCAGCATGATACAGGATCCGGCCGAAAGGCGTATCGTGGACCAAAGATGAAGGCAGTTGCACCCTTTGCGCGGTATCGTTTGTGAGCGTCTGCTCGCCACCTGACTTAGCTGAGTTCGTAAAAGAGGCCAAGGTGGGTGCGCGCAGAGCTTTGTGCTCGGCCCGAGTCTTCGCTGCCTCCTCTGCCCCATGGACCAACTCGAGTACTTCTGCTGCAAGCAGGTGCTGTGCTTTACGTTTTCCCGGATCTTTCCGTTGTTCTATCATTACCTCCGTGATGTCCGTCGTAGGTACGAATGTGAAAAGCTTCAGGTAGCGCTCGACGTCGTCATCTGCAGAGCGTAACAGGAACTGTACGCTGGTCAGTAAGTACTTGACCCGCTTGCATAGGCCAATCTTACTCCGTAAAGGTCATAGGGCGATGTCATCTTTGGGTCGAGCCAGATGGCATTTCCTGCGCTTTTCCCAAACTTTTCGCCACTCGAAGTAGTGAGAAGCGGCACTGTCAATCCCATAGGCGACAAGTCCTCATTGAGACGCCCTTCTGAGTCCAGCCACTTGTCTCGTTTCTCTGAGTCAGTAAAGGTCTGCGCGATATACTTGACAGCATCTATGCCCGCAATGATGTTGCCAAATTGGTCTGCACCTCCAATCTGAATTTGGATGGACCTGTCATGATACATCTGCCACCAGTCCCAGGCCTGAAGGAGTGGATAGGTGAACTCTGAGAAAGACATGCCGTCTCCTTTCTCCATCTTGTTCCTGACTCTGGGCACAATTGGTCAGCATGATCTCTTGTTCGAGCACTCACCGCTCTATTCACTTTCACTCACGTATCTCTGCTGAGCATAGCGCCCAAACGCGCGCCATTGCCCATCAGTCGGAGGAATTTAAGTATGTTCAAGTTGTCCAGCCACTCCGCATTGTTTAGCAGCTCTTTCTTTCCAGTTCCTGCAACACCTTGTCCACGTCTCCTCTCATAATTGGCTACGTTCTCCCACAAGTTGCCCATCTGCGCGTACATCGATTCAAAGTTGGCTTGCATCACGCTGTCTTCAGTAGCCGTCCGGGAGGTAAGACGTCCGCTGGGGTCGCCGACTTTGGAAGTAGCACCACCAACAAGGCTGACAACGTGATGACCGCGATGATAGAGCCAAAAGAGTACCATGTAGGGCAAAAGGTGACCAAGATGAAGAGACGGGGCAGTGGGATCAACGCCGGCGTAGAAGCCAACGCGGCGAGTGCTCAAGAGCCGATCAAGGGCGTCGCGATCACTAACGCACCGTATACTTAGCCTTCTCTTTTATGTGGACGCACTCCTTCAGGTCATCGTGCGTACCCAGCGATCTGATTGACATATCCTCGTTCTTCTAGAAAGCTCAGCACACTCTGCTCGTTTCGCTGCGAGGTGTGAAGTGTGCGGACTGCAGGGCGCCACTGCTGTGCGAGGCATCGTCTGCACACGTACGGGAGCTGCGTGGAGCGAGTGAGCAAAGATAGCGGTATATTCCCCTGCCGTGCCATTACCCCGTGGACACTGGAGGGAGGATATTCAGGTAACTCGGGAACGGTGTTGAAGTGTTGAAGTTGAGTTGATGCACCTCCGTCGCGGGGAAAGCCTTCGGCCATTACTGAGCCCGTTTCGCATTCGGTTGAGGCTTCTAAGACAAAAGTCGACACCTCTCGACCTCTTTCCTACCTTATGCGTATAGTAATAATAGTATATACAGCGCGTAACATCTTTCGAGATATATATGTTAAAAGAAAGAGGAGAGATGATACTATGAAGTATTTGTTATAATAGATATAATATAGGCGTAGGGAAAATTAGAGCTAATAAAGAATAAAGCGAGTACTTCGAAGAAGAAAGAGTATTAGAAAGATCGAAAGATAGATCCCTATCTTTACTACGCCTTCGACTTAGTCTAAATCTATAGCTAACTTATAAGTATCGAAATAGCTTTAGCGAGTATTTGCATTTTCTTTTATCGTTCTACGATAGGTAGTCGTTAAGTTATATTATTTCGCGCGGGTAGAAAGGTACTTTCTGTAGGTCGTCGACTTCTAATTGCGAAACTCAGTCCTCGGCAAGGTCGACGGCGTCTGCTCTCGTTCCAGCGCTTTGCTTTCGAAAGCAACCGTACTATGTACAATGATGAATATATGTCCGCCTAGTCCTGGAGCTCTCCCACACCTCCGACAGTCATGGTCTTAATAATCATGTATTCGTCAATTCCATATTTGGAGCCTTCTCGTCCGAAACCGCTGTGCTTCACTCCTCCGAATGGTGCCGCGGGATCGCTGATAATGCCAGTGTTAATTCCAACCATGCCAAACTCGAGATTTTCAGCCACTCTGTACGACCTCGCCAAATCCTTGGAGAAGAAGTAGCCTGCCAGACCAACTTCTGCATCATTCGCAAGCTCAACCACTTCTTTCTCGGTTTCGAATGGGAACAGAGCTGCCACTGGGCCAAATGTCTCCTCACACGAGATCTTCATGGATTTGCTCATGTCACGGATGACTGTTGGAGCATAAAAGTTCGAGCCAAGGTCCGGTAATTGCTGGCCTCCAGCCAAAACCGTAGCCCCATGCGAGACAGCATCGTCGACATGTTCCTTAACTTTGCTGACTGCACGATCGTGGATCAACGGACCGTGGGTCGTACCCTCTTCAAATCCGTAGCCGACCTTGAACTGCTTGACCTCGTCCGTGAAAGCCTTGGCAAATGCATCGTAGATGCCTCTCTGCACGTAGATTCGGTTGGCGCAGACACAGGTTTGGCCACTTGATCTGAACTTGGAAGCAATCGCACCAGCAACGGCTGCATCCAGGTCAGCGTCGTCGAAGACAATGAAGGGTGCGTTTCCACCGAGCTCAAAGGATAGTTTTTTTAATGTATCCGCAGATTGCTTCATCAAAAGCTTGCCCACTCCTGTCGAACCTGTGAAGGACACCTTCTTTACTGTATTTGAAGAAGTAATGGCCGATCCGACCTCAGGTGTATTCTCAAGAGCAGTTACGAAGTTGACCACGCCAGGTGGCACCCCGGCACGAACACCTAGCTCCATGATGGCTGCCGCAGTGTAGGGTGTTTCTCCGGGTGACTTTGCTACTACCGTGCAGCCTGCTGCCAGGGCAGGACCGATCTTGCGAGTGATCATAGCAGCCTAGAACAAAAAGTTGCAGGTCAGTGCATTTCCTAGACGAGGACAGTGAGCCTACTGGCCTTAGATCCAGCTCACCGGGAAGTTCCAGGGTGTGATCAACCCGCATACGCCGACTGGTTCCCTTCTGGTGTATACTCTGTTTCCTGGCACCGTCGCTGGGATTGTATCTCCGTAAACTCTGGGTGCCTCCTCCGCAAACCACTGAAAGAAGCTGGAGGCATATCCCACCTCGCCTTTTGCGTCGTTAAATGGCTTGCCATTCTCCCATGTGATCAGTCTTGCAATGTCGTCAGCATTCTCGATCATGAGGTTGTACCATTTCCTCAACATCGTAGCTCTTTCGCGCGCGCTGGTCTTTCTGAAGGTCACAAGAGCATCTGCAGCTGCTTTGATGGCCTCGGCCGTGTCCTCCTTGTCCATCTCTGGCATGGTACCGATCGTCTTGCCAGTCGCCGGATCAGTGACCTCGAATGTCTTGCCGGATTTTGCTCCGACCCATTTTCCGTTGATGTATGACTGCTCCTTGAACAGCGATTGATCCTCCAGCGGCGGCACGGTATGCTGCCTTCTTGCTGCCGAGCTCGACAGTAGCCGGAGATGGTTCGTGCGTCTGATCTGTGAACGCGGGACCGTTTTGGTGGAGAGGGTGCTCAGAAAAGCCTTCATTGTGGCGTGACGTCGTGCTCGTCCTCGACCTCGACCTCGACCTCGTCTTTGGGCGAATTTAACATGCAACGTTGGAGCAGTGTCAGATATGAGCTGGAAACGTTTCTCTAGGAACCTGTCCCATTGACTAGACACGCCCCACGTCATTCACAAATTGGAGCCGCGGCTTTGCCGACAGCCGAACCGCGCCAGACTACGTTCCGTTTCGGAAGTTCCAGCCTGCTGATGCTCGTTGCTGTTTGGCTCCTTCCTCCTTGCTCCTCAAGGTGCGAGGGTGGAACACGAATTTCTTACAAGCGTGGAACTTCACCTCCACCGCAAACGGCCTCAGGAGATTCCGCCCATTTCACAACGGCAGTATGAGGAGTAGCAGTAGTAGCACGGAGAAGATGCTCGACCGACCGACCTACCTGGTGCACCCTGGCATCTTCCGCCTGCGATCTGGAGACAGGCATGTCCTCGCAAGGACACTTCGCCTGCTCGTCTCACTACTGTGACTGCTGCCAGTCAAGTCCAGGCTTTCGTCACACAGCACTGCGGTCAAGGACGGCTCTGCTCTTTCTAGAAGCCGTAGAATGCATGCATCCCATCCAATCCACATCTGCTCCTCAACGTTGGACAGCGCAATCGTGCACTGCACTTGAGCCTCATGGGAGCTAATCCAGTTACCATGTTGGGCTGTGTTGGGCCATGTGTGCTGGCGTTTAGTTCTACCTCGCCGACTTTGTCAGAAGCTGCGGATCCTGGGTATATGACCTCGCGCAATCCATCCGGTCGGTCGCACGACCTCGTCAGACTCCTGTCCTGTACCTCGGAGCTTCATGGCATTTGCGCGCACTTCTCCATCGCTACTTCCTTCCCCACGTTCGACACAGCATGCGGCTCTGGGACAGGAAACGGTCAGAACCATCCATATGGTCGCGGATGCCTGGTACAGCTGCGACGCCTCTGCCTTTGAGCACCTTTCAAAGCTTTATACTCGTACGTTCCACCGAAAGAAAAGCAAAGGATAGACTTTAGGTATAACTGAGATCTACCTTGTTGTGTCTGCGGGTCCCTCTCTTTATGCCGTGTGTACCTCCTGACTTCCACTTTCTTGCTTGCTCACACAACCCCAGCTGAGATCGAATTCAATGTCTTTCCTCCCAAGGACCCCATATTGCTGCAGAGAGTATACTGATTTCTAGGCCTGCTATTGGAAGTCGCAAACGTATGAGCCAGATTTGCCAGGGACTTGATCTGGATGCCGCTTGCTGTGAGCAATTCAGGCCGATCAAACAAGCATCATGTTGGCTCTTCAAATGAAACGCTCTGTGAGCAGCAGGCTGGCGTCTGATACACCTCGGAGACGGCGCAGGAAATCAATCATGCCAACCAACGAACAGCTAAGACTTTATGGGCTGTCCTTGGGAGATCGCGCTCGCGCCAGAGATACCGACTGCAGCATCTGTCAGGAGAGAGTGAAGGATCCTGTCGTCACGCAATGTCACCACATATATTGCTGGGAATGCATAGATCAGTGGCTTGGCCGGAGTTCGCAATGTCCGGACTGCAGGCAAGATTTAGAAAGGAAGCACCCGGGACCGCTCAACAATGCTCAGTCTCAACCTTCGTCCGACGCGACACGATATTCAAACGCGCAGTGGATCTCGGCTACGCAAGCAGGAGCCGACGCTCGCACAGAGCCTTCACCAAGCATCACTCCCCGGCCTTCAAGACAACAACTCAGAGATGTGGAGCGGTGTGTCTCGCCAAGGCCTCCCTCAACACGCACATATTCCAGTGATGCAAGCACCTCTTCATCGCAGGGCTTTGAGTGCTCACCAAAGCCATGGTGTGTCCAAAGGTACGTTACCATTTCATGAACCTGATAGCCACTGGTGTTTTCTAGCGCAGAATGCACTTTGCCCGGTAGTCGATAAGCAGCTGATGAGACCTCCATAGGCGCATGCCGTTGAGAAATCGAGCTGCTCACCCGGTGGTGCCCCCAGTGGTTCCGTTGATGCTCAACGACGGATATCCCTCGAGTAGACTCCGACCAGTGGCTTCCATGCCGATACTAGTCCCTCCTTACTACATCCCACAGCCGATCATGTACGCAGGGCTGGCGTACGAAGGCGCAATGCCCGAGTCTCCGCACGTCTCGGTTCTAAGCCGCCGCAAGCTCGTGACTATCGACTCCGAAAAGATGTTGTCAGACATGTGGCAAACGAGCAGAACATTAGCCGAAACGAACGCCATACCAATCCGATGCCGGGCAATCGCAAAGTGTGTGTGGCGTGAATGGAGGGAGTTCCTCTCCCAGAACGATGGCAGAGATTTGGAGCCAGATGAGCTTCTGAAGGCCCTGTCTAAGGCTTTTGAAGCAACCATCGTGGATTATGTAAGTTCCTCCAGCGAGCCTGAAGCTATAAGCTCAAGTGCATAGCCGGTGACTAACCTTTGCGCAGGGTTGGGCAAGCGATTGGCGAGAGCTGCCTGAACATTTTATTCAAATCATGAAGAGGACCGCACGAGCGGCACTCCCTGGCAAATTGGACAGATTGGACAGCATTGGAGTGGCAGAGAAATCCTGACAATTGCTATTGAGACGTGAAAATGATACATGCTACAGTTCGAGCAGCTTTCCTTTCCGAATACCCTGTATGATTAACGCACAAAGCCTGTCATCGTAACATTTTGTTTATATGAGCTTTCCACATTGGAACACAATACAACAACATCTTCTTTCGTCTCTTGCCATCGCAGTTGACCTGTAGGATAAGACGTCTCTAAGAGGTCTGACTGAAGCTGTACACATAAAGGAGATTGTCGAGTGTCACCCGAGGTCGCGAAGAAATGCAGTATATCTAAGTGGTCATCAGACATCTCTGCGGGGGCATTCTTCGCCCTCACCATGGATATGTCCAATCTCACATGTTCATCACGTTCTGCTGGCGTGGAGGACGAGAGGACATCTTCTAGGTCTATACAGATAACGACCAATCATCGCATATGCTATTGCAACTCTGCTTGGTGTTCGTCGGCTTGATATCTTGTGAAGCTCTCCCTTCACGAACCGGCGCCCATCCTGAACTTGTTGCGCGGTGAGCCCCTGACACCCACATCGATCTTGAAGACCGCCCCTTGGTACCTAGTGCTCCAAGGATTCTTCTCAGGCTCTTCTTCTTCGGCTGTTGTGATAAAAAGCTCCGTACCACAGAGCTCTGGGCAAGTGACACAGCGAGTCGGCACTTCCACTTCGGCGACGACCTCACCCTTTGAACTGACCCTGACGACTTTGCCGGTGCCGAAACATGCCACCCAGAAGTGGCCCTCCTCGTCTTGACAGTGGCCGTCAGGCACGCCACCTTCGTAGGGACAAGTGAAGAAAGGCTTCCCGTCTGAAGATAGTGCCCCTGTCTCCGGATCGTATGGATATGCCATGATCTGTCCTGAAGGTGAATCGGTCAGATACATGGTCTTGTTGTCAAGCGTCCAGGAGGTTCCGTTCGGGATCGTGATCTTATCCTTCACTCGGTGTAGGCTCAGGTCTGGGTCGAGTCGAAAGAGAACGCCTGTGACAGATCTTAGCGTCTAAAAATTTGGAGTTCTTGTAGCTTTGGGATGCGTCACCTTCATCCGTGTAGTTGCCATTGCCCACAACTGCTTGGTCGTTCATAGCGCCAACATAGAAGCGACCTTTGACATCGACTGCGCCATCGTTGGACCTCATACGCTCTTCCTGTGTGAGAAGTACATGTTAGACAGATGTGAACATGGGCCTCTAGATAGCACCTACCTTGTTCTTGCCCTTTCCAGGCTTGCCACCTCCATCATCCTTCCTCTCCGCCTCAGTCCACATAGTTTTAATGATACGATGCTGGCCAGTCTCTCGGTTGAAGAGTCCATAACCGCTCTTGCCACCAAAGATGAATTCTTGATCGTTGCCTTCAATGTCGGCTGTAGTGCCAATGGAGAAGTCTAGATCCCATCTGATCAGGAGTAAGCATGAATCCGGAAGTACAAGAGTCGGTAACGAGTATTCCTGAAACTGACTGTTTGTGCGATGATGGTCCTTCGGAGAGCTTGACCGTGTGCAGTTTCTGTTTGACGATGTCGACAAAACGAAGCGTGTTCCCGTCACGTTCCCAAAATGGTCCTTCCCCCAACCCGCAGTGCAGATCCAGGTAAGGTTCTTGGATGGTGTATTTCGTGATCTCGGGCATATTGAATCAGTTGAACGCCACTATTGTGGTCAGAAAGTTGTTTGTTTGTTGATAATGATGTCTTGCCCGACGGGAAGCACGATACACGCTGAGAAGCCGAAGTGGAGAGCTCACTCCGCAGTGCAGGTGCAGGCATCATATTCACGACGCCATCACCGCGTCGGCCAGCTACTGGCAGTTCATCCCTTGACTTGCTCATCACGAGTTCTTTCTTGCACATCTCAAAACAATCAAAGTCAGTCATGGCGACAGCGACTCCGTCACGATCACGCTGTTGATTTCACATTTCCGAGAAACAGTAGTCTTGGCTCTTTCGTCTCACTGGAACACCCATGCGGTACCGCCACAGATCACATAAGCTCAGCGGCATGCAGAGGTAGGAGGCCGATCTTGCTGTCCACTGGTCTGGGCGGCATCCATGGATGGGGAACATGTAGCTTGGTACCAATTCTCGCCCTACTTCGTGGCACTCTCACAGTTAACGGCTAGACAGCGGTCAGATTGATGTGTAGTCTACTGTGCTACATCTGTCGGATTCTGTCCGCGACTAGTAGTACTAGCAGGCATGTAGGTGGCGGGTGAGTTGGCAGTGGCTTAGCTATTGGTGTCCCATCCCACGCTAGCCTCCGCCAATGTTGCCAGCGATGAAGTCAGGAACCGATGGCGCCCGATGAGAAACAGCGAAGGTGGTGGCTTGCTGTATACGGAAAGGTCGCACAACTGATGCACTGCGGCTGCAAGCAATACTGGCTGGACATGCGGATTCCTTAACCATGGTTCTGGTCACGGTATGAGATCTGAGTCTGTGACCATCTCCCACGCGGCTGATGACCGGTGTGCTATCAACAACCAGCAATCCTGAAGATCTTGCCACACGTCAATGTACGCCACACGCTCAAGAAAGCTCGCCCTGCAGCATCCTGTCTACAGGCTGCATGCTCTCGTCCCACGCTTCTCGCGTATGTGGCACGGTCTCATTCGCGATGAGTGGGGGCGTTCTCTAATGGAAACTGCATCGCCTCCTGCTGCTGCCGCCGCCGCCGCCCAGAAGCAATTTCCTACTTGGCCGGGCAAGTGCTGCGTTGGCGCCTTCCGTCACACACCTCTCTGTGCGCTACCACATATCGACGTCGCGTTCCAAGCGAGCGTGGGCTTGAGCGCTCCAGGAAGGTCCACCAGCGTGTGTTTGGTAGCTCATGCATAGTCGGCGGCCGCCATGAGAACACCGCGCTTGAGAGCACCCTAGCGTACTTGCCTTTTTGCAGAGATGCGGGCTTTGTGATAATTGCCTGCGTGAACAGGGCCGGGTTTGTTGCGCGACCGGACGCTGGAGGTGCATGGTTTTGCGTCACCCAGCAAGACGCTTAAGCCACAACGTGGAGACAGGGATCGGGAATGAAAACTTTTCAGCCACTTGCGATTGCACCTGCACCAGACCTGTTCTGCTCGGCACGGCACCACAAGGCGCCTGCTTTACAGCGCGACGAATTTGCCATGCAACAACGATCCTGTTCGTAGAGTGACGCACTGTTGCGAACGACAGCATTAGGACCAACATAGACGCCGATTTCTAGCGTCGTGAGCTCCACATGGGAATCTCAGGCCGCCTCACCTCTGGATAGCGCCATCGAGTGTGTGACGAGCTAGGACGACTACCGCCGGCCAGGAGAACCGAAGCCGATGCGGTGCTGCATTCCGAGGCGAGGTCCTGATGCTATGTACCGCGACTTTCTTGTCTTCTAGAAGGAGGCCAGCCGCACAAATCTATCGAGGGCGCTCGCTGACCCAGCAGTATTATTACTCTCACGTTCATTGAGAGCAGTGTAGCCCGAGCAATGGGGATCATACTGCTGTGCCCCAAGCCCCCAGCATTGGATATTTGACACCGTGACGGCAGGCGTGAGCTATCAACCGAGAGGGGACGGCACAATTCCAGGGCGATGGACCTGGACAGCCGCCTCCTGTTGCGTGCGTCGGCATTATTGACGTCAGTCTAACGATTATAGGCCAACGCCTTGACAGTGGTTCTGCAAACTGCACGCTCGCATAGGCGCCACAGCTGTAACGATGTCGCGCTGCGAGTCGTCAAGAGGGCTCACGCGCATCGGAAGCACATTTAGGTTCAGATCCGTCTCCTGTCACACGTGGCCGGATGCGGGCCCGGAGGAACGCTAGGAGTAAGACGGCTTCTGGAAAGACGTGGGCGGACAAACACAACGCCCCCAGCAGTGAGCACGGCATTGACGGGGTTTCTCTACAAGCGTGAGATGATGCCTTGTATGGGGCAACCAGGGCATTAATCTTCGCTAGCCACCCAGCTCTCGTCCAGCACGAGCATTGATTCGGTAATTTGCAAAAACCAGGGATGATCAACGGAGTGGCCCGCCTGGCTCAGGCTGCCCGCCCGCCCGCCGCTATCATCACGGAGGCGTAAGAAGCAAGTGTCAGGGCGGGAAGGAGTTGCAGCATTGCTACGGCGTCATTTCAGCTTGTTCGCAGATGCTAGCCTTTGTGCTGCATGCCGCTGATGGTGGTCGTTGGTCTGATGTGATAGGTGCACGCCATTTTATTCCGGCCAATCGGACGAGAGGCTTTTCGCAAGAGGTGATGTGCTGTATGCGTTGTTCATGACTTACATCGTGGCAGCGCGACCGGCCGCAAGCGAGACTTCACACCGCTCCTCAGTTCGCTCTCATGCAGAGACAGAGCACATGATGCCGTCTGCCATGCGCGCCTGCGGGCCAAAGGCAGGTCTAAAGCACAAGGTGCAAGGAGGTGCATCATCACGGACCCCAAGCGGCGCATGACGCATGACACCAACCGAAGCCTCTGCCACGGCACCGGGTCCAACGCATGGTCTAGTGTGTCACCGCACCTAGCGGCCAATGGTGAGATGATTGCGACCCTCTGCGTCCTGACAGGGGAGTCAGTATCGATCTGCCCTTGGGGCTTGGGCAGCAATGTCAGGGCTACTGCACAAGAATGCACCGGGCGCATGCCTCCAACGCTGTCTGTCTTGCTGTCGCAGCTCCACCTCATGCATACTTCATACAGTAGGTAAGTAGGGAGGTTCTTGCGACAGCCGCATTGTTTGGTCTGGTCGCTATTCGGTGCAGGCACTGTGTCCATGTCGGCTGCACGATGGCCGATTCATCAAGATTTCACTGTCAAGTTTCCGCGACGGGCTGTGATAGAACAGTTGCGGTCGTGCATGGGTCCTCGTCTTCATCCTCGTCTTCATCCTCGTCCTCGTCCTCGTCCTCGTCCTCGTTCCTTATCCCAGCAAAAGGGAGTGGCCGACGGGCGCGCAAGCCACACTGTCTTGTCGTTCCCCTGCTGCCGTGTTGCCAAACGTCTGGAACTGGGTTTTGCTACCGCTGCAGGCTAGCAGCAGTAGCATCTGCATATCCACATCCATCCTCATGCCCTTCCCTTCGTAAATTAATCCCTGGCCTGTGGCCACACGAGGCAGATGCACCGGACAACGACGAGCGAGGGCATCCGCCTTCAGTGGCCTCTCATCAAAGTTGACCTCCAGGGCCTGCCACCTGCCACCTGCCACCTGGCACTTGCCCTTCCCGTGGGCCCCGGTTCCTCGCGCACGCACGCACCTACGCCTGCTAACTAACCATTCCATGTTCATGTTGGTCGCTCCCGAGCAGACGCATGTTATATGCTTCTGCTCCTAGTATAGCGCGGCGTGTCACTCACCACTCTTTACCGTCATCTCCGTTTCTTCTGCCTCATAGGCTTCCCGTCACCGTCACCACCCCATTACTACTTACCTGCTGTCCGGTCCTGGAGGCGTCGCTCAGCTCTCTCAGCGACCGCTTTCATCACTCCACATTGGTACCACATCCAACGCGCTGCTCAGCGTCTCCCATCACCAGCCATTCGTCTTCGCCGACGCGCTTGGGCGCCATCGTCACCACCGCCCACTGCCCACCGCCTGGCTTAGACCTCGCGAGGCTCGACTTCCACTGGCTGCTATGCCTATGACAGCCGCACTTGTGTGTTCGCAGCTGCGATAGAAGACGACTTGGGTGCCTAGAGGTACTCCTTGTGCTCCGCCCTCCACCAGCGCTCCGAGGCCCTCGCCTCGCACATAGCATATAGGTCGCCCACTGCCCACTGGGACGTCTCGGCGTCCCACGTCATCAGTCAACGTGGCTGCCACCGAAGTTCAGCGTCCTCTCAGTCACTATCGCGGGCCGTACGCCTACGATTGCTTTCCGTCCTTCTCTGACCTCCGCGCTCCCAAGAAGTACGACACGCCCGTCCGGTCCATTGGTCGAAGAAGCCCGGATCTGTCGATTCCAACGGCCGACCCATCAAATTCATGGTCCGAATCGCGGGACGACCAGGCTGGGAGTCACGGGAAGGTTTTCATGTCAGATCGTCCTCGCGGCCACGATCAGCAAGCACCGGATAGTTTGATTAGACCGGGCAGTGAGGTCTTCCAGCGCCTGCAAAGCAATCCGACTTCGACATTTCCAGAACAACATGCTCAGCGAGGTGTGGCAGGCACTCCCAGCGCAGAACCGGCCGCGATCCACCGACAACCATCTGGCAATGGCAGGACGATGGAACTCCCGCCTTTGCGCCAGGCGCCCACCGCGTCAGGTGGCAGTTTCTCGCCAGCCTCGCGATCAGTGGGAGTATCATCTATCTTGAATCCCATCGATGCGGACGAGCCCTCTTATTCCAGAAGACGCAAGGCAGCCGAACTCGATTCACCTCGGTCTGCGCCAATTCTCCCGCCACTGGCCACCAGCGCCCACGGAACCTACTCTGCGATTGGCACTCCTACACCATCTTCGATGAATCTGGTTGGCTCTTTTAGTGGCGACAGGCCCCCGAGAAGAATCCTCACACCAAGATCACCATCACTTCACCACGCAGCCAGCTTGAATCAGCTCAATGCTCCTTCGTCCTCCACTTTCAGCACTCAGCATCCACCATTTGCGATCTCGCCGCGAAGCAGAACCTACACGGTCGAACCAGGTACTGCGGGAGCTCCACCATTACCAACACCACCTGCTGGGGCAAGACATTCGAGCTACGGCTTTCATGCTCCAACACCACCTGCGCAGATGCCCCGAAGACCAAGTGTCGGGGCCAGTCGCGGGATCCGGCCTCATTCGGAAAGCACAAGTCCTAGATCGTCATACTCATCATACAGTCAGGCGGGGCAGGCTTCACCAGCGACAATCTACGCGCCTTCATCGATGCCAACGCTCTCCGCTGCCTATGCAGCAGGCACCGAGTCCATGACTGGCGGACCAGGGATCGCGAGCGCTCCAACATCATTGGGGCCGGACCGTCAGCGGACAATGGGTGTCCCTATCTCATCTTCGAGCGGCCAAAATGTATATCAGATGATGACGCTAGAGACCACATCTGGGACTGTCCAACTCCCAGTGGATGTGCAGGCAGCGTCACGTGTAGCTGACGAAAAGAGGAGACGGAATGCAGGTGCAAGTGCCCGATTCAGGCAAAGGCGGAAGGAGAAGGAGAAAGAGGCTTCGAGCACCATTTCGAGGCTTGAGCAGCAGGTGAAAGAGTTCAGTGAAGATATGGACTTCTACAAACGGGAACGAGACTATATGGCTGGCGTGATACTGCAGGTGCCAGGTGGAGAACGGCATTTCCCACGACCTCAGTCGCCCCGGCACCGCAGGGCGCCTTCGTTGGGAATTGGGCCAAGTGTTGGATACTCGCACATGCAGGATCAAGGCGGCCGAAGTCCAGACGAAGGTCGAAGTGTTCGGCGCAGGACTTCGACGCTCTCACTACCTCCGCCGCCTCCACCGCAAAGTGGTCTTTCGAACCTGGGACAGCCTTATCAAGTGAACTATGGACAACAGGGTTATGGGCAGCCCCTTGCCCCTCAACCTTCAGGTCCGCCATTGCACCCGGCTCCGGGGCCCTTACCATCACCTTTGAATAGCAGAGGCGCACTCCCAGCGCCGCCGCCACCTGCTCCGCCAACTTCCACCACCCACCCACAATTGATGCAGATGCAAGCGGCTCCTCAGACTGGACCTTGGAATCCATATGGTCGTGGCCCGTCTCACAACAGGGAGTCGCGATGACCATCGAAACTGCCAGACTCCGTGGATTCCGTTCGATCATATACAAACGTTCAAGAAAGCGACACATCGTACAAGGCCATTTACAGCGACCCCCGGCATGGCATCGCGTCCACCAACTAATATTCCCCTTGTCGCAAACTTTACAACATGGCGTTACGCATCAGCAGCGTGCGATTTTTCGTGCGATTTTTCATGAGATTGGACCACCTTGATACCCCTTTCAGCGAGCATCACTTGCATGCAGACCAGGCGCTACACTTTTATTTGTACTGGCAATTATCTTTTAAGATAGCCCTCAGCGTCCGTGTTTGTCCGGCGCTATCTTGTAGACCTTCTAGATCATGCGATCTCTCCCTATATTGTCGAATACCAGATACTGTTTCTATGCCACTGTGGCCAGTGGTCCACTGAAATAATCCCAGACGAAAGTATGAGCTGCAGCATCTTGCCAGGTCAGGATCACCTCGAGCGTTCTCGTCACACTCTGCATCTCGATGTCACTCTTCGTTCATCTTAGCCGAGTTCGCTCATCTGATGATCACCGTTTAGGCCTGGATAGGCTTCAGCGTCGCCGTTGGTTTATGTTTCAGATCAGCACGCGCCTCATGTAATTCAAGCTGACGCGCTACTCGCGAAAGCAATATGTTGCGGAACGGCCGAAGAACCATCGTAAGCATGGAAAGAAAGAAGTGGCGATTTTAGTACATCTCATCAATTGGGTCACCACCATCATTTCCCAGCCCCCTGGCTTTCGGAGGCTCCGATAGACAAGGTTATGTAGCGTCTAGAGTGATTGCGTAGAGCAATTGCTACACCTAGACCAGGCAATGCACCCGTCGCCAGTGCCGGCGGGCCGTTGTCGAAAATCGTGTGAAATTGCATATGTGAGCCTGCATCCGCAACTCAAAAGCCATAAGCTAGAGAATCATGAGGATCCTCACGAAATCGCATTTGAGCCCACACGAGCTGCAGAGACATCGATATGGAACGCGATCGAGTGCTGAACAGTGAGATGTTTCTATCAATTTCTCCTGGCATGTATGTCAGCGACGATCAACGGTAGTTCCCATTGTCTGGTCAATGCAAACCCAATTGAATTGATCTACAGTGAATGATGCCGCGCCTGCGCTTGCGGGGAGATGTTTTTGCCTGCTTTCTTGCTCCGCGCGGAGCACTAGAGCGAGAGGATGTAGGTTGTGCGGTGTGTTCCGCTAATGCAAGCAAGAAAACACTGGTAGAACGGGGTAGCGGTGCGGTAGGTAAGGATGTCTGACAGCAGGAAGCACATCTTGATCTTGCGTCTTAGGCGTTTCCTAGTTGCGACGTACCGAGCGGCAGCAATATCAATTGCCAATGGGGCCGTGCCTTTGGGCGGTGAAGGTATTCGAGTCTCGATGGGCTGAAAGGTGATTAAGCCTGATTTGGAGAAAGTATACCTTGGATCACTCAATTGCATCCGCCATCAACTTTGAGGTTCATCGTAGCGCGACAAATGCATCAATGGTGAGAGGTTGATCGGCAGGCTTGCAAGTGTGCCACCGCAAGCTCGGGAAGAGAACCTTGTTGAGCTCACGGAAGCGCTTCGGCCCACTTCGGTTAAGTCAGAAGCCTTGAACATAGGCGAGGCGGACGACATATCCTGGAAACGACGGCGCCGACATACAGTGTACCTCGCACATCCGATCGAATAGCGTTCCCGTCGACGTATTGAACCGCGTAATTTTCGATCGACCCAAGGATAACCGGGCACTTGCAAGGCCTTGGCCCACCTTTGCCGGGGTATTTTCCGCCCGCCTTGTGAGGTAGGAGACAAGGTGCGGAAGCGGCTATTCGATCGGATGTGCGAGGTGACTGTGTACAAAAGGCGGCGAGCCACAGGCAAGGGGAACACGGAAGGTGGATCTATGTGCCGTCTGCATGATGAAGCGTTCAAGTGTTGGAGGCCTTGTGGAGAGCGCGCCAGCATTACAAGGCTATTTGGTCCCAAGAGTGAGGTATCAAATGGTTGCGAAATTCTCCTATCAGAAGGAATGAAAGGAAACTCCTGTTTCGCGATTACCTTCCACCATTTCTCGGTCGCGGTTACTCCGGAACTGAGAAGAGAAGGGTGAACCGTGAACGCTGGGATCTGATGTAAGTATCGTTGTCAATCGCACTTTTGTCGTCCATTCCGAAAACTTCGTGCCTGATGCGATAGCCTCGCAGAACCGACTAAGGTTGTATGTGCGGGATCAAACGACGATATGGTCTTCGTGACATTGCACACTGCCTAGGCATAATAACCATCACCCTTTCTCAGTCCTCGGAGCTGCCTTTACTCGTGCCCACCCTTTGATATGTGTTTACAACGTGCTCCAGGCTCATTTGGGCACGCCCGATGATGCACGTTGACAGGCTCCCATGCCAATGATCCAACATCCTAATCTGCTCAAGCGCAGAGTTTCTAGTTGCCTGCTTGACATGGTTGCGTAGCCGCGAACAACGGATCCATGTCTAACAGAGATACAGAACCCTGAACTCACAAGCCACTTCACCTGCCGTGGTTCTTCGCAGTGCCAAGCGCGGGAAATCGTATCGCTGGTGAAGGAACTTTTGTCAGACACATCGGAAGCATGGAACAGGACAGATGTTCCGGCGACCTGTCGAGTCCGCATCAACCGAGAGGGCAGACGATTGTTGAGCGGTATTGCAGTCTAAGAAGAGAGTCCTTTAGCTATGAGCACCAGAGGTCCCTTACAAGCCTGCTCTAGTCACGATCAAGCGTTGCCGATGCCATCAAGATCTTGAAACGCTGTGATAATCTTGCAGAGGGCTGGGGACGCTGAGTAGACGCAGCGATGAGTATAAGTACGAGATGACGGATGGCGGCACCACACATATGGCATTGGAACCTGGTGTCATGATGTGTACGGGTTATCGCTAGCAGCCGGCTCTCAAAAGACCATGTCTGCACAGGCTCATGGGCCACAGTCACGGTTGAGGTAGTCCCCGATCTCTGTTGGCATCTAAAGTAGGTCGCGACCATTCACCTGCTGTCTGATTGTTAATAACAGAGCTTGAATATGCTCAATCGTTCTTTACATACAAGCCCCGAAAAGTTGCATGTTTGCGGTGAAACTGCCATACTTTTAAGCTTCACCTTGGTGCAGGTACGAACTCCCGGAGGTGACCGGCTGGCTTACGTCTTTCCACGAATGACCGAGGTCAGGAATCGCGGCAGGCAACCCATTTTGTCTCCGAGTTCGAGCTCTTAGGGTCCACCCCTCGCGCCGCAATAGCACACGCGGCACGTGTCCATAGTCCTCTTACGGCGAAGGATAGCCTTCGCCAAAGTGCAGACTGTGGCATCCAAACGATTGCAGCCCTGTCATCTGCGACGAGTGGAGCACCTAACACGTTTTGAGGGTGTCGCTCTGTCGGCGGCAATGGTGTGGATATTCGAGAGTAGGTAGTCAAGGTCGATATCATCTCCTCCAGAAGCCGCTTTCAATTCGCTACGCTTTGCACGAGGGGCCAGCTTAGATGCTCGATGTGAACGCTCATTGGTGTCAAATAGCCAGTCCACATCTGCATCATCAATACTTGCACGGCCTCTGGGTTTTGATGATGCCATCTGTCCTGGTTCGCTCTGGAGGCCAGTGTTCGAAGGTTTCTGGCCCCTGAACGCCTTGGATTTTGTGGCTGTAGCATCGACATGACTATCATCGCGGTCGAACTTCGTGGCTGGAAACGAGAAGACCTCGGCTGGGTCACTCGCTCTGTTGAGGGCCACATTGGGCTTCACGAAAACTCTTTCATTCTCCCTTGGCCTGTCGTGCATCAACATAGCAGAGTTGCTGTCTTGTTCGCTGGCAGAACGCTTACTGGCACGCGAAACTTCTGTAGTCTTTCTGGCCGAACGGAAATTGTGGTTGCTGTCGATATGCTTCTCCGGCGATAAAGATCGCACTGTGATGTTGACGCCTGTCTCCGCTAGAGGAAGCCGGTCCGCGTGCTCGGAGCGACGTTGCATCTTTGCAACGTAGGGAACTGCATTCTTGGGACTTTTGTGACCGGTCTGCTTCGCCAAAACTGGCAGTTCGATCTGCTCGGCCTTGGGTTTCAGATTCTGTGAGGCGGACCCGAGCATGTTAGATGTTTGATAATTGTTTGCATCTAGCACGGCAAGCTTCTTCCGTCGTCTACTAGTCTGTTGCAGGGTCGAATCGCGACGCTTGGTCTCAATGGGGATGTTCTCTTCATTCAAGCCTTCGATGACTTTTTCCATAGCGGTTGCAGCTGCACGTCTTCTTGGTCTCCGCTCTTCCTTGGACTCAACTGGCAGCAATTTCCTCTCTTCAGTCCTCGCGGGAAGTTCCAGACCATCTATGACAGGTGCTTTCAGTTTCGATGTTCCGACTTTCCTTGAAGCCCTCGGAGGTTTGATGTCGTCCTGAACACTCGAATACGTTTCAAGGGGCTCTACGCTTATTACAGGACTGCGGGTCGATGATGCGCCACTGTCTTTCTGGATCGTGTCAACCTTTCGAGGTCTGCCTCGCTTCATTGGTGCCTTCACAGGCGGGATCCTCGTGTTCGTAGAGATATCTTCTTTCTTCTCGGCGGAGCTGTCGTCACAGTTCGTCCGGTATTGCGACTGGATCGTATCGACTACTGCTTTCTTGGGCCGCCCGCGCTTCTTCACCACCTTATGCGATTCCACAAAGCTGTCGTCTTCAAGACTTCTCTTTAAAGACTTCGGAGATTCTTCAGCTGGCTCGAACCTGCGACGATGCTGCCGATTTCGCGTGGCAATGACAGACGCCACCGATTCTCCAATATCGCCTGCAGTCGTCTTCCTCCTCTTGGTGGGTGGCTCATTCGGAGATGTTGCGGTCGTGGCCGGGACTTGTACGGGCGGTGCAGGTACGGGAATCAATGACGCGCCGAAAGTGAAGCCGAACTCTGTCGTGAGATTGCGCACACCAGCACCTCGCTGGCGCTGCATATGCCGCTCTATCCTATCATCTGCCAGAAGTCAGCGCACAGCTCTAGAAACTGTCACGAGCCTTCTGGGCTGAGCACCTCGAGTGACATACGCTTAGAGGGAGTTGAAGTAGCCATATCAAGGTATTCGAATGCCCGCGCATCGAGTGCGGAGGAATCTGTTCAGAGGAGAGATGGGTAACTGTGCGGCGTATTATGGTACATGTAATGGTTGTCCTCTCGGCCAATGTTGTGAAAGAAGTTGATGTTGATGTTCTTCTGAGGTGCATGTGGATTGATCGAGCCCCAGGGGCCGTGATTCCAGTCACGCCAAAAGTCGTCAGCGGAATTTGCCCGAGACATCCACGGGTGCCGAACTTCGATGAAATGCCAGAGGTTCGAAGCATGCTCGACCGAAGAAAAGAGGCGGTTCGAAACGTTGCTCTTTGGATAGCTTCAACTGGGTCGGACAATCGGTCTCTAGGAGCTCAACAGCGCAACGTACCAGAATATGTTACGTCCCCCAAAGCCGCCTCAATGAGTCTCCGATCGTCTCCTTACCGCGCTCCCTCCTCTCATCACGATGGCGCTTCTCCTCTGCCATGTGATCCGAGATCCTCTCAGCATATTCCATCTGCGCTCGCGTCTCGGCCGCGATCAACTGCAACTCAAGCTCTTTCTCGGTGTCAGACAAACCCTCAACGCGCTTTTTGATCTCCTCTTGCTTCTCTGGCGTATACGAGCTGATATTTGTGCTGTATCCTCGTTCTATTGCTCTTCGCCGAGCGCGCGCAAACGCACTGTCCTCGCCGAGTGCTTGCACAGTCCTCTCGGGTGCGACCAAAGACGGCATCGCAGGTGTCTCACGACCCTCCTTCTTGGCCTCTTCCAACACGTGTTCGCGCTCCAGCATTTCATGATAAAGCTTGTCAGCATGCATTTGTATCCTCTCGTCTTCCTCCGCGGACCGTTGTGCTGAAAGATATCCAAGCGCGGAAAGAAACCGAGCCTGCATGGTATAGCACCTGTTGAACGCTCTGCTCTCTTCCCTGCACATGCTCATTTTCTTCCACAAAGAGCCTTGTGTCAGGCATTCCCTCTCTGCGATCTGGAAGTCTACGCAGTTCTCCACAGCAGCTCGCCCTGTGTCGGCCTTGCGATCCTTATACGACGATACAACGTCCGCCAAGCGATCTTGATCAGATTTCCCGGCGCCCTCGACCTCCGACTGCGGACGATAACCTTTCCATAGATGAGCGTAGCGTCCATCTTGAAACAAGGACTCCGGCGGAACCGCAGGTCTCTCCTGAGCGACGGAGTCTTGATTCTTCTGATCAATGCCTGGAGTTACGAGGCCTAATTGTGATCTGTACGTATTGGGCGCAGCGTCTGTGGAGGAGGATGTAGTTGGGGTTGAGCCTTGCCTCGATACCGACTTCGAATGCGCATTGTCGTGGTTGGGAGGGGTTTGCTTGTCCAGAAAATCCTTCAGAGCCGGGTCTAGCTTCCTGTAAGGATCGCTCGAGGAGTCTTCGTTATTCGCTGAGCCCCAAAGCCAGCCCATGGCCAATGTATACAGATGAGGGAGCTGGTGTAGCAGTAGCACGTCGCTGCAGTTGTTCGAGTGGGATTTGAGACGTGAGAGTTTGACCACGATTTCTGTTCGCGTAGCTGACAGCTGAGCTGATGATGACTAAACCCCCGCTCTCGACCGGACTCGCCTTCCAGTCATCGAGTACACGCATCCATCGGTGCAGTCTACAAGAATAGATGTACACGGATTGCTCTTGTACAAGAAAAAGAATATGTGCGACGCAGGCTACAGATGTCGATAATCATTCATTTGTCCAGAGAGCTGTCTGTACATGACCACAGCTAGATCTGCGCAAAGCATTGTCTTGAACGGGTAGTGGACACTCGCCAGAGTCATCTTATGAGTGAGCACGACGCTACAATGTACGCCAGCCATCATGACGCTGCTAACGATACATGTAGCGCTATAGCGAAAAGATGCGGACGAAGACTGCTTGCATGTGAATGGCACTTGCGATAATACAGTATGTTGTGCATTAGCGTCAACCTTTTTCTACGCTGCGTCAGGAACAGGCAAGAGTTCCACAAGCATGGATAAGGTCAGGCAGCTACTCCGAGTAAGGCTTCAGCTGGGCCGTGGAAGGCAAGAAACACAAGCAGCGATTGCTCTGGCTCAACCGCGCATTCCATAAGCCACCGATCCGAGATCTACACCGCCCTGCGTACGACAACAGTCATGGAGATACCGGTATGGAAGCAGGCACGGCCATCACTGTGTTTTGTTTGCGTGTCTGGACTTTGATGGCAGAGAAGGTGCAGCCAATCAGAGCGCCGCCATTTGACCATCAAGGTTGACGAAGCACGAGAGAGAAGACTCCTCAGTCCTTCTCTGTGGGATGCAAGCCTTCGCAACTTCAGCACCAGCGCGACACTGGCGAACCCGTCACAATGTCTGAGTGTGACACGGGAAACGAGTTCGATGGACGGCTTGGCCTCCGCATCTCGTCCATTTTCGTGATCCTTGTCGGGTCAGGCGTGGGAGCGATATTTCCTGTATTTGCAGCCAGGCATCGTGGAGCAGGTGTTCCAGAATGGGCTTTCTTCATCGCCAAGTACTTCGGCTCCGGGGTGATCGTTGCGACGGCGTTCATTCACGTCAGCCTTCGCCTCCGGTCTGAGTTGGCACCCATCGCTAACATTCTTCGCAGTTACTTGCTCCGGCGAACGAAGCTTTGACGAATGAGTGCCTCACAGGGCCGATCACTGAGTACGACTGGGTTGAGGGAATCTGTCTTATTGCCGTCTTTGCGCTCTTCTTCGTCGAGCTCATGACCATGCGATTCGCGAAGTTTGGCCACGACCACGACCACCACCACCACCACCAGGGCCAGGCTCATGATCATGGTATAGGCCATTCGGCCGACTCCAACCAGTCTGACTCGGAACCTTCTGTCAAAGATGGAAAGTACAAGGACGAGCCTGGCGCCTCAGAACTTCCAGAAGCTCAAGTCCAGCTGCAACTCCCGTCACGAGGCGGAACCTGCTCCTCGAGCCCATTCGTACCCGGAGATGACCACCTTTCCCATGCCAGGGAGCATCGAGACCCAGAAGCACATGCTCTTGATGAGAGTCACCTCAAAACTTTCGATCCGGAGTCATACGCTGCCCAAATGACAGCTGTTTTTATCTTGGAGTTTGGTGTAAGTTCCCTGCACATCTCCGACCACCTTGCCAGACCAAGTACGAGCAGAGTTCCACGGAACCTGATACAGGATGGCAGCGCAACTGTCATATCAGGCATGCGCTGACACTTCACTAGGTCATTTTTCACTCGGTCTTCATCGGCCTGACTTTGGCAGTATCCGGAGCAGAGTTCGTCACGCTCTATGTGGTGTTGACCTTCCATCAGACTTTTGAAGGTTTGGCGCTCGGATCTCGACTGGGCAGCATCAAGTGAGTCAATCCTGGGTGGAACCCCCACTGCTGTTGGAGACGTGTGTGCGCTGACATATTCGCTTCTCGTGCCAGATGGCCGACTTCCAAGAGATGGACGCCATATCTCCTAGGCCTGGGGTATGCTATTTCCACTCCAGTCGCGATAGCCATAGGCCTGGGTGTGCGAACCGCGTTTCAACCAGGCTCGCAGACCACCTTGATCACAAACGGAATCTTCGACTCGCTGTCGGCTGGTATTTTGATCTATACGGGCTTGGTAGAGCTCATGGCGCACGAGTTTATGTTTTCCTCGTACATGTCGCGCGCGCCGATTGGAACGGTCCTAGCAGCACTCGGCTGGATGGTATTGGGCGCTCTCGTCATGGCTATTCTCGGCAAGTGGGCATGAGAACAGATGGTGGTCTGATGATTATGCATGACGAAGGATATGGTTATAGAATAGATTTAGATAATGCTCTTGCTTGACTCAGGTCAGGGAACGCATCCGCCGCCAGGGACATGTTCGTTTGTGTCGGCGACTACTGCCGCAGTTCCTTAGACACGCCACTCGATCCTTGTCACACGCGTGCTGGTTCCTGGAGATCCGGCAGATCACTTGGATCTCCTTGTCTTCCATTTCAACCAGGAGAAGGCCTGCTTGTCTCCCATGGACGAACAGCACCACACTTGACGTGTCTGAGGGTGAAGGTCGGCAGCTCGTGAAGTCAATCTCTGTTGCTCGGCTCGGCTCAGCTCAACATGGCCATGGGTCTCGACAACTTCTGCCTGCATACTTGCACACAAGAACAGTGTTCTGTCCGGGATGCACACTTGTGGTACATGGGTTCGTGGACATGGCGCGCGAGAATGGAGACAGGTAAACACGAATGAAGCCCGTCTATGATGTTGCGGGTGTGATGCTTTGTTTAACGCCGCCTGGCATGGAAGTGGAACCGCCACTAAATCCGGTCGCAGCCGCGGTTCAGCGACGACACGGCGTAACATTGCCGCCGACAGCAAGATCGCCTGCAAGGTGCTTTATACAAATACTCGGAGTACTCCGGCTTTGACTTTGTGGGGGTTTGAGAGCCTTCGCATCATTGACTACAACGCAGAACGCCAACATGGATCACTTGCCAAGCTTTCTCTACAGCCAATTCTTCATCACGCCGCACAGACCTACGAAAGACGCGACTGGAAAATTCGTCGTTGTAACCGGCGCGAACGTCGGACTCGGAAAGGAAGCAGCTCGCCATTTCGTGCAGCTCAATGCTGCGAAAGTAGTCATTGCTGTTCGCAATCTGGAAAAAGGAAACGAGGCGAAGACAGACATCGAAGCAACAACTGGACGCAAGGGAGTTGTCGAGGTATGGCACCTGGATTTGGGCAGCTACGAGAGCGTGAAGGAGTTCGCAAAGAAGACACAAACCTTGCCAAGAATCGACATCCTTTTGGAGAACGCCGGTGTGGCGACTGGGGAGTATGTCCTCGCGGAGGGTAATGAGAGCACCATTACCGTCAATGTGGTATCGACCTTCCTCCTTGCTCTTTTGATCTTGCCAAAGCTTCAGGAAACCAGCAGGAAACACAACGTTACGCCAAACTTGGTCATTGTCTCGAGCGAAGTTCACTTCTTCACTGGCTTCCCGGAGCGTAAGGCAGAGAACGTCCTAGACACTCTCAACGACAAGCAGACGGCCCGAATGGACGACAGATACAACGTGAGCAAGCTCCTGGAAGTCCTGGTCTGTCGCGAGCTCACACGCCTTCACCCTGTGTCGCGCACAAAAGTGACCATCAACTTTGTCAATCCAGGCTGGTGTCATTCCCAGCTAATGAGAGAGATTACGAATCCGGTTATCAAGCTCATCAAGCTTCTCATGTGTCGCACGACGGAAGTTGGCTCACGTACACTGGTCGACGCCGGGCTGCAAGGACCAGAGACACATGGCAAGTATCTTTCGGATTGCAAGGTCACACGATGCGCTCCTTTGGTCGAGGGGCCAGAAGGACCGGAGCTACAGCGGAGGGTGTGGGACGAGCTTTCGCAGAAGCTTCAGGCAATTGAGCCAGGAGTTCTTAAGGTTCTGGAAGACTGAGCCGTCCGATGTTCTGCCGTTTCTCGTGAGCATCCAATGGTGAGGGATGGACAAAATCGGATCAGGGAATCGAGCAGCAATGGCTTCAGCGTTCAGCAATTTACGCTTCGCTCGGCATTATCCACTCGTTCTACCGTCGCCTCCACCTTCTCTGTCATCAAATCTTCAACTTCCTTCACACAACATACTGCGATGAACGCGACTACCACGAAAGGAAGGATGCTACACCAAGCGAGCCGGTACGCCCGTGTGTACGCCCAGTGATTCGCGCTCTCCGCCGCAGCCAGTATGGTAGGGGCAATACCTGGCAAATCCATCAATCCTTCCCCTGACGACAAAGCTGCGAGCAAGGCCGGTATAGAAGCAGAAGGCAGCCCTTTCCCAATAGCGGCCGCAGTCACCTGTGGAGCTAAGGTACTCCCCGAGCTTGCCATTGATCAAGTCCAGTGGCGGTACTGGCTGAGTTCAGTGAGAAGTCTCAACAAGCACTTTGTTCCTTACGCACCGGAGGTATGAGTGAGGAGCCGTAAACTGGACCCCAGGCCACGAGAAGCGTGAGTGGGCGTTCAGAAGCAAAATGCCATGTTAGCAATCCTATCAAGTGTAACGAGGGGTCCGGAATCCTACCAATGCCCGATATGACATTTAGACCAATCTGAGCGTGATTTCAGGTCGGTGTAATGCAACCATGACAGATAACGACAACCAGGAGTAGGCCGAAGGTTGCTAGCAGCGGGGATTTGAGACTCCTATACTTGGTGCATGATATTCGTGACTCTTCCGCTCCTAAACCACCCACGAGTCCTCTTACTGCGCCTCCCAGGAATGCGAATCCATTGGCCAGAGCGCGATATTTCAACGGTAGAACTTCACTCGGGATCGCCTGCACGATGCTGATCGTCGCCAACGTGACGCCAATCAATATCCCACCACCAACGAGCATAGCCATCGAGTGCGCTGTGACGGATATGACGGCTCCGGCGAAAGCGATCAGTGGTGGCAGGGAGGCGAGATATTTTCGATCTAGGACGTTGGAGAGGCGGCCGACTAGAGGGGAGAGGACGGATGGCATGAGGAGGGGGCCTTGGATGATCCAGCCGGAGATGCTGGAGGTGTGAGATATATCGCGAACGATGAAAGCGATTACCGAGCCGGCTGCTACGACGACCTGCAGATCTGCTTAATTATCAATACACCCACCAACTAAAGTCCGTGCCAGTTGTGACCAGTAAAGTGCCGCCAGCATAGTTTTCAGGGTCCAAGTCGTTGTGACTTCACAAGTACTCGAGAAGTGAGAGCAGCTTCATTGAACGTGTGACTCGTGAAATTCTGCCCTGTGATGCCAAAAGAAGTGACCAAATGTCTTCATGAATGACCTGTACGTGCGTCTACAGACTGATACATATCAGTATGTTCATCTACAAAGACTCCTCAATCTTGATCATCTTCTGCATTTTCGCCTGAATATCCTCCTTCACAGCCGCAGTGGGCTCCTCATACGGCCGTCTCGGTTTCAATTTCTCGGCCGCATTCTCAATACCAGCATACTTGGCGCTCGTCACACTAGCAGCGTACTTCGTGTTGGCAATACCAGCCTTGCTGAAGCTCTCTGCGATAGCCGCGATGCGGTGTAGTCTCAACGCCTCGTCCTGCTTGCCGGTCTTGTAAAGGTCATATATTCTTTTGATGGTCTTTGGGAAGATGTTGGCGAATGCAGCGATGCATCCAGCTGATCCAACTGCCAGGCCACCCAGCAGGAAATCCGATTGTCCGCCGTATGTCGCGAACTCCGTCTCCGGGAATGTTGACGCTAATCTGGTGATCTTCCCAACGGATGCGCAGGTTAATTTCGTGCCAACGATATTCTTGTGCTTCTTGGCCAGGTCTGTCATGACGTCTGAGTCGATATCGATGCCATTGCATACACCCGGGAAGTTGTAGATAACGACGGGAAGGGGGCTCTTCTCTGACACCTCGCTGTAGAAGTTGCTGATGACTTTTGCCGTTGTTTGCTTGCCAAAGTATGCGCAGGGAAGGACCAATGCATAGTCCGCTCCTGCTGCTGCAGCATCGCCAATGAACTGCAGGACTTGCTTTGTGCTGTGTCCTCCAACGCCGGCCATGATGGGATACTTCGGGCCGACAGCTTCTCGTGCGGTCTTCAGCAAAGCGGCTCTCTCCTCTCTTGTGAGCATGAATGTTTCGGCATTGGTACCGAGAATGACCAGTCCGGTCAGATGTTGGCTGAGGTATTTGTAGTACTTGGCTTGTGATTCCAGGTCCAGCTCATCCTTTTCGTGGTCGAAGAATGTGACGGCCGGTGCCCAGATGCCAGCTGGCGGCACCTGTGCGTGCGAGCCCGCGTGGCCATTCATATTCATTCAGTTTCACGGATCCGAAGTTAGCTTGCCGTCTTCTGATGCTCTTGTTGTGCTGACAATGGCTCGCTGTTGGGGAACGGGCGAGTTTGCTAGGTTTCACCGGGAAAAGCCTGGGCTTTTAGAATGTATGTACACAACATCTGGAAGCGCGAATGGCCTTCTAATAAGACCGTGGGCAGCCGAACTCGGGCAGAGCCATGCAACGGGTATCGCGGGGCGGAGTTTTACCCGCCTGTTGGTGGAAGGTGGGCAACTGGGTGTTGGCCGAAGAGGAGCTGTAGCTGGTGGTTTGGTGGTCTTTCAGCGCCCAAGGACAGTTCCGCTGCTCAAGTGTACCAGTAACAGCCCGTTATATGCCTATGATATACGCAAAATACTATGTCTACAGCAACGAGTGTGCACGCGCAGTGTGGAGCTCCACAGGGGAGGTGGAAGGAGATCGAAGCGACGTTGGAAGAGGCTCTGGCGGGCGGCCAAGGAACGCTCCGAGGCTTCGGCAATCGACAACTTGGCCGAGGTCACATTGCAAGAAGACAGTATCTTCAAGAGATTTCCCAGCGCCACATCAAGACAACCCGACTCGTCATTCATCGTCTGTGTCCACGTCTGGCAGCGCATTCAACAACTCGGCGGATGATGGGTTTGAAAACTCGGCCACATTCCCAGTGAACGCCTGGAGAACGGGAGTCCTCCCGATGCCTGCCAGTCTCTTCACATTCAAATGAAAAGTGGTGTAAAACATCGTTCAACTTAAAAGACATTATGCTGATGTACCGAGAAACTACCAAAAATTAACTCATTAGGTCGTTGGCTGTGATCCTGTTCATACAGTATAACCGCCTCGCCTTCCTAGGGTATAAAGCTTCCGCAACCGTTTTTCCAAACTATTCAAGATTACAATTCATTATGCGACCACTGCACGCTCATCCTCGCGCCCACGGACAGAGTCCTCGTCCTCAAATTCTTGTCCAGCGCCGTGCTGGTCAGCGGAGACCCAGAGGCCGGACTCGCGGTTATCGAGGGCGGCGTCCTGCTCGGAGAGATCGTGTCCCTGCGCCTTGTTTCGGCGGCGCTGGGAGAGAGTGCGGGCACGTGTGGAGAGGCTGGACTTGACAGCGGCGTTCTGTTCGACCCAGTTGGTCAGGGCATCTTCGCAGTCCTGGATAATGGCCTTGGAAGCCTCATATCCATCATAGGCGTTGCGAGTTTCGCCGGGTGTCACCGGAGTGTCGTCAACAAGTTCCAAAAGGTGCTTGCCGAAGCCTGCAATGATGGCAAGCTTCTCGCTGTGCTCGCGCAGGGCATCGAACTGGTAGTTGAAAGCGGCCTTGAGCTTTTCACGGGTGATGTTGGAGAGCTGTGCCTCGGCAACAAGCGACTCTGCCTCAGCACGGACAAGCTCCTGCTCAAGAACAACAATCTTGGGGCTGTTTGGCTCTTTGTACTTGAGCTGAGCGATCTGGTCGGTGATCTTCTGCTTGCGGTCTCTGCTGGGCTGGACAGAAGCTTCGATGTTTCGGATGCTCTTGATGGTCACGCGGTATTGGTCGTAACGATCGACGAACTGGTCCTCAAGCTCTCCAATTTCGTAGATGAGCACGCCCAACTTGTCGGTGACGTCGGAAACGTCGTCGTCGCAGCCCTCGCCCCAGATGGACAATTGCTGTGCAACCTCCATGCGCTCCCTTCCAACAAGCTCCATCGATCGCATGACGTTCTTCTCCATCTTTACGAGCTGCGACAGCTTCTTGGCGAGGTCTGGGCCGAAGGCACCGGGATGAACGGATGAGCGAAATTTGTGGCCTGGAGGCGTTGTTAGTCGTTTTCCTCATGATCATACTGGCCCAATAGCTGCGCATTACTCACCAAGGTTGCTGCGGCCGAAGATGCGGCCTGCTTTCGTCGTGGAAGACGGAGGCGGCGGGTTCTGGATTTGCGACGCCGTTGGGGCGCGCGACTGGCGCATGGAGTATGTGCGATGCATTGTGATGGTGTTGCTCGGGGGTTACCGGCTAAGCGATGTGTCGGCGAGTTGTTTCTCGTATGGTAGTACAGTCGGTATGGGATATCGGCACAACAGTAATGTGTGTCAAGTGTGCGTGTGTGTGTGGCTGAGGAGGAGGAGGAGGGAGGCGAGTGTGTTATGTGATGCAGATGCAGCTATATAGCGCGGGTCTGGGTTGCTAGGAGATCCGCGGGTCGAACAAGCCGTCACTACAGAAGTGACGTAGAGCACACGAGCACGAGGCATTTGGCGGCCCAGTCGCAGTCCCGGTTACCCCTGCGCCTCTGTGGACCAGTCGACGATCCTCCTCCTCGTCTACTCCAGAATCCAGACCCGATATTCCTACATGTCTCTGCGTGGTGATGTTGTCCGGGTAATTACAAGCGCCGCATCCCGTCTGGCCATCGCCGTAGCAACAAAGACCTGTGAAGCGTCTTGCTAACCGCAGACGTCATTGAAAGCTTGTTCACGGACCTGCAGCGCGAACCGCTCACCACTCACCAGCCTTCGTGAACATGCGGCTTGTCGAACCAGTCCCACGCTACCGTTCGTAGTGACCATCTTTATTAGTGGTGCGTATTTCATGAAATCTGGGTGGCTATCGTCAACATCCTTGTGCACTCAAGCGTGCACTCTTCTAGACGAGACCCAGCAGTCACAAGTCCACGTTGTGCTTGGCTTGAGATGCTCCGTCGTTGTTGGGAAAACGCAGCCAGAGGAATCACGATGTGTAACAAAATGTGATTGGGTATTTCATGCTTCTGTATCGCTACCATGTTACATCTCGCCGCCCCCTGATACTACAAGGTGCCAGCTTCACTCTCCTGTGAGTGAACCAAGGCCGCCGACCAGACATTTGCTGAATACATTTCATTAGCTGGCGCCATGCGCAGCAGCCCAAGAACCCCGAAGCACAAAAACCATTCATTGCTCTTTGCTCACGATTACTTTTCTGATCCGCCGCATCAGTGATTGATCACGACGGCGCCTGGATGAGGGTAATCAGAAGGGTCTCCGCCTTGTCCAGCACCGTTGATCTTGAGCGCGGACGAAGCCGAAGCCGAACTTGCGCTGCCAGCGTTCTTCGAAGCAACACGGATCGTCTCTGGCGAAGCGTCTCCGCGAACAAGTTCCTCCGTCGACGTTCGCCGCTCCGGAGCTGTTCGAGTCGACGATTTGTTGACAGCAGTGAACCCACCACCAGTGACTGGCTTCGACTCTTGGGGAGTGGGGCCATCAGAGGTCAAATCGATCGCCGTATCCTTGGTGTTGCTCTCGACCGGGCTACGAGCGTCTGTCGTGGACGTGTCAGTCATGCGTGACTACATGAACAATTCAAAAGACTGACCACTTCGTGATGAGGCGCCAGCTGTATACACCGTGACTGACTTCATGGGATGATTGGTTGCGCTGCCTTGAGGAGGCTGGCCATTCTTCGAATTGAATGGCAGATTGGCAGTGCCACCGTTGGGAGTGCCAGGGATGCTCTGCGCGTGTGAATGAGATGCAGACGAAGGTGGCCGATTGGACGGGCCAGGGTGAGGCATTGGTGACTGGGACGGCGCGCTCATCGGCGTTCCTGGAAGTTGAGATCCAAGCTGCAGGGGGTTGAGGTGTTGTTGCGAGATATAGGGCTGTTGCTGTGCGTGCTGCATGCTTCGCCGCCGCTCCAGCTCCATTGCCTGCAAGTCATCAGTGACTATTCCAACGCGCGGGACCAAGTAACATTTGGCTGAAACCGAGGAGATACTCACATGAGCCCGCTGAGCCTCTTCGGAAGTCATGGCAACAGTGTGCGAATTCAAACCCATCTGCGCCATGACTTGCTGCTGAGTGAGCTGGTGCTGCCGCGCAATTTCGTCCTGCATTCTCTGCTGCGAGTCTTTCCACCTATCAACTCTGGCCCTGTGGCCGGCAATCTGAGCGCCGTACGACTGACACTGCCAGTTCATATCGTCCTTGACACCTTGGTTGATCAAGTGATCGATTTGCATGTACAGATGTCGTAGCGCACGTGATAGCTCAACGGGAAGCTTTGCGTTGACCTGCATACAACCCGAATTGAGCACCCGCTGGAAAGCCTTGATCGCAACGCCTTCCGGAGTTTCCGCTAGATCCATTCGAATCACCTGCGGCGGTCCGCCAAGTTGTCCAGGCAGTGGGGCGTCGTCAAACTTTCTAGGCCGACCTGGACCGCGCTTCTGAGAGTTCATATGATGCTCGTGCAGCATCTGTTGCTGTTGCGCCTGCAACTGCTGTGTGATCTGATGAGTCATACGTTGCTGCGCCCATGACTTGAGAGCGTTCTGGATGAACTGGATGCCGTACGTGAGTGGTCCGTCCTCAGCGCCTGGCTTCTCAAGGTGATAGTTGAGATCCTTTGGTCGCTCAGGCTCAGGCTCCCGAGGACTCGCTCCTTCAGAATCGTCATCATCATCGTCAAACCCATCGAACATGGCAAGGAAGCCGTCGACGGCAGGATCAGCAGCTGGAGTTTTCTTGTCTGGCGGAGGGGTTGCAGGTACGGCGGGAACGCCTCCGAAGTTGGTGAGCGCCGAAGACAGAGTCTCAAGTATCATTTTCATCTCTGCGACCGTGTTAGGAGATTCACGCTTAGGATCATGTGCAATGTCAATGAATTGGATCACGGGCTGGGGCAAAGGCGGCAATGGCTGTGGCAGTGGCGGTGGAGGAGCTCGCTGCATTCCAGGTGGCGGTCCTTGAGGATACTGAGGAGGTCCAGTGGGTGGTCGCTGCATGTTCTGAGGTGGCTGGGGGAACGGTCGCTGGTTAACCTGCAGCGGTGGCGGTCCTTGGTTTTGCAGCCGTGGGAGAGGTTGTTGTGCCCGAGGAGCAGCGACAGCTGGAGTTGATGGGCCATTGCTTGGGGGAGGAGGCAGCTTCGATTCCTTGGTCTGCTTCTGGGGGCCTGTCTTGGCCTGTGTTTCAGCCTTTGTCGCAGCTTTTGAAGTCGACTGTCGTTTCCGTTTGCCTTTTGCTTGCGCCTGCCCTGACTTCTCATCCTCTGCCTCCCCATCAGCAATGTAGTACGCCATGAAGTCGCCATAATCCTCGTTTTCGGTAGCAGGAGGATCTACGAATGGTGATTCTTCACGCGATTCATCGTCTCGTGATGCCTGCTGTGGGTCCTCGCGCACGGACGGTGGCGCTGACGAGAGGGCACTCGAGTCTGGTGATGACAATGGCGAGGAATTTCCCGGTGATGCTGCAGCTGCCTTGATAGGTTCGGGTTCAGGGTCTGGCTCGTCGTCGTCCATGATTGCGTCCTGAGAGTACCGAGCCTTCACTGCTCGTCGCGGTCGCGAGACAGCAATGGTATCGCCAGGGCTTTCACTGGGCTTTGGGTCCCGGACGTTGATCTTGAGGCGAGGTTTCTTCGCCGGAGGAGGGTCCATGGGTGGCGACTCGGTCTTTGCGGACGGACTTCGTGATGTTTGTTCAATCTTGGATCTTCTCAAGCCTGCGCGCCCATTTGTTAGAGAGGCGCCGTTCGCGGTTCCAGGAGCCATGCCTCGCTCAGTGGCCAGTTTGTACTTTCTTATCTTCGCATTGGATATCTTCGAGGTGAAGTGGAAGACTGACACCTGTGGGTTGGGTGCCGACATGAATGCGGGTGTTGTTGTTCAGTTGTTCAGGCAGAGATTTCGTTCGTCGTGTCAAGTCAAGGCCCGTTGAAGTGCGCACGGACAGCTCCACTTTAATGAACCCCTCGAGCTTGGCATAAACAACGCAGCACGCAGTCGAGTGAATGTTGCCGCGCGCTGAACATCATAGTCGCAAGATCTGGGATATCGTTGCATGTTATGATACAAAATTGCTGTACATGTCATGAAGATGAAGGAAACGCAGCCGAGAAAGAAGGCAGGTTGAGGAAGGCGCGGGTGACTTGCGACGGTGATCCATTGTGAGGTAGCCTGCCCTGCTAATCACACGTGAACGCTCATCCTCAGCAAACGCCTTCGGTTGCCTGCATGTCGACGCATCGATGCTTGATCGAATAGCATGAACCGAGTATGGAATACACGCCTTCGCTCAGAAATCAACTTCGCGACCTTGGCCCCAACTGGTTCTGGCCTAAGAGAGTGATTCCACCATTCTCCTCGAATGTGCGGCTAGACCCGCCGCTTCTTAAATAGGTTAGGCGCTCCTGCCTCACGTAATCCATGTCGATGCCAAAGCTTCCCGTCGACACGTACTTCGGAACTGCACTTTGAGCTTGAGCTTCAGCTTGCATGTGAAAGCCACGACATCCCACCCTCTGGCCCGTCAACATGAAGTTTTTACACTCGTTCGGTGCAGCAGCCCTAGCGCTATCCAGTGCGGTGTATGCGGCAAGCTCTTGGACCTTCGATGAGGCCTCGCTGTCAGTCGCAGCCAAGGGCTCCGAAGCCACGAAGCAAAAGTACGAAATCATCATCGAATTTCGGCACCACCGCCCAGCAACTCACAGACACTGTCAGATTCACGCCTAATGCTCCGGTCGCCCCTCACATCGTACTCCCTGCTACGTCGTCATTAAAGGTGCTCCTCACCGCGCAAGAGGGCAAGACAGCGAAGCGCCCACATCAGGCTTTCTTGACACTCCACGATGAGGTTACTGGTTTGGAGGAGTCCTTCGCATTCAGCGTCAAGGAGACGGGCAAAGCAAAATTGGATCTGGTGAGCAGTCCAAGACACACCCACCACCTGGAAGGCTCGAGGCTAACGAAATGCACCCAGTCACAAAAAGACCTCCCCTTCCAATTCCTGACCTCCACCAAGCCTATCAAAGCCTCCATCGTCCTCGCCTCCTTCGGCTCTTCCACGCCCTACAACGCTCTCGCCTTCACTATTACTGTCCAGCCCGACACGACGTCCCCACCCTCCGTGCCCGAGGCGCCCGAGCGCTACACAGCCAAACCCGAGATCCACCACATCTTCAAAGCCGACCCGCGCTCGCCGCCTACGATCATCAGTCTGTTCTTCACGCTCGCAATCGTCGTCACTCTGCCAGCTTTGCTGGGCGTATGGATGTTCTTGGGAGGAAATATTGACCACTTTGGCAAGGCATTTGGAGCGCAGCCAGTGGCACATGGTCTCTTTTTGGGAAGCATTGTTGCGATGGAAGGAGTGTTCTTCCTGTACTACACATCTTGGAATTTGTTCCAGACCCTGCCAGCTGCGGCGGTTGTGGGTGCTGTGGCATACGTCAGTGGGAGCAGGGCTTTGACGGAGGTCCAGGAGCGAAGACTTGCAGGAGAGAGGTGAAGCAGTTGCTGTGCAGGCAAGCCAGCGAGAAGAGTTATATTACATGGATAGCGAAGTCTGCACTGTACTATCTAGGTGCTATCCGCTGCAAAAGCGAGAAATAAAAGATGAATGCCCACATACTCCATCAGCTAAGAGCACAATACGGTAATTTTCCGACGAATCATTCAGCTTGCAATATCTCTTCACAGCGCGGCTATAGCCTTGCGCAAGACTTCCAGACTCCGATCAGTGATCTTCGAATCTTCATCAGTCCGACCTTTGAGCAACCAGCTGACATCGCTAAGCAGACCCAGCGGCAGCCAATTGCCATCTTGAGCCTTCTCCAGAGACTCCTTGATGCGGCCGGTATGTTCCCAGTTCTCGGCGGCTTGCTCCGCGCAGTCGATGACCTTGTCTGGAATACCACACATCGCAGCGCAATGCATGCCATAACTGCCCTCGGCGACCCCGTCTTCAAGCTGGTACAAGAAAGTCACGTCGCGTACGTCGTCATCGACCTTGACTGCCATGCGCTTGGCGACAACTTCGGGATGCTTCTGGAATTCGGCCGCGAGGGAGTGGTAGTGAGTGGCGAAGTAGCCCAGAGAGCCGACGTGCGTCGCCACATGGTGCAGTACAGCTTGCGCTACAGCTACTCCGTCGTAGCTGCTGGTACCGCGGCCGAGTTCGTCGAGAATGACCAATGAGCGAGGGGTCGCCTCGGAGAGGATCTTCTTCGTCTCGCTTAGTTCCACCATGAACGTACTCTGGCCTGCGAAGATATTGTCATGAGCACCTAGCCGAGACATGATGCGATCAACAGGAGTCATGCGTGCGGATTCGCAAGGCACATAGCAGCCGATCTGAGCCAAGATGACTGCGATGCATGTCATGCGGAGAATTGTAGACTTGCCAGCAGCGTTGGCCCCCGTGAGAAGGGTGATGGATGCACTATTGCCACCGAGCGCAATGTCGTTTGGAATGAAGTTTGTCGAGGTTTCGATGCATGGATGGCGAAGGGTTTGAAACTCAAGGATGCCGCGGGCTTCGTCGTCCTCGATGAATTCTGGACGGCATGAGGGCATTCCGAGTGACGACGAAGCCTTTGCGAGCGAAATTAGGCAGTCGAGTTGACCAATAATCTTCGTGGCAGCGAGCCAGACGGTGTAGTCTTCGTCGAAACGCGCGTAGAAGCGTCCATTCAGAGCCCTGACCACTTGTCCGTGCATTTCTTGCGCTTCCTTGAGGTCTTGCACAAGCGACTCGAGCTCGGGCGAGTACCAGCGCTTGCATTGCTTCGTCGCCGACATTTGCTTCCAGTTCTTTGGGATGTTGCTCCCGACCTTGATGGGGACCTCCAACTGGTAAATTTCTTTACCGTTGTCAGTGAATTTGATGGCGCTGGATCCGAGGTCCTTGCGTGCTCGCTGAAGAAGCTTGTTCAGTTGTGCAACAACGTTGTCGATGCGTTCTTGGCTCTCATCAAACTCCTCTTCGACGCCTGGCTGTGGAATGAAGAGGCCTTCTTCTCTGGCCTTGGTTCGATCAAAAGCGTCCTTCCACTGCTTCAGGCTGCTGGCCAGATCGGGCATTGACGAGATGAGTTGGCCTAGCAGACCTTCGCCTTGGCCGAAAGAACCGAGAAGTGACATGGTGTATTCAATCTGCTCGAATCCTTCAAGCACCTTAACGAAGTCTTGAGGTTTGCATCGACCGGCGTGCACTCGGGAGATCAAGCGCTCAAGATCAGGAAGCTTGGACAGGGACGCGGTGAAGCGGTCCATAACGGTGCCATCTGCATTGAGCGCATCGACTGCATCGAAGCGTTGATTGATCTTGCTCGCATTTGCGAGCGGGTGGCAAACCCACTGTCTCAGCATACGCTTGCCGAACGGTGTGATGCATCGATTCAACATCGTGAACAGCGTTCCTTCTGTGCTGCCATCAAAGGTGTTGGCAAAGATCTCCAGATTGATCAAGCTCTGTCCGTCAAGAATCAGGCTGGAAGCCTTGCGAATGGGGTCGTACCACGAAAAGTTGCCCAGTGTGATCAGGTCGCGCTCGATCTTGAGCATGCTCAGATACCAGATTAGACCGCCCAAGGCAGAGAAGGCGAGCTCTCTCTCCTTTGCTTCGCGAAGCACCGTTGGCCAAGCGTCGACCTCATCCTCAGTCTTCTGGAAGTAAGACTCGCCATCGATCTTCATACGGGTCCTGTCTGCACTCATGAACTCTTTCTCAGGCTTCAACTGGTTCCAAATGGTAGTCGGCGGGGTGTTGTTCTTGAGAATTCTCAGAGCTTTGGACGATAGACAACCCTTCTCAAGCAACAGTTCTCCCGGACGCGTCTGGGCAACAAAGGTCTCGAAGCGGGTCATGTCCACATCGTCAATCCACTCGGCAAGGTGAAATTGCGCAGTAGCAGTATCCACGAACGCAATGCCGAAAGCAGGTTTGCCGTCGACTTCTGATTCCTTGATTGATGCGCAGTAGGTAGCCAAGTCGTCTTGGAGCATGCTGGCTTCGACCAGGGTACCAGAAGTCAGAACGGAAGCCAGCTCTCGACGGATGACTTTTTCCTCCTTCTTGCCCTTGAGATCACGCTCACGCATGTCCTTTCCGAGAGCCGTCTCCATCTGATCGACTCGCGCTATCTTGAAGCCCTTGGCAACGAATTGATTGGCCCAATGATCCAGACTGGCTTCAGGCACACCGACCATACGCATGTTGACCCTGTCCGTGAGCTTCAGGTCGAACATTTGGTGCCCAACAGTTGCGTCGTTCTCGTAGAGCTCGTAGAATTTGCCCTTTTTGAAAAACACAATGGTGTCCCAGAACTTTTGCTTGATCTCCCAGTACTGCTTTTCGAAGGGAGAAAACTTGCTCCAGGCCAGAGGTGGGATGAAGAGAGTCCGAGGGTCGTAGTCCGGATGATCAGGCGGGTTTCTATCCGCATCCTGAATACTCGCGAGCCACGGGTAACGATCGGAAGGATCGGTCACATGTGCTTTTTGCTTCTTGGGTGGTCCATTGGGTGTTCGCTTGCTAGGTGCTGGTGCAGGCTTGCGAGGCTCTGTTGAAGGCGGTGCGTCCGGGTCGTATGTCCATTGCGTTGCTGTTGATTTTGTTGGTATCTCCTCGCTTTCCTCTTGTACAAGAGATGGTGGTGAACTGGGGGGTTTTGAGACTGCTTTGGCTGATGAGAACGCAGAAGCTTTCTTTTTGGACTTCTTTGGCTTCACGTCATCTTCGAGATCATCGTCTACAACAAAGTCTTCCATATCTGTTGCTGTTAGTCGGAGACCCAATCCGATCTCCTTGGGAAGGGTTAAGTGAAGGAACACCGTGACGACATACCTTCATCTTCTTCCATGGCGGCTTGGGTGGCAAGATCGAATCCAAATTCATCGTCGGAATCTTCAGGAACTGTTGTTCGCTGTCGCTTGGCAGTACGTCTGTTCCCAGATCCTGCTCTAATAGGACCTTCATCCTCATCGTCATCAGATTCGGCATAGTTGACTTGCTTTTTCGCCTTTCTCAGAGGGCTTGAATAATTGGTGCCTGGTGTTTCTATCAGTCCGTTAGTCTCGCATCATCGTGCGATGCATTATAAGTCTCACCGTTCTCCTTGTTGCGTCCGGACGTGACGGAGCTCCGCTGTGAGGCACCAGGCGCTACGTTAGGACTGGATGCAGGGCCGACAGTGCTGGATGCGTCCTGTGGTGTTGACGCGTCAAAGTTGGCAACGCGCTTCGCCGGTGTAATATTGGATGCTGTGGCTGCTGGACGCTTTGAGAAGAAGCCGGCTATACTCTGCTGCTTCGATCCTAGCCTGCCAGTGCTGGAGGAATTGCTCTTCTTGAGTGTAGGCTGAGGCGTGCTGGTCTCGCCGCTGACCTTTGCGCGTGCCATTTTGCTCTGCAACAGATCCGAGAGGATGTCAATGGCAGGGCAGATATGGGTCGAAGGGAACGAGATGCTGATGGAGATGGAGTGATGTTCGGGAAGGAGAGCGCGTCTCTGGGAACGCGCCTTAGATTGGATGTGGAACGCGCCGTAAATTGGATCTGGGACGCGACCGCGAGGCAGGGATCGGAGCTCCGGCGGCCGACGCAGCTTGGCAGTGGAGCTTGGCAGTGGAGGGATTCAATCCCGTCCACTGCCTCATCGATACGAAGGCAGGCAGGCAGGCAGACCTCAATCTTCTCCCATTTCCCCTCGCGAGAAGACTGTCGGATGCGCCGTCGCAATGCTGTGCAGCGGCTGTGTGCGTGTGCGTCATGTCCGCGTTCGTACAACGCTTCTCGCGCGTGCTCGTCAGTATAGCACCGGACGCGACTACAAGGCCGCCGTGGCAGCGCTCAATGGCCTCCAGAGCAACTCCTCCATCGTTGAGGCCATCAGGAAGGCTGGCCCGGGGTGGAACAAGCGCGCCATTCCCGAGATGCTCGAATGGGTGCGCCGTATAGGACATGAGGTGTGCGTTGGCCCGCAGTATACATGGTCGCTTCCGTAGCTGACCACGACGAGCTGCAGCCGGCCGACTTCGATCGATTGAATCCCATTCACATCGCTGGCACCAAAGGCAAAGGCTCCACGTCCTCCTTCATCTCCTCCATCCTCGCTCAGTATCTTCCGACCAAGCGCAGCATACATGCAGAACGCTTGCCCTCGCCTGTTGGCTTGTACACGTCGCCGCATTTGCGATTCGTGCGAGAACGCATCAGAATCAACAACGAGCCTATATCAGAAGCCTTGTTTGCTCGATGCTTCTGGGAGGTATGGGATAAGTTGGAGGCAGCAAGTGACACTGCGGAGAGTGCGGATAGGCGAGGAATTGACGGAAAGCCTGTATACTTCCACTATCTCACTTTGATGGCTCTACGCTGCTTCCTCGAGGAGGATATAGGCACAGCCGTCATCGAATGTGGGATCGGAGGAGAGTATGACACGACGAACATCTTGTCCAAGCCCTCAGTAACTGGAGTCACCAGCCTAGGCATAGACCACGAGGCGCTGCTGGGCGATACCATTGATCAGATTGCGTGGCATAAAGCTGGCATCTTCAAAGAAGGCGTGCCTGCCTTCACAGTAACTCAACCTCCCCAAGCTTTAACTGTGCTGCATGAGCGAGCGAAAGAGCGCCAGACGGATCTCTATGTCGTTCCCGAGCATCATGCCATCGATTCAGTAGAACTTGGTCTCCAGGGTCATTTCCAGAAGCTGAATGCTTCCTTAGCCATCGCTATATCGGCCCTACATCTCAATCGACTGGGGTATACGGGGGGCCTCCCAGACCCTCATGATCCTGGATCAGCTCTTCCCCCGGAGTTTATCGCAGGTCTGGAGACGACGCGACTTGGTGGGCGATGCGACAGGAGAACAGACTCAAAAGCGCCTAAAGTCACCTGGTATATCGACGGCGGCCACACACTAGAGAGTATCGATGTCGCTGCTCGTTGGTTTGCGAACAAAACTGCACGGTCAGCGAGTGAAGGCGCCACTCGAATTCTTCTCTTCAACCAGCAGACACGAGATGCATCCTCGCTCGCACGTCGATTGCACCAAACCATAGCAGAGGCTTTGCATACTTCACATCCTTTTGAGTCTGCGGTCTTCTGTCCCAATACTACGTACAAGGATACCGGCTACAAGGCGGACCTCGTCTCCGTCAACACCAACAAAGAGGATGTTTCCAGCCTGCGCGTACAACAGGAACTGGCCAACACATGGGCCGACATTGATGCGCAGACACAGGTCCATGTCCTTGGCACTATCGAAGAAGCCATTGCTCGAGTCCGCGATCTGGCTGGAGGCAAACAAGTCGAAGTACTTGCCACTGGTAGCCTTCACCTGGTGGGCGGCATAATAGAAGTGCTTGAGAGTGAAGCAGAAGGCAAGTGATAGAATTCAAGATCATCTCGTATCAAGGAAAACTCGGGTATCTTACATCCCACGTTCTGCTGAACTCCGTCCAGACTGCACCTTTCGTCAGAAGCCTGTTTCAGCACCTTGTTGTAAAATCAAGTCCGCAGTATTCGAACCACACGCTGATGTCCTTGCGCCTTCGCCATCTCAACCGGTGTACCATACGCCCCATTCCAATGAGCAGAGCCTGGGCTTCGATGAGCACCACACCTGACCAACGTTTGCACTGCGGCGACATGTCCACCATAGGCCGCGAGATGAAGCGGTGTTGCGCCCTCTTCCATCGAAGCATCGACACTTGCGCCAAGCTCCGCCAGCAGAGCTATGACTTCTCCATGGCCTTTGTGTGACGCCCAGTGAATCGGAGTAAGTCCGTAGCTGTTTCTCGCCTCCAAGTCCGCTTCCCTGAGAGCCTTCACTACCTTTGCAAATCCTGAAGCAGCTGCATAGTGCAAAGGTGTGTTCTTTTCGTCATCAATACTATCTACTTGCGCGCCACGTTCGACCAGCAATTCGCACATTGCACTTTGGCCCATTACCGCAGCTTGGTGTAATGGCGTTAGACCATTAGCACGTAGGCTGACGCGAGCACCATGTTTTAGCAACACACGAGCAGCATCGATTTGTTTTGCGCTTATCGCACACCAAAGTGGGCTGTAGCCATCCCGGCCGCTGAGCCAGTCTACGTCTGCGCCATGGGAAAGGAGCATCATGAGCGCTTCAACGTTGCCGGCCCAGCTGGCAAGGTGGATTGCTGTGTCTCCTTTGGCGTCTTCGGTGCTGAGGACTGCTCCTCCGTCGTTGATGAGGACGGCGAGACAGGCGCAGTGGTTGAGGTGTGCGGCTAAGTGAATTGGTGTTCGTTGGAGGTGGCCGAAGCAGATGGACGTGTCTCCGCCTCTTGCGAGCAAGGTTGAAAGGGCACTGCTGTCGTTGGCGCTGACTGCGTCGAAGATCTCATCCGCATCTACTGGGTCGCCTTCGGCCTCTGGCGTTGCGTGCTGTTCTTTGATCTCTGTCTTTTCAGCAGCAATAAGAGATGTCGATGCTGAGGAGGCGCTATATTCTGGAGGCGGCTCGATCCAATCTACCCCAAGAGTAATACCTGTATGTTCTTGTCCAAGAGACAACGCCACGAAGTCTGCTTCCAGCGGTGGTGTTGGAGGACGAGCCGTATCCGGCACGTCGTTCAACAGGAAGCGAAGGACGGGTCTCTGGGCTCTGAGCTGACCGAGTGACTTGTCCGCGGCGTCCAGAGTGAGTTGCTTGCCAAGTGACGAGAGCGAGGTATGTAAGGCAGATATTGTCCCTTCGAAGCAAGCTTGCAGGCCAGCACCATCGTTGAATCGCTGTGGTGTTGCGACGAGTACTTGCTGTAAGCGACAGAGGTCTATCATGAGCTCCGACAGCTCATTAGACAGAGCACTGAGAAGACGATTATCGTATCGTTCGTTTGTAAGATTATGTCCGGTTTCGACATTCAGCGATATCAAGCCTGCTACTCGTGCCTTGTAGTTTGAGGCATCTTGACATCCTTCGCCGGTCTCCACGGCATATAAACTGTCAACAGCGACTCTTCTTCGCGCTTTTGGCCGCGTTGGAACAGAATCAGCTTCTGAATTCGCAGCTGTATGGCCAGGGGTCAGCCATATCGTTGAGAGAGCGACTACCGAGAACGACACGCATGCAATCGTGAACCAGGTTGCTGGTGAGAGGAATGCGGATGTGGATTCCAGCTTTTGGTAGCTCATTTTGACCGATCGAGCTAACCTTTATGTGCTTCAGGTAGTCCTTGAGTTATTGGCAGATCTTGTCGATGCATACGGAGATTCTGATACCGACATCATTGGCTTGTAAGGAATAATATTGACGATGTTTCTTTGGCAGCTGTATTGGTCAAGGTCGCGTCGATGTTTACAACGGCGTTGCTCAGCAGCGGCCCATCCCGTCTGCATCCTGAATCCTGAATCCTGCCGCAGCTGCATTGGCAGGGATTCGGATCCTTTCGACCAACATCATGCTCTCCACACTCTATATGGTCAGAGATATTGCTCCTCAATCGCTGTCAGTGATTGACGCGAGTGTACATTCCGCCATAATATTGCTCCACAAGATCACTGCTTTGTGCGTGGAATCGGGCCGTCCAGGGGTAAACAGATCCATGCCAAGACCCGCAGCTAGTTTCCCAATTTTCGCTTTGATATATGTTTTGAGCTGGTCACCACCAATGTCAAAAGTTAACATCGGTCATCGTCTAGTGGTTCAGGATACTCCGCTCTCACCGGAAAGATCGGGTCGAAATACCAAATCATTCTTACAACAGAATGTCAAGTTCTTCTTCCAGTGGAATGATGAAGTAGATCTTTTGATCTGACCTGGGAGATCAGAGTCCAACTTCATGCCCGTCTCAGACAGTCAACGAAACCTCAGACGAGTCGAAGAACTCACTTTTACTTTCTAGCAACACTCTTGCATGTTGGTAGCAGAAGCTGATATTTTTAGAGACCCACTTTTCATCCATTTCTGTGTTAGCGTGTGCCGAGTGAATGTTCGGCTTTGACTGAAGCCACAACTAAGATCTCATATCAGACACACGAGTAACTTCTTCTTCCCCTCATTCAGATAAATGAGGAATACTGCGCCCTACTTGGACGAAGAGTCTATGTGCACTCCATGCAAATGCCGTTGTACAGCCCGGCTCGACTTTTCACTGTTCAGCGTCTCCACTTGGAAGCTGGAAAAGTAGCGGACGACTTACTATATAGTATTGCTATAAACTGGCGGTGACAGCATCTGACAGTCTTCGCTACTAGGAATTGATATCGAGAAGCCACAACAAGCGTTCAAATGTGATTCTCTGGGGAACAATGCAATGCTTCAAAACACTATGATGATAGGAGATCTTTCCGATGTATGTACGCTCAATGCAAGTGGAGGGCATTGCAGGTAACAAGAGTTTCGAGAGACTTCGAGACATCCACTAGATGAGGCTATAGGTATCATCTACGACAGCTGACCGAAACCACCCTAATTTGCGTTATGAGCTCTCCCCGTACGCGGTGTCGTGAGTTGATGCACCTATAGCTGACTTCATGATGTTGTCGAAGCGTGTGTGTTCGTGGAGTATGATAGAGCCTAGCGTCTCCATCCTTCAGCTTATGCGAACATTGTTTAAACTCACGTAGTCACATTCTATCTTGTTAACGTTGGTGTAGCCTTTGGCAATTCCGCCATGCCCAAAGCCAGCGCCTGCGCAAATGACTAGCTTGAGGGACTTAGCTATGTCTTCAGAAGTGCTGCGATGGCATACCTTAGGATTACCTGTAGTCTCATATCTCTCGACCAGGCCATCACCGAAGGCTGGCATGCCAGGTTCAGATAATTTTCATCCGTGAAATCAATCACAACGGTTATATCGGCTCAGAAGGACAGGCGTATTAGCTTGCACTTACGTCAACGATAGGCTATGTATGCGATCACCAAGGCACGGGTTTCCAGGAGGGTTGGCGGGATTTTCTCTTAGAATGGCGTGGAAGACCTCTGCTCGGGGCAGATCGTATGTCTGCTTTATCTACTTGGTGACTGACCTACCCATGACTGTTTCCTTGTCCTCGAGCTCGAAAGAATTCGTAAGAATTGAATCCACATCCTCGGCAGAAGACATTCGAACGTAGGATGCAAGCTCCATGGCGCCGGAGAAACTATCCCTCAACTGGGCTGCCTCTTGTACACTGAACCCGGGACCAACGGCTGGAGATGTCGTTTGCATTTTCTCGACGATAAGTGTTGTTGACAGAGGTGTAAGCACCGCAACTGTCGACACAAGCAGGGATATTGCGACCCAGAGAGTTAGATTCAGGTATGGCATCTTGATGCAGTGACGAATCAGGAGCGGAGGTAGCTGCAAGAGGAGTTAGCAGGGAGAGGAAGAGGAAGAGTGAGACGAAAGAATACGCCTGACTTCTATATCCCCCAATCCGAATCTTGCCATCGGTTCGATAGGACATATCGTCGTAGACCAGGCGCCGTGACAACTTTGAGGTGCGCTCATCTTCCTTGGTCATAGTGTTGCGCTCTGTCAGAGTTGCAGAAACCAGCCAGGTGGAACTATGTTCAACACTGTGGCTGTACGCCGCAAATTTGACGACACCTGTTGTGTAAGAGCAGTCTATCTTCCCAAGAAAGATCATTTCACGGTTCTGAAGTGGCCCATGAAGTTCTCTGAGAAGCCCGCACCGGAGGTAGAGCAGGCAGTAAGCACCGAGCGAGAAAACAGCTTTTGCGAGACTCAGGCAGAAAAGAAACTCCTCGGGAACTCAAATATGTAGAACGTAAGCCGCAAATAGCCGCCTTAGTCATTTCTGAGCTTAGCTGCACGTCGTGGACTTTTCCTACTTCGACTTCGCCGTGCTTTGCAATTTCTCCTGACACAGTTGCAGACTCGGCTTGCCAGAATCCGTCATGGCTCAACCTGTGATGCGAGTTACCACAACTCTATCGCCTCCGATCTCCCTGCTGGATGATGGCGAAGAGTGCTCCATCACAATAACCGCAACACTAGAGCACACAGAGCCTATTACAATTTACACATGGCCAACGATCTTTAACCTCTCCCTCGCCCAAGTGCGCCACAACTTTTTCTGTGTCGATCTTTCGTCTAACAGCGGCGACGACGACGACGACGACTACAACAACAAAGAAGCTATCAAATTAGCAATCTTCAATGCTGGCAAGCGAGCGAACATCATTAGCCGACAGCTTGGAGGCCAAGACGATGAATTTTGGGTTACCTTCCATCCAGATGAACCCGCCACTTTTACTGAAAAGTTCGAACTAGCGACACGTAGGGATCAACCACTGACTCCAGGCCACCGATATCGATTCGGTATCTGTCGACGATTCGAGATTTTTTCGGGCTGGCAGTGGCTGAATGGAACCCGAGAGGATGTTATGACGACGGAGAAGAAGTTCTTTCGTGGAGAGTTTGAGCAGTCGAAGATCGTCGTCCCTTCCGGCGATGTTGTGGAGTTCGAAGTGACAGAATAGATATGGCATGGTCAATGCATGGAGTTGGACAGCTATCCCCTACTTGTGAATATTTCGAGTTTGACACTGGCCACACGGACAGAAGACAAGGGCTGTCCAGGTCTCCTGCCCGGAGTGCTTGAGCTTACTCTCTCAGATGTCAACGCTGAGGTTTTGCTGCCTGAGGCTCCAGGTCCACTTCTTCCCCAAAGTAGATTAGAATGTGGAGTTGGAACCGCGATCTCTTTCCCGCACCTCACAGAACCCATCAACTCGCTGACAACACAACGCCATGGGCAAGTCCTCCAAAGACAAGCGAGACGCCTACTATCGCCTTGCGAAAGAACAAGGATGGCGCGCTCGCTCAGCTTTCAAGCTCCTCCAACTCGACGAGGAATTCAATCTCTTTGAAGGGGTCACACGCGTTGTGGATCTGTGTGCTGCCCCCGGAAGCTGGTCACAAGTCCTGTCAAAAATACTGATCAAAGGCGAGCGGATCGGCAGGGCATCATGGGAGGACAAGCGGTATCGATCAATGGTCCAGCAATATGCTAAGTCCACAACCGACCGGGAACTCGATCCTAATCCACCAGACCGGGCACCGAGGGAGAACGTGAAGATTGTGGCCATCGATCTTCAGCCCATGTCTCCCCTAGAAGGCATTACTTGCTTGAAGGCCGATATCACGCATCCATCAGCAATTCCTCTTTTGCTGAAAGCATTGGACACAAGTTTCGACCCAAAGTCTTCATCAGCCGAAGCTTCACACCCGGTCGATCTCGTCATTTCAGACGGCGCACCAGATGTGACGGGGTTGCATGACTTGGACATATACGTGCAATCACAGTTACTTTGGGCAGCGCTCAACCTGGCACTTTGCGTTCTCAAGCCCGGCGGCAAATTCGTTGCGAAGATATTCAGGAGTAAAGATGTCGACATTCTGTACGCACAGTTGAAGACTGTGTTCGAAGGTGTGACAGTTGCGAAGCCGAGAAGTAGCAGGGCTAGCAGCATGGAGGCTTTCATATTATGCACCAATTTCCGACCTCCGACGGGGTTTAAGGCGAGCCTGGACAACCCCATCGGTACAGCACAGCAGTTGCAGCCCGAGGTCGAAGCAAGTAACTCTGAAGCGCAGAGCACTCGTGTGAAACGAGCAGATGGTATTACGGAACTGCAAATTGAGACCGGAGCGACCCGGGGCCGAGACACAAGATGGATCGCCCCATTCTTGGCCTGTGGCGATTTGAGTGCGTATGATGCAGACGCAAGTCATAAGCTACCTGAAGGTCATATCAGCCTGGATCCTGTGCAACCGCCGACTGCACCTCCGTACCGAGCGGCTCTCGAAGAAAGAAAGAAGATGGGAGGCGCGTATGGAAAGACGAAGCTTAGTACCTGATTCGAAATGGGATGGGACATGGAATATGAGCTACAGTGTCTGATGACCACAAGTATGTGGTATGAGCGAGAAACTCGATCTTCCGGGAAGCCGATGGCACTTCGATCGAATACTCTCTCCGCGCCCGCGAATCGCCTTGATGACGTGGTGATTCCTCAAGTACCTCTTTCGATCCAAGCTGCCTCCGAACCCAAGCAGCCCTTCCTCCTGGTGGCTCTTGAACATCGGGAAGAAACGCACCCCGGTCGTCCTTCGCCCACTACTTCAGATCTTCTCCACGACTCATCGGAATCATCTTGACCTCCTCGTCCGTTTTCGGTCTCAGAAAGTCTTTCATCTTCCCAAACGGACCACCCTTGGCCTTCTCGTGCTTCAAGTGCTGTTCATCTGGAGCATCTCGACAGTCGGAGATCTTGACCGGGATGTGGACTAAGCTCTTGTCCGTGTATCCATGTGGAAAAATATTTGCGCTGGCCATTGTCGCATCTCCAAAAAGCCCCAGCGCCGTCTCCGAGCATCATGTTGGTGTGGTGGTCATGCTGGTACTTCGGAGGCTTGCCGGTCACAGTAGTTCATGGCTCATTATCTGAGCTGGCCATCGGTGTGACTTTCACGGTTTCAGAAAGAGCTATAGTGATTGAAGGCAGCTGGACAATATTGAAGGTCAATATGAAATCGGAGCAGAGGGAAAATGAACATAGAAAGGTCAAAGATGGGAAGAGGTTGTCTTCTACCGTTTGGATGTCAATGTCGACTTTGGTACAGAGACGGTGGCTGAGGATGTCGACTGATCGGATGGCCAGAGTAAGTTACCGAGCACAGTCTGTACCGTATGCAGACAAAATTCATAGGGTATTCTTATCTTGCAGGCAGTCATTCATGTAGTGATTCTTATTGTTCATACTCGGCTCGTGTGATAGCCTCAGGAGGTGAAAAGGGAGGACGTGGAGCTGAATTCCAGTCTTGGTCATCAGCTGGAATGGAGGGATGCTTTTGTGTACACATGTAGCACCCCTGCCATCACATCATTTCCTTTCTGCTTCCACTGCGCTGTTTCGTGTGCGTTTTACTACCGTGACAAGTCCAATATCTACGACCGAGGAGAAGTCTTCTCTCACAATTGCGTGCATGTCCCACTCATCAACCCCGCGACGCTGCACAGGGAACTTCACCGCCGACGAGGAGCCTCGGAGCTCAGGCCAGGACACCGAACACAACAACTACAGTACATCACCGCGAGGAATAGTCTGGCGTGTGCCATTGCGGGCCGTCTCGATATCATCCAGATCTGCGGTGATTAGCGAGGCCTTCATCACGCCTCTCGAGCGTAGGGCATCCGTCAGTCTTATGATAGCATACATCTCGGCTGCAAGCTCACAATGAGTGCGGCATTGAAGGACGCGTCAAAGACCAAGAGTGGAGCGAACATAAGCGCGACGACATTCAGTAGGACGCATGCTCCCTCGGTGCCAAAGGAGTTCTTCTTGAAGACGGAGAAAGAGCTAGAACTAGAGCGGGAATCGCGACGGGGCAGGAAGTCTTCCCGAGGATCAATAGCCACCGAAGAGGCAAAAGAAGACATGTCCGACGGCTTGATAGGAAACAGCTCCTTTGGCGTGCAGAGCTTGGAGGATACAATAAATGAGGGCAGACTCTCAAGGACAAACAGCAACATCAGTGAGCAATCGTCCGGAGACCCCATTGACCTATCGCCGAGGAAGAAACGCCAGGCTGGGAATCGTGTCCATCCGACCATCATCGCCACAGGACAGCGCATCTTGTTGTCAGATCGGAGTTCATACGTGGCCTCGGCATCAAATTCCGAGTCATCGCGCCCACGCAGAGGCTCTGAGACGTCTTCACATTACCCAATGACGAGTCAGCCACTCACGCCCATTGGGCTCAGTCCCCATCCTGGGTCTGTAACTCCAAGCACGCCACGATCTGGTTCACCAAAGTCGTTCAGACTCAGTGACGAGGAAGCCAGTATAGCGGATGAGACTAACAGCCAGGCCATTCTGTCTTCCAGCGGGGATGAAGATGACCATCAGCATCTTGGGCGTACTCCACAGCTTGTGATGCCGAGCCTATCTATGCCCGCACGACGACCATTTACTGAACGAGGCAGGCTCATGGGTAGGGCTAAGATCATGGTAATAGGCGCAAAGCGTTCCGGGAAGACAAGCTTCATCTCCAGCATATTCCGCGCAAGCGAGGATATCGTTCACATGGATCGAGCCGCGGCGGGCATTCCAAGCCAGTCTTCCTTCGGAACAGTAAGCTCTCATTACAGTCCGACTACCACGTTCAGCGAGGTACATGCCTCTACTAGACCTTATCCCCCATGGTGGACGGAGTCCGAGAGCCGCAGGGCGCTCCACCGCCGAATGAGTGTTGGCGAAGGCGTGCTAGAGCGCAATCTAACTTTCATTGATACCCCTGGGTGTGAGGACGACGATGATATTCAGCGCGTTCTTGACTACATGGACATGTCGTTGCGGCGCACAGCGCGATTGGAGAGCATGAGCGATAGCGAGCTGATCAATATCCTCAGTGGCGAAGGTGGCGTGCAACTTGATGCTGTGGTATACCTGTTTGATGCGTCGCAGGCAGATGCAGCAGGTAAGAATCAGGACCTTTTGCGGTATCTTTGCAAACATACGAACGTCATCCCAGCTCTTGCGCGTGCCGACTTGTTGGACACAGAGGCTCTATCCTCACGACGCCTAGAGATCAAATCTATCTTCGGGGCCTTGCAAGAAGAGCCGTACGGGTTGGTGGAGGAGAATGGCAACTGGGAGCCTTTCGCCATATCGTCTGCCGCAGAAGATGATGCGGAAGAAGTTGATGCGAGTGTGCTCATGTCATCACAATACATGCCACCCCTTGTGCCCAGCGACCTCCAGAGACTGGTTGATAGTTTGCTGGATCCGATAAACTTGGCGCGCATGAGGCATGCCTCAGCTGTGAAGTTCTTGCTGTGGCGACAGGACAACTTGGGACATCATATTGGTCTGCATAGACAAACGCTGCTGCGATCGCCACAGCTGGGCAAGCACAGCCGGGGCACGAGCACTGGTAGCTTCGCCGATGAACGCTGCAAAGACCTCGTCCCTTATTCGGCCTCTGGCGACAATCGATCCGCGTCACCTGCAATCTCCGACATCTCCGCACAGTTGATAAGTGGTACGAGCGCCTCGACATCTGCGCTGGCTAGATACAACGAGCAGACACAGCCGTCTGAGCCTTTCAAGCAAGTACGTCTTGCAAAGTGGGCACAAGATCTACAGCGCAGTCTCTTCAATGAGCGACGCAAGTATCAGAAAATGTACACAAACCCGCCGCCAGAGTGGGACTTGCAAGAGAAAGGTGAACAGACTCAAGCGATGATCCCCGCACGCGGCCGTCTGGGAGGCGATCTTGGCGTAATTGATCCCCGAGATCCATTGGGAGTCATTGCTTTTGGGCAAGTCTTCAGTCGACGAGGGCTTTTCATGATCAAGATTGCAGGAGGTTTCGGATTGATAGGCGCGTTGGCATACTGGTGGTGCGATACTCAAGAACACCTTTTTGGCGGCCAGTCTCAGATCATCAACGCACCAGCGGTGCCGGCACCCATGACAAAACCTTCAACGGTCGAGTGGCTTGACGACATGACTCCACTACGAGGTTTCTTTGGATGGAGACGATGAGACGGGAAAGAGGAAATCTGGTGACGGATTATGAGATTTAGGTTTGATGCGAGAAGATACCACGTGAATGCATATCGAGTGATGAAGTTGAAGAAACAGAGCCTTGTCTTGAAGTCACATCCCGAATTCCGAGAACTTCACTGCCGATGTTATACCAGCAGTTCTGTAGTGATGGTATCTCAGACAATCAAGTTTCAGGGATGCTGTGCGACGAATGTGGTGAGGAAAGCTTGTTTCTCTAGCTTATAGCTTATTGACAGCGTCCAGGGGATTTTGCACATGCCGAGAGCATGCAAGTCTTGGATGCCTTGACGAGCTTGATAAGAAGCGAGCAGGCTGTTCCCAAAGTGTCGGCGGCGCAGCGGCGATTGCGACAGCGCATGCAGCAGCAAACGGCTCCAAAGTACGAGGTACGAGCTGCCGACGGCCGCTGCTTGGTGTTGGTGTTGCAAAGGGATGGTGACCAGCGGGAGCGTACCTCGCATGACACAGTGTGAGGTGCGGATGGAGCGAAAAGTAGCACAGGAGAGTTTAACCTTAATCGCGCATCTGCCACGAATCCTGGCACATTATTCGAAGCTCACACGTCAGCGGGATCTTCCCTCCCTTCTTCACAAGCGTGTACCACTCGTGCCACTACACTGCTCGTGTTGCGCTCAACCAAGGCACAGCACGGCGAACAGGCCCGCCGGTTCATCTAGCCAGCAAATAATACACCGCTCATGTTACAACACATCCAGTGAGACATCATCCACCTCCTCCCGCAGATGTTGTCCTGGACGCAAATGCCTTTGTGGGCGACCGCACGCCAATCTCTCTCGCCTACATTCTGGAAAGTGCTATCTGCTCTGCTTCTCCTATGCCTTGTTGCCCAGCAATTTGCCCTGAGAAGTCAATCGCATTCTCTTGATCAAACTTTTGGAACGCCTGATGAGCGCATTCAAGCTCCAGAGCTGACACAATCCGACGCTTCCGGCTCAAGCAAACCTGAACCTACGGCGCAATCAAGCAAGACAAAATCTTGGACTTACACTTGGGACCAAGACCGTGACAATCATGGCCTTTCCGAGGAACAATGCGACGCAGCCTTCCCGCAGTTATGGAACGAAATCGATCGCGCGAAACAGTGGTGGCAAGAAAGACATATCAGCGTGCAGGACATCGACCTGATCAAAGGAAACGATGGCGGCGTTCGCATCCTGATACACGGGTCGCAACTCCGCATCATCCAGACACGAGGGCTTGGGAGAGAGGATTTTCGCCATCGTATCATAGCGGTCGTGCAGCAAATCCTCCGAGCCATCACAGCTGCAGAAGCGGTCCACGAACCCATTCCGGACATCGAGTTTACCGTCATCGTGGACGACAAGCCCGTCCTCAACCCAGATCGAGATCAGGCAATGTGGGCTTTCACCAGAGCGTACGCAAATCAGCAGCATGACAGCCTTTGGGTCATGCCAGACTTTCACTTCTTCGGAGCACCTGGTGTAGCAGAGAGCTTCAAGCTGCAGCAAACGAAATGCCGAAAACATGACGCTCTCCTTACCCAGAAGCTACCCAAGGTTATGTGGAGGGGAGCAGTCTGGGTAAATGAGGAAGTACGCAAGCCATTGCTCAGTGTCACAGAAGGCAAGGAGTGGGCGGACGTCAAAGTATGACGTGCTAAATGCGAGCATTAGAGGAAGCGGCTAACAAATTGGCAGGCCGTGAACTGGGACGATCCCGAGAGTATCATTCCCCTGGACGCATTTTGCCAGTTTCGATACGTCGTCAATACTGAAGGCCGAGCGTGGTCTGCCAGAATGACGCATTTGCTGAACTGCGACTCACTCCTGCTCGTGCACGATGTGGAATGGATCGCGCACTACTACCATCTGCTCGACACAGAGGTCAATTGCGTGCACGTGCAACGAGACTTCTCGGACCTGGAGGAGAAGATCACCTACTATGAGAATAACACGGAAGAAGCTCAAAAGATTGCCGACACAGCGCGCGAAACATTCCGCGAGCGATACACGACGCCGGCTGCTACCGCCTGCTATTGTGAGTTTCAATCCAAGTGAAATCTTTGTTGCGTTTGGACTCCATAACTAACATTCGGATCTTGCTACTTGTAGGGCGAAAGATGATGCGCGCATACTCAGACGTCGCCTTCACACCGATCACGAAAATTCCCGTTAAGAATAAGAACAAGCTTGCGCCAAAAGAGAAGACGAGAGGCATTTCATTCGAGGAATTCATCGTACATGACAACACCGTGGACTACCCTTACAATACCAAAGCCGATTGAACTGCCTAACAAGCCCGAGAATAATGGATGAAGAGATGAGGAGCATAGATTGGAAAGGGGGTACAGCAGCACGGAAGGCCGTGCGAGAACTGCCGATCAGAGCACAGGTTCAGCCGGATGCTGAGTATTGAGATTGCACTGCCAGACGCCGGGACGGACCTGAAAAGGACCTGACCCATCGAGATAGCATGCAGGCTGGGCGAAAGAAATCGCACCGCCAGCGAGAATATGCAATTGGATCGCCAATCTTTAACCCCTGCATGCTACAAAGGCGACTTTTGATATATGACATATCGCAATAGAGGCAATTCGGACGGCGGGATTGAGAAGGCCAATGCTTGGGCTAAGCCGACATGTGGTGGCCTTGAATAGTAGCGAGAGAATGAAGCCAAACAGAATGTTCTCTTCCCCGAGCTTCTTGCACATCGCATGTCGATTAGAAGTGCAAATCTCTAGGGGCGTTCATAGTCATTCACGTCCACAGAACATATGTCAAAGTCACATGCAGACGCCAATGCGTAAAGAACCTGTCTCGGCAAGTAAGCACGAGGTGAGATTGCGGGAAAGGCGGGTTGGCGCACGAGCCCCCCGAGCTCAAAAAGGGCTGTGGTTCTCTTCTCCATCATAGTCAGTCTTCGACCATCTATCCGCCATCACCACCGTCTTCACACCACCACCGCCCCCCCTTCTTCATCTTTCCGCTCACCGCGCATCTCACTTGCCACACCAGCGTTCTCGTACCTTATCGAGCGACTGCTTCTTTCGTGACGGCCGACAGACTCTTACTATAGCGCGCGACCATCTAGACTTTTTGCGAACCCGACATCCTTGCAACGCACCGCGCTCGAGTTCAACGCTGCCACGCAGAAACAACCAAAAAGACCACGTCGCGCGAGCTACACCTCTCCTTCCACAAGATTGACTGCTGCAGCTAGCCGGTCTCAAACACACGACACCCCAGTTGCCTACGCTTGCACCTCCGTCCTCCGCTTCGACTGCGCTGCTGTTTAACGCACCATGGCATCTGAGGTTGCGGGCATGACCAATGGCACCTACGCGCCGCACCAACACCAGCCCTACGTAGACCAGAATGCCTACGCATATGCCGCCAACAACCACGTCTCGCAACCCCCGACCGCCGCCACGCCGCAGCAGCAAGTCCCGCCGACCTCTTCCACTCCCTCCAATGCTCCGACCGCAGCTCAGCCTGAAATCCCCAAGGACGAGGTGGGCTGGTACTTCGTCGAGCAATACTACACCACTTTGTCGCGGAGCCCTGAGAAGCTGTACCTTTTCTACAACAAGCGCTCGCAATTCGTGTCTGGCCAAGAGACCGACAAGGTCGCCGTCTGCGTGGGCCAGCGCGCCATCAATGACAAGATCAAAGAGCTCGACTTCCTTGACTGCAAGGTCCGCGTGACGAACGTCGATTCGCAGGCCTCTGACTCCAACATCGTCATTCAAGTCATTGGCGAGCTTTCGAACCGCGGCCAGCCACATAAGAAGTTTACCCAGACGTTCGTTCTCGCCACACAAACTAACGGCTACTTTGTGCTGAACGACATTTTCCGGTATCTGGTTGAGGAGGAGGATGAGCCAGAGGCGGGGACGCAGCAAACGGCTGAAGAAGTTCAGCAAGTGCCTGGCACCGAGAGCGGGGACCAAGAGCCGGCGCCGACCGAGGTCGAGCCCAAGAGTCTGACAAGCTTAGCCGACCCTGCTGCCATTGAGCACGATGCGAAGGAGGTCGACCAGGAGATTGAGGAGAAGCTCGTCAACGCCCAGCAGGCTGAGGACACACCAGTAGCTGCTGTCAACGGTGAGGCTGCGGCGGAACAGGCCGAGGAAACACCCGCTGCTCATCCAGAGCCTGAGGTGGCTGCAGAAGCCGAGCGTCCAAGTACCGCCGAAGTCGATATCGAGCCAGAGAAGCCTAAAGACCCAGAGCCGTCACCAGTGCCTACGCCTGCGAAGGAGGCTGCGGCACCGCCACAACAAGCAGCACCAGCACCAGCACCAGCACCAAAGCCTGCTACTCCTGCGGCGCCCAAGACCTGGGCCAGCCTTGCCGCGTCTGCCAACCGTGTCGCCACACCAGCAGCTCCAGCAGTCGCTCCAGCTGCCGCAGCCTCAGCACCACGTCAGGTACCAAAGACAGCCGCTGTTGCACCGGCGGCCCCATCGGCTACTGCTCAATCGGCCACTCCATCTGCCCCTGCTGCCCAGCGACAAGATGCACAGGGCTCGGACTCTCAGGACGAGTGGACTGCGGTCGGCAGCAGCCATAATCGCCAACAGTCGAGACAAACCAACAATGTTACCCAGCAAGAGACCGCGCAGTGGCGTGGCTACATCAAAAACGTTCTCGATCACATCGACTTCGACAAGCTTAAATCCGAGCTTGAGCAAATAGGTGAAGTCAGCTACTTCGACATCGCCCGACAGAAGGTCAGTCAATGAGCAAAATGACTGAATGGTAGAACCAATGCTAATGCATATTTTAGAACTGCGCCTTTGTCGACTTCAAGACAAAAGAGGGCTACGAGAAGGCCCGCAGCACACCGTTCAAGATTGGCGACGATGAGTTCATCGTTGAGGAGCGCCGCTTCAAGCCGGGAGCAACTCCATACATCCCTCGTGGTCAATACCAAGGCGGTCGCGGCGGTGGTCGAGGCAACTTCCAGGCCCAGCGTGGTGGCAACGCTGCTCCACGGGGTCGGGGTGGTTTCCCTCGCGGACGAGGAGGCGCTCAGGCGTAGAATGCTTCGAACAACCTCTGGTAATGCGACCTGCTACAATCGCGTCGTATGGCTCGAGAACGCAGGGACATCCGATCTGTACCCATCACGATGTACTAATACCGGCTTTCTTCCGCCAACGGAACTTCTAATGTGTCGTTAGCTTACGGTTGGAGCAAAGGAAAAAGCGGCATGGAATGGAGAAAAGTGCTACTTTTACGGCTTGCATAGCGTGGCTTTTTGATCTGAGTAAAGCGCATTTCACGTTTGGGTGTCCTCTGCTCTAGCTGCGCAGATTGGTGCTTTCACTGACTGGGTAGTGAGTGGGATATACCCCAACAGATAGCATAAGTACAGGGCCGATGTATAAAAAGTGCTATGGTTCATGACGATGGCTTTGACGAACGCGTAGTTTGAGTCCGACTTGTTCGCATCGTAACGAGACTGTCATCCTCTGATTCACTGATGGCACTACTACTGACAGAAACAAACAGCTTGTCTGGTCTGGTCCTAACCACCGCGACAACTGCACCAGAGATCGCCTGGGGTTGCCCGTGCTCACTCGTCTGTGGACCTCGCCTCTGCTTCGGGACTCATACAAAGCACGTCACATAACAAGGCATATGCTACTTTGAGATTGACCCGCTTCGTGTCCTCGCTCTCGAAGTTCGTTAGTGCTCTGAACAAGTACTGCATACTCTGGCCGGGGCTCATAACAAGCACTTGCGCGCTGATGATTCATCCTTAAATCAGCAGTGGCGCTCTTGGCTGCGCCAGAGCTGTGCTGCACCCTCAACGGCTGATCGACACTGAACATGGCATCTCAAAATCTAACAAAAGCCTCCTCCCATGGGACTGACTTCACTTCTGTGAGCTGACTGTCATCATGTCGAGCTCTCCGGTACACGCGGATCTGGAGAAACTTCCTCATCAACTGGAGCGCGAGAAAGGAGGAGGCACACCCAGGACATACTTCCACTCTCACGACCATCACATACGCGAACGGCTGAGACACTTCCTCCATCCCAGTGGACGACGAATTCACATTGCTGCTTCGCCTGAGGAGCAAGAACAGATTCAAAGGAGGCTTTCGTCTCTCCCCGATACGGACTTTGACGTTTACATCCAGGGAACTGCCGAGCATCTAAACGCGCTAAGAGAGGCGCAGAGTCACCATGCGGATCGCCGGGAGGAACTACGAAATCAACATCAGGAGGTCTTTGACAGATTTGCTGACATTCATGCCGAGCTGGATGCTCTTGCGAACGAGCTTGACCGCGTGGCTTCGCATGGTGTTGCTTTGGAGGCTCATTTCGACCGATTCGGTTACAATGCTCATGTTAGAAGCTATGATGATAGTCCTAGCGGGTCGACGACACCTCATTCATCACTGAGCGAGAAGCAGCAGTCTCCCTGTGAACGCGGGTTTGCGACTCCTCTGAAGCTCTTCAAACAGCCACAGCTACGACAGTATTTCCACAAAGGCATCCTCTGGCGATCTGCGAACAGCGAAGAGGTTCAGAGCTTCGAACTCTTCGTCGACCTGCTCTACGTCGGTATCCTCCAGATCAACGGCGACGCCACTTCAGAGCACCCAACAGGCCTTTCACTCCTCCACTTCATCATCACATTCACCCTCTCATACAAAATCTGGAACGATATGTCGCTATTGATCTCTTGGTTCGAAACCGACGACGTCTTTCAACGAGTCTCTATGATCTTCCTGCTGGCTTGTCTCTTCGGCTACACGACCAACATCACCGAAGCCTTTGAACACACCTACGCGACCCTCATAGGCTTTTACCTCGCCGCCAGACTGTTTATGGCTGCGTACCTGGTTCTCTGCGCACACTTCATCCCAATGATCCGGAACCCCATGCTCGTCCAAGTCGGAGTCGCAGTCGTCGGAGCAGCGCTATGGATCGCATCCATCCACGTTGAATGGCCCAAGCAACTCGTCCTAATATTCATCGCCCTCTTCATAGACTTCATCGGCCCCATCATCTTCGTCATATTCCAAATGATCGCAGGAAAATTCGGTCCTCGCGCCAAAGCCTGGTGGGATGAAAGATTTCAAGTCTACCCTGCTATCAACATCGAACATCGCACCGAACGAACCAATGCTTTCGTATCCCTGGTCTTCGGATATACGGTCGTAGCACTTCTTTACCAAAGCGCGACAAACGGGATAGACTCATACTACGGAAAAGCCGTGTTAGGACTCATTCAATGTTTCCTCTTCAACTGGATGTACTTCGAAATCGACGGTTCCAACCTCCTCTTCCACGCCATCCGGCGGCATAAAGTCTCCGCCATGGCTTGGTCTCTCGCTCACCTGCCCTTCATCATGACATTCGTACTCGGAGGCGGTGGATTGTCGAGACTTGTCATTGCGAATGACTCTCCGAATTCACATCTGGATTGGTTGACCGAGACGTATCAGGAACGAAGTGAAGACGACGTTAGTGATGGGATAAGATGGTTTTATTGTGGAGGGTTTGGCTTGGCGCTTATGTTCATGGCTGTAATCTCTGTTTCACATGTTCATCGGGAACATGAAGGGATTCGATTGACGAAGAGGTTCCGTCTGGTTTTCCGACTCTGCACTGCCGTGGTGATTATCTGTCTACCGCTGGCGCATCATTTGGATTCGTTGGATCTGGTGGGGACTGTGACGGGACTGTTGGTGCTATTGTTGGTGGTAGAGTTGTATGCTGCGAGTAATGCGAAGGATCGGTTATTTGGACGGAGTAAGGCTTGCAAGTATTTTGGGAATTGTGATAAGAAGAAGATGAGGGCGATGATGGAGGATGGAGCAGTTGATGTTGATGCTCTTGTGGCGGATAAAAATGAGAATAGTGGATGTACTGTTGCGCCGTAGGTACTTCTCGCTCAATTGACATGAAATTGCTTGCAGCAGACAACAGAAGATCTCCCGGGTGACATTTCCTCAATATCGCAACAGCTCACGACGATGAGGGGTTTCGTGACGAGCCACAAAGCCGATTCGTTCACGTGCTAACTATCTGTCTCGAAGGACATTGACGAGTGGAGTCACTGTCCAAAAAGTTGGAATGCCGTCCCTAGAGCACTCGGCGGATGAAGTACTCAATTGGCTGTGACTTCTTGTCTTGGTAAAGAGTTGGTATCGCAAGGGATGTACCACTGCCCTTGTTCCTAGGGCGTAATGCGGCGAATGATCCGTTCGAGGAATGCTTGCGTCAGACCTTTAACAACCGTATTCTCAATCTTGGGCGCTCTTGGGCAGTCGAGGTCTCGTCTCAATAGTCAGTCGTATGTTCTCAGACGGGTGCTGTGCTCTTTCGCGACTCACTCGACTGCATGGCAGCCACATCAACGATCCAGCACCTGCCCAAGACGTTCTGCCACTCTGTACGCGGAACAATACTTGTCAGCCAAGGAACATGGCCCAACTTGATTCACTGCACATACCGTCGATGTCGAGATCAAGCACTCCAACAAGCCATCTTCTTCTTTACTTGTTTTCTCCTATTCTTCGCTGTGACGCCTTTCCAAGTCCACACAACAACTTTCGCCAGGATATCGGTGACCAGCTCGCTCCAGAGATGCCCAAGGCTCGTGATTGCTATCGTCGTGTAGGTCACTACTGGTGTGTTCGCCATAGTAGTAAAAAGATCTTCACAGGTTCACCACGATCTTCAACCAAAGTAGGAGGTCAAGCCTCCTTCGATAGCTCACATCCCTGCCATTCGAAATGTGGTTGTGCGGGAAACGGATTCTCTCGCCAACCGTAGCAATAGGTTGTGCGTCACGCCGATTCAGAGGGTGCGCACAGCGTCGAACGCTGAACCTCGTCAATCTCGCGTGGCGGTAGGGTGCTTATGACACTTCGCTCATTTAACGCCGCCATACCAGTGCTTGTCTAGGCCCGTAGGGCTTTGAAATGCATCATGAGTTCGGCGTGCAAGATGCGGCCGAGTGAGTAGAGAAGTCGTGCCTTTCATATGCAGCAATTGTGCTCGCACCTACCCATGTGGAGAGAGTGTACACACTACCACACAATATACAGGACACAGGACACCACCCCGTACAGCTGCACTATAGGACGGAGGCGGCGTTCCAGTGGGAAATTCCCAATTGGACGGACGTGCCTAAAGAACCGCCAATTTACTGCCGTACACCATCGGCTACCTAAGGGAGAGACAGGTGCACTGGAGAGTAGTTAAGCCGGGAGGTGTACCTCCGTAGCATCCGAGGAACCATATGAGTCTGAATCTGGGGCAGGGCTTCAAGTAGTCGGACTGTGTCCCCCGCGTCTGATGAGCGCGATTTTCGTCCTCCTGCACACTGTCGGTGTGTACGCGCGAAGAGACTGCTCGACCGGGCATCGGACAAGAGAAAGCTGCGAATGTGATGGAGTTGGTCGACCGGTTTCCTTCTCCCCGTATCACTAGTTACCGGGTCTTCCGCAGAGGGGTCTGCTGCCACTCGCAGGCCTCCGACCTGGGCAGAGTTCCATAGCGCACGTACGGACACGGCAGTCGACGCAAGCGCCAAGGCGACAACGACAGCGACATCGCTCCACTACAGTCGCAGAAAGCGATTGGCCCTAGACGAGACGAGACGGCGAGGAGGTCCAACGGGAACAAGATGACTAAGGGAAGAGGAAGAGAAGAAACGGCGCGGAGGGCGGAGACAAAGACTCTCCGCTCCCTTCACCTCCTTCCTCATCACTCATCATCAGACCTGCGAGTCTTGTATTTGGGCGACTGCTGGTACTGGGTTGGGCCAAAGTCTAACCATGTGCGAGCTACCCGACAGGCATCGTGGCATGCCTGCAAAGACTTCGTTCCCTGCCCGTTCCCTGCCCTGCGTGCCTGCGAAGGCGATGAGGAAGCAGCGACCTGTTGGGCAGTATCGGAGCACTATTCTTGCTCTCATCTGACGGACACTTGGTCTGCCATGTGCCACGACGGCAGCTCACCCGAGGCGTGCATATCGAAATCAAGACGCGATGACGCACATGTTATAGCTGTCGGTCGGTCGTTCACCTACAGTAGTACGCTACCTGCCAATGATTCCTCACTGCCTGCCTGCCTGCCTGCCTCGCGCCTGGCCTGTTGCACATTGCATTGCCTATAGCGAAGCTTGTTTCGAAAGGCGGTGCCGTGCTAGCTAGCAGCTTCACGCCTGATCAGGGCTTTCTGCTTCAGCCTGCCAATTCGGCCAAGCACAGGAACTCTCCCAGTACACACCGCGCCGCAGCGTCGCCGACGCCCATATTCCCACCCACCGCTGCCTGCCTGAACACCTCACCGCCACTGGATGGCACCGTCTGGCTACCTGTGTAGTAGTAGTAGTCGCCGCTGTCCGCCACAACCATGAACCCTCCGTCGCACCCCGCCGGAGAGACTCCGCGAAACAACGGTGCTGCGCACATGATGAATACTCCGCAAATCTTCGCTGGCCAATACGACGGCTCCCCCGACATGTCCAACATGCAGCAGAACGCGAACGGCGCGCATTGGTTCCAGTCCGATCTAGACTACGGCTTCGACGATGGCGATGCCGACGGTGATGGCATCGACAATGCTCAGCATGACGGCGATGGAGGAGATCAGCGAGATGCTAAGCGGAGGAGGATCGCAAGGGCATGTGACATGTGTCGCAAGAAGAAAATCAAGTGCGATGGCAAGATGCCCAAGTGCAGCCATTGCGAGAACTACAAGACCGAATGTGTATTCACACATGTGGAGAAAAAGCGGGCGCCGCCGAAAGGCGCTAAATATATCGAAGGTCTGGAGAACAGATTAGGTCGAATGGAGAATCTATTGCGCTTGTCCGGACTGCTGGCTGAAGATGATGGTGGCCGAACAGATCTTGGTACATTGGAGAAGCGCCTGGCGGAACAGAGACAGAGCAAGAGCAATGCCGCCAGTCCTGTCTCTCAGCATTCGTCTCAGCGCCTGGGAAGTAAAGACGGCAATACGCCGACCAACAATGGCGGTCTACAAGACCAAAATATGAACAACTCCAGCCCAGCGAATGTCAGCTCACCCAATCCTGCCAAGAATCAAAATGACATCTTCAAGAAAGATGCGAAAGAAGTTGATGCGCTCGCAGATCAGATGTGTAGTCTCATCACTAACCAATGCGGCGAAACGAGATACATCGGCTCTTCGTCTGGCTTCAGTATCTTCAGTCCGAAAGGCATCCAATGGGTGAATGAGAAGACCGGAGATAACAGCTTTCAGCAGATGATCGCATCCGCGACTACGGAAGATAAGCAAGGATGGGATCACTGGAAACCAGAAGTCTTCAACGACCTCTTCCAAAGACGGATATTCAAGCCACTTCCGGGGAGGCAAGAGTGCTATGCGCTTCTCAAAGACTACTTTGACAACTTCAACTGCATGTTCCCACTGTTCCACGAGCCCACATTCATGCACCTTGTCGACAAGCACTATTCGCTGGAGCCGTACGATGGCTCAGGATGGTGGGCTAGCTTGAATGTCGCTTTGGCAATCGGACATCGACTTCGAGTCATGAGCAATGTCGTAGGGCAGGAGGAGGATGACGTGGCATGGGCCTATGTCAAGAATGCCATGGCAGTCATGTCGGAGCTCACCATGAGGAATACGGATCTTTTGTCAGTGCAGGCCCTTCTTGGCATGGCACTCTTCCTCCAAGGCACGCCCAATCCACAGCCAAGCTTCTTCCTCGTGGCGGCGGCCATCAGATTGGCGCATTCGATTGGTCTGCACAAGCGCGGCTCGGGCTTCAATTTGAACGAAGTCGAAAATGAGCAGCGAAAACGAGTTTTCTGGATTGCATACCTGATGGACAAGGACATCTGTTTGCGCTCTGGGAGGCCTCCGGCGCAGGACGATGATGACATGAATGTCGATCTACCCTCTGAAGATCCGCCCGACAATGTCGGCAACGTTCCTATATCGCAAGAGACGCTTGGGAAGAAGACCATGAATCTCTTCAGACTAATGTGCCAGTTTGCGCAGATCCAATCGCGCGTCTACAAGCAGCTTTACTCTGTCAGAGCAAGTCGGCAAAGTGACGGAGAGTTGTTGAATACCATCGGCGAGCTCGATGCTTCTCTGGAGGAATGGAAGGACAGCATACCCATTGACTTCCGTCCCGAGCACGAGATCAAGGCAGCCCATACACCGTTGATACTCCACGTCGTGGTTCTTCACTTCGCATACTACAATTGCTTGACGACAATACATAGAATGAGCGTGCATCATGGATACTGGACGAGTCGGCTCAGCGACTACGCTGTTCAAGGGCTGAACGCAAGACCGCTGAATCCGAGAGTCTTCATGAGCGCTGCGCTTTGTGTCAATGCGGCGCGCACGAGCATTGGTTTGATTCGGTATATTCCTCAAGGCGATTACGCTTGTGTGTGGTATGTGGGGCACTCTCAAATCTGTCGCTAGGCTGCGTACTGACTCTTCATAGGTTGATACTCTACTATCCGGTGTCCGCGCTCGTCACCCTGTTTGCGAATATACTGCAGAATCCACAGGACGCTCGCGCAAGATCGGACCTGAAGCTGATGAGCAGTGTGGTTTCCTTCCTCACGATGCTGGAGCGGGATGTCGCTGAAGCTAACGGCAACGTGCGACGAATGCTTTCGGTCTGTGCCGAGTTTGAGCGAATCGCCAGAGTGGCGCTGGATAAAGCGGAGCGTGAGATAAGAGGACGAGGGAAGAGAAAGCAAGCCGAAAGGGAGCGTGACAAGGCACTGAAGGACCAAGGAAGCGGGCAAGTCGCGCAAGGCCTGGAGGATGGCAAGAGCTTGGAACAGATCCAAGTCGAGACACAAGCAGCGTACCGAAGGCCAGTACAAACGCCCAGCCTCCGCGCTTCTGTCGCTGGCAGTCAGGCCGGAAGCAACCCAGGGAACAGTCCAGCCAGCTGGAACGGGAGCCCCCCAGGTGGTCAAGGACAAGAATACCAGCACCAACGGTCGGCGAGCAACCCGAACCCGCAACACAGCCAGCAAGTCAACGGCCAACAAAAACCTCCTTACAAATCCGCTCAAACACCCGCGAGCGCAGGACCCTTCAGCATACCCGGCGGACCTTTCGGTGTCCTTCCCAACGGCGCCAACGTAGAGATGAACTTCCAACCCAACGGCTCCCCCCACCAAACCCAACATCAACAACCACCAGGCGGAATGACCCAGCCTCCCGGCATGGAAGCCTTCTCTACCGGCTTCTCCCCTCCACCGGGCACGGGCCCTGACTTCCCAGGTATAGTCTTCGGCGACGGCTCACAAGCCCAACCAGGAAGTATGATGGTCGCCGGTGCAGGGGGCGCATTCCAACAACCTTTCGTTCCGCAAGATCTATGGCAGATGCCTATGACGTTGGAATGGGATTGGGCGGAGGGATTGGGACTGGGGAGTTTTGCGACGGGGCCTACGGCTTTTGATGGGGGTCCTGGAGGGTTTCCGGATGGGATGGGTGGGATGGGAGGGCATGACGGACATCATGGGCAACACCAGATGGGACCACCGCAATGATGTTGACTCTTGTGTGCTCTTTGGGTAATTGTAAATTTTTCGAAATGGTTCGTGGCGCATGTTGTGTTCGGTCGAAGCGAAAGCGGTCTTTTCTGCGACTGTAAAGTGAGTGACGACGTTATGATGGATGAGGGATCTGGTTCAATAGAAGCCGAAGGCTTGGGGTTTGGTTTGCAGACAAGATGACGGAACAATGGGTGGCTTCATATCTGCCTATAGTGAGAGGATCAAACTCGACTCAACGCCATTTGTGAGATGTGAATGTCTGTGCATAAAGCGGAGTATGTAGAAACTTCTGCTGCGTACAGATATCTGAACCTTTTCAGAGCTCCTTCCCTTCCTTGCGCCTCGCCGATGCTTCCATTTCCTCATTCCGCCTCGTATGATACAATCGCGGATAGTATGTACAAATGGAAACTTGATTCAACGCCGCCGCAAATGCTGTACAAGATCATTTCCAACAACAGACGCTGAGATCACCAGTGCTTCGACTTCTCTTGGAATTTCTGGTAAAGCGTTGGCGCAGGCTCCTCACCACCAGGTCCCCTTAGAGGCGGAGGCAAATTGCTGTTATCAGGCGGTTGATCGATAGAGCCAGGCTTCTTGCCAGGGCTGCCAGGAGCAGGGCCCATGGGACCACCACCGAAGTATCGTGAGAACTCGCCGGGGTCTTCGTAAGGTCGCTTTCCAAGAAGTCGAACCATGTCGTCGCGTGTGAGCTCTTCCTTTGAAAGAAGCTCCTCAGCGACGATGCCAACCTCTTTCTTCTTCTCTTCTAACAGTTGTCGACATTGCTTGTATGCTTCATTGACGATGCGCTTGACCTCTGCATCAATGGCCTGAGCGGTCGACTCCGAGAAAGGCTTCTGCAATTGGGCCTCCTGACTTTCTGATCCGTCTGGGTAGTAGATGTATCCAAGGTTTGACATGCCCCACTTGGTGGTCATGGCGGTCGCCATGCGAGTCACTTTGTTGAAATCGTCGCTGGCACCGCTGGTAACAGTGTCGAAATGGAGCTCTTCACTCACTCTGCCACCCAACGTCATGGCCATGCGGTCCATAAGCTGCTTGACGTTCATGAGAGCCTGATCGTTACCACCACCTGGCAGGTACTGTGCGTATCCGAGTGCGCCGGAGCCACGGGGAATGATGCTGACCTTGAGAAGAGGGTCTGCATACTCGAAGTACCATCCGCAAATGGCATGGCCAGCCTCGTGGTAAGCGACGGTCTTCTTCTCTTCAGGTGAGAGGACCATGCTCTTCTTCTCCAAACCACCAATAACACGCTCGATGGCTTGCTCGAAGTGCTTCATGACGACGGAGTCAGATGCAGCTCGTGCTGCGACAAGTGCAGCTTCGTTTACGCAGTTGGCAATATCCGCACCTGCGAAGCCAGGAGTCAATGCTGCAAGACGTCCCTTGAGGTAATCCAAATCTTCGTGAGTAACAATACTCTTCAAGTGCACGCCGAAGATTTGCTTTCGTCCTTCCATTGTCGGTCGATCGATGGCAATGTGTCTGTCGAAACGTCCTGGACGCATGAGAGCCTTGTCTAGCACATCTGCGCGGTTGGTACCAGCAAGCACAACGACTTGCTCGGAAGTATTGAAACCATCCATCTCCGTCAAGATCTGGTTCAGGGTGCTCTCACGCTCGTCGTTACCTCCCCCAAAGGACTGCTTGGCTCGCGCCTTTCCGATTGCGTCGATCTCGTCGATGAATATGATGCAGGGTGTGTTCTTACGAGCGTTGGCGAATAGGTCGCGAACACGACTTGGTCCAACACCGACAAACATCTCCACGAATTCAGATCCGGAAACCGAGAAGAAGGGTACGCCACTCTCTCCTGCAGTGGCCTTTGCCAGTAATGTTTTACCAGTACCTGGTGGTCCAGACAGAATAGCACCGCGAGGGATCTTGGCTCCGAGCTTTTGGTAGACTCCAGGCTCCTTCAAGAAGCTCACGAACTCCATAATCTCGGTCTTTGCCTCGTCCATACCAGCCACATCAGCGAACTTAACCTTGATGTCGGTCTCATGGTTGAACTTCTTCGCTCTGCTCCGGCCCATGCCAAAGATACCACCCTGTCCACCACCCTGTCCACCAGCCGCTCTTCGGGAAAGGTACATAATGGCGCCGATAAAGAGCAATGTCGGTCCAAAGGCAAGGAATGTGTTGATCCAGCTTCCCTCTTCGTGGTACGAAACAGGTATTCTCTCGGAACCTGGAATACCAAGCTCGTTTTGCGCCTCGTCCACTCTTCGCTCGAAGGCCTCGACGGAGCCGATGCTGAAGTAGTAGAAGAAGCCAGGTTGCGCTGCGGGCGACTCTGGGTACATTGAGGCAACGCTCTCGCGGTGCAGGTATACCCGAACTCGGTTGCCGTTAACGACAACCAGCTTCTCGACCAGGCCCTTGTCGAAGAAAGTATTCCGGAACTCCTGCCATGTAATCTCTCTGCTATTTTCGCTTGGAACAACAAGCCGATACACTAAGTAAGCCACGAATCCAGATACCAAGAAGTTAGACAGGTCAAACTTGATCTCCCTTGGAAAGCCTTCTCCCTTTTCGCCTTGCTTTCTATCGCTCTTCTTCGTATCTGAAGGCCCAGGTTCCTCTCCACTCTTTTGTCGTGGCTGCTCTTTACTCTCGGCCTCCACAGTATGTCTCGCGATATGCGTTGTCAAGCGCCACAGCTTCGCTGCTCTCGCTGGTGACATACCCTCTTTGCTGCACTCTTCGATCGTTTCGCGCAGCTCTTTTGGCAGTCCTTCCCTCTTTATTCGGCTCAGAGCTCTATCGATGTCCTCTGACATGGACTTTGGCATACCCTTCTTGACAAGGTCGAAAACGTCATCCAACGCTTTCTCCTCTTGGGCAGTCATCTTCGTCCGTCCGGGCAAAGTCCCGTCTTCTTGCTCTCCATCTGGCTTCTTTCCCGGTGGCTGTGGGTTGGAGGACATGGGCGACTCCTTGGAGTACAGATGCTCCAAGCCTTTGGGCGCAGAGCCAGGCATCTTGTCTGTATTCTTGCCATCGCGCTGCACTTCCAATTGCCTCGGAGTGGAAGAAAACTGCCTGCTCCGTGCGTATGCGTACAGAGGTCTAGGAAGTGAGGCGGGTCGTTGCGCGAGTGCTCGGGAGAGATGCGCGGCGTCAAGAAGCTGCTGTGATGATCGCGCGATCGTTTGCGGCCTTCGGAGGATGCTCGCCATGGCTGTGAGGAAAATGGTGTCTATGGCCAGCGCCTGAATGTGTCTACCGCACCAAGCGTAGCATCCACGGCGGAGTTGAGGATGGGTGCAAGAGTGGGAGATGGTGGGTTGTAGATGGCGAGAAGCAGTGACTGCAGTGATGCAGTGATTCGATGTGAGAGGGTGCGATGGTGTCGTCAATCAACGGCGGACGGAGGCGAGCCAACCATCACCTTCCGAGTCTGAAGGCTTGGCAGCGTCAACATCCACGGTCCACCAGACGTCTCTCCTGATATGTACAAGAACTTCACCAACGCTTCTTTGCGCCGTGCTGCTCATTAGTGTTCAAGAATGAAAACGAGAATCGAGTCTCGATGAGTATGATAGTACTTGCTTTGAAGTCAACAAACTCGATCGAAGTTCGACATGCGGCGCGCGTCAGGAAGGCCTTGCTGATTCGACTCTCACATGCAGACTGGAAGGCGAAATGCAGCTAAGGTGTCCGTCTGGACGGAACATCAACCATGAGGCAGCTCAACATTCCTACTGCCATCGCGGTGATCGCAGCGCTATTCGCCGACTCTTCGCAAGACTTCATGCAAGATGCCGGACCGACGTGGCCTTGCAGCTTATCACGTTTTCGACACTCTGGGGCGCGTACTTGCCAAACCTCAAACCGTACTCATGGGCCTACGTCCAGCTTTGAACATCGCTGGAAAGGATCATTGGTAAGCGGGGAATTAGCTCAAGAATTTGGCGCGGCATTCTTTGGCTTTTATGATGGTACGAAATGAAAGATTTTGAAGCAATTCCATGCCCTTTCCCTTTCTGCTGGCACTGCTGCAGCTGAAACTTGTCGGGGACGGCTTAGCCTTTCTCCATGGCTCCCTCACTGACTCTGCGGCTTCAAGGCCGTCCAGTACGATTGCAAGGCCTCGACCATGCTCAAGCCTCCAGGCGGAGCAAGCTACTTGTCAAGCGCCTACCGTGGAAACGCCTTGTTGCAGATACCTATCCAGTTTGATTGAACTTTTCGAAGCACGCCGCAGCTCTTGCACAGAAGCCGGCACACACACCAGCCCCTCCCATGATCGCACCGTTGACCATGCCTGTACCCCATCCACCCATTGCCGCGCTCTGCAGTGCCGAGAAGATCCACGGAGTTCCGAAGGCTGACTGGAACATAGCACCTAGGCCACCTGATGATATCGTCAGCTTAGGGTCAGAGTGGTGGTCTTGATCTGCGTCGTTCACCTGCAACTGGACCAAGCGCTCCAAGACCCAGTGACAGGAGAAGAGGGCCTGCTACCAATCCTGGGACGAGGAGGATGAGCGTGCAGATAATCTGACAAGCTGTGGCGCCTGGATTGTTGGTGAAGAAGTCCTTGGCATTCTGTGGCAGATCTTCCCACTTGATGTCGCTCAGGCCTTCGACGAGATGACCGAATCGCTCTTTGATATTCTCGAAGGTGCCTCTTGCGGCGGCTTCCATCTTGGCTTTGATTTTGTCGTCCGTTGTGATTGGGTGAGTGATGTTGGTGTTGATGGTGGATTTGAGATGAAACGTGGAAAATATAGATTGTTTTGCTTTCGAGCGTTTGCTGAAGCCAAGACTTGCATATGCACGACACTCAAACCTTAAAATCGCTCAGAACTTCACTTTGTCTCCTTTCGAATTAAAGCCCCGCCTACAGTCTTGCCCCGCCAGCAAGCTTTTAGGAGATCATGTTTGGTTTCGGCTCTATCATCGTCGACTATCGAAGAGCAGGTCCGTATTGATAGGTGAATCGTCAAAGAACAGACCTAGGCGGCCCTGTTAACATTGACCGCGTCGTTATTCTGTGAGCGTCCAAGCATGCTGGTGGTGCGGTCCATCAGGAAACCACTGCCAGAGACTATGCTCTGCATGAGCGTTCCAGAGTATGCGAGCATTGTAGCGGGTGATCCAACGCCTATTCGATGTCAGTCATTACGGAGCATCTTGATCTTTACGGGAATGCGGACCATCTGCGACTTGCTCGCTCTCCTCGAAGCCTTCGACATCCTCCGCGGTGACCTCCACCCACTCATTCACGTCGATCTTGTCTTGCTCCGATTCTTCACCAGTGCCGCGCTCATCGCCCACTTCATCGTGCTTGGACGTTTGTAGGTGTTGTGGATTGGCCTTCCAGTCGTTGATGCCCGGTGCAAGGTCCTCAATCATTCTTCCAGCAGCGGACTGGCAAGGAGTGACAGTCAACTTCAATGCCCTCTTGCAAGTAGTCACTCCATCGCTCACGGATTCTGTTCTGACCCCCAGCTTCTCCTCTAGCGTCTTTCTTGCTTGTTCGAGACGGTGCTCAACGTGCGGATGCAGCTCTTCCTTGATTGCGTGGTCCAGGGCAGCTACCAGTCCCTGCCACGCTGTTTCCATCGTGTTGCCTCGCTTGTTCGTTGGTGAAAACGGGGAATGAAACGGCTTAGCCACTTGAAATCCGAGCCAAGCTAAGCCAACTTTGTGGAAGTTAACACATGTTCTTCTTTGATCGTCTTGTCAATACTATAATACAATGAACGCTCCAATGGTATCTCAAGAATAAGTGAAATAATCCTCCATCCGCACAGGCCTCATCCGCGCATCGATATTACCTTGTCGAATGATCGTTTGGAAGGCCGACGATCCGACTGGGTCTCGCTCACGTCGAATGATATTATTCCGCTCCGAGAGCGGCAGCATCAGCAGGTATCCCACGTTCTATCCTCATCCCCCCAAGAGGATTCATCACCGCTTCCTGACCCACTCCCAATTCGCGATAGAATTCTCTAATGTACACACCCACCCTGCGTATCCGCTGCCAGATTGTCGCCCACCACGGCAATGGCTGCTGTTGCGCTACCGCTGGCGGCGGCGGCAGCGGCTGCGGCTGCGACTCCTCCTCTTGATATGGCGGTGGTGGAGGCGACGCCGATGGTCGGGGTGGAGGATCCTCCAGTGACCGTGTCTCGTTCATCTCGTCCATCTCAATCATCTCGTTCACTTCACCATCCAGTCGATCCAGCAGCCCCTGCTCTTGATCCGTCTAAGGTCGCGCAGCAGGCACCTCATGGCCATACTTGGCGATGATCCACCAGGCGTGGATGACACCCGGAATCCAGCCCAGAATGGACAAACAGATGTTGATCAAGAAATCGGCACCGCATCCTCGCTTGAAGAAGACAGAGAGTGGTGGGAGGAATAGGGCGAGGAAATAGAGACAGATGTCGCCGTTGGAGGAAGGCATGGTTGGATCTGCTGATGGTGAGCTTGAGTCCTGCACCCAAATGGTGATATGCGTCGCGCACTCACAGTCGTACGATTGATATTAATGTGTCGGTTTGCAGTCTCGAACGCGATTGACTGTGTTGCGATATTGATTGCTGCTTGACGTATGCGGAGCAAATTGAATGAGAGGGAAGGAGGGAAAGGAAAAGAAAGAACTTACCATTACCGCCTAATCTAAATATCCCTCGAGCGCTTTCGCGGAAAGCGTACGGCATCAAACGCAGAACACACGGTCTTCAGGAAAGTGCTGGTGACGTTGCGCGGACCAGGAACAGCCAAGGAAATGACCGAGCGCTACATACTGAGTTTCACAATTCGATTGAGATTGAGACAGAAGTCGACGACCTATAGAAAGCACCTTTCTACTAATTCTCCATTAGCTCTGATATTGAATACGCTTATATTATTCTTACTATAATATATAGATAGTTTATAGTATCAACTCTTCTCTTTCATTTGATATATAAATCGAAACCTATTACGCGCTATATATGCTATTATTACTACACGCGTAAGGTAGAAGGAAGGTCGAGAGGTGTCGACTTTTGTCTTAGAACTCGTATCCTCGTTGCGTCAGGAGCAAGGTTCTCAGCCACAGCGGCAGGAGCGGAGGCGCATAATTTTCGTTAAGCAATCGAATCGGATCGAGTGGTATCGCGCTTGTGCCTGACTATCATCTACAACATACGTAAGACGCCACGACCAAATCATCAGCCTTGTCAAATTTGTACGATCTGATTATCGCCAATCCCATGCTCACTCTTCATCGTCTCCATCGCTCAGCTCGCTCTCGTCTTCCGCATCATCCTCATCACCTCCGGCCGCTGCCTTCGCTTTCTTACGATCGGCAGACGACATGCCACCCTTCTTCGCTCCATGGCGTTTAACGAGATGCTCCATCGGACAACCCTCTTCCCAGTTGGCGCTTGACTGGCCAGTGGCTGCTCGACATCGTGGGCAGACTTTACCATGCTTGATCAACAGCTGATGAAGTGGATACTTGTACTCGTCTGGGATTCGAGCGTCGCAATGGGAATAGGTCGTATTTCTGTCAACCTTTGGCTGTCCCTTCTTTGACGATTTCGGAACCCAGCCAAGATACTGGCAGAGGCGGAAAACGTGAGTGTCCACTGCGAATGACGGGCGCTGTAGACAGAACAGAGCAACACACGAAGCTGTCTTGGGTCCGATGCCGGGGTACGAAAGCATCTTGCTGATTGCATCGTTAGTGCTGAGCAGGTGCAAGTGGTCCAGTGAAATGACGTTCTGTTTTGCTTTGTTAATCTCTTCTTCCTTCTCTGCAGCAGCTTCGTTCTCAGCACCCGCGGGGTCGTTCGAGGGATCCGTCAATGCAGTCTTTCTTTCCTGATTCTCTTCGTATGCCATTTGCAAGATCTCTTGGATATCCTTCGACTTTATCTTTGCTAACCCGCCACGTTCAATCGCTTTGAAGACCTCATGGTTGGGAGCTCGTCGCACAGCATCCCAGTCTACGCTGCCGTTCCCAATCCCCTCTTTGATGGTCCCAAATCGAGCAACCAAGCCCTGAAAAGCAGTACTTGAGTTCTTGTTGGTCGTATTTGCAGAGAGACGAGTCCTGACCAAAGCATCCAACACAGACGGCACTTCTCCACAACCAGCGACGTCCAGCGACGGAGGTGGAATAGCCTTGGGCGCGGTGACCTTGCCATGTTGCTTTTCGAGCAATCGAACAACCTCTTTACATTCCTCAGCGGTGGGCCTCATGTAATCAGGGAAGGGGGAAACTCCTGGAGTCAGGCCATAGTTGGCCTTCTTCGGAGTCTTTCTGGCTGGTGTTGGTTGAGCAGACTCTTCTTCCTTGATTGGAGTGCCCATAGGCTCGGAAGAACGCTTTGCGCGTTTCGATGGACGCGAAGAATCCTCGTCGCCATCATCCAGACCTGGAGTTGGTAGCGCAGTCCCGAGGTTGTGAGGCAGATCATTCACGTCGCCATCTTCCTGCTTGATGGATTTGCGCGATCGCTTGCGCGAAGTATTAGCCGGAGTAGATGGATCGTGCTTGATGCCATCTACCTTCGATTTGGTGGAATTGGCCTTCCCGGGTGCCTTCTTCCCTCTAAGAGCTGGAGTGGCAGGAGGGCTGGAGAGTTGTTGCGGACTCGTAGCTGAGGCAGCACGAGCAGCCGCACGTGTAGTCCGGGCCATCTCAGTCGAATACTCTTGGATCTGGTGGCGAGGTCGATGGGATGTTCGGTACCAGGGTACTCGGATTCGGAGGCACCCTTGTGATTGTAGAATGAAGTGGCTTCGTGGGCACGAATAAACGTCAGCTGCTCAGTGATTAATTGCAAATGCAAGATGAAGCCAGAACTTTGATTCAATGGCACGTGTGCAGCTGGTCAGGTAATGTGATCTATGAAAAGGAGTTCATCCGAAATGAATTGAGGAATGACGTATTGGACATCTAGATCTTGGCGATCCTGCGAGGTACGCACAGGATTCCAGTGGCACATCTGTCCAGCATCCACATATTCCGTCTTGATCACAGCCTTTGTTCACGATCGTTGTTACGTTAATAGTCGGCCTGAAAGGCTTGGGTGCTTCACATAAATCGCGATAGGCACAGCTGTCGGCATTAAAACACTGAGACCCCGCTCGCCTCAAGGGAAGACTAGGCATGGGGAGGCCTTTCAAGAAGCAGAGCAAAGGCGCAAGGAGGAAGTGCTGTTCAAAATCGAGCAGCACGGTTTTACCATGGGGAAAAGGACACAGGTGCAGATAGCCACAGTGCTGCATCTAACCTTCTGCAGGCCTTTCAGGCATGCATCAAGCTGTCGCAACCTTGCGAGCAGACAGATACATGTGCATTGCCGCGCATGAAGCAGAGATGAGATTTTCTCACTCACGGCGTGTATTCGTGCCCCGGAAGCTCCCTCATATCAGGCAAACGCAATTCAAGAGTTGTACGAAAGACAAGAGCCCTGCGCAAACGAGGATTCGGCAGCGAATGTCGCCAGCAAGTGCAATATGATTACTGAACCTACTTACGGCTTCGCGCTAGCAGACCATGAGATGTTCCCAAGCCAGCCAGGTTCAGCCGTGGCGTTGAAAAACCCCGAGCATGCAGCAAAAAGCGACTTGCATTTACTGGCTGGAACCTTGGTACACGCTCAGATTGGTCTTGTCAATCACATCTGACCGGAGCCAGCATTCGGCCTTTAAGCACTGTGCTCACACCTTTGCTGTTAGCTGCCGTTCGATTGTGCTCCCGCCGACCTCGTCATTTTCTTCGGACAACACACGGCGAAGCGGTGAGTACATCCGAGGTGATCAGGAGGCCGCTTCCTTGAACCAGCTCAGTTACACGCGCTCTGGTCTCCCAGCATCGCCTGTTGTCGATTCTATTCGGCAATTCCGCAGGAGTAGCATCGTGTTGCTTCGCGTGGAGCAGACACGCTGGAGTCATTTGCATGCTCGCGCCTCGCGGCTCGGCAGATTAATCGCGACGGCACCTGATCCCGGAGCTCCTTCGTTGTATGTGGCAGAGGTGTATCTTGTGGAATATGAAGATGGTAGAGTCCTCGCGCTTCTTATTCAACCACCCGATCCATATTTCGTTTGTCCCCCATGCAAACCGTGCGTAGCAGTGATCTGATTTATCTCTGGCGGCGTAGAGACAGCCGCAGTATTTTGGGGGTACTGCATTGCAGAGGTAACGGCCATTTCTGGACGGCTAAAGAACGGCTGAGCACCCGCGCTCAGTGGACTACCGAATGGCGTGGAATCTCCGCTGTTGGGGCAACTGCTGTGAGAACCATCGTATTCCTCGGATCGTAGGCTCGGCGGGATTGCTGGAATAGCGTATCCGGGAGTATTCGGCATGGTGTCATTAATCTTCTGCATAAGCAGGGGAAGGTATCGCTGTTGGCCGCCTCGTAGTGTCGAGATCAGCGTCATGAGCTGGCTAAGATAATCTCGCGGTCCGAACTCGAAAGTGTACTGCTCGTGAGGAATTACGGACATCACGTCCGTCAGCGTACACGCGACGTCAAATAGCTTCTCAATGAGCCCGATCCCGTGGATTTCCATCGCCGGCTGCGAGAATTGTGAGGCCGACGTGACCAGATCCCGAGAGATCTCGATTGGGAATTTGAAGCTCATGGCGTTGTCAGATGCGGCTGACGAGAGGAACCCGTGGCTGATGGAGAGCTGCCAGACCATTGTCCGCAGCCATTGTTGCGAGCACCGAAGATCAACGGCCTGGGTCTCTGTGCATTGCAGGTATTGCGGTAAAGCATCCGACAGTTGCTGCTGCAACCGAGCAAGCCATTCGGATGTGCAGCCGACGCGCGCCTTGTTCCAAAGGGAGACAAAGGTATCATCGAAAGGTCTGAAAAGATTGACCAAGTGGATGAAGCCATTGAGCTCAACGGTCTCCGCGGGGTCTTCGTCGAGAGTCGGCAAATTGATCGTGGCATATAGCGTAAGGGGCTTGTGCTGCTGGAGAGCGTATGCGCGCTCTGTCACAAACAACAGCCAGTAAAGACGTCGTCTCCGAGAGCTCTCAACAATATCGTCCAGTTGATAGTTGGATTCGTCGTGCATTCCGATGATTTGGGCCAGCGTCGTTGCCTCTCGTAAGTGGAACCAGGCCGTATTATGTCGATCAAGACAAAAGTAGCTCCCAAACAAGAAGAACGATGTGATGACCGACCATATGGATGGTTTTTCAACATAGTTGTGATCTCTTCGAATCCGCAGCACTTCCTGGAGTAAAGCGTGCCCAAGTTGGAGACTTGGCTGCGGTGGAATTTCTAGTCCATCAAATGCGTCGGGCGGGATGACCATATTTGGTTGAATCATCATGTAAGCGCATAAGGACACCGTTAGACAATAGGCCTCGATGCTGTTCTCCATCTGTCCAATCGTCTCTCCGACCTTTCGGCGGTGAAGGATAGGCTGAGTCGGGTATAGATGCGCGAAGAAGTAATCAACACAGGTCGTGATCATCTTCATCGAGAGGAGACCAGCCTTCCTGAGATATGCGGGCGAGTGAGGCGGACTGTCAAAGTCCAACCGAAGTCGTTTCGCGGCAAGCTGAGACTGTCGTTGGGTCTCCCGGAGCTCCGATATGACCTTGACTCGGCTGCCTTTGGGTCCCTTCTTCTGCGGAATGGCGTTGTATGTACATGTCAGGCCGGCTGATGCGCAATTCTTGCATGGTCGAGTGCCGTCGCCAATGCATTTGACCTTTCGTCGATGGCAAGCGTCGCAGGCCCTCTTTGCGGTGGTGGGCGTCGAAGTCGATGAAGAAGAGTCCGCCATCTTTCCGGGGATAGCAAGGCCACGAGCGGGCACAGAGACCTCGACGGGGCCAGTGAGGGTAGAGATCAACATCGAAGGAGGCTGGTCAGAAGGGAAGCGGCCGTGGAAGGAATAACAGGCGAGACCAATGTGCATCGGGAGATATTCTTCCCCGCGTTCACCGGGCTGGTTGCCGTGCCGTCAGAAGCCTAGACCTCGCAGGGCGATGGTATAGGGAAGTACAGGAGCAGGTGTCATTAATAATGTCGGCGGTCCGGGTCCAATGCACATTGAAGTGGTCAAAGGAACAGTAGAGCGAGAAAGATGTTGTCGAGGATGTGTAGTTAGCTGCGTCGACCGGCGCCGGAGAGGCTTCCGTGAAGCATTGCATTCCCAACGTAGGACCCCACCTGTGGTGCATGAATGGATGCATGGTCGACCACGGACTCAAGACGAGCTCTCGAGGGCTTGGTCATCAGGCACCAAGCCGCCATGACGACTTGCGATGCTGCAGCCTGTCGCTGGCCGTCGCTGTTCGCAGTTGCGTGGCCGGAGCGTGCACTGTACTGGCGTGGCGCAAGGCGGCGCGATCACTGCAAAGACTTTTTGCAATTTTGCAACGCATCGCGCAAGCAACCACGAGCCTCCGGCTTGAGCCGCCCGTCCAGCGCCAATTCCCGCGTCAGTAGCCAATCAGATCATAGCAAGATGCCCAGGATTGCGCCAACTTCAGGAAGTCCGAAGCGAACGGGAAACAAATCTCGCACCTTTCCACTTTCGACCCTGTCTCATGCCGATAGGCGAGAAAGACTACTGTAAGGCTGCAGCGATCCGGCATAAGGAGGAAGCGCCTGGTCTTTTCGGTCCGAAGTCGCATTGGCGCGAACTTCACGGCGAAATTGTCGCTATCGAGAAAGACATCATTCCTGACCTCGCACCCGACGGCTTACGGTGTACTGCACAATCAGGACCGCCGGAAAGTGAAGGCCTCTGGTTTCCTCATCCGCTGCAGTCTGAATGCATGCAGGTTCTCGGACATGCGAAGTTTGCATGCTCCAGACTGAGGCAGGCTGAAGCAGCCATTTTTGTTGACTTCCTAGGGCTTTTGGCGCAGCTTTTGGGTGGGAAAAACAGTGGACCACGGAGCGGAAAGCCTTGCGGGCAAGCACGGCAAGCTGTCCGAAGAGAATGCGTCTGGCGTGGGTCCGGAACGGTCGTATCGTATGTCCGTATGGAGTCTGCAGAAAGTGGTGTGGTGAGAAATGAAGGCGTTCGAGAAGAGATGATGGAGGCCGAAGCGGTTGGTATATGTATGTCTCGCCGCGAGCTACACCGAAGGCTTCGGTCCTGATGCGGCCTGTTGGCGTAGCTGCCGCATCTCCAGATCGGTCAACCAGCCGCTCGCGTACACGCTCTGCCCGGGGAGTCCGGAATGTGATGCGGCAACTTGTGCTTCATTCTGCTCGAGGTTTGGAGCACGGCACGTTGGAAAACAAGAAGTCGAGCAATCAGGATCGAAAGGGAAGAGTTTAACGGAAATGATGCTTTTATAATAAGTCAGGTTCGTGAGGGAAGAGACCGCTATGAAAAAGGCACATAGTCACCCTGTGGCCACGCCCAAGCGCCTCGCTGACCCCACCTGTTAGCAACCGATGCGCTTCGGGTATCCTGTTCGGCCGTTATGTTCTCTGTAGTACAGTCGACTGCCCATCAAATGGGCTTCATGAAGACGGAGCAATCACATTGCCGCCATCAACCAGCACGATCTCATCGATTTTGTTCTTCGTGTCTTCTCCGCAGCACTCCAGGCGCTTCCACGTGGACATACGGCCGGCATTGGTATCGATTTCCCACACCCTCACTCGCCGATGGAAGCCTCCGTAGCCGGCATAGCCTCCGAAACCCGAGCCGCCAGCATAGCACATCCACGGCCCAAGGCGATCTTTGTGGTGGTAAGCTGTATCAGCAGCTTCGTCTCGGGTTGTTTGTTTGTGTGGACGTAGAGCACAATAGTCGTTCACATGATCATGGCCGCAGCCAACAGCAACAACTCCCGCGTCTCGTAAGGCATCATAGAAATGGCTGTTGTATCCGGGTGCGGTGACGCCTTCTTTCCAGTGGCCACCGGTAATAATGTTCCCTCGCTCACCAAATTCGGGTAGCGGTATATGAATGAAGGCCATGTCCAAATGGATGTGGCTGTATTTGCCGTGCGCCTTCTTCAAGCTCTGATGTGTGCTCTTGAACCATTCGATCTGGCCCGGTTTCATCCAGTCGTAGCCCTTGTAACGCTTTTCGTCTGGCGTGAGGCTGTGTGTGTCAAGCAGGTATAGCGTCAAGGCGGAATGCTGTGTGCTATGTGAGAGCACTTCAATGTAATAATTGCCCACGCCTTCCGCTTCATCGGACCCCGGCTCGCCCAAGCTGAAAGGCAGCGTCTGCATCAATGCCATTTGCGCAATCCTGGGTAAGGACTTAGTGCCCTCATCGTCGTGGTTTCCAAAGATCGCAGCGTACGGAATCGAGCGTTCGATAAGCGGAGCAACCATCTTGAAAATGGCTGTCTGTGTGTCCGGTGCCTGCGGGCCCTCCACTTGGTCCCCAGAAAGCACTACCAGGTCGGGCTTCTCATCGTCTAACACTAGTTCTATGAACTCAAGGGTCCGCGGGTCGGCATCGCACTGCGTACTCGGTTTGTTGTTTGGTCCGATGGCATCTCTACAAGTCCCGATACCCGTTGCAAGATGGGCGTCTGACACTTGCAAGATCTTGAACTTCCCGTCCTTGCTCACGCGAGGAACTGGTTGCCTCTCGTGTTCAGCCTTTGGCCGACCGTGTCGCACGCTCAGTCTCGCAGCATGGTTCGAATCACCTCCGTCAATTAGCAGTGGCATCTCCTGCATCACCCAGTTTGGCCTTGGGTCGACAGCATCTGAGCCGAAGAGCACATCGATCGCAGTCACAGCCTTGTCTGAGTCACTGTCGTGCCGCTTGTTGCTTCGCAAGATGTAGATGCCTCCGGCCCTACTCTCCCAATTTTCGTTGCTCTGCGTCTTGTCACCCGTGGCCGGCTCCAGCCTGCTTATCCTGAGATCCATTACGACCTTGTCTTCTGTGTTGAGCTCCTCCTCGTTTCTCCGCTGTACATGTAAATACGCGCTGCGCAGCAGACCACTCCCCAGAAGGAGATCTTTCTCCACTCTGTTCCATTGGTTTGAGTCTAGTCGACATGACGAGAATGGGTTTACTGAAGAACAAAATTGGATGGTGACATCGGTGATGACAGTCCCAGCGTGATGCGAAGGTAACGCGTGGTGTATTGATGCGGGAAGTACTCGATATCGGGAATCGGCAATGAAGACTAGTACACAGACGAGCGTGACGAAGGCGGCAATTTGGCCCAGCGTCCGGAGCTGCACACAATAATCAGTATGGGAGATGCTGATAAGGAACCTGAACTGGTCTCACTATGCGCCGAGTCATGGTGACCAGCGGGAGTCTTCAAGCGCGTACAGCAGTAGGAGGTATTGGATGCGATGGGTGTCAGGGCGGATCGGAGACTGCACGCTCCATGGCTCGCTCAATCAATGTCGTCGCCGGCGATGCCTCCTTCAACGAAGCACCCGAAATATCAGACTGTTCGCCTTAGGAAATGGCTGGCTGGGACAGACACATATACGATATAAGCTTCCTGCTGCACTCCTCCTCCTCTAAGCCCGCGGAGCGCCTCTGTGTGGCTGAAGCTGTTTACGCTAGCAGGGATATGATCTTCAGGGTCCGGAGGTTGTCAATCTTCACATGCCATGCATTGAACTTGCATGCTCCCATCGACTTCAAGCCCCCTCCTCCACCCGTCGCGACATATGCGACTATTGGGCTCGACAGCGAGTCTCGGCCGCAACGTACCTACCCGGCGATGGATGAGCGGCGCCCGCCCCTTCGCCGTTGACGACCTCGTTCTTCTCCGCAACAAGCGAGACCGCAGTGCGCCTCCTATTTTGTCCCGCCCTCTCAAATTCGGAAGACGCATCGAGAGCCACAAAGGCCTGATCTATCATGACGATATAATAGGCAAGAGAGTCCGCGATGTTGTGCCTGCGAAGACCACCAGGTCAACCAGAGCTCCGACGGAATTCAGAATACACGAAGTGACACTGGAGGACTATTGCCGGTTGACTCGGCGACTCGTGACTCCAATCTATGCTCCAGACGCGAACTTGATTGTGTCGCTGCTGGATCTGCATCCACAGAGGAGCGACGAGGGAGAATACGATGGCCAAAAGCTCGAAATCCTAGAAGCTGGGACTGGCCACGGCGCCCTTACTCTGCATTTGAGTCGCGCCATACATGCTGCGAACCAAGGTGTTAGTGAGAATCTGAGCGAGCGCCAGGCAATCATCCACACGATTGACGTCTCGACTACTTTCTCGGAGCATGCTCGAAATATAGTTCACGGCTTTCGACACGGCATGTACGCTCGTAATGTTGACTTCCATGTTGGAGATGTCAGCAACATGCTCGAAACGCTGCGGGCTAATCGAGAGGACAAATGCTTCCTGTCCCAGGCATTTCTCGACTTGCCAGCTGCTGAGAAGCATGTGGCGACAGTTGCATCGGCTTTGAGAACCGACAGCACACTGATCGTCTTCAATCCTTCAATCACTCAGATCGTCGACTGCGCTACCAAAGTCAAGGATGGAGGTCTCCTCCTCGACTTGGTCCAAGTGTTAGAGCTTGGTGTAAATGGAGCCAGTGGTGGGAGGGAGTGGGATGTACGTTTTGTCCAACCACGGGCGATGCAAAAGGCAAGGAACCAAGACGTGGAGGACATCCCTGAGAGCCAGAAAGACGGCCCGGGAAGCGAGGACGACTCTGATCTGGACCAGCGTTTACCGAAGCCGCCGGAAGACGGAGGAGGATGGTCAATGGTCTGTCGACCAAAGGTAGGTGAGCGCATCGTTGGTGGTGGCTTCCTGGCGGTCTTCAAGAAACAGAGAGACATGCGGTCGGAAAGTCAGAGGTGAGCTGGGTTCCATGTCAGTCGGTAGAGTGCGTTCGGCAGGAGACAAGGCCATTGCGCGTTGCCTCTAAAAACGAGAAGGGCCTACCAGAAGTAGTTCAACAGATCCAATTGAACGCACAGTCTCCAGCCCTCGCCGGCAAAGACAATTGCATCAGGTCTCCAAGTCCATTGTCTTATGTTGCCAGGCTCTGGCTGACTTTCAAACTGAGAAGCCAACATTGACTGTCGTCAATGGACTGCTATTGTAACATCTCGAATGCCACGGAACGCATTGCTCGGTCTTCCGTTTTCGAAGAAGATTGAAAGATCGTGTCGCCATGTGGTCCGAGGGCGGTTGAAAAGCTCATTGCCAGTCGCTTCTCGTCAATATCAAGTTCCTTTCAATATGTCGAATGCGACCCCAAAAGCATAGACTTTTGTCCAACTTCCGGGAGATCTCTGCATTCTCGAATCCAAACAGCTATTACGCTCAGGAAGGCGAACTTACACTTTTGAAAGCGAATCGAAGCTGATGAGAAGCGGCGACGAGATCTGTCGACGTCCACCGGTCGTGAGAAGGTCCATCCCTGTTCTCACGCCGAACCCCCGTGGCTCTTGGCATCGGTCAATCGATCTTCCTGCAACCTCATCTCTTTCTTCACCATTTCTCTTCTCCTCCCACAATCGGAGGTATGTCGGCGACACGAGAAGCCACGAGAAGCCTTTCGAAGGTTGACGAAGGGTCGTCTGACCATCACGGCATCCTTGCTTGAGACAGCTCAGTCCTTAGCGGAGAACGACGGCCAGCCCTCTGGCCAATCAGTCGTAACAAGTTACTCGAGCGGGCCATGGTGTCTTGCGAATTACACGGCGCTACGTTCTTCCGCTTCACTGCCGAAAAGTACCCATGGAGAAGCCTGTCGCGCCTACAGCTCGCTTTGGAGAAGCGCTGTTCCTAGTTCCTGTGTTTAACCAATTGCAAGCTCTTTCTGCCTGGAGGCTTGATACATCTTTGCTCCATTGCGGACCTCACTCGGCGACTGGGTTGTCAGTGAGGATTCTGCGTGCTTCCGAACACGCGACCGGCAGTTAGTGGGCACACGCTACACACCAGTAATAAAAGATCTTCAGTAGGTTCTTCAGGTTCTTCCTGCTTCCTTCAAGGATCTCTCATCTCTCCGCACACCTCATTTCCCCCGCACCACATACCATAGCATCCCGCCACCGCGCACAGCACGGCTGCAAAGCGTGCGTGAATAGACATGGCACAGAATGAAGCGCACGATGTGCGCAAAGATTCTGTTGAGAAGGACGAAGGGCCGCTGCATTTCCCAGCGGCCGACGAGCTCAAGATGACAGACTCGATGAAGCAGACTGTCATTGATGCGAAAAAGGCGTCCGACAGCGAGCAAATTATGACCTTGCTCCAAGGTATCAAACTCTATCCCAAGGTACGCAAACGAAGAATGAGATGCAAAGCCGAGGCAGAGTACTGACAAGGCGTAGGCTATCGCGTGGTCCATTCTTATCTCCACATGTATTGCCATGGAAGGATACGATGTGGCTCTCATCAACAACTTCTACGCTTTCGACACGTTCAACAGGAAGTACGGTGTGCTCACGGATGACGGCACATACCAAGTCCCAGCATCATGGCAAGCAGGCCTCAGCAATGGTGCCAACGTCGGCGAAATGATCGGTCTCCTCATCAACGGCTTCGTAAGCGAGCGCTTCGGGTACCGCAAAACAGTTATGGCCTCTCTCGTCTTAATCATCGCGTTTACCGCAATCTTCTTCACGGCTCCAAACGTGCAGACACTTCTGGCAGCAGAGATTCTGGCTGGTATTCCGTGGGGCGTCTTCCAAACTCTCACCATCACCTACGCTTCAGAAGTCTGCCCCGTCGCTCTTCGTGGATATCTCACGACTTATGTGAACATGTGTTGGGGTCTCGGCCAACTGATCGCCATCGGTGTTATCAAATCCATGCTGCATCGTACAGACGAATGGGCCTACCGAATTCCCTACGCCCTCCAATGGATGTGGCCGGTCCCTCTCCTCATCGGCGTCGCCCTAGCTCCTGAATCGCCCTGGTGGCTCGTCCGCCGTGGCAAAGTCGAAGAAGCCAAGAAATCTCTCCTCCGCCTCACCAGCCTGAACCGCGAAACGGACTTCAACGCGGATGAGACAATCTCCATGATGGTGCACACCACCGCCCTCGAACAGAAGATTACCAAGGGAGCTTCCTACCTCGACTGTTTCAAAGGCACCGATCTCCGTCGCACGGAGATCGTCTGTATGTGCTGGGCCATGCAAAACTTGGCTGGAAACTCCTTCAGTAACTATTCAACCTACTTCCTTGAATCAGCCGGCGTATCTCAAGACAATTCATACAGCTTCGCCATGGGCCAATACGCGATCAACATGGTCGGTGTTTTCGGAGCTTGGGGTCTCATGTCCCAGGGTATCGGGCGAAGATCTCTCTACCTCTACGGTCTCTGCGGACTTACAGCAATGCTCCTGATCATGGGTTTCCTCGGCCTCGTTCCGGACTCGCATCGTAACCAGGCTGGTCTGGCGACGGGAAGCATCATGATTGTCTGGGCGCTTGTGTATCAGCTTACGGTTGGCACGGTCTGCTATTCTCTCGTGGCCGAGATCTCGACGCGTCGCTTACAGATCAAGACCGTTGTGTTGGGACGAAACCTGTACATTATTGTTGGCATAGTTTGCTCAGTCTTGACACCTTACATGATCAACCCTTCGGCGTGGAATTGGGGGAATTATGCTGGCTTCTTCTGGGCAGGCATTGCATTTTGCTGTGTGGTATACACATATTTCCGCGTACCTGAGCCTAGAGGCAGGACGTTTGCGGAGCTGGATCTGTTGTTTGAAAGAGCGGTGCCTGCGAGGAAGTTTGCGAAGACTGAGGTCGATGTTTTCGACGAGACTGTGGATGACAGTGTGGTGGCGCAATACAAGGATGGCATGGCGGCTCAGCGTTCCGAGAAAGCGCAGATGGAGGGTGTCAAGGCTTTCAATTCATGAGCAGGCACTTTGGCTTGCTGTACAGAGTAAAGTCCGCCATCTCTAGCGAGATCGCATGCAGCAGTCGGACTCGCAAAGAGTGATATCTCTCGCAACCACTTCGCATCTTGCACGCGTTCTAAATCATGTTCCTTTTTGGGGAATCATGAATTGTTTCGCCGCCTCTTCTGTAAACTCACTTGTCTCAACCTCCGACTTGTTGATCGGCGTCATCTTGTTCACACGGATAAGGTACCACATTTCCTTACGATCGCCGCCAAGTTCACCGCCAAGAAGCTTGCTCTTCAATTCCTTCAACATCTCATTATACGGGCCGGGCTCCTCAAATTCTCTCATCTGTTCCTTCATCACTCGAATAGCTTCCAAAGCTCGCCCGTACGCAGACGGACCGACCGAATGTTTGATCCAGTCGAAGATGATATATTTCAGTTGCTTGCAAGCGTCGTGCACATCTTCCATGTTGTCGGGAGTTGACTCGAAGACCTGCTTAAACTCGGGAACGGCATTTTTGGGATCGATCTTCTTGCCTTTCCGCTTTGGATCCTGCGCAAGCAGAGCAGCCACGTCGAGGTCTGAAAGCGGTTTGGGAGCCTCTTTCCGATTCCGCCACTTGCCACGAGCCTTTGGAGGTACCTTCTTGATATCGCCTGCTTTGATGATTCGGTTAAGAGCTGGCTTGGCGCTCTGGACCAGCTCATCGGGTGGGTGCGAGTACTTGTTCACGATCGCGTAGGGCTCGGGAATGTCACCCTCTGGGAAGACGGCCCGGTGCTTGATGACTTGATTTATCCGGTGCACAGCTGGGCTGTATGTGTCGTCAGGCGCAGCGTACTCAGACTCTTCTCCGTCATCATTCTTGTTGAAGTTGGACAAATCCATCATGTCCACGTATTCGCTCATGGCATCGAGAAGATCGTCGTTCGGCAGATTTCGATGCACCTTGAGCTGCTTTCCAGAAACCGTGACCACCCGATCCAGAGGTGGGAACTTGTAGCTTCGCACGTCTTCGGCGAAAGGCAGCTCGGTATCATAGAAGCATTCGAAGTCTTTCTCGATGTGTGGCGCAAGAACAATGATCTTCGGCTCCTTATTTTCTTTGGGCACTAAGCGTGCAATTGCGAAAGAATCCAACTCATACAGCGCATGAACAAGCGACGAAAGTGCCATTGATGCTTTCTCGTCGCCTTTCTTGGACACGATCAATGATGCTCGCGACAGATCCAGGTAGCGTTCATACTGGCTCTTATCAACAAAGCCTAGGATGTCCAATCCAGACTTGGTCTCGAATGTGGTGACGTTCTGATCACTCTCAGATATGTGCACCGCAGTCCGACCGTATTCGTAACCTTTCGATAGCTCGTCGCGCTCAACATCCTTCTTCCCACCGGGCGCATCCTCGTCTTGCACCTGATATGTCCGTGTCGTGCGAACAGCAGAGAGGCCGTCACCGCCACTGTCGCCGCCCTGGACATCCAGATCGCCGTTCTGTGTTGCGAAGCTTTGGCTCGATCCTTGCATGCCGGGCCTCATGACAAACGCACTTGACGTCGGCGGTCTCTGGATCATCGTCTTGGGATACCTCTCAATCTCTATCGTCATTGCAGTGTCGTATTTCTCTGGATTTCCCAGTGTGAGATAACCTCTGTACCCAGCCACTGGCCTCGTCGATTTCAGTCGCGGTTGTTGTAGTTCATCAATTGCCTCAGCTAAGGTTCCGTATGCGCCACCGCAGTCTTCGCAGAACTGCTTCAAGATAGCCTCGTTGCTCTCTTTGATAGGATCCTTGTTTTCCTCCTTGAAGCCATACTCAGCATCGTCAACATCAACACCCAGAATCACGATCTCGATATTGTCTTCATTGATCTTCTTCGTGATTTCTGACAGGTCGTCCGTGTACATGGGTGCCCGGGCGTCCGTAAGAAGGACGATTTTGCGTTTGTACTGGAGCTTCTTGCACTTCTCTGCAATCATTTGCACTGCAATGACAAGCGCATCTGCTGCATCTCCTTGCATCGTTGAGCTCACTTTCAGCTGATCCCGCAATCGTCGCACATCCGACATCAAGACCTGATCGATGCCGCGAAAAACGTTGACGTGTTGATAGGAATCTCCGTCATCCAGACTGTTGACGGTGTCATCGGTTCTGAGTCCGATAATGCCAGCCATAGCAGTCTTTCTCCCGGTCGCCACGGTCGTTGTGATGTTGTCCCAGAAATACTCCAGAGCCCAGTCGAGGTTCGTTTGGGTGCGGCCATTGCTCGTCTCGCCCATAGTCTGACCGATATCGACGATGTAAGCGGTAGCCTCCTTACCTGCCATTTTGTCCAAGCTGGGGGACTATGTTGTTGGTACTACATTGTTAAAGTTGTCGTTGTCCTTCAGAGCAAGGCGTTCGGACGTGAGATTCCCAGGCAGAAACGCGCTAGCTGACTAAGAGACACGCAGTCACGGGACATGAACCTCACTCCGCCGTTCACTCAAGATAGAAGACTTGTGGCACAAATGGGGAACACATGGTCCAGATGAAGACATTTGATTGTTCTCAAGAAGTCGTTACGAAGATACTCCAAGTACAATGGATACATGCAAAAGAGGTCCTCGGCTCGGCACCTGCTGCACATCCCTGCTCCAGAGCTTCGGCATTGATGTCATCACATCTCACGCGGCAAGCTCCAGACATCTATGCATTTGATCCAACATGATCCAGACGTAGGTTTCCTGCCATCACTCATTCTCTTCCTTTGACCACATCACCAGAAAGCATCGCCCACGATGCCTTCCTTGTCCTCCATCTCCGACCCAAAATCCTATCATATCCTCACGTATGGGACGCTTCTCGGCTCGAATCTCTTCCAAACGTTCCTCGCTGGGCCTCTCGCATTCAAGGCTCTACCACGCCCATCCTTCAGCCAACTTCAACAGGCCATATTTCCTCCGTACTTCACCTTTCAGACAGCCTTGCCCATCGTGCTGGCTCTCACATGGCCGGGTGAGAAGATCGCTTCAGCAGGAGGAGCAGTAGTGAGACAACATGCCGGACCAAAAGGCCTACTGGAAGAGGAGAACTTGTGGATCGCTTTGGCACCCATTGCGACCATGTTCGCGACAAGTCTCGTGAACCTGTTGTTTCTCGGGCCGGCTACGACAAAGGTCATGAAGGAGAGGAAACATCAGGGTGAGACATGCTGTGCGATTGAGAGGAAGCGTGACTGCTGACAACTGAGTGACGCAGAAACAAGAGATGGCAAGAAGTACTACGATCCGGGCCCGAAGTCGACTGAGATGCAACGCCTCAACTCCTCGTTCGCGAAACTTCACGGTGCTTCCTCCCTATCGAACGTTGTCGGACTTGGTGCCATGCTCATCTATGGCTTTACACTGGCGGAGAAGATCTAGGCTTGGATGTGAAAAGCTAGGATGAATTGTAAATATATACCAGAAGCTGCGAAAAGCTGAACGAGACAATTGCAAAGCAGCGGCTGTCGTTGTGAATGACACGTTCTGCCTTGTCTGCACTGAACGTAGTGTCATCGCATGATTGCTGACAGCCTCAAAGACATAGAACAGGCCTTACAAAGCTAACACTAGTGAAAACTAGAGACAAGACAATGGGCATGGATTGTCTCATCCCACGAAGTCTTGCAATCAGCCATATATCTCCCGTTCATTGCCAAGATGGTGTCCAACCCTACTGGCCACTGCCAACACATCAAAGCAAAATGAACATCGACAGTGACTCCGCACCAAGTACCCGCTCCAGCCCACGTAAATCTCAACGTTCGCAGGACTGGACCCAGCTTCTGCTCTCAGAAACCACCCTAGTCAGCAACATCCACCTCTCCAGCCAAAACCCAGACAACCTCCTCCAATGCGTCGACAAATGCCAGCACGCTCAGGGCTTGCTCATGATCTTCCATTCCGAAATGCATCTCCGCAACTTGAGCCCTGAAACTTTTACTCCCGACCATACTGTAGCTCTAGGTGCAGTCGAAATTCGAAACCCGTTCACGGCTGCGAAGAAGTTGGAGGGGACACTGGAGACGATCAGGATTCTGCTGAGAGAGCTGGTGAGAGGGGCGAGGTTCGGATTGAATTATGAGATACTGCTCACAGAGGCGCAGAGGAGTGTTGGGTTGGGGTTTGTTGATTCTAGGAAGGTGAGGGAGGTTGATGAGAAGGTTGGGGAGTTTTTGAATGGGTGATTGGAGGGTAAGCGTATGGTGGCTTCAGCTCTTTCACAATGGAGAAGTGTGTATTAAACGGTGGCAGAAAGTGGTAGTCCCAATTCTCAGGTGTGTCGATTTAGTACCCATCATACCACCTGTCTTTCGCCTCTCCATGGCAGTCGTCGATAGTTGTGTCGTCCTCGGGACTCGCGAGACCTTTAGAGGCTAGATTGTCTGGTAGCGAATGTTATCGCGACTGTCCATTCGGGTCTTGAAACGATTGAACAACCTCTTGAGACCACTGGCTAAAGACTTCCTTGCTGAAAATATATCGTCCACGACATGAGAGATGTACTCCAGATCGTTTTCCCGACAACGCCATACATTAGATACCACCTGAACATCAGGTTGATGGACTCTGCTAGCTCCGCGGACGAATTCATGTCAATGCAGCAAGTGTCTATCCAGACCCAGTCGTAGCCGTCAGATCTCGCAATCTCGCAAGCCTTCGAGATCTTTTGCCAGCCTCGAGAATGCCGCGCATGCCAGGGGTAATTTCAAAAGTCTTGGAAAGTGACCTCTTTCTCGCCCCAGCGATGAGAAATGACAGTGTAATTTGGCACTTCGTTCCCTTGAAACTCGCGAAAGGTCGTATCAGTAGCGTCCACGAGTCGCATGATGGCTCGTGATCTTATGCGAAGAGAATTCCGGCGTCCGCCTTTGAGTCCAACAGACCTGAGCTGTTGCGTGCTGTGTTACCGAAGCCCCCGTAGTTTCGACCTTGGCGAGTCGCAGCAGGGAGGGTTGGGCGAAGTGCTTCGCCAATCAAAACGCCTTCAACTCACAACAGTCAATCGGTCATAGCATGGTTGTTCTATGTAGGAATCTGTGCCAGGGTCCAGCCATACATCTCTATGTGCACCAATCAAGGACACTATATTCGCCACGCAATGAGTAGTCTCACAGTTGTTCAGCATCAGAGGCCAGTCTTGCGGACACTTGGCTCCGCAGCATCTCATTCTCAGCTCGAAGGCTGTTCAGCACAAATTGGTCCTTCTCTCGCTCCAGCCTCACAGCTTCGTCCACGACGGCCTGGTATGATTTGGAGATGGCCTCACTCCCTTTCTGCAAAGCCTGGTATTTCCATTTCTGTGCTTCAGCCTTATACGTCTCCAACATCTGATGTAGGTTTGACCACTCTTCCACACCGACACTTGCCAATTTTTGTGCGTCTTTCAGAGCTTCTGGTGATATCTCGTGCCCTAGTCGCATCTTCATTAGGTCGGCTGACATCTTTTGTACTTGTTGTCTTAGTTCTGGCTGCTGCTTCTTCAACTGCAGGGAGAGGTCCCGTACTTGTTCTTGTAGCTTCTCTGTTCGCTTTGCCTGAAGATCGAGCTTTTGCTGCAGCTGGTCGCGATCAGAAGATAAGTCGTCCTGAATTTTCTCCAACCTTCGGATCTCCTGTTTCCGAAGAATGAGCATAGCGTCTTTTACTTCATTGCTCTCATCGATGTCTGTGCGGATTCGGTCGGTGATACTGTGCTCGACATCCACGCGCTTGAGATGTCCCTGCTCAAGACTCTCAGCAAGGGGATGAGGCATTGACCATGGGACCGAGGGCCGACGGCCGTGCTCAGGGTATGTGAATATTAATGCCCTGACTTCAATGCTTTCCCGCGTAGGAGCACCTTCAGGGATATTTTCTGCTGGAATGTCGAACGCGGTATGGAGACAAGTGCGTGCTTTCACGTCAGTCGCAGTGTCGAAGTTCTTGAACAGCAGAACGTCCGACTCGTCCTGCTCAGAACAGAAGTACCAGTCGAACCCTTCGCGATATTTGATGACACCCATCGTATCCCAAAACTCACCGGTGTCTTGGCGATGTCGGTCGCATTCGATGATGTCTGATTCTTGTAGCTTGCCACCATCTGCGACAGCCAACGCGCAATCATAGACCCTGTGTTTAATCGGACGCCAGATGTTGATGATCCTAGCCCGACCGCGGAGCAGGTAGTCACTCTTCATTTCGGTCAAGGCACGTATTTTCGTAATCACGCTCCGCTCAGTATTGTCAGTGTGAACCTGCTTGGCGAAAGGATTGTAACTGAGGCCCTCGATACGTAGCCCAGAATCGTCCGCGTGCCTTATCCGGGCATCGTAGAACATAATCTCGTCGCAGCCTTCTACTTCACGTCTCAGTACCTCTTCCAGTTCGGGAAGATAGGCCTGCGCGATCTTTGGCTGTGAAGACCATTCCTTGAACTTGGTGGGCGCTTTCACGTAGCGAAAACTAGTTACAAGTCAGAAAGTCGATCAGGGAAAAGAGTGCGAGCGCTTTTGCGATCTCCCAAGTCGTACCCGTGAGTGTCAAGAGAGAAATGCTCTTCCTTACCACGGACATCGTGGATAGTCTCCAGTTTGCCAGGAGAAAGCTTGATGTTGGTTTTGTTCTCTTTGTCCAGGAAGTTTGGCGTGATCTGTAGAGGCTTATGCTTCTTGTAAATCGGATCATCCTTCAAGTATTGCAATTGCACTTGGACATCGCGTTGCTGCTGAGGCTGAGTTGATCTTGAACCCAGATCCTGGAGTCTCAGAGCGATATTGGCTTGATTCGTCTCCGGTCTAGGGACTGCATCCAATGCCCCAATACTGCGGCGTGTTGTCATTTTGGACCTTTGAGTCTATGTTCCAGTTCCAGTGTCGAGCTTCTCCGAGAAAGGGAGAGATCCGTTGCAAGAATATGAGGCACGGCGTCCCAGGTTGTGTGCTTATCACCGTCGGATGTGCAGAGCCGAGCTTCCTTGTGGATTGTCGATTGGGTACGTACTGACGCGGATGCAGCTAGGCTTTGCAGTTGCCGGAAAGGAGTGTAGTTCGAGCAAGAGACAACGCCGGACACGCAAAGAGATAGGAGCTCTGCGTAGGGAGTCACACAGGTACATGTATGCCGTATGTCTGACACGTTCGAATGTTGCTGGTGAGATCACGGGACATGTGGCAGCCACGACCAGTGTGCCTGCTTGTGCCTGCTTGTGCCTGTACCTACTCGCTGCTGCATCAAGGGCATGAGCATGAGCGGTCTGACCTCTGCCCAATGTCTGCCCAATGTCTGCGTCCGATCGCGCTTGATGGCAGTCGCACCTGCACGCGGTTGGCCCTCATGTCCGAGTTGCATGGCACGCGACGACATGTTCACGCCGGCTCAACACAATTCGGCATTGGCGCCTTCCGAAATGCACTGCAAAGTGATCAGGCGACGCAGGGGTCGATGCTGCCTTTTTCGTGTATTCGAGAAGGAAGAAAGAGGGAAGGGAGTAGTAGAAGGCCAACTGCAAGTGCATGGGGTTCGGCGTTGGACAGGAGTCTTCGGGACCCTGCATCTATGGGTGACCAAGTCGCGTTCCCTCCATCTCTGTTCGTTGACAGTACATTTTGCAGAAGTCAACATTAAAGCTACTCGAGAAATATACACATTCACCAAGACAAGAAGAAGTGATCGCGACCAGCACAATGGTGTCTCCGAGCCGTCTTCCCTCCGGCATTCGACGGCCAGCACCCTCTGCCAGCCGGGCCAGGCCCATGTCAATGTTCGAGATACCTGGCGATCACACGAAGAAGTTGCAAGAGATTGAAGATGCGGATGGCGGTCATGGCGATACATTGCAGTCTGGAGAAAGCTCTACAAGCTCAAGACAAGCCCAGCGAAAGAGCCTCCTGCCGCAGTTCTCCTCGCGCGAAGTGTCAGGCGAGGAGAAGGAGATTACATCTACGGTTCGTGAGGATACGTCGGAGAGCGAGGGAAGCGTGAGGTCAGAGACTCGGGATGATCGAAAAGCTATGCCTCCTCCTAAGGCGCGACCGATGTCAATGATGCGACCACCAAATACAACATCCTTGGGCAGGACTGCGGTATCGCATGCCAGGACAGCGTCTAAGGAAGGCATATCTGTGCCCACGCGAACAAGCAGTCAGAGGAAGCCTGCTCCTGTAGCTCCCGCTCAGAATGGCCTCAAACGTACTGGATCAACGCGATTACCTCAGTCTCCGGGTCCGCGATCGTCAAGTCTGGCTACCGGGCATCAGGCGATCGCAGGGGCGCGTGTTACTAGCAGCACCACTTCGACCACTGCGCAGAAGCGATCTTCTGTCAGTTTGTCAAAGCCGCTTGTTTTGAACACTTCGGTCCCGCCAAGCAAGCAGACTCAGTCCTCTCCCCAGTCACCGACTGCCTCTGTATCTACTCGACAGGGGATGAAGACGCAGCTGCCTCCTCCCTCGCGACCAGCGTTTAGCACATATCAGCAACACTTCAGCCCGGCAAAGTCCGCTTTACCCAAACCGCCAGTGCCGACAGCAAAGTCCGCCAGGCCGGCTACAGCTGGAGGCGAGTCTCGCGATGACACTACCGAAATGTCGCTCGAGGTTGCCCTGGAGCAAATAGAACTGCTCCAATTATCCCTCCTTCACCAGTGCTCCGCACAAAACCTCAGAGAGTACGAAGCCAGCGCGAGACGAAAGCTAGGGAAGCTTCACTCAAGATTACGCAACGATCTCAACGGCATTCAAGCTCAAGAGCAAAACCAACGTCGTCTGAACAATCTGAGCATGCTCGAAGACTGGTGTCCCGAGCCTGATCTTCTTGCAGAGCATCTACAAACCCTCAGTAGAATCGTTACGGAGGTACGCCTCTTGACTGAAAGTGACAGCCGATACTCTGACCTCGTAGACACGTTCGACGACTGGATCTCGAAAGCGGAAGCAACTCTGGTACACGAACAGACCACTGCCACATTCATCGAGCCCCTCCCTGAATCTTGGCGCTCAATGCACACATCACTGGCCCTTAAGCTTCGTTCCATCCAACGTGACATCGCGGTCCTACCGCCGTTACCACCAAAGGTTGACACAGAGCCAGAATCAAGTTTGGCGAGCATGTTGGAGAACAGCTCGTCTCTTGTCGACAGCATGTTGAAGGAGCTCGAGGTCATGACGAAGCTGCAGAAGGATGTATTGCATCAAGGCAAAGCTCGCATTGACGAGCAGATTTCTGCACTGATTACTACAAATCAGGCTTCACAAGATATGGAGAAGGAGAACTGGAGGCCTGCATGGATGAGCGTGGCATGATATAGCCATTGCAACAATGAAACTGAAACTGATCTAACTGTGTCTTGCGTCCACAGAGTCAGGCTTGATAGATAGCCACCTCCTGAAGAGAGCGTAGACGGACAACAACTCCTGTCTCCTGTCCGTCCGCATCGTGACATTTATTTTGCTTCGCTGGACTGTTGTACACACGATTAAAGCTTACGCCTCATCCGTTCCTTGAGGCTCTTCGATATCTTGGCAGACTTCCGCAAGGAAGTTGTGAATGACATATACCCTGCACATGACTCGGTACTGTTCAATCCGAGGTACGGTTGTTGCCACATGTCCCGAGCACACACTTCTGCTTCAAATGTCGCGACATGTATACTATAAATTATCACCAATGCTGTGCAATGACTCAAAAGCAGTCAGCACACGTACCTTGTGGCGTGAAGAAAAGGACACCATGACCCCTTCTCATATGCAGTCAAGGCCAGGTTGTGAATAGAAATCCTTCGAAGCACGTAAATCTTCTAAGGGACCGCTGAGTGGAGCACCTGCGCGATCTTTGATTGGCTTTTGCCCTTGCCCCGTGCCAAAGCAGCAGGCAAATGCACAGCTGTCCGGTTCAGAATTGAAGTCGATCTGTCAACTTCTTCGACTTCTTAAATCCCTCGACACCTCGTTGTCTTCAACTTGTCTCTGCACTTGCTTTCTGTCTAATCAACAACACCCTTCCTCCTCCTGCTGCTGCAAGGCAAGGCAGCTACGCCAGCAACATAGACGATCCAGCGACTTGAGGCTCAACGACAGCTGCTGGGAAGAGTTACGAACAACACCTCTCCTTACTACATCACACCAGCCTCTTTGACAAGATGGCGCGGTTTTCCAGAAATAAGAGCCGCGCGGCGCGGCCTTTTGTCTCGCCGTGGATGACGGCCTTTTACATCTGCGCCATCCTCTTGGCGCCCATGCTTTTCATGGGCATGATCCCCTCCGCACAAGCCCAAGAGGACTCGGACAAGGGCCTTTCTGGCCCAGGTGAATACCATCCTACGCAAAGCCTCCCTCGCGGACATCACTTCTTCCCGAGAGCATCATGAACACGTTGGAAGGAAATGGCGACTGACGAGTGAATCTGTAGTCATCGGTATCGATCTCGGAACGACCTACTCTTGCGTCGGTATAATGAAGGGCGGCAACGTCGAGATTCTTGTCAACGATCAGGGTAACCGAATAACGCCATCTTGGGTGGCATGGAACGATGATGAGCGTCTTGTGGGAGAAGCAGCAAAGAACCAGTTCGCAGCGAACCCACACCGGACAGTCTACGACATCAAGCGAATGATTGGTCGCAAGTTCGACGACAAGGACGTTCAGCGAGATATCAAGCACTTCCCATACAGTGTGATCAACAAGGGTGGCCAGCCACGTGTCAAGGTTGACGTTCAAGGGTATATTCTCCCCGAGCTCTTCTCCATGAATCGCTGAATGCTGACCATTCTACAGCGATGAAAAGTCCTTCACCCCCGAGGAAATCTCCGCCATGGTTTTGGGCAAGATGAAGGAAGTCGCCGAGTCTTATCTTGGCCAGAAGGTCACCAACGCCGTTGTTACTGTCCCAGCCTACTTCAACGACGCCCAACGTGCCGCTACCAAGGATGCAGGCACCATCGCCGGCCTCAACGTTCTCCGAGTCGTAAACGAACCCACCGCCGCCGCACTGGCCTATGGCCTTGATAAGACCGATAAGGAACGTCAGATCATTGTCTACGATCTTGGTGGTGGTACTTTCGACGTGTCCATCTTGACCGTCGACCAGGGTGTGTTCGAGGTTCAGGCTACCGCTGGTGACACTCATCTTGGTGGTGAGGACTTTGATCAGCGTGTTGTCGACTACTTCACCAAGCTCTACAACAAGAAGCAAGATACCGATATCACCAAGAACGCGAAGACCATGGGTAAGCTCAAGCGTGAGGTCGAAAAGGCCAAGCGCGCTCTCTCCAGCCAAATGAGCACAAAGATTGAGATCGAGGCTTTCCACGAGGGCCAAGACTTCTCCGAGACCCTGACCCGCGCCAAATTTGAGGAACTGAACAACGACTTGTTCAAGAAGACTCTCAAGCCGGTGGAGCAGGTACTGAAGGATGCCAAGTTGAAGAAGGGCGACATCGATGACATCGTCCTGGTCGGTGGTTCCACTCGTATTCCCAAGGTCCAGGCCATGTTGGAGGAGTTCTTTGGCAAGAAGGCCAGCAAGGGTATCAATCCTGACGAGGCTGTCGCTTATGGTGCCGCTGTTCAGGGTGGTGTCCTTTCCGGCGAGGAGCAGGCCAGCGAGATCGTCCTCATGGACGTGAACCCACTCACCCTCGGAATTGAGACCACTGGCGGTGTTATGACCCACCTTATCAAGCGTGGCACTACGATTCCGACGAAGAAGAGCCAGATTTTCTCGACCGCCGCTGATAACCAGCCCACCGTCCTGATCCAGGTGTTCGAAGGCGAACGCTCCATGACGAAGGACAACAACCTACTTGGCAAATTCGAGCTCTCTGGAATTCCTCCGGCTCCTCGCGGGCAGCCCCAAATCGAGGTTACTTTCGAGCTCGATGCTAACGGTATCCTGCGAGTCTCGGCTGGCGACAAGGGCACCGGAAAGAGCGAGTCCATTACGATCACCAACGACAAGGGTCGTCTCAGCCAAGAGGAAATCGAGCGCATGGTTGAGGAAGCTGAGAAGTACGCCGAGGAAGACAAGGCCACTCGCCAGCGCATCGAATCCCGCAACGGCTTGGAGAACTACGCCTACAGCCTGAAGAACCAGATCAACGACGAAGAGGGTCTCGGCGGCAAGATCGACGAGGACGACAAGGACGCTCTTCTCGAGGCTGTGAAGGAGGCCACCGACTGGTTGGAGGAGAACGCAGGAACTGCCACCGCCGAGGACTTTGACGAGCAGAAGCAGAAGCTTTCCGACGTTGCCTACCCGATTACATCGAAGCTGTACGGCAGCGGAGGTGCAGGTGGCATGCCGGACTACGGCGATGACGAGCCAAGCGGTCACGACGAGCTTTAGATGTTCTGATGAGTTTTTCTGTTGTTCAAATACCAGCAAACAGCGGCGTTCTGAGAGGATCAGAAACGGACCTGGTCCAGGACTATGCTTAGAAACGTGCTATATAAATGCCCGGAATGACTTTGAAAAGTTACTATTTCCCTTCTCAGGCCTTTCCATGGGTTGGTCAATTATTCGTCGTAGGGTGTGATCACGTGAGCAGCGCAAGCGCTGTTGTATGTTGGTGCAGTCGCTGGAAGAGGAAGAAGGTGCTCCTTGGTGACCCTGCAAAGTAGTATTTCTCGCGGCTGCGCTTATCATTGCGGAGACACAAGAACAACCCATCAACCTGGTATTCGGCCATTGCCGAGCCCTTCGAACAGTCTTCGCAATCTGGAGACAGTCTCCCTTGGCGGTCTCTCACAGTCAAGCGGGCTGGTATCGTGAGATCCATCTGCCAGTCTCAATCTGCGCGAGAACCTCCATACGAGAATGCCGACTCCACCATCTTTCCTCCGGCTGCGGATCTCGCGTGCTTTGCGTTCCAGCCAAACGCGTAACCCCTCTTTGATCCGCTCCCGTTCAACCTTTCGCTTGGGCTCCACGAGATTCCCTGCAAGCCCGATGCCCCAAACAAAGTCGCCAGAGACGCGGTCGATTCTGCAGCACTCCTTGGGAACAATGTTGTGCGAGACGAGAGTTGAAGGCTTCGGGCGGCGCGAAAGAGACCGGTTGAGACGGACGGAGACGAGGGACCAGTGGAGTCTTCTCGCAGCTAAATGGGTCTTGGAAAGATATATGGTTGAACTTGGAGGTTGGAGAGTATGTAGATTTGGCCGTCGTGGGAGTAAATAACCCACACGCTCGAACGAGTAACGGAGTCGCCACTTGTGCAGCAGTGGATCTAGCGAGAGGTTGCGAAGGAAGCGACTTGCCTGATCATGTTAGCAACAGACACTGTTACGAGACTTGCACGGCGTTTGCAGTGCACTACTGGCGGTGGCCTACGCGCGAGATAGTGAGGAGGTCATTGACGTCCAGGAAGCACAATATACGGAGCGTGATTTCATCGGGCAGCGCGGCCAGCGACGGAGGCAGAGTTTGTCTTGCTGCGGCTGGTAGCAACGGTGCCATGGTAGCCTCCAAAGCTATCGTGGAGGCGGAGGAGGTAGCTCGGATGTCAAGCAAGGTGCATGTGCTGGCTCGTTGGATGCATGGTCATGGCCGACGGCGTATGGATGGATGTGACGGATGATGTTTGAAGCACGGACGGACGTCCACAGCCGCGCGCGCGCGCGCCAAGCGCTTCAAGCAAATTAGTTCTACTGTACCTCCACCGCACTCTAGAACTAAGCACATGTACGGCTACCGCTGCCTTTCATCACACACTCACTCACTCACTCCCACACCCATCACCGCCGTGGCCTTGTCGTCCGCTCCTCGGTAGCCGCTCGCTGTCGTATCATCAGGCGCCCATGGGTACTAACTGGTCAATGAAAGGTCCTGCTGGAACAGCCAACTGATTCTCCATTGACCCGAAGAACACTGGTTCTGCAAGCTGCAGGCGGCACGAGCCTAGCTATACTATACTACTGTAGGCCTCCTGGGTCTGCTCGAGCGACGACGGCGCGTCGGTTTTAGCCGCGCTCTCGGTGCTTCGTGCTCCCTCCCACCTCCTGCAGCAGCAGCAGCAGCAGGCCCAGCTGCTGAGCTGGCAAGGAACCTCACGTCCAGCACCAGCACCATGACCATGTACGCACTCACTCACCTCTACTGCACATGCAGACCTTCCCGTCGACGGCGGCGCCCTCGCTCTGCCCATTGACTCCTCCAGACGTAAGCCCAACCCAATGAGAAGACCTCCAGGCCTGGATTATTACTTTGCTGGTCCAGCAGGACCCTTCAATCACCTGAATATGCATGTGCTGCGGTTCACCGCGACCTACTCGGACAGGCCCACCCGCCCAGCGCCTGGTGCAGCTCACATGACTGGCCTCGGAGAACGTCATGCCATCAGCCGCTGGCCGCTTGCTCTCTTTTTCCTGCATCGCAATTTCCATCGTCTTCATCCAATGGCAAAAATTCCTTGCTTCAATTTCTCTGCGAGGCTGCGCTTGTCGTTTCAGCTGCCTTGATGATCGTGCCCACGCATTCGTGCCACCACTAGTCATCTTTGAGCTGCAGCGGCCGCGGTGCTGCGTCACTTCGCTGGATGTCAGCGCACTTCCCAACCACCTTCTCGCCTTTGCTTGCTGCATTCTATGCGAGCGCTAGCTGCCGGATGGCGTCTGGTTATGCCCATGTCATGCTGTGGCTGCGAAAAAGGCAATCCGTGATGCTTGTCACCGTCCGGGCGTGATTCGATGCCTGCTACGCAGTGCCGCGAGCTATGAGCCTCTACCGGCAGAGGGTTCCCCTTTGCGACTTCCTTTTCGCGCACCCACGGCTCTTCGAAGCCTCAGAATCCCACGGGTAGAAGCGCTGGCATGCACTCTAGTCTTGAGCAACGGTGAGACCGGTGAGAGCGTCTGAAGAGGGCGTGAAAGGCGGACCAATTGTGAGCTGTTTGCGAAACCCTCCCATCTGGTGCGTCAACATGTGCTAACACTCGCGATCCCAAGCCCAGCAATAGCCTTTTCAAGAACCCACCATACTGAGCCTGCCACGTTGCACTGCGGAGGCGGCCAGGGCGGCTCTAGCGTCTTTGTTACAGTACCTCCGAGTCTCTTCCCTGGACCCAAAGGGCCAAAGGGACCAGGCTTTCCTTCCCACCTCGACACAGACTCAAGTCCAGCCGGGACCATCGATGACAGGTGTTCCGGCATGCGAACGATTGGCCTTGTTGCCACTAGACCCTGCTGCTGCAGTAGCGATGAGCGGGATGCTGTCAGCTGAGTGCTTCTCAATGGCAAGACGGAGGCATAGACTCGCGGGAGAGCAGCTATGGACATCATCTACGCCAATCGGCCTCACGCTTGCCGGCCACTCGTGGTCTGACTCGCTTCCTGCAGTCCATACAGATAAGGTGACTGGTCGTCCATGCCTAGGATCCGCTGAGCATGGTCCGTTGACAGAGGGTACCCGAGCAACCGTCGTCACACCCTGCGATATGCATATCAAAAGTTTCTGTGGGAACACGTTCCCAGCGGTCTCAATCGGTCCAACGAGCAGAGACAGTTGCAGGTTCGTGCATACAACGCAATCTTTGCCGAACCTGCATCGCCTTTTACGTTCGACATCTGTCTTATTGGAGGACATAAAGCATAGGCCATCCATGCTGTCGTTGGCCTCAGGCACCTAGGGATTGCACACTGTCACGCCTCTTCGAAAAAGGCGGCCGGCATCGGAGGACGCCGAGACATTGGAAATTTTGGTCGTGTCACGTTCAATGGCTCTTTAGCAGAGCCAGTAACATATGTCGGGATGCATTGACGTCTCAATACTGAGCACGTGACACGGCATTCACTCACCTCCTTCCGGAAGCAAGAGCCAGACGCAACTTCTCAAGACACGCTTTGCAACGCCATCTCTGCTCAAGTGGGGACACTGAGCAAGGACGACATGGAGGATGGCCACCACAGGCGAGCATCAACAGGCGGAGATCATGCCACGCTGTCGTTGATCAGTTCGAAGCCAATATCAAGCTGCATGGTCCGAACAAGCGACGAAAGCCTACGTGCCATTGCAGCTCCCCTTCGAGGACTCTAAACCCAAAGGGAGACGATCCGAGCGCCCCGGAAGACCCAGTTGGTTCGATCATGCCGATGTTGAGCATGCAAAGGGTTGATGGAGGGTCGCATGTGAAGGAGCTATGGGTTGACGTTGCAGTAATGCCGCGCAAAGGCCATGACGGACGTGGCAGGAGGATGAGAAGAGGAAAGCATAAATAGCGGCATGGAGGCCGTGGATGGTCCTGTTCCTCTTCAGAACCTATCGCCAGCCACTCCAAATCGCACAGAAGGTCGAAGTCTCTGCAAGAACAGCATATCGTCTTCGGTATGTCGCCCAGACCACTACATCCACTCGCCATCCCTCCGGCTTGATTGGCCCTGGAGAGACCATCATGCCTATCAACCACCTCAATGCCCTCAAGACCCTCCAAGAGTGCTTAGAGCCGCTCGTCCAGATCGATCATGTTTCACAGACTGACATCCTTCACCGTCAAAACAGTCCACTTTGGCAGCACTAGTTGCATACGAGAACGCATCTCGACCTAGAACCATTCAGGCAAGCCTCGTCCGCATACATATGCATGTAAACAAGCACTGACCATCAACAGATCATCTCGTCACACAAGATCTCAACCAGTCGTCAAAGAAGACCCTGTCAGATCATCAACCATGTGCTTTTACGAGTGCTTCATGTTTTCCTGCCGGGACTGGAAGTGGGGAAACTTCAAACAACACTGCAACCGCGAATACCGCACGGGCGAAACATGCGGCATGAAGCTAGTCTACCGAAACATTGACCTCAAAGAGAAGTGTTCATTTTGCGAGCGCATCGAGAAGAAGGCCCGGCGTCGCGCCAAGGCTTGCCAAGATTATCAGCGCTGGAGCCAGGAGCCACAGCGTTTCAAGGCGAGTATGGAGAAGGCACTGGAGGATATTGCTCAATTAGATCGTGAGATTGTTGCATTGCAGGCCGAGAAGGATGCCAAGTATCATGATGTTTCCAACTCGAAGAGGAAGGCTCGTTGAGGGGAAATTGGGATCATGTGGGGGTTGGGGAACTATCGGTGTGTTTCAGGGTGAGATTGAGTGAGTAAAGGCCACTCGTTGTTCCGCTGGAGGGTGGAGTGTGGCGGACCCTTTCGGTATCTTCCTCTCATGATGTTGTAGTAGATTGTGGCGGGCGTTCATGGGGGCGGGCTGAGGGGGGAGGCGCTCGGGCTTGCTCGGCACTTGACCACCATTCATGCTGACGACATTGGGTACTTTTTCTTCTAGGTAGCCATTGATGAAGCAACGACTGTTTGAATTGCAGATGCACAGACCATTACCGAACTGAACATGCGTTGCGGCCTTGACGTCTATTGAGAGAGTGTTGTCGACCAATCCCGTCACGGAGGGTGGCGCCAAAATCAGGGGGCGCCTTTGAGACTTGCCGCCCTTCTGCGAACCGCCCGGTCGACAGCCGGTCGCTCGGCGCTTCGCTACTTTGCAGAGGGTAAGAGTCTGTCAGGTCGAAAGAGACCAGTAGCAAATGTGAGAGAGATGGTAATCGTTCTGAAATTCTGATCAAATTGCATTGTGCGCTGCGTCAATCTATAAACTATGATATCTCATAACAATCAGGTGTTTTGCGCCCGGCTACACACTCAAACGCCAGTTCCATTTCCATAACTTCGTTATTCAAACCCGGATCGATCGAGTCGTCCGATCTAGTATCCGCGTCCGCCGCCGCCGTAGCCTGCCTCCTGAGACGCAACAGGGGGCCCAAATGTTTGAGGCTGGTTGTATCCACCGTAGCCTGCCGGAGGACAGTTGGAGTAGCAGCCGAAAGAGGTGATTGTCGTGAAGATAGTCGTCGTGCCCAAGATGTTCGTCACACAGCTGCTAGGGGCGCTGGTTGGGAAAGTATAGGGAGCAGTGCCCGTAGGGAATGGAGCAGTGGACAATGGCACGCTTCCGCTTCCTGAGCGAGGCGCGCTTGGGCCCCCAAAAGGAACACTTCCAGTCGATGCCGGCGATGTGCCAGTAGCGAACAGAGGTGCGGTTCCGGGCGCGTTCCCAGATGGTGGCAGCGAGCCAGATCGAGGACCACTTGGGGCACTGAAGGGTACGCTCCCGCTTGGGGCCGTCGCGAAAGGAGCCGAAGATGGCGGCAGAGAACCAGATCGAGGCGCACTGGGTCCACCGAATGAAGCAGATGTGGGTGCTGTACCAGACAGCGGATAGCCTGAGCGACCGCCGTTGGATGCAAGGAAGGGCGATTAGGGCTGTGGGCCACCCGTTGGAATAGGAATCACCTCAGTGAAGGTGTAGCCTTGGTATGCCGTGGGGACCTGCGGCGCTGTAGAGCCAGGGGTAACCAGTGGAGCCGTCGGCCCTGAGCCTGAGGGTGGCAGACTGCCAGATCTCGGGGCGCTAGGGCCAGTGAATGGGACTGAAGATGGCCGTGTGCCGCTTGGCACTGGAGTAGTGGTGTTGACGGATGGTGAGGGAACACCTGAGCTGCCGACACTAGGAGTTGAGCTAGCAGGTATAGTTTCAGAGCGGTTGTCACCAGTGTTGCTGAAGGGGCTGCCGCCAGATGCTGCTGTAGAGCTGGCTCCACTGATGCCTGTCGCACCACTCATGGGAGAGATTGGACTGAATGGAGCGCCAGACGAAGGTATGGCTCCACCACCGAAAGTCGAAACGGCACTCCCAGTCGCGCCACTCCCGCTGATGACTGTGATCGGAGTGAAGCTCGCAGATGAAGGGTTGATGGCACCGGAAGCCGCTGTGTTGCTTGCGCCGCTGTTACCACCCTCGCCTCCCGAGGCGGCAAAACCTGAGGCGAAAGCAGTGCCGCCCGTGTTGAGGATTATGGTGGCAGACGTGCTCGGGCCTGGCGTCTGAATGGCCCCTGAACCTGCTCCTCCAGCACCGCTACCGAAACCACCGCCGGAGAAAGCTGTAGAAAAAACTGAGCTCCATACCGAGGTCGATGTGATAACGCCAGCGCTGGCACTCGAGATTCCGTTCTGGCCGTTGGAGCCGGCCTCTGCAGTTGCGTACGACCAGTAGTATGTTGTGGTCGCGTCAGCAATCTCTGTGCCATTCTGAGCAAAGGTCTGGTTGCCGACAACCTGAGTGACATTGTATCCGCCTGGATAGTACGTGGTGTAGTTTGTAGTTGTGATTGTGTAGTATTCGCCGTTCGGACCGCTCTGGACGTCTGTACCGCTAGAGGATGAGTTGTTCACTGAAGTTCCGGTCTCGGAGCTGGCGTATGCGGTTGTGGCGGACGCCCAAGACTGAGTGTAAGCGGTATAGTAGGTGTAGTACCAGCTACCATTGCTAGTGAAGTATGTCGAGAAGACTGTGCCCGAAGAGTATGTGCTGCCGTCAGAGACGTAGGTAGAGTAAGATGTCACGCTACCAGCGTTGACCAAAAGACCAGTTCCTGGCAGGTTGTTGGGCCTTGGAGTAACCACCGAGATAGATGTGGAGCTGTTCGTCATGATCGATGACAGGGATGAGCTTGCTTCAGATGGATCAACTGTTGCCGTCTCGCTGGTGTACGGAGCGGACTCAGTCTCCGTTCCGGCGGGACTATCGTCAGAGACACCGACAGCAATTCTTAGCAGAATTCCGCTGTCGACACCAACGGCGGGCACCGTTTGCTCCGAAGACGCTTTGAGGAAGCAGTTGTATCCAGAGTCGCTTGGGGTGTCGTAGTAGGAAAAACCCTGGCAAACCGGAGAGTCGAAGCGTTGGTTGGCAAGAGAGCAAGAGGCGGCACAATGGGAGAAGCTGCTATAGGAGAGCGAGCCATAGAAGTCGGAATCGGAGATTTCAGTGTCGCACTGGACCAAGTAGTCAAAACGCTCGTTGCCGACCAGCTGGCTGACTGTGGAATGGTTGTCCTCGGGACATTGGAAGCCTGGAGCTGTGGGTGCAGGGGCCGGATTAGATGAGGTTGTAGTAGCCTCCTCGCTGGTTGTGGAGTCCTCAGATGGCGAAGCTTCAGCAGAAGGGGTGACGGTGGTGAAAGTGGTGGTAGTCCCGCCGGTGCGCGTCAAAGAGACGGTAGAAGTGCTCTGGTCGTACGCTGATCTGGTCACGATGACTGCAGAAGCCGTGGACGTAGTGGTGATGACTCGGCCCCCGTATGTCTGACAAGCACATGCACTTGAAAACGAAGCCGTCTGCAATGGATCGGGCGTCGCCGTGCCATTGGCAGCGTTTTGTCTCTGAAGAAACTCGGCGACCAGGGCCTCCTTGCCCAGCGCTGGTGTTGGCTCAGGAGCGGCATCCCTGGCACTGATGCCGGCGTTGCCATTAGCAGTGACAGTTGCGGTGGCAGTAGCCCCGGGTACGGTGGTGTAGACAGATTGAGTGAGCCATTGAGTAGTGAATGTGTCGTATGAAGTGCTACAAATGGTCAGTGGAGATGATACTGGGCATGCTTCAAGCACTTACCTGATTGGTGTGTAGTGAGCTGTAGTTGTTGTGTTTGGGTAATCCATATACGCTTGGCAGAATTCTTCTCCAAATGTAGAGTTTGAGACGAAATTGTAGTATTCGTCGATGTAGCAAGTCGCGGCCGTTTCCTTCTTGGTCAATCGGTTCCACCAATTCAGAATAGGATTCCCGGCGTCTGCGCTCGCATCGCGGCGTTGGACGTCATTTTGGACATTAGCAACACGGGCTGTTGCAAGTTGAGCGAGAGAAAGGCCAAAGGCCAGGACAGAGAACGAGCGCATTATGGAAGCGTCGACGCTAACGAATGACAAGCAGACGCCACGACTGGTTTGATGTCCAGAAGCGAATGGTCTCAGTGTTTGTTTGTTAGTTGGTTGATTGGTTGGTTGGTTGGTGTGTTGGAATCATGTTGCAGCAAGAGGAGTACTGAAGTGCTTTATAGCTCAGAAGGCAGCATTGCTGATCAGCCTCCATTTCGCGTAGAGCTGCGAGCCCAGCGGCTCATTGCGTTTCTGCCTTGCAGAGGCTGGTGTGCGTGGAAGTTCTCTTGCAGGTCGATCAATCAACCAATCAATCAATCAATCAATCAACCAACCAATCAATCAATCAATCAATCAATCGATGGTGGGGAGGTGGCATACGGAATGAGCGGCAGAGGTGGATATGTGCGACGACAGTTCGCATGACTTGCTTGCCTAACCTTACCATGCCAGCAAGGAGAATTTTTTGCCCGCCCAGCCCATATTCAATGTGTAAAGTCCCGACTTACCGGAGGCGTGCGTGGTGGGCGATTGTTGAGGGCGCTCCATTCCGAGGGTGAGGAAAGGCATGCAATGCAAATGAGCGAACTTCTCCGCCCTCCCTCCCTTGGTGGAATGCATATGAATGAAGGCTGACGCGCAAAGTACGCGCTTTGCTTTTGCCATGTCAACGTCAACGCGTGTAGTTCTACCCGTACGAGAGAGAGCCAGCATGCTCGAGTCTGAAGATATTGTAATGGAGGAGGGAGGGGTGGAGCAAGTGGGAGGTGAAGTGAACAAGCTTCCATCCCAGCGCTGTGGTTGTTCATAGACAGGGATAGCAGGGATAGGCAGGCACGGTTGCGGCCCGGCAGAGGTTAAGGCTTACCTTACTTGCGCCGACAACACCAGCAAAGACAATAATTTGCGACCCCAACCAACACTGTGCACATCACACCCTTGTGCAGCTCAGGCCCATACCGACGACGAAGTGCATGTGACGAAACCATCTCCAGTCTTGTTTTGTACTGCTTTCTATCCTCCGACACACGAGACAGACACGGCGGGAGAGGCGGAAGAGTGACGCGACGCGACGAAGGGGCGGAGCGGAGGGGAGCGGACTGAGACCTGGCGCTGGACATCTGGACCTGCACCTGGACCTGCACCTGCACACTTGCACCTGCACCTGCATCACTCAGGTCGCCTACACAGATGGTATGGGCGCGTGTCTCTCGTGCCTTGGACTGAATAATCGCCCGCAATCGCATGGGGTATGTCACATGTCAAGAAGTAGGAGCCAAGCCATCTATTGTCTCTATCCTACTCCACCTCTACATACATCGGACCTGGCACTGCATTCCTCTATCAAACGTGGCTGACAATGTCTCAACCCACAGGGTGACCTCGATCGCATCCTAAACTCCGAGCAGCCCATATATGGCACCATCGAAGACAATGTCATTGTCCCCCCCGATGAAGAAGAGCTGAGGAGAGAGCGAGAAGCGTTGGAATACATCACCGCGAGTGCTGCAGAGTGCGTGCGGAAGCAAAGAATTCGACGATACCTTCTAATCTGGTTACAGTCACATGATCGATATTCTGCATCCTATGCATTCTGGTCTAGACCGCAATGGCGCTCCAGTAAGCAGTCACAACAAGGTCGACCAAGACAGCCTTCCAGAGCACACCCCAGGAGAATCTGCACTGGCTCAAGACAGCCCCGATGGTTCAGAACAGGCTGCTTGGCTGCTTAGCGTGCAAGCTGCGCAAGCGGACACCATACAAATACCGCAAAGAGGAGCGCTCGTAATGGACATTAATCTCCTACGCGGTTTCACTTCATAAACACTTAATACAGATCGCCGAGGCCGGGCACGAGGTACTCGCAACAGCAATGCATGCGCTCTGTCAGTTGTATTGCTGGCAATTCACGCACCGTCCTTTATGATCTACGCCGTGTTCACGCAGCTGAATACTTGGATGACGACATCCGGATCCGAATTGAACGTCTCGCGCAAGCCGACCGCACGCATGTATTCCCAGCAACCTCATGAAATCCGTCACGTGTCTCTCTAGCGTATCAATGCCAGCGGCTTGGAGGTTGGAGATTGGAGATGTCAGGGGAAATGTGAGAGCGAATGCGAGCATCTTGGAGAGTCACTGGAGATGCAGAAGGTAGCACGACGTGGTTGCGACTCAACAAATGGAAGGTTTGATCATCGTGCGCTAGTCCTGATCCAGGTCTCGGTACCCTTGTCAAGCCTCCAGACGACCCCAGGATTCAGACCCACGTCCATCTCATCCTCAGCCGCGAGCGAGCCGACCTACTCTCTCCGCTTAGTCAGGCAACAAACGAAAATCACGATTCTGACACGTTCTGGTCCTACCTACATAGTCCAGTCGCAACCTGGTGAAGCGTCTGCTACTTGATCATCACTGCCATGGCGAGAAAGATAGCGGCCACAGCAGCAGATGTAGAGGGTGGGAGCTTTCCCTTTGTGATCTCCAATGGGCCGAAAGGACCTACAGATCCAGCTGTGAGAACGATGATACGCAAGCAAGCTATGAAGGATGTGGGAATTGCGCGAAGAAGACAAGGGAAATATGGGCGCACAAATCAGGGCCAAGCTGTTGTGTTCAAGGTCACTGAGCTCGAGGACACTGATATCCCAATTCGGTCCGTGCAGCGCAACGCAGCGAAGAAAAGCACCAGCAGCACTAGCAGCAAATCATCAGGATCCTCTGCATCGGACTCGGTCAGCCCTGAAGCACACACAGACGAGACGTCCGCAACGGAGTACGAAGACGATGGCAACTGCACCTCCTTGACAGTTCACCAATCACAGCTTCCATCGCCGGAGATAATCTACGAAATACCAGCATACCTAGGTGTCGACACTGGATACGAGAACGCGCGCTGCCGATTCGGAATCGACCTAAACATGCTGACTGTACTTACGAGCTTCAACATTGGTAAATCGACAATAAGCCAATTAGCTGCAAACCCCTCGCGACTCAACACCTTGCTGCTCGACGATCCACTATACTCATACCTGCCATTTGTGCCCAGCCGATATGGGTCTAGTAAAGTGTTGGCTGCCGTTTCCGACTGTCTGCTTGCCAAGGCCAGCGATGCACTTGCCCCTGTGCCTGGAAACGACGCAACGCTCTTCAAGCTCTACGCAAGGGCTTTGCGGTGTTTGCAGGATGCTATTGGGGATCCGAAATCGTGTAAGCATCGAGCGAGCTGTCATGTCTCCACCCAGCGTACTAATTCCTTCCACACAGCCGCTTCTGCCGATGTGCTCTGCGCCATTCAAATGATGAGTATCTACGAGGTTAGTATCCGTCAATAAAGTGCGCATGTTACAAGTAACTAACACTAATATCCGTATAGCTCTTGGATCCCACTCGAGGCGCAGCTTGGTCTCAGCACATCGCTGGCAGTGTGCGGCTTGTGCGACATCGCTCCTGCAAACAGTTTGAAACGGAATACGAAAAGGCAATCTTCGCTGGCCACGTGGGACCAGTCGTGTCGGAAGCGCTGTTCAACAATGAACGTGGTAAGTCGCCTGAGCATTCTGGGCCTGTCTTCACCGCTAAGTCATTGTTCAAGCCTACCTGGCTCAGCCTGAATGGATGAAGCTCTACCGCTCGCTGGTGCAGGAGTCAAATCACTTGACCGAGCGAAGTGAGCTGGTAATCAATGTACGGAGCATCATGTTCCATCTCCCTGGAATGTGGAATGATGTCTCGACGATAGTCATGGATGACGAGTTTCTTTTCGACGACGAACGTTTAGCAAGCATGGCGGCTCAGTGTCGTGAAGTGCACGCAGAGTACTTGAAGTGGCTCGAAGATTACAAGGCACACACAGTAGTCACCTCGTTCACACAGCCAACGGCAAAGGAACTTGAGCTCAGAAGGGAAATCTTCGGGTCCGCACTGGAATGTCTCCTGATTGTGAAACGTTTACTGGCGTCAACCTGCGATACCGACCGTCTACGATTGGAACCTGAGGTACAGGCTTTGGGGCATCTGGTCATCGACCTACAAGATCAACCTTCGGCAAAACACTCCTGGCTCTTCACCGGGCATGAAATTGGGGTTGCACAAGTCTGTTTGGCCACGAAACATGCTTTCGAGGAAGACGTCAAGGACTGGACGCCCAAAGAACAACGATTGGCCATGAGAGAGAGATATATTCTCTGGAGTGGTTCTCTTCGCGGACACTAGAACTATACGCGAACAACTGAAGTATAACGTGCTACAGTACATGACTGAAATGTTCGAAGGTCGGATCAAACATCCCTGGCAGCGGCCTGTCCCGCTCTCCAAAGAGCCATAATCGGAATGCCAATCGACCAGGCATAAGCCCCGGTTCTAACCTATCGGACTCGTCAGCACACAGTCACCACAGAACACGATTCAAAAAATGCACTCACATAAGCCAGGAAATCGTTTGAAACCGTCAAATAAAGTCCCATGTAAAGCGCCCTCGCCGTGAAAAAGCTCATCGCAACAGCATTCAAATCTTCCGCTGGCAATCTCGCCAGGTTCCCAGCAATCATGGAAGCGGCGAAAAGTGGGAAGACCTCCATGGAATTCAAATGGGCTCCGCAGGCTCTGGAGAGATGGTTCCAGAGTTGGGTCGGGATTTTGCCTTTCCAGATGTCGAGGTTGTTACGTGGCTACAGAAATGTTAGAATAGACTCATCTAAGTCTGAAGCATTGGTCAGGCCATACGTAGGACAAAGAATGCCCTTCATAGGTCTAACCTAGAGTCTTACCATGGCGTTGGATTGCTGGTTCTTTGTGGCGAACATTAGGCGTGAGAGGTAGTAAAAGTGGGGGGCGAGGCCGAGTCCGAAGGCCAAGGGGATCGCGGTGTAGGAGTAGTTGTATGGAGGAGTGGTGGAGGTTGAAGACATGTTGATCGCAGAGGGTTGTTGATGTTTAAATGGGGTTAATGGTCAATCTGAGACTGGAGTGCTGGTGTCCTTGCGTTGTGAACTTGTGTTGTGAAGCTGGAAGTATTGATGGATGGAAACAGAACACTTGCTCGGGAATCTCTAGCTCCTATATATCGTCTTCTGAAGAGAGTGCCATATACAGATCCTCCTTCATTGTTTTCCAGAATGGTGACCAGTACTCGAATTAGGTCGCTGGTACCTGCTGCCAATCTGGGATTAGCATGTCCTTTTCGCTTCAAGGGTGAATCACATGCGGGGTCTTTCGGGACCTCAGTTGTGCAGTGGGCTGAGAGAGAGTTTAGAAATTGACCACAGAATCCTAGTCGCAATGACATAACGAAACAGCAGAGCGCCGCGGCCACATGCAAGCTCACAGTCTCACTCGCGACATACCGAGGCCCTCTTTGCGGCAGACATGCGATACATGCCGCTCTTGTTTATCCGCGAGCCTAGCGTAGTCACAGAAGTCTGATATACATATCCACCCCGAGCGACACCCTGGATCATGGACGAAATCCCCTCACATCGCGCCTGCGCGTCCTGTAGAGGCCAGAAGGTGCGCTGTATTGCCGACGAGGGCAATCCGGATACTTGTCAAAGATGTGCGAGAAGCGGCCGGCCCTGCGTGTTCACGCCGTTGCAGAAGCGAAAGCAGAGGAAACGGACAGACACTCGCGTGGCTGAGCTGGAGAGGGAGATGAGGCAGATGAGGTCCATGTTGAAGCAGCAAGATGAGGGAGGCGGAACGAGGTCGAGCAGTCAAGAGGCAGCTGCCTCAGCTGTTCAGCCGAGGGGTTTGTGGTATACGGATCAGAGCAACACTGGTGTGAGCTTGGGGCAGGCAGGCAACTGGGAGCAGCATACTCCGGAAGGCGAAAACACCAGCAGCAGCATCAAGTCCACGGCCAATGCGTTGGAGAAGCATAGTAGAGGGCCTGCGCCTGCTCTATGGCCCACGAGACTGCCTGACTATCCTCCTTCGACTACTGGAGACGTTATCGATAACGGCTTGATCAGCCTGGCTACCGCGAGAGAGCTTTTCGAAACGTACAAGAGAGACTTGTTTCCACACTACCCGATGGTCTATGTTCCACCTTCGATGACGTTCGAGGAGATGAGGCTCGGCAAGCCCGCTCTCTTTCTAGCTATCATCGCCGCCGCATCCGGCAAGGAGAACTCGGATCTTTCGGCGGCTCTGGACAAGGAAGTATTGCAGTGCTATGCTACGCGCAGTCTGGTCCAGTCACAGAAGAGTTTGGAGTTGGTGCAGGCGTTACTCATCTCTGCTGTGTGGTATCATCCGCCAAGTAAGTACTTGTCAGACTTGAAGTCCTCGTAGGCAGCTGACAATTGCGTAGCCAAGTTCGGACAGCTCAAATATGTAAGTCACAAGTTTTGATACCATCTCGAGTTACGAAGTGGGCAGGCTTAGTGTCATCCTAACATCTACGCAGTATGAATACATTCACATGGCAGCTACCATGGCTATGGATATTGGTATTGGATCAAGACCGGTCACGCAAAGAGGACGATTTGGAAGTCGGCAGTCTCGAATCAGCCCCAACTTGCATCCGGCGGAGGATGTTTCAAATCCAGACCTGAGTATGACTCCCCGAAGTCGGGACACGAGTCCAAATACCAGCAATATCGAGGCACGAAGAACCTTCTTGGCGTGTTACATCATTTGTGCCGGTGTATCGCTAAGCTTGAGACGGCCAAATATGCTGCGGGTCAGCAGCTATATCAGGGATTGTGTCGACTACCTGGAAAGAGCTTCGAATGCCGCACCGACCGATCCGCTCCTGGTAGCATGGGTCCGATTGGCTATGATTGCCGAGGAAATAAGCCTAGGGTTTTGTTACGACGATCCTGGCGGCATTGCGTCTCTGGCCGAATTGAGGACTCAGATGATGCTGAAGGACTTTGACACGAAGCTCACGAATTGGTATACCGACCTGCCGGAAACAAACCAGGACACTGGATCGCTCATGATCATGTATTACACCATACGGCTCTATCTTTTTGAGATCGCGCTTCACGTGGACCATTCGCCCGAGGACTTCAGAGCACCGTACCAGATGGGTGGCATCTATCCTGCTCCCGACTGCGACGAAGTTCCCACACAGGTGCTCGCAGAGGCTGTGGCCGAATGTATCACAGGAGCACATCAATTACTCGCTACTTTCCTCACGATGGACGTCGACAGCCTACGAGCTCTTCCTGTCTTCAGCTACGTACGCATATCCTTCGCGGCTTTCGTTCTTGCGAAGCTGTCGCTATCAGCCGCGCATCCCGGAAACCGGATCGGCAAGATTCTGGACCGCAGCTCGCTCAAGATTGAGAGCCTCATGGACAGGGCAATTTTGCACGTGAGGAACATCGTAGGTCCTAAGAGGAGTCGGGTGCCAAGTATATTCATGGCTTTGTTGTTCAAACTGAGACAGTGGTGCATGAACCCAACATCGTTGATGGAACAGTCGGAACAGGAGGACGGCAAAGGAAGGCCTTTCATGCAAGACACCAACGGCGACATATACGATCATACAGACTCGCGATCAGTGAATGAAATTGGACAGCCAAGGATTACCGAGCACGTTAGCAGCACAGACAGCTCACCGCAAGCTGTGATAGACGGTTCCTCAAGCAGTGGTCGCGGATCCAGACAAGCATCAACGTCAGCAGTTCCTCCAGCATCTGGCATGGTAGCATGCAGTCAAGCCGTGCAAGAGCTGCAAAACAGCAGCAACAGCTCGCAGGGTGTCCCAAGCGGACTGCCGACGACTTCCTACGATCAGCTCATAGCCGCCTACACCGCACCAGGCGCTTCGAACCAGGCCTACGTACCAGCTGCGCTCGCACCCTCTGTCGAGGAACAAATGGCCGTCGACGAAACCCTTTTCCAGTTCCTGGGCGATATGGGCTTTCCTGAAGGAGGACTTACGGGTCTGGATGACTGGGCTATGCCGATGCCTCAAGATTTGCCGAACATGAGCCAGATGGATATGATGAATTGGCAGTTTCCTCCTGATACTGGAGGATAGGCTGATACCTGAATGATCATGAGGACATTGTCTATGAAACACCCCTCGGACGCAACGAACATTGGACTTTCGGCTGGCTCGTCGCCAGCCTTCTGCCCTGCATCCGGCTGCATCGACCTGACATGCAGATCGCACACGGCTTCCCGTGGACAGAACTGGAAACTGATTTTGGAAAGTTTGCAATTACGAGACCTATTCCTTGAGGCTCAACGCCCTACGAAACGGTGTCGTATGGACGATCTCGTACAGACCCCTAGTATCCTTGACACTGGACTTTTCTGGTGGTAGAAAGAACATCGTGGGCGATCGTGCAAATCAAGGCCGGATCAAGCCCGGGTATCAAGACCTCTGTTCTGGTTCATCACGTTCTTCGAAACACCGTCGCTGCTTTTGAGTCCGCCCCACCCTCAGTGCTCGCAGAAGCGAAGAGGATCGTTTGAATCCAAAGAGGAATTGATGGAATCACTTCCTCGATGGCTTCACAGAGCTCCTCGCCGCTTAGATCGAGATTGCTAATGCAGCTAGTGTTTTTGGCGTTTCCCTCTCGAAGATCGACTTGGCAAGGCAGCTACTGAAAATTCGAGGAGTAGTCTTTGGAGACGCCCTGGATGGCGGGTACGAGCTCGCCATCACCTGTGTACGATGCGCAGTGCTCGAGGGGCACCGTTCGATCGGGTAGCATACGCGAGCGGCCGTAAATGAGCGGGAAAAGAGATGGATGAACCAGATCAAGGACCTTGATGTCTGAGACCTCATCTGACCTCGAAGCGCCGCCCGCCTAATTACCTTCAGTGCATCCTTTACGTCCTCAAGCGGCATGATTGCCTTCTACAACAGGGCCTTGGTGTCAACAGAAACGGCAGTATCGGAAATATAGACGCAAGCGCTGGCGTCGATCGCTTCGATAAAGCCGCGTTGGTTGCACGTGGTGTGGATTCGAGAAAGTCTTTTTGAGGGAGAAGTCAAGATCTGTTTGTCGAAAAATATAAACGTACTGCGACATGTGATGGAAGCAAAGACAGTTTGTGATTGGTGGGTTGCCTTGAAAGTGGAGCTTGCTGCCTAATTGCCTGATGAACGCCACATGAAGGATGAAGCCCAATGTACAATTTGTGAAAACACGCCTGCAGCTCAATGTGCAATAATGGCACATACCAATACAAATGCTTCCCGGCCAAAGGAGGGTATCTTTTTGAACTCGTCCAACGCCAAAGACTCCAACGCTGCGAACAAAGATCATCACAACTCATGCGGAGGGTCGTGCCTCGTGCTGACGTCTCCTTCGGTGTCCAGCTCTTTCTTGGACGTTGAGTCAAGCAGTCCTCTGACTCGCTCAAGTTCCTCGCCCTTGGGTTCCCATATCAACTGCAGCTGGAAAAGCGTCGGCAGCTGAAGGCCCGCTCTTCTGCATATGCGGTAGTACTCTGTGAGAAGGAAAGGCTGAACGATCGTCGGCATAGGGTCTCTCCACTTCCAAATCACGTCTCGTGCAAAGACCAAACGGCGCATGTGCTTGAGCCACACTCCAAAGGTTGCATTCTTGTGCTCCCACATGAGCATCCCGGCAGCGACCTGAAAGTGACTCTCATGTCCTAACATCTTCCTCGGCGGTCGGATGGGTCGCTCAATCTCTTCCTTCGATAGTGTGCCTGTGATTGCGCGCGCAAGAAAGGGTGTGTTACACCAGAGGTGGACTCCAGATGTAGCCCGCGGATTGCACTCAATGGCGAACACGCCATCAGCGGTTTCTACAAAGTCCAATGCAATCTGTCCGCTAAATGCCGGCATGCTTGCGACAAAGTCGTGGATGTAGTCGTACGCCGGAGGATGAAATTTCTGTTGAAAAAAAACACTGCTGCTGCCATCGATCGTCTCCAGCACAGGATAGACGCCGGTCGCCTCCACTTGGCCACTTCGAACCACGCTGTAGCTGCAGTAGCGATTGCCGACAAGCCATTCCTGCGCAATGTGGTGATTGTGCTCGCCGATATCAATGTCTTCCGGAATGGATTCGCCCGGCTTAAGATGGTAGACACCGTTGGACGCGCGCCCAAAAACTGGTTTCAAGGCCATACCGTTCGGGTACTTGTCGATGGGCAAATTCATCACATCATCCATGTTCTTGCAGAGATATGCCTCGGGCACGCCAAGTCCGATGCTGCGCATAAGTTGAGAGAATTCGTACTTGTGGTGTAGCCGGAGGAGAGTTTCAAAGGGTGGCGCAAACAGTCTGGAGATAATTTCGGGCTCATCGCTGTCTGCTAGTGTAAAGATCTCCTCGTGTATTGGCACGATCATATCGATGTTCCAGCGCAGAACAAGTTCTTTGACGGCTCGGACATATCCATGCGCGTTGTCGTGTGGCGCAGGGATCTGGGCGCTCACTTTGCTTGCCCGCGAGAACTTTAGAACATGCCATCCCATCGGATCCACCACAAAGACCGTGTGTCCAGCCCAGTAGAACTGGCGGGCGAGGTCAAGTGATACCGGGAAGCGGCCATTCGTAAGGAGGATTCTCATCCGCGGTTCATTCTTGTAGCGGGGATTGCCATTCCTCTTCCGAACAGGCATCGTCCAGGGTGTAGTCAGATGCCAAAAGGAAGAATCGCGTATCTTGCCAGTAGATCGAAGCTAGGTGTACGTGTGCAGGATAGGCAGAAGCTATACAGAGACCAGATGCGTGAGATGTGAGCCTTCATGTACTTACTGACTATACATCACGATGTCTCACTTGCAAGGGCGTTTGACAATGCAGCGGACGCAGCAGGCCTGCTGACGTGCACAGTTCGGCGAATAGTTGTGATCCGGCGCCCGCCCGGCATGGATTACAGCGAGCATTATGGAGATGTATGCGAAGCCGTGTGATCTTGGAGTGATGTCAGATAATGTTGGTCGGAGTCTGGCGGGTGCGTCTGCGTGTGCGTGTGCAGTTTTCACACGGCGGATATGGAAAGACGAGATCCGCAGCTGGCGCCAAGAAAGTCACGTGCGGATCTCGCACGGACCGCATCCATCTCAAATCTGCTTTTCGGTCGGCCGGCACCCGAGGACGGTCCTTTCTCCGTTGCACATCATCTGGCCATCAACCATCAACGCCGCCGAGCAAAGATGACTATTCATCACGACGCTCGCACGCATCGCAGTATCAAATATTGAAAGGCCAATCATTCAACTATCACTCTCCGCGGATGCTCTACAAAACGCCCTGTTGCCAGCCCATTGATGTTCCCGAGGATTAGATGCCGAGAAGTGTCCAACCCAGTGTGTGTCTCCGTGTGGCCGTCGTACCATTGAGTGCACATGCGACACCGAGCAGCGTGGTGCTCGCGGATTGCAGCCAGGATGTGGGATCCGGTTGGCGAGCGCGCTAGTGCGTACGGGTGGGCATTCCCAGGAACCAACTGGAGTGGTCCTTGTGATCGTCTGCTGCGTCGAGTGCATCGAACCCGTTCCTCTTCTTCCATGTGTTCATCAGCTTGAGCCATCAAAACTTCAATCTCCAGAACAATCCCGAACACTTCCCTGGATCACGCGAACTCTTCGATACCATGCTGCGTCGAGAGCTGTGTACAGGTCCATTTGTCCCCTAGCCGAGACCATTCCAAAGCTGCATTATGTTGCCTTGCCATACTGTGCGGCAACCCTCCCACTCTTGTTGTAACGACAACACTCGCACGGCCTGAATCTTCATCGACAGTGGCCGTCACATTTTGCATTTCACTGCGACAACCACGGCAAGTCTCTCTCCACTTTCGAAGTTGGGCGAGGACATTGTCCTTCCCAGACTTCGTCCCATGATCACTTCTGCTTCGGATGTCTGGGGCGAGACAATTTAGAAACGGATTATTCCAATCCTTGTTCTCTAAAATCTCGATGACTCGCTTGCTGAGATGGATGAGCAGCTCCTCTGTGCTCTGAAACGAGATGAATGTTGGAACGTCTGTCTGCTTTCGCCTGGGCTCTGTACTCAATCCGTCATCAGACCCCTTCGCTTGAGAATCTGTGGCTCGAGACGCCTGGATGGAATCTGGTTCGATATCACACCCTATCTCGCGGTCTTTCGATTCCGTTCCTGTTGTCTGTGATACATTCTCATGTTGTGCTACCGACGGTGGGCATCGAAAATGCTTCCTCTGAAGGGACAGGAAATGCTGGTACTCTTCGACTGCTTGCATGTTCGTTGATGGCGACGATGACAATATCCGCAACCGCCTCTGGACGCTACGACAGCAACGCACACTTTAACAGCCGTCCACAGCTGCCCATTTGTGAGCATCAATGTCCGTGGCTTGACCAAAACTCAAATATGACGGATGTCATCAACGAGGCGCGCCGCCTGACGTTTGATCCTACTGACCATCAGAATGGCAGCCACTCAAGTTGGGAACGCTATCCTTGGCGTTGTCGACAGCGGTGTTGATCCTGTAATTAGAAGGGAAATAGACAGCCTGGTTGACGTGCGATGACAGGCTAGATAGTACAATACATGCTGGCTGCTGGTCGATAGTAAAAACTTGGGACCAAAGCCTGCCACTCTGGCCCATTCCGAGATCTTTCGTGGCATCTGCTAGTCCTCTGATGTCGAAGATGCGATTCACCTCTCAGGATCTCCACATGGAGCTTAATGATCCTCTCATCCATCTGAGGAGTAGCCGTGAGGGCACTATTTTCAGCACAAGTACCACCCAACATTCTACTTGAATGACACCTCAGCAATACTTAAGCATCCGATGTCGCGTTTCGCGGACATAAGAGTCTTCAATCCATCCTCAGAGCTTTCACCGCTTAACATGCCAACAGCCGTCCCAGTATTGGCCCTGGAAGGAAGGGCAAACTTCTGAGCTAGCTACTCTCTCACATGCGCGCTAACGATGATACCTAGCTTGGCAGGCATACTTGCATCTTCTTCTCCAGCTGTATCTGAAATGGAGGCAGTGTATGCACCACTCCAGTTTTGCTCAGTCATTTTTTCTTTCCACCCTTCACTTTTTCTTCTATACCAAACACTTCACTCTTTTCTCCTTGAGCGACGTTTTCCCAATCTTTCAGAAAGAACTCCACATCAACCTTCACCTCTCCGCTTCTCCAAGTTCCCAGTGCATCCCAGCTCAAATTATTGCTTTCTCCATCTTTAACACTGTTCCAGAATTGGTTCACCTTCCCCAGTGCATCATCGAGCAACTCCGCTGCTACCCAAGGACTACGAACGACACTAGACATCGTGCGAGAAGCTTCATCGTCATCTGGAAACGAAGCTTTGGATGCAGAATTGTTGCTCAGGAAGCATTCGCGCCAGGTTTGCAGATGTCGCCAAGCAACTTTGGTGAGATTGGCTAGACGGTCGATGAAGGCTTTGATGCCGGAGAGATCAAAGCCATTGATGCTATTGACGCGGTCAATCTTGGGTTGTGTGTAGCCTTGGTCGTTTGGACTATTGCTCACGTCGACTTGGGTGTGGTTGCTCATTGTATCTTCTCCTAAGGTTGAAGATCGCAGATTGATGCATCTCGGCTGGGAACGAGAAGTAGTCTTGACTGTGTTTGCTTCAGGCTTGTTGAGCGCGAAAGGTTTCCACGTTGGTCACTTGGTTTCGTAGTCGTTTCATTCACAGGTGTGATCTTCAAAGACCCAGTGTGCAATTGGCTGTGCGGAACAGCAAGCGGATCGAGAAGTGACGAGAAATTATGTGCTGTATTTCTGCAATCTCCTTGCAGGCAACGAGTGCTTATGACTTCACCGATCTGCTGCACAGAGGCATTGTATTCCAATCCATCATTCCAATAATGCTATGATGTATTACGATACCAACAGAGCCCGTTCCAGCACATGTGAATTTTCTGAAGGGAATCATCCACCGCTACCTCAACTACGTCTTGTATTATAGGTGCCACGTTCAATACTAGATCGCGAGCCACACCAGCATAACCACCGACTCATGGCATGAGCGCGCTGATAGCAATTAACCCTACTGTTTCCAAGATGCTCAAATTGAACATGAGCTTGGCGTCATCAATCTGCCTTATCGCTCTCACGCGTTCAACGGTTTCGAGTGTTTCGTCGTAGTCTTTGTAATGGGCACTGTCGAGAGTTGGGAGAAAAGCTTTACTTTCGCAGAGATCCTCGAGGTCCATATGGGATGACCCTAGATGTTCACGCGGATTGACCGAAGGCGAAGCTGACCTTTTTCAAGCAGTCCTCATTGAAAATGGTCGACTTGAAAGGGTCTTTACCACGAGGCTCCACTGGCGGTGCCGCAGTTGCAACACTGGCCAGCGTAGTCAGTCCCAGAAGGGTCGTGATCAGCCCATGCATCATAAATGCATGAAGAAGAGGAGCCATGACAGTCCGAGAGGCAAGACGATTCAGTGGATCCTGGCCTGAGCTGCCTGAAGTGTAGACATTTAAGTACTTCCGGTGCCTGTTGTCGAATACCGCGACAGGCCATGACTTCCACACCCACTCATACTGCCTACTTGAACGTGGAGAAGGTATTCTGGTTCCCGCTGGTGGTCGCAGACAAGAGCTGTACCTGGTTTCAAGCTCTTATCAGAGTACCACCGCAGATGGCCACATGAACGAGTTCTCATAGCTAAATTGACAGGCCTAGAGAGTATGGATGCGAAGTTCGGGCTGTCCAGATGGCTCGTTCAGGCCAGCTCTGGATCCTGTCTTCAACCACCAGCAGATGCAGGTAGCTCAACAGAGGAATGTCCAATGGAAACCCAGATGCGAAATTGAACTGGGATGAGCATATCTTGGTCGTCCATTCTGACCACTGGCATTGTCACTTGTGAACGGTTCATAAGAGTCAATGAAGGTACCGGTGAGTGGATCGGACAGCTCGGACGAGGGGAGGTTTAAGTTCTCCTCCTACCAACCAACTTGCACCCTGGCGCGTGGTTCTATTCCCATATATGATCCCATCGGTTCTTGTGGCGCGTGGTGTTGTTGTTGTTGTTGTTGTTGTTGTTGTTGATAGAAGCAGACGGAGGAGCTGGAAGAGAAGGAGGAGTGTCGTGGCTATTACCCAACCAGACTGTCTCCGCGCGCCATTCACTCTTGGCGAACAGGAGCAAGCGCCGGCTGCTACCGAGCCAATGAAGTGGCTCCCCTGAATTTGAACTCCCAGCGGGATCATCGCCGTGCACGCAGTAGGCAAGCACTGGACATACTACAGGCTATGGGTATAAACTTGTCGTCGAAACTAAGACGAGCTCGAGCTACTGTGGAAAAGAATAGTTCGTGAAGCACGCCATACACGCATATAGTAGTGATTCTGCAGGGAGCTTTGAACTACCCGCGTGCGGCAACACCTGGTGGCAGAACGCAAGTTTGAGCAAGTATTATTACAGCATATCGATCTCACAACACGCTTTCATCATGTCACTTCCAGACGAGACTTACTTCGATCTTGGCAGCTATTCACGACCCATCTCTACAGCCAGCTCTAGAGCACAAAAGTGGTTTGATCGTGGTCTAGCATGGAGCTATGGGTTCAATCACGAGGAAGCTTTCAGATGCTTCAACAAGGCGGTTCAAGAAGACCCAGAATGCATCATGGCGCTCTGGGGAACGTCTTTTGCTCTTGGGCCCAACTACAACAAGCCGTGGGACTTTCATGACGAGCAAGAAAGAGCAGACAACCTCGAGAGAGCGCAGAACAGTCTTGTCGAGGCAGAAAGAATTGCAAAGTCCAAAGGCTCAACCGTAGAATTGTCGCTTGTTCACGCCTCGAGAGCTAGGTATCCGACTGACAGAGATGATCAAGACTTCGCTTCTTGGAATACACGCTATGCTGAGGCTATGAAAGGCGTATATGAAGCAAATGACCATGATCTTGATATCGCGGCTCTCTTCGCCGATTCACTCATGAACATAACCCCATGGGCATTATGGGACTTGAAGACCGGCAAGCCAAGCGAAGGAGCACGAACACTCGAAGCAAAAGCCGTCTTAGATCGAGCCCTCGATCTACCAGGCGGTAAAGATCATGCAGGCCTGCTACACCTCTACATCCATCTAATGGAAATGTCTCCCGAACCAGCAGCAGCACTCCCCATCGCAAATCGCCTGAGAGGTCTAGTCCCAGATGCCGGCCATCTCCAACACATGCCCACCCACCTCGACGTCCTCTGCGGCGATTGGCAAAAAACAATCGACTCCAACGCTCAAGCCATAACCGCCGATGAGAAATACCTCTCCCACGCAGGCGCCCTAAACTTCTACTCCCTCTACCGTTCCCACAACTACCATTTCCGCGTCTACGCAGCTATGTTCGCCGGCCAGTTCAAGACCGCCATAGAGACAGTCTCTCAAATCGAAGCCTCCCTCCCAGAAGACCTCCTACGAAAAAAATCCCCTCCAATGGCCGACTGGCTGGAAAGTTTCCTCTCCATGCGCGTCCACGTCCTCGTACGTTTCGGAAAATGGGAAGACCTCATCGCTTTGCCCATCCCTCGAGACCAGACCCTCTACTCCGTAACAACAGCAATGCTCCACTATGGAAAAGGAGTAGCCTACTCCGCTACAGGCTCCATCCCCGACGCAGAATCCTCCCTTCAGTCCTTCCTATCGGCAGTTTCAAAAGTTTCTTCGTCCAGGACACTTTTCAACAACACAGCTCAGGACATACTCTCCGTTGCCTTGACCATGTTGTACGGCGAACTCGAATATCGTAAATCCAACCATTCACTCGCCTTCACCCACCTCAACCGCGCCGTCGAGCTTTCCGATAATCTCCCTTACGATGAACCATGGGGCTGGATGCAACCTCCTCGGCACGCTCTTGGCGCCTTGCTCCTCGAACAGGAAAGGCTGGAGGAGGCATTGGCGGTTTACAAGGCAGATTTGGGGTTAGATGATACTCTACCCAGGGCATTGCAACATCCGAATAATGTATGGGCTTTGCATGGATATCACGAATGTCTTCAGAGAATGGGGCGGGATGAAGAGGCGAAGCAGGTTAAAAGACAGTTGGATGAGATTTTGCCGAACGCGGATGTACCAGTCACAGCGTCTTGTTTTTGTCGGAGAGGAGCTGTGAGCACCCGATCAGCTAGAATGTAGAGAAATGTGAAAGGTAAAGGTGTGATGAAGATGCAAAAGTCATTCATTCCAATGTCTTCGCCAGCCGTAGCACTCCCCTCTCAGGCAAGCCAGTACTCATTTCCGAGTGGGCTCTCTCTACTACCAAAAGCTACTCCCGGATATCACATGCAATCGCTAAAGAACCCGCTGCAAAACTCAAAATCAAGTAATCGTAAAGACCATCGTCGTGCAGCCTCTCCGGCCGTTCTCGACTCGTTTCATGCTTCTTTCGCTTCACCAGGGCATGCCATCAAGGTCGATATTCGCTCTGACAGCACGCAAGTGTCTCATCCATCGCAACACCTAATCGCGGTCCATAATCTCGCTTCCTTCGCCAAAAGCCTCATCGCCGTCGACTTCATCAAGAATTGTTGCGCCCATCATGCCAGTAATATGGGCTTGATGAGGGCCCTGGTTTTGTTGTATTACTGCTGTCGTTCCGCCAGCCCAGACTGCGCCGCCGGTGGTTGCGGGTGCGCTCTGACTGTACGGTAAAGGCTGTGCATGTCCAGGCGCATGGTGAGGTGGCGGCGCAGGCGGAAACGGTACTCCGTTCGGACCAGGTACGATGGGTGTCTGGCCATGAGGATAATGTCCATGAACGTTGATGTTGACAACGGGAGTGTTACTTCCGTCGGAGTCTGGATTGTGATCGTCGATATCCACATCGATGATGTCTTGCTCCGATACCACAGATGGCGTCACAGAACCGGTGGCATCTTGATGCCTCTTCTGCTCGTTCAAGAACTCTCGTAGCCGCGCTACGCCAGTGCCCGAAAACACGCAGAAGACATCTCGCTGGTGTTCGTTAAATTCCGGAGGCGCCTCTCTGCAGAAGGCAAGCAGCTCGTCGCGGAGGAACGCCTGGACCCCAGTTAAGCTCAGGTGCGTCAGCTTTGGGCAGTTGTTGAGCAGCACGTGAATGCCCTGTGGAAAAAGTCAGCCAAATACAACGGTGTAGGTGATTGGGCGAAAGACTCACATCAAGCGTCAGCAGCGTGCAATAGCTCAGATGCACTCGCTCCAAGACCGACACACCGTTCACCTTCCGGCCATTCTTAACCTCGCCAACCGCTAAACTGTAGATGCTCCGATCTGTGATTCCCGCACATTTCACGAGACCTATCCGCTTAAGCTTCGGGAGGCCCGCCAACTTCATCACGCTGTTATCGGTCAGATTGCTGCAGCACGCGAGATCGATGTATCGGATGCGGTTGCATGCTTTGGCGAGCGCCTCGACCGAGTAGTCTGTGATGCGCGCGCAATGGCCCAGGTGGATGTAATGCAAATTCTTGCCAAGCTTGGTAATTGCAAGTACTGCACGGTCTGTGATCTGCCTGCACTTGGCAAGGATCAAATTCCTCAGGCGAGGGCAGCTCTCGATGATCTTCTCTACACCCTTGTCTCCCAACTCGCCGCAATCTGTGAGGTCCAGAATCCGCAGGGAGTCGAATGTGGTAGGGCGTTCGAGCTCGCTCGGTATGTCCAGGAAAGCGGAGTCGGTAATCCGACTACAATGAGCGAGTCGCATCTCACGCAAGTGAGGGCAGCTCGTCAACAGAGCTGTTATCGAAGGGCTCTCCAGGTTCTGCAATCCGTAGAGATCTATCTCGAGTAGGTGCGAGCTGGAGTTCGCTATGGTCATAATGGAGTTGTCGGTCAACTGGACACAGTTGTTGAACTTGAGCCGCTTGAGTTGTCGGCAATTTCTTGCTATAGCCACAATGGAGGCGTCTGTAAGCTTCTTGCAGCCCGTGACATTCAGTCCTTGTAGTCGCAAGCAGTGATCCGCCACGGTCATCATTGTCCGGTCTGTAAGCTGATCCAGACCAGTCACATCCAGAGCAAGTAGGCTCCTATTCCCATCAACAAGCGGCTGGAGGCTCAGGTCGGTCAGCTTGCAGCAGTTGGCCAAAGTCAAGCGTTCAATACGCTTGCACTCAACCATGCCCGCCAACGTCCCGTCGCTGACTTGACCCGCTAATGTAGACATGTTCAGCCGCTTGACCAAGTCCTGGTAAGCGAAGAACTTGTTGCCCTTCCGTATGGACTGTATCACGCTGTGTATGCTGTCCCATTTGCTCATGGCAGGTCTGTGCCATAGGAGGCCCACGCTGTTCCTTGCCCATTCTTTGCACACGAGCATGCACATCTGAAGGTCGCGGGGAGAAGTCAAGCGGGAGAAGATGCTGATGAGCAGCTCGGCAGGCAGACGAGCCACGGGCGACACGCGACACCGCTCCTCATATTCCCTCCGCATGGCTTCCGTCTGGGACATTTCGGGAGACATGTCCACGCCGAGCGAAGACTGCGAGTCGTTTGCCTGCATCATGAAGGAGTCATTGTCATCGTCGACACCGCGTTCGGGGGAGGTCGAGGAGGAGGAGGAGCTCGAGCCGCTAGACATGCGCTGCAGTCGTCGTGAGCGCGACATGTCTGCAGTGTTGTGTAAAGGTGCAGTTCCAGATGTTCAAAGCAAGGCGCGCGGACGTTGAGGGTGAATGTGTAGGTGCTGTCACAACAAGGCTGGAACTTGGTAGTGGTTGCGGTATGCAGGAAGCTTCGCTGGGCAGCGTCGGGCTGGCTCGTGGTGGGTCGGGGTCGAGGTCGAGGTGTCGAGGCGCGGAAAATGGAGTGCGTATTACGGCGGAGTTGATGTGTTGTTGTATCGCAGGGAGCAAGAGAGAAACAGTTCAGTTCGATGTGCTCGATGCAGTGATCCACAGTCGGCCTCGAGATGTCCGTCCGCCTTGCTTCCCGCTTCCTTGCTTCCTCGCGCCACAGCCCCTCCTGCTTCTCTTTGCAATCGCTGGTTGGTCGTTGAAGTCGTCGTTGGCTGCGGCGCGCGCCGAAGGGAACACTTGCTGCACTTCACTTCACCCGGCTTCCGACGTGCTGCCTCCCAGAATAACCACCACAACGACCCAATCGACGGCCTTTGGAGAAAGTGCAGCTGCAATGTTGCTTCCAGTACCAGGGCGCGAACGGACGTATGTACTGTATGCTTGCGTTCCAGGTACTTGGCAGCTATGAGCACCGTGGCGTTATGAAAGCTGCTCCTCACGACTCGCTCCCCTGAGACGATCACGCATAGCAACTGACCAGTTACTACGGCGCACGGTGAAACGGAGAAGCAAGTCATGCTCAACGTAGCACCTGTAACATCATCTGTCAACGCTTCGAACATGGCAAGGGCGTGTTCTTTGAACCCTGTCCGATGTTTCAGATGCGCGACTCGGAGGTGCTTCAACACCGGGTCGTCATACGTCGGGGCAATATTGTAAGTTTCTATCTCTACATAGGCTTCTTCTGGAACACTCCCTTGAGGTTTCAGGTCCTGGAAGAATTGACAGATCTTGGCCCAGATCCTCTCCCAGGGACATTCGCCAAACTTTGTTCCACCTCGACACTATCATCCCACGCAAGCCCACGCATCCCATCCGAGGATTCACCATTTCCTTAAAAGCATCCATCGAAGCTCTCAAATACCAACGGCCTCATAGAAGTCCCGAATGCCTTGCCTGAAACCCTGCTCCCATTCCCACACGAACTGCCCACCTTGGCCGCTCTCCTTCAGTCGCTTCAAGGCCCAAAGGTCAAGCATACCGATCTTGTCACCTCCAGAAAACCCATGCTGGCTGCGCATAGCAAAGAAAGCTGCGGCGTCATCCCATCCGACTTTCCATCCATCTTCGAAGCGCTGGTGCTCGTAGTGGCCTGCATGATTGGTATCCCAGTGCTGACAATGAGCACCCCAGGTGATGCCTCTACGTCCATCACGCTGTTCTTGAGCAGTATTCAGTCGGTTCTGGATATCGTCATGTTGGAGTGTGAGTGAAGGGGGTGGGACGATGGCGTGCTGGTCGGTCATTTGCTTGAAGCCCCATTCACCGCCCGGCATCCAGTCCATCGCGTAGGTCCAGAAGAAGCTGCCGCCGGAGCGCTGCTGATATCGCTGAGATTGTGCGTTGCCGAACTCCTTAATCAGCTGCTCTTTGGGTGCGCCGCCGCCTTTCTGCCATGAGCTCTCTCCGAGGACACAGCTGTATTCTCCCACAATAGCCTGAGCTGCTCCATGCTCGAACACGGAGCCATCTTTGCCATCGAGCTCGCTCAGCTTGTTGCGCGCTTCTCGTGTAATCTGCTGAGGGGACTTCTGCTGATCGGCATCCGTGAAGCACCAGTACATGTGCGTATCGACAACCACCGGATTCTTGTGGCCCGCGCCAACAACGTTCCTTCCCTTTGTCCAATCCAGACACCGGTTGAGGTCCCATCCATCGGAGATGTAAATGGGCACATAGGGATCGATTTTTGAGGCCTCCTTGAGCACATCATCGTACCAATCATACATCCCCTTAGCATCCCACTCGCTCTCATTCACAATTTGGATCCCCGCCACACCCTCCATACTCTTCGCCTGTTGTGCAATAAAACATAAACATCGAATTGCGAGCTCCTTGTGTTTCCTCGAGTGCCAGAACTCCGCTTTTCCCGAGTTTGTACCAGAATGATCTCCCCCATTAGCTCCTCCTGGCAGAGCATGCAGATCAATCAGCGTGCCCATCCCCTTCTGATGACATCTCTGCACGAAGTCTTTGACGCCCTGCCATGCATTCTGATAAACCTCCGCCACCTTCTCAAAAGGCGTTCCTTCGCAATACGGTGGTCCTAGCGTGAAATATCCAATCGGCAATCTGACCGTCGTGCATTTCGCCACATCGCGCAACCAATCCAGATGTTCATCCCGAACGTACTCTTTCCAATGTTTCTCATGTCGTTCCTTCGCACCGTGGACGCCCAGTTGTTTGACCCATCCCTCTGCAGCGGCAAGTTCACTGGAACCGGACACACCCTCGGCGAACATGGAGCCTGTCAACCAGCGTTCTTGCACGAAGATGCTCCCAATGTTCGTGCCGTGATGATACCGATATCTCAAAACATCCTTCTCAGTCGCCGGTAGGATGTTGTACTTCCCATCAACCATCGGTTTCTGCGGCATCAGGTCCTCTCTCTTTCCCGAATCAAAGCTCAGATTATGTTCCTCAAAGGCGGACTTCGCCTTATTAATGAATTTCTTCATGGTGCCTTTCAGAATAGCCCGCTGACGGGTCCAGTGGAAGACGGCGTTGAGGACAAGAAATGAGAAGACACAAGCGAAGAGGATGACTAGGATGATGGACTAGGTTTTCAAGGTGGAATTGAATAGAGGTGGTGGGTGGTGAGGCTCCATGCATTGAAGTGGAGCGGATTTGAGCTTGGCCTAGACGCCATTTGCGCGGTTTGTGTTCGGACAGCGTGAGACAGCGACCTCAGAGGAGCCATTGTGCCTGCAGTTCAGGAACGTCATGAAGGGGCTTTGGATCGGTCCAGGAACATTGGAAGGAGGAGGAAAGAGATGGGATGGTTGTTTCTTCAGGTGTCATTAGAAGTCGGGCCGAGCGAGCGCATTGACTCTTGGCATGCTAATGAGCTCGAGGCGGACACCAGCCACTTTCACAACGCAAGACATACAAGTGAACTGTCCTCGCGGGACACGTTTTCTTGAGGTACTGTTACAAGTTTTGCTCACACATTTTCCAAATTCCAAAAAGGTCGCTTTCATCCCTCCTACTCATTGCCGACCCAGGAGAATGCAACTCCCACCAGTCCTGCTGCAGTTGCCCATACAGAAGCCCAGCCGATCGCGCCAACAAGCTCGGTTCCCTCGATAGTAACATATGTGCGAATGAAGGTATTGACAAATGAACAAGAGGCCAGGATCGCAGTGCGCTTGCTCAAGATCTCCGCCCTGCGAGTGAATCCGGCTTCACTAAAGCCGAGATTGTACGCAAGAGTCTGGGTGAGCGTGGCAGTTTCTGGGTCGAAAGGTGCCTTCTCCGGTTTCAGCTTCGGATCCGTAAGGCCTGGGTTCCCAGCGGAGCCGATTGCGGGGACGAAAATGAATTGCGCAACCCCGTATCCGACTGGCCCAAAGAGCGCGAGCAGCAGAGGTATGGTTGAGGTATGCGCTTTTTCTACGCTCTTCAAGCCGTCGAAGTGGATGACCATGTACTGTGGAAGCCAAGTGTAGAAGCTGCCGTAGACGACAATGGTGTATATTGTTGCCCCAAACAAACCAGTCAACCACTGGAGGCTCTTGTCTTGTGCAACAATCTGGTTTGTAGTCTTTGGCTGGCCACGAGCACGGTGCATGCCTCGTAGAAGCGCGAACGGGACGGCGATGGTGGTGACATCGATCGCAAGAGGTGTCAGAGCCGCGAAATAATCGACGCCGTAGAAGGTGTTGAGCAGGAAGTAGTGCGGCACGTTGTTGAGAAACGTCAGCCACGCGAGATCGGTGTCTGTGAGGTACTGTTAGAGACGGAGTGCATTATCAGAACGCTTCCATGCTGTACTTACAATCGTAGCGCATGTACCAGGCCAAGGCCAGTTCAGCCAACTTCCAGCCTGCAATGGTCGCGATATGCCATGATTCGGTCAGATTGCGGCTCACGGAGGCCAGCTCAGGGCCTGTGAAATCGGCAACGAGCGAGTAGAGCAGCGAGCTCAGGCTGAAGGTGATGATAACAACCAAAGGGAACTTCAGTGGCTGCGGGATGCACGACGCGGCGGCTTGCGCCGGGGCCGCGCGCGCTGTATTCATGTCGATGATGCCGTTCGGGAAGCTGGAAGTGTCGGTACTGCGGTACTGCTTGTCCGGTCGTACAGCCAGAAATGGCACGTGAGATGTCATGAAGTGTGCAGACGCGTTGTCTCTGGTGTGTTTGTTGTGTGATTACGTGCAGACGAGAGGTGTTGGCGTTGTTTTCGCGGTCCAGGATCACAAACTCTAGCCTGATGCTAGAAGTATAATCCATCTTCCGGTGACGTTTCGTGGCTAGCGCGGCTCAGCTTCTCCACTCCACGAAGACGTCTCACAGTGAGAGACACAGACTACCGCGAAGGATTCGACATGGATTCAAGGGCAGATCTCAGATCAGATCAGATGGGCCATGTTGGAACCCTCATCTTGGCGGCCGCCAGTTCGAGTTGCCCCTTCCCTACCGACCGAGGGACCCTACCTACCCTACCGACCCTACCTACCCTACCTACCATGACTGCACCTCCAACCCGCTATCCTCCCGATGCGCTTTCTTCAGCTGTGCGGTGACAGATGCCTGTCGCTGCCGCAGTCGCTGCCGCATTCCACGCCGCGGCTCCTGCCCAGATTCCCAGCAGAAGCATACTAGATCTCTACTAGTAGTGCACATCTTCGAAAGCCAGGCTGAATGTTCTGCCAGATTTTGAGGACCGGCGTACCTTTCCCCCCCCGACGTGGACCTCCACCACTAGCTACCTTCTAGCGGGAATCTCTCCAACTCGTCTCGCCCGTTCAACCCTCAATCACTAGCCCAAGAATCCTTCGCTCGCGGCCGATTCCAGAGACTGCAGGAGCGGTCACCTCGTGGCTTGCGCCCAGGTAGAATAGAAGTATCGTGCGCAGGACCAGCACAAAGCTGAACATTTAAGGTTTCGCTTGCTTATTAGCAATCCTCCTGCGTCCCATGCCTATTTCCCTTTGGGGAAAAATGCTACTATCCGGCTTGCACTTGCGACAGCCTTACGAGCCACAAGGATCAATTTGCATTCATGTCGGTGTCGTCCGCCGGGAATGGGGACCTGCATTGTCACCTAAAGTCCCTAGCTTATACTCTCCACCGACTTGGAGTCTGCGGGAGCTAAAATCCTGAGACCCACGATACCTGGAGGGCATACCGAATTGCATAGCACTGCATATCGAACGTAATATGGGCAAGATTAATTCCGATCAAGAGCAACAAGTGAGTCTATGGTACCCGACACGCCTAACTACAGCTCCTCGAGGATCAACTTTTTGAAAACGGAAACACCGTTGCCGGCCGGACCCAGAACTAGGATTCTCGTTTGCCTCGATCGACTCCTGTCCTTGGCTGTTGCAAATAGATATAACACGCCTCTCGAAGATCGATCGATTTTCGGGCAATTTTCTCAGGCTGACGACAACAAACACCAAGCATTCTTGGCACTGAGGCTTGGGTCATTGCTTATCATGTTCCGACCTGGCCATGATCGATTCTATGCGATGGACAACTTGCGCCCGCGTTCGGACATCTTTCTGTCTCGATCCCCCTCACCCTCGCCCTATCAAGCACACTCACCGTATGCGTCACCTTCGAAAGCGTCCTCAACAAGCTCTCCAAACCCAGCATCGATGCACAACTGCCCCTTCAACATACCTAGCTGCCAGGGCTGCGGATTCTCCTATGGCAAGTCAGAACAGTCTGGATCAATTGCCGACGAGGAGAGCGATGCTCAACATACACCCTCATCCGAGGCATCTCTGACCACAGATGATGCTTCTGATCGCGACCCATCACCCTCGTTCACTTCGCCGCTGACCAGCATCGTCAGTCCCGAGGCGAACAGAACGCAGCTCAAGGAAGAATTTCTCAAGCTTTACTTTCCAATCGGGATCTCAGACTTCGATACGGACTTCATGTACTCCAAATTCCTCAACCGAGGGAGTCTCCACAGCTTTGGTCCGACGATGACGGCCGCCATAGATACGCTCTCCTTGGTCCAGATCGGCACAGCGCATTCGGATGCGAGACTCATTGACGAGGCCCGAACGAGATATCACGCGGCTGTCGCAAACCTCAATGTAGACCTCGCAAAACCAGATGCCATCTACGATGACGGGGTGCTCGGCGCCGTGTATCTCTTAGGCTTCTGCGAGGTGTACCAGCCGCTTGCTTCAGAGCTTCATCAGCATTGGAGGATGCATCATCAAGGCCTTCGAGACATGCTCCTACAAAGAGGGCCACGCTGCAAGTACTCCAGATTTGCACAGCTTCTGATCTACAACTTCAGACACCTGGCCGCAATCGTTGGAATGAGAGAGCGTCGGAGGGTTGACTTTGCGGGGAAGGCATGGAAAGACTGCGCAGCTTTGACTGATGGGCTGATGGCATCGCTCACGGAGCAAGTCATTAACACGCCTGCCGTGTTGGAGAGAGCTGACAAGGCAATGGAACGCTCAAGACCTGATTCCGGAGAGCTTTTCTCTGTCCTAATGGAGTTGGCCGCACTCGAGCGAGATACTCAGAACTGGCTGCTTGCGTGGTATTCTTCCTTCAAGACTCAACCGTATTGGCAAGAGAAAATTGATGGCTTCAAGCATTTCCAACAACATCGACAAAACGCTCCTCCGGATGCGTTCACGAAGGCGATTCGATTCCCATCCTTCTCGCATGCAAGCGCGCAGGTGACTTACTGGATGGGTCTCCTTCAGATGAAGCAAACGATTCTCGACATCAATCGAACATTCCCGACACCGCTACTTCCCAAGTCGGAGTCTGTCCTCATTGCGGAAGCCAACGAATGCGCAGACCGACTTTGTGAAAGCGTAGCATGGCTGACAGAGCCTCAACATGGATTTTGTGGCGGTGTCCGCGCTCTCGGACCTCTGCATCAAGCATCTAGGTGGTATTCGAGGGATGCAAACCAGTGGCAGAAACTTGCTTGGTGCGACAAGATCGCAACGAACCTGGAGCAATCGATGTCCGCATCAGTGCACTCTGCCCAGCCGGACGGTCCCTGGACACACCGAGCACAGACTCCCGCGAGCGAAATACCACCTTGAAGGAATTAGGAATCCCTCGTCTCTCCTAATCCGTTTAGCACTCCCATCGTGCCACGAGGCAGACTGCAGGGTAATCACGGCTGTTCCCTTCGCTTACGCCATGCAGGATCCGCTGATTCAAGTGCTCGTGAAGGACGAAGCCTTTGCCAAGCATTGCTCGCTTGTTGCTTACTTGCCTCAAGCGCAAGGATCTATGAGGCACATATAGGGCCGGTCTGGCCACAATTGCATGAAGGGTAGTCGACCAGATCCTTGCGCCGGGTATCGCCCGGGGAGATCTCGGTGCTGCCGAGTGCGGTCATTCAGTAGGACATCTTGTAATACACACACAGACTTAGAGCTGAGCTGCCCTCCGAAAATACCGAGAAGGCCGAAGAAACAGAGAACTCGGAGATGAAGTCGAACATGAACAATTCCAAATCCACAAATCCACAAACTGGTCAACAGTATCTACGTCGCTCTCACCTGATGCACAGTCCCCAGCCTCCCCTTCTTCTGCTCTCGCTTCCACTCCACATCTTTCAGAATCGGTACACTCCCTCTCTTTACCTTCCGTCTCGACATCCTCTTCTCTTCATCCCACTCCCCACCACCCAACATGTTCGCCAAAGACTCACCTTTCGCCATCAACTCATCAAAAGCCCCTTCTTCCGCAATCCCCCCATTTTCTAACACGACTATATGCTCCGCAATCTCCATCATATCCTTGTGATGCGTGATGATGACGACTGTGATGGAGTGTGTACGATCTTCGATGAGTTCTTTGATAGTGTGCCGGATCATATTTGAGGATTCGACGTCCAGGGCGGACGTGGCTTCGTCGAGAATGAGGCAGGATGGTTTTCGGACGAGAGCGCGGGCTATTGCTACTCGCTGGGCCTGGCCTCCTGAGAGACCGAGACCGCCTTCGCCGATGACAGTGTCGTAACCTTGCGGGAGGGAGACGATGAAGTCGTGGATTGTGGCTTGGCGGGCTGCTCGTTCGATTTCGGCAGGTGTATTCAAGGGGTGGTCGTCTGCCAGGCCATAGGCGATGTTCTCTTTGACCGTGCCCGGGAAGATCATGGGGGTTTGCGGGACGGGAACGATCATTGCACGAATGGAGGGGGTGTAGATGTGTTTGATGTCGCGGCCGCCGAAAGTCAGGTCGCCAAGTTTTGCGCCGGGTACGGTGGCCGTGCTGTACAGGTCAAGTAGCAGATTGGCAATGGTGGATTTTCCGGAACCAGATCCACCCACGATGGCTGTAGCGCTGCCTGGTTTGAGCCGGAGGTTGATATTCTTCAGTACCGTCTGATCAGGTCGAGAAGGGTAGCAGAAACGGAGGCCGTCAAACACGATATCGCCGACTGCCGTTACACGAGCATCACCGAGGAGCTCATGCGATGATCGGGGTAGTTTCGAAAGTCGCAAAATGCGAGAGGCTGTGTCTTTCGAGGATCCGATTTGTGGAATGAACTCAAGAATGGCACCGACGTTGGTGATGGTGAAGATGAGCATGGTAAACACCAGTACCACATCCGTGACCGCAGCGCCCTCGATTGCGATTTTGGCACCAACGTAGAAGATCATGGCAGTTGCGAAGTTGCCAGCAGAGTCCGAGAGACCATAGAAGAAGCCAGCGTAGAAAGACCGCTGGAAGCCCACTCTCAAAGTATAGTTTGTCGCCTTGATGTATTGCTCGAGGAAGTGAGTTTCGAGTGTCAACGCGCGTACCGTCTTGATGTTGGTGAATGTCTCCGTGAAGATAGCGGAAGCGGCTTCCGCAGCGTCGTTGCCGCGGCCTTCCCATTTTTCTGAGACTTTCGCAAAGATCTTCGTCACGAAGTAAATGTATGGCGCGACAGCCAGAGCAATCAGCGTCATTTTCCACTGCGAAGCCATCGCCCACGCGACGGAGGTAATGGTCATCAGAGTCGCCACGTATACAAGAGCAGCAAAACGACCGATCAGATTGCGCATTTCTTCAGCATTGCGATCCAGGCTTTCGGTCAAACGAGAGACACCATTCTCCTCCTTCTCGAAGAAGTCTCTACTCTGGTCCAGTACGCGCCGGTATGCCTCCCTGCGGATGCTGTCAACCCAGGCCTGACTGGCATTCTCCAAGAAGAAACGATAGGCGTAAGTGTGAACGGCGTCTGCGCAAGCAAGACCAAGGATCGCCATTGCGTATGTCAACTGCTTTCCTCGTTGATGTTGAGGGTCGGCATACGTCGCGAGTAGCTTGGAGAGAACGTAGGAGAATAGCGGACTGGCGACAGCATGTACGCTAGCACCCCAGACTCCAAGGCAAAAGAAGAAGCGAGCGGACCAGTTCAGACTCGGCCAGAATGTTCTGAAGATGGCTTGAAGGGAACTATTGTCATCGGCATCTTCTTCGTTCACGTACGGGTCTTTCCCTTCCAGTTTAGAAAGAGCGGCATCACGTCCAGTAAGCGGGACTTGATCCTCGACATCGCCAGCAACGAAGCGGCGCTTGCAGGGCGCTACTCCCGAACGTGGCCTACGCGCTTCCGCAGCAGTGTTCCCTCTCGTGTTGATGAAGCTCTCAAACCTAGTAGACCAGCGCCCACCACTTACGGGGCTCTCTGACGAGCTCGGTGTAGGGGATATGTCCTCTGGTGTGCGCTTCCGAGTGATGCCGGGTGATTCCACGGGCGAGAAGCCAGCATGAACGCGCATGAACGGAGACGCGAATGTTGTGTTTGGCCCTCGCGTTGGAAATGCTCGCATCATGGGCAACGGACTTCCTTCCTGGAACACGGTTGGCAGCTTTGACGCTCTCTTCGAAGCCCCCTTGTTCTCATTTGCCGTGAGCTCAGCATCGACAGGGTCAAAGAATGAGCTGGGAAGAAATGTCAGTGGTCGCGCAGCGGAGGGCACCGATGAGGCTTGTGTCACAGCGGAATCTGGCGTAGGCTCCTGCTCGTCGAATGGCGATTTCACAGCTTTGTCTTCATCCGACAAGAATGCTTGGAATGCGCCATCTTTGATCTTCTCCAGGTGGGTACGATACCCCTCTTGCACCAGCCTGCCTTGCTCGAGAAGGTATATGTAGTCATCAGGAAGAATTTGCGATATGTCGTGCGTGATGATCATGGTTGTCTTCCCACAGCGCCATCGTCGAATCGCCTCCATCATCAAAGTGCGACTGATGTGATCTAGGGCACTAGTAGATTCGTCGAGGATCAAGATTGGTGTATCTCGCAGCTTTGCGCGGGCCAGTGCCATTCTTTGTCGCTGTCCACCAGACATGGAGCCTCCCTTGAAGCCGACCATGGTATCCAAGCCCTCGGGCATTTCGGCAATCATCAATTGCAGCAACGCAAACTCAACAGCTGCTAGAGCCTCTTCGGGTGTCACACTATCATAGTCCTTCCGTCCAAATGCGATGTTCCGAAAGACGGTGTCATTGAAGAGTAAGCTTGTCTGCTCCACAAGCGTAACATTGGATCGAAGCCAATTCGTGTCAATTGATTCCACGGGTACACCGTCAATGGTGATGGATCCGGCTGGCGCGCTGTAGAAGCCCATGAGGAGTTGGCTAATTGTACTTTTGCCGGAGCCGCTCTTGCCGATCAAGAACGTGATCTCGCCACTCTTGATGTACAAAATGATGTCTTGTACCGCGAAAGTGTCTTTACGCAAGGGATAAGCGAAGGTCAATTCCCTGACGTCGATGTTGCCCTGGCACTCAGTTGGCACAAGTGCGCCTCGCTGTTGCTGTACTGAAGACTTCTCTTCCACGGATGCCATGATCGCTCTAAGCGTCGAACCTGCAGTACGACCTTTTTCCAGCACAATCATTTGCGGCAGAACCGCTTGAAGCGCCTGAAAAGCGCCAATGGCACTGAAGAAGGCGGTGACCACGTCTCCAGAATTGATCTCCTTTTTGGCGATCAGGATACCACCATAGTAGAAGCCCTGGACGAACATGGACGACGAAAGCAAGGTCACCAGCGCCATCTGAAGAGCGCTCGCATGCGCCACCCAAGCATACCATCGTGCGGCCTGACTCGTGCTGTTTTCGTACTTCTGTTGCTCGATTGATTGTCCGTTGAAACACTTAACGGTCTCGATCGCAGAGAATGCGTTAGTAGAGTATTTCTGGGCTTCAGTGAGCGACTCTTGCTGTTTCTTGAGATTGATCTGCATAGGTTTACCAGCCCAAGCAGCCAGTACCAGGACGACCGGCGCCGACGCAAGTGTGACCAAAGTCAATTTCCAGGAAATGACGAATGACTGCACTAGCGACAGTATGAGCGTTGATAAAATCGCGAATATCGCACCGAGAGGCTGCGCAGTGGCAAGCTGGAGCTCGCGGATCTGCACTTGCATTCTGGGCAGCTGCGCGCTGATTCCGTTCTTTCGCATATCGTACCATTCGATCTCTTTGTCCAGTAAGCCGTGGAATAGTCGATCGCGCGCGCTTTTGGCTTGCAACTCTCCAAATGCAAGCCATATCATAAGCTCGAGTGAATGCAGCAGCCAGCTAGCACTTGCGAGTGCGACCATGTAGATGGTGTATTTCGTCTCGCGGCGCAGGAACGCATCGGACGTAATCATTTTGGCTGCAAACTGCGTAAAACCGTCGAACAGCTTGCCGACGAAGTGATTCGAAACCGGTGTTGTGGCTCCAGCGGCGAAGGAGACTATGATACCAGCTACAAAGAGTGGAATGTTCGCTTTCGTGGTGAATGCGAAGAGAGCACGCCATGGTGCTGCTTTTGCGACCCCCCCGGTGCTCGCTTTGGTGGTATCGGTAGCTGTGGAGTGAGCGCTGCTCTTCGTTGTAACGCTGGCCTTGGTGTGAGCGCTGTCCCTGGATGCCTTCCTCTTGTGCCAGCGGCGTTTCTTCGACGCCTTCTCAGCCGACATTGACCCTGATCGGTTTGCGATGCCATTCGCAGGTGCGCAAGCTCTGTGCTGAGGAAACGGGTGTCGTTTGAGTTTTGTTTGTAGCGGCGGCAGTTTGAGCACGGGCCTTTCTAGAACGAAGGTGAAGTCGCTTTGAGATGCTGTTCGCGAGCGCGGCGAAGCGGACCAAAGAATGTGCGTTACAATTGTTCCACGCCAAGCCGAAATCCAGCCATTTAATCTACTCTTTGCTGCAAAATCCTCGCCGCATCTTTCCAACAGCTACATTGCTCATGATTTGGCTTGTAATAACCCAGACCATGTGCCCCCCTTCTGTGCAAGTCTACAAGGACCTCCTTGGCATTGTGCGCGGCACGTTCTGACGGTGGCGAGGCAACACGTCAGATGCAGCGAGCGACCGCTTTCACACTCCCTGGAGGTGAGTTTGCTGGAGGTGGCAGCAAGCACATTCGCTGATGGTAGGCAGGCGGAGGTCTTGGGATGGCGTTCTACGTCTTTGGCTGGCAACGCAAGCTCGCTCATGAAGACTTTGCGGCTTGGGCCTTCTCATAGATCCAGTCGTTCAGACCAGCGCGATTTCTGGTTGCCATCAGCATAATACTCAAGAAATGAGCTGTTGGCGAAATTACCTCGCGATCTCGATAGCATAAAACTGCATGCGGACAGCTGCTTGAACATCAGTACAGGCACCACAAGTGCTATACACAATGCAACCAGCCCTTACCGAAGATTGTCTCCTTTTCGCCATACTCCCAAGCTGGGTTCGCGCGCAGCATGGTGCCGAAGTTGTAGTCATCAATCTTCTTCTCGTACTCGTTGATGAAATTGCGCCAGCGCTCCTTGCCCGCCTTACTCTTCATGTCATCCTCGTTGATGGTCGCCTTGAGGTCGAAGTCTGGGAACTCGCGGTTGAAATGCTCGAGAATGTCGTCGTCGTATTTTGTCAGGCGCAACTTGGATCCCGGCAGCTTCTCGAGGATGGCCCAGTATGTCGACATGTGCTCAACCACTGCAGCGTTGTCAGGTCGCTCTTCTGTGGAAGAGGTGATTTGTATCACATGGACTCGCCCGCTACCCACCTTTTACAGCGAACTGCTTCTCGATCTCCTCGAAGTTGTCTGCCTCCTCCGCGTTGATCGGTCCCGCTGAAGTGGTTAAAGACATGGTGGGTGGTGGGTATGCTTTGAAGGACTGAGTGGTTGTTGGGGTGCCGAATGGCCAGCCCTGATACTTTGCCGAATCAGTGGGCGTCTGGTGGTGTGAGGCGTATGTCAGAATGGCTCGTTGCTTAGTGACGATGCTTCAAGGAAAGGCCTTGAGATTTGATATCCAATGCAATGACGCTCTGCCCCAGCGCAGGCACATGAGAAACAGCCAAGCTTCTCGGTGAACGGGACGGTCCGCGCGCCGCCCGTAGATGACATCAACCTTCGCCGCTTTTCACACTCGCTATAGGCTACTTTCAAAGAATAAGTAGCAGCGCTGATACTAATATAGATTCCTCTTTTTATGTGCTTAAACTTCCTTTATTGACTTTAATCATTAAGTCAGTATTATTTAGATTATTAATTCAATCCTATAATATTTCAAATGCTGCCTTGATCAACGTCTATCAAAGAAAGACGTTAGACAGACTTCCAACATGCTGTTTGGCTGTCTCACGACATATGACCATGTTGTAACCACCTGACAAAATTTAGCGAGCAGTACACGCTACTGGTATCTGCTTCCGGCTGGGCATGAGTGAGGAGATTGATTAGAGCTTTCTTTGGACGTCAGACATTTCGACATAAATGCATCATTTGGTGTATACTACTTTCTTCTTCGTTCAACATCGGAACTGCTGTTTCGCAACTCATTCTGCAACCCGGCGTGCTGCCACATTTATAGAAGCTCTGTGACGAGCAGGTCCCTCTTATTTCTCATGTGAGACGGTGATTGAAGTAACTCCGACAGAACTTATGGTGTTGCGCTCCACCTGTCTGCCGTCCACGTAGCTCATGGGGACTGGTCGTATGCTTGAAGCGTCTTCAATCATTGCTGCGTAAGTGTTGACGTCCTTCCGGATCTGTGTCTGCTTCGTTCGCTGCATGAAATCGAAACGAACTTCGATAGGTACGCTCTCCAGCCGTGGATGAAGATTCTTGAGCAGCTCATCCAATCGCACATACCGCAGGACTGCCTCTCCTTCTCGTAGACGTCGCTTTGCTTCTGAAGCTGCCTGCAGACCGGTCGCATTCCTTTCCATGGCTTGTTCAAACGTCATTTGCTCGTAAAGGTCTTCGTTCAGTTGTACTTGGCCGGGCAAGTACTGTGGTAGGCTGTTGATCACATCTTCAACGAGAGGTCTCTCATCCTCGCTGACTTCCTTAGTCTCCCAGCTATCTGCTAAACTGCCCTCATATCCCGGAACGTCCTGGGAGAGCAACAATTCTAGGCCGTGTGAACCGATCAAAGGCGCTGCCTGAACATTCACGACCCAATAAGGAGCATCCTTGCCAGCAGGAAGGTCGTGATACGGATCTTGATACTCATGCTTGAGCACTTGCAAAGGCGTGAGATATTTAACCAAATAGTCCAAAGCGTCGGCACCGTTGTAATTGAAGTCCGAGTCTGGGTCGATCGCGTAAGCTGTTGCGCCGGGCAAAGAGACGATAATTCCGTTCCGATGACTGCGACTCGCGGCGGCCATCTCTTGTTCGATCCTCAGTCGCTCTTGCTCGGCTTTAAGAGCCTCTTCCGCCTGCCGTTCTTCTTCGACTCGGCGAGCTTGTTCGGCTTTGCGCTCTTCTTCTACCCTCCGAGCCTCTTCTTCAGCGGCAAGTTTTGCAGCGGCTTCCGCTTTGGCGGCCTCCTGCTCCCTGCGCTCGGCTTCTTTGCGTTCCGCATCTTCCACCAGGCGTTTCGCCTCGGCTTGGCGCTTCTCGGCCGCTTCCTTATCTTCGGCCTGCTCTTCCACCGTGGGAAGAGGCTGCTCGATCGCCCCACGTACTGAGGACGACCTCCGACGAGTTCGTGGAGAGGTATCCGACGGTTGTGCGGAGAAGCTCCTTGTTCTCGTCCGCCCAGGAGTGCGTTTTGCTGGGCTCTGCGGCGGTTTCATCTTGACTTCTTCAGCGTTTTCCGGTCCAGTAGCGACATCTGAGCTGGATTCCTCAGAAGAGTCTTCAGAAGACGCTCTTCCACTGGCAGCCCGCATGTCACGTCGGGACATCAATCGGCGGCCGTTTTTGCGCCGAGGAGCATCGTCTTCCTCGCTATCGTCATGATTAGGAGCGCGGTGCATGATGCGTCGCTTGCCACTGTCTCTCTTAGTGACAGGACTGGAGCTACGGCGCTCCTTGCTTGCAGCTCGCTGGTTGTAGAGCTTGGTTAGTAGCTCTTTCTCTTCCCGCCAGTTGGGACCGTGTCTTTCCTCAGCAATGTCAGGCCACGACTTCCCTTGACGATTGCGAAAGCGCGGGTTGAAGTGGTCCAGTTCCGAGAGAGACTTCACCATTTCGAAGTGTGAAGTACCGAGGACACTCAGCATGGGTTTTTCGGGTTTCTGCATAGCCTTCTTCTCCGTCATTTCTGCAAGAAGCATATTGACCAGGTATGAATCTCCAGTTTTGGCTGCAGCGGCGATCACTTGATTATCAACAGGCACTCGCGCATCTAAGAATTCCTTGACACCGTTGCGATCGTTAATCTGCACGAGTCTGAGAAGATTCTCATACGTCCGAGCCATGAAATGCAACTCCTTAGTCGGCCCAGCCCTGTGTCGCATCTCCTCTTCCTCCTCTCGCTTCTGTCTGGATCCGTTGCTATTCCACTCTTCTATCGCTGCGCGTAATGCTGCACGAATGTCGTCCGCATCGTCCGTGTCGTCCGTCACGACGTCCAGCGCTTGCTGGCCCTTGAGATTCTGTCGCAAGGGATCCACACCAGCCGCCAGGAGGCTCTTCACGACATCCACATGTCCGTTCTCTGCAGCATCGATCAACGGAGTGTCCTTGTCCACGTTCGCGCAGTCAATCTGGCAACCCTGATCGATGAGATAATCAACGACTTCAACGTTTCCATTTAAAGCGGCAATCTGGAGAGGTTTGTTGCCAGCGAACTCCGCAAGTTCCAGTTGATCCGGGTCCTTATCTCTCCACACTTTCACTTGATCCAGATCACCGCTCTCGCAAGCCTCAGCGAGTTTGGTGAAGCCGTATTTATTAACATGGCGTTTGTGTTCGCGTCCTGTCGGTCTTCCCGGGGTCGACGTGGACCTACCAACACCTCTTTGCGGCCGCCGGCTGTCCGCTTGCCCATGTGAGGTCGTCTCTGAAGATGCATCTGATTCTTCCCATCCTGGTTGGGCAACTTTTGATTCCTTCCCAGGTCCTTGGGTCCCAGCTCGTCTTTTCCTATTGGGTACTTCGGTCGCGCCATCCATGAAGGCAGATTGAGTAGACACCGCTCTCCTGTGGCTGCGCAGCTTCGGGGAGAGTGATTCTTCCGTTCTGGCCGCAAGCTCCTCGGAATGCAGTCCGCGAAGTCGGCGCTTGGGAGGCTCGATGCTTGGACGTTTGTTAGGAAGACTAACGGAAGACGCCCGATGCTTGCGCTTTCGTGGGTTTGGCGAGTTCGCGCCATCGCGAGAGAAATCTGGGAGCTCAGTTGCGGCACGCGAGATGGAGGACTCAGGCGAGTGTGGACTAGACCCAGGCGAGCGTGGTGAGCTCAGGGACTCACTACCGTCGTCCTGAGCAGCCAATGCCTCCATGCGACTGTTGTCCTTGTCCTTGATTTTCTCCGGCGGTGTCGTCTTCTCCACGCTCATCACTGTGCTAGGAACCGGGGAAGGGACCGCTGAATCGTTCTCGTCTTCCCCGTCCGTCGGCACAGGAAGACTGCCAATACGGTGTTTCGGCATGCGTTCCGCTCTCGCCGCGATCTTCTGCCGCTCGGCCTCCCTTTTCTTCACGGGGCTGTCGATGAGTGTCTCTGCCTCAGAGTCGCCATCAGCATCGGCCTCGTCGTTGTCGCCATTCGCGGTGTCGTCATCCCTCTGCGCGCTGGACGTGCGACGCCATGGAGAGCGCAGGTCGGCAGGTTGTGTCGCGCGTGGTGGTGACGACTTCAGTTTGTTGTCGCTAGGCTCATTGCCGTTTCGGCTGGGGCTCCGGTGGCCGTTCACAGCAGCGGTGACTGCTCCATCATGCTCCAATTCTCCAGCTGCGGTTGTTGCCGGCTCTGGAGTTCTGCTACCATTCATGCCGTTGCGTGGACGGGCCTGGTCGCATTACTTCGGCAACGTTGAGGTGAGGCTTCGCTTCGGGCGCAAGGCCACGAGGGCGACAAGGTCGGCGATGAGCAATTAAAAGTAGGCGCTCGAGCAGCGCAATGGACACACGGGTTCGGTACTGTAACGCGACTGTTTGCTGATGTTCGGTAGCTGGGATTGGTCGTGGCTCGATGGGTTGGGGAGTTTGTTGTGGTGTTTCTGCGGAAGAGGAGTGAAGGTATCTAGAGGGCCTGTGCCTCTAAGGTTTCAGCTAGAGCGCGCTAAAACCGACGCTATTGGGGGCTCGTACTGCACCAAAACTCATCCACGGGCTCATCACTCCCTGGTCGGCACATATCGTCGTTCATCTCTTCTCTCTGTACGACTGTCCTATGTACCTTATGCTGCTATAGATACTGATCTCTTACCACAATCGCTCAGATACGCACATCTCATCGACAGGTGCCAACAGCAGACAAATCTCCAACCAACCTCCCCAAGTGCAAAAAGAATATACCATGTTGGACTGCTCTTCAACGCCGTACCAAATAATCCAAGACTCCTCAAAGTGCTCATAAACTTCGTCGCGACATCAACATACACAACAAGGCCATCACATTACAGCGCATCCACCACTTCTGGCGCGACGCCGTCGACCTCCTCCTACTCCCGAGCCACCAACCTGCGGGTCTTCCTCATCTGCATGCATGAGCTGTGCTTGACGGGCTCGCCTCTGGCGCTGCCTGCTGTTGCCGCCATTGAGTGTAGCCTCTTCTTGCGCCATCATGAAATCTGCCCACTTGCGCTCAAGACGCCTAGCGGCGATGAAGTCGCCTCGCATCACACGCTTGAAATGTTCTTCCACCGTCGGCTGGTACGTATAGAAACATTTGAGTTGAATCACTTCCGTGGGGAAAGTGGATACACGGGTGACTTCGACGCGCGATGCGACGGCCAGGTCTTCGAAAGACGAGCTCGTCGAGCTGTCTTTAGATGGTTCGGATGGCTCCGGACTAACCGTCTGGGTCGTGACCGATATGTCGGCGTTTCGCGAAAGCACTTCTCTAACACCCGTCCATGTTACATTCTGGCAATCATATGCTACCAGCCTCAGGCCAACGGTGGGCTGAAAGATGGATTTGCCGGGTATCGCATTTCCTTGGATCGTGGTGCGGCCTGCTCTCTGCCTCACCAGTGCCGCAGCCTCTGCCAATACCAAGTCTCCAATGCGGGTGTTGTCCATCTCCAAAGATCGGATGTTTGTGCATGTCTTCATGACCGGCAGCATTCCAGTGTCGCCCATGCTCTCGCAGTAGGAGATGCTTAAGTGCCGCAATCGCTTCGCGCAGGGAGCATTGGCGAGAACTTGAAGCGTAGCGTTAGTCAAGTCGTCGAGTTCCTCCAGGTCCAGGTGCGTCAGCATAGGCGTGGTCGGGAGCAACTCGGCCATCGTGGCGTCAAGAATGCCATGACACTTGGATAGCTGCAAACCTTCAATCTCAGGGATGTTATTGACAAACGTTCTGACGCTCTTGTCGGTGATGCCTCGACATCTCGTAAGATCTAGGTGCTTGAACTTGCGAGGCGCAACGATTGGACGCCCAGAAATGTAATCGATCTCACTGTCACGTCCTTCGATTAGCACTCCAAGCGACTCATCGGTGAGCGTATCGCAGTGCATCAAAATCAGTCGCTCCAAGGTGTTCCGTGAAAAGACTTCTTGCATGAAGTCAAGATCATCCCACCCTCGAACTTCACCGGCACGCAGGTCTTTGAGATTTGGACAGCCTTCTATGACTTTCCGCAGTCCTCGAGTATCGATGTTGTTGCACCATGATATATTCAAATGTTCGAGCTTGGGACAATTCTGCGCAACGATCTTCATGCCAGCATTCGTGGCTCCAGCGAGGCCAGATAGATTGATATGAACGAGCCGGCTGTTCGACCAAAGGAAGTTGTGAATCGATGCTCGGTCGATTCGACAGCCTTCGAGCGAGAAATTCTCCAGGTTTGTGCATGCATCCGAGAGGCCTTTGTAGTTCCAACGCTCCCTGAGCTGAACGCATCCTCGTAGATTCAGGTCTCTCACAAACGGTCCTGCTGATGTGATAATGCTTACCAGAGCATCCCCTGGTATGTCTTGGTAAAATCCAGCAGTGTCCAGAATACTCCATAGCTGCCCGTCAAAGCACATAGAATGCCAGGACTTTGACACCACGGAGCACTGTACCACCTCTTTTGGCTCAAGATAAGTAAGGATCTCCATCTTGAGTTCTGACGGTAGGTCGCGCCAGAAGTTGAAATTCTTCCGTGGGCTAAATCGCTTCAAGACTGGTCGCGAAAAGTAGTCTTCGTCTACTTCAGCGATTCCGAGCGTCAGACCCGGTCGAGAAGAAGGGCGAACTTCAGCTGGTACGCCAACCGAGAGCTTCCCATCTTGCGTGGACACATAGCGTAGTCGTGCTTTCTCGTCGAAGAAGGGTATTTGAATGCCAGGCGTTGTGGCTGTGGAGATGGGAGGAGTCGCGAAGCCGGTTGAGGACTCCCTAGTTAGTGAATGACCAGATGAGGGCGAGGGTGCAGAGTTGAGAGATATGCACGAGATGGAGCCTTTGCCAGTGCCGTTGTAGCATTGTGCGCGAGATGAGCTCAGTCTCGCAATTGACGGCTGCGACGAGATGCGATGCAGGCCAGCTAGGAGCCGTTGCCGGCCTTTGAGCTTTCGAGGAGGATCTTGAAACTCCTGAAATGGGGGTGAAGATATCGTCGGGCTCTGTGGAGACCCAATCGGCGTATGTGCCTCAACAATTGATTCCGCTGATCCGTTTGGGAGGCTGTTCGCCATGTTCGGTCGCTATTCAATGCCTCAGGTGTTGAGGGCTCGTAGGCAAGGTAGATGATGTAGGAGGGTTATTCAAGGCCACCGGAGCCAGCCGCTCTGGGCTTGAAGAGAAGCAAGTGAATGCAGACAGTAAGATTGTTGGAGTGCGTGCGTAATGGTAGGTACGGGCGAGGAGGTCAGCGCGCTCGGTGGGGTTGGTGATCGTCACGAGGGCTCTGGTATCTCCCACATGAGCAAGGCATTCATGGGCAGAACGGTCATCTGCACTATTGACAAAACATACCATGCACTCTAGCACGAGACCACCGCGTCTGTTTGCGACAAGTGTTCCAGTGTGTCGTTCATGAGGCCGACGAGAGTGACGGACGTCGCGTTCCTCGAGGGGTCGTCTTATCGGGCGCTATCGCATGGTGGGGCGTTTGGGTGTCCTCGTGGGCTGCAACGACGGCACGGTTGGAAAATACAGATACAGAAGTATGGACAAACTCCGCGTGAAACAAAACACACAATAGGCCTCGAGCAACGACTCAAGGGGAAACAAGCATGGATGGCAAGGAGTTCGGATACTTTTCTCACGGCTGAAGACCAGAGCAGGCCATCCTCGTGCATAACAGCTGCTGGACGGGCCAAGCACAGAGAGGGAAGACGCCTTCTTGGCTGGGCCACGCGTGGAGAGCTCCCACCACCTGCATACAGTAGTATCGCTGCACATCGCCTCAGAGCTCTCTTTGTATCCTACAAATGTGTGCTCCGACCTTATTCGACACTCTATCAATCCGTTTGGAGTACCGTATCGTCGGATGCAACAGATACGGTCACAGCTATTTTGCGGCAGTCCCATAGGTAGAAACACGAGATCGAGGCATGCTGATGACCGTGGACGTCTTTGTGAGCGACGGCAAACCCCATTGCGATTGGCTTTGCACGCGGGGAGCTCACCTCTGCGCCACAGCGGGCACGCTGCCTCTTTCTCTCGTCTTTGCGGTGTGGACGGCAAACCTTCGCGGCGAGTGCATGAATGCAGGCCAAGGGCATTTGCCAGATTTCTTCTGGAACACATCCAGGCCAGTTCCAATCATCCTTTGGCTCCTGAGCCGGTGGCTCTTCATGCAGGGCAAATGTGTCCTTGCCACCACGTTCGAGCAAGTGCTTACCTCGCAACGACGTTACATCTGATAGTTCGGGACCGGTTTTTGACGGGGTGGGAAGGCGAGTGAAGCTGTGCTACGATGGAGCTACGTCCCAGATATCTTAGCGAGCGGCATGATCAAATTTCCAATGTTGCATGCACAATAGATGTGTTAACCATGGGAATTGATCACGGCTGTCCCTTCCCTCATAGCTTCTTCTTCTCCTGCCGCGAACTCTGCGATCCGAATTTCTCCATCTCCTCTTCGTTCCCTGCGGTGTTTAAATACATCATTAGCAAATGCTACAGTTCTCCAATTAACCCAAGTAGTTTGCACAACTTACATCTTTTGCCAATGAAAGATGGCACGAACCGACCCACTCTCTCCTGATAGATTCGATACTCGGGATATTTACTCGCGCTGATGCCTTCGGTGATTGGAGTGGATCCAACGAAAACACCCACGTAAGCAATCACGCCGGCACATGTCCAGTTCCACAGCGTGTCGGTTTGGAAGCAGGACCACTGATAGAGTATGATCCAAATCGCCTGCTCGGCGGCGAAGTTAGGATGACGACTATACTTCCATAACCCAGCTGTGACAAATCCGCGGTCCATTTGGGCTCGCGTCCAACCTTGTGGCACCTTTGCTGTCTTCTGATACTGCTTCTTCGCTGTTTGGAAATCCCACATCTGCTGGTCGGCGAAGTATTCGAATACGACAAGGGCGATGAGAAGGCGACTGAAGATGAGGTCGATGCTGTTCATCTCTGGGCGGATCAGGGAGGTAAGGAGCATGGAGTAGGTAGGGAGGGTGACACTCCACAGAAGAACCTGTACAGCGTCAGCAAGGTCATGAAAGATTAGCTGTTCTTGCTTCAACGCACCAGCTGGAGCGACGATATGAAGACGATGTTCAGCAAGAAGAAGCCAAATGAGCCAATTTTGCCCTTGATCAGCTCCCATCGGTAGTCCTCGCTGCCAATCTGGTATCCACCTTTACGCCAGTAATTGAAGGTCAATCTGCATGACCACAACACACTGAAAGCCAGCACATTGTCAACTCTCTGAGTTGGGACCCCAGCCATCCGAGCCCACAGCGCGTAGTGAATGTTGAAGACGGTTGGCAGTATGCTCCACACTCTGTCTACCTGGCTGTAGTTCTTGTTGATTTCCGAGATCAGGAAGAAGACCGGAAAGGCAGCGATGCAAAGGGCAAGGCCAGTAATGGCGGGGTTCATCGATACGTAGATATTCTTGAGGGCATCAGGATCTCCAAGCGATGCGTAGATCTGGTGCGGCAGCGTGTAGAGTTGTGGGAGGAATTGCTGAAACGTCTTGGAATAGTCGGCGCATTCAGCCAATGTCTTCACTGCCGGCAGAGCCATGCCCGTCCCTCCAAGTGGCACGACCATGATGTTTCTCTCAATGAAGGTGATAGAACTTTTGTCGCGAACAGCAGTGTTGATCGACGCGATGCACAGCGGATGTATGACGCCCTCGCGGCGCGCACTGGAGCTCTGTGCGCGGAGAGGCTGGAGCGTGCAGGCCAATGGTGAACGTCACGATCCCAATTACGATTCTCTGCCTGCACACACACATACACACCAAGGATGTACTGAAGAGAACGCCATCTTCGAGCATGAGCTCGCTACTGCTACGAAACACTCTTCGGCCGCGCCAATGGCATCCGAGCAAATCGATACCGCTCGCAATCCGCGAGTACGCCGTACAAGCTCCCGGAGCACCTACCGTTGAGGTATTCGACCAAAGGACGAAATGGCTGCACAAAGAGCGGGCGGCGGCCAACGTGAAGCAGAGTCGCAAGGTAGACTACCTCCGCGATGAGGTCGCCGCTCGTCTCTGTGATCGCATTCTCGATATCAACAGACCATTTCCGAAAGTGCTCGACTTTGGTGCGAATGCCTGCAACATCGCCCGAGTCTTGACTCGCCCTGATCCAGATCCCGATTCTGCAAAGCCACACATTGATCCGATCAGCAAGAGAGTAGGCAGCATACTGTGCACCGATACGAGTTCGGCATTATTGCACAGAGATCAAGATGAGCCATTCAACAAAGATATCAATATTGAGCGTGAAGTGCTCCAGAATCCGGAGTATCTTCCGTACGAGGCAGAATCGTTCGACATGATTCTGTCTTCATTATCTCTTCACTGGATCAATGACTTACCCTCAGTCTTGACCCAGATGAACCACTGCTTGAAACCGGACGCGCCGGTATTGGCCGCTATGTTTGGCGGCGACAATCTTTTCGAGCTGCGAGGGTCACTGCAGCTAGCCGAGCAGGAGCGGTTAGGTGGCATTGGTACACACATGTCTCCCTTGGCTGATGTGCGTGATGTGGGCAATTTGCTCAACCGCGCCGGTTTCAAACTCCTCACTGTGGACGTCGATGATATCATCGTGGACTACCCAAGCACGTTCGCGTTGATGTCAGATCTGCAAGTCATGGGCGAGGCAAATGCTGCATTGAGAAGGAGTCCAGGAGGGATCAGTCGAGATGTTCTTCTGTCGACGGAGGCGATCTACCGCGAGCTCTACGGAGAACAGCAAGAGGACGGCACAGTAACCATACCAGCGACCTTTCGGATCATCTACATGATCGGCTGGAAAGAGAGCGAGAATACGCCGCAGCCACTTGAGCGTGGGTCTGGCGATGTGAACCTCAAGGAGCTCTTTGAGGGTGATAAGAAAGGCTGAAAGGCCATGATACGCATGTGGCTGGACGATTATGGGTCATCAGGACCATGTAGACATGCGGCGCGCATACCCACCAGAGGTCTGTGGGTGCAGTTAAGTAGAGCGAGAGATACAGTTGGCAAACTTCTGACATTCAGAGAGGCGCGCCAGAGAATTCAGTGTGCTAGATTAACTACCAACGACGAAACAACTTGGACGAAATACCGAAAGCACGCACCCTGTTCTCAGAAATCGCGATCATCCTCATCGACCCAGGCACCCGGTATTGCTTGCTCGGGATTCTCGACGATTTTCCAAGACATGCCAGCGTAATGACCACCGGATTGCGTCAAACCGGAAATGCCATTGCTGTGGACTCTCGCCATAAGCAATTCCAATCAACCGTGTATCCGAATGCCGATAGTTCAATTGACAGCCTAACGCAGCCTCCCGCTCGCCACAAGTCGATAAGTCGGCCCTTGCCTGTGATAAGAAAGATTGCCCAGTCCCTAATCGCCCCATTCAACACGTTTTCATCATCTTGAGGCGACGAACGGCCTCGAAGCGCGAGGAAAAATTCTGCGAACGGCATGATTCCAAGACGGTACAGAGCGCTTTCTGTGCTGCCCAGGGCGTTCAAATCATTGCCTGCTTGGACACATTCTTTCATTCTCGATGAGAGGATGTCTGACGCTTGCACAGTCTCCAAATTGCTGTCTGCCTGCGCTGCCAGTTCAACTGCGTAACAGGTGGCAAGTACGTGCATGACGGACCGTCCTCCGTTCCCCTCCCAGTTCTCCAGTGGCAATCTGAGCGGAGCGTTGCCGGGAATCTCTACAAGCAAGCGGTCAGTTCTAGATGCAGAAGTGGCATCGAGAGCAAGTAAGAGAATGTCAAGCTGTCCTCTAGCAGACCGGAGGTCAACGGCAATGTCCAGCAGCTTTACAAGCGAACCAAATCTTGGCGCATCCTCGGTGTCTAGGTCCAGTTGCTCAAGTCTGTTGCTAAATGTTGACGCTGTGATCGTTAGCAGATCGGTCTCGGTGTCACTATTATTGTAGGGAACCGCAAGCTTGACGTTCATGGTCGCAATCCAGAAGCAGTCCAAAGGAGCGTACTGGACGGTCGGCTTCACCAACTTTTATTGACGTCTGAGAGGCTTACCTCGCGATAATTCGCCTCTAGCGAAGACACGCCGTGCTGCTTCAAGAAGAGCGCAGCCTGGAATGAGCCATACGCCACTGCGGTCTTGCAAAGATCAGCAACGTAGTATGCCCAAGCGTGCAAGCACTGCTCACCTGAAACAGAGACCTGCCCACATCATCGACATCATGTACTCTGGCTTCCCTAGCGCACAACATGCGTTTCATGTCCTCTAAGTCGTTCCTCCAACAAGCCTGGAAAATCGGATACGTCTGAGGCAACATCGCTGGACAGTGAAAAGGACACGTCAATCCGGCAGTCGCTGGCGTCCATGAGATTTGCCATAGCTGGGACAACAGATACGGCGGAAAGCGAATATGGATGCTCGCTGTGGCATAGGCTGCAGGCACCGCGGATGCGTCTGCGATCGAGCCAGACTTTCGTGAGCAAGGCCTCTGCGCGGCGTCGATGTTCTTGTTCATGTGGATGCTCCCTTGAAGGACTACAGAGTTGTTGCCAGATGTGTCTCTTTGTAGGTACTTTTGCTGCTCCTCAAATTGCTGCTGAATGCGGCTTGCTAGGTACGCTTGATGCGCCAGTTGCAGCAGACTCCGGCAACGCGCTAGTAATTCTCGCATATGGTTTATGGTGTTTTTTTTTGGAAAACAAACATGATTGCCGCTTGATGGCGCTTCGCTGTCCCGGCTCTTCGAAGCTTTTGAGTGACGGTCGACAGTTGTTCCACTGCTCTAGCAGTGAGTGAGTGCACTTGGTCGAGGAGTTTGCATTCTCCTGCGTTGGTGGAAAGATGTTCGACCAGATCTACCATCAGGGCTATATCTTCAACAAGTTCTTGAACATCTGACGGTGCATTCTGGATGCTCTGGAACAAGTTCTTGACCCTGCAAGTTGCCTCATTGAGCTGAAAGGCCACTCCAACAACAACAACAATCCCTGCCATATTGTTACATGTGATCAGCTTATTCGCGTTCCCAGAGGTTGGACATGAAGAAGCCTCGCGGGCTGTGCATGCCAGCGCAAAGGGCCTTTCATGTCGTGTCACGATATAAGGCACCTCGCATCGTTTCTTCCTGCACTTGAAAGCCTACCTAGAGCTGTTCTCAATGGGTGTCCGTATTGAAACATGGAACATATCGCATCCCGCTCATTCTGATGGTCTCGCATGAGGCGAAATGTGATGCACGTCCATGTGATGCCTCAGGCCTATGTCGTGCATTGAAGAAGATTGATCAGTTTCATGGCTGCTCTTTTATATTACAGCCACCGGGAAGACATGCTGTCGCCGCTCGTACGAATATCCACAGTTGCCGCACGCCTGTCCAATCCCAGGACGTATACCGCGATATTGCACAGTATCCTTGTTCTGACGCCTGGAGGGAGGAACGACGTGTTGCACGTTCGCAGCATTGAGGCGTGCCCTCCATCTGAGCGATCACGTTTGATCTGAGCCACCGCGGCATGCAATGCATCCTACATGTACTGTGCCGTCGCTACAGTAGCCACAGAACGGCACCTCTGCTGCTGTATAGTTAGTTGATTGGAAGATGATCGAAATGTAAATCGCAACTCGCGTGATGTGAGAGGTCAGGTCAGCTCAAGGTTTCCCCCTCATAATAAGAATCGTTCACTCGCAGACTACCGACAAGAACGACGCAATGCGCCGGCGCTGACAGCAGGTCCAAAATCCCGAATCTACATCTTCTGAAAACTTCAAGCGTCGACGAGATGGTGACCACACGCGATGGAACTTCGACCGACGAGGTCAATCCCTCACCCACCAAACGCGCCACGAGATCCTCCACCACGAACCACAGCTCTCCAACGAAGGCCGCAACGTCGTCTTCATCCTCTCTGACCAAGTCACGGTCCGCGTCGACGACTGCTGCGCGTCGGGCATCAGGATGGTCCCACACTCCTTCGAACCTCACGCTGATCTGGCTGGCGATCTCGCTGCCCTTGGTCATTTGGGACACGGGCTACGTCTTGCTCAGGCCGTACAGCATGCCTGGCGGAAGCCTACACAGTCCTATCTGGACACCATACGGGTTGTACGGGAGAATAGATCATGTTTACGGCTTCAAGGCGTACGAAGCGAACAATGGGTGGACCGCGGCGCAGGGCTTGTTCAACACGTTCGAAACTGCGGCGTACATTGTGTATCTGTACATCGTGTACGCGCACGGCGAGCAGGAGCCCATTCAGGGACGCGGAGCTCCAGACAAGAGTGTCATGGGCCAGTTCCGAGGCCTCAGTGAGGCACGGACGCTTACGGGCAGTCTAGCGACTTACGCGGTGTTGCTGGCGTACAGTGTCTCTTCGCTCACCTTCTTCAAGACGGTGCTCTATTGCAGGTCTTCCTCTCGCCCAGTCATGACCAATGCTAACCCCTCTCAGGGCTTATCGAAGCATTATCTGGCTTCGATAATATTGGGCACAACGATTGGGGCACATTGGTGTTTATGTGGATTATTCCGAATGGTGCCTGGCTGATCTTCCCTCTATACATGATGTATGTCTTTGGATCGGAAATTCTGCAAGGTCTTGATGCTGCTGCTGGTGGCAAGAAGAGAAGTTGAAGTAGCTTGGTGTAGAACGCCCGGATATCCCCTGCTGAACTGCACGAATGCGATGATGTTTCTATTCTTTCAGAGAAGCATGAAAGCGCTCGATAAATCTACTTAGTGGCAAGCTTTCATCTGCGTGGAGACTGTGCCGAATTGCGTCGTTCAAACTACCGGGCAACAAGGCACCATGAGCTCTGCTGAGGTGTATTGTATCCTCTCTGCGAAGTGTGAAAGTTACTGTCTAGATGTCTTCTCGCAATGCCTTAGCCTACTGAGCATGAATCCCTCTCAGCTGTTATCGTACAATATGTACAAAATCTCATAGTCTCAACCTCCAGCTTCCAGACTAGCGAGCTGCTTGCCTAGGTGCTGCAGAAAGTCAGTGCCGTTGGCCATCTTGCTGGCTAAATTCAAGAGTTAGCAAGCTGAGAACGTGACCGCCGACAATATATGCATACCGTTTGTAGACCCTTTCTGGCCTCCATCAGAGGGCTTGTAGGCTGTAGGCGCCGCATTTCTGCTCAGAAACACCCCGACCTCTTTGGCATTGAAGCCATTGACGGACTTATGCTGCTCTTTCAACGAGCCACTGTCTGCCTTTGGACCATTGCTTCCAGGTCCAGACCCAGCATTGCGAGCTGTCTGCTGCTGCTCCTCCGCTCGACGGGTCCAGGGGTTTGGTGGTGGAGCGCCCGACGCTTGTTTCGGTGGTTGAGATGGAGGATTGGACTGAGCGGGCGAAGAGGTGCTCGAGCGGTTTTGCGGTGTGCGGGAGGCCTTCTCGTGCTTCCCGCCTCGGCCCCAAACTTGACTTTGATGTTGTCAGCATTCGTGTAGCGCAGGTCAGATTGGTGACGAGGGTGGCCTACGACATGGTACTTGACACTCCGGATGCTTCAACTTTGCCAACCTGCAACTTTCGGGCAGACCTTCAAGGCCTCGCGACATCGCTGGGACTCCTGGAGCAAAGCGTGTTTTCGACAATGCGCGGAGAGGAGGATGTGCGCACGAGCAGAGTCGTAGACAACGAATGCAGGCGGAGAGCACGTGCGGTGGACAAATGTAGAGATGGGGATCGGTTCGACAAGGATTGCATGGAGAAATGTGAAGCTCGAGCCTCAAATCCAACGCGGTGATCTGTCTCCACTTTCACACACCTCTCGTCTCTGCCCGCGCGTTGATGTCTACTCAAATGCACTGGAGGTGGAGTTGCCTAGTCTGTCCGTACCCAGAGCATCTCCGGAAGAAGCGTTTCTCCATGTGCTGCACAGCTTGGTGTTCAATGTAGGGAAATAAGCCGCGTGTCGAATCATATGCGAGAACCGGGGCCACGAGCTGAGCGGAACCGCGGCGACGCAGATCTGTCCAAGGGACCTTCCTTCTCTCACGCCGTACCTGCATCGAGCTTGACGACATCTGCCTCTCTTTGGCACGACCGCCGAAGGATACGGCTGCAGCTATTGATGGCGGACCTCTTGGCTGCGGGATGCTGGACACTTAAGAAGAGATCAATCATGTCGGCCAATTCTGCTCCTCCAGACTTGCTGGCCTTTCGTCTTCGAGGATGGTATTCCTCAAAGGTCTTGCGGCGACGCTGCCGCTCGCTTTGTCTATCGTGAATGCTCTTCCACAGAACGCTCCAGTTGCCAGCCAGGCTGTCAATTCCACCACTTGCAGCGGAAAGACATACACCTATGAACAGCTTGCTGGCTACGGATTCGTAGCCAACAACGCTCGCGACAAGTACGGTGACACCATTGGCGGCTTTGGCTCTTCCATTGCTATCCAGAAATTGTCCTGGCAGAGGACTGGCAACACATTCACTGGACTGTTGTACGGTTTGCCAGACCGAGGATGGAATACCGAGGGAACGCTTAACGTAAGTCTTCGAATACGCACCCCATCAATGGGAGATAGCCAATGACCCTCGCTTTAGTACCAGAACCGCATTCACAAGTTCCTGGTGACCTACACGCCCAATGACACCGCAACTGTTGCTCAGCCTTCACCACCAAACTTACAATTCAAGTACTTGGACACCGTCCTGTTGACTGATCCAGCGGGAACACCGACATCAGGACTAGACGGAGGTATCAAAGGCCCATACCTGACCTTCCCTGGTATCCATTCGACTTTGCTTCTGCCAACTACACCGGCGATGGATTTGGTGGAGCTGGCTCTGGTGGTAACAGGGTCGTGGTCGATTCCGAGGGCCTTGTCGTTGGAAACGATGGTACCTTCTGGGTCAGCGACGAATACGGTAGGGATTCTATAAGGCTGAAAAGTCGTCTGAGGTCTCAAACTGAGGCTGACTTTCTCGTCCTCTAGGCGATTACATCTTCAACTTCTCTCCCACTGGCCAGATGATCGGGGCTATTCGTCCACCAAACGTGAGAACGACGACCAAAGGAGAGCCTTCTGTGAGGCATAGCTAACGAGTGTTACTTCTAGGCCTTCATTCCGCAACGCAATGGCAGCGAGTTTTTCAGCGCGGACAGCCCACCTCGATACAACCCAGCCCTGGAGCCATTCCCCACCAACCCGACCACCGGTCGTGCCAACAACCAGGGACTCGAAGGCTTGACAACCAACCCCGAGGGAACCAAGCTTTACGCCCTTACTCAGTCCGCCTTGAGACAAGATAGTGGCAGTGGTAACCGGGGTACCCGCTATGCTCGCCTTTTGGTGTATGACATCACAGGTAGCAGGAGAGGCATTGCCCCTGAAGCGGAATATGTCATTCCACTGAACCACGTTGTACCCACTGACCCGACTACCAATATTGCAAGACAGAGTGAAATCCACTATGTCAGTGACACGCAATTCCTAGTCCTCGCCCGCGACTCTGGCGCAGGTCGTGGTCAGGGTGCCAGCACCACCAGCATTTACCGCCGCATTGATGTCTTCGATATCAGCAAGGCTACCAACGTTGCTGGAAAGTCTGATTGCACTACTTGCTCTGTCGCACCCGCTGGTGTGCTCAACTCCAACATGACCGCTGCTCAGTACTGCAGCCCGTTCGTGGATTTCAACGTCAACAGCCAATTGAACAGATTCGGCGTCCGAAATGGCGGTGCTCAGAGCGATGGACTTCTGAATGAGAAGTGGGAGTCTATCGCCCTTGTCCCGGTCACACCGAACATTGGTTCTCTCAGCAATGAGTACTTCATTCTGTCCTTCTCGGACAATGACTTCATTAGTAAGTACACTCGATACTTGTGACGCTGAAAGGATTGTGCTAATGCCGCGCAGCGCAAGATGGATACCTTAAGGGTGGACAGTTCCAGTATAAGGACAGCAGTGGATACAATCTCGACAACCAGGCCTTGTTGTTCAAGGTCTCTTTGCCAGCAGGATCCAGCCCCTTGGCGGCGTAGGTGTGATGCATATAGGCAAGAGCCAACGAATCTGTCCCAATTCTGATGTACATATGAAACTGGAAATCACGAACCACTCGCTTCAAAGTGGAAGAAACTGTGTTCATTTGGGGTATCTCCTTGAAGAGATTTCTTCTATTGCAAACCCAGACAAATTGAGATTCGTTACGTAGCACCGCCATTGGTACCATGGCGTTCGCGACTAGGGCTCTGAGGCGCCGATCCATGATCGTTATCATCATCTTTCCGTTTGAAATGCCACCAATCGCCCTTCAGCAGATCTGAGAACAGTGCACTTCCGTGGTATGAGCTCTTCCGTCTACTTCGTGGCCGGCGAGCAGGCATTGTGCTCGCTCGCGAGAGTGAAGGCCCTTCGTCCAGTGTCGCGCCCAACTCTGACTCTCCTGGTTCGAGCACTTTGCCGACACTCGAGCGTCGTCGCCGCCTCTGTTGCCCAGTTGTGGCAGGTCTTCCAGAAGGCGCGACGCTGGCTGGTGACGTTGATCTGTCGAAGGTGCCGTAATGATCGTCGTCATCACCCAGCGCGTCCCAGATTGCTTTGACCTCTCTCAATGTCGCCGCACGATGTCGACGTTTGTTTGTGTGTACATGCGAATGGCCTGGTACGTAATTCGGGACTTTGTTCGTAGTTGTTCGACTCCGTGATAGAGACTTGCGCAGGAGCTCCGTGTGTTCGTTCACCTCCCGCTCGCTCTCGAGATCTTCGTCCGTATGTACAGAAGCAGAATCGCTAGACTCTGTGTCTGGGTCACCAACAAAGCCCATGCCCGGCGCAATGAGTGTTTGTGGGATCTCCGCCTTGACAAGATGATGGTCTTTGTCAGCGTCGTCGTCCTGCAGTCGCCAACTGAGCGCAAGAACACCTGCGAGGAGTAGGACTGTACCCAGCGCAATGAGACCTGCGGATAGTGGCGGCAGACGATCCATTTGGCGGAAATAGATCAGGCCGTCCAGAATGGCGACGATGTTGTAGATGCAGAAGACAAAAGGATACAGTATGCTCGTCGAGATGAGCTTCAATCCAAGATGTAGGTAGTAAAGCTGAGATAGTGACAGGAAGAGAAAGGCCAGCAGCAGCAGCCACGGCTCAAATGTCTTGAACTGATTGTGTCGATCTGTGATGCTGCGCACAACCAGTTCAACGGCACTCTTCGCCAGGAGCAAGGCATGTGCGGACAGGATGCCAGACACCAGGCCGAAAGCCATACCGTTGATCAGCAGGATGCGCGGACTTTCCCTTCTGTGTGCGGGAACGCAGAACCTCAGGGCAAATGTCATTATGAGGACTGCTGCCACGAACACCAGGGATAGTATGAACCAGACCAGGAAGCCTCGTTGGGCCAACAATTCCAGCAGCTGCCCTAGGCTGTGACTAGGTTCTGGCATCGCCGAAAAATAGCTGATCAGAACTGCTCCAGCGGCGACCAGTACTGTGCCATATGCGGTCCTCCATGTCCACGGCTCCTTCAATAACAACGTGGCCAGAATGCTGTTGAACACCAATCCCGATGCCTGCAGTGTGCTCAATAGAGGCAACGGCAAGGCAACGATCTGGATGGTCGAGCCTATTATGTTCGCGACCAGAAACAACATCATTCCGATCTGCCATCTTCGTCTCTTGAACGGCGGCCGTCGGTCTAGTTCATCCGTCTTCTCATCCTCTAACATATGCGACTTGCGCTGCAATGTCAGGCCAACTGACTGCACACATGTCGATGCCAGACCAACAATAATGCCCAGTGCTATGGCGGAGCCAGGATCCATTACAGGCGCCATATTGGAAGTCGCTGGATCGTGTCGCGGTTGAAAGCTGTCGGAATGCGGTATGCGATCGACGGAGAGGCTATCGAGCTGCCATGGCTGCTGGCAAGCGAGGTGTTGTCGCCCTTGCACCACAGGCGGCGATGCGCAGTTCACAATGGTGCCGGCGGCGGTGTAGATGATGGTGGGATGAGGTCTGCGGTGGTTGAAGGTCAGGTGTCCAGCTGTTCGAACGAATGAATGATGAGCGGGTGACGATGCCGTGAACTTGGGCGTGGTTCGTTGCGAGCAGTGATGCGGACGAATGCGGCTTAGCGTTTCACACCTCAGGCGGCATGAGCTCCGACCCGCTTCCATACCCAGGCGACCATTGAAGCTCGACACCTCCGACATCCTCTCCCTTCACCCAATACACCGCCCTCACGCCGCCGACAAGCTCGTCGAGACCACTGTCCCGCCAAAAACGAAATCTCGCCGTCGGCCGTTCCACCACCGACAAACAGCTGCTACGATAGCAGCTCACACAACGCGCGACCATGTCACAAATACACGCCATGTCGGACGACCAGGTCAACCAGGAGCTGCGGAAGATGACCGCCTTCATCCGTCAGGAAGCTCTTGAAAAGGCGCGAGAGATTCATCTCAAGGCAGACGAAGAGTTCAGCATCGAGAAGTCCAAGCTGGTTCGCTCCGAGACCTCGCGCATCGACTCTGAATACGAGAAGAAGTTCACTCAGGCTGGTATGAGCCAGCAGATCACAAAGTCGACGCTTGCAAACAAGACCCGTCTACGCATTCTCAGTGCCCGACAGGAACTGCTGAATGATCTCTTCGAACAGTCCAACAAGAAGCTGGTGGACTCTGCCTCCAAGGACAAGGGAAAGTATGAGAAGGTGCTCAAAGACCTTATTCTGGAAGGCTTATATGCTCTTGTGAACGACAAGAAGGTTACTTTGAGGTGTCGAAAGAAGGATGATGATGCTGTGAAGAAGGCCGCTGAGAAGGCGAGGGAGGAGTACAAGAAGAACATTGGCAAGGACATCGAAGTGCAAGTTGACGACAAAGAGCGCATCCCTGAGGGATCGTAAGTTTTGACAAGCCACTGGCGCCTAAAGCATCGCTAACACACAAGCTAGGGCTGGAGGAGTGATTATTTTGAACAGCACTGGCAAGATCGACATCAACAACACATTCGAGGAGCGACTGCACTTGCTCGAGACCGATGGCCTTCCCGCAGTACGGACTACCCTTTTCGGCGAGAACAAGAACCGCAAATTCAAAGATTAGGTCGGCAGCTGGCGTTGATTGTGGCCGAAGATCTTGTTTCTCCTGACGGGCATTGCATCAGACGTTTTCAGATTCATAACTTGTGCTGCGCTTCTTCTCAAACGACTTGAATCTGCAGAGGCGCTCGGGGAATTTAGATTATGTAAGAACAAAGACTAACTGTACAGATATGTATCTGCTCTCACCTCTCAAGTGTCGATTATTGGAGCTCGACTTTACACTCGGCGACGTCCGGGTCGCCACTGTCCACTACACATGGAACAAGGGCTTCTGACGAAGCTCGTTGGCGCGTGCCTCTCTTCGAATTCGTGTCTGTTTCAAGATGCTGAGAGCGATCCCAAGACTTTAGAGAATGACCCAGATTCCGAGAGGCCGAACATCTCTTGCTTCCAAAGGACGAACGGCTACTACGCCTAGCAAGACGCGTTCACGCTGCTAAGATATGAACGAGGGTGGTGAGAAGCGGGAACGAACTTTGTCGCCTTCCCTTGGAAGGGAACCGATGGATGGTGACTACGATGGAGGCGCACCTGTCTCCCGATCGCAGAGTGTGCTTTCCGAAGGCCACAAGACGAGCGAAAAGGAAGAAGAATGCATACACAGTCCCTTCACGTCTAATCGATTCGTGACCATGCTCTCATCATTCATCATACTGATCATACACAACATCTTTCATCGACAGCATCTCTTTACAAGCCTCTCGAGAACATTTATCACGCTAATACATCGAAGAAGAGCATGGCAATGGAAGCACCCGCGTTGTTCCTTACGCTTAGCTCAAACGAGCTGAGAAAACGCACGAGAGGAGAGCGAAGACGATGTCGACAGCGTTCTTGGAAAACAAGTCACTCCGGAGAGGACGATCACCGTCAATGACCTAAATGAGCTCGTGGCAGTCGAAGCACGAATCAGCCGTGATCGTGTCGACCGACCATACCGACTCGCACTCATGCTGTCTGTTGGGCCGATTGGCAGACAAAGAGATGCTGGACAACTGCCCGATCAAGCGCACCACGTGTGCCACGGGCTGCATTGGTCGGTTCATCGATGTCACATGCCTTGTGGCAGCTTGGCGAAAGCATGTAAGTCTATCGTCGACCGGAACGTACGCGTACTTGCTCTGTCAAGCCGCTCAATAGTGGCCAAAAATTGCCTTGAACTTGTCCTCAGTCACCTTCGATCTGACTCGGCCGAAAGCGGCGACTGCGGACTCACCAAGCCTTTTTGGCACTGGAACCATGCGGAGCCCTGGGACAGGACCGTCAAAGTGCAAATGGAGATGACTGGTGTTGTACGGGCGGTGACAGCTTTGTCAAATCTCGTGGGTTGGGATTGGCGACAGGGACTGAATTTCGCCTGGGACCCGTGCTAATAGCACACAAAGCTGAGGGAAAGATCAAGTTCGAGCTCAAGCTGTCTGAAGATGATCAAAGAGTCTATGAATGCTTGAAGCTCAAATTAGGGCGTGAGCCTGCCGAGAAATGGATGCACGACATCCATCAACAGCTCGATGGCTTGAACAACATAGACCTGTGCAAAGTCATGAAGAGTGATGGTGAGAAGGCGATCGGTAACAACAAGCAGAACAACGAAGCCAAGCGAGTCGGAGAGAAAGGACACCATACGTGAAGCAAGGCATTCCAAGCCGCTGAAGTTGCTTGATTATTAAGGTCCGTCATATGGTATTGGAGGAGCATGAATGTCGGTGCGCTGCATGCTGGCAGCTTACGAGCCCATCTCGTTCGCTGGAGGGAACACGAGCGTGAAGTCGCACAGAGAGGTGGCCTAGCGCGAAGTCAGCAAGATCACAAGAGAGAAGCACATCGAAACAGCTTACGTTCTTCAGGTTGTTCTCATTGAGCTGAATGCCCTTCATAATCTCCGTCTTCAGCATGTCGATCGTCGCCTTGTCCTTGCTGTAGTCTCCAGTAAGACCCGCCGCCTGTGACTTCTCAGTCTCCTGCGCCGCGGCGTATTGCGCCAGGCCTGGGATGGCTGGATTCCCCGGAGGAGCGATCTGCTGGTTGAAGAGACGGATGTTCTGGCCTGCCTGGATGTCTGATTGTAGCTGTCCGATGGCGTTGTTGATGGCGGCCTTGTCGGCGGCAGCGGCTTGCTCGACCTGGCCGACCTTCACGGTTCCGTTGTATTCAGCGTACCTAAGAAATGGCCATCAGCTTCGTCCTTCGTCCAGAAGCCCAACCATGGCTGCTTCGACTCACTGGCCGTTGATGTTCAAGTGAATTCCTGTTGCCAGAGCGACTTCGTCGTAGGTGCAAGGTCGCTTAGGGATGCTGAAGTCACCCTTTGGATAATCGTCCGGAAGGGAGGCTGCACACGCAGCACCGAGAAGAGCGGACGCGATCAATGTGGTCCTCATGTTGCCGAGCGATGGAATCTACTTCGTGAGAGATGTTTCTTGGTGGAGAGGGTGGAGTGGTCGCTCATTCTGGCTTTCGAGCCTGAGGAGGTTCCTCGATATATATTGCGCATTGCGTAGCAGCTCCAAAGGCACCTCAAGGTGCTGTAAAACGCGTCAGAGGTGCCGAGATCAGCACTGTCGTGTCCATTTAGCAGTGAAATAAGCTCAGGAACAAGCTCAATGGAGACTACGGGAGAAGCTTGTCTCCGCTGTGGGGAGCAGCCGAGGGAAAGTGACGCTTCGGCGTCGACATCCTTCCAAATAGTGCACCTTGTTCCTGTCGAGGTGGACAGGAACGGCTGGGGATCTGCTCGGTTGGCCGCAACTCCACGGACAGAAACTGCCCCGGTATGAGGCTTTGATATCATTCGACTTGGAAGCTGTACATGAGCAATTCATGGTCTCAAGGCTTCTCCCCGTCTCTTGCCAGTACAATCTGCACTACATCAGAAGTATACGCTCGCTGTATGTTCAAGAGAACAACTTACCTCTCTCAAGTCTGTGTGTTTTGAGATTGTTGCGTTTCGTTCTTTTGGAAGTGAAGAAAGTCAAGATCGGCGACCGTGGTCCGAGTTGCCTGAGGCTTCAACACCCTCACGCCAGCCGCGATTCAATCGTTCGACCTCACCTGCAGCACGCTTCGGAACGCCTGGTCAATGTGCGATCGCTGTGTGCAATTCTCGGCAGGATACTCAGCATTGCAGCAGCGTCAAGCGCCACGAACCCCCGCCATACGTTCGACTCCAAATGGCCCCAGCTGGAAAGACTTCCTTCGAGAACAACAGCCTACTTTTGTAACCACTGGCAAACGTATCATCCCGTATAGAAAGAGCTTGGTTTGGTCGGGCTAAGTGACGAGTTGTTGTCGATACCGTGCAGAGCAGCCTGAGAGGTACGCAATGAGCAAACCGACCTTCAGACTACCTTCGCAAATGGGAGATGGTCTCCACCGACTTTCGAGATCTCTTTCTCGCCTGGTGCTTTTCAAAATCCGTCGGGTGAGCGTGGCCTCGATGTCGCGAGCATCTTTGCTAGGAACGGCCCTGCCGTTTGCGGGCAAGTCTCTCAAGCTGGTTGTGGTTCGGTACTCTCAGATTCGCGCTGAATGCCAGAGAGCTTGCCCTGGCTCTTGGGACCGGTCAGAAGGCGCGTCGGATGGTTCTGAATCGCGACTTCATGGCTTTTCAGCTGCTGCTTGGATCCGCACCCATATCTTGCAGACCACGACTTGATTGGCATGAGTTTGAATCCGGTCTCAAGGAAGCGCATTAGTCGAGGGGGGTTCAGTGTCAATCACGAACAACTGACTATGCTAACATGCCTGCAGGATCACTCTGATCACTTGATCTCGAGTTCATGCGGGTCATCCAACTTTCACTAGTCTTGCAGTCACTGTCCACCAAGACAGCTTCTCCAGCTCTTTCCCCTCAGCTTCACGTAATCCGAAAGTCTATTCTGCCAAGCTCGTGGGATGTTTGGCATCAGCAGGAGACCACTGACTCGTGGATTACTCACAAGACTCGAAAAAATGGTTCAGAACCTGGCTACCGGATGTTGTCCCGCACATACGCGAGCAAATGTGACAGGCACGCGCGACTTTGCCACTCGACTAAGTGCATCGGCATGTGCTCCGAACGTGCGTTCTGAACTCTATTTGCATGAGAGTCGCTGGTGGCCGTTGGTGACCTACTCACGAGCCTTCTCACCCTCGACAGTCATCTTTGTCGCAATGGCTAGTGCACTTGAAAGGAACGTGGAGGGCGACGTTTCAGCTATCACTTCACGCAGCGAACATTGGGAACTGGAAGACACTCGATAGCCGTTTCTACTGGTGCTATAAGCCACCTACGTTGCTGAGTGGATAGGTGGCTCAATCCGACCTTGCCGCTGCCGTAAACACCGTAGTCTTCTACGAACCTGCGTCAGAAAATCTGCTGCTGGCCTCCTGTTCTAGCGTGCCAGAAGTCTACGAATGTTTGTTCATGTGCAGTCTGAGTAGGTGAGGTAGAGGTGAAGCCTCCTGGGAGCGAGCAACTGCACAGCCGTCGATCACGAACGAACATTTCAGCATTGAGCCGCATTTCGCGAAGAGAATGTTGACAGTCAAGCAGATCACCCTCAAAGACCGAGATATCACCAGATGACCATACCAGCCATATCACTGTACAGATCCATTAGGCTTGCCTGCACTCCGCACACAAAAGCAAAGCCAGAACATCATCAGCCAGTCTCTCGGGTCAAGATAGGCGAACCCACCTTGATGGCTATCCTCTTCATGTACCTGCATATGCACGTGGGGTAAGGTATAGGGCTGCTGGAATGCGCTAGGAGAGTGAACATCTTTATGCTATCACTTAGGTCTCTTGTGCAGCATAGAATGAGTACGCCTTGCCGAGATCTTTGGCGCAACCACATTGTCCTCGTGCCGACGAGGTCACAGTGCGATTTCATCGCGGAGTCAGCAGAGCCGCGTAGGAAGAGATGGACGGGATAACTTTCGCGTAAGTGCATTAGTATGGCAACTCAAAAGGCGAGTACCGCAGTACTTCAGTAGTGGGATGCCGCATTACATGGAATATCCGCCCTTTTGCTCTTGCTGTTTCTGCCTGTAATGGAGGCATCGTCAGTAAGTGATAGCAAATCCACCTGAGGATGTACTAACAACTGCAGGAAAGTAAACTCGTCGTGCCCAGGAATGACTTGTCCACGGGTCTGAAGTTCAAGCTGCTTCAGTCGTTGCGTGGATCGAAACCAGGCCGGATGATCCCTCGCCAACCACCCTTGAGGTATACCTTGTTCCCAATTCTCTCTGACGTGGCAATGATCTACGTGTCCACAAAGCAAGGCAGACGGTCAGCTGCTTTGGCCAGGAAGAGACGAGGTCGAAGATTGTACGAGCTTACCACTGATGAACAGGAACGTATCTGATTCCCGCATGTTTATTGGCATCCCGATTAGTCCGTCGGTATGGCTGGGAAGATGAATAAGGGTTATGCCTTGACAGAAATCCAATGTTCGTTCGTCGAACGTTTCCAATTTACTTCGAAATGTCAGCTGGAAGCCCCGGATAATGAGCTAGGGGTTGGAACTGCTCACAGATCCAATTTCAGGTAGTGCTTGAGATATACTCCTACGTCTGCGCCGGTCGCAACACTCCAGAAAGCGGAGCGCAGTTCGAGATCCTAAGCACTCAGCAAGCTTTCGCAGGACAGATTGTCGATCACGTACATGCACCCAGATTTCAACGCCTGTACTATCAAGGAAGAGGTCCAAGCCGCCCTGCAAGAGGGTTGAAAGTCAGCATATGCGACATACACATGCCAATGGGCTCCAGATGTGAGTACCGCATGATCTAAAAACATGAACATCAGTGGATCAGCAAGCGCATTCGACTAATCGGAGGGCTCCGGCCATCGAGTCACTTAGTAAGGTGCAAATGCCCTACGATGATCTTCCTGATATCCTGAATTCGATGACCCGTGGCTTCAATGGCAGCACCCAGTTCATGTCTGGGCTAATATCTGACTCGCGTGAATATGTCAGACGTCTGCGGCCCCCAAACCTCCAGATACTTGCCGCAGCCGGTCTCCCATCAGATCAGGCCTTCGATCGGGATGCTCGATGAGAATACAGTACATGGGCAACCGACATCGCTTGTTGACAAGTGCCTGATCTTTCGTACTGTTCAGCGATGTGTTACCGCCACGAGTGACGAATCCCTCATCCGCTTCGAGCCATCCGATTTCGAGCATCCAGAACTTCGCGCCCTCGGGACAGACATTGGAAACATGGTTCGGCACGGCACCGGCATCAATCTGCTGCTGTATCGTGCTCATCGTGGCACGAACTCGTGTCAGGCGAGTTTCATAACAAGTCTCTGCGAAACACAGGGCGCAACAAGCGTAGTCGTTCGTCATTCATTGTCCCTCTCGCCCATCCTAATATTGACTTGCCTCTCTTCGCATCACCGTGCATGCTACCCCGCTGCCTTCCAGCATTCCCCTCAGCTTCGGTATGCTGTGCAATGATACTGCGGGGACTTTCGATTGCACAGCAGGGACATGGTACGGAGGCTCGTGCCAAAAGTCCTTGCCGGTCTCAATTGAGTAAGGCTTTGATTAACGGTCACTGTTTGCGGTTAATCGATACAACGTTTTCACCCCAGCAACCAGGCTAGGACCTCATCAATCTGCCGGTAGACTCGATAAGGATATTGACGTACTGACAAGGCTACCGGCAAGGTATTTTGGTACGCGCCTCCGTAGGCAGAAAGAGAGTTGCAACCAGATGAGATACAGAGTTAGCTCTCCTCTCCTTCCGTTCCGGTCTTGCGGCAGGTTGGCGGCGTCCTGAGAGTGCTGTCCCGGAGAGCCATCCGAGCACGCGACCAAAAGATGACGGCTCATGACTGTACGAGCCACGGACGCTATGGTTGGCCGTGCATGCATGAGCGTCGAGGTTGCTGCTGGCCAGGTCTGGTGAGTGCAAGCGACTGTCGAGACACCATTGGCCTAGATGTAGCGAAGGTAGACTAGTCATGTGAACCTGTCCTGCTGCTACTCCGCCCTAAGAAGCTCGGCGTTTCCTTCCCATGCCTGTTTGTGGCTAAGTTATGTAGCGTGTACATCGGCGTACGTCCCAGCGGCCAAATGTGCAGCGGTTCGCGTGGGGGAAAGTGCGGAAGTCTCAGCCTCTGCGACTCCTTTCCACCAAGATCCGTCAAATGCGATGCCCGTCTCGTCGTCGCTCTCCACCGTCTCCAGTAGGAAGGATCCACCGCTCGCCTTGCTTGTGCCGCCAACCATTCACAGCCCCAAGGCTGACCCGGCGCAAGGGGCCAGCTAGATGCTGGTTGCTGGATGCTGGATGCTGGATGCTGGATGCTGGATGCTGGATGCTGGATGCTGGATGCTGGATGCTGGATGCTGGATGCTGGATGCTGGATGCTGGACACTGCTGACGCTGCCCGATGCTGCTGGGGGTCTTCTGGGACCAGTAGCAGCGGCGGCAGTAGTAAGAGGTACAGCATGTCCGGCGCAGGTGCTGGTGCAGGCCAAGTATTCGGAGTGCACGCGTCGGGAAGGTTGTACAAGTTAGCTGAAAGGGCGAAATCGGGTTGGCCTTGTGCCCCGTTCCCCGTGTCCAATTCATTGCCTCCTCCACGCTTTCCACTGTCCACTCACGCCTCCGCACATTCCGCCTCGCCATGTGTCATCCATCGTTCGTGGGTGCTATTTGTGGTTGTCCAGGACTCCACACGATTGCCTTGGGCACCGCTCTCCGGCGTGGGATGGCTACTCAAGGCATCGCCGACATCACCAACGCTGACGTTTCTCCTCACCAGCGTCACGCGTGACTCCCGGGCCCTGTTAACTAGACCCACTGCCTCATCATGTCTCGCCACGCCGCAGAGCTAGGAACGTCCTCCTTCCCTCGAAACATATCATGCGTAGGACCTACGCATCCAGGGCCCTATTCTCTTCCCAATCCGACCTCTACTGCTTGAGCTATTCCCTGGATCTTCGATAGCCCACTCCTATCGGAGTCCTATACAAGGCACTTTCTCCAACCTCTCTCTGAAAGGCCATGTCACCACTCATGCTCGATCAATATGCCCAGAGCATTGCTCCACGTCGAAAAGCAAGGTCGACCTCGTTCTCTATAACGCTAGCCAAATACGAAGACATTCGGAGACTGGTCGACATTGAGTTCTTTGCATTTGAGAATGAGAAGACCAACCATATCTTGTCCTATCGGGATTATAATCAACCTTCACATTTCGAGCGTGCAGTAAGGTCCTATCAATCTGCTATGAGCAAAACAGCTCGCGTTCGAAAGTCCAGCACAACTCGACGAGCAGATCGGAGGAGCAATCGTGACGTTGTGCGATTCCGCAAAGTCACAGATGCCAACACAGGTCTTATCATTTCATGGGCGAAGACAGAAACCAAGGCGTACGGCGAAGACGAATTGGCAAGTCCAGCTGATGTTGGGCACGAGGGAGAGGCTCTGATGAACCGCGACTGGTTCGCGCTGAATGAGCGGCTGCGAAGAGAATATATGGGAACGAAGAGACATTGCTGTATGCATCTTGCAGCACATAGGGACCTGCTGGAGGGTTGACTGACATTCTACTTGCAGACATTAGCATGCTCGCAACGCAGCCAACATATCAACACCACGGCGCAGGCACAATGCTCCTGGAAAACATCCTGGCAGACGCAGATTCAGAAGGGCTGGAGTGCTATTTGGAGGCCACGGATACCGCCAAGCCGCTGTACGAGAGACACGGCTTCGTCACCGTCAACGAGTTGAGGTTCGATCCAGCAGCATACGGAGTGCTAGGCTTCAATATCGAAAGGCAAACAATCATGGTCAGAGGCGCGCAGAGCAGTCGCGGGCAAAGGCAAGAGGTGCGGTCGTGGGAAGAGGTTGTCGGAGGTGTGCAGGCACAGCTCTAGCGACAGCGTCCAGGGTGGTAATATGGGCAGCAGGGGAGCTCTCCATCTTGGTTTCTCGGTTATTTGGGCGGCATGCATACTATCGGAAAAGACGGCGTTGAGTGTTCAAAAGATGCTGCTAAGCGCGAGAAACGAGAAAGAGGAAATGAGCAGGTTGCTGGGTGGATTGGGATACAAGCCATGCAAACCACCGCGCGTTGCGCGGCATTACCATTTTGGAGGCCACGCTTTGCTACAGTATGACTCCGCACTTTAGCCCATGGTTGCACAACAGTAGCGCCAACTCGACGCTGTTGTTGTATCACAGTGTGGGTGAGGTGGAGCTGTGCTACCGGTGCTGCCAAAGCGGTTGCTGGGCCCCCCACTTGAGCTGGGCACAACGCTGCAGCTTTCTGCTCCCTAGACACCAACCAAGTTACGAAGCAAATGCATTGCTCAATGAGCCATCATCTGACGAATGGTCGACCTGTGCATCTTCGCCAGCCACGTCCCGGCCCAGTAACGTCGAATGCTCTTGCCCATGAACATGAAGAGGAAGACGCACAAGTTGTTGGCAAACAACGCTCCACCTGGACGTATAGCAGTCAGTTCAAAAGCAATACGGTGTGAAGGGTATCTCCGTGGAACTTACAAAACACTCCAGCTATGATTACTGCGTATCCATGCTGAGAGACCCAATCGAGCAAGTAGATACCAAAAGCAAACGAGATTAGCTGCTTGCCGCAACACATCGCAATCAGCATCTCCGAGACATTCGCAGGATATGAATCGACAGCATAGGCCAGGGTGCCGGTGAAGAAAAAGTAAGCACCCCAGTTGCACATGGCTACGCCGGCGAAATAGCCCATCCAGTGGAGTTGGTCTTCTGCGGCCATGCCGTATACGATCAGGCCTGCTGGAGCGATGAGCGCACCGGGAAGGAGCACGCCGAATCGCATCTCTGCTTCGCGGACATTGTCATTGCGGCGCGTCAGGAATGCTGCCAAGCGGTCGAAAGTTCCGATCAGAGGGACTGCGAGGGCATAGCCGACGACGTTGCCAAGGCAGACAAGGCCCGAATTGTCCTGACTCCAGTTGTACGGGGGAGCTGTGATGATGATTGGGAACGTCTGCGCCTGGGTCAGGGGGATTTCTACGAAACGTCACGCAGTACTCACATAGTTGAACACCAAAGCGCCAAGGCCGATGTATATGCCATAGGTAGTGACGACCCAAACGACGGACGGGACCAAGAAATAGCTGAAAGATCGAATGGCCGTCCAGAAGAATTCCTCTTCGTGGTCGATGCTGCTCCAAGGCTTCAAGGTCTCCAAGAAAGTCCGTCTAGGTGGTACTGGCATCTGCATTTCAACGTGCTCTGTTTTCATGTCATCCTTCTCAGCGTCATGCACTGGGAGAGGAGGAGCACTATCCGTGTGGCGCTTGTACGCAGTCTCCTCTACGAACAGAAAGGCCGCGATGAGCAGGGCGCCGGCAAATGCGATCTCCACGTAGAAGAAGAGCCTCCAACTGTTTCCGCCCGCGAGCATATATCCAGCATAAAGAGGGCCAGTGGCGCCTAGGCAAAGACAGATCGTGTATATGCCGAGCTTGGTGGCTCGCTCATGCACTAGGGACAGCAGATTTAGTGCCGACAGCGACATGAGCTCATGACCGACTCACAGAAAAAGATATCGTTGACAAGCTGGACAGGCAAGGCTTCACAAACACCGCTGGAAAGACCAGCAAAGGCCCGGGCGGTCATCAATCCACCATAGCTCGTGCTTCGGCTACAGCCAATCAATGCTGCAATGTATACTGCCATACTTAGGAGCATGACGGGCCTTCGACCGAGCTTGAGATACATCGGAACCGTGATAAGCGTTCCGCAGCCAAAGAGGATGTTGGGGTATGATATCAGTCCAGACGCCGTGGTAGGTGAGATTGCAAACTCTTCGCTGAAGATCGATATGTACACCGATGATCCAAGCAGCGCCGTGTTTGACAAGAACGAGTATAGGGAAACTATCACCAGAATGGTCGTCTTCTTCCATCTCGGCCATTGCAATGGGTCGTTCGGGTCAAGCGCGGGCACTGGATAAAGCGCCTGTCCAAAGGCGGTATCGTCCCCCTCTGCTGCACGAAGGTCGACCGTGCCTGCATATCAAAGGTTAAGACGAGTCTGAGATCCCGAAATTTGGCATCTTCTTACCAGGAACATCGCCTTCTTTCGCGTGGCTACCATCTGTCAGTACAGCTGCTTTATGACTTGGAGGTAGCCCATTACTGACCTCTGTACCAAATGTGCGGGTTGCTCTGCAGTCATAATGAATATCGATGCACCGGGAAAATGATCTAGACAACTGCGCCAAGGTAGGTAGTAGAAGCACTACTGTGTATGGCTTCGCGCAACGGCGCTCTCAAGTACGCCATCATCATGACCGGCTTCTGTTTTCACGCAACAGCCGTGAACTAGTCAAGGTAGACTCATGCCTGTAACAAGTCTGGGCTTCGTATCAGGATGCGGGGATTTCTGTGTAACTGTCCAATTGTTTTTCATGCCATGCTCTAGCCACACGATCATGATGCTTAAATCCCCGTGGGGAATGCATGGATTCTGAAAAGGTTGATTGTCGTGTTTAGCGATCTGCGAAAATTAGTCGGTCTCGGCAGTTACGATGAGGACTCACTCACGTGCCGCGAAACAGGCATTATGCGGAGTGCTCACTCGCTTGTCGATTTGAGCACGGATGTGTGCTGAGCCAAGATCGAATTGAGCACCATGTTTACGAGTGACAGTTGGAGCCTGGTTTGAGATTTGGGAGCGATTCAATTAATACAGACTAATCTTCTCACAGTTTTGCATGTGACTGCCAAGGAGATGGCGCTTGCGAAAATCTAACTTTTTGTGATACCGAGTCTTCAATACCGTTGGCGGGACGTGAGAAGGTATATCAGACCTTGTCTTCTGAACTGTTTTCATGACTCTTCGTTCTTTCTGCGTGCGACTTCGTGTATGGACTGTCGTCGCTCAATTCTCTTCCACTGGGACCGCACGCATCAGTACATTCTCCAGCAGCTAACATACCCGCAAGCCGACTTACATGGCGCTTGTAAGGTGGGAGCCAGAGTGAGGCAGATGATTTGGATCTGTTCCGATAATAGTCTTCTCCTCTTGCTTGCTCTTGTGGTCGTGTCGTCGACTCATGGGGCCTGCCATCATTAGAAACATCAGTAACAAGAGGTCGTGATAATACGTACCTCCAGCCTCCATTGCGGTTGCGAGTGAATTGATGTTGAAGTGAACTGCAACACCGTCTTCTCCTGTCAAATACAGATACCAATACGCCGCGCCAACAAAGAGCCCGCCTCCAACGATGTTGCCCAAGGCAGTGGGGATCATACTCTTCCAGATATAGTAGCCAACGCCGAAGGGAGCACCGCACCAGATCCCAAGAGGCATAAAGAACATGTTGGCAACAACATGATCCAGAGCGAGCGCCACGAAAGTGGCCGTTGGCCACCAAATCGCGATGATCTTGCTGACAACTTCCCTGCTGCTTATTGAGATGAACACAGCAAAGCAAACAAGCCAATTGGCGCCTATTGCTCGAAGAAAGATCATTTGCCACTGCGGCTTCTGGGCTTTCTGTACCGACAGGTTAACAGCAGCTTGTTGATACACTGGCGTTTCTTCGAATACGCCTCCGTAACCGATGATGATACAAACAAAGAACCTGCATACATCTCGTTAGCTCTTGTCATGGTAGACGTAATTGAGAAGGGCGTACAGCATGCCAGCTAGGTTGCCAAGATAGGACACAACCCAGCTCTTGACTAGATCCCAGAGCGAGACCCGGCGGTGTAGGAACGCCGTAAACATGAACATTACATTCGACGTGAAGAGGTCAGCGCCGCTCAGTACGATCATGACAAGTCCTGCAATACGTTAGTCTCATTTTGTAATTCAACGTCAGGGGCGAAATGCCAATTGGAAACAGCATGGCTCCAAGAGTCCGGATGAGACCAGGAGCGTTTTCTTGATACCAAGGGGACGCATTGGTCGACACCAAAACAGCGCAGCCAAATCCGAGCAAAGGTCCGGCCATGAGCGAATTGACAAACAACTTGTCTAGCCGCGTGTGAGCCTTTTTGGTTCCGATTCGACTGACCAGTTCGATTGTCTGTTGAGGCGTGAAGGCGTCCATCTTGAATAGTTCCTTGGGTTGCTGAGGTTTGCTTTGATGAGCAATACGGCACGAAATGGAGAGCTGAGAAGGACAAACTCAACGCCGGGAAATGTTCTGAAGAAATAGTAAGAAAGGACCATAGTCTATCGCAGCTGACACATTCTACGTCTCCGAGGGCATGTCATTGTCTGCAGTGTCCGGAAAAGCAACGACGCGACCATCTCATCCAGTGAGTTCGATCCAACGCGAGCGATTGGGGAGACCCCAAACAGCAGGAGTCGAAGTGACGTACGACAGGCGGCAGCAGAGCCTCACCGTCGTGCGTCTCTCCAGGAGATCGCTGCCAGGCGTGTGGGCATATGCGGCATCTTATCTCTCACCCGGCGGGCTTAAGCAATCACAGACGCGTCGGAGAAGGTGCAGACGTCTTATCTTCACGCTATTATTAGCTAGCGTGCGTCTAAGAATTAATAGTAGTTAGGAGCTTAGCGTTTATAAAGTATTAAACCTACCTCTGGTATACTATAATAAGGTATAGTATAGATAGAATAACTTAAGTTATAGATAGTTTAAAGTATTAGTTATAGTTATAACTAACGTATTCTATAAGCGAGCTGGTCATAGAAGCGAGCTGGTCAATTTTCCTTGGCACGACTAACTCGTATTATAGATTATTTATTTTTATCGCTATTAAATAGAGAACCTATAAATATTATACTCTTATCGGATTTAGAAAGCGAGCTAGTTATAGAAGCGAGCTAGTTAATTTTCCTTAGCACGACTAACTTCTAAGTTAACCTATAATGTCTTAATAATACAATACGGAATTATCTAATTAAGAAGGTAGAATTGTTCTTACCCTCTCTACCTACTACTAGCGCTAATTTCGAAGCCTCCGAGGCGCAGCTATAGTATATAAAAGTAGTTACTAGTTTAGAGAGACGTACTCGGCCTTAGCTTATTTAGCCTAGTAACCGTAAATAGGTTATAGTAATCTAGAGCATTTGTGCTACTAGGTATACAATCCTACCCTTTATTATCTATAAGGGCCGTGTTTACATCTCTATATAGTACGAGGAGGTAGATATACCGTAAAATTGGAAGCTCTCGGTCTCTAAGAATAGATAGATAAACAATACGCTTAGTCTAGAGTAGTTAAAGTACTTTAACACGTATATAAAAGCGCTTTAGGTTAGTAGCTATAGGCTACTTATCTTAGATAGCTATAAGAGTTATCTTAGCTAGAATTTTAAGGATTACTATTCGGAATACAAGATCTTAACGCTCTATATACCGGCCTACTCGTCGTATATCCTATAGCTACTAGATATAGTATGTTTTGCGCCTCTAAAGATAAAATACTCGTAACGCGTCCGGGACTTAGTGCGTCGACGCGTCTTCTATGTCGATAAGGAAACATTCCTCCCGGCCTTTAAAGACGCGTTTTTTAACGTGTTTATAGAGTAGAACTACTAGAAGGCCTTTTAGGCGTTAGGATTAGTCTCTATCGACCCGTAGGTAGTTATTAACCGCCTTAATATACGCCTACGTACCCCGCTAGGACCGCTACTATAAGAGACATTATAGCAGTCTAAGATACTAAGTAATTCGTACGAGTATCTAAGCTTATTAGTAGCGCTATTAATCGATCTCCTATAATAGCCTAAAATGCCTTATCCTAGCTTATAAAAGGTGCGGAACTAATACTTTATTAAGCTACTCTTCTATAAGCCCGTACTCGCGACCTTGAAGAGTAATTAGAAGTAGTAACGAAGCGAAAAGCGCGTAAAAGAAAGTACGTTTAGAAGGGTAGTATACTCGAGTATAGTATAGTAGTAGAATAGGTAGCTACAATTGCGTCTTTACTAGTAAATGCATTAAAGAAGGCTCGTAGTAGCAGAGCCTTAGAAAGTGTACTACTAGGTTAGCGTCGATATAGCAATTGCGGAGGGACTAGACATAATACCTATATATATTAGAATAATAGAGAAGGGTCTTCTAAATCCGATAAGAGTATAATATTCACAGGTTCTCTATTTGATAGCGATGAAAATGAATGATCTATAATGCGAGTTGGTCGTGCCAAGGAAAATTGACTAGCTCGCTTCTATAACTAGCTCGCTTATAGAATACGTTATTTAAAATATTATAGAAATAGATTAATAAAGCTAAGTAATACTCACCTAGTTATTAAGAATGAAATATAGATATATAAGATGGAGAACCTATATTAGGACTAGCGCTGCTACTTATTCTTAGACGTAGGCTACGTAGCCCCGCCCCTCGAGGCGTCTTCTCCAGATTTCACCGTCTACTGCCGGGCCGATTTGAACGCGGTACAGACATCAATCGCTAGCTGGAGTGCCTGCTCGCATTCTAACATACTGCTGCAAAGCCCATCTGCATTGTTGACGTGTTATTCTATCCACGAGAGGACGGTAGTTGAGACGCTCGAGTCTGTATGAGTACAGCGCAGCCGTCACGGCACACCGACACAGCCGCATCCGGACGCCGTAACCTCCCGCCGCTGGGATCTCCTGGATCCTCTGGGTGAGACGTGTTGAGCTCGCACGTGAAGGCGGACAAAGGCAGAGCATCGCTGCCAGCGCCGCAGCTTGTCGTTGGATCTGCTGGAGCTGCGATAGCATGACTCCGGCGCAGCAGAATGCCCGCCATGGTATGGACCGCGTCTCCGTCTCCCACACTTCCGCACCAGCGCCCACTGTCGCTAGCCTAAGAGCGGACCGATGTTGTGTTGTCCAGAGCGGGTGCATGTGCAATCGTCACGGCAATCTCCAAGCGTGAACCTGAGACACACAACAAGGCAGCGACAGTGAGCAGCCTGACTCTCGTCCAGCATTGACATGTCAGCAGCAGCAGAACCGCCCGAGCCCGAACACTCCCTCGACCACGCCCATGCCCATGCCCGTGCCCAGCAGTCTGCTCCGGATGCCCATTGCAGGCAATCGCAATCGCAACTGCAACTGCAACTGCAATCGCAGTCACCGCCTTCGCAGCGACCGACCGCGCTCCAATTCCCAAAGAACCGCTCGTCGTCCGCGTTGATCTCCCAGAGCAGCTCCAGTGCCAGTCTGGCTGCCAACAATCACGACCAACGCGCACGTCTATCAGTCGATGCCGGGAGCTCCTCCGAAGCCTACGACAACCTTACCAGGTGCGTCACATCTATTCTCAATAATGCATCACTGCAAGTGATACTACGAGTGATACTACAAGTGACACTACAAGTGACACTACAAGTGATATTACAAGTGATCCGAGGGGGACAATAAGCCGAGATTGTTGTCATAGCGGCAGCGGACAGTCATCGGTCAATGCATATGGCACGTGAGACACAATGGCTGATGATTCACTTGCGTACAGGTCCCCAATTCTGGCACCGGGACGAAACACCGGTTTACGACGTATTCGACAACATCCAGTACCTCGAACACCATCTTCACCCAACTTGCAGCCCATTTCCCCAATACCCTCAAGTCCAGCATCCCGCAAGTCCTCGTTTGCGGCGGTCGACACCATTGCTTTAAAGTCACCTGCCATCCCCTTCAGCGAGGACCTCACCCGCTTTCCTTCCGAATCTCTTCATTCCTTCTCTTTTGCTGCCAATCAGAGCGCCGAGTCGCTCCACAATCGCCAAAATGTATTGAAGCGAAGTATCGACTTCATGCGGGACAAGCTCGCCTGGGCTTCGTCATCGCCGCGTATAGCCAGCGCGCAGGCACGACTCGCCGGTGACGAGGAACTTCTGAGCATGATGGAGCTGTTGCAGAAGGCCAATATGGGGCCCCACGCTCCGAATGCTACGGGCCTGGGTGTCGACCCTGGCCCACTCACAGGGCCTGCTCATCTGGCGAACGAGAACGTGTTCGAGCAAAGTTTCTTCCAGTCAGAACAAGATACTGAGAGTCCGACGAGCCTACATAGTCCAGATACGATCAAAGGAAGACCGAGTTCAGTAGGCTCAGAGCGTGATTTGGCCCAATCTCCGTCCGATCTGCACATACCAGAAACTGTCAAAGAGAACGAGGAGCAGCCCGAGCAACTGGACCTGCTGAGGACCTCGACTGCGGAAGACGATGATCTCATGCCAAGTCTACCCACGAGGCGGCCTCACCGAAATACTTTGAAGCGAACGTACACTGATGTCGCCGGCTACTCGATCCAACACAAGCTCACGGAGGCATTAGCAAAGCCGTATCGTGCCGAAGGCTCAGTTGCTCCCATTGTGCCTCAACCACCCGCTCGGTCAAACACCACCATCGTACAGCCAGAGCGAGCACCACATGGACACAGAAACGCTCAAGCACAAGCCATTTTCACCACTGAAGCCAAAGCACCTTGGACGATTACAGCAGCGAATGATCTTGCCTGTCTAGTTTTCGGAGTGACACGCGCAGAAGTGCGAAAGCTTGGAATCATGGAAGTCATCAAAGAAGACCGTCGATCTTGGCTTGAGGAGAAGTTGAAGAATCCTGAGAGTGGTACAGGGCCAAAGCAGCCAAAGCTGCAACCGCCACCTCCACCTGGTAAGACTAGCCCGAGTAACAGCCTAGCGGCAATGGGTAATGGCATCACAGCCAAATTATTATCGAAACCACCGGCGAGGCAACAGCCGAGAAGAGTCAAGACCGAGAATGGCTTGGCCAATCCTCCAAAAGAGAACCATCACCCCCACAACCAAAGTCGAGGTGTGCTTCTCTGCGGCGATGTTGTACCGATTAGGAAAATGAATGGCTCCATCGGCAGTGCCTCACTGTGGGTGAAGGAGAAGGGCAGTAATCTTATTTGGGTGCTCGAAGAGATTGCGGAAGATGTTGCAATGCTAACAGTGGACGAAATTGGGCTGGTCCTTCGGGGCAGTGGAGATCTCGAAGCTATCTTTGGTCTCGACCGAGTACGAAATGGCATGGATGTTCAGCGACTGATACCTTCTTGGCCCAAGCTTGCTGGAACCAACACTGGAGCAATCGACTACGATGCTATTTCACGGCTCAGGAGGTTCACGGCTCGGACTAGCAATTCGATCAACATACCTGTGACTGTGGAGCAGGAACCAAATCAAAGCGTCTTCCGGGTGTCAAGCTTTCCGCACATCGCCGGAATCATTGTGGTCAATCCTCAGACCATGAAGATCAGCAGCTCTAACGATGTGTTCTCCGCCGCACTGTTTGGCCATGCCAGTCCCGATGGTCTCTCAATCTCAGACCTCATCCCCGGCTTCGACACCATTTTGCGAGTAATGACCGATGAGGATAATATTGCACTCGTTGATGGAATTGTCATACCTGAGCAGAGCTTCCGCAGGGGGCGTGCTCTTCTCGCGCTCAGGGACGGCTCGGCAGATGCGGCAACAATCTTCTTACGTCCAAGTGGGATACCGGCCAAGCATAGAGATGGTGCGGAAATCATGATCGATGTGCAAATGCGCGTGGTCAAGTCCGATCGAGATCCCATCTACAACGAGACTATTATCAGCGAAGACAGTCTAGCAAACTTCCGGGGGAGCGAAGTTGTCTACGCTTTGTGGATCACTTACAGCAGGCAGCTGCACGCTGTTAACCATGGCGTCGGACCTGTCACGCCTCACCTTAGCCGGCCCAGCACACCCCCTCAGCAACCCGCGCCGAGTCTTGCTCAGGCAGATGAAACGTCGTCGAGCCCGCCAGACCAGACTGAGGCCAAATCTGCAAACAACGACGATCCGTGGGCAGGTCTGGTCAGTAAAGACGGAGCAAATGACAGCAACAATACGCCTCATGGCGAGCCTTTTGAACATCCCTCGCCTGACATGATCGAGGCGGGTGTGAAGACCATCACCAAAAAGCGGATTGACGACTTCACAATTCTAGAGGAGATGGGCCAAGGTGCCTATGGGCAGGTTAAGCTGGCACGATATAAGAAAGCAGCGGCCAAGAAGATGGTAATCAAGTACGTCACTAAGCGGCGGATTCTAGTGGACACATGGCATCGCGACCGAAGGCTAGGGACAGTGCCGCTGGAAATCCACGTCTTGGATTACCTACGACGAGAAGGCATGCAACATCCAAACATTGTTGAAATGGCCGATTTCTTCGAGGACGACATAAATTACTACATCGAGATGGTTCCGCATGGTCTTCCGGGTATGGATCTCTTCGACTACATCGAGCTGAGGGTCACTATGGAAGAGAGAGAATGCCGTAAGATTTTCAAACAGGTTGCCGAGGCTCTACGGCATTTGCATGTCAACGCCAAGGTCGTTCATCGAGACATCAAGGACGAGAACGTGATTCTGGATGGGGAAGGCAGGGTCAGGCTTGTCGACTTCGGAAGCGCTGCGTACATCAAATCGGGCCCTTTCGATGTATTCGTTGGCACGATAGGTAAGCTATCCCTATGCGCACTTGGTTCACTCTTACTGACACTCTTCGCAGATTACGCAGCCCCTGAAGTCCTCCGCGGCGCACCCTATCGCGGCAAAGAACAAGACGTCTGGGCCTTGGGCATCCTGCTCTACACAATCGTCTACAAGGAGAACCCCTTCTACAGCATCGACGAGATCATGGACCACGACCTGCGGGTGCCGTACATTATGAGCGAGGACTGTATCGACCTTATTCGGAAGATGCTCGACCGAGACGTCGAACGACGGATAGGCATCCAGGCCGTACTCGACCATCCTTGGTGCACCACCATTGACGAAAATGACGAAGAATCTGAAGGACCCTCGACTCCGGCTGTTCCTACACCACCGACGGCGGCGGAGTGAAGTATTGATTCCATCTACTTTCTTTAAACTGCTATCACGACCTGAATCTCTCATTGAATGCAATCGGAATTAAGGGTCATGCATCATCAGACATGCATCCTGACTGATGAACGTCCTTTAAGGGACTACTGGGGCTGAGAGGACCTGAGAAGGTAGACGACGAATTTGATAGATACCCAACGTGAGATGATAAAAGTATGCGGAAGGGGAAATTAAATGGTACAACGAAACACTAGACCGAGGGTGGCAAGCTCACTCATTCATTGATGAGCTTCAGGGCAGGGTGTACATATCTTCACGCAGACTCGAGCAGTTAACACTAATTCGAGATCCTGTCGTCAAAATGTCATTAATGTCTCGGCGATTTAATGCGTCCGCTTCTTTTCTGAGCTGTCTGCGCGCTACTTGGGGGCAGAATTGCTCGACCGGTTGCATGTCATTTTTTATTCCGAGCGCCTCCTGTTCAATGCCTCATAACCACCCTTGTTCGCCTGACCAGAACCGACCTTCAGAATTCATAGGTTTCTCGAAATAGCAGCGAGACATCTAGTAGTCGGCAGCCTGCTGAGGGAACTCGAAGTTGACACCCTTGCCGGTCAAACGCTTGTAGACCTCAGAGTAGGTGTCGAGACGGTAGTCGACACCACCACGCTCCTTCTCGTCGAGGATGACCTTGAGGACCTTGGCGCCGTCCTCCTTGGTGCGGAGACGCTTGCCGACAATCTCGACTGGGTAGACCAGGTCGGCGAGGATGGCGTCGTGCACGGCAGTGAGTGTGCGGCTGCGTGGGCGCTTCTGGGTCTGGCTGGTGCGGCTGCGGTTGCTGCGCTTTGGGCGCGGAAGGATGCGGCGCGAGGCGACGATGAGGACGTGACGATCGGAGAACTTCTTCTCGAGCTCACGGGTGAGGCTGAAAAATTGCGTTAGAAGGTGGAGGACTGTGTGGGAGAGAGTGTGGGACAACTTACCGCTGCTGGGAGCGGTGCCAGCCCTGAAGGAGAGGGACGGGGACGAAGATGACAATCGCCTTGCGACCGTGGCCGACCTCGATCTATAAGAATCCTGGTGTCAGCACAAAGCTGCCCAGTGCCCACCGCCTCTTCGATATCGGAGTGTCTCAAATTCATGTCCGGAGGTGTCCTTCTCTTGGCTCAATGCGTTCAAGGCATTGGCTACGCCCATGTGGCGATTGTATTCACGAATATCTCCTGATTCTGTATGGATCTCATCTTACCTCGCGGGCGGAGACAAACTGCAGCGGCCTCAGGGCAGCGCGCATGTCTGGGATGTTGGTCTCGAGCTCGTAGAGAGCGGACGCGATGTTGGTCTCGATCTCATTTGGCTTGGTCCGCGATGGGCTGTTGGGAGCGATCTTGTTGAGGGCCTGCTGAGACATCCTAGGCGACTGATCGATGGGCGACGTGGTGTAAGGAAGGTCAAGTGTCGTCGACGTGCTGAAGAAGTTGAGGAGCACATTTCGGAGGTTCAGTGCTGTGCGCCGATCGCTAGCGGCTTGGCACTGACAGGGATCGCATCGTCCTCTCACATGCGAGTCCATCGATGTTAATTGAATCGCTGAGAAGCCTAGTATCTGAAATAAAATAATTCTTTGTGCTCATTCGTAGCGCTTTGAACCAATCCATCTAAAACTATGGATGCAATGCGTAAGACACAACCTTTGACTCCCTCTGCCATATGCAAACCTATGCAACCTACTTAATTACTTCGAGCGTTCCCTGTTGCTCCAATCCTGCGTACTGTGATGATGCCGCATCTACAAGAATTCAATAAATCCAGGAATTTCTTCAAGACGCAAGCATCGACTCTTCGTCGCCGTCTGCGAGACCAATGCCACTGTCGACCACACGCTTCTTCTTGGAGCGGGTCTTCCTAGAACTCTGCTCGTAAGCCTGCGTGCTGTTGACCGATTTCGACACGGTGACCATCTGGGACACGCTGTCCATCGCCTCCAGCTCCTCGAGTAGGCGCTCGCCATCCAAGGTGAGGTCTGCGCCTTCCTGATCTGCCGAGGCTTTGGCCTGCGCGATATCCTGCTGCACTTTTGCGAAACCGCTGTTGCTGCGGTGAATGAACTCGCTCAGTCGAGTCTTCAAGGTCTGCACCTGGGTTGTCAGAGTCGTAACAGTCTCCTCGCTGGAGGTATTCGTCTCCTGTAGGCCGCGAATCTCCTCCTCGCGAGCTGCCAGCACGTCTTGCCAGCGTTGGTCGGCTTCGTAAGCCTTCTGCTCGACGACGGCGATTTTAGCCACCTTGTCTTGAATGGTCGCCTTCAGGGAGTCGATCTCGTCTTCCTTCTCCGCCTGCAGCTGCAGCATCTGCTCCGCCTCCTGCTCCACACGGCGCTCGAGGCTGGTCTTGTCACTCCCAAGCTCGTCAATCTGAGCCTGAAGTTCCGTCACATCGGCCTCCAATCCGGTGATCTGCGCTCTCCGCTCCTCGGATTCAGCAATATGCAGAGCAGAGTCATTGAGAGCCTCTTGCTGCAAAGTGGCAATAGTCTCCTCGTGTTGGGCGACAGTGTCCTTGAGCACAGCGATGCTGCTCTCAAAATCTTCTCGATCCTGGTTTCTCTGGGTGACGTGCGCTTCGAACCGGTTCTCAGCGCTCTCCAGGTCTCCGCGCAACGTCTCGATCTCGCCGTTCTTCTCGGTCAGCTCTTGCTCGAGTGCTGCGATACGCTGGTCCCGCTCGGCAATGTCATCTTTCATGTGCTGCTCCAATTCATCAAGGCGAGCCTCTAGCTCCGCGATGGTCTCATCTCGCTCTTGAATATCGGCTTCCGCAATCTCGCGGCGGTCGACCTCTTTCTCAATATCGACCTGGAACTGCCTGTCTCGCTCGGATGCTTGCTCTTCAGCTTCTTTGATGCGACGCTCGTGAGCCTGCTGAACTTCCCAAAGCTTCTGGCGAAGCTCATTCGCCTCAGCGCCTTTAGCATTCAGCTTCTCATTAAGGCCCTCGATCTCTGAGTTGGCATTGTCGAGGTCGGCCTCGACTGCCTCTAGCTCTGCACGCTCGGTCTCGTTCGCTTCACGCAATTCTGCTAATTCGGCATTGAGCGCAGTGAGTTGCTCCTCAAGACGATCGACACGGACTGTGAGGTCTTCAACTTCAGCAGATCTCTGATCAAGATTGGCCTCTGCAGTCTCTCGGGCTTCGGCGTCTTCGTCTCGCTGGGTCTGCATGTCTTCAAGCGCAGCTTGAAGCGTGGCGCGCTCGGTCTCCAGAGACTCCTTCTGCGACTCTAGTGCTGTGATGGTAGTCTGTCGTTCTTCGGAGACTTGCTCTGCGGTACTTCGCTGCTTGGTCTGCTCGTCCAATCTATCTTCCAATTCTCGAACAGTCTCTTCGCGTTCGCCATTCATCTTTGCGATGGTGCTTGCGTAGTCCTTCTCCATCTTCGTAATGAGCTCGGTCAATCTCTTCTCTTCTTTGCGGTACTCTTCGAGGGCGCCGTTGAGACGCTCGATGGTCGAAGTGGTCTCCCGGACCTCATCTCTTAGATCTCTGATCTCCTTGGACTTAGTCTCGGACTCATCCTGAAGGGTGTCACGGTCGCGCTCCATCGCATCCAGATCTTCGTTGACATCCTCGAGGTCTCGGTCTCTGGTCTCTAGAGTCCGGTCAAGCTCCTCCCGCAATTGCTCGAGCTTGTCATTGCGGATTCTGGCGTCAGTCAAGTGATCAATGAGTCGCTGCACTTGGGAGCCCAGCTCAGAGATGAGGTCACTCTTCTCTGACAACTCCTTGTCTTGCAATCGGAGCCGTCCTGCAAATTCTTTGACATTCGCCACCAGGATCTCAATTATATCCTGGTTTGAAGCATCCTCGGGGACGGTACCCGGTAGGACAGCCTCCACGCCCTCCCGAACACGACTGAAGGACTCACGAATGCTGGCCAGAACGGCACGTCCATCAACGCCTTGGCCGAGCCCGAGAGCTTGCAACTCGATTTCCAAAACATCCAGTCTGGCCTTATATGCGGTTGACTCTTTGTACAAAGTCGTGATGGCATCGTGAAATTGCTCGCGCTCCTTGTTCCAATCAGCCTGCTTTGACCGCTGGGAATGGGATTGCGAGAGGGACGACTCTTCGGTCGTGACAAGCTTGCTCTCCCAAAGGTCAAGGTGAGTGTCAACAGCGGGCAGCTCCGGGTATTCAACTTCTTGCTGGCTCTCGAGCACTAGCATGTCGAGATCGCCCTCACCGTCTGCGACATTCTGATGTTGTCGAAGCTCTGCAAGCTCAAGATCGATCTCTACGACTTCATCCTCACCCGCGATCTGTCTTTGGGCCTCGAGTTGCTCAATCATAGCCTCTCTCTGAGTGTGCTCCTCCATGCGACGCTGCAGCACCTCGCTCAGGGGAGCTAGAAGGTGCTCTCCAACCGTATAGCCTGACTGTCCATCCTGTGAGAGTGCGGGTGGCAGAGAGTGGCGGGAGGACGTAATCTTGAGACGCTTGGTGGGGTCTGCCGTCAAGCTCGGCGAGGTAGTGACACGACGCTTGACAGACATTTTTGTCTTGGTAGGGTGCGGCGTGATGTGTGTAGCGGTGTGAATGTTGTCGTTGAGAGGGATGCTGAGCGACTTTCGCCCTGGAAAGTGGACGTGTTTCTCATGGATGGCGGGAGTCTCTAGCTCAGCGCCCTCCATAGCATCCTCTTCGCCAGCACAGGCCGGATCGTTTGTCTCAGCCTGCTCAACCCCCTCATGAAATTCTTTCTCTTCAACAATGACGTCAGCCTCTGGAGCGGCCTTGCCTCGCTTGCGGCGCTTGACAGGAGTTGATGCAACTGATGGGGTGTTCACGCTGTAGCTGCTAGATGGGCGGTTGTCGACACTCGAGGCATCGCTGTGTCGGCGCTTTAGGCCTGCGCGCGTCTGGCGCTGAGGCTCAAGCGGCTGGCTAGAGCTCACCTGCGCCTTCGACTTCTTGGGCGGCATTGTTCATGCCGTGTAAGGGTGCTTGTGTTTGTTGATGCGGAAGATACGTCTCGCGTGGTGGTTTTAGGACAGGCTGCTTCTGCCGTTGGTCCAAGATCCAAGAAGAGTGTGAGTTGAAGTCGAGGTCGTGGTGCAAGAAATAGTGGTGGTAGTGGTGGTGGTGGAGTTGAGGTGATCATTGAGAAACGTTCGAATGACCTCACTTGCAGTTGGCGCGTGCTGGTGGCAGTAGCGACGCGTTGTAGATCACGCCAAGAAAGTCAAAAAGCCTCAGAAATCAGGCTTTCGCGTTGAGATGATGTTAGTGGTCTGCAACCATCCGCTTCCGCTCTGATGGTCGAGTTGAGACTCGATCTTGTTGAGCATTGATGAATGTTGTCCGCAGGATCACCGCCGGCAAAATGTCAACTGCAGAAGACGCACTGTGCACGTGTTGTGGTGTCGCACAGCCTGCTTCACGAAAGCACTGCTCATGGCTAAGGCGCTGATTTGATTATAGATTCAGGAAGAAAATGTACACGATGGGTATCTATCTCAACTCGCTCGCCAAGCGCCTCAAGCAGGTCTCACCAAAGCTACCACACCGCGTCTCACCAAGTCTCTTTCGCAAGGGCAGCCTGTGTCTCCGCGGTGACCATCAGTGGCGGCGGCTTGAGGTGGTACACATCTGGACTTGCCGGCGACGCACACTCGACCGCATCCAGTTCCGCATATTTCTTGGGTGCTTCTAGGTGCTTCTCCGTAGAGGCTTTTGGTACAGCGCCGTGGGGGCCATCATCCTCGGGCAACTCCGCAAGCATTCCCTCGTCACCAGGCAACTCTGCCACTTCATATATCACATTCTCTGCATTCGGAGCTTCCTGAATCTGCTCTCGTTCTGCCAGCTCCGATACCACGTTGACAGCATCTGCAGGCACTCCTTGGTCGTCCAGTTGAGTGACGACGAGACAAAATTTCCTCTCCTCCTGCTTCTTCTCCCGAGCTTCTCGTGAAGAGTACAAAGATGCCGGTTTCCGCAGTGTACGACTTCTTTGCTCAGGCCGCTTCATGGCCGATTCGCTCAATTCTAGGTGGACGAAGAGGCCTATGTCGCGCCACTCGGTCTCGTTCCATGTTTTCAGGATATTCCCAAGCTTTCCTCCTGATTCGTCCTGGAGACCGGCTTTCACTTTGTTTTCCGTCAACGAGCGATTGACCGATCGGCCAACAAACACGCTCGTGACAAATGCGCCGGTGAGGGCGGTCGCGGTCGCGGTCGCGGCGCCCACCATCTGAGCGTAGTCTTTAGGCTCAAACTTGGTGGAGTCAAGTAACTGTCTCGTGAAGCGCTCCCATTGGTCCGGCCTGATATGGTAATCGAAGAGCTTTGGATGATACGCAAATCCAGATTTCAAGGTCGAGCCCTTTGTACGTACTCGAAGGCCTCTCGGTTCATCTGGGCCACTCAGCACAGTGGCATTACTGGAAGAGATTGATGCTGTGTCACTGTCTCTCTTGCTGAGCGTGTACGAGCTCTGAGAGTAGACTGAAGGGCTTGGCGCCGTCAAAGGTGAGTACGGAGGCGGGTCTCGAGATGATTCGTATGAAGGCTTGCCTTTCGTTGATGGACTCGCTGGTGGAAGCTCTGCCCTTGCGCTCTCAGAGTGAAGCTCTGCCTTCATGCTTTCAGGGTCGAGTTCCTGCGCCTGCTGAACGCTGTCTCCGCCCTCTAGTGATACATCCTCAGGTTGGTCGAACTTGATCTCAGTGCCTGCGCGATGCAAATGGGTATCCTGAACTGATCTCTGGCTCTGCGATAGAAAGGCTTGTCTTGCGAGATCGCTATTGCCAACTTGCATCCGACCTTGTCGAGCCTCTTTCTTTCTCTCCCTTTCATCCTTGATCTTGTGCGACAAAGCAATGATGCCGCTAGTGAGCAACATAGCTGTCGCCGGCTTAGTCGTTAATCTTCAATCCTCTCTGGGAATCTCTTCAGACCTTTGTAGTTGGCCGCAAGTCCTATTGCGCTTCAAACAACATCCAATGCAAAGCGGAGTAAATCGAAGCAAGTACGGTGAACCTCGATGGATGTTGCGAACCCCCATGTCTTCAGCTGGTCGGACGGATCCGACTTCTTGCAATCCTTCGGCGTCTCCACTGACCACGCATCACCGAACGCATTCCTTCGGCGTCGTCACCACGCATTGTACAGCCCTCAATGTACTCACAGCCTTGGATCGACAAGCCTTTTAGTCGCTCGAGACAAGCACAGCCAAGCAATTAGCACCAATACCCTGTTCGCGTTCGCGAAGACGCTAAACTATAGAGGGCATCCTACACCGCTGAACCGCATTTGACTGATGCGTGGCTTGCGACTGTCTGGAAAGGGAAGGGCTTGCGCTCGCGATTGGAGACTTCCTCAGCTATCCGACCAGGATACTAGAAGCACTGAAAGGACCCTTGGATGCAAGGCGAGCTCAGCCCTCCAGCATTGACAGCGTAAACGGCAGTGGGCCTGAATTCATTGCCTGTAATTGTAGGCGTGTTAGTCGCAGCATTGGCGGCAGCTGAACGCAGCAAATCCGCAAACTCGCAAACCACACCCGATGTAGGATGTTCGCTTCTATGTATGTATGTCCGAAGACAAGCCACCGACTTCGCGAAGCTGGTATAATAGATATGCAATTGCTGCGCGGAGTAAATGAAGTCGCTTTGACACCTCCTCTTGGTATTCTGATAGCTCCATTCCATCCGCGCAATCGTTCCCATATCCTCTTCATTCGAAGTTGCGACTATTATGTCTACCTAGGGTTTCAATTGATCCTCTGCGGCCGAGTCTAACGTAACTGACATCACCTTCCTCCCGTGATGGGGAATTCGACCTGTCCCATACCTGCAGGAGCAGACGACTATGATCATGTCGGAACGGCACATACACCTATGCTTTGGATTGCTGGCATCAGCGCAGCCGTTACCTTTGCGATATGTGTGACTTTAATCGTTGCGCATCTTCAGCGATATCGATGTCCGAAAGAACAACGACAAATCATACGGATAGCATTTGCGCCGTTCGTATTTTCGTAAGTAATCGCATCAAAGTATTTAATACCACATCCGCTGACAGATGGAACTGGCAGACTGGTAGCATTCTTTGAGGTGCTCAGCTACGAGATCGCGCCTTACATCGACCCATTGGGTGACCTGTACGAAGCCTTCGGACTCTGTGCTCTGTTCTGTAAGCATTCAATGCGCGATGCAAGAACATATCTGCCACCCAGAGTTGCTGATCCACCTGTTAGTGCTTTATTTGCAATATGCCGCCCCAGGGGGGACGTTCAGCCACGAGCATCTGGAGGCCGTCAAAGCGGCCGAAGAGGGCAAAGAGCAGGGTCACGACTGGCCAAGGATTACCTGGATATTCGTCTTCCAGTATCCCATCCTGGAGATAGTATCAATCATCATTCTGGAGTCGACACAGGCCGCTGGAGTTTATTGTGTTCAGTCAGTGAAACCCCAATTTGGACATATCTGGGTAGAGATCATCTCATCTATCGGGGTTGGCGCGTGTGTCCTGGCTATCCTCCGCTTCTATGGTATGAACGTCCGGCGCGAATGGGATGCCACGGTTGTATGCTGACCTACCGCCAGGCCACATGAAATCGCGCATTCGAGTTCGCCGAGGTTTGGCCAAAATCATTTGCTTCAAACTCATCGTCTTTCTTCGGTTCTTCCAGTCAACGGTGTTCAGCATTCTTCTTGACCAAAATGTTGTAAGCTACACCAAGGAAGAGCAGCTTCGTGCCTCAAGGCCTCAAGAGGCTGACAACCCTCCTTTCACAGATCGAAACAAGCAGTACGTTCGGCTACAACGACATCCAGTGTGGGCTGGAAAGCACAATCACTTGTGTCGAGATTGCGCTTCTCTCGATAGGCTTCTGGTACGCTTACTCCAGCACCGAGTACAGCTCTGGCCGTAGGCCGAGAGATAGTCGCTTGTCCATACCAAGGGCAATTCTCGATGCAATCAACCCACGGGATCTCCTTCTTGGAATCGCGAGGCTATTCAGTATCTTTTTGCATCTCAGACGTACTGGAGGATTCCAGGCCTGGAACGCGAGCAGAAGAGAGGCAAAGGCCGAAAAGCGCGCAAAGAAACTCAATGGGCGTCGAGGACTGGGCCGATATCAGACGATCGATGGCATGGAGTCTCTCTCGCTGCCTGGTCCATCTCATGGTCGATCCAGCTCAGAATTCGAGGCCACTGGCTTTCCGGCCGCCGGCGAGCTACTGCAAGAGCCACTTTCGTATTCGCCGCCGGCATATAACGGCAATCGATATCTGATGGCGGGGACGGGGCAGGCCAGGAGTTCATCTCCAAGTGGCAGGGCCTGGGACGGGCAGCGTTACGATCGGAGCCCATCCCCTGGGCAGTTCGTAGAGCGAGGCGTTCAACAGAGTGACACGGTGTAGCAATTTGTCAGTTGTCACCATGTTACATTCCCGATTCGCGTGATCAGTCCGGCAAGTTGCTCCCACCCTTTGGTCAGAATAGAATTCATGGCCTTTGGAAGGGCTTCCTTTCGCGTGTATTGCTCCGACCCGTCCAAACCCTTTCCGAGGTAGTCAGCCAGAGCTCAGGGCATGCATGAGCTTTGAAAAGCCAGAGTCTGAAGTTCCATGCAGAAGCTTTCTACAGACAGAGCTTCAACGAAGAGCAAACAATTCACTCGGTCTCTGGTGACCGTCACTGCTGAGCTCACATGGCTCTTCGACACTTTCAGCTGGCGTATTGTCTAGATGGAGGATTAGTATCTGGCATCAAGCTGGAGCCTCAAAGCCCGGTTCGGCGGAACGGGCATGGGATGTGAAGGCAAGAGCTCAGGCTCTCGGATCGGGTGTAACGTTAGGAACAATTGATCCGCACCGACAGTGTCAGTCGGCAAGATCGATCCGGGTGCCTTGTCGCAGAAGGTCCGAATTGAGCTCATCGATGGTTCGCTGTATCGACTCGTATGCCAACAACTCGCAGCTAGACGTCTTCGATGCTCGCCCACATGTGGTGGTTGTAATCAGCGGCGGGGGCAGAAATAGCACTGCTTGAGCACTTAGGGTGGATACGGAGACGCGAAATTGTTGTTCTCGCTGCGTCGGAGGAGATACTGCCTGAAAGCAGGTATTGACTTTGGGAGGTCCTGCTTAGGGGCATGCCTAGCCCATCGATTGAACGTGCTCATGCCAAGGAGCTGGGTTCTTGAGCAAGGCTGAAATGAAATGTCTCGTCTCACGCACCTTCGTTCGTCGGTCTTCAGGCGAAAGGCTATTTGCGGCGCGCGGCAGGGTTCTCAAACGTGGCAGCCATGTGAGTACAGTTCCATGTCCCCGGGCATGGAGCTGCAGTAGTCACAACAGCAACATGAACAGGTCAAGTGTAGACGGAAGACGGAAGACGCCGTTCGCTCCGGGTTGGAAGATGCCGACGGCCACGGCCATGCACAGAGATTGTGAGATGATCAGACACTGATCTCATCTTGATATCAAATCTGCCCTCATCAATTCGTTACCCAGATCTGGCGAGTGCTACTGCTGGCACTGCAGATGCTATGCCCATGTCCGTGGAAGTAGGTAGCCAACGTAGCATTGGCCGTGCAATCTACCCAATCTCCAATCTCCAACAGCCAGTCAGTCTACATCATGTTTCAGGAGACCAGTAATCGTTGCGAATTGTTGCTAACGTCATGTTTTCTGTCGTGGAGTTGGGCACATGGTCGCTTGCTCCGCATCTCTCCTCTTTGAACCCTTGTTCAAGCGAGACCACTAGGAAGGAAGCCCCAGCCACAGCGTTTGGGCCGCACTCTCCACTCTCCCTTCTCCACTCTCCACTCTCCACTCTCCACCCTAGACCCTAGACCCTAGACCCTAGACCCTAGCCCAGCTGCTTCTGCTTCCGCTTCTGCTTCCTGTCCCCGCGCCTTGACACCTTGACACCTTGTTGCACCCGGCACCGGCCTTGTTGCATCACGCACATGGCTACCTAGCTCGCAGACCCGGGAAGGGAAGCACGCTCCATCTTGTACGGAGTATCCTATCCGCTCTCGTGAGTCCTGCGTTGTATGCATGCCTTCCATCGGGTATGCGACTTCTCCAACACAACCCACCCTGCCTGCTTGCACGAAGAAGCGCGTCTCGATATCAACGCCCGGACAAACCCCATCACTACTCTCGTCTGGCCTGAGGACCGCATACCAGACTCCAACTCTACTCGCACCACCCCGGCTGGCGCGCGAAAGCGCGAGAGTTAATACAACCGACGGCCATTCGTCTTGCCAATCCGCCATCCAGTATTTGCGCCGAGTAGCTGTGTTAGTACAGAGCTTCGATCCCGCATCGCCACTCAGCACGGCAGTAGCAGAATGCAATGAATGCTATCGAGAGTGTCTAGAGACGCTGAGGAGAAGGAAACAGCAAGGCCATTGGCAAGCGACTGTACTATCACATGGCTTTCGAATACCAAAGAGCTTCGCCAGTCGATCTCATGAACATGAGGCCGGCTTCTGCGTATGGTGGAAGCCAATCAGAAAACGATTACGCTTACGACACTCCACACTCGATGATGAACGGGAACGGTGCATCTTCCATCAACGGCTACACATCTGCACCATCCGGAGGCATTCACGGCCTTCCGAACGGCTTCGATGCCACGGTGCCTTCACCCACTGGACAAAATGCGGCAAACATGCCGAACGGGCAGTCCCCCACGCTTGGACATCACCACCGCTTGAGCGTTGGCAGCAATGGAGGCTATGGCACTGTGGCAAGCGCTTCGGACTCTACCAGTCCCAAGAATCAAGCTGGAACCGAAAGCGTGGATCCTTCGCAGGCTGAAATGGGCAAAACAGACGAATTGTCGACGGGTGTTCCACCTGCGTGGAGCGAATTGAAGACCAAGGCTGGAAAAGAACGCAAACGCCTTCCTCTGGCATGTATTGCCTGTCGGCGAAAGAAGATTCGCTGCTCCGGCGAGAAGCCAGCTTGCAAACATTGTCTGCGGTCACGTATCCCATGTGTCTACAAGGTGACTACTCGCAAGGCAGCACCCCGGACTGACTACATGGCCATGTTGGACAAGCGGCTGAAGAGAATGGAGGATCGTGTCATCAAATGCATCCCCAAAGACGAGCAGGCGGTCATCAATGGTACCGGTCGCGCCATCGTCAAGCCTGCTCTTCCGCCGCCACCTCCCAAAGCCACTGGGAACTCAAAAAAGCGAGGAGCAGATCAAGCTTTTGGTGACGAGCTCAGGGAATGGGCTGAGGGTGGTAAATCTAGCATCGATCCGGGCAGAGAGGACCTCAAACCGGACCTAGCGGCCGACAAGGGCAAAGATGTCGAGGACAACAAGCTCTTGTCCGAAGGTGCCGACAAGCTCCCTTCCAAAGAGCTTCAAGAACATTTGGCCGAAGTCTTCTTCGACTATGTGTACGGTCAGAGTTACCACTTGTTGCACAAGCCTAGCTTCATGCGCAAACTGGCACAAGGGACTGTACCTCCCGTTCTGATGCTGGCTGTCTGCGCGATATCAGCACGCTTCTCAAACCATCCCTCCCTGCGCACCGATCCGGCATTTCTTCGTGGAGAAAGCTGGGCTGCTGCTGCACGCGAGATTGCACTTCGCCGATTCGATGTTCCAAATATCACCATCCTGATAGTGTATTTGATCCTGGGTCTTCACGAATTCGGGACATGCCAAGGCGGGCGAAGCTGGATGTTTGGAGGTATGGCCCAACGTATGGCTTACGCGCTGCAACTCCACAAAGACATGGATCACGACCCAAAAGATCATTCACAGCACGGGAAAAGTGAACTCACATTTACAGATCGCGAGATTCGGCGACGGACCATGTGGTCTTGTTTCCTGATGGATCGCTTCAATTCAAGCGGTACTGACAGGCCGATATTTGTTGGAGAGCAATACATTCGCGCCCAGCTACCGATCAAGGAGAGCTACTACCAAATGGAAATCAATGGTCCAACAGAAGACCTTGAGGGCAGTGTTCCACATCCTGTGGAAGCCGGGACCGGACAGATGTCAAACGCCAAAGATAACATGGGCGTCGCCGCGTATCTGATCCGCTTGGTCTCAATCTGGGGAAGATTGATTGCATATCTTAACCTTGGTGGTAGAGAGCGCGACGAGAATCCGATGTGGTCAAAGGATTCCACCTTTCAGGGAATCAAGCAGGCTGCAGAGGAATGGAGGTCGACACTTCCTGCTTCTCTGCAACACTCGTCGGAGAATCTTCAAAACCACGCCTCAGAGAAGATCGCAAACCAATTCCTCTTCCTGCACATCGTTTACAATCAGATACTGCTCTTCATGAATCGGTTCGCCCTGCCTTCTCCCGGAACACGTTCTGCGCTTCCGAAGGACATGCCGGAAGAGTTCATTGCAGATGCAGCGCGGACTGCTCTAGAGGCGGCGAACCAGATATCTGCTTTGATTCATGAGTCGATGGATCATCTGGTCGTCGCACCTTTTGCTGGCTACTGCGCGTTCTTTAGCAGCACGGTGCATATTCATGGCGCATTCTCCAAGAATGCGCAATTGGAAGCATCAAGCAAACAGAATCTCGCTTGGAATGTCAAATTCTTGACTAAGATGAAGAAATACTGGGGAATGTTTCACTTCGTGACCGAGAATCTCCGAGATCTGTACCGACGGCATGCGGACGCGGCGAGATTAGGAACCAACACCGGCAAAGACGGAGATCAAGCCATCTTCCAGTACGGCGACTGGTTCGATCGATACCCTCATGGCGTGAGCGGCACAGACTACGAGGAGCCAAGCGCAGCAGTGAAGAAGGAACCTGGTTCAGACGCAGTACTTGGCCAGAAGAGCGATTTGCAGACCGTAGAAGAGTTCTTCTCCAAACTTAGCCCGCCCAGCAGAGCTGCGCAGCTACAGCAGCAGCAAAGCATGAGGAGGATGACCAAGAAGCGCAAATCGACATCGGAAGGAAGCAAGGCAGGCCAGAATGCATCAAGCCAGTCTCAGCAGCAGAGCCAGACCCCAGCACCGACCAGTCAACCGCAGGAAGCAACGCAGCAAGTGACCCACGATCTTGCCGCCAACATTAACGATGGCTTTGCGCAACACTCGATCGCCTTCCCACCAGGTTTCCAGGCTCCTCACAACCCTCTGCTTATGACCCAACCACATCAATTCCTCTCACAGCTGGACAGACAAATGGTCCTCAACTCCTACTCTAACAGCTCAAGTCACAATTTACCGAATATGATGTTTGATAGTTCCGGCCACATGAACCTCGACAACTTCGATTTCAACACGTTCGCGAACAACAGCAATCATAATCAACAACAACAACAGCAGCAGCAGCAGCAGCAGCAGCAAAGCACGAATGGTTTCTGGGGCGATCCGTCAACGGCTTGGTTCATGCCCTTCAACATGGAGCCGCCAACCGTAGGCGAAGATAACAATCTTTTTGGCGGGAGTGCGAATTTTGATTGGCCGAATCAGTTTGCGGGTTATGGCGATATGGCGAATATGGGGTTGACTCCGCAGCCGATTGATACGGGGCAGGATGGCATGGTTGAGCATAATGCTGCTGTGGGAATGGAAGGGTTGGAAATGTAGATATGATTGACGATCTGCTACTTGGATATATCAGATCTTGTTGTACATAGTATGTATGTACAGAGAATTTGCGCGATGCGCGTTCGTTTGGATGCGTCTAGTGCTCCTCTCATTTACGTTCCCTACTCATCAAATTGTAATCGTGTCGCTGTATTGTAACACGCTCTCGCATTTGATGGTGGTCAGAAGAATGCCCATTGCTCTCGGCTGCTCAACAAATATAATGCCCGCAGTGCCTCGTCCGGCATGGTAATCGCCCGAGCATGCCTACGTGCTTGATACCAGCTGCAGGCATGTCTTTCGCTTTTTGGGCCTCCGACAATGGAGCCATCAATGCAAGTCCTGTGATATCACTGCTGTGGACGTTCCATCTCTTTCGTGGACGTGCTGCAGCCGCGCATGTATGGCAGATGCTCTATTCACAACGCTCGATGCACAGCAATGGACTTCCTTAGCCCAGAGTCTTGATGGCGAAGATGTGGTTTTATCCTTCTTAGGCTCCTTCAATTCTGCCTCGGCTTCACAACCCCATCGTGCACAACATAGTACACAACCGTACTATCATCATCAAGCGTAGCAAGCAGCGACCTCTTTGGCAACTCCTTTCTCCATTTACTCGGTTCCCCCTCCACTACAGCCTCACCTGACTGAGAGTCGAACAGCAACTCACCGTCTCGTCCCGACGGCACGTTGCTCAAGGAATCGAAGGTCTCTCCAAATCTTCTCAAACTCCATTTCTCCCGCAAATGACTAGGTAGTACCCACTCGCGTTCTCGTGAGAGTTCGGGCATTCCGCTCTTGCCTTCATCTTTCTGCTTTTGGAGGAGCGAAATTTGCTCATCAGGGTGGACGTAGAGTCGGTTTGGAGGGATGCCGGACAGGAGTGGTCGGATGAGAGGTTGGCCGTCATTTGGTGAGCGGGTGTGTAGGCAGACGTCGGTCCAGAGGTGTTGGAAGCGGAGGTTCTGGGCGATTTGGAGGGCAAGGTGGTGGAGGTGCGCTGAGTGTGGGATGTTTGCGGCTGGAGGGTGGGTGTTGAGGAAGTCTTGGAGCTTTGAGGCTGGTGGAAGCTTTGATGGCGGTCCCAGCACGGCCATCTTGAAGTAGTATTGGACCGTTGTGAACGGGTGAGGTTGTTTGTTAGTTCGTCTCCAAGAAGAGTAAGGAAGTCAAGAAAGTGCGAAATGCGAAGCCGAAACTTTAAATTACGCGTGAGGCGCGTCTTACTTTTCTCTTCTTGCTGGTGGTAGCATCACTGCATCGATACGTTTCCTGTCGCTGGTCAGCCCGAAGTAACCTGCGTTACCAAGATGCTGGTGTTGAAGGAACGGTGGCTTCCACGAAGGATGAGTGGATGCGAGGACGCGCGCCTTCTCAGAGCTGGATCAGCCTCAGGATTGGAGCTGTAGCAGGACTTCGTATGGGTGTGATGGATGACTGAAACGACGGCAGCGCACGCTATCGGGTCTGCCTTCATACTGCTTTCTCTTGAGTAGAGCACCGACTTCACTCTTGGTTCACTGGAATCAGGATCGTGAGTGCGACTCTGGGCTGTCAGAAACTCACGTCGAGCCCCGCCAAAGTCAAGTGGGAGCAGGTGGGGTCTCTTGACGAAAGCGCTGTTTGATTTGCAATCATCTCATTGGCAATCTCGAAATCGCAGGTGCTGAGGACGAGGCCACACCAACACTGACAGACATAAGAAGTCGAGACGTCCAAGAGTACACGTCCAACGCTCATCAAGTCAGCAGCTATGTCTTCCAACATTCATCTGTATACCACGCAAACGCCAAACGGCGTCAAGATAAGCATAACACTGGAAGAGCTTGGCCTGAAATACGACTTTACTAAGATCGACATCTCCAAGAAGTAAGGCTTTGACCTAGAGAGGCACGACTGGCAACTAATGTCCTTCAGCACGCAAAAGGAGCAGTGGTTTCTGGGTGAGTTTTTCCCTAGGTGAACGCATTCTGCTGGTATGAGACACTCACTAACCCTCTCACCTATTTGCGACAGACATCAACCCCAATGGACGTATGTCAATCAAAGGCAGTCGTGGCGAACTTAAAAGTACTCATATCTCACCAGGAATTCCCGCATTGACGGACACTTTCACCGACGGCAAGCCCATTCATGTGTTTGAGAGTGGCAGCATCCAGCAGTATTTAGTCGAGAGATACGACAAGGACCACAAGATATCCTATGCACCAGGCACCCGCGAGCATGTGGAGGTTAATAACTGGCTGTTCTTCCTGAACGCTGGCGTTGGTCCGGTAAGTTTACGACTAGACTGATGTCGGGTTCTGACGCTGGCTGACTTGCACTCCTCTGCTCGTAGATGCAAGGTCAGGCAAATCACTTCTTCAGATACGCCCCTGAGCAAATTCCCTACGGTGTCAACCGCTATCAGAACGAGACACGTCGCTTATACGGCGTGCTCGACAAGCACTTGGCTCATGCCAAATCCGACTACCTTGTGGGCAACAAGTGCACCATCGCTGATATTGCTCACTGGGGATGGATTGCAGCTGGCGGCTGGGCAGGCATCGATATCGAACCTTTTCCTCACCTTAAAGCCTGGGAAGAACGAATGTGGGCACGTCCTGCCGTCCAGAAGGGCGCCAATGTTCCGGACCCGTACCGTATGAAGGAGTTACTCGCGGACAAGGAGGCCATGGAAAAGCACGCGGCTGAGAGCAAGAAGTGGATCCAGCAGGGGATGAAGGAGGACGCCGCAAAGCATCAAAAGTAAGGAGCGCAGTGAATGCTGACATCGAACCCAGCATTTGCGAGTTCTGTTAGCACCCACGAACGACTCTCAGGCACAATCTCTCCCCTTCGGAGACGCAGTTCTAGACTGCTATGTAGCGATGATGTACGTGCGTAGCGATAGATGTTTACACTAGCCACCGGACAAAGTATGTCTCAGTATGATACTTCCGTACCACACTCTCGAAAGAGCCTGGGAAAATGTGCCGGTCTCACTCGAAGTACTGCTGTGCTCGAGACAAATCCATGCCACAATCTAACCATGATCGGAAATTCAGCAGTGATTTTCAGATTCGTGTCTGATGCAGAACGATTATAGCAGTGCTCCAGGTAAGGTTCTGCAATTGAGCACACCAATGCTGATTCGCTCTGAGGTAAATCCTTGCAAGGAATCGAGCTCTGCGAGAGCTTGCAGCGGTCCTTCCCTTTGTCTAAGCCTTGGAGCCGACTCGAGCACTGTTCGGAGATCGAGAGGCGTGGCTGTTGATGTCACTTTCGACAGGTCAATACTGCAGATAGGTTGCACCGTGGCTGAGCTGGGAGCTGCGAGTTCCTGTTCGGAGTGCAGCTGAGGTGAGCTGTGGGTAGAATTGGTGGACGATGCCCGAAAAGACCCCAGCATGTGTCAGGGCGAGAATGCGAACCTCTTCGCGTGGCAGACCGGCACCCATGCTCTCACACGTGGCTTCAGCAGGTCATCGAGGATCAAAGGTTTCGGAGATAGCCAGGTCGACGTCTCATTTGCTGAATGCACCGTGAGACCAGAGTACATGCCTGTGCCACTTCTAGATCCCTTGTCTGACGGGCAACCCATGTTGTTGGGCAGACCGTCGTACCAAGGGATGCAATCGCGCTTGGACAGGCAGCAGAGCAAGCGCTGTAGAAATCCTCCGAGTGTTGCATCGTAGCACAGCCCGTCTGGCCAGGATTGCGTCTTCCTGCAGCATTCTGAAAGAGAGCGTTGCATGTGCGATCATCCGATGACCAGTGCCAACGCTTCCTCCTCCTGATCAGCGCAAGGGAAAGTCAAAAACAAGCCCTCGCCGACCGCACCATTTCGCATTTTAACATTCACTAGCTGCCCTCCGCCCAGCTGTTCCCCAGGCCTCCCACGTCAGAAACTGCTACGACGTTCGAACAGCATACGAACACTGCAGACGAAGTACGACTCGGTGGCTCGGTGGACGGCCATTATTGCCCTCCCTTCACAGGCCGAGGACGTCCAGCAGCACGAAGGAGCAATCTCCCAGCCAGCGACCATTTCCGGCCAGAGGGCGCCCATCTCGTGCGACTGTTTCAGCGTGTCTGTCTCACCCGTTCGAGAGAGGGATATCCGGCCACGCTGAACCTACCCGTTGCCCGTACATCTATCCTCGACTGCACCCGTTGAGTCTTGCTGACTGCCAGCGTCAAGAGCAACTTCTTCAGGTACGTCCAATCCTCAGCTACCCGCCACGGCCCACTCCTTCCACGTGGGCATCGAGGCGATGGCTGCGGGCGGCTGCCACGTTTCCGGACACTTACCCGATGCGCAGGGAGCACTCCAATAATAATAATAACTAGCCGCGCGACGCCCACGAGCACGGCCGTGGCCACGACAATAAGCATGGTATGCCGCATGCGTCCACTCCTCCCTACACCGGTTTCACGTTCTCTTTGTTGACCATCTCTGACCATGCACCGCCAGGCCCGCAACGACGCTCGCTTCAGCACCTATTCAGGAGCGCCCTCCCTCCAGCCATCTCTCGCGCCTAGCCACGACACCTCTTCCAACCGCTCCTCTACTCAGCGCTATACCAGCTCGCGCTTCAGCGAACAGAACTTCCTCATGCCGCAATCTATTCCCGAAAAGGGTCGCCCGATTTACGGTAATGCCAATGCCGGCTCCAGCTCTCTCACACTGTCTTCCACCGACCCTAAGACGGCCGATATCAAGTCATTCGCAACGACACTGGATAAGATGAACGACGAGCGACTGGATCGACAGCGCTTCGTCATGAGCAGCAACAAGACCGAAGAAGTCGGCAAGATCGCGCTTGGTGCCAAGGTGGAGAGGGCGCTCTCAAGACGAATGGTGGGACAAGATGCTGTTCTGAAGCCGAAGAAGACTCTTCCTCTTTCAATCGACGAGAAGCGAGCGCTGGAGGTTGAGGCCAACTAAGACTGATCTTTTTCAACAGTACAGTCTGTGGTCAGGAAACCAAGGCTGGGCATACGAGCTCGATCCCACCACGACCTACAGCCGCGGGACACTGGGAGGTTAGCATGGATCTGATCGACTATTGTATTTCGACGTGGGCAAAATCACTATGGAGCGAGAGATAAGGAATGTATGGACGACGGCGTTATCGGTGGCTGCATGGAATGATTATCGACCTTTCTGCTTGGGCTTTGACTTGCGCGTCTGGAGACGTCTATCGGCATCAGCAATATCCCTACATTGATGTGTATCTTTAGTCCGAACGAAAGCAAAGCAGATGGCCTCACGGAGGAACAGGACAGATCTAAGAGAGTCATTTGTCTTCTCATCTAGTCTCACAACTCTCTCAACATTCGTTGGTGCTTCATGATGTCTGGAAAGCATCGAGATACTTTGAAACCGCAAGTACCATGGGTCTGACGGCGCGCCAAACCCATGTTTGCAGCTACATGCCCCTGCGATTGACGGCATCATGTTGCCGATGGCGGGGCCTCGGATGCAGCTGGGCGAGGGGCACATGCCTAGGCTAGCTATCAGTAATGGACCATATCAAACATGTATATATGCTGTCTTCAAACTCATACATTCCAAATTGACCAGGGTAAGTCTGTTGGAAGATGGCAAACGATATAGCATTACTGTGCTACCTCTATCCAGCATCAGCTGAGAAACAGCAACGGGTAAGTCCTTCAATCAAACGATCAACTCAACTCAAGTCAACCCTTGCCAAACACATACTAATCTCCAACCAGGCCCTCACCCTCCTCCGAAAATCCGCACGAGAATACTATCGTCTCCCCTCCTCAAAGTGCACAACCTGGTCCTACTTCACTCCTTTCCCACCACCCAAGACCGATTCCACCCGGATCCTGGGCGGTCTGGAGATCTACATCGAGAAATCCGCTTTGCAGAAACAACTCGATGATCCTGTGTTCTTCCAGTCATTTCAGAAAATCGCCAAAGATGAAGGACTGTTTACTGAGGATGAGGAATTGATTGCGTATTATCATACGGCTGGCTTCATCTCCCGAGGCGAGCACGCTTTGCCCTTTGGCAATGGAACGCTTGTGAGCCAATCGAAGATGATATGTAAAAACCGCGACACCGTGCTTAACATTCTGAACTCCTTCGTTCCGTTCGTACGGGATCGGGAGCCTGGTGTTCTGACATATGCGGCGTTTACGAGGCGGAAGAATCCGAAGGAGGTTTTGTTGTTTGTGAGGTATAAGGATAGGACGGCGCTGAAGGGGCACAGTGGGGCGAAGGAACATGTGGAGGTTGTGAAGAAGTTGGCGAAGGAGATTGAGAATGATATGGGGAAGGCGACGACACTTTGGATGGAGGCTGAGGATAGTTTTGTGAGTAAGGTGGAAGGGGGCCCGAGGGGAAGTGAGGCGAAGCTCTGAGGATTGGACTGGCATGGGTTCGATAGTCAAGTGTTCATCGATACAGTATTTACAATTTTGGGCAGTTCAAATCCCATCTCGCTTGGCCGTACAAATTGCATTGCTTGAGTCTCTAGGACGAAGTAAGTTCAACCTCTCCTGCCATGATAACGGGATCGGAGTTCGTGAAGTTAGGGACATCTGAGATCGAAACAGTCAGCCAACGTGCCGCCCAATCTGAGACCCTTCAGCTTGAGCAAACTCACCTCCCAACACCTCCTTCGCCTCCGGCCCACTAGCGGCATCCTGAAATTGCTTGATGTTGGAGAATTCCAAAGTGGCTTGTACACAGTAAGGAGCATCATCTGGGAACTTGATGACCTTCCAGGACTTCAAGCCATAAGGTCCCCACTTTTCCTGTACGAGTGGCATGTGGGTTGCCTTGTAGTATGACATGTCGAACTTGGCGCCTTGCGGGTAGACGACCGTGACAGTGGCCATGATGATCGGGTGCTCTGTTTTGGTTGTTTACTGGGAAGGATCTTTGCCGTTGTCTGCGGGATTGTTGTCAGCGGTGCGCTGTAGGAGAAACCATTCGCACGCTCACTTACAACTGCGATGTTTCTGGTGCTTTGGAGACTCTCGTTGCTTGCGATCAAATTTGTGGAAGAAGGGAAGAGGAAGATACATATGGCACCTTAATGAGAAACTTATCTGCCCCGCAGAGAAGCCCAAGGAAGTGGGGTTCGCAAGGGACGAGGATCAACTCCCACTTCCACCACGAAGTCCATACATCCGAAGCCAGCTGTGTCTGTCATCCGGCTCAGCCACTGATAGCGGCCTACGTGCGCGCAGGCACAGCTTAGAGTCTACGAGTTGCTGGTCTCGACTCAAGCCCGAGCTGTCTCAGAGCTTGTGATGCAGGGAGGGAAGCTCTCCTATCCCTCGGCTACGAACGCGAATATTCCCGGCTGAATGTCTGGAGCAGGCGACAGAGTTGATCAATATATAGAGCACTTCTGTCAAAGGAAGAAGTGGTATTGAGAAGTAGTATGAATGCCAACTCCGTCAGCCTTCGAATGTAGCTGTTTCGCGATATGTTATGGATGTATTCGGCTCAAGCAATTGGACCGCTGAACCCTTTCCACGTCCAAGACGCGTACGTCCACAATGGTAATGGACATCTCTCAGTGGAAGCAGTGACGTTGGTGAGAACGGCGAATGGACCGTGTTGTTGACGAGCAGAGACAGACGTCAAGGCTGTCAGGGATCAGGCCATGAACCCTGACGATGAACGTCAAGCCAAACTTCACACACAACCGGGCCCGGAATCCTTCCGCGAAACATCCAGTCTCCGTCAAAACCCATTCCAACATGGCCGAAGACAGAGCATCGTCGCCCACGCCTGAGGAGCGCAAGCGTCTCGACGAGGAGGCTAAGAAGAAGGAGCAGGAAGAGCAGAGCAAGCTGCCGTACAAATGGGACCAGACAATCGCTGACCTGGACCTCACCGCGGTCATCCCCGCCAACATCAAGGGCAAAGACCTCGATGTGAAGATCATGAAGACCAGCCTGAAGGCTGGAATCAGAGGACAAGAACCCATCATCGATGTGAGTAGACCACCTTACTTCCATATTCCAAATGGTTCAGCTCGCTAACATCCACCTCCATAGGGCACCCTCCCCCACCCCATCCTCGTCGACGACTCCACCTGGACGCTCGAAAGCACCGTCTCAGGAACCAAAGAACTCTCCATCCACCTCGACAAAATCAACAAAATGGAATGGTGGGCCCACGTCGTGACCTCCGCCCCGAAAATCGATACATCCAAAATTACTCCGGAGAACAGCAAGCTTAGCGATCTTGATGGCGAGACGAGGAGTATGGTGGAGAAGATGATGTACGATCAGAGGCAGAAGGAGGCGGGACAGCCTACGAGCGATGAGCAGAAGAAGATGGAGATGTTGAAGAAGTTTCAGGAACAGCATCCGGAGATGGATTTCTCGAATGCGAAGATTGGGTGAAAAGGTGACATCAGAGTAGGAGCTCTTGTGGGTATACGCGAAAGGCCATGAGATGACGCCCGAGACTATGAGCTACTCATGCCGAGCGAGTTAATTCCACAGGACCTAGTCTATGCGCTCCAACACGGGCCGATGGAGCAGAGTATGTGGCTCGTGAGCTCGGCGCGCGAATGACGAAGTCTCAGTCACGTAGCATATGTGGGTATATCAATGAAAAGCAGAGCCCTTGGAAATGCTTAATGTACCGCGCTCGGCATCATGTGCCTGTGCAGTCTTGAAGCAGACTTATCACATCATATCCTGGTGAAGATTACACGGCCAGTCGCCAGTCACATACGGCGGTCCGGTCATATCGCCAAGTGTGACATTGGTCGGCATCCTTGCATTCATATCTCCCATCTGCATCGTCGGCGGCAGCGAAGAAATGTCTTCCATGATCCGTTCCCAATCCATCCAGGTGAGATCCCCGCCTTGCAGTCCAGAGAAGTCTGCGTTCAGTGGTAAGTCCATCGGGCCGGGCATCATGCCTTGGCCGGGCATGGGGCCCATAGACATTGTGGGCTGAAGATGAGATTGATTTTGAGCATGTGCAAGAGGCGCCAGTGGTCCGGGCTCGACCTGATCCGGCAGCCTGGATCCCAGTGTCACACTCGACATGTGGTGGTCTGAAGGGCTAATGGGATTGTTGCTGCTGCTGCTGGATGTTGAAGCTTCTGTACCATCTCGGAAAGCAGCTGCTTTCTTGTAAAGCTTCTCAATGGGTTTCCATAGTTGGCCATTTCGAGTATCGGCGACCTGCCGCGAGTGCCGTTCATAGGACTTTTCGACGTACATCCATGCAGTATTTGCGAGCTCGGTATCGCGGATCGAACACAATCCGGCGAGCGCGACGGCGAGCGCGTGCCATTGTACCCTGTGTTGGTGAAAGTCAGCTTTGACATCTGGTGTCCGCGGGTTGAGCATTTCTTACCAGAATATCCATCTCCAGCAACCAGACTCTGGATCCTGGTGGGTCGCCTCGCTTTCCCGAAGGCTGTTCACCGCAAGTTGCAGCACGAAAGGGCTGTCCACGCGGGGTGGTATGCTGGATACATGTCGCTGCATGGGCCTGACAGCGCGGAGGACACTGGACGCCGCCATGGAATTGCCAACCGCGAAGATGAAGCGATGGAAAGGGTTTGATAGGTCGCAGAACTGCAAATACTTCTCGCGAATCTCCTTTCCAAGGTTCAAGGCTCGGTCCAATCGCTGCTGCCATGTTTCGCCTTTCAACCTGGCTTCATTCTCTGGAATCAATAATCGCATCGTTAGACTTGTTGCCATGTGTGCCATGAGGCTGAATGACATGTCACTCAGGCCGTTTTCTCGGTTCGGTATCGTCGTAGAGTTCTCATCAAATTCGTCATCATTTGCATTACTCGGTGGCGGAGTGTTCGTGGCGTTCAGTGGAATGAGGACTTCAGTCCCTCGATCGACTGCCGCGAAAGCATCGAGTACCCGGATCTGATGCCACAGTCTTCGCCTCGTCTCCTTCTCGTACGGTGTATGATGTGGATTCTCGTGGTGAATGCCAATACCTTGCGCTATTCGCATGATCAGTCCGACCATCGTCTGTGTGCAAGAAGTCAGTAGAGATCGCAACACCAACCAAGCGACTTCACGAGAGCTCACCCAAGGCTTTCTGCTGGGATCCGTCATTCGAGCGGCTGCCTGTGTCTTGGTCAATAGGATTCCATTAAATCATTCCAGGGGAGATAAACGAACAGTGTAGGCCACACAGGCCTGGAGTGTGGCGAGGTCACTCGTGTTGATCAGGTCAGCCTGTGTAAGAGCGACATCGCATTGTCTCCGATACTGTTGCAGAAGCTGTGGCCTTGGTACGCGAAACCGAGCATAGCAATCGCTGTCCCGTAAGGACGTCACGGCAGCAAACCACATTGCTACCTTGAGGGCTTTGTTAGGGGGAGAATCTGCACTGTGGCCGAGGTAAGTGCTTCCAGACTCAAGGAATGGTTTGACAGTTGGTCGGTGGAGAAGCTTGAACACGGGATCGACGTTGTGAAGATAGAGATCGTAGAGCTGCGCAGCCATTCTCGGCGAAGGCTCTGGCAAAGCATTGGGCACTATGAACACTGAGCCCTGAGGGCATATGAGAATGTCGTGTTCTGCGTTCGGGTTGTTGGTCAAAGGATGGACGTTCGGTGATGGTGGCGATTGCTCCTCCTCTGACTCGTCTTCTTCCAGGGCATCTCTTAATGCTTGTACCTCATTGGAAAGAGTCGACCAGAAAGGACTGCCCAGGTATCTTCCGACAGATGGCGAGGGCGGGTCTTGAGACTCTGGAGTCCTTACACCATCTTCCGGCTCATTGTGCTCTGGGTCCTCTGGCGAATTGGAATCAACACCAACCTCGCCACTCAGGGCATCCACTAGGCTCTCCAATTTGGTGATTCGACTCCGTAGCTCTGTGTCGACAGCGCGCTTTCCACCGTGTCGTGTTCTCGGTTTCCTAGTACTCGGAATACACTGCAAGCTTGATCTTTGGCATTGGCCACAAGGAAAAGTGCGATCGCATTTGATCTTCTTCCTCTGACACGCCTGACACGCGAGTCGACTATGTCCCAGGCCATCGTTTATTTGCACCAGCGGCTGCTTGGCTCGAGAGTCGTCCATTAGGCCCGTTCAAGCAAGTGGAGCATTAATGATAGGTTATGAGATGAAGCAATGTCCCGGCCAGCATAGTCATCAGCGAAGCCGAGAGCACGTATACATCGAATGTGTAGTCATGCGTGGTTCGGGACACAGCACGCAACGGTGACCAGTCAGACTTGGATGTTGCAGAAACCTGGTCTTCGATGATGCGTTTCGGCTGAGAGATGGTTGTTGCCGCGCGGTCAACACCGTGATTAATGAGATGGTATGATGGCCTCTGACAAAGGCCGTCGGAGATGATAGCCAGATGTTCGAGGATGCAAGCAGTTTTCAGCGCCAATGCAGCTGCCTCCAGTCTTCCAACATGAAGTGGAGCGTGACGGTAGGGCCTTGGATTGATCTGACACACCCCTGCGCGCATCGGCCAATCGTTCAATTGACCCTAGCTTCGTCCGAATTGTTTACTCCATCTGGGTATTGCAATTCTCGAATACCGAGACACGCTACGTACATGCATTGTGCCGTTGCTCTTGCTTTGTTCGCAGCAACTCACTTCGTCCTTGACCTGGCGACTTGATCGTTATCGCCGGCGGCGAACTCACGCAACCTCCTCCGTATCGTACTCACCCTCGTACCACGATGCCTGAAGCCATCGCTACAACGAAGCGCAAATTCTACAAGGCCCTCGATGCTCTTACCACTCCATCTCAGGTGGCTCTAGCAGACACGCAGTCAGTATTGCCCACAAGCAGCAAGCGTACCTCGGCTGCCGTCACCGCGTTCGACGAGGCTCGAGAACGCGCCAGGAAGCGCCTGCGACAGAGCGCGTCGACCACATCGCTCCACGATCTGAGCAATGCCAATGGCTCCGTCATCTCCCTCCCTCGCAAGACTACGATCAAGGACAAAGACTCGACTTCGAAGTCGCAGCCACCACCCAACTTCTCACCATGGTCGCAAGAGACATTCTTGTCACGTTTAAAGACATACAGTAGCGTCAGCCTGTGGCATCCGAAGCCGGACGATATCAATGAAGTGGAGTGGGCAAAACGAGGCTGGACCTGCGTCGATTTGAACACTGTCGCCTGCAAAGGTTGTGGAAGGAGAGTGGTTGTGAGCTTGGACGTTCCGAGGAAGAAGCAAGTGGATGTCAACGAAGGAGAGCACAATGAAGAAATAGACGAAGATGAGGAGGCTGCCGCATTGGAGCATGCTTTAGCTGATCGCTATAAGTCGGAGATCATCAATGGCCACTCCGGTTCATGCATGTGGTACAAAGCCGGCTGCAAAGACGACATATACCGCTTGCCAGTCGTTAGGCCCTCGATCTGGCAACCTGAGCTCCGCAAACGCCTTCGTTCCTTGCTCAGCATCGGAAGTTCCATCGAAGACATCAAGACCAAATGCCCGGATACTTCTTCGGAGAAGCTGTTGAAAGACCTACCCCGTGAGGCAATAGACACATCCGACACGGAAAAGCCACACACCACGAAAGCCTTCGAGATAGCCATGCACGGATGGCGTGGATCCTTAGAGTCAGGCACTGATCTCTTACACTGCGACGCCTGTTTTCAGCGCATTGGTCTCTGGATGTACCAGCCCGGATACAGACCCTCCCGCCCAGCCACCGGCGATCCAGAGGAAGAGGACGATGACGACGTGGGCATCGTGGATCTGGTCGAGATGCATCGCGACTACTGTCCTTGGCGAAGTTCCGAAACACAAAGAGCTACGGGTAGCCTGGGTGGGCTCAATGCATGCCAGATCCTACATCGTGTGGTTGCGACCTGTGCGCGGGATCATAGGAGGAGATCTCATGAGATCACGACGGAAAACACACAGCAGATTGAGGAGCCGGATGAGAGTGTCTTTGATTCGCCGCGGACGGTGTCGAGGGAGGAGATTGCAAGGCAAGATAAAGAGAGGGAGTCGAAGTTGAAGAAGTTGAAGAACTTGTTCAACATTAAGCGAAGGTCAACGATTAAGGCACCGGCGAAGGCGAGTATTGCAAAGACAGGAACCTAAGGAAGTGAGAATTTATTTGGAGCGTTCAAGCGCAGCATTCAGATGCATGACAGGATAGTGATGTACAATAAAACACGACAGAGTCGCAAACAGCCACGCCTTCTCATCTACTCTTTGCTCAAGCAGGTTGATCTTTCAACTTGTTCTGAAGTATGTACACTGAACACACAGTCTGGATTGCACTTCGCCAGTACCTCTAGAATTTGCCTAGTACTTCCCCGGCGCAGCCTTATACTTCTCATTCTGAATAACCTCGATCCAGTATCCATCCGGGTCCAACACGAACGCCACATTCTTCATCCTCCCATCTGTTAACCTCTTCTTCCACTGCACCCCCTTCTCCTCAAATCTCTGACACGCCGCATCCAAATCATCCACGCTCACACAGACATGTCCAAAGCCCTGGGGATCGCTGTTCCCGTCGTGGTAGACTTTTCCGGATTCTTTCTCGGTTCCGTGGTTCCAAGTCAACTCGAGAAGGCCTTCGCGGTCGGCCACGGGATTGACGCCGTTGACGGATTTGTCGGATTTGGGGGGTGGGCCGTAGGCGAGGAAGTAGAGGGTGAAATCGGAGCCGGGATTTTCGCGCAGAAAGGTCATGCCCATTACTTCTTGGTAGAATTTGAGGGAGACATCTTTGTCTTTGACGCGGATCATGGTGTGGTTCATGCGGTAGGTTGAGAGGTCGGTGTCCTTGACGTTTTCGGTTTTTTCAACGTCGTTTTGGGCGATGATTTCGACCCAATACTCGTCGGGGTCGAGGGCGAACTGATGACGGTCAGTGTTTTGCCTTCAATGCATAATGTATGATGTCGACACCGATCACTCACTGCAATGTGGTGCATTCGTCCATCCTTCAATCGCTTCTGGAATTTATACCCAGCATCCTCTAATCTCTGGCAAGCTGCCTGGATGTTGTCGACACTGACGCAGACGTGGCCGAAGCCTTTGCCGTGGTCCTTGTTTCCGTTTGCGACTTTGTAGTTGGTGTCGTTCTCAGTGCCGTAGTTGTGGGTAAGCTCGATGATGCCCTCGCGATCGGTCCAGTGGTTGCCGTGAGAGACGGCTTTTGGTCCATCGTATGCAAGGAAGTAGAGATCGAACTTGTTGTCCGGGAACTCGAACTTGTTCACTTGGGACATTCCAAGGTGCTCGTAGAACTTGACACTAGCCTTTGGGTCCTTGACCTGTGTAGATGAAGATGCCTGTCAGTATCCGCGTTAACTCCAATGGTGTTGAAATATCGTACCCTGAGCATAGTGTGGTTGAAACGGTACTTCGAAGTGTCAGTCATGGCTGCGGTTGCGTATGCTCTTGCTGGAGTCGGTGCCAATTGTTGTGTAGTCAAGATGGCTCGCCTTATCGCAGATGAGAACATGATGGTTCATGGAGGAGAGCTGTTCGCGGCATCAAATAAAATGTCGGCCAATGACGCACTCTTCGTGCCCCGCATTGGATGACAACATGGGTTCCGATGGCCCCTCCGACCGTATGGCCTCGTTTTTTGCACACAAGGAAGTGACTGACAGCCGCTTTGCAGATATATGGACTCATGTCTGGCTGGAAGTTCGTCACTTCATCTCATAGAGAGTAGCTACAGACGTTCGGTCGGTCAGAGAAGTCAGCAAGCACGCCGCCCATCTTCGCAGAAATACTCTTCATTTGGATTCCCACGTCCAACTGTAATCTTGAGTGCGACCGCGGACTGCTCCCCTCATATCCCGGCCCACGCTCTGAGCGCCCAGACGCCTGCGCACTCAAGCAAAAAGGATATGTCTAATAACTATACATCGTCATGTCGTCGTCAACGTCTTGATTTAAGGACTGCTCGAGCTCGATGCAGGGGCTACACCGGCGCTTTCGCCAGCCTTGAGCCCCTTGCCCTTCTCGCTGTTGCCGCTCGCCACGCCGTCCTCGTCGTAGAGATTATGTGCTTCAATATACTGCACCACCGGCTCCGGAACGAGATAGCGAATAGACATATCGCGTCGCCGGAACAACCGAATCTTCGTGGAGCTGATATCATTCTGGACCAGCTGTTGGATGACCCATATGTTGTCCTTCCACTGCTGCAGGGTCGAGAGTGCCTCGTCGATGTCGGTCCCGGATCGCTGTATGGTGTGTTAGACTTTAGAAAGAAGTACAGTAGGTTGCAACTTACCTCAACAATGAACGCGCCAAAGTTGTGCAGAATGTAGTCAATATCCTTGGCGGCCCACACGCCAGGCGTGCCCATCGTCTGGATAAGATCCGCACCTGCGAGCAGGGCAATACGGCACTTCTTTCTGCCAACGGGAGTCTCAACACCGCCAATGACCTCATTGATCTCGTGGTCGAAGTGGTCCAGCACCTTCGCAGTCTCCAAGTATTCGCTGTGCAGGGCCTCCCACGGGTCGACACTAATCCAACTACTCTGCTGCGAAGCCAACGTACACATGTTGATACGATGCTCGGCCTTCACCAGTCCCGTCTTCTTATAAGCATCACCGACACATGACAAGTATGCGCCGACAACTTCGAAGTTGGTATTGAAGCGAGCATAATCCGCAGCCATCTCGAACATGCGCAGATGGAGGAATGTAATGGGCGAGAACGAGCCGCAAGCGACCAAGACCAAAGGTGTGCGTTCAGCATCTTGTATTCTCCGTCGCAGTCGGCTGTGTGGAAATTCGTACTCGTCAAGAGTCATATCACCTCTGATGTCGTCGGCCATGGTGGGGAATGGGGGGCTCGTGGGCAACTTGTCGTAGTTGATCAGGCCTCTGAGGATCGGTTTGGACGGAGAGTGGTGTGTATGGGATGAGCGATTCGAGGCGACAGCGAATATCGATCTGGGTGTCGGTACAGATGTCGTAGACGTAAAGGCGTACTCAAGGCGATGCGCACGTGCTCGGAAGTAAGGCTGGCGCACGAGCTGATGAAACTGCAGCCTGCGGAGTAGAGCCGCGGCCGTGATTGCGGTAACGCAGTGCGAACAAAACGTGTTTGCGAGATGCCTGCCTTGGACCGGAAGACAGGCAGACGCTGGAGATGTAGGACAGTAGGAGTCGTGGGCCGGTGCGGTTGCGAGAACGATCAATTACCAAGCCTGAAGCCAATGCAGGCAGGGCCTTTGCCAATCACCGACAGCCCCACCTGGGCAGCGATGGCGGAGCGAGGAAGTGAGTAACACCAGAAGCCGCACAAGCAGAATCACATGCGTCGAGTCGTTTCTTGGCCGGTATGGCGATGAGACAGCTTTCCCAGTATGTCGTGTTTGCCGAAAGGCAATAATGGATAATTGATTCTGGCCGAGTGTTTGTCAGATAACAAAAGGCATATGCGGCAACCGAAAGCGTAAGGAGAAGGTGTTATCATTCCCCGTTGTAATGTCGCCTCAGTGCTCAAGTTGAGACTTGTCTCGCACATCGCATGCCATGGTCACACATAGTATTGAACGCCCCTTCCTCCGGAGACCATGAGAGAAACTCGGAACAGTACAGTGCTCCTGCCTTGTCGGCAGCGGTGAATTCAAGACTCCCATTCTCCTTCCATCACCTTCGCTTTTCAAACTATCGTTCTCTCTTCTTCACAGATCTCATACCAGATCAAACACCTTCGCACGCCTCTCACTTCGCCGTCGCTCATAATCTAGAGTGTGTTCACATGATTCCAACCAGTCCAAAGACGGGGTTCCTCATCCAGCGCCATGCACATCACCATCCATTTCGGATCTGCCCTCTTCGCTCTCAGCAATGCCTTGCAGTACACGCTCCAGAACAGCTTCACCGGCGAAGCCTTCTTCGACGGCTTCGACTTCTGGGATAGCTGGGATCCTACGTAGGCACCTCCACTGCAAAGAACTACCATCAGAGTTGCTGACTTCACATCTAAGGTTTGGTTTTGTCGTGTATATTGATCGGGCAAGCGCAATTTCTCTTGACATGATCAGCGTTACCAACAACGCAGCGTACTTCGGTGCTGACCATACCGAGGTTCTGGATCCGTACGGCAATCTAGGCCGCAAGAGCTTGCGACTCACGTCCAAGCAGACCTGGACGCATGGCTTGTTTATACTTGACCTTTCTCACATGCCAAGCAGCACTTGTGGTGTCTGGCCTGCGTACTGGATGGTCGGCAGTGGTCCCTTCTTGTGGCCCACCTACGGCGAAGTCGACATCATTGAGTTCACCAACGACGCTGAGTCAAACATCGTGGCTGCGCACACGATGCCAAATTGTACCATCGCTGGATCCGGGCAGACTGGAGCGCTTTTGACGAACGACTGTGGAGCAGACAATGGGTACAAAGGCTGCAACATCTCACCAACTATACCGAACAGTGCCGGCACCAACTTCAATGCCAATCGAGGCGGAGTCTATGCCATGGAGTGGACGTCCCAAGCGATACAGATCTAGTACTTCCCTCGCAGTGGGATCCCTCCAGACTTGAGCACGGCGAATCCAGACCCTACGACATGTAAGGATATCAGCTTTGTTCTTCTTGGTAGACATATTGACTGTTGTACTCGTTCAAGGGGGCCTGCCCACCGCAAATTTCGCAGGCGGGTGCAACATCGACCAGTACTTCCAAAATGCCAATATCGTCTTCAACGTTGACTTCTGTGGCACCTGGGCTGGGCCGACATTCAACACGGATACCAGCTGTCCGGTCTTGAACGCTACAAACGAATGGACCTCTTGCAATATGGTAAGTCTGCCAAGGTACAAGCAGTGTTAGATGTTCATGCTGACTCGTCCATCTCACCATGACAGTACGTGGCTGGAAATCCTCAGGCATTCATCGACGCGTACTGGGAGATCAATTACCTTGACGTCTTCCAGGCTACGGCTGGAGGCCCATCGCCCACTTCGACCTCGCTCTCTTCTGTCACGCCAGCGGAGAGCACAACATCGATCTCGGCCAGTGGTGGTGCTGAAGGGCGATCGACCACAACAACCACTTCGAGTTCTGTCGCTCTTGCCTCACCATCTGCAATTCTTTCTCCGTCTGCCTCCGGAACTTCCAGCGGCGCTATGTCTTCATCGATCAGCTTGTCCAGCACCACAGGATCAACATGGGTAAGCAGCACCGCCAACTCTGCTACGCCAGTCGGCACCACTGTCGTAATTGTCACCAGCATCGTCACTGTCACCTCCCCTCCAGTACCTTTGAGCGGAGCACAAGCAGTGTCTGGTCTCGGTACTGTGGTCCTGAGTCCAACGCGGTCGCGTCGACGAATGACATCTCAAACGCAGAGCTACGGAGCCGAAGCACAAGACTTGGAGCTTCGCGATGAGCGACCAACCTTCTCGTACGATCCCGTATTCATAAGCTGGACGCCATGGTGCTGCTTTGCGTACGATCCCGACGTGACAGTCGTCACCGTGGTAGAGACAATATTTCCGAATAACAAAGGCCATGCTAACAAAGGCCATGCTGTCGCTGCCTCAAGCTCGAGCGCATTCCGGGCAACAGTATGATATATTGAGAGGCCGGTAAGAGCGCGTATAATACCAGGCGGATTAGATGGGCTAGTTTCGGTTCGAGGGGTTACATTGAGAAGTGTGATGGTAATTTTGCTGAAGATGTAAGCGAGCACTTTACACAGTTCAACGCTATGTCAGAGAACACCGCTCGCCCTTCGATTTCTTGCCTTGGAGGCAGCGATGCTCCTGATCCGGGACACTGTTGATGACTGGTAGTAAATGCGGTTCTCCAGATTCACTGATGAGCTTATCGTCAGTGAGGCTATGGTGGGTGGTGCGGCTGAGGAGCTGCCTTTTGTTTCTCCTTTGTACCGCTCTCGTACTTTGAAGTCCACGAATGAGAAGACAGTTCTTCGCCAAGTGCTTGTGAGATGTCTTCTTCACATCCAGATCGGAGTTGCTTCGCGCTATGCGGTGATGTTCACACAAGCGAGATGAAGGGTTTTTAGCGCTCGGCCGGCCTTGGTCCGTGCAAACCCTATGTCTCGTACCAACATCCTCCATATTGAGAGCATCGAGACGTGTTGCCGACGGCCGTGGAGATGGTGGTTGTAGACGCAATTACAAAGAGGCAGTGCCATTCATGAAAGAGTTGCATGAGTATGAGGAAGATTGCATTTGACTGGCGTGGACTGACGTTCATTTTTAAGGTCTGACAGGGAGAAAGCCACGAGGGAACAGTTTTGCTCCTCCTTCCTACTCCGTCCTTCTGTGTTCCTGAACGTTTGGTCGAAGCACGACTTGCTTCTGTGAGAACTTTGATGGCACGGCACATTCTGCTCGGGGCTTTATTAATGCCGGTGAGAAGGTGAAGGGCACTACTACACATACCAGTTTGCAATGGTGACTGGAGATGCCGGAAGTCTCAAAAACATCAGGGAGTCGTGGCTTTTCAACTATTCTCATGTCCTCAAGGGAAGCCGTTCGATCGCACTCGCAGGCGAACTTCGCAGTTCGGACTGGAGCCGCCGATGATCAGATGGGAGAATCCGTAGGAGGCAGGTTGTGATGGGATTCATCAGTCGGCGTCGCGTTGGCAGCGCTTAGCGAAAGTATACGAAACGACAACATTATTGCTGCAGGCTCTGCGATGGCAGGAAAAAGAAGTAATTGCTCGCCCATGAATGCCTCAACGCGTCTTTGGAGCATTTGATTGTTTTCTCGTAACTGGACCAGTCGTAAGAGTCGTGGTCGCCGTTGACAACGAACATGGCATGTTCTTCAAGCTCCAACGTGCAGCGGTCCACTTCACACTTCGCGCTACGCACAGACCGGCCGTGGTTGCCGTGTGAAGCGAAACACCTTACTGTAGATGTAGATGTAGATCTACTTCTGGACGCCGTCTTGAGATATCACGTCGCTAACATGGGACGAACCTGATCTGCCAGCAGGCATCTTTGCGCTGCCCACATGGCTCCTGACATGCCATGCATGCCTGTCATCGATCCTCCTCGTGTCCTGCGCTCAGCTCCTCGATCCTGGGGACGATGCGCCTTCTCATTGCTGGACGCTTTGGAGTGTCATCACCGCACGCGAGACCGGTGTACAGTATTTGGCGGAATGATTTTACAGTCGTGAAGAAACGGTGGCAGGTCCGTGGCCACTGCCAGCGAGCCTCAGGGCCTGTGGAGTTGGAAATGAGCTGTCCAACGCCACCGCAGGCACGTCTCGTGTAGCTTGCAACACCATCGCAGCTTGGCAGCCTGGCGCAAACAACGTCGCGGCACTCCTCGAAGGGACAGGTCTCACACAAAATGAGTCTATGGTTCATTCGGCAGGCATCGTCTTGCCAGCACTCGATGGCACTCTCTGAGGTACGCTTCCGCGACAGACCTCACGGCGGCGATGCTCTGGCATGTACCGGTGACAACCAGATGAGATATGTCCCTCAGCTACGGAATATTTGGTACCCCAGCTTCGTTTGGGAGTGGTGAAGACGCCGCCGCGAACTCAATCCACAAGAACAGGAGAGACTCGAGAAAGTGGTCTTGACCACATCCCAAACCGGATGGCGTCTTGGTTCAGTAACGGGTTCCTGCAGCCGGACAGCGGGATTTAGCCACTTCAGATGACATCTGCACGGCACGACGCCTCAAAGCCAACATCAAATCTTCGATGATCCTCTGGCGCTTGATGCCAGACACTCGGCCCTCGCAACACATGCGGCATTCTGCTAGCGTTCACAGCTGCGCCCTTCGCATGGCAGTGGAGAAGGACTCGACAATCACTCCCAAGATAGGCTGTTGACGGTCGTTCTTAGGGGCTTCCACCGCGAACGCGCTGCCGCCGAGCAACTCTGGGCCGTGTCTCGCCCTCGACCCAAGGCTAAGTTACTCGGTTTCACGCATAAGATAGACAGGCTCCCACTTCGCGCCTTGCGGTCTTGCTGTTCATCGTCTATCACTCGGACGTTCTGTCCATCTTTTCATACACGCAGGCTTCACTCGTTACGAGCCTAGCTTATGGTTTTTCTATTTCCTGTTTAGTCATTCTCTTATTATTGCGCAAGTTTGCGTTGATTGATCGCAGCCTCACCAATCGTCAAGCACTGCTTGGCATCTAGCATTCATCATGAGGACCGCAGCGTGGTCGCTTGCTTTCCTGGCTGGTGGTGCCATTGCCGCACCACACGGCATCGAATATGGCCCAGAGAAATACCCCGAGGAGAGTGCCAGCACCTCCTGCACAGAATCTACTTCGACTTTGAGCATTTCAACAACATCTTCTTCAACGACCGCAACCATCCCAGCGTACCCCGAGTCTTACTCCAGCGAGACTTCGTCTTCAACCTCTGCTTCGACCACTGCGACTGTGCCAGAGTACCCTCATTCTTGGTCCCACTCTTGGTCGAAGAAGACCACATCGACAAGCTCCGCTTCGACGACCGCTACTGTCCCAGAGTACTCACACTCTTGGTCGCACTCGAGCAACTCCTCCACCAAGTCCTGGGGTGCAGGAGCCCCTGGCTACTCCAAGCCACCATGGAAGCCAAGCTCTCCCGTGGACTCTAAGCCGAGCGCCAGCGCTCCAGTCTACCCTGACGAGCACGATACCACCGTCACTCTCATCACGACTCAATACACAACATACTGCCCAACCAGCGCAGTCACCACTATTGAGTCTGGAACTGCCAAGATCACTTCTTACATTTCGATCCCAGTAGTGTCTCCAGTCACCTCTGTCTACGCCACCGCGTGGCCAGCAACATCGACTGAGGTCCACGATGATACCACTATCACCAAGACTTACGAGAAGACCTCCACCGTCACTACTACCTGGAGCTCGACTGTGACTGGCGGCCACGGCGGCGCAAGTGGTTACGGTTCTGGATCTGGATCTGGCTCTGGCTCTGGCTCTGGCTCTGGCTCAGGATCGGGCTCTGGCTCCAAGAATGGTGGAAACGGTGGAGCAGGCGGCTATGGCTCCGGATCTGGCTCAGGCGCTTCAACAACTGGCGGAAATGGCAGACCAGCTGGTTACGGTGGATCTGTCTCGTGGGTGACCATCCCATGGGGTACAACCGTGTGGTCCTACACTGTACCAGCTACGCCAACTTCTACTAGCTCGGTCGAGCCTATTCACACCCATCATCCAGATGGATACGGCTCTCCTAGCGAGACTGCTCCTGGATATGGCTCTCCTTCTGGGACGGGCAGCCTGCCTTCTTACGGAGGTGGTAATGGGTCTTACCCAGGAGGCCCAACCGGCACGGGTTCGTGGCCTTCAAAACCAACTGAGACCAAGGCTTGCATTCCTTGCGAGGGCCAGCCAGGCAAGGACCCAAACAGCTACTGCGGCTACACTGTCCACGACAACTACTACGAGGTGATGCCAATTACTTGCCGCACGGTTGAGTACAACTTCGAGATCACCAACACCACTGTTGCGCCAGATGGTGTCGAGCGTCTTGGTCTGCTCGTCAACGGCCAGCTGCCAGGACCCAAAATCGAGGCCAACTGGGGTGACACAATCATTGTCCACCTCACCAACAGCATGCAGGACAACGGAACCTCCATCCATTTTCACGGTATGCGCCAGAACTACACCAACGAGATGGACGGTGTGCCATCCATTACCCAGTGTGCGTTGGCCCCCGGCCAGAGCATGACCTACACTTTCAAGGCCACCAACTACGGATCTTCCTGGTACCACTCCCACTTTTCGCTCCAGACTTACTCGGGTGTCTTCGGACCTCTCGTGATTCACGGACCAGCTGCCGCTGAGTACGATGAGGACCTTGGCCCAGTGTTGGTTCAAGATTGGTCTCACAATACGGCCGATTCGATGTACGGTGCTGCTCAGACTGTCGGCCCCTTCCCAGAACACGGTCCACGTATTCTTGACACCGGTCTCATCAACGGTATGAACATCTGGGGTACTGATGGTGCGGCCAACGCTACCGGCAAGCGCTTCACTATGAGAGTCCAAAAGGGCAAGACCTACCGCATCCGCCTGGTCAACACCGCCATCCAGTCCACCTTCAAGTTCTACATTGATGGCCACAAGTTCAAGGTCATTGCCAACGATTTCGTCCCGATCGTTCCATACGAGACGAACATTGTCAACATCAACATTGGTCAGGTAAGTCTACACAATCGTCCTTGGTGAGATCCCTTGCACATGAGTGACTGACTTGGAATAGCGTTACGATCTCATCTTCACCGCTGACCAGCCAATTGGCAACTATTGGATGCGCGCTGATAACCAGAACGCCTGCGCTACCATCACCCAGGCCACCAACATCAAGGGTGTCATCAGCTACTGGGGAGCCGAGTGGGCCACGCCAACCTCGACCGCCTACAACTACACTGGAGAGTGCGTTGACGAGCCACTTGCATCTCTCGTCCCAATTGTGCCCCTGAACGCCGGCGCCCAGGACGAGGAAATCGAGAAGACCGTCGTCGTCGGTGCCAACGGTGGCAATCCTAACCTCTTCAAGTGGTCCCTTTCTGGCACCACCTTCCAGTCGCAATACGGCAACCCCTCCCTCTACCAAATCAACAAGAACGGCAGCGTACCAACTTACTCCGGCAACCTCGCCATTGAGGTCCAAAACCTCAAGGAGTGGGTGTACGTCATCATCGACTCGCCCATTCCCTTCCCTCACCCAATCCATTTGCACGGCCACGACGTGTTGGTCTTGGCTCAAGGCACCGGTCTGTACAGCAGCGACGTGGTCTTGAACACGATCAACCCACCGCGTCGTGACGTTGTCCTGATGCCCTGGGATCCGGCCGCAAGTCTGGGAGGTCACTTGGTCCTCGCTTTCGAGGCTGACAACCCGGGTGCTTGGCTCATGCACTGCCACGTTGGCTGGCACACATCCATGGGTTTCGCGCTCCAGATCATCGAGAATATTGACGGGATCAAGAAGACTGTTGCTCACCCTGAGCAATTGGAAGATACTTGCTCCAGCTGGGATTCGTTCTCTCAGGCCACTAGTGAGTACGTCTATGACTCGGGTGTGTAGATGTAATTTTTTGAGTCGGAGAGAGTGGATATAGTGTCTAATGGTAGAGTGGTCGTGACGTTCGAGATACCTGAAACGGCAGCATGTCAGCGTCGGCACTCTGTATTGATGAGCAAAACGGGAGAGCATTTTTGAACTGTAATGATTTGCTATGATGGATTTGTTTCTCTCTGTATGTTACATAGCATCCGGCAGCATCGTATTAGCGAGCAACTGTACATAGCAAGGAAGCCAGGACTTGCAATACCATAGTGCTTCGATTCTTCTCCCGGTGGTGGCTTCCAAATCCCAATCAACGCATCTTGACAGTGGCGGGATGTGTAAGTTGAGAGGGTTGAATCTTCTAGCAAGCTCTTGACGTGAAGCATTGATTTGTTGTGTACTGTACGATATCACATGTCCAAACATCGAAACTATTTCACTCTCACCAGCCTGCAACAGGCTGGAGAGTCGCCCATAACCCTCCCTTTGGCTTGGCAGTGATGCCTCCTTTAATCTCCAATTCACCTCTTGCCAACGGTGATCCCTCTTCAAACGAAGTGTCGTAACTACCAACCCAGGCAGCAAGTAAGCACGCAAACTCGGCCTGAGCAAACTTTTGCCCAATACAGCTGCGAGGTCCATGGAGGAAAGTGAGGAACGAAAAGTTCGAATCTGCGCTGCCCCTTTGATTGGCTTTTCCGGTCTTTGGATCTATCCATCGATCGGGGTTGAATTCCATCGCGTCTTTGCCCCAGAGATGAGTAGATGTGTTGATTGCCCATGGTGATAGGATGACGGTGGTACCTTTTGGTACGAACTCGCCCTGAATGCTGGTGTCCTTGTCTGCGACTCGCAGCGTGAGGCTTACAGGAGCCCATAATCGAAGAACTTCCGTGCAGACGGCTTGCAAGTAGTGGCACTCATCGATATCGCTTGCCGTGACCTCGCCGTCAAGGCTTGGAATCTTGGAGCGGACCTCATCGCGAAGCTTCTGCTGCACATCTTTGTGTTTGCAAAGCAAGTACATGGCCCAAATCATTGAAGTCGCCGTGGTCTCGTGGCCAGCAACCTGTGAAGACTGTCAGCGATGGATGTTGGTAAAAGCAGTTATCGCATCTTACGAGAAAAGTCATCATCTGGTTCACCAGCTCCTCATCTTGGAAGCCACCAGATTCCAAGGCGACGGAAAGAATGTCCACCTCTCCGACAGCGCCTTTCTCAGAGAGCCTCTCGCGTTTCTTGGCGATCAAATCCCGACAGACTTGTTTGATATAAGCTGATGCACCTTCGATCTCCTGGTTCCGTTTTATGGGAATCCTGCTCATGATCCAGAACGGGACGAAAATGCCAATGACCTGCAGAATCCGACCGGCACGGCCAGGATTGAACACGGTCTTGTAAACTTGGTTTAGTTTGTTGTCTGGGTTGTGAAGTGAGTCGAAGTCCTGTCCCATGCCGCTGAGACCAATGATATCCAAGGTGGCTCGGCTGGACCAATTTCCAACGTCAATAACTCCTTGCGCATGTTGCTGAGCAGCCTTTTCCGGATCGTTGTGCTCAGTGTCAAAAATATGTTTCTCAGACGTTGAGTCGGCGGATATGGATGCGGTGGCGAGACAGTGGACAAGTTCTTGCGACTTCTTCCAGAATACTGGATATATGTTCTTGATGTGCCGGAACGAGAATGCAGGGCTCAAGTTCTTCCTTTGGATCTTGTGTTCCTCGCCTTCCGCGAGCAGAATGCCGACGCCTAGAATCCTTCCCAGCCCATTACGAAGGTGCGACGGCTTGACAAAGTCGTAGTTCTTGGTCACAAGCACTTCGCTCAGTGCCGCCGGAGTTGTCACCAGAAGTCTTTCTTGAAACCAGACTGAGTATCGGATAAGGCCATTGTTTGGGACATTCTCAACCCAGTCACGCATCTATAGCAACGATTGTCAGCTTTGAGCAAGCATCATTCAATGATACTCGCCACATGTCTGCACTCGTCTCCAGGTCTCGCTCATAAGTGTCCGAGTTTATTCCTTTACTCCTCGTTGCTGTTCAGTTTACTTACCGGTACGCCTGACGGTTCGTTGAAGATACGTTTGGTCTGGCCCCAGAAGAAATGCGGGTTCGGCGCTTCGGGTAGGTGGCAGATTCTTGAGAAGAAGCGCGGAAAGATGAAGATGTTCCATGCTTGGAGAATGAGGAATTGGGCGAAGAAGAGAAGTGGAGCTGTTGGTAGGTAGGCATATGTTGCTGTTGTGAGCGTGTCGATTAGAACTGCGCCTGCGATGGAGGTGCCAAGCAGTTGGAGGACGGGCGCCATCTTTGGAAATTGAAATGAGGCAACGAGGACATAGAACTACAGAGCGATAATATATCACTACTTCTCCGCCTCTCGCAAATAGTTGTGTGGCACAAGAGCCACGTTGATGTTGGAGGATCGCATACGAATGGAGTCGTCTGCTCGATGCTCGTTGGTCGCGTCGTAAAACGCTCGTACAACGCTCGACTCTCCATGACGGCTGTCCTGCCGCACCTGCCTGCAAAGAACGGAGGGCGGAGGAACGTGCCTGCCGCCTCCGCCCCTACTCTTGCCGACTTCTCACCAAGACCACCACCTGTGGAAGGCGCTACCGCACAAGCAGACACATTCTACTAGAGGATGCATACCATTGCGGCTCAGCTTTCACAAGAAGATCTCAAAGGGAGGTTGCCTACCTAACCTACTTCTCCCGGCCATAGCAATTGTAAGCTCTCTATAGCAGACATACTTACTATGTTCTCAAACGCGCGACCCGTTTCTTGAACTCGATACACTGTCTTAGAGATGCTTGGTGGTCCTCCAGCAAAGCTGCCAGGTGGTAGCTCCAAGCTCTCATCTCCATACTTCACAATCAACATTGCAGGCTCTCTTGGGCAGCCAGATTTGCTACGATTCCAAATGCCTAAGCTGGTGTTCGAGTTCAATGTATTATCTGCGAGACCCTCAGTTTTACTTCAGCACTGCACTAGGGTGATGATTCCGACCTTCCACCTACGTTCCTCATAATGAAGATGCCAGGCTCTGTATGGTAATGAGATCCGCCATATTCTCGAGCCCATGATCCTGTGCTCGAAGTCGATGCTCCGCTTTCGAGCTAATTAACGTTGCTTGGGTGGGACTCAAAGGGAACGTGAGCTATGTCAACTGAGTTGCTGACAAGATAGACTACAGGCTCTCGATGACCGTCGAATTGGTTCCGCTCTCGAGAGCGTGACCTCTTGCTCGACTTCAATCGACCGTTTGTGAGAAACATGAGCGATCGCTTCGTAGAATATTCGAGGGAAAGGTGTTATATTGCTTTACTTCCGGACAAAGTATTACTACTGACCAGGGTTCGATGGTCTTCCCATTCACTGCGCTCCCGAGAGTGGACTTTTAAAGCTCGTTTCTATGTATAGCTTTTGGATGACTTGATTCCTAGCTCCCTTTCTTAGAGAGGGAGACTACCTTGCTTACTTCTGGTCCCTCCACGAACATTACAGACTTTCCACACTTTTTCGAACTACCATACTATCGAGAGCACGTCCCTGCAGTCCTATCTACCGCACTCTCACCGAGCAACCTTGATGCTGAGCAAGCTCACTCTTCAGGTCAAGCTCTTCTACTTGCCCTTCTTTGCATAGAGAAGATTGTAGACTCTCTATAATTGTCAGGTCTACGATACTAACCAGAGCGAAGTCTGGTTTTCGTGATCGATGCAGTCTTCTCAAAATTGCAGTTGACTGGTTGTAGGGGATGTCAGTACTGGTTCGAAGTGTGAAAGCTCTTTGAGCAATTCCTGCCCAGTACTGCCAATGCGAGTTCTTCTGCAATCTCAGTGTGTCTGCAGCACGTGGCACCAGCTCTTCAAACCGTTGATCAATTTCCACTATAAGCAGGTCGGAACGACGGTTGCCCGTTCCGCAAAGTCCTAAGTCCTAAGTCCCACAAGACGACATGGTATGTGGCATGGCAATATTTGTCTTGCTGCCCGCAGGACAGTCTCTGTTCAACGTCGCCCTTCGTTCGCTCCGGAGGATCTCTTGCACAGCTCCTATCCATGCCCGAGCAGAACCTTCCTTCTCGAGTTTTAGTTGTGTCAAGATCCCGTCCTTGCATGCGCTAAAGCCGCCGTCAACAAAGACCGTACCCGCTACGGTGTCGTGCAGCAGCGTGCCTTTCTCAACCTTCTTCTTCACCGAACATGGTATACGTGTTTCTTGCTCATGCAGATAGCGATTCGTAACGAGCCGTGGCAGACAACCTACATTGAGCGGTTATGTGGAAGTCACTTGATAAGTCAATGGTGACCGCGTGCCTTGCAGGATGCGGCTTGTATTTGGACGACACCTCGGCTCATTCGAAGTACGAAACATTCCTTGGGGAGCAGTTGATTTCTTGAAAGGACTTTTCGCTGCCACCGTGAGCGATGTGGAACTTTCCGCCTTCACAGGTGCCCGTTAGCGCCGCGAAATACCCCTCCGGAGCTGCCATGCGAACATTAAAGCACGCATTGGCAGCTGAGACCGCTCGCGCGTGAAGCTGTGTAGAGATCACTAGCATTGCCTTGGAGGTTCAGTAACATGTGACAGCAGACGCGACTGTCTCCTGGAATTCAGCGTTGACTGCTGCCACAGAACCGGTCCACAAGCCCCAAAGTTGCAATCAAGTCGTACCATCCACGCGTTGAATCTAGCAAGGCGCTGCAATTCTCGCAAATTGACCGCTTGCATTGATTGCGGTGCATAGATATGCTAAAAGCCCCAAATGTAAGGCTTCACCGATCGCCCACGTCCACATCGCTGGGATTCACCTCGTAATTGAAGGCGAGCTTGCTGGCGGTCTGTCTAGACGCCACCTAGTCCATGGGACAACATGGATCTCAGATGGAAGATGTCAACATCATGCTGTCTGTCGTATCTATGTCGGAGGGAGATGAGAACCGGGTATGAGTAAGTTTTTAGACCTTGCCAGGGAGGAACGCCGATCAGTGTCATCTTCAGCATTAGACGCATGAATTGCAATGCGGACACGGGCTCTCATCATAGAGCCGGCCGATTAGATCTCGATACACTGCAAATCTTTGCAAGGTCAGTCGAGTATCGCGGCACATGCGCGCGGAAAATGCGGCACTCCTTCTCGCGTATGCTGCTTCCTCTCATGCACTGCGACGGTACCTCCCATGTTTCGGCAGAACAGGCATGATCGCTCGGTAGCACAACACTCGATGTCTATGGGCTGCTCATGTGAGCCTTGAGATCAGCTGTTGACCAGGGAAGTGGTTGCCCAAGTCGGTCCGCAAGCGCCCTAATGTGTGTCGAAGTCGCATGCTGTGCAACGTGAAGAACGCCAGCTCGTGCGACATGCTTTATAGAAGCATCGATGAGAACCAAGTTCCTGTTATTCATCGTGTGCTCGGCCCAAATCATTGGACTGACAATAAAGCGCTGGGCAGCGAGCTCCAACGCTCCCATCCGCACTCTTCAATTATCTGGCCCGGTTCAGTTCAGGAAGCAAGTGGCTGAAAGCAGAACGCCACAGCCGCTATGTACGTTTCAAAAAGCCACGCTGAATGCAAGTGGCCTGTAAACCTGCACGGGGAAGCACTTGGGCGTCGGCGGCGAACATGTATGAGCCAATGTCCCGTCATGTCTCGCCATCCGAAAGCGCCATTCTCGATGTTGAGACGTCTGTCACGGGTCTGGATGCGCCCGGGCTCCGCAGGTGTGCTAGAATAACAGGCATCCCCGTCTTGACATGCAGTCCATGGGGTGATTGATACCAAGCATTCTGAATCCATGCAGAACGCAGCCACATCATCATTTGCTTTGCCGTTCAAGTACCTCGTGGACGATGACCAATGGGGCTGGCTGCCAATTGCTTTGCCAGATAGATCTCCGTTGCATGACCCGCATTGTTCTAGACCTGCGCCTTTCAATACACTGACGTTGATCTTGTACAAACGCCGCTCATCCTCGCACCCAGGTCCAAAGGTGGTGCAGCAACGCTGTCGACATCAGCCATGTTCTGGGTCTTGAAAACGCGCTTGCCAAAATGCAACATCTGTAAAGGATGTGCAGAAGCCGATAGTCCGCGCACCAAGGATCTCAGGGTCCGAGCAAACGGAGTGTGCGCCCAAGTCAGCGTGGAGCATAGTATGACCATTGAGGACGCTCCGACTTCCGTGAACGTGCCTCCTGTTGACATTTCCATCGACATGAGGCTGTGTGGAGAAGTTCATGGTGCCAGCGCTGTCACGCATGGCACCTCTCGCATTAGTGCTAGTGAGGACGACCTTCGCAGGTACAAAGGTACAACTTCCGGCAGCGGAAGCAGAGGTATTTTGCTATTCGTTGGTGCCTTTTTCCTTGGCCTCGGGAGTTTCCTTTCAGTCGACTGTCCAGTGCTGGGGCTTGTTTCTGGTTGAGCCTGTGTTCGATTCTCCACGCAGTCCTTTGTTAACGGTATGGATTCGTTTTCGGCCCAGGCATTTGAGGTAGAAGATTGGGAGTACGAAGATGCCCCGATGCCGTACCTTCCCTCGGCCCCCTTCCATCAACATCATTTGGTTCAGAACTCCAATGCCTTGCCTCATTCCCTCGTCTCGATACCGCGAGCACCAGAGACACAGGCCACCCAAACGGTGTCTTTTCAGGTTCCAGGGGCACCGGCCAGTGCCTCAAGAGGACAAAGATACCAAGCATCTTCGTCGGGGTCGGATTCAGACCGACACAAGAAGCGCATAAAGCGTACAAGGACTGTGAGCTTGAGACTCATCACTTTGAAAGCTTGCTGGCTCACAAGTCCTCAGGCATGCGAGGAATGTAGGAAAAGAAAGCAAAAGTGCGACGGCGGTGAGCCTTGCCAGGGTTGCAGCGAACAGGCCACGGAGTGCAAGTACCGCGATGTGCCTCCAACCAAGTGAGACGTTCGTAACTGACCCTTGCATGTGTTGACGCTGATTTTGCTCTTCAGGAAGGACGACGCGATGCAGCAGATGCAGCAAATGGCAGAGACGTACAACAAAACGTTGGCGAATCTGAATGACGATGTCGAGGTGATGAGCAAGACTCTGCAGAGCATTGAGAAGAGGCTGAGTCGGAACGACTTTGGCGTCGCACCTCGCTCAACTGCTGTTCAAGCAAGCCAACGTCAACCACAGCGTCCGAACGGACGGCAGTAACACCAAGAAGGTCTCGTGACGTTCTCTCAAGGATTGTGCCTGCGCCCTTTCCAGCGCAGGGGAGGGATGACCAACACGAGAGCTATAGGCAGGCTCCATCATACGACGCACGGCGCATCCTGTGTCCATCATTTATGTAGGTGGCTGAACGAGTCTCAGGACGAGAAGTGCTTGTGTGCTTCATGACAGGAAACTGACGGGATGCTGAGCTGGATTCTGCTCAGCGCAATCATCAGAGTCGGACCAGTTTTGGGGTAGTCGGATGGATTGCACATTGGACTGACGTGATGGCACGAGAGTCACCAGCGTAAGTAGCGACCAGTCTACAAGGCAGTCACATTCTCCAGTAGCCCAAGCTCTCACGCCAGCGTTCATCAGCAATAGCCTTGCAAACACCGAGCGAAGTCCTGTCGTCGATGCCCTTTCCTGCGGAGCGAATCGATCCGTCAAATACCTGTCTGTTCTACGCCCTCGTCAGGATTCTTCCCCAATGACGGACCTTCATCGAAAGCGCGAACCAGATATTTGGCCGACATAGTCATGGCCCCGAGTCAAGCCGCTTGCAGTACACATACGCCCAGCAAATACAATCATTGCGCAAGTGGAAGATGTCGCCTTTCCAAGGGCCAGTAATCTTCATACTGAATGGTACGCTCGATGTTGCCGTCAATAGATCCGCATTAGGCTTTCGTCTACTTGCAGCAACGTGCCGGCCGATGCAATCCACAAGCCTGACAGAACTGAGCCTGACTCAAAGCTAAGAGTCTAAACCAACCAGACATGCGTGGGACGGACGCCGGAATGGCTGCAAATCTTCTTGAGCTAAGTCGGGCTTTCGAAGACTACTTCGGAATAATCCTCGGTCATACCGAAGCAACCAGGGCTGCTTGGAGGAGGTCTTTCGTTGAGCTTGCCAGCGGATAGCCAAGATTGCGCAGGGCCCGTTAGATCAACACACAGTCTGACATCCAGCTTGTGGTTCAGATTTCCCATGATCAGATCCGACATGCCGAAGGCCCTTTCGCTTCTGTCGCTTCGCACCGATCGGAAACCTCTTCTTGGCGCCACATGCGGAGCACTCCACGACTAGCACGTCCGCCTGCGTCTTCTTGTGGCCACGTGATGCATTCTCGATCGTCTGACTGCAGGTCTGGCCTTCGATGAGCACGGCGTTGCAAACTTTGCAGGTGTTGCATTTGACAGCCGGCTGCAAGCGGATCTGGGCCTTTTGGGCTACTTGTCGGAGCTGCGAACTGATGTAGAAAGGAAGTCCGCGGAGTGTTGAATCAACCGAACTGCCTTGATCGCGGCTTGTATTCGTTCTTGCGAGGCTTTGTACCTCTGGCTTGTCCACGTCCTGCAGTTGCAGCGCAGATCTGGGGTCTTTCAGCGCGTCATTATCATGAGATAGTCTTTCTGCAAGAGCGATGGCGCCAACACCGCTGCTATTGCCCAGTGTTTCAGCTGCAGCTGCATTGTATGCGGCCATGTAGGTGGCCGTACGCTGCAGATGCGAGATCCTCGCGTGTAGGTGCCTGTTAGGTTTTCCTTTGGGCATCTTCGCGATCATGAGATGTCGACATATGTGAAGGAGGATGGGCTATCCGATCTTGTAGGTGAGTGAGTATGTGAAGGGCGTCTAGTAGGTATTCGAAATACATGTGATTCTTGATAGACACAAGCGACGCCAAAGAGAGTGAAGTTCCGAGTCATGTCGAGATGCTGCCTGAGGGTTTCTCGCCAAGCTAGGTGGTCAAAGCTTGGCGGAAACAGCCGCATGCGGTCGTCCCTTCCGTTGCGAGTCGCGACGAGATTGCTTCAGCTCGCAACGGCCTACCTCAACGTCACCCATCTCCATCACCGTCGTCGCGTCAACCACCGCGGCGCATCATCAACTACCCTCCCACTCGATTGGCGCGTACTCACCGCCACATTACAGCCGCCGCCCGCCCTTTCCGCCGAGTCAACGAGGCCGCAGCCTTACAACATCACCCTCCTCCCTACAACCACTAACGAACACCAAACACCACCATGTCTGGCGAAGAGGACCTGATCGATTACTCCGACGAGGAGCTCCAGCCGACCGACGGTGCCACTGGTGCGACCGGTGCCGCCGCCGCTAATGGCGAGGCGAAGAAGGGCGATCTCACTGCGTCTGGAACTGGCGCGGACAAGGCCAAAGGCAGCTACGTCGGTATCCACTCCACCAGCTTCCGCGACTTCCTCTTGAAGCCGGAACTCCTCAAGGCTATCACAGACTGCGGCTTCGAGCATCCATCAGAGGGTTAGTCATCTCCATACATCCTGCTTAGAGCTGCCGGCGATTGCCACCATCCGAGAGCGAGGAGCGTCCGTCCATCTAGTCCATCAGAACGAAGCCATAACACAACATAAGCGCAAGCTGGTTGTGACAGAAGAAGGTGGGCTCGTCTTAAACAGAGCTTGGGGTCCAGAGTAATAGCCTGCGGCGGCAATTGCTCGACATACAGAGCCAGCTGCATACGGCCCGCGGAGTGCCCAAGCTGAGTGGATGGCCGTATCCAGAATGAAGGCGACGCGTACAGGCAGCGATTGGCGTAGGCAAAAGAAGCGTATACACTCTGAGGGAGGTGCACAGGATCTTGAGGTGATAGCACAGGCTCGCGCCCGCAAGATGCCATGGCATGAAGGTTTTGGATCGCGACGATGGACGGACGCTCTGCTCGACTTGTTTCTTGCGCTCACACCATTGGACGAACGTAATCTAACATCTTTCCTCCAGTCCAGCAAGTCACCATTCCTCAGGCTATTCTCGGAACCGATGTTCTCTGTCAGGCCAAGTCTGGTCTCGGAAAGACAGCCGTCTTCGTCTTGTCAACTCTGCAACAGATCGAGCCGGTAGCTGGCGAAGTCAGCGTACTGGTCTTGTGCCACACCCGCGAGCTGGCCTTCCAGATCAAGAATGAGTATCAGAGGTTCAGCAAGTACATGCCAGAAGTGAAGACCGAGGTCTTCTACGGAGGAACCGACATCAAGGAGAACGAGAAGATCCTTCGCGACAAGTCCACACACCCACACATCATTGTCGCTACTCCCGGTCGTCTGAACGCTCTCGTCAGAGACAAGAAGCTTCGACTTGGGAGCGTCTCTCGCTTCGTCCTCGACGAGTGCGACAAGATGCTTGATCAGATTGGTAAGCTTGCAACATCCCAAGAGGCGTCAGGGCTATACTAACTCCGACAGACATGCGTCGCGACGTCCAGGAGATCTTCCGTGCAACACCACCACAGAAGCAGGTCATGATGTTTTCGGCCACTCTCTCTGCCGCGACCAAGCCTGTGTGCAAGAAATTCATGCAAAACCCTCTCGAGATCTATGTTGATGACGAGACCAAGCTCACTCTGCACGGTCTTCAACAATACTACGTCAAGCTCACCGAGGGCGAGAAGAATCGTCGTCTCAACGACCTTCTTGACACTCTAGCCTACAACCAGGTCATCATCTTCGTCCGCAACACTGTCCGCGCCACTGAGCTGGATCGACTGTTGCGTGAGTGCAATTTCCCTTCGATAGCTGTGCACTCCAACATGCCACAAGAGGATCGGTAAGCGAGTTCAGACTCTTGACCATTGTTTACAGCCGACTGACTACTCGACAGTATCAAGCGCTACCAGGCATTCAAAAACTACGACAAGCGCATCTGTGTCAGTACTGATGTGTTCGGTCGTGGTATTGACATTGAGCGTATCAACCTGGCTATCAATTACGACATGCCAGATTCGACCTCCAACAAGGAAGCAGAGAGAATGAAGGAATCAGGTGCCGACAAGGATTCGTCAGCGTACAAGGAGTCGATCGCCCAGGCTGCTGACACCTACTTGCACCGTGTTGGTCGCGCTGGTCGTTTCGGTACGAAAGGTATTGCTATCAGCTTCGTCAGCTCGGACCGCGACATGGACGTGCTCAAGACGATCGAGGCGCGGTTCGAGAAGAAGGTTGAGGAATACCCTGAAGAGGGTGTCCAGCTTCAAGACGGCGAGTAAAAGTTGTGCTGAAAAGGGGTCGACGATCAAGGTCGACTAAAAGAATGGATATGCGCTGTCTCCGTCGAATAGACAGCATCACGAAAGCTTTCACTTAGGGTAATCGATGTACTTTTACAAGCGATGAGAACCGTCCAACGACTGAGAACGACATCATGGGGACTTGGACCAGATTCTTCACCTGCCGACTCGTTCATGGTGCCTTGCCTTCTGCCCAGCTCACACGATCACGTTTCGCACCATATGATTCAGATCTAGCATACGCATCTTTTGCATCTTCTTCTCTCGATGTATAGCGTCCAAGTTGCAGCATCTGCTCGAAGCTCGAACGCACTTTGTCCCAAATCTCTAGAAACGACCAGTCAACATGCGAAACCTGAGAATTGCAACAGTCGCTGCGCTATGGAGTCTTGTCGTCCGTGTAGCTTCGAGCTCTCCTACTCTGTTCAGCACACGTGCCGAGCCTGGCGATGCGGGCGAGGAAGCCGCTAAGCTGAAGCACATGGAGGATCAGCGCGAACTATACCAGCCTGTATCGTCTTCGACCTTTCAGAAAATGGCGGCACAAGCTGGCCACACTCGCCGCAGTATCACTGTTCGCTTAACTGCCAGTGGCAATGGTCAAAGCTCAGGAGATGTTGCTCTACAGGATTCAGCACCTCTCTATTTCGCGCCGAAAGGCTTCGTGCCTGGCCAGGGTATGGCGTATGCGAAGCTCGATGTCAAAGGTGATGGGTCTGGTGTCAAGATACTCAGCACGGAGCAATTTGGAAATGTCATCGAGAATACGGTCTGTACTAACAGCACTATCTCGCTGAAATTTGATAAAGAGGTCGAGTTTCAGGAAGTGATGAAAGAATGGAGATGGATCAATACTGATGGGAACAAGGCAGTGGTAATTACAGAGTCTGATCATTGCAATATGGATAGCACAGACGGCAATCCAAGACAACCTTGGGAGGTCAAGAAGGTGACATTCGATGATGCGAAGAATCTGGTCAAGATGACAGCCGAGCCAAAATCTTATAGTGCTTTCAAGAATTGGACTCTGAAGCTCACCAAAGACCAAGGCGGACATACTGCAACGAGCAATCGTTCGACCACAGCGCACCGCGCCAAGCGTTTCGCGTCCAAGGCGCATATCGATCTAGATGCCAATTTCACGGGAGTAGGCTTTCCGCTGCCGGAGAGCATGCTGGCTGGGATTCTGGGCAAAGGTCCTATCGGAGCTCTCACTTGCTCACCATGCTATACGTACGGCGCATTGGATCTGGAAATGGACATCTCGCCTGGCCCCAAGGGACTTCAAGGCAAGATCGGGGTTGCTGCGACTGGTCTCGCCGCCTCCATCACCCCTGTCCTGTCTGTCTACCAGGCACTTGGTGATAAATATACCCAAGATGTGGAAGTGTGGGCTACGTTCCGCCATACTCTGGTATCTATATAAAAGGCATCGTGGATGTTGGGCCCACGGTCAAAGCGATTTTATCAACCGGATTGAAGACTGGCATCGACAGACAGCTGGAATTATCAATGGGCTACAACATGACGTATCCAGACAGCAACTTCGAATGGGATATAGGAGATCCCTTACATTCCAAAGTCACAGGCTGGAACCCCAGCTTCACGCCCCTGAAGCCAGGAATGTCCGAAGGCTTCTCCGTCGAAGGCGACATTGAACCAAAGCTCGGGCTGTCAATCGATGCCAGTGTTCTCGGTCAAGGTCTAAGTGTAGGCTTCACCTTTTCTGCTGCTCAGCTCGTCTTCAATCTTACAGCAGATTCCGACAAGCCATCATGCCGACGAGCCAAATCCGAAAGCGATGTCAAACGACCAGTCGATTTCGACATGAATCTCAACCAGGAGATTCACGCGTATCAGTCCGGCGGTGTTGTTGGACTCGGTAGTGCCGCAGCAACGCAGACATTGGCGTCAACTCACTACGATTTGTACGAGACTTGTTTTCCAGCAGATGGCGTCACGAAGATTCAGACATTCATGCCTACTCCAAGCGTCCAGAATTACTTGGCATACACTGGCAACTTGCGTGATCTTGCCGAAGGCAAGATTACTGCTCTTGGGAAGGCATTTGCCTCTGGAGTCGCCGCTGCTGGTCAAGATTTGGCGTCTGAGGCGGTCGTGGTGGAAAGTCAAGCTTCTGTGAAGGCGACGTCGATAGCAGGTCAAGTTTCAGAGAAAGGGTCTTCAGCCGCTCAGTTGGTGACCTCGGTAGTACCGGCCGCTGCAGCACCCGTTGCAAGTGATGCTAAGAATGCTGGAGATGACATTAAAGGTGCAGCTGAGAGTGCCGCTGGTGGCTTGAAAGACTTTCTTCATATTGGGAGGCGCTGAGCCTACTTCGGCGACACTTATAGAGTAGCATTGAGCTGGGTGACACGGGCCAGCGAAGAACGGCTCGAGCGTGCTGGGGCTCTGAAAGACTGCAGGCAGGCATACTGTGGCAGATTTTTGCATCCCCTAGATTGAACAATCGTGCGTTCGAAGCTCGGGTTCTTCCATCTTCATCCTTCCTCTCCTCCTAATTACCTCTCACTCACAGCAAACTCAAAGCCGCCGCTCCAACGACACGCATTCCCACGCCAACACCCCTCCCAGCAACAGACTCCACCGTCTGCGTCGCCACACCCACACTCAACGAGCTCGCAGTCCCATTGAACGAGCTCGGACAAGTCCCGTTCACAAACGTCCCGTAAAATATAGAATTGGCGTTCTGGGCTCTCATGTATTTCGCAGCCACTGGTGCCGTAATGCCTTGTACTTGGGCAACAGCCTCCGAACTAAAGTTCATCCTCGCATAAACCTCAATAGTATTATACACTCTCCCAGCATCCCAAGCTGGCAAACTGAAATTCGCCGGCTGCTTGAATAGGTAGAAGATACATGTATGTGCTATATCGTTCAGACCGGGAAGGTGGCCACCATAGGTGGCTATAGGGTCTGTGGAGCTGGACAGAGTGCCATTGGGAAGTTGAGAGATGTCGGTTTGGAACCAATGGGGGCGGGTTGTGCGGCAGTGTTCGAGGCCGGGGACTTGAGGGCCGGTGGTGTTGGTGCTGGCTTCGGGGATGGAATGGTCGACCAGAAGGAGCATGTGGATGCCTGTCAGGGTGGAGTAGAGGGAGACTTGGGGTTGATTTTGGACGACTGTCTCTTTGTTGAAGATGTCCGACTGGGAAAGTGGCATTGAACAGCTTACGCGCTTGCGGAGGCAAGTCATTGGCATGGAGGATCGTGCTGCCGAACGCTACACCCAAGTGCTGACTTGTCGTGGGCTTGGTGCCAGGCGCTGTTTGACCGTGTACCTGCAGAGCAAGGCAAGCTTAGCAGGCCTGCTTTGGGTGATGTGAACTGCATGGTGTATGTTGGACGAGAGTTGTCACTGCAGCTGGTTGCCACAAGAAAGAAAGAAGTGTTTCAGGCAGCTGGAGAAGTGCGGGCTCAAGAACGATGAGCCTTCGGCCTGTAGGCGAGTCTGTTTGCGGTATCTGAGATCAATGGCCACAGCCTATGTCATTGACGAGTGAAGTAGTGCTCGAGCGGCACGGTTACTGAAGTCCTGTTCTTGGGCCAGTCTGGCCATCTGGATCGAAGACGGCTGTTCTCCATTTTGGTGCTGGTGTCCGAACATGAGATGTCATGTTTCGGACACGAGCACTCGCGCAATGGAGTTCGAAGCGATTCGGGTCAATGGCCCCCACTTGGTACCGGGACACGCGGACTTGCGTTGCCGAGTTCGACCTGGGTGTTGTCGAAGGCTGGACTGATGAATGAGAACGTCTTGGAAACAACAGTTCATGCCTCCGAATGAACGTCTTGCGATGACCGTAATGTATCAACTGCGCAGATGGACTTCCGGCAATGACTAGGTTCCATTCGCTGACTGCTCCATTCTCGTGGCTTGTGAAGTCGACATTCATCGCACAGGATCACGCTATGCCAAGCGCCATTGTGGTGTTCCTGCATAATGGAGCAGGCGAGGTCCAGAGGCCGCATTCCCAACCTCACCTGCGTATTCCGCGAGTCTTTCTGCTCCGACAGCGCCTCATGATCTATCTGTAGATTGTGAGGAGTAAGAAATTGCTCCAGCTTCTTCAGCTTCCTGCATGTCACGCCACGTTCGTATGCAGAAACATCAAGGTCCTGTCCCGAGGTGTTCTTCATCTTTCATATACATATAGGCAATGAGAGTATCACAACGAAACGTCTTCAAGATGGAGCACGTTTTCACCCATGCTCGCGCATCATCGTCAATCACGGCGCTGGAGGAGCCGTGTGTGATTGGATCCTGACCGGCACAGCATGCGCAGTTGTTCTGCTTCGTTTCTACGCCAAAGGCGTCGTTGTAAAGAAGCTTGCCTGGGATGATGCCTTTTTGGCTCTGTCTTTGGTGAGTGCAGAGTCCAAAACAGTAGAGGTACCTTCGAACTGACCGCTGTAGCTCTGCGCCATTGGACACGCCACAGTAATCACAGCCTCCATCCACTGCGGCTTCGGAAGACATGCCATCTACCTGTCCGACTCAAACCTCAACGCTACCAAATGGATCTTCGTCGACTTCGTCATATGGGCAGCCTTGGAGAAAGACCTGGTAATATTCATCGCCTCGATGCCGACTTTGCGACCTCTGTTTGTAGCGCGGAAGGCACGCTCGCAGATCCCAGATTACGAAATGTCTCGGGCAGAGCGCGATCTCGCAGGTCCGGAGACGCATCCTATGGCCATCGGAGAAGTAGGAGAAATTCGTTGATGGACGATCTTGTTTGACCACAGTCAGCGAGGAAGAGATCTTGGAGCACAGGGCTCGGTACGATGTGCGGTCAAACATAGATGTCGAGGAGACGAGCACGCCTCTTCCACCAGATAGAAGTAGTATATCTCACGAGCAGGCCTGGGAGCGATTGACCTGAGGAACCTGCTCAATGTCCGTCAAGATCCAATCGTCCCGCGAACATGAGCGTCGCTGATGTGCTTGAGAGTGACTGCTCGGCTCGTCGACACGGTCATCGCGTGCCGGAGGTAGCTCTCGAAGTACTGGCTTCTGCGTCGATCATTGCGAAGTTGCTTTCATCGCAAAGCGCCACTTCATGCCGTTCATCCAGGCAGCCACTGCTCCGTATCCCTCCAAGCCTCCTTCCTCCTCTTCCCATCCCTTCCCCTCTCAACCGCCTCCTCCAACTTCCCCTCCAACCACTCACTATACCTCCCCATATTCTCCCTCGCCACCGCCGCCCTGCCCGGCCTCCAAATCTCCCTTCCAAACTCCGTACTCTCCCTCCACTGCTCCCGCATATCCCACACGGTGTTGTATCTCCCCAGCTCCTGCGCGCTCTCAAAACATATCCCGTACATTCGACAGAAACCTTGGAGTTCGGGGACGCAGTCGCGCGAGTGGGAAGTGAAGAGGTGAGGCCACATGTGTTCCCAGACGCGGCCGGCTATGTAGTCGCTCCAGGAGGTTTGGATGAGCCAGTCCATGTTTTTCTTGTATTGTTCGCGAGGTCTGGATCGGATTGCGGATTTGGTGACGGCGAATTGGCTGCAACATGGTCCTGCCAGTATCTCCGGGACTCCCTCGTCTTCGCCAAAATTCTCCTTCCAAGCCTGTGCCATCCAAGGCTCCTCTTGCTTAATACTCTCCTTCACCGTCTTCGTAGTGTTTATCCAATCCGGGCAAGCATCTTTCCAACTCAATCTCAAATTCCAATAGCCCCTCTTCTCCACCTCTTCAAGATCTAGTCTTGACAAGGCGAAGACCATGGACTGGCGTAAAGCAGGATCGACATGCCATGCATGTTCCTCAGCATGTACGAATATATTCACATCCGCAAGCTCTTCCGAATCGTAAAAATCGAAGAGGTACGTGAAGTACATCAATGCCTCCCTCCCCTTATCCAACACTCCTGGCTTGTATTTCGCCCCCTCATCGTCGGAAACATACCGTACAACGCGGAGGTTCGGGATGCGAAGCGTGTTAGTCCAGGAGGTGTCGTCCTTCTTCGTGGATGCGACGATCAAGTTGACTGTTCGAGAAGTATCAGTTGAAGATGGGTAGTCAGCCAAATCATGATAGTCTGGACGGTGGAAGTCGAAGCCGTGATTTTGATAGGCCGGGCGGAGGTGGAAGATGAGGAAGTAGACGGGTGGGAGGAGGAGAAGTGCGAGGGCAGGGGCCCGTAGGCGATAGGGGATGAGGGTCATTTGGGAGATGGCATTGTCTGTGTATGTAGCTGTATGTATGAAGTCTACATTACTCGGGATGGAGTGAGCAAGAAAATCAAATGGCTGTGGAAGCTGTCGAAGGTGACTGAGCTCGTGGTTGGTTTGCTTGGCAGGGGCCTCGGCGTAACATCGATGCAGGATTGAAAGGACACCGCGACGCTACTCATATTCGACTAGTATTACTGTGCTACATACGATCTGTCGATTCCAATTCCCGTCGCCGGCCTCTCTGGATCTTCAGGTCCTTGGTCGTACAGTTTTTGCACCTGTGATGCGCATGTTTGATTCCGTTCCCTCCCAAACGCCTTGCTAAAACTACTCATCAAAAAGCAAACATATGAATACAATGTCGCCGAGACTCATGCTCCGCCGCTGGATGTTGTGGGAGGTTCCGGCGGCGGCGGATGAGCTGCAGCTGCGTTGTCCGCGACTGGAGTTGGCGCTATTCTGCGCTTCTTTTCGCGACCCTGCTCCTCAGATTCGGAAGTACTGCCAGCATTGCTTTCCCTCTTAACCCCTGCGACTGCTTGTGGAGGCTGGCTCGCGGTCCCGTTGAGCTGTGACTGGCCTGGTGTCTGCGGAGGTGTAAAGAGAGGCACCGATGAGCTGCTTGCATTCGAACCAACTGCAACCGGTGGCAGAGATCCCATTGATGGAGTGGGGTTGTTCATGACCGGAGCGTTCTGGTCTGGCACACGAGCGAAGCTCGCTTCGGTCGCTATGCTTGAAGCTGACATGCTCCTCGCCGGACTTGCCGGGCGGCCGCCAACATGTCCAGCTGGCGTCGCTGCTCTTGTAAACGGCGATGGTGACGCACGAGCGGTTCCCGTCGATGGTGTGGGATTGACCGTGCCGCCATTACTAGCACTCGCCTGCTTCACGGAAGTTGCGTTCGTGGCTGGCTGCGCAGATCCACCAATGCCTGTGGGAGTTGGCTGCGGAGTAGATGCAGCAGAAGTGTTCGCCTTCTGCACAGAGATCGGTGCGGGCGAAGGCCTGCTGCTCGCTCCAACAGGACCTTGGTAGACAGTCCCTAGTTCGCCTGGTGCAAATGTGAGGGCAGAGCAGAACCCATCCGAAGAGGTCATCAGTAACGTCTGTCCATCGCTCGACCTAAAGTTTGTTAGCTTCAAAATCTCAAGAAAGCATCCTCCAGCACCTACCAGGCAAGATCGGTGAATGTAGCGTAGTGCAAATTGCTAACCACACACAATGGCTTTTGCTGTTGTGTATCGTAAAGATGAACAGCATCTTGCGTCGCGACAGCGTAGATGACCCGATAAGGCAGACCAAATGCTGGTACCGGACCTGGCGGTGGCAACGGTGTCGATGGGGTTGATTCTGAATCCGCACGCGGCCGCGGCGATGCACCGGTTGTCACACTTGGTGACGGTGATGGAGCACTGTTCAATGGCGGTGGCTCCATTGCGGAATGTGAAGTCGGAGCCCGAGAAGGCATGACTGGTTCTGGTAACAGTGGGATGTCCTCTTCGGTGCGCGTGTCAATGGTGATCTCCTTTGTATCGACATTGGCGCTGCGGATCTGATAGTAGATGGGAGAGCACTTGACAGCAATCGAGGGCTTTTTGTGGCCTGGCAAGTATGCTACAGGTGGCTTGTTGAGTCCAGCTCTGGTGTAGATGTAGACTGTGTTGATGATCTCGTCCGTGCTCTTGCCACCGTCTGCAGCAGGATGTGTCGTCTTGAACTGACCAGCCGGTGTGAACAACAAGCTTCCATCCGGTGCAAACGTCAATCTGCGGAAGAAAGATGTAAAGGTCTCATTAGCGTAGATGTTTGTGTTCCGCACCCCAAGACCGAGACCTCCCGACAAGCTTGGTGACGCTGACGGCATCACTGCAGGGAGCGGCATGGATGGGCTGGGCGACACAGACCTTCTCACTGATTGCGAGCCGAACGAGGATCGTCGGCTGTGTGATGTAGGCGGAGGATTCATAGGTAATGCCAGTGACTGCGGCGTGCCTGGAGCAGAAGGCTTCGGGGAGCCCACAGCCTCTGCCATAAGATCTTGCACGAACGAAGCTCGATGATTGCCAAGGCCAAGGTCTGGAGGAGCTGGGCTGTTGGAGGAGATTCTCCGCCCCGGGAGGTCCATCTTGGTGACCTTGTTGTGTTGGTTCAGGGTGAATTGACCATCCTTAGTCTTGAGGGTGTAGATGTGGACCGAGCGATCAGAAGACTGCGTTGCGACATACTCATTCAGAGGGTCCCATGCCACGCCTTGCACGTAGTGGTTGTGCTCGGCAATTTGTCGAACTGTTTGGCCTGTATAGAGTTAGCAATCCGGACCGATACCTGTCATCATGTATTGCTTCGCACCAGTCGAGGCATTGTATATCCGTGCGACGTTGTCCATGCTCCCCGTTATGAAGAACAGTCCGTCTGGTGACCATGCCAGGTCGTATATCTCGGAGCCACTGCTTGACCTGCACATGGTCTTGACCCGCCAATGTTCCACATCTTCCTGTCCATCGTCGCCGAAGCTCGAAGCGTACGCGGGATTGTCTGCTGGCGTCCATAGGAGTACATTGCCGTCATCACCGGCGGTGGCCAGCAATTCGCCTAGAAGAGAATTAGGAGCTGTGCAACAATGACTTGGCTGTTCGCCGCATACCTTTGGGACACCATCGGACGACATTTACGGCTTGTGTGTGCTTCTTGAGGGTAGAAAGGTATTGGACTTTCCGTTCATCGCCATTGCTCTCTATACTCCAGAGCTGCCATGACGGTTAGTAAGCTCTCGAACACTTGAAGAGGGCGTATGCCGCGTACTCGAACATTGCCGTCTCCCCCTGCTGTCGCCAGTCTCCCTTTGCCGTGAGGCTCGAAGTGCGCAGAGTATATGGGGTCGTTGTTGTCGTGCCAAGCGACGAGAAGGGGTGCGGCTTTCATGGTGGTGGTAGCTGGCTCGGGGCCAGTGAGCTCGTGATTGCGGACAAAATGAAGTCGAGTGAAGTGGTCGAGGTTCGGAGAGGGAATGGAAGCGGATCAATCGCGATGAGGCGTGGATCTTGTGGTGCAAAGAAATGGTTGATTTCAGACGGGGTTGCCGTGAGACTTCCGCTCGATCGATACTCCGAAACGAAGACTAAGTAGCTGAGCCGCCTTGTTGCTCGATTACGGCCCCAAAACAAGGCACTACGCATGCACGAGGAGACTATGAGCAAAGTATGGGAGTAGCAGGCAAGGGAGCTGTACTGTCACTGGTGCATTGGTCATTGGTCATGGTACATTCGACTGTGCACGCTACCTCCACCTCCGATTCAATGCTGGAATGCAGCGAGTTGGGTCTGTGCTTCAACCTGCTTGGCGCCGTTAGAGCTCTGGCCGAGTGCAAGTGGGGGAGAAGGAGAAGAAGCAAGTCACAACACTGAGCAGGCGAGCCCTTCCTCGTCCCGCCTCGTGCACGACCATCACTTTGCCGACAGTACTAGAGTGATCGGCGTGGTGCTGGCAAGGCAAGGCAAGGCAAGGCGGCATCTTCGTCACATGCTGATAATGCAGCCTGTCCGACACCACGCGCATTTCTGCCTCACTCATACTACACCGGCATCTCCCGATCAATCAAGTACTGGCAGAACCTGCTTTGTCCACACATTTGACGCGTGAAAACGCGCAGCGACACGCTCAATACGATGCATTGGCCGCTCCCGGCGCTTCCATCTACTGCGCGCGTTGATTGCAAAACCCTGGCTTGCTCTGCCGCGGACCCCGTAGAGGTTTCTCTATTCTGATGATTCGCCACCAACAACTGACCAGCACCACCCGCCCATGCCAGCCATCACATACAACGAATGCCGCAAAAGCCTTCCTTTGGCAACTCTGATGCCAGTTCTGCTCAGGAACACGCGATGCGACGTCCTGATTGAGGGAACTCAGGGACCGGCTACGCGAGGTGCTTCCGGCTTCAACATCCGGCGCTTCGGTATCCGATTGGACCAGAGTCACTAATGTCTAGCTTTATGTCTCACGTGACTCTATATACGAGGCCCCCGCCCTCTTCGTTTCACACGCCAGCCGATCTGTTCCACCCTCACCTGCAGCCCGCAGTCAAGAGGACCCTTCCATCAAGCTGAGGATCGCGGATCTGTGAGAACACTGTCCTCTGCCTCTCACTGCGCCTTTCGTACGCTTCCAGCCACTTCTTGGTGTGGCCGGTCATCAAATTCTCGCCAGGTTTGCTTCTGCTATTGTTATTGACCATAGCGACGAGGTCCTGAACATACCCAGTTTCATCGCCTTGATTCTTCAGCGAGTGAAACGTCCTGCCTGCGCCCTTCCTTTGGACGCGGTCACTGTACTCCTCGCGCATCTTGGGCCTTGATGGCAACGGCACTCGTCCCGCGAAAACTTGCGCCAGCGCCATTGTCTGGAACTCGAACAGCGAGAACGTGGCGACGTGGTACGGGACTCCAATGAATGCCAAGGTCGGGTCATTAATGTACCAGATATCTTTGTGCAGATTGTGCGTCACCTGTCCATTCGTACTGATGGCTTCTTCGTCTGCATCTTCTGGCTTTACACCGTCCCTATGGTATTGTCTCATGAATGGAAACGAGACATGGTATCCGGTGCCGACGATGACGGAATGTATATTGCACAGCTTCTCACCGGATCGGAGAGTGACAGTTGCCGCGACGCTGCCATCCGGTGCCAAGTCAAGCGATTCGGGAACCTCGAAGCTTTGAATTCCGCCTACTCTGGCGCCATTTTCTGGCAGCAGATGCGAAGGCAAGTCATAAGGTCCGCCTCTACTGGATTGGAAGACTGCGCGAGCATGGGGGCCAAGGTCGCGCGCAATGTCCATCGATGATACTCCAGAGCCGATGATGAGAACGTTCTGGTCCTTAAACTTCTCTGGTCGCCGATACAGCTTTGAATGTTGAACACGATCTGGGAAGGCTGCCTTCCATTCAGCTAGCCCGAGCAGGTCAGGAACGTTGCAGGCATGGTAGTGACCACTGGCTACCACAACGGCATCAAAGGTCTGCGAGACATCAGTAGCTGTTCATCAGAACCGGCAGCTGGTTCACTGACATGACTTTCCTCCGAGACCAGGTCCTCGGAATTCATGGGAGTGAGCTTGGCAACATCGACTTTCCATTCATTGCCACTCTTCTCGACTTTGTTGACCCGCGTATTGAACGAGATTGATCCCAGCACCCCATTCGCTTCGGCAGTATCTTGAATGTAGTCGCCCAAGACATGGTGAGGCACGAACTCCTCAGTCCCCGGCTTCCACATCTGGCACGAAAGCTCCATTTCGATTGTCGATACATTGTTCTTGAGTGCGACATACGCTGGCCCAGGAGGTGCAAAGCTCACTGATGTATCACTTGCTTGGATTTTGGGTGCAGCATATTCCAGACCTGGAGTGCTAATCGGACTATCATGCTTGGTCTCGCCCTGTCTTCGAACCAAGTCGTCATACTCTGGAGAATCTCCAGTCGATGGCAGTATCGACGGGTAGGCAGGGTCAAGGGGGGTTCGCTCATCGTACACCCTTCTTGGTCTGTATCAGCATGTTGGCCTTCATTATGAAGGAAATCCTGTTAATTGACGGACCAGACACCACCAGCTCGAGAACTGCGCTCATATATTGTCACGTCTAGGCCGGCACGCTTAAGGTGTACTGCTGCAGACACACCGCTAACACCTGCACCGATCACTGCCTGTACACAATTAGAGATACAAACACATCGTCCTTTATTGATGCTGAACAGACCACTTTCTTGATATCAACGACCGTCTCAGCCATTATCGACGAATGTAAGTGCAGCGAGGTACACTTCACGATTAACGAGTATGTTGGCTATCGATGAGGCGTATCCAGAGGCATGGTATCTATACGTGCTTTGCCACTGCAGCATAACAAAGACCCATACGATACATAAGGTTCCATCGAGGGCCTGAAAGCTTACGAGACTCCAATCCATTATCAATCACGCCATCTGCAGGCACAGCCGAGGACGGATCAGCACGCCATACCATACTCTCGGCATCGTTTGGGCTGTCAGAGTGCTTCTCTTTCATCAGGTAGCCGAGTGATGCGAACGGCAGGATGGCCCAATCGAGTTTGAAGAGGAAGCGGCGCCCTTCCGGAGACTTGTCCAGAGAGTCCCAGATGTATGACTTCCAGCTTGGTTTCTTGGCTGCGACTGAGGGTTAAATAACTTCTTGGGCGTGGTACTGTCCCTCCTCTTCTGCCCTGACATCTTCGGGTTGACGCATCTTGTCGGATAGACAGTCGGAATGTCAGTCCGCGTGGGAGGTAATGGGAGACAGCGTGATAAAAAGAGAGATACGGCGCTGATCATCGGGTAGATATATGTATCTTTACCTTTCGACTTACCGTTCAATGCCGTTATCGACTCTCTCTGCACCTTTCCGGCTGACTGTCCGTACAAAACTTCTTTCGACTACCTTGACTAGTAGCAAGCCACATGCTCGAACAATACGTTTCAACGCTCGTGCGAATGTAGATGAAGTGGATCTGAAGGGGTATCGTAGAGTCGTATCTTGCATCCTCTTCAATGACGTGCTTGGCGAGGTGCTGCTGGCACGGTAGGGATGTGCTCTCAACCACGCGGCCGCCGCGTGCACCATTGAACTCCAAAGCATGGTAGCAGGTTTCGACATGTTCACAAGACTTGAACATCAGTCATAGTCAATACCGTGCCTGGCCAAGCATTACTTCTCGGGTTCTTGGTATGTCTGAGCAGTCTTGTCGTCTTCTTGAGTCTTGTGTGTCGGCATCCGGATGTGAAGCTTTGCCAGGCCGAGAGATCAGCGTTGAGGGAAACTCGTATGCGGCGCAGAAGCAATGAGACGTAGAGGCGATGTCGTGAGAGATGCGAGAATGTCGTGCTTGGACCCTGGCAAGCGCTGTGTCTCCATACTCCGCGAACCACATGCGAAACGCGTGCCCCAAACTCTTTGACTTTCACATGCCGCTATCGCGCTGGACGACACTGTAGCTGGCAATGAGGGGTCGAGCTATTAGCTATGCACCTCTGTGGTGATGTACCCAGGATGCTGTCGAATGGCAGTCATCAGGTGAGGTACCATTCGACGATTAGAAATCCGAGCAGTCAGTCTGAAAGGCAGATAAGGCTCTCGTTCTCCAGTCATCATAGTTGTCTTTTGTCCCGTTCATCCATCAACAGTGCACGCTAAGATGGCCCCGATTGCAATTGATCAGCGCATCACGGACGTTGTCCAGCCCAAGAAGGACACGTTAGGCCTTCCAGGTCCAACGAAACAGCGACTTGAGAAGGCTGGCGTTGATCTGTCGAGCGGTTACCCATATCGACCAGCTAAGCCATTGTACCTGCAAGATGCTTTTGAGATTCGAAACGAGGCTTGGCTGCACGACGATGCCGGTGCTCGAGCGGCAAAGAGCAACCCAAGCAAGAGCAATCTGTTGAAAGCTGCCAGCAAAGTGACCAACCTGACCTCGCATATCGGCACTGAGATCGAAGGACTGCAGTTGAAGGACTTGGATGAACAGCAGCGAGATGAGCTTGCTCTGCTCATTGCCGAGCGCTCTGTGGTCTTTTTCAGAGATCAAGACCTTTCTCCCCAGCAGCAGAAGGAGCTTGGCGAGCATTATGGAAAGATCGAGATTCATCCGCAGGTGCCGCAAGTGCCAGGAGTGCCGGGTGTGACAGTAAGTCTAATAAAGCATTCCAAGACAAAGGCCTTCCTCTGACACTCGTCCTCAGGTCATTTGGCCAGCGCTCATGGCGACGGAGAACACTGCCAACTTCCGCAACCCAGGCGGAGCAAGCAGGTGGCATACTGATCTGGTGCACGAAAAACAACCAGCTGGCATCACTCATCTCCACAATGATACCGTTCCTTCGATTGGTGGCGACACTCTTTGGGCAAGCGGATACTCGGCATACGAGAAGTTGTCTCCTGAATTCCGCAAGATCATCGATGGCAGGAAGGCAGTGTATTGGTCCGCTCACACTTATCTTGACAAGAACGATCCAAATGCTGGTCCAAAGAATATCGAACGTGTTCATCCGATTGTGAGGGTCCACCCGGCAACAGGTTGGAAGGCCCTGTGGGTCAACCGTGCCTTCACCAAGCGGATCATCGGTCTCGACAAGGCGGAGAGTGATCTCATATTGGGTTATCTGTTTGACGTTTTCGAGCAGGTGGGTACTTCGTTATGAGTTACATTGGATCCCATGCTGACTCCGAGAAGAATGTCGACATTCAGGTTCGATTCAAATGGACCCCTAGAACTTCTGCGCTCTGGGACAACCGAATTACCATCCACAACGCCAGCTGGGAGTAAGTGAGCTTTCCCTCAGGGATCTTGCTTGTGCTGACTTTCCTCAGTTATGAAGGCAGTGAGCCGCGACACGGCACCCGAGTGACCTCTCTGGCTGAAGAGCCATATTATGACGCCGCTGCACCTTCAAGAAGGAATGCCTTGGGACTGGAAGACCCTGAGTAAAGGCTTCGACAGGCCTTTGAGGAGACGGTGTCTGCAATCAGAGGCGTTCACCTTCTGTCACCATTGTTCAATCACCAGACTTGAAGCTCATTTCAACTCAGGATACCGAGCAAACTCGCTCGAAGCCTGTTGGTGCTTCTGTAGTCTTCGAAGTAGAGTTCGTCAAGGTTGTCGGAATCAAAGACTTTCAAGGTATGTTTTGTGCAGTCTTCCGTAGTAAGGCCTTGCAGCAACGTGTGGCACCTTGTGCACTTGTGCGCCTCGATGTCGTCCTCGAAAAGCCAGTAGTCACCGATAGTGTCACCCTTTGCGAAGAATTCGATCCACGAGAAAGTCAGCTCCCAGGATAAGGACGCGTCAAAGAGCGGATAGCATTTCGTCGAGACCATAAGAAGTAAGTGCCGATCATCGCCATCCAGGTGAGCGACAATCAGATCGTACAGCACGGCGCTGAGGCTGTGTAGACTGGCCATCATGGTGACTTGTTATCTGCGAGTTGTGTGAGGTGCTCCTGTCTTGCCTCTTCGACGTGTTGAAACACACTCTTGCCACCGGCTCGAGCGTTTTTGACCGTGAGGCATGCTACATCTCAAGTGCCGGTACAAGCAAGGGCTTCTTTCAAGCTCTCCATCAGCCGCATACTGCTGCAAACAGGATCTGCTCACACTGCGGCGCCATCAACTTTTCAGCTATGTGCGGTCGGCGTGAGTGAAGAGGCTGGTATCGAGCAAACCGACGCATTTGACTTTTTTTTTTGGCCAGCCGAGGCTCTTTTCGAGAACTCATCGGAGCCATGTCAACAATCAGTGCCGGGAGATATCGCGAGCGAGTGCTGCTTGAGGCTCTTTTGGGGGCTTGAGGCTCCCTGAGAGCGTGCAGGGCCTTGATCACACGTGCGCATCGATCAGCCTGCTAGCTGTGGTAGAGCTCGAACGTTCGGGAGCCTTTACGCTCTGGCGATCCAGGCACAAGGCCGTCTGACATCGGAGCCAAGACACAAGCTAATTGGCTTTGCCGGGTATGGCGGGTAGGTCGGAGCAACTTCTCACGATACTAAAGTCTCGTCCGTCACCCAAGCGGAGATGGGACAGTATTCCATCCACCGCAGAAGCCCTTCTCACCACTTTGATGGCAATTCCCTTCCACAAGTCCACGGCGGCCGTCGCAAGAAGTATGGAGACGTCTTCGGCAGCCGTGCGTTCACATGCAATTTAAGGTTATTTGAGGCTACATCATTGGCCTCGGTCGATCTTTCTCCACAGTCATCCTCCTCTGCCCACATGCTGCTGCCCCAGCTCCTCTGAGCCGAGTTAGACAGGGAGCGATCGGATGCGGGACGATGACGGCGGAAGACAAGATGGCTACTCTCTGCCCTCGGCAGCAAGTGTCAAAGCATAGCTTTGGACCAGCTCTTGCTCGTGACGTATATATCAGGCGGGTGTACCATTTCTCTTGCTACGCGGTTTCATTGACCTCCTCATATACCCAAGCTCCCTCTCAAACCTCCCCTTGATCCACTAATATCGAAAGATTGGACGTTTAGGGAACATACCATCACCATGCCTACTCCCGTGAACACCGAACAGATCCTGAAGGACGTCAACGTCCTGGGACAGTTGAACGATCAGACCCGCCAGATTCTCTCCAAGGATGCGATCATCTTCCTTGCTGTCCTCCACCGAACCTTCAACGAGCGCCGCAAGGCTCTTCTCGACAGACGCCAGATTCGCCAGCAAGAGCTTGACAAGGGCGTACAACTCGACTTCCTTCCAGAGACTAAGCACATTCGCGAGAACGATGCATGGAGAGGCGCAAAGCCAGCACCGGGTCTCATTGACCGCAGACTGGAGATCACTGGTCCAGTCGACAGGAAGATGGTTGTGAATGCGCTCAACTCGGACGTGTGGACATACATGGCGGACTTCGAGGGTAAGCTGGAGGAGAGCCTAAGAGAGTTTCAGCAATGGCTAATACGAGATAGATGCCAGCTCACCAACCTGGAACAACATGATCAACGGTCAGGTCAACCTTTACGATGCAATCCGCAAGCAGATCGACTTCAAGCAAGGCGAGAAGGAGTACAAGCTCCGAACAGACCGCACCCTCCCAACACTCATTGCTCGTGCCCGTGGCTGGCACTTGGAGGAGAAGCACGTCACAGTTGATGGCGAGCCAATCTCCGCATCCCTCTTCGACTTCGGTCTCTACTTTTTCAACAACGCATTCGAGCTTGTGAAGCGTGGAACCGGCCCATACTTCTACCTTCCCAAGATGGAGAGCCATTTGGAGGCCAGACTCTGGAACGATGTCTTCAACCTCGCCCAGGACTACATTGGTATGCCAAGAGGCACAATCCGAGGAACCGTCCTGATCGAGACGATCACCGCTGCATTCGAGATGGACGAGATCATCTACGAGCTTCGCGACCACTCCGCGGGCCTGAACTGCGGTCGCTGGGATTACATCTTCTCCGTCATCAAGCGATTCCGCCAGAACAGTCAGTTTGTCCTGCCTGATCGATCCGCAGTGACCATGACAGTCCCATTCATGGATGCATACGTCCGCCTCCTCATCAAGACCTGCCATCGCCGTGGCGTCCACGCCATGGGTGGCATGGCTGCTCAAATTCCCATCAAGACCGACGAGGAAGCCAACGCAAAGGCCATGGATGGTGTCCGCGCCGACAAGCTCCGTGAAGTCCGTGCTGGCCACGACGGTACATGGGTCGCTCACCCAGCTCTTGCCAAGATCGCCGGAGACGTCTTCAACGAGCACATGCCAACCCCGAATCAAATCTTCAAGCTCCGCGAGGACGTCCACGTCAACGCCAACGATCTCTTGAACATGAACGTCCCAGGAACCATCACCGAAGACGGCATCCGAAAGAACCTGAACATCGGTCTAGGATACATGGAGGGCTGGCTCCGTGGTGTCGGTTGTGTGCCGATCAACTACCTCATGGAAGATGCCGCTACCGCCGAGGTCTCTCGATCTCAAATCTGGCAATGGGTCCGACACGGTGTGCCCACAGCCGAGGGAAAGAAATTGGATAAGCAGTATGCTCTCAAGTTGTTGTATGAGCAGGCGGCGGAGTTGGAGAAGAATGCGCCAAAGGGGAACAAGTACCAGTTGGCGGCGAAGTATTTCGCTACCCAGGTCACTGGCGAAGAGTATGCGGAATTCTTGACTTCGTAAGTTTGCATTCACCCTAACGGACCCGATGATGTTACAAGGAGTGTGAAGCTGACTGATGCGGCGCTATAGGCTTTTGTACAACGAGATTACGAACACGGGTGAGAAACTTCCTGCTGCGAAGTTGTAAGACACTATTTGCACAGCGAGAGATTTGAGGCATTGAGTGCCAGAACGACGAGGTGTTAATGTTTGAAACGAAAATGGCACGGAGTCGGACAGCTTCCCTGTAATTATTGAACGTTCCAGAACGACTTTTTGATGATTCTGCTTGGCCATTGCGATTGAAGACACAGGCTGATTGGTTCTCTGGCATTCAGGTTCGAACCTGCCTGCATCGGAGCTGGAATGGTCGAACGGAAGTATGCCTGCTCATTGATGATCTTCTTGCATGACTCAGTGACCCTTGGGGAACGAAGCCAGAACAAAATGAAAGGCTGACATGTTGCTCTTGAGAATGCATTGAACTTCTTCGTGAATTACTACTGCAATGGTATGCCTGGTTCAAATGCTTTCACGCTCTGCCTTTTAACACTCATCCTTACTTCAGAGACCATTGTACTCTCCGTGCTCCACGCTCTGATCCAATAGGTTCGCCTGCGTCCTCAACGCATCCGCCTGAAACCTCTTAAAAGCATTCTGTATCCTCTCCCCACTCTCCCGATCCGTCAAGATACTCTTCCTCGCAAAGAAACTCCCCGTCAACAGTCCCGTCTCTCCGCCAAAAAACAAGCCTCCCGCCCCAAGAAGACTAAACGTCACGAGATCGCCTAAAGTTGAGGGTTTTAGGAGGGGTTTGAGGTCGGGGAGGATCTCTTCTCGCCCGTCTGCGAAGCGCACTGTTTGGGGTCGCTCGGCAGTTTTGAAGGTGCGGAATATGGCGCGGCGGTTGGCGCGGATGCGGAAGGCGAGGAGGAGGGCGAGAGAGACGCCTACGAGGGAGCCGACTGTGGTGTGCAGGGAGACTGTGCTTGCTGCATTTCGGAGGGCGTCGCGGTCAGATTGGCGGAGGCTGGGAGGAAGGGTTAGGATTGTCTTTTTACATGAGGGTGATTTGGGCAAGGACATACTCATCTTTCATGTGCCTTTCGGCTAAGGCTCTGAGATCAGGCCCAAGGCCCTTCCGAAAGACGGCCAGCGAATCTGTCGACATGGTCTGCGTATCTTTGTGGTTCGGCCGAGGTCGCTGTCGTGCTCAATCGGTGGTATGATGTTGCTGTCCTCTCGCTCTTGCAGAGCTGCCTGGATGAAGGTCGTACGAGTGCAATGCCGAATGTTACGAATGACGATGTCGGCAAGAAGAAGGAGGCCAATTGTTTGACGTATAAACCATCTGCCTGCCTCTGCCTCCGCCACAGACACCGCGCTTGCCTCCGTCGGCATCACAAGCTTCCACTTTCACAAGACTCTCGCACAAACAACCGACCATCAATCGCCATCATCAGCCGAGCAGCACTCCACCAGCTCTCCATCCGACCCCGCACCGCCCAACCGACGCTAGCCGCTCAGCTAAGCCTGTTCCGTACGCGACCCCATATCCTTGGCATCCGCACGTGGCGCAGCGAAACACCTGCCACTCGCGCTCCAGTAACGCTCCGAATCCCTCCGACTTCAACATCAAATTCATCTTGCCCGGCTTCTGTCTCGACTCCTATGACCAACTGGGCCCCCATACTGCACATCCATGCTGACAAGGAGAGTAACGCGGATTATCTGGATGAAGCTACCCAGATGTGCAGGTCTAGGGCCTGGGGTATCATCGTTGATACCGTTGTTAGGAGAGGCAACATTGCCAGCGCGGAGGCTGAGAAGAATGGCACAAGAGTCGCGGGCTCGAGGTGAGTCATTGAGGCTGCTGGAGCTGATTCAAGGGTGGAAGTGTGGAAGTGGCGATTTTGCAGACTGTTGCGTGAGTAATTCGACGATCAGGTTCGTTGCGTTCTTTGAAATCGGCCTATCGCCTCACTTCGAAATCTTGATGAGTTCGCCGGGTCTTCATGTCGAGCAACACAGTACCGCCGCCTATCATGCAGTTGCCGATGGTTCCTGCAGATGTAACCTCAAACCTTCTGTTCTGCATACAAGCTAAGTCGACAAGGCGCTGGAGCATTGAGCAGCAGCCATTGCCTTCCATACCGACCAAGATGCCCTCTCTATCGCACTTCATACAAGCACTGGTGGTCTCAATTTGTGTTGTTCTCCCAGAAGTATCTGCACTCAATTTTTCCAGCCATGCACAAGACCTTCTCGATCAATCCATGGACTTCATGGACAGAGTATACGACCCTGACGCAGGCTATCAGTTCAATTTGTACTACACCCTCCAACATGAAATTCGATCCTCATCCTGGTACGCAGCAGGACTCCTCGCTCGTAACAAGAACAACGACCGCGATCAGGCTATCAAAATCATCAACAACATCATTGACCCTCAGTGCAAGAACGCCAGTGAGCAGTGGTATGGAGACTACCAGAGCTATCCTGAGCAACCGTCTCCCGGGACTGAAGCATATCCTGCGGTGATCTACAGTGTGTCCATGCCCTCAACCAAAAAGAGTCACTCTAGAACGAACAGCACATACACGCTGACCGTATATCACAGATACTTGGGACCCAAATTGGCGCGGCTTCATCGGAACAGCATTCATAGTCATCCTCGAACAATTCTCCCATCTCCTCCCCAACGCCACTCAAGATCGCATCCTCAGATCCCTCCACCTAGACGCCCAAGGCGATACCTATCGCGTCGGCGGCGTGGATGACGACAACCTCTACCCAGCATACAGCAACGCAGCCATACTGAAAGCCGCCGTAGCAAGCTACATAGGCTACAAAACTACCGACGCCAACCTAACCCGTGAGAGCGAGACGTGGGGCGGGGAAACCATCTCCCTCTTCGAAAAATACAACACCCTCTCAGAATTCAATAGTCCAACCTACACCGGCATCTCCCTCTTCGCCCTCACCTTATGGGCGAAATACCTTCCCCCAACTTCCCCCCTCCAACCCGCCGCCGAACGCATGATCCGCGAAATTTGGGACCTCACTGCGGAGCTCTATAATCCGAACCTCAAAAATATTGCGGGGCCATGGGATCGCTCCTACGGCTACGACCAAAATAGATACATGTCTATCATGGCATTATGGATATGGAGTTTTGTGGGGTTGGAGAAAGCGCCTATGTATAAGAAACCTGCTGCTGTGGGACATGTGGATGATTTTGAGATTGCGCCTCTTATAGCCATACTTTCGGGGTATCATAGACAATTTCTGGATGACAAAGTCCTCGACAGGCTGGCAGGAGATGTTGGGGAGACGAGGATCGTTCATACGAGCGCGATAAGTCCTCCGTACGATTACACTGCGAGGAATTATACGACTTGGGTATCGCCGAACCTGACAATCGGTGCGGTATCGTTCAATGAGACGGTTGTTGCCGGTCCATCGATTAATAAGGGATCTTTCAATCCGGCTGTTGTGCAGTGGCTTCGTCCTTCAGGGAGAGTGGGATTCATAACGCTCTATCCGCAATCTCAAGCCTTACACGCGGAGGTTTCTGAGGGCAGGTTGAATTTGACGTACCCGAATGGAAATGGAACGAGTACGTTCGTGTTTCATATTGATCCGAATGGGTTGATAGGACCGAAGAATGTTGGCGGATGGGAAGACATTACCGGTATCAAGGTCAATGTTAGTGGGACGGTGGATTTAGAGCCGAGTGTGAGTTTCTGTGGCATCAATGGAGGGCAGTGTGAGACGGTGAAGTAAGCCTTTCCTTCATTTGATGTTTGCTTATTTCGTTCAGCTTGGATGCTAATATGTTCCCGACAGTGACTTCGATCTGTGGAACTTCACGTATGCGATGCCAGCAGGAAGTACCGAACTGCCCAACATCGTTCTGGACTTTGAGCCGGAATGATGGCGCGAGCAAGAGTGGGAAAGTTGGCTGGCGCGTGTATTGTCTGTCGCGTGTCCGTCTCAAAGACACATCGATCACATGCTCTCTGTCGAGTGACCAGCTTCCCTGTATTCTAAGCAACATCTGGCCCGATGAAGGGCTCGCTCACAGTTGCTCCCGCATCCCGCGCCGCTCAGGAGACATTGACACACCATCCTCAAAGTTGTCCTTCGGTTGAGTGCATGACCCACCTGTCCGGGCACGGTCGACCTTGGCCTTGGGGCTAGATGTAGTCATGGGGTCGGTATAGTCCTGAGCTTGGCCACGCTGGCCGACGTCCATCGGTCTCGGATACCATTCCGTGCCACGCCACTGTGACTGTGCCACCATAGGCCAAGTCTCGACCTGGTCTGGGGCAGTCTGGCAGTGTGTTGTCTCCAGGGATCATCGTGTGCGAGGTTTCTACTTGCGGAAAGTGTCAGACTGGGAGTCTGGCCAACGGCGATACCGGACGAGGAACAGGCTTTGAGTCGTCTTCTCCAGGTATCTTTGTCGTGTTTCGCCTCATCAATGCCGATTGATATCATCGCAGAAGGCTTGGTTCTACGTCACTATCAACATTCTTTCGACCTTTGTGAACATCACTGATACTGGAAGATCTCATTCGTATCTCTACATCGCACACCGCCTGATCTCCAGCTGGTTGCTAGTGTAAGAGATGCCGAAGATCGTGCTGATCTTGATGATAAGAGCACGCGACAATGAAGCTGATATCGGTGACTTGATAAGGATGGTATGGATAGCCAGGCTTGCGCCGATGTTTCCAAGTCCAGAGTAAAATTTCAGAGATAAGCTGCGATGAGGCACGTTCCAAGATCAAGGTCAATGGCAGCCGCACCGCGTCCGCATGCGGAGTGGAACGCGAGAGTTCTCTGACTGTTCGATGATCGTTGGCCGAGTAAGTCGTACCCCATGACAGTGCGTGTTTGAGTAGTGTGGTCGCACAGAAACAAGACAGACGCGCAGAACTGTCTACTCGGGGTAGAATACCTAATAGAAATGATCTGAACAGGTCGAATAAGCTGACGAGGTCATGCTCGTCTGTCACGCCCGCTCTGCGAAGCTCGAAGATTGGTAGTGTTGCCGCCTTCGGTACCTGATTACCATTGCCATTGACACGTCAGCCATACGGAACAGAAGGAGAGCGAGTCGTACAAGCCAGCTCTGTCTGGGCGAGTCGGGACTTTTCCCATTTCTCCCGGATGCAGCAGGAGGATGTAGCAATTGGACAGCTCGGGAAGCCGAGCTCGCTGGCTGCGGCCACGCGTGGCTGGATCAGCAGGCCTTCGCGCCCGTTATTGATTGACAGCAGAGCTCGATTGGACCATTCTGAAGCTGACCGTTGCTCGACACCAGCGGTGAGCAGCTCCAGGAACCAGAGATAGATACAGTAAAACTACACGTCGGCAGTTTTCGAGACGGCCTCGTCTTCGTGCAGCTTATCCGGCCGCAGTTCGGGACGCGCCAAGCCGAGCGGAGGAAAGTGCTGTGTCGACTTTGTAGCTGCAACTAAGCGTGTCAAACAGCAGAGTGGGCGTAGGGAGAAAAATCGCAGTGAGCGTGACCCGTGGTGGTAGTGCGGTTGGAGTAGTAGGAGGTTTCGCTGTGTGCTGGAAGGGCCGGCCGCCGGCAGTCTTCACCCATGCAGGTTGACCCTTGCCGGGGGTTGGCTAAAAGTTTAAGAGACAGGAGACAGGCATTGCATGTCTCGATTGTCTACAACCTGTACTACCATTTTCCTCCAACAGCTAAATTCTCGGCCTTCGATCAATATGTTCCGCCGTACTCTCCTCTTCTTGGGACTTCTTTACCTTGCCGTCCAGTCTGTGGTTGCGGACGAATGTCACAATCAGGGGAAACAAATCTGTAGCTGTTGTACTGTAAGTAAAATGAGGACCTTAGATCGACTTAGAGACTAATTAGACACAAGGGTATGGACCTTGTCACGGCTGCGCCAAGGCGGAGATTCTTGACTGTGACACGTGACACCACAAAAGGTAATGTCTGACGTGATTGGTCAATCACGCGAGTCCCCTCACCTATGAAGTCACACCTGCAGCTGGGGTGGATAACTGCCTCACAGACCTCAAGGGACAATCATTTACTGGCGGCTGGTGCCACACCTACGACGTATCGCCAGGCGTCATAGATCTCTATTGTTCATCACAAACTTTTGGGTGTGGGAAATGCATATAATTGCGGACAGAGGCGGAGAGTAGTGGTAGGCCTGGAGGGTAATGGAGGGTGGTAGTGGGCCTGGACGGTGGTGGAAGGTGATGTCGACGCGCCTGGAGGGTGATGGAGGGCGGTGGTGGGCCTGGACGGTGGTGGAGGGTAATGGTGGGTGGTGGTGGGCATGGACGGTGGTGGAGGGTGATAGTGATAGTGATGTGCCTAGAGGATAGCAAGGAAGTTCTGATTCCCATGTGAAGTCGCAGCTCCACAGTCGGTTAAGGTAGCACCTCGGAGGAGCGATATAATGTTGTGTGTTGTCGGCGGCAAAGAGCATACCCTGGCGGCAATGTGGCCGGCATATTGCTGTGTTTGTTGTCGCGTACAACGAAAATGATGAAGCAAGCCGATCATACGATCTATACAGAGAGCAGGATGTATAAATCTACTACTGCTTATAAAGTCGGTTCTCGGTTCTCGACCCAAGCGCGCCATCTTGATGTCCTTCTTATTGCACTCCTCTGCTAGCGGCGCGAGGATGTCGTCGGGAGCTCACGGCAGCCAATATCCTCGCGCGGGGCGAAAAGAGGCCGGCCTGTCTCCGTAGTCGGGCACGGCACCGGCACGCGCAGCTTCATCAACAGGCCAGCTTTGATAGGGTCGCTATCAAAGATGGGGCGCAGCTAGTAAGGCAGTGGGACTAGGACTGGCGGGCGGGCAGGCCAGTTCTGCAGAATAGATTCTGCTGCAGGTGCCTTGTTGGAGGGGCTTCACCACCGCCGCAGCCATAGACTACTAGGTCTAGGTCCTGTGCATGCCATCCCACTCAGAATCGCTGCACGGCACTGACTCCAGACGCTCTGCATTTGTTATCCTCATTCTGGTAAATCTGGACGCCATGCCTTGATCACGGAATTGGCCATAGCAGGACGGCAGCGCCAGCGACGAGTGACACTGCACGCACCGCACCGACCAGCCTCACCGGCTTCGTGATATGGCATCGGATGGCAGCCCGCTCCCTTTCCCATCGCCATCAGCGATCCTAAGGGAGAACGCCCCGTCCGATCCGCCACCACCGCCCCCGCCTGCGCCTGCGCCTGCACGGGCTAGAAAGCATGCTCGCAGGCACAGCAGAAAAGACTCGACACAAAAGGCAGCGCCGAAGAAAGCCTCCAAAGTAGAGGCGGACGCCGCCGCCGCCGACGCTGTCAAGGATGCCAGTGTGGTCAAGCCGAAGCAGACCAAGAGTCGGAATGGTAAATGCATACCACTACATTCATACCCCCCACATTTGATTTGCCGTTTCTTTTCCTCATACACTTGCAACCACACATATTCGCCGTGAAGATGGACCCGACGAGGATACTGATGAAGTTGCTGTGTCAGGATGCGCGACTTGCAAAGCGAAGCGGCTGAAATGTGGCGAAGAAAAGCCTGGATGTCTGAATTGCGCAAAGAGGGGTGTCACTTGCGGCGGATACAAGAAAGTGTTCCAGTGGAGGGAGTTCCCACTCAATACGCAAGTCAAGGTCAATGGCGACCGGCCCAGGCGGCGTGAGTTGCCACATATCGAATCGCACACTGCCAAGACTTTATCTAACCATAGCGACAGCAACGACCGCGGGTGCCAGCTCACCTCCCAACGGCTCGCCCGTGCGAGATACATCTGCTCGCTCCTCGAATGCAACGACTCCGACGCAGGGGGCGCCGCCGAGGCTTCCCAGTGCGCCGAAGCTAAGAATTAATTCAACGACAGCATCAAAGGAGCAGGTCCCATCACCGCCAAAGAGGGATGATGAGCAACCTCGACCACACACCCGGGAATCAACATCACCTTCACCACCAGAAGCTCAACATGGACGGCAGGATAGTGCCACCGTCTCTCCTGAGGAGCAGGACCCTGATCCAGCACCTCCTCCGCCGACCGCTGACTCCCCTGAGCGGTCGAACAGCATTCCTTTTGGTCACTCGGCGTTGGCCTACCGGTCTCGCACTCTGTCACCCGGCCCAATGCAAGGCCCTGCACCCACCTTCACCGAAATGTTCCAGCAGCATCAGGGACATGACGATAATATTAATAATTTGGACTTCGTTCCATTCTCGATGCCGGACGACTTTCATCTTCCGTTGATGTGGTCATCAGGCCCAGATGACCCAACAATGCTTGATCAAGGCATGCTTGATGAGGACATCGATCTCATTGGACCTATCGCACCTGATCAATTTGATCCATTCTTGTGGCCCTCACAAATCCAACATTCTCCTTCATCTGGCTCGGCTGGAACACCAAACGAGTTCGCACTCCAACCGTATCTTTACCAACCGATAGACTTTCCCGTTGACAGCCCGGCTGCTCTCCTAAGCCGATTCGACAAGATGACCTGTGGGATTCTCTCCGTGATGGACGGAGAACATGAGAATCCATGGCGTATTCTCGTTGGACCACTCGCGCAACAATCCGCTGGCTTACGCCACGCCCTCATGTCTATGACCGCCTTTCATTCTTCGATGGACATTCCAGGGTTAAAGGAGGTCGGCGCTCATCACTTCGGACTTAGTATGCAGAACATGCGAGAGGGTTTAAGGGACGACAGCATGGGCACTCATATCAGTATAGCAACAGCACTGACGTTGGGTTTTGCTCAGTCGTGGGATCGACAGACCGATACTGGAATTGCACACATCAAAGGTGCACAGGCCCTTGTGAAAAGGGCATTGATGCAGCACCACGAGAACCCACTTGTCGGCGAAGATCTAGCGCGCCTGAAATTTCTCTGCAACGCTTGGGTATATATGGATGTCATTGCTCGATTGACTTCCGTCGACTGTGACGATGGCAATGACTTCGATGCTGCCATCTGGACGAACGACCACCAACAACACATGGGAAACGAGCATCCTGGATTTGGTCTCGATTTCGGCATGCCGATCGACGCTCGACTCGACCCTCTCATGGGATGTGCGGGCACTCTGTTTCCCAAGATTGGCCATGTGGCAAATCTTGTCCGCAAGGTGTGCAGGTCTCAGAAGAACTCGCCGGCTATCATTAGCCTGGCTAGGGATTACATGGAGGGTTTGGAGCGATGGGATCCGCCGGCATACATCGAGCGGCCCGAAGATCCGTCCACTGATGTGCGGCATACGCTGCAGACGGCGGAGGCATATCGTTACGCGACCATGCTGCACTTGCACCAGGCGGTTCCGGAGCTCTTGTCGTCCCTGACCGACGAGCAGTATGCACAGCGAGTACTGCAATACCTGGCCACGGTCCCACTCACCAGTAGAACGATGATTGTGCACATCTATCCACTTATGATTGCCGGATGCCAGGCCACAGAGACTGAGGATCGCGATTGGGTGCGTCAACGCTGGGGCGTGATGAGGGACCGAATGCGCATTGGCACCATCGACAAATGCCTGGCAGTGACTGAGGAGGTATGGCGCCGCAAGGATTCGTACGAGGCCAAGCCCGCGAACCAGCGGAGACTCGTGGCGACGGCTGACTTGCACCCAGCAAGAGGGCGAGCAACAATGTCGCCACCTCAGGAGCCAGGCAATACTGGCATGGTCTTCAGCATGGCGAACATGAATAACATGCCGGAGCCCGAAGGACAGGACATAAATCGCTCTGGCCAGCAGAGACCGTCTCGGAGAATCCAGGACACTAGTATGCTCATGGGCAAAATCGACGTGGCGTACACCGTTCGCGGCCATATGCATTGGATCGGAGTGATGTGGGACTGGTGCTGGGAAGGTAAGTAGCTGATTGTCTGATCTGCTGCTCATTGGTGGCAGAACTGGTCCGTCTATGCAGTGTTGCTCGGCTAACCACCTGTAGTTCTCCTTTAGCTGCCTGGCGGGAAGCGCGGTCAGGACGTTGTCTGTCTTACGCACGTGGTACCACGCATGGCTAAATCCATGCGTGGGTTGGTTCGACTGTCTGGAATGCATAAGGGGCGCTCGCAAACGATTTTACACGGCTATATCGCTTTTTCGGATTCAAACAACAAGTAATGACTTCTTTGATTTGAGTGCTTTTTCGGCATGTATGTAGTCGAGCGTTCCAGCGAGAGTATGGCGCTTTTTGGGGTTCCACGGTGGATGTTCTGATTGCTACGAGCATTGTTGATGCAGCGACGCATTTTCGGGAGTGTGATGCAGAATAGATTTCGGGCTTCGAGAGCAACTTTGAGAAGATTACGAACGGCCCGACGAGAGCACCACCAACAACCACGAATAACGAACGATTGAGACGGCGCCCATATGCAGAAGCACCCACATGCGACTACTACTATTACTACTACTACTTTGGCAACAGGATCAGCTTCCTACTCCTCATGAAAGCGCCACCTTTCCCTCTGCAACAGTACCTTTTCTTCCCAAGAAAATTGCAGTGGAATTGTTTTCTACCCAAGACTCCACGAGCAATTCCGGCTTCTTATCGTTCAATCCTCCCTCGTTCCATGCAGACCCGATCACGTGCCGGAGAATGGTGCACTTTTTTGCCTAATGCGGTCCGTGGTATCCGTTGTCAGGTACGTCAAGCATACCCTGCAGCTCCCTGCTGCTGAAAAGCTACGAACATCTGGAGCTTACATCACTTATCTATCCTGCCCGCGTTTTGATAACGATTGCACCTCTGCCATTGACACGACGCGTCGCTTTCTAGTTAGTCCGTTCGTCGTTCGCGTTTCTCCAGGAAGCTATAGCTTTGTGGTCCAAACCTGCTGTTTTGCTTGAAAGAGATATGAAGACCACCCTTGTTGGACGTAAGAAGAATTCAAGGTAGGCAGCCATATATATGGCTGACTGTCTCTCCTTTCACTGCTTGATTTTGAGCTCTTGTTCCTCCTGTTGGCCAATATCAAGCTGTTGACAATCTTGTTCTTCTTTTGAATGGAAGGTATTGAAAAGAAATAGAGACTTCGAAGTGAGTATCACTTTCATTCGCATGCCACCAAAGAACTCGAGAGAATAGGCGCAATTGGAGTTGTGGTTTGCAGTTCCCTCTCCGCACTACTTCTCGACTCCTCGAACATCCACAATCAAATCCACAGGACCATCGAACAATCCCATGATCATCTTCCGCCCCATAGTACAATCCTCGCAGTGATTGATCACGCGACTTGTTCAGCTCGAGGGATATTGCACGCAATGGCTTTCATCTTGAAGACTCCCAAAAGTCTATCATCAGAGAGGTCGGCGAGAACCGGTGGCTGGCTATCTTGAAGTCGTGAACAGGCGTGCATTGATACATGGAGAATATGGTTGTGATGAAGAAAACTGACCCACTGAATCCCAGACATTCAGCCGCCCGGCGAGATCCTCTAAACACACCAAAGAGACTCTGACCAGCAAGATGGGTTCCACCGACGGCGTGCTCAGCATGACCTACCTCCCAAAACAGCAACAAGAATTCAAGCCGCCTTTGATCGCGAATGAGAATAGCTTCTTGGGAGATGTGGCAACTAGCAAGGATGAGGAGAAGCCGATTAGTGCTGGGTTTTACAGGCAGGAGAAGGGTGAGTTTTGACAACCCTCTTTTCTCTTTTCGAAGCATGAGGTCTGCGATAGACCGTTGGAGGTGGGCAAAAGGAGCTGGAAGGGCCTGTACGAAGGTGCATAAGAGGAGCACGCATGGAAAGCTTTCGCGTGTCATCGAGATAGTAGACTGTTCAGGGGACGCGGCTCTCTTTCCATCTGACGACAAGGTGGTCTTGAAGCCGCTTGTGGCCTCCCTGCCTTTACTTCCACGGCCAGTCTTCTCCGACCCCTTAGCTAACATTGGTCTCTCCCCCTCAGGAACAAAACTCGTCTACAGATATACCTATCACGAGATGAAAATCATCCTCGAAGGGACCTTTGAGATCTCCGACGAGACGGGCAAGGTGAGTCCACAGTCCCTTTCAAATGCTACCTTCGAGAGCCTGCCGCTCATCGTCTTTCGCAGACCGTAACAGCCACGAAAGGAGACGTCCTTTACTTCCCAGCTGGAGTAACAATCACTTTTAGCAGCCCGGATTACGGATTGGCCTTCTACTGTGGACAGAGAAAGGAAGGCGGTGCTTGATATGATTCTCGAATGAGAAAAGGGAGATGTGAGGGTATGAGGAACATGTCCAGGGATAGATGGACGTCAGGGATGAGAGTGGAGCAGAAGCGTAGGCAGTTAAAACGAAATCTGAATATCGCGTCTGGGTATATCGCCACGCTTGACTCCTACTCCGTTCCACAGATTTGACTCTTTTGAGGACTATAGCTCCACGTCTGAGAATTGGCTCGTCTCGCCAGGCGTGGGAGGTGCTGCAATTCTCGACTGATCCTCGTCCTCGTCCTCGTCCTCATCGTCATCTTCATCTCGAGCAGGCTGCTTGCCCTTTCCGAGTGACTTCTTTCGATCCTCAGGCTCCTTCTCCGTGTCGTCTGATTCCTCTTCATCCTCAGCTGGCGCAGGTTGCTTCTCATTGAGCGTTGTCCCAGCTATAGATTCACCATCCGCTTCGACATCACCCATCTTGGGCGGTGGAGCAGGCGCATAACCTGTGTTCGAAGCAGCCGCGGCGCCATCGCCATTCTCCCGCGTCGCTCGTTCCGGCGTAGGAGGTGTAGTTTCAATTTTCGGACTGTCCCTCATCGGCGCGCTGCTCACGCTCGCGCGCTGCTGATGCGTGCTCGGGCCCATCTGTCTCAACTTCGGATCCGCATCTAGATAGTACCCTCTCACGCCCACTATCCTTCCTTCTCTTTCACAACCTTTCACCCAATCTGGTACTACTACCGGCACATTCATCTCCACGGCCTTCTCCCACGCCTGTCCCCTCGGCTCTGTACACACAAAATGCGTCGTGTCGATCCTCACCGCATCGGTCAACTTCGCACCAATGCGCTGCACTGTCTCTGCAAGACTCTCCTTCAATTGTCCTGGCATGATCCCCGGCGTGATTGTGATACCATGCAGATCCGTCATCTTGTGCGTTTTGACAACCACCTTCTCGCTCGAATACTGCCCTGCGCTCGTCCTCAGCCCTAAGTGAAACGTGTATTCCGTATCAAGCGCCAATCCAGAGATCTTGGTACTCAACTTATCGCGTGGAATATTGCCAGCCTTGGTCCCATTTCTGTACAGACTGAGACTGCGAAACTCGGCGGTCGCGAGCTCAATGGAGTCCCATTCGAGGACAACGGAGGTCTGGGTGGCATTGCGGCATCGCAGGGCAGGCGGAGAAGGGGATTTGGAGCCAAACGTCACGAAGATGTCGTGTTGGAGGGCGGAGAATTTCTGTTCGGCGACGCTTTCGGCTTGTTGGTTGCGGGCGACATTGATGTCGACGATGCTGCCGGACTGGATGTCTGGTGGAAGGAGAATGGAGGGAAATTCGATCTATTGATATCAATGTTAACAGCTGGCCTTGCTGCCATCAGTGTTAGTTGGGGATATGCTACCAGGCGCTTGTCTTCAGTGAGGAGGACAGCGACGCCGGCGTCGACCTTGCCGACGGTAAGGGACACGAGCATGTTGGCGATGCTGTCTCTATGCGATGTGTGGATTTAGGTGTCAATGGCTGGTGAGCATCACCGGTCAGGGATCTGGAGAAGTCGCGGCCGCGCGGACTTCACTCCGCGCCAAGCTCATGATCGACAAGAGATCTGACAGCGACATCGACTTCACTTGATCTTCTCACACGCCTCACCACATTTCTTGCCCCTGTCTGTTAATAGCAACTGCTTGGCCAGGAAAGTATATGTAAGTCTGAAGAATCACCGATGTCATCGTCGTCGTAGGCGCTCTGACACACCCGACGGCAAACTCCCACCGGTCTGCAGCCCACAAGGCAGATGGCTGTCACAAGCCGCGTGCAAGCCGTCTCTGGTGACAGGTCACCCTCCGCCATGGGCTTTAATGCAGGTCACTATCGCTTCAAAGCCACGACTCTACTCAATCTCAACCTCACCTCTATGTTGTCTCAAGGCAACATCTCGCCATGATGGTCGTGTACTGCCTCCCATGGAACATACCGTCTTAATCTGCCGAGCTATGCGGATGGCTAAGCTACATTCCGTGGAAATGCAGCAAGCTTCTGGACACCGTTCTCCGGTACAGTGATCGGAGTAACGTTGATGCCGTCCCCGAATTCGAGAATTAGGAGTTAGGAGTTATGCAGTGCAGCATCCTGTTCTGTCGCTTCGGACGTCCTTCACTTGCTGTAACTGCACTGGGGGCCTTGCAGGTAGGCTCTGGGCCACGGTAGGAACAACCTGTCATTCCTCACTGGATTGCATCTCGTTTGCAGTGATTCCACCCCGAAGCGGTGGAGCTGTACATGCTGCTTTGGTCAGTACACGCAATTCATAGTCCACAAAAGCGGCATGCGATGGAGCGCCTTCAAGCCGTCATCTCGTCAGCCGAGATCGATCAAGCTCACGTGGGCGCCAGGCAAGCCAATAGAGTCATACCGAACGCCATCTCGGTCCCTATGAGGCTGGCCGAAGCTCACTATACTACTGGCCTGATGCCCCGCACGGCAATTCTTGACGCTTTCCATGTTGTCACGAGTCAAACGGCCAGCCAGGGGCAGTATTCCAACGTGTAACAGTTCCACGACACGCCTTCGACGTTGCGGCGTCGGTGCTATTCAGCTCCTATACCGGTCTCATAATTGAGAGACGTTGACAGGTGCAGCGCCGAACGTCGAAGTGGAAGCAAGTAGTCAGCGGGCACTCCGTTGAGCGTGGCTTGCATTGGGCGCTTGAGTTGGCCGTGATATGGTGCTGGCGGAAGTATGGTGTACGCTTCCGGTGGACGAGCAAGTCGACGTGAAGACGGCGTAAAGAATGTGCCAGAGCGCTTGTGTGGAGAACACCCATTCGGCCTGCCATCCGCGATAGCCCTAAGAAAAACATCATTATTTGCAATAGGTATCAGGCGACCACGCAATTAATGCTAGAAGACTTTGACAATGCCAGAACATGTGTTGTGACGCAAATCGCCCTAGGGCAGTAGGGCAGTTGTGCAGCAAGAAACTCGGCTCCTTCGGTCGACAGAGTCTAGACGCTGATCGGCACCGAGAGAGAGATCTGCGCAGAAAGCAAGCAGAGCATGCTCAACATGCTTTCCTGGGGTCTGAACAAACTTCCAGATCTCATTCTGACGATTGTCGCACACGTGGCGAGAACGTGAAGGAGGATGGCATGATGTCGTGGTCACCAACACAGCGTTAGGATCACAATCTGGACCCATGCGAGTAGTCTCTCCGATACGAATGTCCGGATCAATTCGAGACTTCCTCAGAGTGGCAAGCAAGTAACCGTACGCATTCCTGTTCAGTGCGAAGCAAGCGTTCAACATGTCGGTTCGGGGTATGTGGTGGACCACGCGGAGAAGGTGGCGTCTCTCAAAAGAGGCAGCGGAGCTGGCTTGCAGTAGCGAAGTCTTTCTTTCTTACGCACCGCGAGCACGAAGTCAAATCTTCCCAAGCTTCGACAAATAGCACTCCGGGGCACTGTTCCTTTGGAGACAAGTGCCGATGAGGCTGCCACGCGAGATCTATCACTCGCACATTCTAGCGCCACGCCAGCCGAAGCTGTAAAGCAGAATGGCTGCAGCATGTACAACCGCTCAGGCGGGACGCTATCGTCAGTTATCTTCGAGGTCCCGTTGGCTATGTTGCGGGTTGTACATCACACTCCGAGACCCAAAGTGGTCCGCGGCATCCCGACAAGCAGACACGTACGTACGAAGCAGCGTTCACTTGTTCCTGCAACACAAAGGGAGTCGTCAAACAGATGTCTTTGGTTCACGGGTTGAGGCCTCCTCCTAGTGGTGCACGCTTGCCCAGAAGCAGGTTAGCTGATGTGACTTGCTGACATGGACATATGAATAGATGTCCATGTTTCAAGACAATACTCAGGTAATAATCTCACACATAGAAGAATAACAGGTTCGAGAGTGTAGCAAGAGATCATGACGTCTGTTGCAAGCGCGTCGTCACCATCAGGCGGCGTGAAGCAGTCAATCGATCGACTGGGTCGAGACCGCTTGATAGTTCTAGAATTGAGTTGAGGCCAGACCACTTTGCGACCGACTTCACATCCCTGATCGCACGCGAGAAGAGCCACGAAGATGGGGTAAGACCAAACTCAGAGCATAGTAAAGGCCAAGGCAAAGCACAGTCAAAGCGCGTAGAAGTTGTGCAGGCAAGCATCAGGCCAGCTCGAAAGAGCAAGGTATGCAAGCTGTGCATGCTGCATCTGTCGACCTCACCTACGCGGGTCTGACATTTCGATGTAGTGCTCGGCCACTCCGATCGTCCTTATTTTTCGGCTACCGACAACATGGCGAGCTTCTCGAAGAACGGCGCTACGGAAAGCGTGTGAGAGTTGCGATAGCGTCGAGAGCATTGTTCTAGCAGTTGAAATAGAGTCGGCGCGGACTAGAAAGCCGCAGCCAAGCGACGCCTGAGCGGGAAAGGCGTAAAACAGAGGAAGCGGAGAAGACAGGCGCTAGAGCAGCAGTAGCAGGGAGTAGGCAGCCCGGACCGAGTCGTGCACCCAGGTAGGTGTTGTTTCTCAACACGGCTAGATGTCGCTTAGGGTAGGTGATGATTGGCTCACTGAATGCGCTTCTGTTCAGTTGGCCAGGCTAGCGATCCTGCAAGTATTGGGAAGGGTGGAGTTCAGCTTCAGGTTCGAAGCGAAGAAGCAGCACGAGAATGGTCGCTGAAAGTGCGACCGCCAGCCTTCTCCGCCCTGAGTCTGCGCAGTAGAGAATAGACGAAGAAGTACGACATGTTGACAGTCGTCTGGTGAAACGCCCCCAGCGTCCTGGCAGCCACGGCGTGGTGAGCAGACCCGACAACGGCTCTTGGAAGCCACAGCCGCGGTTCGGTGCATGGGTGCACGCTTCATGATCTCCAGGACGCGGCTGGCTACATGCGGCGAGCAGCGTGATGATGCTGGAGCTTGACAGCAGCAAGCCCAACGACCATTCGGGTCCGTATTGGGAGACGGGTACAATCCTTCCTCCTTCCGCGCCGCTGTGCGCATCCGGCGTGGTCAGTAGTAGTGGTCTCAGGCCTGGTGCTCCAGCGGTGCTCGTGTAGGAAATGGGTGTGTCGCCTCTGCGTTTCACGGTGAGGTTGATCGTGGTATTGGGTATGATTGTTCGTGCTCAGTCTGCCATCGATCGAGTCGCACATTGACCGGTGGACTGACGATTCTGGGCGGGCTGGGCAGCGGAAGCGCTTCCTGCTGCAGCACTGCACGTGGCATAACAGACCAAGGAGCTCCGAGTTGCGCCCCAATCTCAAGCCATGCCGATCCGGCCCCACCCCGAGAGAGTTGGTGCAGAGTCTATCTTTGTTTCTCGACTTTCGACCCCTGCGCTGTGCACCAAGTGCGTCCGCGCCTTGAATCATGATTTGCCAGCCTTGCCTTGCCTTGCCTTGCCTTGGCGTGATCGAAGATGCTTTTGGCACGCGAGATGAGAGGAAGCGTCGTGCCCGCGCGAGCAGCAGACGCAGAAGCAGAAGCAGAAGCAGCTGGCAGGAGGAGCGCTGCCAGCGACAGCATCTCCAGCAGCAGCATCTCCAGCAGCAGCAGGGCGACTGACAGCGAGCCGACACGCGCAGCACGAACATGACAGATGCTGGGTGCGGTCTTGCTAAGCGCGTTCCCGATCTACACCCTCATTCGCTCCCCGCCTGCACAATCTGCGTCGGCGGCGAGCCGAGCCATCGCTGTAGAGAGCAGTCGCACTAAAATTCTGCTCCCGTGCGAACTCTGGCCGCGATGCTGTTGTCGTTGTTGAGGCGTGTCACGACGAGTTGCTGGGCCACGGAGGTATCGCATGGCGTGCGTACAGTGGCGGCCGCGCGCAGGAGGAGGGCTCCTTTCCATCATCCTTCCTCTCACTCAGTCTCAGATGGTAGTCAGATGGTACAGTAGTCAGAAGGTAGTCAGATGGTAGTCAGATGGTAGCCAGATGGTAGTCAGAACCCTTGGTCCGCACTAAGAAAGCAGCAGCAGCAGGCAGGAAGCTCCCTGCCAAAAGCTCTGACGCGAAGAGAGAAGCGCAGGCTCGCGCAGCCAGTTGCTCGGGACACATGGACTAGCCTGCCTCTGGGACGAAACGCTAATGCTCAATCGCTGCATGCTCGAAAGGCCCACGACCGGGATGTTTGTTTTGCCAAAGCCGCTGGACAAGGCGCGGCACGGGAGTCAATGGAGTGTGAACAAAGGCACATCGCTTCGCATGTTGGCCGCTTTGTTGTGCATGATGGACCTCATTTCCAGAACGGGACGCTCCTCAGCAGGTACTTCCAAATACCGCAGGTACTCGGCGGCTCGACAGACTCCCTATATGCACAGGTGGGGAGGCATCATGCGATCATTCACTTACAGTACTTGCCCGCGCTCCAGCGCATCTGAGAAGAAGGGAGGCGCGAGTCGCCTATTCGTCGCAGACCTACGAAATCGACAGCCGCCTATTGGCACTGCTAGTCACTTCTACTACTCTCGAAAGAGGGGGAAACAGCGACGACTAGAACGCAAGTCGACGCAGGCAACGCACAACGCACACCGGCTCTCGTTGTCTCACTCCGTGGCGCGCGTGCTCTCATTTCGCAGAGGCAGGCTGAGGTTCCGTGTCTAATGTCGATGCTCTTTGACACGCTCGCCTGTGTCGTCTGTTGGGGCTAGCTCCCTTTAATCGAGTGGTCTGCGCTTTGAGCATCGACCCCAGCAGATCCAGATTCTCCAACGCTCATCCTCACGCTCCCCTAGTGGTCCGTCAGCCACGCTAGTCGCTCGCTCTCCCTACTAGTCGTCTGCTGTACATATACGTGAACGCCGCCGGACCAGAGGCCTCGACCGTGTGCGCCATCCGGACGCCAGGCACCTAAGCTTATACACAAAGGATCGCCACTCGCACATCAAAGAGACCACACCCATTGCGACCTCACCTCGTGGTCGATTCTGTCGCCTCACCCACACCCATTGGGACGACCGCAGCTGGCAGAGAGCGCCCTCTCGTTCCCGGACGCGACATCATCTCGACAATCGCACAATCGTACAATCTGGCCATTGTTATCGACCCCAGCCCAGCGCTCATTGCACTCGTCGTCACAGCTTCATTGCCCTGTCCACATACCCCTCCAGGATTGCGCCCTCTGGAGACCCTCGGACATTTCCTCCTCACAAAGGACCCAATATTACCAGTCGCAGACCACCCTTGTACAACCAGGGTGTAACGCAGCATCTGCACGACCACACTTTCGGGTCTAACAGATCTTGCCTCTTCAGTCTGCGGGCGACGAGGCGGTCCGATTGCACAATTGAACCACTGTAAGCCCAATTTCCCAAGTCTTGGACCTGGGTAACGCCGAACAACCACTGAGGCCTCATCTAGACGGCATTGGGACGCACCTGCAGACGACTGCGCCACCAGCAACCGAATCGGCTCCCAAGCGATCCCAGCTCGAGCATTCTCCCTCGCCGCCGGAAGCTTTTCATTCCAGCTCGTCGGACTCTGGCTTGAGTACAAAGCCTGCTCGTACCCAGCTATTCGGATCCTGCATCATCACAAGCACTCGATTCGACCAGCGATCATCAGAACGATCATTCATCGATACTATTCACTCAACCCTTAAGCTGCGGCCTTAACCGCCCTTCGTGGCTTCCACTCGCTCTCCACCAGGTCACTCCTGGTACAGCGACAAGTTTCCTGCGGCTTCTTACTCTTCGTCCTTCGTCCAGCCTCTGCCCACTCCGCCTGCAGACTCCAGTCAGCCTTTTGGCTTATTTGATCAGCACACCGCAAACGTGGCTGCAGCAGTAGCGTTCCCTCCTTCAATGGGACCAGGACAAGATCCTATGGGTGCGCCGGCAAGCTTCTCTGCTCGGAGACCAAACGCTGTACACCTTCCAAACTTCGAACTACCACCGCCACCTTCCGCATTCTCGCAGCAGAAGTACAGCTACTCACACATCAACCATAGCCAGTCAAGCGCTGCAACGACTCTCACCAGCGTGGGCAATCTTTTGACACCACCAAGCAACGGCTCAGCTGACGGCCTCAGTCCGGCCTCAAGCGTAGCTGGCAGCAACCCGCTCTCATCCAACGGCGCCGTGCAGCAATATACACCCAGCGGCATTGGCATGTGGCCCCCATCTTCCACGGGGCACAGCTCTTACGGATTTCAGCAAAGCAACGCGCCTCACCAATCCTTCCCAGGTCGGGGAATCTTCTCTCCCTCCTTGAACTCAATTGTTCGCGGGAGCAACTCTCCAACCGCTAGCGAGGCTTTACCGCCACCACCATACGAAATGCAGCACCAGTACTCTTCTTCCACTATGACGATGTCGGCGCCTAACGTGCCGGCGCAGCAGCCCATGATGAGTAATTCTATGCCAGTCTCTGCGCCAGTCACTCAGCCTTCACCGGTCCACTCACAAGATGCGTTCGCGCGGCCGCCACCAACACCGACGGCTTCTTACTACTCGCAACCCTCCTCCACTCCACAGACGGCGAGCTTCCCGTACTCGACAGGACCATCGCCAGTGCACCAGAGTCCCATCAGTGTAGGTGGTCCTCTCGGCAAGATGTCTCCCGTCAACTCACACGGCTCGATACCTCCACTTCACACCCAGCAACAACAGCAATATGCGCAGCACAGGCCATACAGTTACCCAATGCCAGGGCCGGTGCTTTCCAATGTTCACAATCCATCGATGGTGGGCAGTATGCACGCCAGCATGATCCCTCACTTCAACAGCGGACACGCTGCTCAGATGCACCATCTCTATGGGCATCAACCAAATTCTCAAAACGACAGACCCTTCAGATGCGATCAGTGCCCTCAGAGCTTCAACAGAAATCACGACCTGAAGCGACACAAGCGAATTCATTTAGCTGTAAAGCCTTTCCCTTGTGGCCACTGCGACAAGAGCTTCTCGCGAAAGGATGCGCTCAAGGTCCGTTCATCAACTACCATGACAAAACAAGCACATGCTAACCTGACCCACAGAGACATGTCCTCGTCAAAGGCTGCGGTAAAGCGTCGGCGTCTTCCGAAATTAAGGAAGTCGATGGCTCAATGTCACCCGATGCGAAGAGTGAAAGCATGGGAAACAGCCCCGTTGTGACCGCAACAGCATGAAAAGGAGACATCACAGTCACCGATGTTTGTATTTGACATTTGTTTCTATGACGATACCCTTCACTGGCATTGTATAACTTGGAGCACGACTTAACTACGTAACGACGGGACGGCAAAATCCAGGGGAAGGAAGATGCCGCTCGAAGATGAGCGGCTCACGGTGCACAGTCGGCGTCTAATGGGAAATGGGATCAGTCTTGAAGGGCAGATTCTGGAGACAACAGTTCTCGAGGAAAGTGAATGCAGCCAACAGGCCAGAGCGACAGATGTCTTGTTCAGTAGGAGATGTTGCACAGGGATTTGTGCATCTGGTAGATAGGAAGGGTCGGACCTCTGCTACAGTCTTCGCACTTCGCGATTGCGCAGTATCAGAATTAGCAAGAGCATCGATAACGGTAAATGAGCAAGCCTCATTGTATACGACGCAATTGTAGCATTCATTTCTCACATCTAATCTCTCAATCGTGATGCTTGAGTCTGTAACCAGCTCAACCCTTCGACTTTTGAACTCTTGACGACACGGAACCACAATGTCTCGCCTTGCGATATTGGTTCACCAACCAGCGGCTTCTCTAGCGAAGTAGCTGATCGCTAATGAACGAGGACCGAGCATTGCCGACTTGTTCCTTTTACAGACGATGCGAGTCATGTCCGAAGCGGACATGAATCCGGCGAGCCAGATTGGGCCGGACCTGTAGGCCAAAACACGAGACGCGATCGGCCCTGGGCTCTGAGCGGGCTAAAGAGAATGTTCCCTGCTAGACTGCCTCCCAGCGAGGCGGACAGGGCTTGCTGTCCACGATCGCCCAAGCGCGGAGCAAGCTGATGAGATGCACAAAATGTGATTTCCTTTCTCGACCTCATGCTTCAGCTGGACACCACCCTAGACATCACATCAGACTGCTCCAAGGGTATCTATTATTTCGACATCATCCTAGACAGGAGCCCGAGCGCGTCCAGGGTGTAGATGAGATTGGGTCTCCGTGAGGCGATGGATGTGTTGTGGTGCATGTAAAGCTCTTGCATGGATCAGCTCTGCAGTGGCCCGGCGGTGGACCAGGACCAGCCAGGTTCCGTTTCATCGGGCTCTTCACCAGGGGCAGAGCTCCCATGATCCAGGTACGCATCTGATCGTGCTGCTGCTGACTTACTTCTTCGTCCTTGACGCTTCTTTGAGTGCCCGTCGTCCTACATGCTGACCTGTCTCACGTACCGGACGAGCGCGGTTGCCTTTCTGGACGCATCTTGCGCTGAGCACGAGAAGAACTGACGAAACGCGCGCGAAGGACGCGTCGACCTTCTTCAGACGTCTGGTCGTTCTTGTGCGCGTGCTGTCGCGTGTTCCCTCGCGGCAGTTGGAGCCAGAGATCCAGGAGAAAACATGACGATGAGAGAAGAACGAGAAAGACATAAGCATGTCTTTCGTAGACACTGGCCACCTGGACGATGGCCTGCAGGTAGGAGGTAGTGGGGAGGTAGATGGTGCAGCGAGCAAAGGGTGGTGGGTTGGTAGGTAGGTCCGCATTCCAATTGCATCTCCTTCAAAGCAAACGTCAAAACAAACAGGCCAGTGCCGAAGTGCAGCCAGAATTGAGACACCTCAGTGCACATTCGCATTCCATTCCATGCACTCTCAACCGCAGAAGTGAGCCGGCGACTTGGGGAGCAATTGCCATCGCTCGCGTCTTCTTCACTCACCAGTCGCTCCTTTCTTCACAGACAGACACAGGCTCGGTGCAGCAACACCCCACCCAGCGAAAGAGCAGGAGCGGAGCGGAACGCGGAGGCGGAAGTCAATCTTGCTTGCCATTGCCATTCTGAAGGCGGCGCAGAGCAAATCGGCCCAGCCTGCCCTTCTCTATTCGCCTCTCCTTCACGTCCGGCAGCAGCAGCACTACCCGGCAGCATCAGAGCAGGTAGACTGCCACCGCCACTTCACCTCCTGCCCCGGCGTGCGATCTTGTTCGCTCGCCAACAACACGATCCAGGCGTCGGTGCTACACCGCATGCCGCCCTCTCGTTTCCGCGCCACCGCCGCCGGTGCTTGTCGCTTCTGACAACATCATATTCATTGCATCTCGAGTCGAACCCGATCACCGACGCGAGCCGAGCACGCGACTTCGACGACTACAGGCGGACCCGGAACCAGCGGGAAGATCTTGGATAGAGCGTGAAGCACTGAAGCAAATAACATTCAGAATCACCTCGAAACACATACACTACCGCGCATTTTTGGATACCTCCGCGCGTATGCCGCCCCGCCACCTCGCCCACCAATCCGACTGATACATGGCCGATCGGTACCGCAGCAGCCGCCAGGCTGTAAGGAGACAGCCACTGACCGAATTGAAGAATCAAGCAAATACGCCACCCGTGCAGCAACGACACCAACAACGAAATGCCAAGGGTGACTCTTCCTCTCACCCAAGCCTGCCTCACAACGAGTCTCTGGACGCAAATGGCACCCTCACCGTCCGAAGCAACGAGCGGCCGATCTCGCCAGAGAACCAGCGGATCTCGCAAATCACAGGCGAGTATGAACGTGATTCCAAGCGTAACTCGGCCATCTCCACCGCTTCCACCACCACTTCGGGACGGCAACGCAAGACCTTCATAGGTCACTGGCAGTTGGGAAAAACCATTGGGCGAGGCGGCTGCTCGCGAGTTCGTGTCGTTCGACACCGATACAAAGATGAATATGGCGCCGTCAAGATCATCACGAGATCTGTTGCCGAGAGCACGCGCGCTCAAAGTCTGGCCAATTTGATAGAGAGCACTAAGGGATCTCCGAACTTCTCACTTGCTGGATACAAGCCGATACCGTATGGACTGGAGCGCGAAATCGCTGTCATGAAGCTTTTGGAGCATCGCAATATCGTCCGCTTATTCGATGTTTGGGAGAATCGGAACGAATTGTCAGTGCCGCACGACACATCTGCAAGAAAAGTTGCTAACACATTGTCTGCAGATATTTGATCATGGAATACGTCAATGGCGGTGAACTTTTTCACTATGTGGACGAGCGCAAAGGCCTTCCTGAAGAAGAAACGGTCTACATCTTTCGACAGATCGTCTCAGCTCTGTTGTACTGCCACCGATTGCTGATCTGTCACCGGGACCTCAAGCCAGAAAACATCCTTCTCAACCGTGAACACCTGACCGTGAAGTTGATCGACTTCGGCATGGCTGCGCTGCAACCAGAAGGGCGTCTCTTGAGCACGCCCTGTGGCAGCCCACACTACGCAGCGCCTGAAGTCGTTTCCAGCAAGCCGTACGATGGAACTCAAGCAGATGTATGGAGCTGCGGAGTGATTCTGTATGTGATGCTCACGGGCACAACACCGTTCAATTACGATGAGAATGGCAACATTCGCGGACTCTTCCGCGATATTGCGCAGGCGAGATATTATATGCCGCGTGATCTAAGCTTCGAAGCCGAGGACCTCATCAGACGCATCTTCGTGCCAGATCCGAAAAAGCGCATCACTATGGACGAGGTCTGGGATCATCCACTGCTTCACAAATTCGACCAGCAGTTTGGTTTCGTCGGTGAAGCTGGCACGAAGCAGGCTGCTGTGGGCCGTCCGCCAACTATTGACGAGTGGCGTGTAAGCAGGATCCAGGACATCGATCGGGAAATACTTCGAAACATGCGAACGCTTTGGCACAGCGAGCCGGAACAAAGCTTGATTCAAAAGCTGCTTAACAGCGACTATAATCAAGAAAAACTGTTCTACGCTGCTCTCATCAAGCATCGTGAGGAGAATCTGGAGAATTACGTTGGAGAGCCCGATGGCATGAGCTACTCTGCGTCTGATTATCATCACAGCCATCCATTAAGACCAGGGGACCCTCCACCACTTCCGGACAAGGCAACACGCACGCAATCCCAGTATTCTATCATGGGTGACGAACACTTGCGGCCCAGTCACAGCTTCGTGGCCCCACCGCCATCGGAGAGCAGTTACGACCCGTACAGAGCGTCGAAGAATCCCATTGTTAACACCAATGGAGAGTACCTCAACGTCGTCGTCCACCGAAACGGCACAACAAGCATGCGCAAGGCCAGCGTGGGTCGCAACCTCCGACACCCCAACTCAACTCGGATCGAAACACTCAAGTCGAACCATCGGCGGACATCAACTAACCAATCCGGCTCCAGCTTGCAGCGATCAGGGCGGAGCAGGTCATCAATGCAGCGTTCCTCAATGTCTCGTCATTCAATGACCAGCACGATGCTACCAAGCAGTCCGCCCGTCATAGCCACAATGCGGCCTTCTGACGTGCACAAACGTGGTGTCAGCTTTGGCCACATTCGCCGGATATCGACCACGAGTGCTTTGAATTCCACGCAGTCTTCCGCGACTGGCAACACGCCCGTGACTCCATCTCTGCCTGCACACCTGCGAGAGCAGGCCAGGCTCATGGCCAAGGAGAAGGCCGCAACGGATTCGAGCCCGACAGTACCCATCGATCAACCCATCAGGTCTCGCAAGGAGCGAACGACTAAGATGGAGACACCTCGTATCAAGGTTCGCACGTCCGAAACTCCTGGACATCAAATGCGCAGCGACATACGGAAGCACAGCCAGGAGCTTGAGAGGGCTTGCGAGGAAGCCTTCTTCCGAGACTCGCTTGGATCAAGCACTACCGCTCGTACATCATTGACTGACAAGCCCTCCGCTTACGACACCCCACCGTCTTCCATTGCAGCCCATGCATCAGACACTCCGGATTTGCCCACCGCTTCCAAGCCGGCTTCACGGCCGCTTCCTGAACTTCCCAAGGACAAGGACACGCCTAATTCATACCTGGCGAAAACACTCGAGGAGACCCGGTCCAAGCTGGCTGCCTACAAGGCCAATGGAGAAGAAAACAGTTCCAAATTCGACGAGGTCATGCAAATTCTCGACAGGATTACTGCTGCCACTGGCTCGACAAAGGATAAGAGGATAATGTCGGCGCCCGAGGCGAGCAAGCAGCTGGATCAAGTTGGCCAACTGCCGATCATCTCCGAAGAAGGCAGTAGCGATCACCAGCGCAGCAGTCGGGATGGAGGCAATTGGCATCGTAGTGTGACAGCTCCAGTTGCCAAGGACCGAAAGCCAGAGGACCGTACGATTCGCGTTGTGCCGCCATCTTCGCCAGCTGTGGCCCCCCTCAACGTTCGCAAGAAGAGTAGCAGCAGCCCGTTGAGTGAGCAGACTGAGAGGCGACCGACAAGAAAAGCTTCTCGCGACAGTCTACGCAGCAGGGCGCCTACCAATATGGACACCACCTTGACGTCTATTGATGAAGACACGGCTTTGCCTACGCCAACGATTGTTCGCACGAAGCGTTCTGGTTGGTTTGGCAGGACTAAGAAAGACGAAGAGGAGTCGAAGGCAAGCAGACCTGTTGAGAGCCGGAGCGGGGAGCGACGCAAGTCATTCACTTTAAGCAAAGCAACAACGCCAACCAAGCAATTGCCAGAGGATCCACCACTCTCTGGTCAGTCAAGCGAATTCCCCATCCGGAAAGGGAAGTTTGCGACTGGGAAGAAGGGGTTCTCGAAATGGCTTGGGAAAATGGGCAAAGAGAAAGGTGTCGACACGACCATGACGACCGAGATGGGTAAGTCGCGTAAGATCGGAAACGAGAAGAACGCGTACTAACGACTAATCACAGATACCACAATGTTGACGAACCAATCTTTGGACTCATTATTCTCATCGACATCTCCAGCGCCTTCAAGCAACGATCTCCCACCGGCTGCCGGCCCCGAGCGATCATGGTTTGCCCGCTTCTTCAATATCAAGCCTGCGGTTCACATTCTCTGCTTTAGCATACCACGAAACAAAGCTCGACAGGAACTTGTCGCGCTCTTCAAGGAGTGGCAACGACATGGAATCCGCGATCTACAATACTCACGCGAGACGAATACCATTACTGCCCGGGTTGACAAAGTCAACACTCTGGACATCAAGTCGGTGACGTTCCGCATCGAACTTTTCGTAGTCTTGGAGCACGGCAGAAAGGTCGGCCTTTCGATTGCGAGATTTGTGCAAGTCAAAGGTGCGGCTTCGGGCTTTCGACAAGTAGTGGATGTCGTTGATGGGATCATGAGGGGCCGGCATTGGCTGGTGGACGACGAGGAGAAGTGGAGAGCGCTCTGCCAGGTCATCGAGGGTTGATGAAAGAGCAGCCTTGTTGGTCTATTCGCCTGCGGCTTTGTACGATTCGGCATACGCTATCTGGATGACTGGCCTTTGGTTGCTAGCTTGGATCTCTGTTTCGGCATGCTTGCTGCGCTGTGACCTGGACTGGACATGCGGATTCCGTTGGACAGAGTGCTTGCATTTGCGTAATGCTTCATAGCATGGATTCTGCCTGCAACATACATCCGCTTTTTGCGAGGCATGTGGCATTGTGCAGAGATTTGGAGAGTGAGCTACAGAGTCTTTGGCTTCTTCGGGGCAGTATGTGCAGCAGCAATGGTCGTGGAAATTTTGAGCATTCGTCATTGAGAGGAAGAACTTTGGAAGATTGCAGGTAATGCATAATAAGAGACTTGTTATTGTAATTGCGCACAATCGTCAGACAGGGAGAGTTCCCACAGCAGGCCCTTCTTCATGTGTTGTTCCTTCCGCTTCTTCGGTAAGTGGGATGGTCCGAGATCCCGAAGCTGGCTCTTGATATTTGTGTCGAATGCTGGTGCTACTACTGCAAACTGAGGTCTGCGGTTGCGGTGGAGAGACTTAACCGATCCACTTTGGTCGACTTGCATGGTGGTCTGGGGAGTTGATTGGAACACGTCGGCATGCAAGGCTTGGGCGGGCCTTTCGGCTGAAACTTTGCGATGGTGCCGTGTCGATGACATGGGTTGGTTTCTCTTGATGGCCTGCCCATTTCAGTTGGTGTTTCTGTGTTATTCAAGGGAATCGCAGAATTGATATGTGAGTAGAAATGTTATCGTATAACCCGCTCATGATAAGGGAAACGACACGACTTCTCCTTACGGACCATCTTCGAGGACTTCAAGAATCCCCCTTGCATGCTTGCCCTGCAGCACCAAGAACGACGGATTCCTGCGATTAGATGTTCGGTGCATGCGCACAAGAGAACCAGAAGCGGGCTTCCCTCTTCATGTCCGTGTTGCGCTGTGAAGATGTGGAGTCCAAGTGCTCGCACGACCCGATGGTTCATCACTTCCTTCAGCCAATGGACCTGCCTCGTTGGAAGAAAGACCCATGTGCTTTGCCGCTTGTGCTTGTCAATGACAGGGACGCTAGTAGGTGACAGATATGGATGGGCTCATGGATGGAGCTCTTACTGGTGAACGGATGGTCTCGGCTGGCGAGTGAAGGAACTTATCAGGTGTGGAGTGGCGAGCTCTTGCTATGGATTCACTTTCTTTCACGTTGCTCGGTGACTTTTCAATTCTGTGTTCCCCCGACCGATTTTGGTCAGTCGAGTAGGCTCTACGATCCGGTCATAAGAGGCTTTCGCAGTCATGGGCGCAGAGGAGATGACAACAGAGGCATCGCCCGCCTCGAGTCAGCAATATATTCCCCCAGCGGACGCCAAAAATACCAATAAGGGTAGCTGGAAGGTTGTCTGCGAGGAAGTGAAACATACCTTCACCACTCGGGATGGCCTCATCGGCGACTTCGATTATGCATACCTCTTCACCCCGAACATCTGGCCATTCAACAAGAAATACGCCAATCATGTCCCGCCGTTCTTCTATCCTGACGACAAGATCCCGCTGCTCCTGATCCTACTATTAGGCATCCAGCATGCCTTGACTATGATCTCCGGCATCGTAACTCCCATCCTGGCGATCGCGAGAGGCGCTTTCTACCTCGACACCCAGACGACGGAATATCTTATCTCGGCGGCTTTCATCACCAGCGGCATTGCGACCTTGCTGCAGATCACAAGGACCAGAATCCGAAAAACGCCATATTACCTTGGAGCGGGCATTCTGAGCGTTATTGGACCAACGTTCGACATCATACCGATAGCGATCAAGTACACAGCGCCGCTGTATGCTCGAGGAGAATGTCCGATCAGCGCAAAAGGAACGAAATTACCTTGTCCCGATGCTTATGGTGCACTCATTGGCAGTATCCTGGTCTGTGTCTGGATGCAGTTCCTTGTCGCTTTCGTGCCGGCCAAAGTATTGAAGAAGATATTTCCATCGCATGTCACTGGATGTCTTCTCCTGGTGCTTGGTATATACCTTGTGACCACGGCAGGCGAGTCCTGGGGGGGTGGAGCAAACTGTCTGGATGGAACAGGACAGTATGCTCTATGCCCGAACACCAAGGCACCGAGGCCTTTACCTTGGGGAGACCCGAGATTTATCGGAATTGGATTCTCCGTATTCGTTACGATCCTATTCGTTGAGATGATTGGGAGCCCGCTGATGAAAAGTGCTTCCATCATATTCGGCCTCGCAGTGGGTTCTGCTATATCTGGGGCGACTGGGTATTGGAGCGCCAGTCAGATCGACCAAGCGCCTGCTGCAACGTTCCTCTGGGTTCAAACTTTCAATTTGAAGGTAGACGGCGCATTGATTTTGCCATTGATCATTCTGTTCATCTGCGAAGCGATGGTATGTATGCCATCCATCGCGGCCACCAGCGAAGCTTCAGGAGTCGAAGTCGAGGGCGTCAAAGCCAACACAAGGGTCCAAGGAGGCATTTTGTGCGACGCCACTGGGAGCCTGATCGCTGGACTTGGAATGAGTATTCCAATGGTGAGCCATGCTGGAAATAATGGAGTCATCGTCGTCACTAGCAATGCGGTGAGTGTTGAACGAGAGTGAAGGCAGTAGGTCATTGCTCACGGGTATTTCTAGAGCCGCAGAGCTGGGTACTGCGCGAGTGTGGTAATCATTCTCATGGGAATCTTTGCAAAGTTTGGCGCAGTCTTCGCGTCCATGCCCTCTGTAAGTCTTTTGAAGCTGGGCTGCGCCGTCGACATCACCTAACTTGCGCGTAGACTGTGCTCGGTGGCATGCAGACGTTTCTTTACGCGACTATTGCGGTCTCTGGACTTCGGATCCTCGCCACGATCTCCTGGACGCGTCGAAATCGCATCATTCTCTCGGCCGCGCTAGGCCTTGGGCTCTTGGACATTGTTGTACCGACATGGTTCGACCAGGTTCTGGACTACAGCGGGCCCAACGTCCATCTGATGGGCTTCCTGGAGGGCATCAATCTGATTGTCGAGACGCCATTCATCCTGTCAATGCTGGTAGGTGTGCTGCTGAATTGGATAATGCCGAGGGATCGAAGGGAAAACATTGAGCTGGCGCCTCTCAGTAGTCAATCAGAGGGGAAGCCAATGGAGGCAGTAGAAAAGCGAGGGAGTTGAAGTCAAGGCAGGACACTGAAATAAGGAGCTGCCGTTCTCATCTTTTCCACTCGTGATGACAACAACCCCGCTAAAAGCTATCTTTGGATACCGACGAGCCTATATAAGGTTGGCTTGGAGACTCGATCTCAATTCCTCCTCACAACCACAACCCTCGTTCCGATATACACGCTCACAATGTCTCTCTACGCGCTCGGATACCAATCACGAACCTCCACGAACAGTTCCGAAGAGTTGGGATAACGAGCTGAGCGTGGGTATTCGAGAAGGGGACGGAGCCGCCGCTCTGCAATGCCTTGCACACCGGATCATGGACAGCAGCGCGGTGCCCAAGACCTACTATGCCTAATGCATGCCTCGCGGTCATTGTTCACGGCAAAGAGCATGCTTTTACGCAAAGTCGTATGGAAAGACGCCTTTGTACATCTCTACAAAAGCCGGATGCGGTAGGTTAGAAGCCTCCTTTGTCAATGTATCTAATAGCCTCTGCCGCATTGTAAGATTTCAACATGCTGTACCAACTTACCTGCAGAGCAACTCAAGATGGGACGATTCAGGGTGCCGAGCGATTCGCCGTCCCCGCCGCAGACACCCGACGAAGAGGACGTCGAAGATATCCCCACCGACCCTGATCCGATCTGGCGGACACCTTCTGTGCCTGGGATGAGGCCAAAAGAACACATCCACAACCCCGGGAAAACGTACAAGTCAGTCACCAGACGTGTGACTTTCCCTGACGAATCCGACCCCGGCGAAGAAGGTGTCGCGCGCTTTCGGTTTTTGGACAACCAAGTAATCAAAGATGAGCCTCATTCGAGAGTCATCCTTATGGAAATACCTCCTCCTCACGAGGAGATCAATTGGGAGGAGTACGCGGAAGATCAAAGAGTTTTGGATCACAAAAACATTGTCAGGTTGCTGGACGCTGAGGGCCTGAGACCCTTTCCCAGAATGGACATAAAGAACTTGCCATGGTTGATTTGGGAGCACTGTAACCGAGGGACTCTCGGAACCCTCTTGACAGTAAAGACTGACGGACTCTCGGAACACCTCATCTGGCATATCCTCGTTTCTATACTGCGAGCTGTGAATTGGCTCCACCATGGCCGCGAGAACGAAACATCAACAACGGCCGTGTCCAGGTCTCCCATCATTCATAACAATATTAATCCGGACTCCATCTTCTTCAAAGAACCCGCGTCAAAGGCTGATCGCTGGGACGACGTGAAGCTAGGCAATTATTCGCAAAACGTCCACTTACTCAGCCGCGGAGACCTCTACGATCGCATCGACAGCAATCGTTTCGGAAATGCCCACAACGAACATAAGGGCTTTGAGGCCCCTGAATTGTACTGGTATGTTAACTCTAATGCGGAGCTTGTCCCTCGATTCGACGAGGAAGCAGAACCTTATGGCGCCAATTCCGATCTCTGGTCCATCGGTGCAGTCTGCATCGCCATGATGGGCGGCATACCACTCCTCCCCGATACACCCGAGAACATATTGGCCAATTATCGCAAACTGACCAAGGAAAGAATCTTTGTGCTGGAGACTGTGCAGCTTCATAAGAATGGTGGTAAACGCTGGCAAGCAATCGATCTCCCTCGTCGCTATACCTTAAGGCTCAGGAACATCGTTGCAAAGATGCTGTGGATTGATCCGAGGAAGAGATTGAGAGCGGATGAGATGCTCAATTATGCGGTTAGGGAGTATGGGAAATGGCGTCCGGATGAGGCTACGGACGCGGTGCTTGATGACGAGGAGCAGCCCAAGCCGACGTCGAGGAAGAGGAAAAGGAGGGCCTGGGAGAAGAAGAGGCATTACAAGAAGAACGAGATTAAGGATGATGACGACGAGCCTGGAGACCACGACGCCGAGCCTGAGGGTGACAGCAATGAGCCTGAGAACGTTCGAAGGGATTTTATTTGAGTCTGAGAACGGGCTGCGTTGAGTCTCGCCCTTGCCAGAAACTGCTCTCGAAGTTCTCACGGATATAAGGATGACAGTGACAGATCATTTCGACCAAACGACCTCTCAGAAATGGCATAATATTACTGAGCAACACGATGCGGAGAGCGATGACGTGCAGGTGTAGGTATTCTAGCTAATACTGATTAGTCAACACCTCTTGAACGGCTTCTTCATATATCACTACTTTAGATTTCAAAGACCCATCACATCTCTCACAAGACCATACCTGTGTTCTCAGAGTCCCAAATGTCCTCACAAAAGCTAGCCATCATCGCCGGCGTCGGCAGCGGAAACGGTTCAGCTGTCGCTCGCCGCTTCGCAAAAGAATACACCGTTGTCCTGCTCGCCCGTAAACCAGAAAGCTACCAACCTGTCGAGCAAGATATCAACAAGACTGGCGGGAAGGCACTTGGCATCAGCACAGACATTTCCAAGCCTGAGAGCGTGAAAACCGCTTTCGCACAAATCGAAGAGACGTTCCCGAATGTCCCAGTCCAAGCTGCGGTCTTCAATGCTTCTGGTAGATTTGTGAGGAAACCATTGTTGGATATTACCATGGAAGAGTTGGATGGAGGTTACGGCGTCAGTGTGTAAGTTGATTTTTATTCTACGTTCGTTTTACTGTGTGTACTGATCATCCTGTTCCAGAAAGGGTGCCCTGCTCTTCGCACAAAGCGCTCTCCCTCTCCTGGTGAAGCACGCAGAAAGCCGACCACCAGTCCCACCAAGTCTTTTCTTCACAGGCTCGACAGCAGCCGTAAAGGCGAACCCAGGCTCAGCAGTCATGTGTGTGCCGAGGCACGGTTTGCGGGCACTCTCCATCTCTGCGGCCAAGGAGTTTGGGCCAAAGGGCGTCCATGTCGTGCATGCCATTGTTGATGGTGCTATTGATACGCCGTGGGGCAAAGACTTCCATAAAGATAAGTCTCCTGAGCAAACTATCGATCCAGATGCCATCGCGCAGACGTATTGGGATCTTCATTTGCAAAGTCGGAGGTGCTTTACCAATGAGATTGATATTAGGCCGATGATGGAGAAGTGGTAGTTTCACGACTTTCGGTCTCTCGAGCCCGACAGATATAGCTTCATAGTCTCTGGCAGCAGATTGTTGCACTCAAGCTGATACTTCCTCCGGAGCTTGTTGCTGAGCAACATCAAGCACCTCCCACTTCTTGAGTAGCGTATCGATACTTGCTCGACACCGTTGATTATCGGGGTTTCCGGACACATGAAATTGCGGTGGTCGTGCAAAGAGCTCCCTCGATACGGGCGAGGAAACGATTAAAGATCCGCAACTTCATTGCCTATAAATCAGGGCTTTGCCGGGGAAATACGACAACGTCGAGCATTTTTGTGACTCGAAGTATGGTGCTTTTATAGCTGATCGATATAACAAATGTTGAAACTCGTAGGTGAAGTCGAGTGTCGCTCGAGGAGTGGACTTGGCCTTGCCCTAAGAATCATCCAAATAATTTGAGAAACCTACCGCAACGCATCAGCTTCAGCGGTAGAGTGAACCCTCGGTCAGCAATGCCAAGACGGCGAACATCCCAGAGTGTTCGGATAGATATCTTGACCGACCACCGTCGTACATGTTACGCACCAATGATCTCCTACGATGGAAATATAAGTAGCCAAGTCATCCACGACTGCTTGCCTTTGAGAGCAAAAGCCCAATATGTCTCCCGCAGCTGTAGTAATGGACGGTCTCGCCGAGATCGATGACTTGCTGCCATCTATTGACCTCAGCTGGCCCTTCTTTGCTATCGCGCACCTGGCGAACAATATTGTCGCAAGCACTCAATACGTCGCGGGACTGATTCAATATCCATTGGCGCCTCGAGGCTCATACGGTCGACCTCCTGACGACGACTCGCTTCCGATGTGATCGCATATTGACAGGACGACTGTCGCCCCCGGCTATTCAGCCCGCTTGTCCTTCGGCACCTTCGGCAAGGTCAACCACATAGCTAGCAAGATGGCCAACAGCGCCAGGATGATGGGTTGCAGTGCTCGCACTCCAGCGGCGCTGGCGATGGCTCCGACTGCAAAGGGGATTACTGCGGCACCTCCCATTCCCAATGCAGCTGCGAAGGAGATTGCTCCCACGTGGAGATGCTTTGGCAAAATCTTCGACAAGACGACTACGCTGGCCGGGAACATCGGGCCGAGGAAGAACCCAAGGAATGCCACCGCAACTGCTGAGACGATGAATTGCGGCACCAACCAGAACATCAGCTCCAGACCCATTGCTGCCAGAAGATACCCGACGATAGCCCAACGCTCTCCAAGCCGGGGTGTAATGAAACCGAGCACGAGACGACCGACAGTCACACCAAGCCAAAATCCGGTCGCTGTGATGGACGAGTTGAAAGCCGGTGCGCCTCTGACACGCTGCATGAAGGTCACCACCCAGCCGCTCAAAGCCACCTCGGCGCCGACGTAGAACAACAAGAACACAGCAATGGTCCACGTCACTCTCATCTTGAGAGCCGCCCTCGTCCTGCCGCCTTCACCACGAGCGTTGGCGCTCTTACGGCGGAACTCTGGACCATTCTCTTTCCAGAACCCAACGACACCAGTGGCCAGTTCCAAGACGGACATCCCAAGTGGGATGTAGTAATATTCATACCAACCTAGCCCGTACCTGTCGACCATTGCCGATGCAATCAGCGGGGCTACGGCAGCTCCAAGGCCGTAAAGACTGTGGATGAGCCCCAGCAACTCATTCGGCTTGGCCAGATCTCCAGCCCAAGCATTCCAGCCGGCGTCAAGCAGACCGTTACCAGCCCCGCAAAAGATGAGCATGACGACAATAACTGGCCACGGAGGATGGCATACCAGCACGATGTACGTGACTATGCGCATGAAGGAAGCAACTGCCGCCAGACCACGCTGGCCGAACTTGAGGTGGATCCGGTCACTGGCGAAGGCGGCGATGAGGTAGCCCGGGAAGCTCGCAAGGAAGATGAGAGAGACGGTCGTATAATTCAGATGGTAATACTCCTCCAAGGCAGGAATGAGAGGACCGTAAGATGCGTCGTGGAGTCCAAGGTTGAAGAATGCCGGTGGCGTAATGTGTTAGTATTAGATTTGTACGAGGAAACATGCAGTTCTTACCAGAAGTACAGCTCCGAGCCTGAACATGTTGATTCTGGGGCTTTTCCATGTCTCCTTTAACTCAGTCGCTCTTCCATCCAGCGGTTCAGAGTCGTCTTGGAGCATTTGCTCCATGGTCACGCCATGCTCCTGGTTCGGCGGAGGAGTACCCGTGCTCGTATCTTCATCGAGTCTTCTGCTGATGGGCTGAAAGGTTGGATGTGGTGTCTTGACTTGGTTCTCGCCGTCCAGCCGAGCATGCCGCTCATTGACGTCGGTAAAAGTGCTTGTTGATGACATGGCGAGGCTCTTTCGATGGGCTTTGCACCTTTCCTTCAGTCATACAGCGCATTACTTGTCGACTCCAGATGTTGTACTGTATCCCGAGGTCGGGCGCATATGGTTTTGAAGGGACGAAGAGAGACATTGTACGGCGTTAAATGTAATCGAATTCCGACGGCCTTCAGCGGCAGCATTCCAGATCCGTTTCTACCGCTGCGTCTCTGCCAAGAGCCAAGAAGCGTTCCGTAATGCGGTATCACCAAGTGGGCGTCTCCGACCGCAAAAGAGGTCAATTTCACCGAGCCGCCTTATGGTATGGCCGTCATTTGCATCGTGCTCGTTGGAGATCTGTTGACAGTCGTTGCTTTCTTGCCAATGCGGAGTTCATATGACCATCAAGAACCAGGAGGTCGGCTTGATGGTCTGGGGACGCGGCCCGTGAAGCCGGCCGGTAGATAGATCAGCCGCCCTTTGATGGAGTACCAACACGTCTCTTTCAATGAATACGACTTTTCTTTGGCATTAGCATTAGTACCTTCTACACACAAAGTTCAGTCCTTAATCCAAGGCTCGCCTCCATGAGGGCACGCAGCCTGTTCGCTATACCACCGTTTCAATCTCTCGACCATCCAACCCGACTCACTTCCTTTCTTCATCTCTCCCAGATTTGCCTTCTTTGTCAACAAGCACCTTGCGTCCGCGTTCAACGCATACTGGAGACAGCCATCCTGCTCTTCGCATATAGCTCGGCACGCCTCAAGGTCTCCAACAGGCCCGTGATCTTCCTCTGCATGGTTGTACCAATTTCTCTTTGGTTGCGTCATGCGTGGAAGGACGAAGTTGGAGAACATATCGTGGTGGTGCAGATATAAGGAGGAGTCCTAAGAGAGGGCTTTTGTCAGCTGAGATTCGAAAGTCACAATGCGGTAAGAACTCACATTCACGGCCTGAACCCAATCCATCTCAAATCTCCACAGGTCGTCAACCGCCTTCGGCGTCAAATGATGATAGGTCACAGTTGGAGCACACCAAACTCTACGATTCCCGTCTACTCTCGAGTATTCCATATTCCCAATGTCGTCTCCCTGCCAAATTGGCCATGCCTTTGTCAAATTTGTCCCGCTATCCGCAAACGCCTTGCCCAAAACACAATCTCCGGCCCAATGCCCATCGGTGAAGTTCTCCCACTCTTCCTGCTGTGCCCGAAACATATTAACGACTGTCTCTAGGGCCGGCCTCGAAACTGCAAAACCTGTTCCTCCGTGTGCGAAAATAACGTCCGCGATCATTATCGGCCCTCCGATATAGTATGACTTTTTCCAATCCAATGCATTCAGATAGTTCAGAAGCGTCTGCCAGAGAATGTACGTATCCGTTTCTACGAACACGTACCACTTCATGTCCGGATATTCTGTCAATGTTCGATTCATCATGGGCAGAAACTTCCATTTATCCAACTTCCAACCTGGATTCTCATTCTTTCCCCAGTGGCTGCCAGCCGTGCTAATCGGTCCACTCAGTTCGTGAGATCCGAGGACAGACCTTCCTCCGTGCTGCAACCGACGCCATAGCTCGAAGTCTGGGTGGGTGGCTTTGGTTTCGGCAGAGACAAATTCGAGAGCGTCGAGAATATGTTCGTTGTAGAAGGTTTCTTCGTAGTCAGAAAAGAGGAGGTAATTGGGATAGCAGCGGAGCGTGGTGTTGATGTGGACGGGGAGCTTGTCCTTGATTTCTGTAGAACCTGTCTTCAGAATCACAAGCGTTTCGTTGGCGCCGGGTAGGCGACGGCAAGGTAAGTTGGTAGCTGTCGAAAGATCTGTTTCTTCAAATGTCGAAGCGCGGTTCTGTGCTGCGGCTGCTGTTGGTAGTGAATGTGCACTTGAGCTGTAAGGAGACGATTGGTGTGCCAGATAAAAGAATGCTATGCAAACGATGGTGGCTATAAGATATACGACCCGGCGAGGAAGTCGCGGCCGCAATGCTGGTCTTGGACTCGCGATTCGTCGTTGTGTAGCCGCAACTCGAATCTTCTCGCCGTAGACCATGCTGAAACTTAGGAAGGAAACACAAAAATCGGGAAAGAGAGAGTGTGGTGTAGAGGCAAGAGCGCGAGATGAAAGGAGAATGGCACATCATTGACCTGAGGTCGCATGACACGATCGCCGCAGCAAGTAGAATAAGCTCCGGAAGGCGCTGTCAGTGTCTTCACTCTTCAGACTTCAGGAGAGCGTTTTGGACGTAAGCGATTCGGCTGACTCCAGGCGCCACATGGCGGCAATGACCATGGAACTGAGCCCAGGAGAGGGACAAATGGTAGCTTCAGGACTGCTATGGCTCGATTGTCGCTCTGAGGGAATAGAGCTCATTGGAGATTGGTTCTGCTGATTGTGCAGGAATTCTCAAGTCCGTGTCGAGGCACTCAGCAGCGGCCATGAATGCTGGGCGTGTGTAGTGTTGCAAGAGGGAAGAGAGTTGAGGGTCCAGTTCTTCAGGACGGCAAGACGGGAGCCAGGGGAGCTTGGTCACAGTGGCGGAGATGGAGGCGGCAGGATGCCGTCCAAATTTGATTCGGCGCCTCTTAGATGAAGGCGCCCTTAAGTATTCTAGCGTGCCTCCGCATGGCTGCATGCCCGTTGAACATCAGGTACATCACCCCACTTCAAGGAAGCCTTCTCCAGCACGCAAGGCCATCAGCACTGCCTATTCTCCACCGTCACAAGACTACTATGCAATACGCTTCATGCGTCCTTTACTGGGTCCTTTCCATCACGATGACCTCAGCTCGGGCATACATTCTGGAGCCTGCTGCAATCGCAGGCGTCCGCTGCAAAGATGCGTCGAAGCTAGCCACGCCCACGTACGGCGACCAGGGCATCGTCTTTACCATATGCGCCGAGAGAGACATCCAAGCTCCTATCGCGAAGATCTACACTACCCTTCTCGACTTTGGACGTTACTCCGACTGGAACTCTTTCGTCATCAAAGTGACGGCGAGGTCCGGCTATACTCTGGATGTGGTACCTGCGCCTTTGGGGTTGAAGATGACCTTCACAAGCGCTGGACTTCTCCCCGCAGGTCTAAATGCTTCTTCCAATGAGATAGTGTCTATCGCCAATCCGGACGTCTTTGGAGACGGAAAAGTTGCTATGAACGGCTGGAAGTATGACGGCTTCGGCCAACAAGCCGAACATCCCAACATCCTGACTGATCTAGGAAATGGCCTCACTCGATACGTGAGCTATGAAACCTACTACGGGCCAATTGCTCCGTTGACAGCTGGTCTGAAGTCAAAATTGTAGCGGCAATTCGAGCAGCAGGCCCTCGACCTGAAGCAGTATGTGGAGTCGTGACACTCGCCAACATGTCTTGATCACATCAATTCTTCGAGTAACATCAAACCCTCAAGCCTGCGACAAGGGAATGCGTATGCTGTGACTTCTGGGCTACCTGCGGAGCAAGAAGCTGTGACAGTCAAAAAATGTCTGTGGGGAATGCATTCATCCTCACCCAACGAGGGTCTTGGTTGGATGCTTGCAGCGGCCAGAAGGGATACGTTGGACTTTTTAATAAGATATGCGTCGCATCGACAACTAAAATGTCATACACGAATTAGTACTGTCCTGGATGCTGGGTCCGGAGATGTTCGGTACAGCGTATCGACGTCCTGGTTGTTGGCGACATTAAGCTGCTAGCTGATCACTGCACTGTCCAACGTCGGGACGTTGTTCTGCGAGTCATCCCACCCTCAGTCAAGGCGCCGGACATGGACATTGTGATCCCTTCAATCCGGCCCGATCGCTTACTCCCGGTCTGGTTGTACAGGCCCACTCCAGCTTGACGCCCGACACCTCCACACAATTCCTCCGCTCTGTGTTCCCTGCCAGCTCGAGCGAATTTGAACCGGGCCGTTGGTTGTCCATGAGCCTGCAGATGCAGCTTCACATGATACAACTGACCACGACCAGCTTTGTCGGGTCCAATTTGCTGGATAACGAGTGTCTCGATATTACGCTATGCAACAATGATGCAATGAACGACCACGACAGCGATGTCGTATCAATCTATACAGGACAGAATGGTCAGGCGCGGACTGCGTGTTGCCGCGAATCTCACTCCACGACGACCAGCTCATCGACGCCGCTGACGTTCTCTCCCACGCTCGGTTCAGCGACATTAGGATTGAAATATGGCAGTTGACACTCGAGAGCCTCTCGATCCATATCGAACACTCACACAGAATCATTGAAAAAGAACAATCCCATTGTCCACGACATCGTTCTTGCCACCAGACGACGACGACGACGACTACAATCATGCCTTCTCCAGACTTCAAGTTGCCCATGGCCGGCTATATCATCCCTCGCGATCCGACAAAGCAGTCGACCCTGCGCAACCACATTGTGGCAGCCTCTGGCGAGTTTGCAGGCACGTTTCTGTTTCTTCTGTTCGCCTATCTGGGCCACAGTATGTCTGTGGCCTCCGCCCCCAACAAGGCGCCGGACGGCTCTAATAGCAACGACACCGTCGTCTACATTGGCCTCTCATACGGGTTCTCTCTGCTGGTCACTGCTTGGACTTTGTATCGAGTAAGCGGTGGTTTGTTCAACCCCGCTGTAAGTCTTGGACTGGTCTTGACTGGCAATCTCAATTGGGTGAGGGGCTTGATCTTCTTGCCTGTGCAAATCTTCAGTGGAATTTGTGCAGCAGCTGTGGCATCGTGGATTATTCCTGGGGACATTGCAACTGTTCAGACCACACTTGGCACTGAGGTGTCGATAGGACAGGGACTGTTCATTGAGATGGTGAGCAATCCCACTCCTGACCATTATTCTAGAGCTGACACGAGGACGAAAGTTTTTGACTATTGAGTTGGTTTTCACCATCCTCATGCTCGCAGCCGAGAAGAGCAAGGTCACATTCATCGCTCCCATCAAGATCGGCATGGCGCTCTTCGTCGCTCAAATCGCAGGCGTCTACTACACCGGCGCCTCCCTGAACCCAGCCCGCTCGTTCGGCCCATGCGTCGTCGCTGCCAAGTTCCAATCCTATCATTGGATCTATTGTACGTATCAACCACTCCTCCATGTCAGCCAACTAACACGTCGATAGGGGTTGGTCCCCTTCTCGGCTCCGTTGTCGCTGGCGGCTACTACCACTTCGTCAAATTCTTCAACTACCAAGAAGCCAACCCCGGCCAAGACAGCGCAGACGGACACTTCGCACCACACAAAGACGAGCTGGCCGCCATCCACGGAAACCGTGCATCGAGCGAGAATGGAGAGGCGTAAGTACTTGAAGGTCAAGGATAAGGATTTGATGATATCCACCTTGCCTTGCTTTGATGAGTCCCATGAGAGAATGAAGCCGAAGAGTAATGCTTGTATGACAGGAGTGGTAATTCTTGGATACGTATGGAGGACTACCGCAGTGGCGGTGGTGGTGGGGGTGGTGGTAGCGGTGAAGGTGTGAGGGATCGAAAGGGAAAGAATGTGGCGAGCGTTTCTGCGCAGGCTGTTGGTGTTGATGTTGATTGATTGACTGATTAGCGATGCATTGACGGCCGTCTCAGGAGAGAAGATGATGTGAAGAAGGGTTGTAAGCTAGTATTCGGGAGGTTTCATTGAATTGACGCTCGTTTGATAGACTTTCTGACTTTTGGTATCAAATTCATTCGTTGGCAGCCGTTGCTAGCCATTCCAGTTCAGCACCAAACATTGGAGCACGCCGGGCGCGATCTTAGAAGCAGAGAAGAAGAAGATGGTCCAACCAGCGAGAGCCTTAGAACACTCTTTGATCGGTTGGCATCCTCGGATGAACTTTGCGCATTGCGACTTGAAGCGATAGCACGATTTCGTGCAAACTTGATTCTGTCTCGATGCAGACGATGTTCAAGCAAGCATGACGGTCAAATGCAAGTCAAAGAGTAAGGTATGTTGCGTTGGTGTATGGGTACCTATATTTGGGTACCATACGCCTGCACGTGGTTGTCGGGAAGAGTGTCCCATGTCGACGGCGCTGGAATGCATACGACGTCAAAAATTGGACTGCTTATAAGACAGACGCTGCGAATATATCTTGAGCATTCGATAAGTGCTTCATAACATCTGGCCGCTATGTTCACGACGAAGAAGCATTCACCATGTGAAGTGTGATGTAAGGTTTTCGGGTCGCCGGGGTGACGGAGCCGGTAAACAAAGATGCCAGTCTTTGCAGCTTCCCGCCAGCTGAGAAGTGGCAGACATGCAGCAAAGGCGCATTAGCCTCTGCCAACCACACACCCGCGGCGCCCAGCGAGAAACACACCACCGCCTTGCTTTGGAAGTTCGTTCTGTAAGGATTCTCCGGAATCATCACCGCCATTATCAATCAATAATCACCATCGCCACATACAACCACATCGCATCCACGAGTCTGACGCCGAGTATCGTTCGAGCCGAACTGCCCCGCCAAGAAACCCGGAACCAGAGCTCGAGTCCAACGGATCATTGACCGCTGGGACGTGGAAAGACGTTGGAGGTACTACATTTGAGACGAATACACTCGCCATGTCTTCGTGACATCGCCGCATCGAGAGCACCGAGACGTCCACCGCGCCTCTGAGCGCACCGAGGCCGCCGACTGAGACAACTATCGATATCGTCGTCGTCGACGACGACCGTACGACCATCTACCATGTCGACCAATGGCCTGTCCGCTCCCGGGACCAGCACGTACGATAGTAGTACTATGTACGTCGGCGATGGCACCTGGAATGCAGACCGCAACAGCTTCCTGTTACCCAACCTCATGGGCCTCAACTTCGACACGATGCGATACAACGGCATGGGCAACCGATTTCGAGATCTGCCTCAGTACCATGTCTTGATCACCGGCCATGGAGTCTTAGCCGCCATCACCTTCATCGGTATCGTTCCGGCAGCGATATTCATTGCGAGGTTCTATCACTCCGGAGGTCGCATGGCATACAAGCTTCACGTCTATCTGCAGATCTTGACCGTCTTCCTGACGACTGTCATCTTTACTTTGGGTTGGTTTGCAGTGGGGCCGGAAAGGAGCTTGACAAACCCACATCATGGCATTGGATTGGCAATATATGTGTGCGTGCTGGTGCAATTTCTGTACGGCTGGTGGATGTCGAGATTGGAACGAAAGAGGGAGAGACCGCATCCGACTATACCGCTGAAGGTGCACGTACACAGGCTGTTTGGCAGAGCCATTGCACTTTTGGCATTCGTACAGATCGCCCTCGGGCTGACGCTGTACGGTTCGCCCAAGGTCCTGTTCATCTTGTATGCGCTTGTTGGAGCTCTGCTACTCTTCGGCTACCTTGTACTCGAGTACCGCAACAAGCCGCGCTTCGGAGAGGGCGTGGGCCCATCTGGAGCATCGGAATACTACTCAGACTACAGTGGCAGCTATGTGACTGGCAGTCAGACTGACTTCACGGGCACGCATGATCGCAGGAGTAGAAGGCAAAGTGGCGAGAAAGGACACTGGGCGAGGAATGCGCTCGCAGCTGCAGGTCTGTTCGGCGCATATGAATGGTGGAAGGGCAGGAGGGAAAAACGAAGAGACGATCGAACTGAATATACTCAAAGCGAGTATGATCAAAGCGTGATCGACAATCGGCGACATGGCAGGCCACCAGGGACACCAGGTCCGCCACTTTCCTCGACCGCACCTTCGGGACCTGGACCTTACGGGGCCCCTGGACCTCCACCCGTTGGTGCTTATGGACGGCCTGGTCCTCCCAACAGACCACCACCGCCCGCCTTCTATAATGGCCGCAGACCTCCAGGTCGAGATCGAAGGCACAATGACACAGTGCTTTCACCACAGACATGGGAGGAAGACGAGTATGATGAGAAGTACAGCGATCGTCCTGCGAAACAACATACCTGGAGAGATCGTATCCTAGGGGCAGGTGCAGGCATTGCAGCTTTCGAGGGCGTGAAGAGCATGTTCGGCAGTAGAAGGCGCCGAAAGGAAGGCTACGTCGACTCCGAAGCCGACTACCACCCTCCTCTGGGGGGCAACCAAAACATGGTCAGCCAGACTGATGTTTCCCGTGTGGAAGCTGGCCAAGCGCCTTTTTCTCCAAACGAGCCACGAAGAAACCAACGAGTGCACATGGCAGACGCACCGCCAATGACACCAACACGGCCCTCAGGTCGAAGGACCAGTGCGTCATCGATGTCTTATGATGAGGATGCTAGCTACATTCCACCACGACCACACTCTGATGAAGATCACACCTTGAGGAATAGTATAGCAGCTCTGGGAGCGATTGCCGGGTTCCGGGAGTGGAACAAGCGCCGAAAAGAACGCAATGAGCGTCAAAGGATGGAGAGAATCAGACAAGACGAACTCGAGAGCGAGGAGCAGTTCAATCGTCAGAACTCAGATCGATATCCTCGGCCTCAAGATGCAAGCGGAAGAAGGCAAAGTCTGTCTGGCACCATCTTGACTGGTCCAGAGGCCATGGGCAGTAACCCGGAGCTCTCGAGGACGAATTTCAGGCCAGACATCAGTCAACCACCGTTACCTGCTGCAGCCGGTACCCTACCTTCGGCAAGTATTGCATCTCCAGGCAGTCCTTCGAGGCCAGTGCCACCCATGCATCAGCATCAGCATCAGCAGCAGTCGCAGAATGTGAATGTACACCTCCCTCCGCCTCCTCCAGGCCCTCCACCGCCTGATGCGCTGAGACCCGCCGATTATCAGCCTCCGCCCCCGGGGTCGCTTCAGATGCCGCAAGGAGCAATCGTTCCGGATCCATCGAGGCTTGTCTCACATGGCCAGTCATCAAGCCAATACAATGATGGCACCATGGCCGCAGCAACAGAAGCAGCAGTGGCCGGCGCAGCACTTGCTGCTGGTCAAAGAACACAATCCCAGTCGCCATCAAGACGCCGGCGCCATTCACGCACTGGCTCCCTGTCGTCAAGATTACCTGGCCGTCGCAACAGCACCGCTTCAGCTTCGGCATCTGGAGTCACAGGAGGTCCAGGCCCCGTTGAAAGCCCACCTGTTAGCCTCAAGGTCACACCTCACTCAGACGGCCGACATGTAACTCTTCGCCGTCTCAACGAGGAAGAAGCTGCCGCCGAACGAGCTGCCCGTCGGCGAGACCGCCGTTCACGGCGAGGCTCAAGTCTTAGCAGCATAGACGACAACAACGGTACAGCTGCAGGTCCTTCTCAGCGATACCGCAGAAACGGAGGAGGGCGAAGCAGTCGCATGCGTGATTCCAGCCAACAGCCCATCACCAACGTCCCACTTCCACCAGCCATGTCCTCCTCAGCAGTCGGATCTCATCGTCCTCCTTCAGAACTGAACCTTCCGCCGGCAGCACCACCAGTAGCGGGCAGAGTCCCGCAAGCATCTGGGTCAATCTCACCTCAGGGTGGTGGATTACCCACCGCCGCAGGACCAGCCGGAAGCGGAGCTGTAGGAAGTCCCGGACAAGGAACAGATCTGGGTACGGGCACGGATGTCAGTGCTTTTGATAATAATCGGAGGAGACGGAGGGCTGAGAGGGCGAGAAGATTGGAAGCGAGTAAGGCAGGTGGGAATCGGGTTGAGTTTTCGTGAGAGGATTGATGAGGTACGCGGAATGAGAAATGATGGCTGTAATGAAAGCAAGAAGAGAATCCAGTGAGTGAAAAGGTGGGATAACGAGTTTGGCGTTCTTGAGCGTTGCTTCGCATGCATTGAGCGAAAGGAGTTGGGTGGGATTTTGTTTCCGCTAATGCCGTCGCGACATGTAGTGAACGAGCAGCGCGACGCATCATGGCGTCGATGTAGGTGTGATGAACGAAACGCAGCAAGAATCGTGTTGGCGCAGTCAAGATCATCCTTCCTTTCACTTTCCAGTTTCTCGTTCTTGAAATCGATATGCACATAATGTCGACGTGATACGTTTGCATTTTAGGCTGTCTCTAGGTCTCTCCGTCTAGATCTAAGTAGTGGTAGGTCGTCCATTTGCACCCATCGCTTTCATCCCATTGTGCTGATGCATTTCCTCATATCATGCACCAGCATTCCATCGCCAATCGAACGTCACATCATGAAGCCAGTAAGTATAGGTACAAGAAGTCGAAAGTCATCTCTCATCGCCAGACCAAAACGCAGTCATGCGCTGCCGTTAGTCCCGTTGGTATCATGCGCACCATCATAACCAGAAGTAAGCTCATCAGCGTGCTCATGGCTCTCGTGACTCTTGATTCTCTGCAGTTGATCCTGCACGTACTTGTTGATCGGGTCGTCAGGATCGTCTTCAGGCTTTGGTGGGCCAGCAGCTTCTTGATAGATGGTCCAGGCACGATCCGGCTTTTCGCCATTAGCTGTGAAAGCCTCATCCGCATCATCTCCCTGCAGATCCTGCTCGGTCTCGGCATTCGAGCCACTCCAGTCGCTACGCTGGCCGATGGAGCGAGTGCGTGTGAGAGAGCGAGCCAGTCTAGGGCTCTTGCGGCCGGAGCCAAGAGAGGCACGGCGTTGCCGACTGAAGACGTCGTCGAAGTAATGCGCAGCGGCACTACCGGGCGTCCGAGGCGTCTGTGGAAGACGGCAGTTTGTGCCAGTGTCCTGGATGATCTTGGCCATGAGACCAGTCCAACCACATTGATGGGTCGCACCAAGACCACGGCCAGTGTCACCGTCAAAGTACTCGAAGAACCAGAGGTAGTCTTTCCAGTGCGGGTCGAAGTCAAGCATATCGTTGCCGTCATGAATGGCACGGCGTCCAGCAGGATCTTGCGACATCAAATGCTGCAGTCTGTGCTGAATCTCTTCAGCAACGTGGCCAAGGTGCATGTAGTCTCCGGAGCCAGTCGGACATTCGACCTTGAAACTATTGCCGTAAAACATGTAGAATCGCAGTAGTGATTCGACAAGCAGGAAGTTCACGGCAAGCCAAGTCGGTCCGCGCCAATTGCTGTTGCCACCAAAAAGACCGCTGTCTGAGTCACCTGGCACGTAACTGACAGAATAGTTCTGTCCATTGACGTCCATGGAAACAGGATGATCCTTGTGATGCTTCGACAGTGAGCGGATACCAAATGGACTCAGGAACTCCTTCTCGTCCAGCATGTACTTCAAGATGGAGCGAAGACGATCTTCGCTGACCAGAGACAAAAGCAGTCGCTCGTCTTTGCCTCGTCGCTTCATGCTGGCAACGTTGCGAGACACCATGTCGTGCTTGTTCTCAATGACCCAGTTCAAGCGCTTCTTAAAGGCCGGGAAGCGGTTGATAACCTGTGGCTCCAACGTGAGAGTGGCGTACATGGGAATGAGCCCAACCAGAGACCTAACGGGCATTTGATGCGTCCATGGTCCACCCCAGGAGATCGCATCGTAATAGAAGCCGTCTTCTTCGTTCCAAAGAGACTTGGCTTCCGAGCCAACGCGGTACTGCATGGCATCGGAGATGAGGATGAAGTGCTCAAAGAACTTCGATGCGATGTCTTCGTAGATTCGGCGGTGCTTGGCAAGCTCAAGTGCAATGTTCAACATGCTCAGGCAGTAGAATGCCATCCACCCAGTGGCATCGGCTTGCTCGAGAGTTCCACCAGTAGGCAAAGGGTCCGAGCGGTTGAACAAACCAATGTTGTCGAGACCAAGGAAACCGCCCTCGAAGACGTTCTTGCCATCGAAATCCTTGCGGTTGCACCACCAGGTGAAGTTCAGCAGGAGCTTTTGGAAGACGCGCTCGAGGAAGTCCAAGTCTTGGCGACCGTACATCTTGCGCTCAATCTTGAACGTGCGGAAAGTAGACCAGGCATGAACAGGCGGGTTGACATCTCCGAAATTCCATTCGTACGCTGGCAACTGTCCATTGGGGTGCATGTACCACTCGCGTGTGAAGAGGTCGAGTTGCTTCTTCGCGAATTCAGGATCGATCATGGAAAGGGGTATGCAGTGGAAGGCAGTATCCCAGGCGGCGAAGAACGGATATTCCCAAGAGTCAGGCATGGAGAGAATATCATCCAGATGCATGTGCTTCCAATGGGCATTTCGCACAGTTTTCCGCTCCGGCGGTGGTGGAGGCATCGCCGGATCGCCGTTTGCCCACTGGTCCCAAATAAAGTGGTAGTATTGTTTACACCACATCATTCCAGAAAGAGCCTGTCGCTGTATATTGCGGAGATCATCAGCCATGGGCATGGGATTGATCTTGTAGTAGAACTCGTCAGCCTCGGACAGACGCTTGTCCATGACCTGGTCAAAGTGCTCCTCGTCCAAGTAGCCATCAGTCTTCTTGTTTGAGACTCGGAAACGAATGACAGCGCACTCTCCAGGTGCCACACCGTTGTTCTGGTCGAACTTGTACCAAGCAGCGCTCTTGGTTCCAGTCTTCTGAGAATTGCAAGCCATCTTGTTGCCTTTCACGACGCGCTGGTGGAAGGCGTCCTTGCAGTATGCGGTCTTGTTCTTGGAGGAGCCCCATAGCTCCTTGTAGTTGGTGTCGTTGTCCGTGAAAAGGAATTCGGGTTCGATATCAGTCTGATTACCGCAGCTATTTGGAGATGGGGAGCATTGAAAGTATCGCTCGCCAAGCTCGCGATGCTTGATGTGGGCAGAGAGTGAGTCGGTCTGCTCAATGGTGGGCTTGTATGAATCGTAGCCCCAGGCCCAAGTGTTGCGGAACCAGACGTGTGGCAGGATATGGAGCTTCGCAGACTTCTTGCCGCGGTTGTATGCAGTCACCCGAAACAGAAGCTCTTCTGGGTCGTCGTCGTCCTTGGCGGTCTCAATGAAGATATCCCAGTAGCCCTTCTCGAAGATGCCAGTGTCAACCAGATTGTATTCTCGCTCTTGCTTCGATCGAGATGCGTTCTGTTTGATGATATCTTCATACGGGAAGGCTTCTTGGGGAAGCTTGTATAGGAACTTCATGTACGAATGTGTCGGAGTGTTGTCGAGATGGAAATGGCACTCTTTGATACTCTCGCCGTGGACACCCTGCGGATTTGACAGACCGAAGAGTCGTTCTTTGAGGTGGCCACTGTGGCGCTTGTCAGTCAGGAACGATGTGAGCTGGAAGTCAGCATGTACTCACTCTTTCTCGTTCCAAAAAGCGAAAGCGATGTTCATTCGGCCGTGGGTATCTGAGACGCCCGCAATGCCGTCTTCACCCCACCTGAACGCTCGTGCGCGGGCCATGTCGTAGGTGAAGGAGCTCCAGGCATTGCCGTCCGCTCTGCGAAGAAGGAGCGATTAGCAAAGACTGAAAGAGCAGCGGTGTCTTTGATGGAAGCAGGACAAGACTGACGAGTAGTCCTCTCTGACGGTAGCCCATTGTCGCTCTGCAGTGTATGGACCCCACTTCTTCCAGTACTTTGTGCGATCGCGGTCCTCCTTGAGACGCTGCTCCTCAGCGCTGAGTACTTCTTGATTGTCAATGAGGACCATCCTGGCGGTATGCGGCTGGATGTCGATGTACGGGCGTGGGTGGTGTCACAGAAGAAGCCGATGCTTCTTTGTGCGGAAGATGGTCAAGCTCTATGCAATCGAGACTCAATGGCGGGTCTTGTGTGATGTTGTAGGGAATTGACGAGCTGGTGAGGTGGAAGGATTCGGTGAGATGCAGCAAACAGGCGAGCAGAGAAAAAGATGGTTTTGTCGAAGTAGTGGTACAAGCTGTATGATGCTGCCGTGTGCTGTTGGAGGATGTTCTGGAGAGGGATGAATGGGAGAAGAAAGGGAGTGTTTACAGCGGGGAGGTAGAGATGCAGGCACAAGACACACGCAGAGCAAGAGCAAAAGCAGTCGCAGAGAATGAGCCTACCGACATCTGCGGTTGCGGCTCTCGATGAAAATACGCGGGTGGCAGGTGTGGACGCAGTCGTGCAGCAGGCTTGCCTCCATCCATCTGTCCCGCATCCCAACCCGCCAACGGAGACCGGTCCGCTCGCGTGTCTTGCCGCCGTGTTGAGAAGCATTGCGGACCTCCTGATGGACCTAAGTTCGTCTCAAATGTCACACGAGCAGGATGAATACACCTAACGAGACACTGGAAGAAGTACGAACATCCCCAAATCGCTCAGTTCACGACATGATAACCTCCGCACGACTCCACACGGATGAAGTTCGGATGGCCGTCTCCAGATAGAGCTATGACCCGTGCCGAGTGAAGCCTTCGGAAGATTTGGGATCGGTGAGACAACAAGAGTATGTAGACTGAAGAACGCAGGGACCTGGTCTTAGTGTAGAACGGCACACTCCAAGATATGAAACCGCCTGATAATGGTTCTGCATTTCTATCCATCTATCAACCCGCGAGATCCACTCGCCCAGGACCGACGGGATCACCATTGCCGACCATGCTTCCCATTGCTTCGTCCTGTTGCTCCTCCCAATGCAACTTCTCAGCCTGCTCGATACACCTCATATTGGCTGCCAACTTGTTGATCGTCTCTTCGTACTCTTCTCCTTCATCGCTATCAAAGACAATGCCTCCACCTGCTTGCAGATACGCCACTCCGCCTTTTGTCATCATCGTTCGCAGCGCAATGCAGGTGTCCATGGCGCCCTCTGCCTCGTCGCCGGTCGTCACATTGACACGATTGTAACCAAAGTATCCCACTGCGCCGGCATAAATGCCTCGCTTCTCCCCTTCCAGCTCAGCTATCAGCTCCATGGCCTTGACCTTAGGTGCTCCGGAGACTGTGCCAGCTGGGAAGATAGACCGGAACGCATCGAAGCGTGTCTTCTTAGGCCGCAAGATGCCCGAGACCTCCGAAACCAGGTGCTGCACATGACTAAACTTCTGTACAACCATGAGCTTGTCAACTCTTGTCGTGAGAGGGTCGCACACCCGATTGACATCGTTGCGTGCAAGGTCCACCAGCATGACATGCTCAGCACGGTCTTTGATGCTCGAGTACAGCGTGTCCGCCAGTTTCTGGTCCTCCTCGGGCGTTGGGCCACGTTTGATCGTGCCTGCAATAGGATGCGTGACGATGCGCCCGCCTTCTTCCTTCACCAGAACTTCCGGACTGGCACCAATGATCTGGAAGTCTCCACATTCGAGATAGAACATGTATGGAGATGGATTGACCGTCCGTAGATGCCGATAAATGTTGAATGGATGCAAGCTGGTCGGACGAGCAATGCGCTGAGACGGTACAGCCTGGATGATGTCTCCTTGCACAATGTTCTTCTTCAATGTAGTCACATGTTTCTCGTACCCTTTTCGTCCAACATTGCTGGTGTACTCCTGATCGAGTTTGATTGGTCCCTGTGGAGGTAGTGGTAGATCCTTGCTCTTCAAAACGCGTACCAGCTCTGCGATCGTTGCCTTGCTCTTCTCATACGCCTGTTGGAGGGTGTCGCTTCCTGAAGCTGCAGCAGGGACATGCAGATAGCTTATCACTACGACTTTCTGAAAGAAATGATCCACGGCCACGACCGTATCATAGAGCATGAACAAACTTTCCGGGACCTCCAGTACATCTTTCTGTGGTCGCCTCGTCTTTGGCTCGAAGTATTTGACGCAGTCATAGCCAACGTATCCAATTGCGCCTGCAGTCAGCGGAGGCAGTCGCAACGCGGGAATATGCGCGATTCGGTATTGTGCGAGCTCTTTGTCAAGCTGTGGGAGAGGGTCGGCTTCGAGGCCATGATTGGGACCGGAGACAAGTGTCTTGCGAGGATCTGCGCCGACGAAGCTATACCGTCCTATGGTCTCTGACGTCGCTGCGGATTCGAAGAGAAACGACTGCTTGGAGCGAGAGCTGGACTATTTGTCAATGTGGTGAATTCATGCAGTGTTAAGTCAGGCGTACCTGGCTGCAACCTTCAGGTATATTGACGAAGGTGTGAGAAACTCGGATGAGATCGAGGTGCATATTGGGATTAGGTTGGGTGCACTTGGCCAGGCTTTGGATTTGTCGACGATTTTCTGAATTTCTTCCAGTGATGGCTGAACTGCGATCTGCAGATTCGATTGTCAGCAATATTGTCTGAAGAACAGTGGCACGAAACTCACGTTGGGAGCCATCTTTCCGCGGGTATTACGGCACAGGCCTAGGCGACGTCAGGAACACAAACGAGCTCACCGAGAGCAGCATGTGCGTTGAAACTGACGATGCGGGACAGACGATGTGGAATCTCACGAGACTCACATGCAAGGAGTTCTGAGGCAGCTCTTTGTACACAATCCCGCCGCTAAATTCGGAAGGCCTGCCGGCTTTCCGCACGTGAGTTGGCCCTTGCGTCAACGACCGCGACTTCACCTCTCCTCCCTCCCTCAACGATTACGGGAAGAGTAGAGTGCGAAATTGTTCATTCTCGGCTACACAGACTTACTGAGCCGAGCAGCAGTACGACGAACATAGATATCGTGAGCCTTGCGACCGGGAGGAACGCCACGCCAGTCCTTTTGCTTCTTTCCAGAAGCCCCTTCCTCCATCACACCTCGCCACTGACTTACTCCTTGACCGTCATCTTAGGCATCACCTCCTGGGCCGAATCAGTCCTACGGTCATCCACCTCACTCGACGTAGCAGCAGCATTCGAAATCTCATTCACATCCGGCACTACACCCTCCTGGTTTCCCTCGCCGGAAGCTCCATAGTAAAACCTAGGGAAATGACGTTTCCCCACGAAAGCGTTGTAGGACGGCACACAACCGAAGATGATGCTGAAGGACACCTCGATGCTGGAGTATATTGCTGCCTGAGCATCATCGTAGGTATAATCAGTCGAGCTTGCGACAGCGTAGAGGCTGTAGAAGCGTATGATGGAAACAATGCATACCGCCCCTCCGAGGAGGAACACCACGGTGAGCATATTCTTTTGTCGTGGGGGAAGACGCATGGTTTTAACCACAGGAATGGGAAGGACCGCAACTGCGATGTCTGTTACGATCCCAAGGGCGGCGTTGAGAAACCTGGATTTCCTTTGATTAGTCGGAGTCATGCAAGATTCTGATTCATCGCACCGCATACCATAAGGCCACTCCCGGAAGACATGTTCTGTTGGGATTATCGATTTGCCACCATAACGATGTCGGTTTGCAGAGGAACACTGTTATAAGACAGGTGTAAATTGTGCAGATGATGGGCATGGCGACGAGGACCCAGCAGGTCAGCTGAAGTTTGCGGATGGAACCGAACACTCGGAGACATTGAGCGAGCTGCTTAGAAGAAGAGAGTGGCGTCAGTAGACATGAGCGATAGACATGAACCGGTGGGTGACAAGAAGCATGCTTATGAGAAAGGCTTTCGCCAGGCTAAGACTTATTTGGAAGGCTAGGATGGCGATGAAGAGAGATCGAAGGGCGCTGGTCTGCTCCTTCAGGGTCAAAGTATGGAGATGTCGGCCGAGTCCATTGCATGCTGTATTGATCTCAAGGTCAGGATGGGCTCCCTTCTATGCGCTGATCCGCGTAATATGCAAGCGACTTGCTCTGGAACCCCACGCAGATAGTAAAGATAAAAGTGAAGACAAGGGCAAGAGCGGAAAGTAGGTCATCCCGACCTGGTTTCTTCACGAGTCTGAACCGAGTGTAAAGTCACAATGCCACGGCGAGGCCAGCGAGGAATGCTGAAGTAAAAATGACTGTGTATGTACATGAAGCAGCAGCTCAGACCAAGGTGGACGATGGTAGGCTTGAACGTGGCTGGTAGCTCCAGCTCCGCTTTCCGGGATACTTTCAAGTGTTGACTTGCTCCGTACGACTCGGTGCGAGATGACGAGGCTCTTCCCCCCAAACCCCAAACTTGTCACTGTGTCAGACGGGCGTCAGACCCAACGCCTCTCCTGTCCCGCCTCCAGCTGTCGTTGGCTCTCCCTGCTCTCTGTGAAGACAATACAGTAGACATAAGTGCAGGGATACTGGGACCAGGTGGAGCAGCTCATTTGCGCATCACGTGTCTCCCAGACTTGGCAACGTTCGACGCTCACTCGCAAACTCTAATCGCGCCTCTGCGTTGTGCGTTGACGTTCACCACAGCGCAGCACCTGTCGACAGTGTCGAGGCGCAGAGGACTGGAAGGTTGGTTTTGAGGCTCGCAGTCGTGTGTACGCGTGCACAGGCATAATCCTGCTTCCGGCTGGGACGCGGTGTGGCCATGTCGTCGCCGACTCACCTCAGTCAACCGACCTCCACTTCCTCTCCCTCCCCCTCCCCCTCCCCCTCCTCCAATCTCAATCCCTCTGTTCCTTCTACTAACCTTCTGCCCTCCTGGCATTTTCCTTTTGGTCCATCTTCAAAATACCACCACCGAGAGCGTCCCAAAGCGCATCACTCGCGATACAACAGCTCATACACCCCTCGCGCTCCAGTGCTGAGCACGGAGAAACGGGCTCACCGCCGCCTGCAGAACCACAGCGTCGCATCACTGCCGTCCCCGCCAGCCAGCGAGTACAGCCGAAGCCCATTGTCGCGCTTCTCCAGCTATTCCAACCCCAACCCCGCCATGGTCAGCAGCGCAAACATGCCATTCACGCCCGCCAACAGCCCGCGCAGGAATTCTTCACTTCAAGACTCGCCCTTTTCGGATTACTTCTCGGACGATGCGCGCTCCGCAATCAACACCTCCGCGCCTTCAAACGAGACCAAAGCGCTTCTCGTGCGCATGAACAAACTTCAATCGCAACTCATGCGCGACCACTCTGGAGACACCAATCGCCAAGCTATCAGCGTCGCTCAAAAGAAGCTGAGCGAAATGGAGCAAGACCTGAGCGCATTGCATTCCAATGCACGGCTGCCACTCGAGCTTGACGATTCTGCAGTCTTCATGTCCGAAAATGGTGCTGCTGTCCAGACACCGCAGCACAGTCGCGAAGCTTCCTGTCAAAGCGTTGATAGCAGTATGATCTTTAGCGAAGATGGCAAGACGCTCGAGTACTACAAGAATGAGCGCGACTCGTACCTTCACCGCATGCAAGAGCTTCTTGCGACTCTGAATGAGGTGCAATCCGAACTTCGACAACGCCATGCTGAAGTTAAGGAACTCAACGAGTTCCACACATCTTACATGGAGGAGAAGGAGGAGCAGGCTGAACAGCTGCGCTCAGAGAACGAAGGCTTGCGTCAGGACCTCGGCTTTGAGTACAGCGAACTGCTCTTTTTGAAGCTGCAGATGAAGTCGCTCGAAGTCGAAATTGGCGAGATTCGCGAGGACACCGGCTCCGGAGACGCTATCGCCGCAAAGCAAAGGCGCGAGAAGAAGAACCAGATCTTGGCCGAGTTGGAGCGCTGGCGCACAGACGGGGACTGGCGGGACGTGGAGGCCCGTTTCAAGCGACGGCGGAGCAAGTACGGCATTCCAACCTCACCCATCCAGAGGAACAGCATCCCCGCAACGGTCGGCGAGGCTCCTGAAGACGAGGACGAGGTGGAATGGCAGCTTGAGACAGTCAAGCAAGGACGCGGGCGTGTGACGAGTCTCACTATCAAGCGAACGGATAGCAGCCGCGGCATTCCAACACAGAAGTTGATCAGCGAGGACGAGATCACTTCTGCTGCGGAGCCGGGGCAGCCTGTCACCTTGAATGGTACAACAGGCATGCACTCAGGCGCATCACCCTACGTGGAAAATGGTACCCAAACGGACCTGACTATACCTTCGGATCTTTCTCTCGACGAGGAAGAAGACGACGATGAGACTTCGTCAGGGCTTTTTGATTCAGACGACGAGGAGCAGGAGGAGCAATCGGAGGAAGACGTCGCCATCACCACCTCATCAGAGATGAACGACGACGAGGAGGATCTTCCCAAGGACGTAGAAGAAGACCACGAAAACGTCATCGAAGCTCCAATTCTCAAAAACGTCGCAACCAAGTCCGCTTGGCAGGAACTTTGGAGTAGCTTGTCCAGTTTGACGGGCATGCCAGACGACGACGAAGAAGAGGATTGAGATTGAAACAGATCTTGTTGTACACATCCGCAAAAAAAATCAACTTACACGGTTCGAATACCGTTGTACAAACGCTTATTTGGAAGGAAGAAAGAATGCAGTAAAGAAAACGCAGGACGGAGAAGGAGGAGGGGGAAGAAAGCTGATACCCAGAAAGTCTCTTGTTTGCTCGTTGGACTAAATTGTAATGTACTGACGGCCGTCGCCCACCAACTACCGCGCTTGGGTGAATTTTCGTAAAACTTTTCGTAATACTACTACAACTACTACACTGGACACAATCGAATCTTCTTGATCCCTCAAATAATTGTTTGTTACGCGAAGACCTCATCAGGACGGCTGTCGATGGGGTTATTTGAAGGATTCGACAAACCCCAAGGAAGTGAGAGTGGGTGATGGTCATTCACAAGATTTCATTTCAGTATCGCTCAATCATCTGCCCGTGCCGCCCTATGAAGTAGCAGCCTGTGAGGAAGCATTTCAGCCTCCCTAATGTACAATATGCCACTCTGAACCAATCAATGGAGTACTTTGACTCCTCCGCACCGGCTTGTTGAGCTGCATCTCGAGGTGTCTCGTCTTCGTCTCTCCACCCAGCACTTCTGACTGTCCTCTAGTCACTGTCACTATCAATTTCGATATCATCCTCATCCGACTCATCGAGCTTCTCCGGGGTCGCCTTGTCGTAGACAACCTTGCGCTTGCCCGCCTTCACCTTCGCAAAGCCACCGTTTGAACCTGACGAAGTCGTCGACTTCTTGTTGCTGGAGCTGCCATACGCATTCTTGTCGAAGCCGCCACGCGCGGTCGGACCGGACTTGGCTGAGCCGGTGGCGGTGCCGCGAGTGCTGGTGGCGGCAGTGGAGGTGCCGAAAGCGGTCGAGCCAGCTTGAGTGCTGCTGTCGATGAGAACGCCACCGGTGCTGAGAGACGAGTAGGTGCCAGCGGCGCCGCCCCCACCTGAGATGGATAGCTGATCGAGGCACGTGGAGGCTCCACCGATGCTGTAGTCCTTTCCAGAGTTGGAGTCGTAGTCGGACACGTTGGAGCCGGAGAAGTCATCATCTTCAGCGCCTGGCTCGAAGTTCTGCTTGTCTTGAGAGCAGGCTTTGCACATCTAGGATCCGTTAGCGCTGTGGTATTTCAAGCTTAATAGAGAGAGGTGAGGAAATATCCTACCGCCTCGTCTGGCTTCTGACGCTGGTTCTTGAAGAACGCATCGAGGCCCTTCGTCTTGTCGCACATGTAGCAGGTGAGCTCGACCACCTGGCCGCCAGTGCACGTCTGGCACGAGATGTACTTGGTGATGGTTGGGTTGAAGTTGCCCTTGCGGCGCTGCATCTCTGCTTTGAGGTCACCGATCTGCTTGTTTGAGTAGCAGTTCGCGCCCTTGACGATGTCGCAGCGATTGCACTTGATCTTGGCGGGAGTGGCGACGTTGCTGGAGCCCATCCAGTTGTTGTAGTAGTTCGAGGCGCTGAGCTTGCCTGGTGCCATGGTGGTGTTGTGTCTTGAGGAGTTGGATGTGGTGAAGTGCAGCTGGCTGTGCTTGGTTGTTGTCAGTGTTCAGACGTTGTATGATTGTGGTTGTCAATGGTTGTTTCAGAACTCGAGCATTGAACGCGTTTTATGCGCAGGTGAGGTTTCGTAGGTGGCAGGTGCGCACGGATGAACCCGCGCCTGCCCGTGCGTTTGCGTTTGCAACTGAAGTGAGGGAAGAGCGAGGGGACGAAGTGACCAGTGAGTGACCACAGCAGCGCCCGTATGCTAGTCGAGCCAGGTCAGATGCACAACGTCACTCCAGTGCCATTGCGACACTTCAGTTCATCGCAATCAGCTTGATCGCACCAAGTCTGGGAAAGCCTCAAGGTGTGTAGCGATCTTCTTGTGCATTCAATTGCGAGGCTCAGCACATTTCCAATCCGTGACACAAGCAGCTCAACAATCATGCTCTACCTCAGCACGAAAATATCCTACGCAAGCCATCTCCTGTACAGAGGACAGGTATCGCTCACTGAGCGCTGTACGTGTGTCGTAATCCTGCCCATGTTCATTCTTGTGCCGTATTTTGATGAGCCAAGGTCCGCAGTATCTCGTGTGCTAATCCTTCGTTTCTTTGCCCAATGTCGGCGCCGCCCTCACTCTTACTCAGGAAGAGCCCATTTCACCAGTGTGTCTCTTCCAACGCCGAGACTCCTGTCCAAGAGGAAGCACGGAATTTACTCGCACGGAGGTCTTTCTCTTGTGGATTGCGGTCTAATGAACTGTGAATCGGGGAAATCGGAGTAAATGCGGTCGCAAGCTAAGAACGTCATTCGGGCCCTCGTCGGCGCGCAGTGGCATTAATTCCTGGAGTCGCATCAGCAAGCCTAGCTTCTCAGCTACAAACTGAGTTTGATCGCAAGAAAAGAAATGTTGAAACAGTAATGAGGTGAGAGAAGAGCTGATACTGGGGTCGTCAAGGACCCAACCCCCCTAATGCAAGTATAACAACAGCGGAGCCGTCAGAGCCCGCTGTTACCCATAACCCATTGATGCACGCCGTCGCAAAAATCAGAATAGGGATCTAAGGTCGATGTATAGAGTATTGGTACAGGTCGGAATTGTGTGTGTTTGGGTGTGTGTGGATGCCGGTTTACCACGTCTCGTAACTGTGTGCCGTATCTTTACTTCGTCTCCTCCCGGAGGAAGGTGATCAAGTCGTTCCTGTCCTTGCCCTTCTTGAGACCACCGAATGCCATCTTGGTTCCCGGAATGTACTTCTTTGGGTTCTCGAGGTACTCGAACTGTTTTGCTCGTTAGCCCTACGCCGCCCAGTGCCCCTGACCCACAGGTTCCACCTACCAGTGTATCCTCTTTCCAGTGAATGCCCTTTTGCTTGTTCGCGTCGGAGTATGAGAAGCCCTCGACCTGACCCGTTTGACGTCCGAAAAGACCGTGGAGGTTAGGACCAATCTTGTTGCCCTCGCCTTCCTTCAAAGTATGACATTGCGCGCATCGTGTCTGTGCTGCCGTTAGCCTCCGGCCGGGTTCACTCAGTCGAGCAGGGATCCTCCAGCGCGAGAGCTTTTCGCCGGCGGAAATCCGTTGAGCGTACCTTGAAGAGGTTGGCACCCTTCTTGCTGTCACCTGCAATTGCGCTGTCAGTAATGCTCCTCGTAAGACTTGTTGCGCGGGCGAAGAAGGGATGCGGTGGCGGCTGAAAAGCTGTCTCCGGAAGGGCTTCAGGCGTCGCGCAATGCCTTTCAGGTATGCGCGCGGCACCTGAGAGCATCCCAAGGGGTCGCGATGGAAGCCCGCCACCAGAGACGAGGCCAGAAGCCGGCGTCCATTGAGGAAGAAGAAGACCTACCGTCCGAGAAGCTGTCCTTGCCCATTGTATCTGATGTATTATGTGTCTTGGTGACGGAGTCGGATAGAGATGTGGATGCGAAGTGTGTGGCAGAGGTTTGGTCAAGCGTGATGAAGTTAGTCGGGAAGAGAAGAAGAAAGAGTAGGGTGCTAAAAAAGTGTTGTCCTGTCGGCCGGCTTGTGAGGAAAGTGGATCCGCGCACATCAAACAGCCAATCAGACAAAGGCTTGTACTCAGCAAGTCCTCGTTCGGCATCGGAATGAGTCGGAGGAGTGCCACAGCCCGAGCCTCATGGCGTCTACGATTTCACGATTGCCACCAAGCTTGTCTCTTTCCATCTATCAACTTCCATTCTCACCTCAGGCATTATCTGTGCTCTTTTCACTCGACATGCGAAATCCGAGCATCAGAACTCGATGACCTCAAGAGCTCACATAGCTTGCGCGAGCCGCAGATCTCAACCGTAAACTCAATCTGGGCTTCAGTAGCGAACACGCGGAGGTGACGTATCGAGCTAGGTCGCCTGCAGACATGCCGAGCAGACTTCTCTCACTTAGCCGCTGTTTCCTCAATATGTCCGGGGAGGGAAGCCTCAGGTCTGGAAAGGCAGTCGCCGCTGCGGGATAGAGTATGTCTGGACTCGATCAAGATTCGAAGACCTGGGCCATCGTAGGCGCGTCGCGTGGCATCGGTCACGAGTTCGTCAAGCAGTTGCTCGACAGAGAGAACAGTGTGATTGCAACTGTCCGGAAGTCAAAGGCTGGCACTGCAGATGCTGCCTCCTTATGGCCGGCTACTGGCGGACGATGTCACGTTTACGACTGTGATATGCTCCATGAGCCGAGTATAGCTGTGTGCATCGCTCCCAATGCCTGGATGCGTTTGGACAGACTGACTGAAGATGCTCGCAGGCATTTGCCAGTGGTCTCACAGGGGATGGCATCGAGCGAATTGACTATCTGGTGTTGAACGCTGGGGTTTTGAAGTATCCCAATGTCAGTCTCTGTATTTCAATCTCGGCCAACAATAACTGATTCGCTGCAGAGGGCAACTGAGATGTCAGTGATAAGGCTTTCCTATTCTGTTCGACAGCAGGCCTGTCGCATTCCATGAAGGGCCCAGCATTCTAGTCATGATGAATGCTGCAATGCCATGACCAAAACAGGCACATGGCTTACCAAAGCCTTATACTGACACGGCAGCTGCAGCACCTACTCAGACTTCGCCCACCACCTCCACACAAACACAATTGGCCCCATAATCTGCGCCCAGCGCCTCCTCTCCTCAGGGATATCAGTCGGCACAGTCGTTTTCATATCGTCCGACTTCGGCTCAGCGCAAGCCTTCCGTCCAGAAGAAGATGGCTTCGCGGCATATGCAGCTTCCAAAGCAGCCCTGAACCAGATGCTTCGGCATATGTCTGCCGAGCTGAAGCGAAAGGAGAGTGAGACGATACTGCTGGCTTTACATCCCGGTGAGGTTGCAACTGATATGGCGAATATCAATCTTGGATGGGAGGTCGAGGGAAAGATGAGCGCGGAGGAGAGCGTGCAGGCTTGTATACAGGTTATTGAGAGTAAAGGGGTTGGTGATAGTGGAACGTTCTGGACTTGGGAGAACAAGGTATGTTTGAAGAATGTTGTATGTTTAGCTTATGCTGATGTTACGATCAAAGCCATACCCATGGTGAATTTACAACACGATTATATATTGTGACCATATGTCCATTGTCATCCCAAGTCTATAGTCAAAGTTCATCTACTGCCGTAGACCTCAGCGCTCACGGCTTTCTCCAAATGCGCCTGTCCTCTGCCATGCCATTGTCGAATTCTTTTTCTTTCCCCCACAGATGGCATTCCTTCAACTGGAAATGCCTGTTGGTAGGCCCCAATGTCTCGAGGCGACAGCCTTTGGCACGGCTGCCTGCTCGGACTTCCTTCTTCAATAGCTAGACGTACTTGATGCGTAGTGGTCGCAAACAGGGCTTTGCGTGCTCAAGGTACAGACCAAGTCGTGTGGCTACAGTGATCTAAATCCTGCGCCCATTTGTCGATTCGTTCGATCATCCATCCGGACTGCATACCGGTACTCGATTGACCCATACGTACTTCGTCACCCGTGAAGCAGCCTTGCAGGCCGACCGCGTACTGCAAGCATGTCGAATTTCCTTCGCAGCGAGTTCGACACTGCTCAAGTGTTGGATTGTTCATGTCCTCGTGGTACACTTCCGGTGTGTTGTCCCAATTGATTCGCTCTTTCGTTAGGTTCGGGTAGACGTAGTGCTTGAACATGTCGCGGTGATGTAGCACAGGGTCATCGCTGTGCTCCCAGAATGATGCCAGAATTGAGTCGTCCTTGGAAGTGCTCTGTTGTTTGGCGGTAATCCAGCTCTGCTCGAATTGGAACAGACTCTGCTTTTCATCGGGCGTGAGATGGTGATACGAGAGGGCAGGTAGGCACCACAACTTCCGATCTTCACCCTTATCTTCCTCCCATTTCATTAGAGCCGGATTGCCTCCTTGGAACATGGGCCAGGTCCAAGTCAGATCGACTCCAGAGTCGTGGAGCGCTCTACCAAGAACGCAATCGCCGGCCCAGTGGTTGGCCGTGAAGTCGTGCCATTCTGTTGTCTTGCTCCTGTAGCTCTCGGCTGCCTTCAAAATCGCCGGTTTCGAGAGGACGAAAGCAGAGCCGCCATGCGCGAACAGATCATCTCCGATCATAACTTCGCTGCCGAAATAGAGTGGTTCGTTAGGATTGAGCTTCGGTAGCCATTGCAAGAGGTTGCTCCAGACCACATAGGTGTCTGGTTCGACAAAGACAAACCACTTGTTGTCAGGGTAAAGATGCAGTGTCGAGTTCACCATGGGCAGGAACTTCCACTTGTCGAGCCTCCATCCAGCATTGTCGTTTTTGCCAACAGGACCACTCTCATAGCTGATTCCTCCAGACAGCTCTGAATCATCCAAGCCTTTCCTACCGACTTGGAGGACGTGCTGATAATGTTGAAAGTCAGCATTCTGAGTCTTGATGTCCTCGTCGATATTGGCAAGGACATCGTGAACCTTGTAGCCTCGGAATTCTTCTTCGTAGTCCGAGAATATCACCAGGTTCGGATAGCATTTGAAGGTTGTGTCTAGTTGAACGGGCAGTTTGTCCTTGATTTCGGTGGCTCCCGTGCGCATAATAACAAGAACATCCTCGCCACCTTCCAGCGACTGACATGGCAAGCTTCCGGAGCTTTGCGCTTTGTCCGCATACTGTTCCTGAGAGAATGTTGTGGGTGCATGATCGCTCGCGTGGTCGTTGATAACGTGGCCGCTCGCGCCACTCTCATCGCCGGCGCCGTGCGCTTGAGTGTATTCTGACTGCTGCTGTGGTAGCCTCCATGTCGGTAATGATGGGAATGAATCCAGTAGATGTAGGCCGAGTAGAAGGATGAATGTCAGCCCAATAAAAATCGCAGCTTTGCCACTCCGCGTGAGTTGTGACATGAGGAGCATGGCTCGCAGGTCTGAAGAAGTCTTTCTTGGCCCAACGCCGAGACCTGCATGAGAAGAATTCGCAGTCGTGCAAGACAAAGAATCGAGTTCGCCGGATTACTCGAAAGATGTTGCGCCTCTGCCACTGCAGCTACAGCCGCCAGATGTTCATGTCATGTCTGTTTCAGGGGTGTGAATCAGGTGGTGAGGCGCTCAACGACATGCAGTGCCGGTCACAGGATTTCAAGATCAGCCAAGCGCCCGCCTGTCAAGGAAGGGAGCTTTTGTTCCTAGCCCGGTTGATCCACCCACAGCTCGTAATTGAACGCGCACCATTGTCTCTGTTCCCTCCTTCAAATAGAGGCGAAATTGGAACCACCTCGAATCAACATCTTCGACCCTACCCTGGGAAGGAGAAGGAGCGTATCGGCATCAGGAATCACCCGTGATGGCCTGAGCACATTTCCCGATACGACAATGGATGCTCAACAACATTGATGAAGGAATTGCGCGATCACATGGACTGTGCCACGAAGCAGAAGCACGCGCAGAGTACGGGGAACTAGTTGGAAATCTTTGTGTGCTTTTCGAGCAGGTAGCCTGTGCCACGCTTTCATGAACCGGTATCACTTCAACATTGCTCGCGACTACATATCATAATCATGAATCTACAAAACCCTTCAAGGCAAGACAAACAGGTACTGTCCTCCAATCAATCATCACGAGCTCATTTGCAGATCCTTCAACAACGATCTTGCACATTCTGATCTTTCCTCCTCCTATTTGTCCATTGCGGCTTCTCTCTCTCTCATTCACCTCTTCGCGTCGCACGCACACCCTTGGCGTTCATTTTCCTCCCGACAGCACAATCATGTGTATCATCCTCCAAGCCGCGGCGCTTGTGTTCGCGATGGTATACGTTCCCGGGAAGTGTGCGGTGCTGCATTTTGCATCCAATGCATCGGTAGCCTGCAACTCTCAGACAGCCACATATGGTTTGTGATCATAACCAAAAGGTCTCAAGACTTTCTGCTCTCTCTTCATTCGCCGTCATTATCAGGATCGTCAACACCGCAATAGCCTGGGGCGGGGCACCAAGTAACAGGAGACATATGCATCTGCCAGTACTTCGCTACTTTCGGGTTCATCGCCTTGGCATTGGGGTCATCATATTCCTCGTGAGTGACCATTTCCCTCAAGATAGATTTCCGGTGGCCAGTCTCCAAGTAGTACAGAAACTGCATGGTGATCTTGATATATTGCATGACGCCTTCTTTGGCACTGATTGTGGAGCCAGTGGTCCAAGAGAGTAAGAAAGGTTCGATGAGGGGCGCATCTGTGACACTCGGATGTGTGGTACCCTTTGCCGTCGCGAACCAGGCATACTTGTGCTTCTCGTCTATGATCTTGCGGACAAGGTCCTTGACGACATTGAAGTGAGGTCGGCCATTGAAAATCGTGTGCTTTGCAGACCATGATTGTGAATGGACTATCAGTGTAGGAACATTGATATCGTCGTTGAGCGGCCCACTCTGTTTGCCCGGATCGAGAATGATTGCACCCGCGAATGGTAGTTCGTGCGATGGCCCCTCGCGCAATGTTTGAAGAGCAAGTGTTGCACCATACGAGTGTCCGGCCACGAGAATGCGATCCATCATCAGTCGCCCTCTCCACTCTGCCAAATCATGACCCTCTTCACGAGGATTTGTCTCATGTAGCCATTTGCCCATGCCATCATTTATATCTCGAAGCACTCGCACCGTCTCTTTGACTTCAGCCTCTCTCATGGCTAGCTGAGCTGTCTTCAAATCTGCGGTCTCGGGACGGGGATGTAGCGAATCTTCACTGATGTGGAACAGCGGTCGCGCTTCCTTCTCGTTCATGATCACAGTGCCCGGACCAGACCCATCTCGATGTTCAATCGCGGCGACAATGTAGCCTCGTGAGGCGAGCTCGGCGCAGTATTGAGTGTAGCTGGTTCTACTAGAGGCCATGCCATGGGAGAAAACTATCATGGGGAATGTGGGCAGGCCATAGTCGTCCGCCGTGTTGTGCTCGCGTTCGATGTCGTCGTACGTCTTGACAGTGCCGTGCAATGGTACATCAACCGCCGCCGGTATTGTGGTTGATCCAGCAAGACTCCAGAGCGCGAACGTGAAGACATTGTTGGTCAGGAAGTTGTTGATCTTTGCGAACCGCGCATAGCCCTCTCCGTGTAGCGCGATGGGCTTCGGGACCCATGGGTGTGGTGGTGCGCGTGGGGGTGCGCCTTTCACGGCAGGATAGTATAGCGAGAACAGCACGGTTTCGAGTTCGAATGCAGGCTTGCCCGTTTCCTTGAAGACCAGGTCGCTGACTTTTCGTCTTTCGCATGGGACCTCCAGATCAATTGTTCCAACCTCGTACTGGCCAGAGTACGCCGGGAGGTTACTGCTGAGGAAAGGCATCCCTAAGAGCGTGCAGAAGCTCACGTAGAGCACGACGATGGAGTACAGGCAGTATTTGAGGCTCCAACGCGGCCGAATGGCGAAGGAGAGCCGTAACATGTCGTCGTAAGATATCGATACATCCGGGATGATGTATGCGTGCGATAATGCAGATGGTCGGATGAAGGTTTAGTTGAGGCGCGTGTTGGCCTCTAGAACGGAGTTTAGTCGGGAAACTAGCGTTGCCTGCTTCACGGAGTGGCTTGGCTAGGTCCACCCTCCACTTCACACCCACATGCTCGGGACCCGCCTCCCCGGGCTGCTTCTTTCACAGCCCTGCGACTCGCGTTCAAGCCTTCCATGTCTAACGCACGAACCACGTCTCACCGCAAAACCGTTATTTCCGCTACATTTGCTGTATTACCTACGGTTGTGTTGCGCCGTGTCTGAGAAGAAGGCTCTCCACCACTCACCATGAGCCATATTAAAACGCAGTGCTTCGGAATCATCGCTGTGGCTGTACAAACTACGCAATGCCATAATCCAATGTCAGGGCCTTGCTACACGGTACATGGCATTCGGTACGAGCGGATCTCTCCCTATCATGACAAAGGTACGCAATGTTGTGCCACAATTTCAACCCATGCTCGTCATCACGCAGGCTCGCATTGAGAGGACAAAATACCCGATCCTTCCGCCAAGCAGATGGTGACGAATGCTGGTGAATGCTCGCCGCGGGAGCGAGCAACATATCCGGTGGGCTACGAATGCGAATCCGCTGCTTACCGCACCTTTTGGTCACTTAATGCGAGCAAGATGTTGCACTGAGAACCAAGTCTCTCTACATCCTTGTTGACGGGTATTCTGTGGAACGGTGGTTTCACTTGGGCGACGTCCGTGCATCAGCTCGCTGATTGGTTCGTCCGGCTAGATCCGCCACTAGCGAAAGTCCTTTGCGGATTACCTACCTCGCCGACGGTGCGAAAGTCCTGGTGGAAGCACCGTTTCCGCATCCAACTCCAAATCGATACCGACCCACGACGAGGATGCTTCTCCATCCAGTCTGACACCTCCATCCTTCTCACTCATCCATTCACGATAGTCCTCCAAAGTGTACTCCCCACCTGAGAAAGGCATCCGCTCGCACCACGCCAGAAATCCCTCTTCGCATCGTAGCACACTTCGCCTTGAACTGTGCCTTCTGTGCGTTCTTCGCGAAGCCTGTGACACTCGTTGGATGATATGTGACCCAAGGCAGAGCTGCTTCGAAAACCCAGTCCACCGCGGTCTTCTGGCAAGCAACGTCCTGCCAGGCTGCGGAATTCGCTCGAGAGGGAGTTTGCAGTTTGATGATGAGCTCTTTCAGCTTCAGATGGCGGAGCGCTTTGGCTGAACGTGGGACGTCCTCGCAATACTCTGGGATGCGCTTGAAGCGGAACAATCTGAGGAATCGATGGTGGCTCAGGGCAAGTTCCAGGCGCGTGATGCGAGACCATAATGGAGAGCCGGCCAGAGTCTCATGAAGAATAGACGTCTTATGGATGCTGAAGAGCGCGTCTCGGGACAGGATGTAGCTGGCTTCGTAGTTGACTTGCCTGTTGAGTCGGAGCAGAGCTTGCTTGGGATTCTGCGCAAGGATCTCGCAACGCAGGCGAGCGGCGGAAGCCGTACTTTTGGTGGCCTTCGAAGGCAGGACGATTTTGTGACCCAAGACGAAGGAGTAGATGAGCTCTCGTATATCCCCCGGCAAGTCGAGCAAGCGGGACTTCTTCACATTCGCCACCCACCACCTCCACTGAGCCTCCCACTGCGAGTATTTGCAGCTGACCTGGTCGAAGCCTTCACCTCGATCGTCTTCTGCGCTAGCAGGAGGCGGCAGTTCTTCGAGAAATCTTGACACGTGATGCCATCGTCCGAGATAGAAGATCCGGGGCTTGAGACCGCTCTTGCTCAAGCGCACCTGGAAGTACTTCTCCCCGCCTCTGAAGAAGTCGAACTTGTACTGGTCATAACCTAGAAAATGAGCTTTGGGGCCAACGATGACATTGGCGCCCTCTGCAGCACTGATGTTGATCGTCAAGTCGAACCTCTCGAAACTGGAGATGCAGAAGGCATCCCTGGCGTCCTCCAAGTACTGAGTGATGGGATCGACGTCGATGAGTCTGCCCCAAGGATTGAGCCGTCTTTTGGCCAGTCTCTGGAGCCGTTCCGGAGGCATCTTGCCGTGACGAGATGGCGGTGTTGGCCCAGTATAGCCCTCTATGATCTGGACGTTGGCGTATGCCATGCTGTATGTGGTGATGTCCTGATATGAATATCGTCTGTAGGAGCCAGTCTGTATGATGGCTGGAAGGATGATGTTGGTAGTGTCAAGATCCAGGGGTTCAGGTGAAGCTTTACATGTTTACTTGCGCGCTTCGAGCACATGCTATCCTGCAATTCGATTTGAAGTGAGGATGCAGGGCCCTTGCGCGTAGGTGAGGAGATGCTTCGAACCTGAAAAGCTTGGAAGCGCGGAGGCACAAAATTAAATTCCCGGTATGTTCACATCTTGCCCACTCGCAAACCTGAGCATGGTTTCCAGCGGTACCGGAGCCTGCTTCGGGTCATAGCCATTCGGAACGTCGTCTCCACTGGCAGTGTCCTCCTCCATCTGATCAGCCTCCTCCTCCTCCTCATCATCACCAGCAAGATCTCGTTTGAGACCTGTAATCACGTTCTCCACCCCCTCCTTCCTCTCTTTAATAGTGAAGTAATCGCCAAAGGCCGGCTCCTTGATCTCGTCTGTCTCGTCGTCCACCTCACCCTCAACCAAGGGTTCGAGAAGGTCTGCCAAAGTCGGCTTCGCCCAGTTCCATAGCTCGTGCATCTCCTCTTTGAGCACTTGCCCGCCAGACCCGCCATTCTCGCCGTTCGCTTTCTTTTCCTCAGGATGTAATGACTCCTCAATCCAGTCCTCGGCTTTCGGGTCTAGCTTCTTCCGCAACAGCTGTTGAAGAAACCCTTCTTGGGTTTCGCCTGGAAAGTTTGGTAAAGGGTACGCGTGGAGAGATGAGAATAGCTGGCGCTGGGCGCTCAAGGCTTGAGCGAGGTCGTTGAGCGTCGCGCCCACTCTGGTGGCATCCGCTTGGAGCATCGGCCTATGCGACTTACCTTAGCGCCTCCAGTGATTGACAATAGACAGTTGAAACAAAAGCGGTCGTGTAAATGTGAGCGCAGTACGAGACCTACCACGAGGGAATCGGGTCGTTTTGGTCGAGGTCTCTTTTGAGGAGACCCAACGATGTTGAGACCTGTTCGAGTCGCGTCCGTAGTTGGTCAATCGCTCTCATATGGTCCTGTGGCAGCGCCATGCTGTCGAGCGGTCTGTCTCTGTGTTATGTCGGTGCCTGAGACTTGCGACACGGGAGGACCGAAGTGTGGTTGTTGTTGCTGCTCCTGCACTTGCGCGCGTTACCTGTTTGGGGGTCCGCTGCGCTGTCGGCCAGTTCCGCTGGCCTGTGCACGAAAACAAGCACCAAGGATAAAGCTTCATCTGCCTCCACTTCATCTGCAGCCCACGGGGCTGAGGGATCTGAGGGATGCACTATCACGCTTTCATACGAGCATTGCGAGAGTGAATTCGAACAGAGGTACAATACTAGTAGCCTCAGCTGTAGGACATTGAGTATGTACATATATATTGCCCCCCGACCTCTTACTTTATGTCTTGAACAGATCACAGCGTTTCTTCCATCACTACATCTTCTCAGCTTCCACACATATCTTTCAAACACATGTCGCTTGCAACAATGTCAGGACAAAGAGGTCGTAAAGGCCCCATTGGGGGTCTCCTTGGTGTGATCGGCTCTGGCGTAGGAATGGCAGCGGAATACCGCGAGCATCGAAAGGAGCAAAGGCAAGCACGAGCAAGCGCTCAACAGGAGGCCGAAGCACAGCAATCAGACCAAGAAGCAAAGCCGGCACGCGATCTTCCACCAGCTTATGAAGATGTCATCAAAGGCTCGAACAGACCTTTAACGTCCGAAAAAGATCGTCCTCATGAAGAAGATGCCGAGGATGATCTGACAGACAGCAGCCTTGGAAGCAGCGATACAGAGTCGATCGAAGATGATGAGGAACTTTGGGAAGTCGACGATGCCATCACACCTCAGAACAGTGAAGGCCTACCGTCTTACGAAGAATCGGAAGAGATGCAGCACAATCAGCCCAACCAGCCCATGGATGACCTGGTTCGTGAAGTCCTAAACACCTCTAGCGCGCACAAACCATCTTCCAGCGAGAAAAACAGCCTCGAAGATTACGAACCTCTCCCTGTACCGGTCATCATCCCTCAACGTCGTCCACGCAACAAGACTCGGGGTTTCATCCGTGCCTATGCTCCCGTGCTCGACAACTGCGGAATCGACCAGGATACTTTCCTCGCATTCCTGAAGAACTTCCACAAATCATCCCAAGCCTCTCCAATCTTCCCAATCATCCAAATAGCAGCTGGCATAGCCGGCTTCGCACCGAGTGTCATAGCCATGGCAGTCACCACAGCCGTACAAGTCGGTGCAAGAGTCGGAGAGGAAATGCAAACCCGTTCCCGAACAAACAATTTCTTAGACCGGATGAACGAAGAACTCTTCAAACCGGCTGGTCTCTACGCCATGATCATCAAATATAAATCCACCTCCGAAGTCGAGCAACAAGGCGGGCGCGGCGGTCTCCTATCTAACCTCATCCGCGCAGAAAAGGTCGACCTCTCCACCAACCAAATAATCGCCAAATACTCCCGCGAATCCTCAGAACAGAGCATGTCATCCCGCATGCAAAACCTCCGTCTCGCCTCCAACACGACCCGCGGAAGCCACCTGCTTCCAGAATCTGCACCGCTCATCTTCCCTGACATCGACAAGCAAGTTGCCACATCTGGGCCGGAGACGTTCAAAGATAAGACCAAAGATGCGAAGGCTTTCCTTGCGGATTATCTTGATCGAAGAGCACAGATGCAATATGCGACTCAGGATCCTGAATCAAGTTTGGGTGTTCCGGAAGAGCAGAAGGCATTCAAGTCGAAGTTGGCTGATCCGAACCACCCCATTCATTCTGGCGATCTTGCTACTATGTTGAGTGGAGGGAAGATGACGGGTCGTATGGACCGACGAGCACAGAGAAGGGATAGGAGGGGTGAGAGGGATGCGTATCTCTCTGCGCGGGACGATCATCGGTATGAAGGCGATGCCGATCGCTACGACTCACGAGGTGACAGGGGCCACCAGAGACATGAAAGAAAGATGGAAAGGGCTTTGCAACGAGATGAGAGGGGGCTGCTAAAGGGAAGGGAGCCGAGACACGGGAGACACGGGAGGCATGGCGAGGGGTATTATAATGAGTTGGATGCAAGATCGAATCGACGAGGACAGGGTCCCTTGGGTATGGGGATGCGAGGAGGCGGATTCGTTGGGAGAGGTGGTGGCTTCGGAATGAGAGGAGAAGGTGGCTTTGGGATGAGAGGAGGTGGATTTGGGGGGAGAGACGGTGGCTTCGGTATGAGAGGCGGTGGCTTTGGCGGATTCGGCCGTGATTACGAATATGGAGAAAGCAGCAGGAGCCGCGACTACGACCGTGACTACGACTACGAAGATGCTGGCGAAGGCTCCTCTCGAAGGCCGAATCCAGATCGGACCTACGCCACTCCAGAAGACAGACGGTACGCAGCTTATGGCGGGCGAGGCTATGGAGGTCGTGGAGGTCGTCGTGGTGGGCGAGGAGGGAAAGGTGGACGAGGCGGACCGATGGGTGCCGTGAAGAGGATAATGAGGGAGGACGTACTGTATTTAATGATTGTGAATATCCCATCTGAGTCGGAGTTGCGGGAGGCCAGGGAGGAAATGGGGAGAGCGAAGAGTCAATAGTCGCTTTACCTCGGGCATTAATGATAACGCGTATTTGGAGCGTACACAAATCAACCATTCCTGATCTAGTCTCTCGCTGCCATGTTCCAGATCTCATATTGCCAACGATCCAAGAGATACACAAAGAAGCAAACAATCGCACTCGAACAGAGGGCAGTCGGTGCGGACGCACGAGCCACATAGGTTAGTTTGACCTTTGAAGACCGTGACAGCGTCCGACATATCACCATGCACTAGCTATGTAGCGACTTACAGGCTGAGCCATCTGCACAAGAACGATTGTTGAAAGGTAGTCAAGTCGGACTCAAATATGTAGCCTAGATGAGGCTGTGACAGGTCGACATGAAGACACCTCTGCTAGGCCCTTCTGGCTGTGGTCGGTGAATGAGAGGGAAAAGCGAAACATATCTCGTCAAGAAATGAGGTCCGCTGGTGCGTACTTTCATCTCTTCACGTGGCTTCATAAAGGCTGACGATCGGCGTGGCAGTCAACGGGGTCCTTTCGAAATGTAGAGGTATGAGGTTGTGCGAGAAGCTTTTGCGATACAGAGCTACAAGCAGCCACCATACGAAACAAAAGTCTTTCCCTCTCATTCATGATGGATGAAAACCAGATGTTTCTGACCAGTCCCATCTTCAAGCGTGCGCTCATATCAAGGCGCCACTCTCGAGACATCAACCTATTCCCGAAAAACGCCGAATGAGGTGCATTTACTGCATGATGTTCCGTCGTCTTCCCTGCCATCCACAGTCGCGTCTTCGCTTCTTCACACAAATTCCGTGCTCATTTCATAACCGGTTCGCTCCTCCCATCATTGCTTATCGTGTGGAGAAAGTCGTCTATGAGGTTGGGTTGGGGTTCATCTTCCTCTTTCCTGCGGTCAAGACGACGTTGACGAAGCGGCGGGTGTATTGGATTCTCTTCTTCGCGCGGCCCTTTGGCACCTTCTTCTTCTCCTGAGGCTCGACCTGTACGAATGACGCATTAGTGTTCCATCTCCTTCTCATCTCCTACATTTTCCGGGGTTGCGTACCTTTGGAGTCTGAGACTTGACCTTTCCGGCACGGGCAAGAGAGCCGTGCACCTTACCCATATTGGCGGTGTTGTGTGGTTTTCAAGCGGTGGTGTAGGTTCTGCAGTGGCGAATGCGTGTCAGCTGGGTGCGGTCCTCCTAGCGGTCGCGGGCGGATGGGAAGGTGATATATGTGATGGTCTGGCGGTGGTGAAAAGTTTGCGGGTGACTCACGAGTTCGTTCGATGGGTGTCCGGTCGTTGGATGCGGTGATGTCGATGAGCAACTGCGGTGATGAGGATTTGGGCAGGTGCGGAGGTTGTGCGCTCAGACCCGGCTTGGCAGTTTTGGCAGCCTCAGGCTCGAGAATGGGTTGGCCGACAGCCGAAGATAAGATCGATCTAATCACGCGTCCATGACTTCAACCATCACCACCAAACATCCCACCTGCATCTTCACAGTTTTGGGTGTCTTCGAAGCAGACATTATGAAAGCTGCAGCAGCAACCGTCGCACTTCTTGGTGCAGTAGCAGCAAAGTCCGTTCAGTCACCACCGCAACACATCTTCGCCAACCCAGACTCCGCCCATGATGAAGCGTATTACAAAATACCTACCGTTCGCGAGTCTGCTGCCATGGCGAGGAAGATTCTCCATCTCACGACCGTGGGCGACTTGATCACCGTATTTCCCGTCCAATCCCACAGCAGCGATATCGATGCCTTAGAAAGCAGGCCAGCAGAAGTTGCCGGAGCTCCCATCGGATTGATGGAGTACTACGCCGATTGTGATCCTTTGTCAGGCAACCCAATCATGCTTGCCATCAATATCGCGACGCCGTTCAGAAACTATAATGCAGGATCAAATATCAGCTTGAGTGTAAGATGGTGGCCCAACCAGAAGACGACATACTCTCTCTGGGCTAGCGAAGATGAGGACATCCCAACACCGCATACGCCTGCAGCGCTTCCGCGGTTTTCTCTGCATGGACACCTTGAAGAAGTACCAATGAAGGATTTTTTCAAGTACGGAAAGATACAGGCTTGCTTCCTGCGATCACATCCAGACTCCGTCTTCTGGCAACCTGGGAACGGTGTGTCGCACGAAAGCCACTTTGTGCAATTGATCGTCGACCATGTATATTGGTTCGGAGGCTTTGGAGACCGAGCTCGCATTGGGTGGCTCCCGATCGATGTGTACCGAAACCTGACGATGGAGGAGATCATCGCTGCCAAACTCCCCGGCGAGAAGAGCAAGCAGAGCAAGAAGAGCAAGAAGAGCATGCAGAGCTGGTGGAAGCAGTGGCTGTAGACGACCCGAGCACAGAACAACAGGCGAACTGCCGAGATTTGGCATGCACAGAATGGCATTGGGAAGGACAATTGAGCAAAACCAGATTCATGGGATCTCGGCGTTTACAACATGAAGAACGACTACCAAATGACCCTCCTTACGAACAGACGCAATTATACCCCATCGATTAGCCTTATCTACGTCTTCCCCTTCACGATTTCTCGCTCACCAATATTTCCGGATGGAATGGATCCCCATTGCTGAAGTTAGAACTCCAGCTGAGTACACTAACGACCGTCCCTTACGAGGATTCTGTTCTCATCAGTCTTCTCCTCCGCTTCCAGTTCTGCCCGCACAAATCTCTTCAGTAACCTCTCCCTTATCTTAGCATAGTTCCATTCGGGATCTCTGATGGCCTCATCAGTCTTCTCCTCTGCTTCCATTTCTGCAAGTCCGACCCTCTTCAGTAGGCTCTCCCTCATCTTAGCATAAGACCACTCAGAATCTCCATCTTAACCCAACTCTTTCAACCTAAGCCTCAGTGCGGCTTCCTCAGCCCATTTCTTGACCCTTTGAAACTTCTCCGGCCGACTCAGCTCTGGCGGTAGTTGAGATTGAAATGCCTTTCGAGAGTCCTCGCCGGCTTCCTCCACATAAGCATCCTGATCAACTTTACATATTTTCGTCGGTCTCGCATCCTCAAACCCGGGCCTTTTGCGTTTCCGAGACTGGCTCTTCTGGGTCCGTGCGAGGGCTTGGTGCATGGTCAAGTGAGACACAAGCTTGATCTCAGGGCAGACTAGGAAATGATCAGAGAAGGTGTGAGGCTGTTTATAACAAGAGAGGGATCTCACGAAGCGCTTATATTCACGCGGATTGGTTGGTCTCGTGTAGTCTGAATAGCTCAAGGAAGCGTAGGCTTTGCGAGACGAAACCGAGGAACTCGCCTCCTGTGTCAATGCGTGAAGATCTTCGGTCGTCAAGGCTGGTTTGAACGCTACCATCATCAATTTGAAGGCATGATGAGGATTAGACAGCAAGAACAAGAGGTGGCATCGAAGTTGCGAGGTGTGTCGTTGAGCGCGACGTGACTGAGTTTCATTACGATCTGGGATTGACGACATGGGATACGAATTTGGTAGATGGACGGAAATGGCCTCGGCTCGAAGTCGACTTCTGTCGTTCAGTCTAAATTAGGGTTTGATGTTCTGACCAGATCTAACTCATTGTCCCTTGACCCTCTTCGATATCCTCACCTCAAGACCCTCCTGCACGACAAAGAACGTCGAGTGATACTTCAACTCCTCATTCGGTCTCAGCAGCTGAAGTTCATAGTTCCGGAATAGTAGCGGCAGAGTCTTATTCATCTCCAATAACGCCAGGTTCTTTCCAATGCAGAGGTGTGCTCCTCCTCCAAACTAGTATATAAATCAGCCATCATCCCTTTGAACTGGTCACTAGTACTCAGAGGGAAGCTACTCACCTGAAACATATACCTCTCCATAGTCCTAGCATCCCCGTCCAACCACCTCTCCGGCCTGAAGACTTCACAATCCTCCCCAAATACATCCTTACTCCGATGCAACACCCATCCGTTCAGCGCCACCCTAGTCCCTCCTGGCAGCTTATGCCCATCAATCTCCGCTCCTTCAGGCGGCACCAGCCGCGTGATGTTCAAACCAACAGCCGGACGGATACGCATGGCTTCCTTGAGGCATGCTTGGAAGTAGGTAAGGGCTTGGACTTCGTTCCATTGTGGCATTTCGGAGAGTTTCCCGGAGGCGGTTGCAGAGTCGAGTTCGGACTTGAGGGTGGAGTAGATTCGAGGGTCGCGAAGCACGTGCCAGGAGAAGGATTGCATTGTTGACGCGGTTGAGTCGGAGCCTGCGAAGCTGGTGGTCGTTAGCTTTCCCGCAAAGATGAATACGGCAGAGGCACGTACATTGCACCATGAGCGACAGCGAAAACATCCCCTTCCTTGAAAACTTCAGGTGCCTTCTCGTGAGCAGTAAAAAGCTGAGAAAGCAGATCCTTTCTCTCAATCTCCTTCAGCCCGAGCTTCTTCCTCTTGCCCATCTCGTCCACTGCCATACGTGTGATCAAAAAGTTCGCGGGATTCCAGAACGGAACAAACTTCCACAACGGATTTCGACGAAAGGCAAAGTCCCACTCGGGAATCTGTCCAATTATCCCATCATACCATTGCATGTCGTCGATGGTCTTGATCGCCTTTTCAAGGTCATAGCCAGCCTCCAGAAACCCAAATTTTCGAGAGAAAGCGATCTCACCAAGAACGTCAAAGGCGTAGTAATGAAGGTAGTTGCCAAGGTCGCAGTGCTGGTCCCTGCTTTGACACATCCCGTCCAGCTTCTTCATCAAGAGCCGTTCCGTGTCCTCGATGTAATGTGTCATAGTATGCATCGTTGCCATACTGTAGGGGTTAGAGGCATAACGTTTCTTAACGGCGTGCACAGCCTCGCGAGTCTCAGTGAAGATGTCTGGATTCTCTGGTGGCGGAAAGACGCCGTAGAAGTCGGTCTTGTGGTAGCCCTTTCCGGCAGCAAGAACTTCTTTGGCAGCGTAGGGCGAGGCAAAGGAAAGCTCGTTTGGCGCGATCCTTACGATGGGTCCATACTTTTTGTGTGTGTTGATATGATCGATCTCCGTGTGTCCTGACCAGGTGCTCCACACTGAATCATCATCAGCACCTGCTGATCATGAAGCAATAGCAACAGACCTTTCCAGGCTCGGCTCCCAGAAGCGAGCAGGGGACCTGGGTATTTCCGCAATGGCGAGGCATAACGGTAGTAGAGAAACCTGAGCGCAAAGATCAATGGGACAGCTATAGGCCAAAAGCTTCTCAAGAAGGATAGCGCGGTGGCTATGGCCGATGTGTCTCTATGCAAGTCAATGACGGCCATGGTTGAAATGGCGATTCGACTTTGATTAGAACGAATTGGAAGAGACGTGCAGAGCCAACACTGTTGTCTTACCTCTCAAATACTCATGAACGGGTTGCGTTGTGAGGACGAGCTCAGGATAACATGTCCCTGCCAGATACCCGGCAGATGTGCTCCGCGCGTTGCCGACAGAATGTCTGCTAATTGTCAAAGTTTGCAAGGGCTCCGGGCTGTCTAGCAGCCAAAATCCGAAGTAACAGTAGGTGAACACGAAAGCGGGCAATGTTGTCGATGTGGCCAAGACCTGTCGTCGGCAGTTGTGACTCTGTGAAAGACACAGCAGACGGCCCTGTTCTGGGGGTTGTGGAGTAGCGCGATCGACTGCTGAGTTGCGAACTGCCGGCGATATGACTGGTGGACTTGATTCCCGATCCTAGTCTCTTTTCAAGAAGTCAACGGATCGGTCTGCTTGTCAAGACCGTCGGCTCGGCCACGAAACGTCGGCGCCGAAGGAGAGCTGCATCGAAGTGCGCAGTAGTGATATGGGTTCCCTCGCATGCGCTGACGCGTTTACGCAGGAGGCCAGGTGAATGCGGTAGAGGTCCACGGAGGGATGGTGTCCGAGATCGCCAGACAAGACCTTCTGAGAATCGACAGCAATCGTCGACCCCAAGTATCGTCTGTCTATGCTCGCCCGTTGATGGGTTGAAAACATGGACATCCCTAGAGACAATCAGTGGTTGCGGCTGAAGGATCCGAGATGCCACTCTATGCGGGGCAAGAAACACCGACTTCAGCTGCTTTCGTTATGAATGAAAGCCCTGCAATCCCATCTCTCGCAGAGTCATCTTACTTCTATGTCTGTGATGGCTTCAGCTACCGTTATGTTGCCAAGCGAAGAGCCACTGCCGTCATCTGGTAGGCCGAAGGACGTCGACGAGATTTCAGCGCATGTCCTGCGAAAGCTCACTGAGGCGCTGGTAGAAGCGCAAAATACACTCCCGAAACGCGATGCCGAGGACTTCTTGCTGAAACACATGACACCGGATTGGATCCTGATCAACGAGGACGGTCGAGAATGCGCTCTTCCACCGGTAACGAGCCGACAGCAGCACATCGAGAATAGTATAGCTCTCAAGAAAGCATGGCCGGACTGGAATTTCGAGATCGTGAATGTCACAGCCGACGTACGCAGAGGCACAGAGGTTGCCATCACATACTACACAGGAAGAGCTGTTGGTGGACCGGAAAGCTTCAACTCGCAGCAGGAGATTGTTGGAAGTTGGTTCTGGCGCAAAAGGCCGAGCGATGGGGTGTGGCAGACTTTCAAGCATGAAGGGCTGAGAGGCGGCCCCAATGTTCCTTGACGATAGCAGCTTCGCATATTAACCAGCAGGTACGTACTGGTACGTCGAGTGTCGGGTGCAGGCTGGCCAGGAGAGTTCGATTCAGAGGATGTTTGAGGCAGATGGAAGAAGATGGAAGACCCACGTCGAGATGTATAACTGAGCAAGAGACATCCGTTGGCGTGCAGAAGCTCCCGACCAATCGCAAAGAAGCAGTCGTTTGTGAAGTGGGCAATAGACTGCAATAGTCGGAATACCATGTAAGGAGCAAAGCGTATCGTCGGGAGCAGCACATATGAGTGCATATAGAGGCAGTGGTATAGTATCGTCCAAGTCATTTATTTCACGTGTTGCTCGTGTCCACTTCGCGATTATGGAGGACCGTGCGGCGTTTCTTATGCCCTGCGCGCTTACCTAACGCCCTTCTGCCTACGCGAACTTCGAGACACCCGGATCGACTTCGAGTGCGACATTGGCCGTCAACCCAGCTCGATGTCTGTCGCTACTGCATACCACAACGACGATGTGGCTGATCTCCAGCGACGGCAATGTGCTGGGCGGGAAGCGACTATGGCTTCGGCCAGGCACTAAGCACCTCTTCGGCCGCACTTCGACCAAAGGACCCAACGGCGAGCGAGTCCAATACATCGAGGCGACCTCTGTGAGCCGCAAGCATTTAATCCTCACTGTCGACAATGTCGCCGCCGGCGACAGCATGCGTCTTCACACGATGTCGACCATCACGGCCACGGACGGGTCCAAAGCGGGGACCTTCATCGACGGCAAGGAACTGAAGAACGACTCACTCACTCTTGATGGAAAGGTGTTCAACATACGATTGGGGAACAGTGCTGGAGTGCACTTGAAGCTCGAGTGGCACCCAGTGGTGCTGTCCTTCCATGGCACTTCGAAGACTGCTTTGAAGAAGGGAACTGCACTCACTGCGGAGAGAGAGAAGCTGGAAAAGCTGGACATCAAGATTGCGCCTGAATATTTGCCAGGCGAGACCACACATCTCATCGCTCAGAAGCGGAATACAAGTTCTGGACTGCGGGCCCTACTGCAAGGAAATTGGCTACTCAGCCCCACCTACGTGGATGCCCTTGCCAAGATCTGCCAAAGGGACGGAGTGGACGAGAATGGAACGCCACGGCCAAGTGAATTGGAGGTTGACTTCGATGAAAAATGGCCAAGCGAAGCGATTCACATCTGTCCGTCGGGCTCAGAGCCAACGCCACGACCGGATAGCTGGCTGATACCAAAACCTCAGCGTGCAGAGATGTTCACTGGCTACACATTCTTGTTCTTCGATCCATCGCAGTTGGAAAACCTCGTACCCGTAATCAATTGTGGCGGCGGTAAAGGTGTTTGCTACGATTTCAAGGTGGGCGAGACAACGCCAAAGGAAGTGATCGATTATGTGAAGGAGCTAGCCGGCAAGAAAGACGCAAGTCGGTTCCTGTTGAGTCAAGAACCCACACCGGGCGGAATTGTAATAGTGAAGCCCTCAGACAAGGCGGGAGGTCGAACGGACGACCCCGGTAGTATCGAGGTCCTCGGTCAGATTTCCATCACTCTGAATCAGAAGATGATTGAACAGCACGATCTACTCGACGTGGTACTTTCTGCCGATGCAAGCATTATGCGCCCTTCATTGCGAGAGGAAGCAGAAACTCTAGCTTCTGAGGAGTCGTCTGCACCGCGTCCAACACTACAACCCGAGTCCAGTTCTGTTCCGCCGCCACCTTCATTCCGAGAGCGTGGGCGTGAGCGTCAAGAGGTCACTATTGCCGATGCACCTCCACAGGATCCAACAGCTTCACGCAAAGATCAGACCGATGCTCGCCCTCAAGGTGCGCCTGAGCAGCAGCCAGAAGAGCAGCAGCCTACAACGGCCGCCCGCCGAAGACGCCGCTTCGCAACGCACACGACCTTCAAAGGCTTTGACGACTTTGACGACAGCCAGATTGTACGTCCAGGGTCACCAGAGCCGGCAACACAACATCGAGAGCCCAGCCAGGTTCCTAGCGTGCAGGGTATGGATGTGGACGAGCCTTTCCAACGTCCAGCAGGAACACAGCGGAAATCGCAAAAGCGGCCAGCGCCATTAGACGACCTCGAAATTGAGGATGAAGATGCTTTCTACGACCGAATGCTGCCAGGCCAGGCTGCTTTGAAGCGACGCAGAACCGAAGCACTGGCGAATGGTAAGAAGCCTTTGGAGAAGCCAAAACCAGCACCGGAGCCGGAGCCGGAGCCGGAAACGGAGCCTGCAAAGAAAGGAGAGAAGGATGCTAAGACTAAGGGCAGAGGCAGGAAAAAGGATCAGCCTGAAGATGATATCAAGACCAAGCTCAAGGCCCGCCGGGCTGCTGAGGAGGCCGCGAGGATGAAAGAAGAGGAAGACTTGCAAGAGCGAGGCATGAACATTGAGGATGTGCCCGAAGCACCTATCGAAGTCTTCGAACTGCCTGTCCGTCAAGGCCCACCACCTCGCACTGATAGTGACAACCCAACCTGGGCCGGCCGACCCAACTACAAGAAGTTCAAGCGAAAAGGCCAATCTCGACCACCACCAGACGTCGACAGCCAAAATCGTCCAATCGCCATCATCCCTCTGGAAGAAGTCCCAGAGAAAAGCCGCGGCCTTGGCGATGAATACTGGCTCGAACGCGACAAGGCTAAGTCCAAATGCGGCCGAAAAGGTGTCCAATCCCAGTCTCAGTCTCAACGTGACCAATCCGCAAGGGCCGCCGCGGATGCAATAGAGGAAGAAGAGGAGCGCACGCGGTTTCGTCGCCGCATAGAACGCAGTCGGCAGGAAGACGCAGACGAAGCTGAGGCTAACGCCATGTTTGATCCGAATGCTTCGGAAAGTCAGTCGACTCTTGGGTCTCCGATCCTGAAGAGGGCGCGGGCCACGAAGAGGCCAGCGAGTACTCAGCTGAGTGGACCTGCTGCGAAGAGGACAAAGGGGCAGAGCACGCTGAGGACTTCGACCACGTATAATGAGGATCAGGACGATGATCCGAGGGCTTTCAGGAGAAAGAGGAGATGAGTGGGTAGGGGCGGGTTTGCGCTTCTGAAGGTGATGATGCAAAGATGGCTTCAGACTGCGGTTATGCATATATGTACAGGAAGGCATTTTTACTTCACAGCATTTGATAGCGATTCAGCGGCATAACAATACCAGACCTACCTTGTCAAACAAGAGTTGCTCCAAGTCCGAACAAAGACTTTCACACCGGTAAGAGCATTCCAGTACGATGAGTGTGTGGAGAAATAAGGAGACCTAATTCAAGTACAGTACATTCGCATTTTCATAAGCTATGATACAGTCGCAGTCACAGAGCAGAAAGGCTCAGTCGGGGTATCTCGCTGCCTGAAAGCAATGAAAACACCATCTCCTAGTAGCGCCTTCCCTTTCCCATATCTTCAGAGCAAAGCCATCTTGCGCGTTCCGTGGTGAACGCGTCTTCGTCGGGATTATCATACTTGGGAGCCATGTAGTAACTCGTGGCAAAGAGAAGCCAGCCCCGCATGCCGTGTATTGGATAGCACGATGCAGGCAGGTGGAAAACGTAGACTTCGGTGGAGTATGATGCTCTTACTCCTCGCCGATGGTCGCCATGGCGGCATTCTCGGCGGCATTTTCAGCGGCAACCGAGGAAGGTGGCTGAGCGCTGGTGGCGCGAGCCTGTTGGCTCTTGCTACGAGCGCGACCACCTGGAGGAGCGAGACTGCCAGCGCGAGAGACTGGGCGCGAACTGGGTTTGGCAGATGCACCGCGCGTGACGGAAGGAGCACGAGAGCCGCGCGAGGTTGGGCGAGAAGACGCAACTGCGGTTGCGGAGGTGTCAGCTGGGAAGAGGGTGTCGGTGGTTGGAACATCAGGCTCGGTCGTCATCATCACAGCTGTGGGAGCGCCAGTGGGCAAGGTGGGCAGATCTGGCTCGTTGGTGTCTTCCATCTCGACATCGCCGTTGACGTGCTCAGTGATGGCGGTGATGGCGGTCTCCTCAAGGACAGCGTCGCCGTTGATGCCATCGGATGGCTCCTCGGTCTTCTCAGCGCTAGCGAGTGCATCGTCGTCATCGTCGAGCAGGCTGTTGATGAACCCCCACTGAGCCTCAGACACCTTCGAAACACTCAGGCGGGCAGCCGTGAACTCCTGCAGCTTGGCGAGCTTCCCATTCTTGTACTGCATTAGCTCTTCACGGTAGATGGGCTTGCTGAATTTCTTCCGAAACTCGACGTGAACGACGACCCAACGATCGCGTAATTTTTCGTTGGAAACGTAGTATGGGCTATTCTCATCCCAAGCTGTCTGATCCGGCTCTTGCTCCTTCATCACTTCCATGATACCGACAATGCCAGGCTTCTTCCCGCCACTAGCGTAGAAGAAGGCCAGGTCGCCCTGCTTCATCTGGCGCAAGTTCTTGGCTGCGCTAGGGTTGCGGACGCCATCCCATGGCTCTGGCACGTCCTTCGATTTCAGGTCATCAATGGTGAACTTGGTGTTGACCACACTACCATTTGAAGTCTTCTCGTCGTGACCATCTTGCTCAGCCTTCATCAACCAGAAGTTCTTGCCGGAGGACGACTCTGGTCCCTCGAGCGGCTCGTCTGCCTCGATGTCGTCTTCAATCTGTGATTTGGCCTTGTGTTTAGCGCCTGTGCTCTTGTTCGTCGCAAGAGCATTGCGCTTACTGGTGGTTGCTGGTGGTTCCTCCTCGTCCTCATCGACCGCATCTTGCAGCTCTTCCTCTAACTGCTCAGCGATGTTCTCATCGTCGGCGGCGATCTTGGTAGTCTCGCCGCCCTTCGGAGGTCGGCCTCGCTTCTTCGGTGGTGGTGCCTGCTCGTCTTCATTCTCATCCTCTTCTGGAACCGCGACCTCAGCCTTGACCTTGGCCGGTCGGCCACGCTTCTTCGGTGGCTCTTCAGAAACGGTGTCTTTTGCTGGTCGTGCTCGCTTCTTGCCGGTGGCAGCGGGCTTAGCAGTAGACTTCGCAGTAGACCGAGGAGCCTTGGCATTCACATTGGCTGGTTTAGCAGGCGGGCGGCCGCGACCACGCTTGGGTGCTTCGACAGGCTCGTCTTCCTCCTCCTCATCATCGTCCTCGGCGGGGGCGTTCTTTGGTGGTCGGCCGCGGCGCTTCTGAGTTGGCTTGTTGTTAGTAATTGCTGGAGCCGTGCGCGGGTTATACTGTACAGTAGCTGCCAGATGTTAGCTATGAGATTTCACCTTGGATACGCGTTTTGCTCACATGGGACCAGTTTCTTGGCGGGCTTTCTGTTGGTCTCGGTGGATGGGAAGCTCGTGTCGGTTGGAACAGATTTGCGAGTTGGACGTGTGGCGGCAGCTGTGCTCTCATACTCCTTGCCGTGAGCAGTGAAGGTCTCTGGCGCAGCTCTGCCGGTCGAACGCGTTGCGCCTGTGGATGGCGTGGCGATGCCCTTCTTCTTGGGCGGCATGGTGATCGCGTTCACGATATGGTCGGTGTGTGGGTGCGCAATGTTTTGCGATACAATGCGAGAGGGTGGAAGGTCGGAGTACAGGTGAGGGTGTGGATGTTTAGAGGTCGGTGGATGGAACGACGCGCCGCGAAGTCGACGACTTGAAGCTCTCACTCAGGCACCAGATGTGACCGTGCACAAGGCTTCAATATCAACCCCTGCGATATCAGCAACAATGATTGACTGTGAAGGGCTGGAATATCGTTCTTGAAGAGCGAGTTGCACGTGAAAAGTCAATGGCGGCAATTTCAAGTCGTTTTGACCGGTCGTACTTGCCGCTCTTTCTTCACTTCATCAATCTTCTTGCATGCACTTGCACCTTCCACAAAAGGCGCCCGCACAATCACATGCAAGAGAGTGATCCGCTGGTGAAGGCCTTTGCGTTCCATCGAGTTCCATCAACACGCTCGAGGAAAAGTAACAAGGATTGCTGCCGGCCTCACGACGGGCGTGTACTTTCAAATGTCGCTGGCCGCGACGACAGCAGCTTGAAAACTTGTCTCCTCCTAGAGAACGAGAGGAATCAAGTTCATCTCCCAATCTCAAATTTCACGCAGTCCTCTGCTGCTGGTACCATCACGTTTATTAGTATGTTCAAATGTCACACGCAGAAAGAGAGGCCATTGGGACAAAAAGAGACCTGATCAGGGAACAGATCGGCTATGCACCCAGTCAATGACGACGGGAGGCAGTGCAAGCGAGTGATTTGGCCTCTCACTCCGACTCGCTCTTTCAACGAAATGTCGCCCACAAAGGCTGCTGCGGTCGATACAAGCCTCGTTTACACACTCTCCCTTGCTTCACATTTCTACCAAATTCGCGATTAGCTGGTCACTTGCCCACAGCCGCGGCGACAGCTCAGGGCATGGGTTCGCTGCCGACCGGGCTTGCGGGCGTCTCGGGCGTATGTGATTTCGTAAATCGCAACAGCTGCCGCAGCTCTCGGCCTCCCGATGAGGCGCCATCTCGCTGGAGGTGGAGTGCCTGAGACCAGACCTGAATCTGCTGACCGTACATGTGCATTCCAAAGCCACCCAATTCAGCTTGCGAAGAACCGAAATTTGCACTGCTCCAAAGTCGGCCGACGGCTCACTCGCAAGGATGAATAGAGTACATAGGCAACGAAGTTCCAAGTCCCTGTTTCGCAAGTTGGCGCAGCAGCATCTCAACAGTGGTTGAAACGGACTTGGGAGCCATTAAGCTTTGCTTTCCACGTAGGGACATGACGACGCCGATAATAAAAGTTGTTGACTGCCTCATTATCACTACAGCAGTATGGAGCCTGAAGGTCATCTCACACCAAGAAGCACGGCCACGCGGCCGCGTGCGCTGTCTCGCAAAGAATACTTCGACGCACTGAGTATTCCCTCCAGCGAGCAGCTCCGGCTTATATCCGATATTCAGATTGCGAGGGAACATGAAATCGACAGCAAATACCATCACCAGCACACGGCCGAGGAGCACGATGCGGCGAAGCTGATACAACGAGCTTATCGTGGGCATCGCGAAAGACGGCAGCTCAACGGACTCACTCTGGATCCATCATCAAGATGGGTAGAACTCATAAAAGAATGGAAATATCGCAGCGCTACCGCACCGCACTATTCCGGCGCAGTATCTCCTCAGCGTTCTGGCCCAACACGCGATCGCTCAGATACCGCGAGAACCCACTGGCGCAGAGCATACGAGATTGCGGAATATGCAGGTGCCGGTGAAAGTAAAACTTCACTGGACCTTGCTTCACCAACGGACTCATTCTCGTCAAAAACAAGCAGATGGTCGAGATCGCGATTCAATGCTGCTCAGGATGTACCGAGTACGATGCTGCTAGATCTTCGATACTTTCTGGAGATGGTTGACCAAAAGCATCGTTATGGCTCGAACCTGCAAGTGTATCACGAAGAATGGCAACGTTCGAAGACCAATCAGAACTTCTTCCAGTGGCTCGACTATGGAGATGGCCGCGATACCGATCTTACCATGTGTCCGCGAGAGAAGCTGGAGAAGGAAAGGATTCGATATCTCTCGAAGGAGGAGAGGAAAGATTACCTAGTCGAGCCTGACTCCGAAGGACTTTTGCGATGGACAAAAAATGGCGCGCTGATTACAACATCTGTGGAACAATATCAGGATTCAATGCGAGGGATCGTTCCCAAGGGCTCTGACGAGCCTACTTTCAACGACGAGGATATCAAACGCCAAGTCTCCGCCGACGTCTCCTTCTCTTCGAGATTGGCCACAGTCGGTGGCCTGTGCAAAGACGCCGTCACCTCTCCTGACCCAAACGACTTTGATGACCATGCTTCATCAAGCAGCAGCCACAGCAGCTCTTCCGACTCGCCTACAACTCCTGGAGCCACGGGCAACGACCGTCCAACTGCCACCGCACCAAACCGAAATCCCGCACCCACACCCGCCAAAAAGAAACCGAGATTCCACGTCTCGCCCGCCGCGATCCTCAACCACCTCCTCCGCGCCTCCGTTCGCCCCGGGACCTGGATCTACGTAGCCGACACCATAGGACGTCTGTACGTGGGCATAAAATCTTCCGGAGCATTTCAACACGCCTCTTTCCTCTCCGGCGCCCGCATCTCCTCCGCTGGGATAATAGGGATCGAGAACGGCAAATTGACATATCTCTCGCCCTTGAGCGGACATTACCGCCCGACGACGAAGAGTTTCAAGAGATTTGTGGAAAGTCTGCGAGTTCAAGGGGTCGATATGTCAAGTTTGAGGGTTAGTAAAGCATACCAAATCCTCCTAGGTATGGAATATTATGGTGGAACAAAGAAGGGTGTCAGAAAGATTCTTCATCCTGAGAAAGGGCACAAGAGGGAGAAGGCGTGGAGAGAGGTACAGAGGAAGAATGAGTTGTTGCATCCACTTACGTTACCTGGTGGGGGAGAGATGGGTGCTGTGGATACTATTGAGAGGAACTGGAAGGTGAGGGCGGAGGAGAAGGATCGGCGAGGTTTGGCGAAGTTGATGGATGATCTGAATGTTCGGAGGAAGAGTCGGGACGGGAGAAGCCCTGGTAAAGAGTGACATGTTGACTTTGGGTATCTCCGGAAATATTGTCTGTTTCTCGAGCATTTTGAGCAAGGCGTGGAAAAGGGCTGCAGACGCAGGCTCGTCTGATCATGATCAATGGCTGGAGATAGGACTGAGAAGAAAAATGAGACACGACGTTCGCAAATGCAGACCGTGTGATTGTTTCGTCTTGGCTCAAGGCATGCTATCATTTCCCGCGACCATCTCTGTGGCGCATGAAGCATACCGATCGCCTACTTCAGACGTTCATCGCACTGAAGCTTCTACTTTTCAACTAGGTGATCGTTTTCCCAAGTGCTTGCTACCATTGCCCCGATCCTCCCATTTCCGTTCATTCCATCATTGCAAATCTAGCACGCCGAAACGAGGCTTCTAGTAGCGCTTGCCATCACGGAGGACATCAGCATACTCATCGAGTGGGGAGCGAGTAAGCTTGGTCTCCTTCCAGAGGTTAGGAGTGAGGAAACCGTAGGTGTTGGTGATGGCGACGAAGGTAGCCTTGAGCGTGTTCTCGAGGGTCTTGGTGGAACCGGAAGAAGCAGTGTAGGCGTCGTTAACACCTGCGAGCTGCAACAGACGCTTGACGGCGGGGGAGGCCACGAGGCCAGTACCGCGAGGAGCTGGAATGAGCTGTTGAAGGTCACATTAGTATGCTGTCAATTGGGATCGCTGAAGGTATAGATAGACTTACACGAACGGTGACGGAACCGCACTTGCCGGACTCCTTCACTGGGATGGAGTGAGGCTCACCAAGGTTGGTACCCCAGTAACCACGGCGGATTGGCACAACGGAGAGCTTCGCGATGATGATGGCGGCGCGGATGGCAGTTGCGACTTCCTTGGAGGTCTTGATACCGAGACCGATGTGACCCTCGCTGTCACCAATGACGACGATGGCCTTGAATCGGGTACGCTGACCGGCACGGGTCTGCTTCTGGACTGGCTTGATCTATACAGTTTGTCAGTCTCCAGTCGCACTTCCAATGCATGTGATGTCCTGATATGTCGCACCTTCATCACCTCATCCTTGAGCTTGGGGAGGAAGAAGTCGACGATCTGGTACTCCTTGATTGGGAGGGAGTGGAGGTAGATCTCCTCCATGCTCTTGATCTTGCCAGCCTTCACGAGACGGCCGAGCTTGGTCACTGGCTGCCACTCCTTCTCGTCGCTCTTTGCACCACCACGACGGCCGCGACCACGTCCACGTCCACGGCCACGGTCACCGCCACGGTCACCGCGCGAGCCGAAGCCACCACGGGCACCGGCTGCTGGAGCTGCTCCACCTCGGTCTGCCATTGTGTCGATGTAGGGGTTGCTGTGATGGTTAGTAGACAGCGGGTGTGTGAGGTATCGCTCGCGAAAACCAAAATTGCGATTTCGAGACTTGACAGAGGTGGGCTGAAGTCTTGGCGGCAGGTTTGGCGAGCAACTGATAGCGGCGGCTTACTCCGTTGTTTACTTCTTGGATCGCGCTTTCCTCCCACGGCAAGAGTCGGTAAACACGCTTTCCACACAACTTCCAACACGGCGCATCGGCGCAAACCGAACATCAATATGGCGACAATACTTGATAAGGAGAATGTCGCGCCAACGACCTCCAGCGATCCGCTTCAGCGCAGCAAGGGACTGTCGCCGTCACCGAAGAAGGCTGGCAGGAAGGGCAGAAGCAAGAGCATCGGGCCAGGATCAGGATCGCTGGAAGAGGCAGCAACAGAGCCAAAGAAGCAGAGCGCAAAGGACAGACGAAAGTCTGCTTTCGTACCGGTGACTAAGAGTATCTTATCCAAGAATGAGGATGCAGAGCGGGCGGCGCGTCGCAAGTCGATGATCAACCGACGGGTGTCATTTGCGCCGGAAGCAACACTCCATACCTGGGACATCATTGCGGACCACCAGGAGCATACTACATCGACCGACTCCGCCGATAGCACGCGTGGAGATTCCGGCTTCCGTTCGGCGCCAAGCTCTGATGATGTGGACACAGCACAAGAGGAAGAAGACCGCCAGCTTCTTTCGCCTCCAGATCAGCAGCATGAAGGCGAGCAGAAGAAGGGCCGGCGCAGCTCCGGCATACCGCCCATGAACTTCAACAATCCTGATGATGCGTACGCCACAAGCGACTTCAGTGGGAGCGAGGAGTCAGGCAGCGAGGATGGGGAGGAGTACGCGGAAGGCGTGTCTGACGATGATACTGGCACTGCAATGAGCTTGGAGGTCGACGATGCGACCATACAGTCCGCAGCTGGTAGTGAGGAGAGCACTGGATCAAGCGCTCGACTGGAAGCGTCGCTTGCGCTTGCAGCACAAACGGCCGGTACAAGAGGCATCGAGTACGATGAATATCTTGAGGACGACGTGTCCATGGAGGTGGCCGAGGACGAAGTCACTAACCCGGTGCAGCCTTGGGCAGAGCAGAACCAGCTCCGACGCATCGGCTCTGCAGGCTACGATCAAGAGAACGTCAATCCGTTTTCGCCCGCCTTCAAAGCGCAAGTGGCATCTCAAGAGGAGGGGGACGAGAGGGGCGAAGACGACATGAGTATGGACGTGACTAAGGCAATGGGTGGCATTATGAAGCCGGCTGAACCTCAGAGCTCTCCTATGAGCAACGACGATGGCACGATGGAGCTCACTCAGGCTGTTGGGAAAATCACAGGCCAGAAACGGCGAATGTCAACCACCGAGAATGGGTCACCAGGTGCCGTTGTTGCTCAGGCCGCGCCAAAAAGGCGAAGATCACCGGTGGCGCGGACTTCAATGGGCGACGAGACGATGGACTTGACAATGGCAGTTGGCGGCATCCAATCTTCGATACCTGACCGACGACGGAGTCTCAGATCACGACGGTCTTCTGGCATGGTCTCAGACACTAGTGATGCAACGATGGATATGACAAGCGCAGTAGGTGGCATTAAGCCTTCTAAGGTTGCAAACGTGGAAGACAGCTTCGATGGCAACGAGGACCTCTCAATGGAGCTGACGACTGTTCTGGGTGGGATCAGACCGGAGATGAACGGCGCTTCTACGAACAGCTCCAAGACTGCCACACCCCAGAATCAAAGCCCAGTAAGATCGCCAGCCAACACAACGCCCAAGGACCAAGAGCGCTTTAAGGATACGCCGGACCTTAGTGCGAAGCAGCGCCTGACTCCAATCTTTGAGAAGGAACACCAACAATCCTCTGAAAGACTCGGCTCTGTGCAGACTCGGAAGCCCTTATCTCCAATGAGACTCTCGGCGTCACCGGTTCGAAGAGGATCTTCAAAAGAGAATACACCAACTGGAAAACGTGCGTCGAGCAGCTCACGTGCAAGTCTGCAGCCGCCTCCCTCGAACGAGAATGCTTCATATCCGGAGTTGCCTTGCCTCATGGAGAAGCCATCCCCTGTCAAAACACCTACATCGAGCCCCAAGCGTCGGTCAAGCCGAAGAGATGTCGGCTTTGAACAGCGACAATTTGACGCTCAGCTGCAAGCCTCAGAGCCATCTCCGACGGCGGAAAAGCAACAGCGGAGCTCACCTCTACGGGTGGTGGCAAGGACACCGGAAAAAGCAGACGCCTCAGAAGACTCTCGTAATCTTCACGAGACCATGAAGCTGATGTCAACGCCTAGGAAGGAAGCGCTGAAGAACGTGACGCCCAAGAAGCAGACACCGGCGAAGCAGATCTCGCCTGCGAAGTCAATGACACCCCGAGGACGGCCAACACCTAAGGGAGCTATGAAGGTCCTTCCCTCCCCTGTGCGACACCCAAACGAAGACAGAGAGAGAATCAAAGCCAACGGTCAGCATCAGGAAAGGATCCCATTGCAAGACTTCCTGGCTATGGCTGGCGTCCGTTTCATGGATCTCACTACCACAAAGCGCAGATTGACAACAGCACCGCCGTCCCGAACCAAAGAAGTTGAGCATGAGGCAGAGCAGATCACGTTGGAGGATGCCATTGTTGCTGCTGCTTGTACGATTCCAGAATACGAGCTATATCACCACGCCTGCAACGAACTTAAGCGCTTCACAAAAGAAGGAAAACACGTCATTGCAGAGCTTGAGCAACAAAACACCCGCGACCAGCCGCCACTCATCCAAGCATACATGCATGCTACACCGGCCAGGAAATCTGCTCTTGATTCGCAGTTACGAGACATGAAGGCCAACGCTCGTCTGCGAAGCAAGGAGATGTGGTATGCTTGGCGTAGCCAACTTTTGGACGAGTTGATGGTCGGTCTCTCGAGAGTTGGAGAAGGGCTCATACAGGACGACGACATCATTGGTCAATTCGAGCAAATTCTCGACCAAGCTCTTCCACCATTGGTGAAGCAACACGAGGAGCTTCAGCAGCAGCATGACGGGCTGGAGAAGACTGCGAACGCGGTGCCAGAGGAGGAGAAAGAGTCGCTCAAGGAGGCGCGCGAAAGTCTCACCGATGTCAACTCTCACTTGGCGGAAAGACGGCAGCTGCTTGAGGGTCTGCGCAAGCAAGTCGAGGAACAAGACAATATGGCAGAACATCTGCAGGAAAGCAAGACAGAGATTACAGCAGCTATCCAGGAGGCAAACAGAGTCCGTGAAGCCTGCCGAGGTGTTTCTCTGGAAGAAATCACGAAGCTGAAAGGTATGTCAATGTGTTGTTCGCACGCTTGAAGCGTACTGACCGCAAAGCAGAGTCTGTCAAATCACTTGAGGAGACCCACGGCTGGTCCATCACTTCTGCCGCATCGTCCCCTGCCATAATTACAATGAGCTACAAAAGCTCACTGCAGCTCTTCTTCCACCCACGCTCGTTCAACAACCAGGGCGAAGGACCCGATGCTCCGATCAGCCTGACCTACGTGGCGAAGAAGCCCTTGACGACGACTCTTCGTTTCTTCCTCCAACTCTTACGAGCGAGCCTGCAAGGCCTCCCACAATGCACAACAAAGATCTCCGATCTCCTGTCACTCGTCAGCAATGGCTGGGACAGCGCGAGCGAGATTGGAGAGACCGAGCGCCTTCTAGGCATCGAAACCCTCACGACCGCGAACATCGTTGGCGACGAGAGACTCGATGTTATTGCTGACGTCCTCCTGGGCAACGTGAAGACAAAGGTTCGAGCCACATTCGAGCTGGAAGCCAAGGTCGACCATACTTTACAGATGGACGTTCGGGTCAATCCTCGGGTGGAGGTCGTCTACGGAGAACAGTACAATGAAGCCAACATGTCGACATTCCTTCGACAGAATGGCGGCGACACCACCGAAGGCTGGGCTTTCGCTGTTCGAGGTATGAGGGAGAAGCTCATCGCTAGGGGTGCCAAGGGCGCGCGAAAGTAGTCAACGGGAAAGGTGGTCCCGTTGGAGTTTGCTTGGAGTTTGCTGGGGAGGTCCAAGTACGGATGGGAAGACTTGCATGCGTTACGTGCTACGGACTTTTGAGGACGATGAACGAAGGTAGACCCTACAAACCGATGTTGACTTGGCGGGGTGTTTGCATTTCTGGTCGCTGCGTAGCCTCGTATCATTGTCGTATCTGCCTTTATGAAACACATGAACGACGAGAGACCGATATGATATATGCAGACTTCACTTCGTCCTCTCCGAGCATGCCTTCCGCCGACTTAGGTTATAGGCGAATAACGCACCAACGTGTTGGCTTCGATTTCGTTGCAGTACACATGGGTGAGCTCTCCTGTCCCCAGACCGGCAGCCAGCGGGGCTTGGATTGCTATCATGTTGACTCATCAGATTGCTTCGCGGACTGGCATGAGAGAAGAATTGCAATGCCCAGATTGAGCTTTCGCATGTCGCCAATCATCTTATAGTTTATCGATCGAGACATCTTGACGCTTGACATGGGAGCCTCTCGGCTCGTGGGCATACAAATCTTTTGCGCTGTATACTTTTGGCATGGCTTCTGTTGAGAATGCTTTCGTGGGAGAGGTTTGGGAGGGCTTTGGTGCGGATTGGCTGTTCCTGCATTACGTTGAGCCTTCGAGAGCTTGCTGTGTTTATCCAAGATGATGAAAAAGATGTAAGACATCGGAGTGTGATATGAGCTGCGTGATCGAGACTGGATAGAGAGAAGTGGAAAGAAGGATTGTTCTATTCGCTTTCAAATCGCCGTCTGAAAGGCCACGTGTCGCCGCTCAATTTGTCAATGCGGTCAATCGACGTTGAGGGGCGGCAGACCCTGGTGGTATTTGCGGAATTTTGAGGAGAGCCTATAAGGGTGACTCGTCATGGGTGATGATCAATGGGTGATGTGCGGTGTGGCTTGTCGTAAGAGCTTGGCGACTTGATGCCTTTGGAATTTGGGATTGGCATCTTTGCGTGGTGCTTTTATCAGAATGGCTCTGTTAAGAATATGTTTTTCTCCTCGTGATAGCCAGTGTAGTCTTCCAATCAGCAGCAGTCTTCGAACGCGGATTCTGTCCAGCGGGTTCGAATCGGTCGAGATACAGCAGCCATGTAGATCAAGCTGTTCTTCGAGACGTCCCTGCAAACTCGATGAGCGAAGTGCAGCGGTAGATAGACTCTAATGTGCCGGTAATGTTGCTGAGCTTTTTCTTATTCGACCGCTTTCCGCGCGGTCTCGGAACCACAATGAAGCAATTTTCCATTCGAAATTGTTGGCCGCATCTGTGGCTGACCGTCAGTCAGATATGCATCCGCTACGCGACCACCCTGCTTCGACTGTGGACAACTTCCATCGAGCTCGTATCGCTGCCAGTGGCAGGCGGCGCAGATTGTTGGGTATATCTGTGGGTTGCTTGACAGAATTGAACCTTCCGTGGCCAACACACAAAGATACGGGCTCTTCTTTAGCATGCTTCGTTCGATAGAATTACGCTTCGCGAGCACCATGGCGAGCAAGGCGCGGAGGTAGAGCCAGATGAGTCAACAAGCAATTCCCTTTTTCGATGGCGATCGTTGGTGACACCAAACGTCCGGTCCTCAAGGTCACCACAAGTCGGTGCCGGTGGGGGAGGCACTGCCAGGGTTGCAGATAAGCACGATATTGATCATATGAAGTTGAGTCGGAAGGCCGCACCAAAGTCCTTCCGGGCTCCCTGACAGGTATCCCTATGCTCTCTGACCGCAAGCTGAGACTCGCCAGATTGTGTACCGGAAGAGCTGGCTGGCTGCCATTTTTGGTGTGTATTGTTTCGATCGCTAATCAGGCTCTTAGTAGGAAGGGCTTACCTTACCGTCGGCTATGGACCTAAGTGGCGCGTGCCTGCTATCCTAGCGAAGGTTGGAAGACTTTGCAGGAGTGCTAATGTGGACAATGCGATCTAAATTATTGTCTAAGCGGCTCCTGAAAATTCACATTATATTAGTAGATAAAACGGTGTTTCTATCTAATAATTACTTTTCGAATAGTACATTTCCTAGTACTATAGTAAATGGTTACAAGCACGTTGGTATGTATGTGGTTATATGTTCCAAGAACTTCTGGCTCTATAGATTGATCGTCTAATATAGCAGACCGCGATCTCTTGAACTGGCAAATTAAGATTGGGATCCTGATCTTGGCCAACTGGGACGCGGCTGGGTATCGAATGCTAGACAGGAGCAAAGTGCAAAGCATGCAACTCAAACGGACATAGGTCCGTCTTGACTGTAACTTCTTTCCCGTCTTTTGAAATCCTTGCGACGGTCTTTGCTCTCCAACCGAGCGTTCCGGAGGGTCAAACCGTGGGTACGATTTGACTTTGAATGCTTGTACAGCCGCGCTGTGAAAACCCAGTCGAGTCCCTAGAGCCAAATCACGCAACTCGCATGACCATGTTCGAAGATCGCGCGTGTAGCTGCCAAGGATCGACTCAGAAGCCTAAAGCAGTGTCCCTGGCTCTGCCATCCATTCCGGTGCTTACTCCGTTCGGGAAAAATCGGCGCTCCCTCAGACTTGCTTCTGCTTCGTAACTGCGAGAAATTTCTCATAGAATGTCTTGCGTACAGGAACAGCGCTCCCAGCATTGTTTCAGATCACCAGGGCTGGGGGTTCAGGCTTTGGCCGTAGTGTATGCAATCGGTCCCTGACCATTGAAAGCAGCTCAACCATGATTTGAATCGAGTGTAGGGCTGGTCTCACGCCAATGAGATCGCTCTGCATACAACTGCTCGAGCACACACACGCCCGTCGTCTTCTTTAACATGAATGTCCAAAAGTTGGCCACCGTCGACCAAGTCTCGATCTGAGACGGACAAGGAGAGCCACGACTGCGACGGCTTAGGAGTACCTCCTAACGTCAAGCACATGCAAAGCTAGGCATCGGAGCGATCACCGACTCCGAGTCTGAAGGGTTCGAGCAGTCAAAATGGTTAACTTCCACTTTGCGCCGACCAGCACATCAGCTGCAACCCGAAGACTCCGCCATGCACTCCAAATCTCTGATCTCTTACGTAGCGGGATACGGGCAGTGCTCGAATCGAGCTGAAACTGGTCTAACGTCGTTTGCAATGGTTGTTTCGGTTGAGAATACTTGACAGATGTCGGCCAGCAAGAGAAGCAAGCAGAGAAGACTGTTTTACTGCAAGTCGTGTGCACCAGTATGCTTGGAAATGTCGTGGAAATTGCGAGATGCCATCGGTTTTGCGAACGTCTGCGGGAGTGCCACCGATCCCACAACTATCACATACTGCTGACATGTGCACTAGCTCGACGCTTTGGCGCGGAGTAGAGTCCGGAGATGTGAAGATGATCTGCATGTTAACGCCCTCAGCTCCAGAAAGGCACAACCGGCGAGTAGAGGGAGGTTGGTCGTGTTGCGAAATTCGCGGTCGAGAAGTATGCGTATGAATCCGTTCTTCCTGAAATTTGGAGTTCCGCGGAGCCACCTTGGCGATCGGCTTCAATAAGATTCTCTGGCATGTCGAGAAAACGGGCAAGCTGACGTGTCGGACTGAGTTCGGATGATTTGATATTGTAAATCTGCTGCGCTTGTCGCTCGTTGACATCTAGAGACAGCACCAATAGGCCAAAAAGATCTGAAACTCCCCCGACTTGCGATCTGCAAAGATGCAGGATTAGGATGGTGGCTTTGTGGGCAGAGAGCTGGACTGCGTCTCCGCATGGATGTAGTCCCGCTCAACATGCCGTTTCTTTTCAAGCCTGGTCAGTAGCACGCAGAGGTGTGGAGATTCAGAGTACGTCGATATGTACCATCAGCGAGGCTCCGAGCAGTGTATACGCTTTTGAACTTTCCTGACATGCTTCGTGCCACCGTTTTGGCCATGTCGCGTCCCTGCTGAGTACCGCTTGCGACAAGCAGGGACGAGCTGCTGCACCGACGATCTGACTGTCGCTCACGCATTATTCCGTAGACTCTTACAAGTCGTAACAAGGAAGCTCATGGCAGGGACAATGTGGAGCCGCTGACTGATCGACATGTCATGAGCAGAACGTAAGCATAGACGATGATGAGGTGCTCTGGACACCTCATCGCCCATACCTCTACTATCCATTTCCTTGGCCATTAGGTTTGATGAGAGCACGCAAGCAGCGATACATGCGAGCCCGCAAAAGGAGCCTGCGGAGTCTCAGACGAAGTGACGTTAGCTCGGGCTCGCAGAAGACCGACGCCAAGGCTCCGGGAGTCTCCACCGTCTCCCCTATCTCCCGGTTACCGAATTATGCTGCATTGCACATGCATGAACGGTACATTTAGCCCTTGATGACTACTGTACAAGCAACACCTGGCGCGCTGTGCAACTGCCGGGAGTTCCGCACGAGCCCACGACAAGGTCCTCTTTACCCGAGCGATTCTGGTATTCAATGCGAGCTAATCCGCAAGACGTAATTGCTTACACGAACGGTCTGTGACCGATTATCAAGGTCCAATCTCGGGTGACGCGGGCCGTCGTCATCTCGATTGACCGCATAGCCCTTGCGAAGGTGGTGGTAGTGTTGTCGGTGCTCATGGTGGTCCCGAGACGGCTTCGACGAGATGTTTGCGTCGCCGCCATCAGAAGACTCATCCGCAAATAATCATACCTGCCTGTAAGAGGATAACGCCCGAGCAGGGCGCCGCATCTGTAGCAAGCTCCGCGTGGCCAGTAGCACCAGGCCAGGTGGTGGCAACGGTACACTACTGCTTCAAAGCTTAACTCTGTGTGCTGATTAGACGGCGGATGACAAAGACCTTCTGCATGCTCGCCTTAGCTCAGCTCGCAGCACCTCGCGTTTACGTACTGCATACGGAGGCCACGATGATCTTGTGCCTCGGCTCGCGTGGTATCGTCGCCAGCGAACTTGCTGTACGCTGGGGTCCCGCGGGGAGTCCCAGAGTCCCACAACCGTTGACACATTTGGCCTCCCAGCGCACGCTGTCTGTCAAAGCACAGTGCTTCTCTGTCCTAGGCTCGAACGAAGGAGTCCCAGGCAAGTGCCAGCGAGCAGGCGACGGAATCAGCGCTCTTCGGAGACACGCTCCATTAGTGACCCAAATGCAATTCAATAAGCGCCTGGACATTAGACGCTCTGTAGACTGTAGCATCAGGACATTGCCTTGGGACCCTTGGGACCTGCCTGTCTGGCATAGGCGCAAGACCCGCCGCAGCATCCACCTTAGTTACGCGCTGGCGTTGCAGGCCTGGGCATCCCGTCCCTCAGAGCGAGCCGAACGAGCGGAGCTGCCGCACGTATGGCGTTTTTTCGCAAAGCCTATACTACTGTACGCTCTGTGAAGTCCATGCCGTAGTACCGCCAACCTCCCTGCTTTGACGGGATGACCAATGATGCCCACTTAACTTGTCCTGTCCTGGCCTATCCGATGCCGATGTACCTGCGAGCGATCGTCTGTTCACATGGCGGCATTCCATCTCACTGCTTGCTTGCTTGGCTCTGCTCTGCTCTGCTCTGCTCTGCTTTGCCTAGCCAGCTGCTGCTCGCCTGCTGTGCTTTTCATCTGACATGCATCCTGGCGCTCGATCCGCCACGGCTACCGGGTCTGCCTGCCCCTACCGCAGTGCGGCCTTGTTGAGTCTTCGTGCAATTCGCACGCCCCTGGCCGCTGCCGCTGCCGCTGGTCCTGCTTTTAGCTGGTGAGGTCAGCGTGCGCCAGTCGCAGCCTCGCGAATGCTCTAACTGGCAGAGATGCCGTTCGGGGGATGCTGGCCCTGTGATAATACCTCTGCTTGCCGCACTGGGACGCACGCTTCTTACGCCAAGCGCCTTGGATCTGCCCTCTTCGCCATACAGACCTTCCCTCACTTTGCTTCGTGCGATATCCTGCCGCGTTGCTGTCCTGCGCGAGCCAACAACAAACACAACAACCTTGGCCTCGAAGAACCCGTCAACATCACATATTGTCCCAAACCGCACGGAAACGGCCGTCGTTCGACAGCAGCCATACTCATATTGGCAGCAGGAACCCGCAATTGCGGAGCGACGCTCAACCTCAGAAGCGACCTCGCGATCGAATCGGCGTCAGACTCAGACTTCTAGCGGTGATGTGGCCGGAACTCCGCGAACTAGGAATCGACAGTCACGGCTTGCGTTGCTGCTGGAGATGAATCAAGACTCGTCATCGTGGGAAACGAACACCGCTCGATGGAGAGACGCCACGGCTTTGTTTGAGCCTGCTGAGAACAAGAGTAATACACCGACAAGCTCTGGTCCTTCCCGGCCGCCAGCTCCGCATCTATCCGCGCCCCCTGCTGTGAACCCAGCGACTCAGAGCTCCCTCATCCTCGATCAATTCACATCAGCGAATGCCTGGATCGGGAAGTCACGGCCCTTGCAGCAGCGTGAGCCAGGCGTCTACGAGGGTCTGCCACGATGGACTCATCCCTACGCGAACTCTGTTTCCGCGCTGTCTAGTTGCCATACACGTCCGCTGTACGAGCGCCACACGCCGGCTCCAGGTGGCGACTCTCACTACTACGATCCGCAGCGGCTAGCAACTACTTCACCTCGTGAGACATCTGTTGCCTCTTGGCGAAGCTTACACCACCACCATGATCGTCGCATGAGCTCGAGCCATACCACCGATGCCCCACTGACACTTCACATACCTCAGGCTAATAAAGGTATGTATAAGACTTACGCTCCCTGAACCGACAATCATCACATGCTGCATCTGTGCCGCTCCTTTGGTCTCATTGCACTGACCATGCTGGCGTCATGACAGATCTGCCAAGAATCAACCCGACAAGCAATGCTTTACCCTCCGACACTCAGTCCCACAGCAATTACTCATCGTCGACCACATCGACCTCGCTACCTTCATTTGCCTCTCTGAAGGGCCAGACTTATCGCGTCGACGATGCGGACGAGCCTGAAATCGCACCAATGTCCTCGAGGCTCTCATGCTATTTGTGCACCAAATTGCGCCCTCTAGTCAAAGAGGTTACCGATGCCGTTGTTGAGCTTGACGAAAGCGTCCAAACTTACTGCAGCAGAACGATCATCACACGCGTGCGTTCCCCTTTAACATCTATCGCCCCACTGTTACCTCTTCATCAATAGCGCATATACTGACCGGTACAAAGCCTCCCGAAGTCCCGAATGACAGTCCGATACGTGCCGTCCATTGGATTCTGGAGAGGCTTCGAAATGCAAAGCTGGACATCAAAGATGCGACGCGCCGGGCCCAGACAGGTTCTTACTATGCACCCCAAGCAACTGGATCATCGGACGCAAGTCGTAACTTGTCACCGCTGAATCCACTGAAAAGACCAGCCGAGCGCTGGGAGAGAGACGATTTGCGGGGCCCGAAACGACCTCGATCTGGCGCTTCGAGCGAGCAGCAGTATCAGCATCAACCTGTATTTGCCCTGCGTGAAGATCGTCGAGGCTCTATCGACTTCGCGTCCCAATCTCGCCTAGGCTACTCGCCTCCTTCAACGGAGTCTTTGCCAGGATCCGCGCATCCAAGGCAAACATCGCCACCTTTTGCAAACCGTCCTAACTTATCCCTCCCTTCGCCTTCTTCACTGGCGTATCCGCTTTCTGCCGCTCCTTCCTTGCCTCCGCCCACGGCTCCTTCTGTTGGATCGCCACCAACTTCCTATCAGGCAGCACCGTCCATTCACACGGTGTCAACGAGCTCCGCCACCTCTGCTCATATTGCTGACCTGCAGCATCAGGTCACCCTGAAGTCTCTCGCTTTGCAGACCCTACAAAGCGAATACGCGTCCCTACTGCAAAAGTTGCAGCGTGAGCGTGTCAAGAGCCAAGCAATCGAAAAGAAGACGAGTGTTGCTGACCAAGAAGTCAACGACCTGACTGGTAAGAACGAGGATTTGAGTGATCAGGTCAAATGTCTCACTTCCCAGCTCGAAGAGAGCGAAAAGAAACGGGAAGTGGAACGATCGGAGGCGCAACGGGAGAAAGACCAGTGGGGACGCATGCTAGAAATGTCTGGTCGCCTGCATGCCAAGGTCGACAATGAAAGGCAGCGCTTGCTGGAAGAGAAAGCGTCGTTGGTGCGACGTATTGAGTCGTACAAAGAGGGCTCTGCATCTGCTACTTCTCCGAATGAGAAAGAGGTCGTCCATACAGCAGGTGAGGAACCTGGACCCCGCGGCGTCAATATTCCGGATACCGCGGAACGCCTTCTTACTAAGGACTCTCCAAATGCGCCAGCGCCAGCGGAACAGCCGGGAGGATTCTCTGCGGAACATGAGAAACTCGAAGCCACAGGATTGAAGCGAGAGATCGTGCAACTCCATGCCCGGATTGATGCCTTGAGATTCACTCTTCAGCAGGTGAAACACAACAACGTCGCTTGGGAGGATCAAGCACGAAACTTCATACATCAGAGTCACTCGACGGGCGATGATATTGACCGTGTATTGAAGGTCGACGAAGCTAAGATGACGGTTTGCCTGTCACCCAGCGGCCGATCGACTCCTGCGCGACAGAAACCCAAATGGTCGCCCACCCAGATTACCTCAACTGTACCATCAGCTTACCACTCTGACGTGCGCAAGTCTACATCGTCGTCGTCATCGAAGCCCGCCGCGACCCTTCAAGTGATGATTGGAGGAAAGATGACGAAAGCAGACATCGCAACAGTGGCTCGCGCGACCTCGCCCTCAAATCCAGAAGAGTTGGGTTTCGCTGTGCCGCCTACCACATCCAGTCCAGAAGATTTGATACGAGCGCTCGGTCCGGTGCCTAGCAAGACGGCGTCTTTGCAACTGGGCACGTCGAGCCTGTTGCAACCAGACGGGAAGCGAGAAGTCGGGAAGGTGGAACGACAAATGCCTGACCTGCGGCCAGGGATTGAGCGACCAACATCTCCCCACACGCTCATATCACAGCTCCCCTGGGGAGGTGCTTGACGACGGATCTTCTGTTTCTGCAGAAGGGTATACCAGCGAGCCCGAGGCATCGAGAATGATGACGAGACATCCACCCTTACCACCTCTCAGGCTCAACACGGCGGCAACACCGACACCCGTACAGTTTCGCGACAGTGCTTATGGCTCTGCTTCAATCATGTTACCACCAGCTCGACCAGCGCATCGAGACATGCCGCCGCGTACCCACGTTTGACATTAGTTGCAATTTACGATATTCATTTCCGAAGTACGAGGGGAACTCTTCCAAAAGCTTGCAAGCGAAGGCGTTCGGCGTGTTGTAGAGTCTGACCTAGCATGGTCTTGGCCGCAGTTGCCCATGGCCCACACTGTATGAACAGTCTTCGGAGAGATGCTTATTAAGATCGAAGCACATGGGTGGCTAACTTGCTACGAATCGATGCCTTTTGTGTCTCACGTGCCCCCGCATTCAGACATGGCCGCGGTTTTCCTGCCTGCGTTTCATACGGCGATGTGCTCTTACTATTCCAAATACTCTGTTCTCTCGAGCTAAGCGATTTGGTAAGCATGCGCTGGGCTAGGGTCCAATGTGTAGCGCCGTTCGGGGTTCGGGGTCCCTGGTCTGCACGCAAACTCAGCGACCGAGTTCTGCAGCTAGGGATCGGATCACAAATCACGGTGATCACACGCTAACGGTTATAGGCTTAGCGTGATCCAATTTCAAAGGTGCCGCTTGATCATCATTTAATATTAGCCTATCGGAGGGCTAGCTGGGCTTCAGATGCGCATATAGATAGGTAGGTGAATGAAAAAATCTCGCATATAACAACAACGCTGTATACAACGCGCATATAACTACAACTTGTCAGTCTGCTGAGCCCAGTATGCATCGTCATTGCTAACGCCCATCTGTACGAGGTCTGCCTCGAGCTGTATTAGCGCCTCGCGCACCTCATCGTCGTCAATTGCTGACCAATGAGGCTTCCTTTGTAGCGCCCGTTCATTCACGTAGATAAACCAAAGTTTATCTAGTTTATCTTGTGACAGTCGGTTCCGCAGCTTGTTGAGAATAAGGTTCAGTACTGAGAAGGAGCGTTCTGCAGGTACTGAGTTCGAAGGCGTAATAGCCAGTCGATAACCAACGGTTGCGAGCTCTGAGTAAACGTTTTTGACGTATAACCAAAATGCTTTTGCGTTATGACGCAGGGTCCAGACTTGTGTAGCGTTGTAAGTGAATAGAAACTGTTTTTTACAGTAGAAATCGTACTGCTGAACCACTTTGGAGGCATCTACGCCACACTGGATTGCAACGGTTATAAGCGCGTCGCATATAGCCTGATCCGGTACAAACGGCACGCTCTGTTCGTTGTGTGAAGGATCCAGTATATAACCAGCAATTACTGCAGGTGTAGTCAATCGATTGGATTGCTTTTCACGAGCAATAAACTGAACTTTGAAGCGCTCCTTGATCATTTGAAGGACTGTTGTATGGTTGGTTGATGAATAGGGGATTGTCGAATCCTTTGTGAGTGGCTCGTTCGCAGCTGTCATATGCGCGACAGCGTTGTAAATGTGCAGCCAGGCAGGGATTATATGCGCGACGGTTGTATGGTCAGCCTCAGATTTCGTGATTTCTTCGTCGATTGGGCCCAATAGCGTGTCCAGTACCTGCAAGTTGCGCCAAAACGCCTCGCTAAGAACGATATAAGCGAGGGCGTTATGCACCGTTGCGTTGTCGTCTGCAGTATTCTTACGAGCAAGGTTTCGGAGCGCCGTTTCGCTGCGGCGTATGCAGCGGATAAGGCGCAGCTGTGAGCCCCAGCGCGTTATCACATGAATAACGAGGGCCCAAGCTTTGCCGTTATTAAGTGAACGCATTTCTTCCTTCAGCGCTTCGTAATACTTTAGAGAGTCTCTAAAGCTTGTGGCAATGGTCTGTGCTTGTAGTAGCGTCGTTTTGAACTAATCAGTAGTCACGATATCCTTGATCAAGAGCTGAAGTGAATAACTTCCGCAGGGAACAAAGAATACGTGCCTAAGGCTGGGCATTATATGCAAGCTTCGCCACATGGCGCGCATTAAAGGGCATGTATCCGTAACAATTGAGTTCAGTCGTTGCAGATCCGGAACGATCTCATTAGCTTTCTTTGCAACGGCTGCAGCCATATATGCAGCGTCTGCAGTAGATTGAGTCCAAGATTGTTGACGTAACGTAGAAAGCGCCGTGCATATGGTCGTTGACGCAGTATGTCTGTATACGCGCTTTTGCAAGGGTCGTTGTCTCGTCCGTTATAAGGTTAACTAATCCAGTGCCCTTCTTCAGTATAATGAGGCTCTCAAGACGCTTAGCCGTTGTATTGTATGCATCTACAAGCAATTCATCCCCGAGCTCTTTGGCAGACGGCAGTCTAATCGCAGAGTTAATCGACTGGAATAACTCCTTGGACCAATCATCTTCGTAGCATGTGAAAGGACGGTTGTTCATATATGCCGCTAATGCAGCCTTTCTGCGGATCATCTTGAAACGAACGGGCTCGATAGTCGCTGGCGTAAGATTGGAGGCAATCGTGGCATCGTCTAGTATACGAATCTGCGTCTGACCCTTGTCTTTAATCGCTTGATATGCGCGGCAGTCGCGCTTGAGGTGGTCGCTTTCAACGGTCGTGTGTTTGGCGTGCGTCCAGTTACGATATTTGCAGTGCGCAACAAGGCCCTTTGCGCCGTTGATATGCTTGTAGTTCATCGCTCTATGCACCCAATCGTAGCACGGACGGCCCTTCCCGTGATGTAGGCGGAGGTCGACATTGCCAAATCGAAGCTGCGCTGACATAGTGCACGCATATAACGCGCATGTAGAGGTTGTTGTTGATGTAAAAAGACAAGTTAATAAGTAAGTGAGGTAGCTGAAAACGCGGTACGCGTGTGTCGGCTACTTCCGTTTTACGCTAAGACACGAAGCCTCCAATCAGAGGCCGTGATTACGTGATTCCAATTTCCACGTGATGATCAGATCACAAAGGTTTATTTGATGTCATTTAATGGTCGCTATCTGCAGCAGAGTTACTTGGGTACACGAAAGACAAATAACGAAATGCATCATTCTGTCATTGAAGGCACCTTCTACTTGGGTTGACTTGTGCGAAGGAACGAACTCAGCGTCGCCGTGACTACGTTAGCCATCGGTCAGTCTCCAATGACAGATCTAGCATCTTCCGCGACGACACCCACTTTGCCTTTCGAATCGTACTCGATGTCCCGAACTTGGTCAGTTTCTTCAGACACAGCTACTCCATGCACTATCGGAATCAGTCGATAGCTCATTTCCTCCCATTTTAGGTTCATTGCGCGGATCTGATTCTGGTTCCGAGTTGGCCACACGTAGCAGATAGCCCAATATAAAGTGAAGGATAGAACGAAGCTCAACATCCACTGAATGCGAAGGATTCAAGGTCAGTACATGACTTTGCGTGATTGACGAAGAGAAGTACATACCCCGAGATGTCCAAGTTTTTGTGCCGGGATGCTCACATTGGCTCCTAACGTTCCCACAAAGCCCGGGAATGGAAGCACCACGCCAATAACGTACGCCAGAACAGCCTGCACGTTCCATCCGCGATGGTAATAGTAGTGCTGGTTGTCCTTCGAGCCAACATATAGATGCTCGATGAACACATTCCCGCGTGTAAGCAGAAAATAGTCCGCGATCATGATCGCTACGACAGACGCCATGAACAGCCCGTACCCTGACAGGAACGTCGTAAAGGTCGCTGCACTTGCCATGATCTTCCAGGGACAGATAGCGAAGCCCAAGAACTCCACGAGCAGCTGGCCGCGCGGAATGGTGAGATACCGTGGGAAGAGCATCGTGCTGTCCGAGCCAAACGGGATCATGTTAGCCGCGATGTTTGTGCCAAGTAGCGAGACACACCAGCCAGCTGCAGCAAAGAATACCGCCGTCCTCGTTCCGGCCGACCAGTATCTCGTCAGTATCGCATCCAGCAGGTCCCACTGGTTCCAGAGTTCCAGCCCCCAAGAGTTGTTAATTGCGGCCGTAGCGAGAATTCCAAGGGAGGCTGACAGCGTCACTGCGATTGGATTTGAGATTAGCTGTGAATACATTGCGCCAGTCTTGGTTCGAGACCACCGAGCAAGATCCGGTTGGTTTGTTATTAACGTCGCTGTGTTTCCCATCCCGGCGTTGATTGAAGAGACGAAGAACCAGCCCCATCCACTCGCGCTCGACGATGATGTCGTGCTAATGTGGCCCAGTCCAATCTTGCTTCTCGTATTAACCATGCAAAAGATGAAGAGGCCGAAGATTGCCGGAAGCATCACGATTGCCTTGAACCAAAAGAACTTCTTCAACTGATAGGGTCTCAAGAAGGTGAAGGGTAGGTGGATCAGCCAGAATAGGAAGCTACGGTCCGGGTCAGCGTGATGATTTTGCAATGCAGCGGAACGAAATAAGACTCACAATGCCAGCATGCCTGCGGAAGTAATGCCAACACTGCGCGGTATACTGTTGGGTATGTCTGTGTAATTGTGTGCAAACACAGCTCGAAGCATGTTTGCGAGAAATGATGACCCAGAGTATAATTGCACCTGGAAAACGTTAGCTCACTGACATAGACGTATTTCCAAGGAGTTCAAGAAGATACACACCCCGTACCAAATCACCGCGAGGAACGCCCTGATCCCAACGAAGTAGTAAGATCCCCACATGCCGAATACACTCCTTCCTACTACCTGGAGACATAGTGTTAGCCACATTTCATAGTGAACGTTCACTCTTTTGCCTTGTCTTACAGGGTAGCCAATGTGGTAGCTGAAAAGACCGGCAAATTGTCATTAGCAGGCATTTTGCAGAGGCCACCTGCGGCAGAGTAATTCCTAGCAAACTCACACACTGGCGCAACGAGAGTTGAAGAACATCGTGATCGAAGAAATCAACTGGGACAGGAAGATGGTCAAAATTGCTTGCCACCTAGATTAGAATGAATCAGCGCACGAGCCCTGGGGTCTTGACACTTTCCAACCTCACCAGTTCAGGCCAATTCCGATCATAGTACTTCCCAATGTCCAGTTACCAAAGGACAGTCCCCAATAGAAAATGACATAGTTGTACCAGCGCCACGTTCTTTTCTCGGGAGGCGTCGGATCCAGGTCTTCGTTTGACCAAGTTGGACCAGAGATGCTGTGGCCGTGCTGATCCGGCGCGGTATCTGAGACCTGCACCCATTCCTTGAAATTGCTACAGCTCGAGAAGCCCTTTCTTGCGTTACGCTTCTTCTCTTGCAGTTGCTCCTTCTGCAGAGAACTCAGTAACCTCATCTCGCTGGTTTTTGTGCCCCTTCTCCGAGCAGGCTCAATATGAGATAGAGGTTAACATTCAGTATGGCAGGGTAGATAGGCGTCTGACGAAAGGAGCGCAGAGAGATAACACACTTGCCTCACGTCCATCTGTACGGAGTCGCCGTACACGGTGTTGCGGCAGGGTAGCTTTGGCATGCGCTCAACCCATGCCGACTCACGGCGTGTACTCGGAGTCGAAGTCCGGCTCGTTATCAAGATAATGGACGACCCGAGGCCAAGCTTTTGGCGAGGCCTTGGCGCGGCCGCGACTTCGCTCCTGTTTTGTGACGCTCGTTGTCCTTCAAGACGTCGACATCTTCAACATCCATCGCCAACGCTCGCCGATGAAGAGCTTCTACAGATGTACCAACCCATGATGCTGTTGTGAGCATGTCTCGTGGAGGGTTGCAACATCTGGCAAGTGTGGCCATCTCCGAAATGGCCAGGATCAAGAGCGGCCAGTACAAAGATAGGCGTCGGCCAGCCTATCTCACCGATGATCGTGGTACGATAGCAGTCCGGAGCAGCTGAATTGACGTGTCCTTTGTGCGAGAACTGCCAGTGGTACTTTTGTCCCAGGTGGCAAGACTGTTCTACCTCCCTAGACGCACGGAGCGAAGACGGAAGAACCGTGCTAGCATCCACCAACTCCCGGTCACTGCCATGGGAAGAAACACTCTGAGGAAAGCCTCCCGTTTCGACTCGGGCTCGTGCGATACCCTAGACGTCCACCGTTTGTCGAACTCGAATGTGAAGACAAACAGAGCGCAAGGCAATCGTGATGGCCCTCGAGAAATTGTCCTGACAGAGGAAGAACGCCTCAAGAAGCTATACGACCCCACCAATATGCAAAAAGCTCTCGAGGGTCTGCACCAGGACGGTCTGCTTGTCCTGAAGGACGTAGTCGATGTAGGGCATGTAGACAAGCTCAGGGAGGTCATGACTTCCGAAACTCAGACTATCTTGCGTAATTCTGAAAGAGCAGGGTATGAATTCTTTTCGCTGCCAAATGCGTTCTACTGATTGATTTTAGATCGTACAACCAGGGAGTCAACTCCAACATCCTGCAGTGTCCGCCTTTGGCAAGAGCAGACTGCTTGTTCAACGACGTCTACTTCAACCCCTACGTGGTACAATTGGCGAATGCCTATCTAGGATCTAGGCCCATCTGGAACTTTACAACGGGGAACAATGCATTGGCGGGTACAGGAGGCATGCGACAGCCTGTTCATAAGGATATCACCTTCCACCATCCATGTGCGCCATTCTTCTTGATCGCCAACATCGTACTGAGTGATTTCAAAGAGGAGAATGGTGCTACCGAATTCTGGCTTGGATCACATGCAAACACTACCAGCAACGATCAAGTTCCTTGTACTGAAGAGACCAAAGTCAGGACGCAGAAGCCAGGCGATCCTGCATGCCCAGTGAAACCCGAGATCGTTGAGGAGAGACGCAAAGTTCGGCCTCCGGTACAGCCGGAATGCCGGAAAGGAGATATCATGATCCGTGATCTCCGAACATGGCACGCAGGCATGCCAAACCCGAGCCAAGAAGATCGACTTATGGCCGCCGTGGGCTATCAAGCACCTTGGTATCAGAACAACACTCAGCGGCTTTTCCTACCCGTCAAGCATGCCAATTTCTTCATGAGGGCTGGGGGTTCTCCACTCGAAGTGAGGGCCAACTTCTTGGAAGACAAAGACCTGGATCAGTTGTGGAGGAACTACGACTTCACTTTTGAGCCTTCGATTGGCGTTGATACCAAGGTTCTGGCAAGATTGTGATGCTGGTCTTGGAGAGGAATTTGAACGAGCTGTAACGAAGCCGATCTTGCCGAGGAGCGTAATCCGCATGGTGACGCTTTAACACGCCACTGTCCTTTCATTTACCGGCGATGACTTAAACGAAGACTTAGATGTTGAAGCAATATCGATTGGTCGTAACGAAAGTGTAGCTCTTGCATCTCGCTACAGTTCTCGCACGTATTTTCCAGAGCCACTTACCCCACTGGATCATGATCTGTCATCTTGAGTTGCACACAAGACTAGGATAATTCGAGAGCCGCGCTGATGAGCTTTGTTCGTAAGCTATGTCAAGTGCCTAGACGAGTCTAAGCGAAGAAAGCATATGCAAGCAAGCATGTCATCCACCACGTTGGCTCAGTAACAGAATCCGCAGCAATTTGTCTGAGAACTGCGAGTACCGCAATGTCGTGCGCTTGTACCTCCTGAATTCACATGCATGCCGGGAGCGGGCGGCACGTACCGTCCGTCGATTCCTTACATGCCGAGGTTCGTGCTGTGATGCAAGCTCGGAAACCATCCACCACCTCAACTTCACCACAAAAACCACTATCCAAACAAAAGTGTTTAGTCTCCCAGACCAAGGCCTCAAAAGCAACACACATCGACGCGTTCTCAAGCATGCCTCCAAAAACTGTCCTCATAACAGGCTGTTCCAAAGGTGGAATCGGCCACTCCCTCGCCCGCGAATTCCACGCCCAAGGACTTCAAGTCTTCGGCACAGCCCGCAATGCCTCTTCCATCTCCGATTTAGCAGATCTCGGAATCGAAGCATTATCTTTAGAAGTCACTTCCGAAGAATCAATCATCGCCCTCCACAGAAAAATCTCTTCCCGAACAGAAGGGAGAGGCCTAGATTTTCTCGTCAACAACGCCGGAAGAAATTACACCGTTCCCGCCTTGGAAGTCAATATGCAAGAGATACGCGAGACATTCGAAACAAACGTCTTCGCAGTCATGAGATTATGCCAGACTTTCGCTCCTCTTCTAATTCAAGCGAAAGGAACCATCGTCCAGATCGGAAGTCTAGCGGCGATAATGCCCTACGTCTTCGGATCCGTATACAATGCCTCCAAGGGTGCACTACACAGCTACTCGAATACGCTGAGGGTAGAGTTGGCGCCATTTGACGTCCGTGTAGTCACGGTGATTACAGGCGGCGTGAAATCCAACATCGCCCGCACGAAGCGGACGCTCTCCGAAGATAGTATTTATCTTCCTGTAGAGGCGGAATACGATGAGAGGCTTGTGCATAGCCAAGCGAATGGAGTCCCGAATGAGGAGTATGCGAAGAGGGTTGTGAGGTCTGTACTGAGGAATCCGAAGAAAGACACTCTGTGGGAGGGAGGGAAGAGTTGGTTAGTTTGGGTTGTGAGTACCTTTTTGCCGAGGTCGGTCATGGATTTCGCCATGGCCAGGATGTTTAAGTTGTGGAAGTTGAGGGGGACGTGGAATGCGGAGAAGGTGAAGAAGATCAATTGAGCAGAAGATGATCGCTTGAGACGCCGGTGTTGCTTGATTCAGGAACTGCGAGAGATCGGGCAGTGAGGAGAGGCATTGGGAAACGATTAAGAGCTGCCTGGATCCGCTGAACGATGTCCAGTTACAATATCTTGAGCCGCTCATGGTCCAAGAGCAATGGCAATGCGAGCGAAGATCAGAATAGGACGTTGACATGTGTTCAGCTCAACCAAAACCTGAGATCTGTGCTTGACCAGCGAGCGGCAGGGCAGAGAGCTTGACATTGGCGCGTCAGCCGCGCGGTCAAGGATTGAGGCCCGGTGCTTTGGACTTGGTTCCGTGACGCGACGATCGGGAACCAAAACTGCGAGTGTGGTCCGGTATGAAGTCAATATACAGACTACCAAGACTTCTCCATGACTGCTGTTTTTGTCTTCTAGAATCGAACCGCTGCCTTCCCTCCTGTTGACTTTCAATATGTACAACGAAGCTAATGTGATCGGCTCTACCAATCATCATCGTCCTTCTCGTCATCTGCTCGTACGTTAGCATGACAGTCCTGAACGACGGTTGAGATGAACACTGCAGGAAGATGCTCAACTTACCAGAATGACTGACTTTCGACTTCCTTGCCGCTAATGCGCTCGCCAAAGCACCTGCAAGGCCGCCTTGCGCATCACCTCCTCCTCCGCCAGACGCAGGAGCCGCGGGCGCAGCTGCTTCCGAACCGGGAACCATCGCCGCGCTGCGGTCCCTCTTCTCGGTATCAGATACTTTCTTCAACCTGGCGCCGCCTCTGATATCGGCAAGCAAGCCGTCTCGAACAGGACCAGCTTGTTTCGGTACGGCCGCAGCTGTGTCGGCGCCCACGCCAGTTTCGTCAGCTCCTCCACGCGGCCGCGGCATTGGCGGGGGTGGAGGTGGGGGTGCGGCATTCAATGTTTGAGGCAATGGGGGTGGCGGTGGAGGTCCTGAAGCGTTTGGAGGTGGAAGAGGAGGAGCTGGAGGAGGCCCGCCATTTGGAGCAGGCGGAACGGGACGAGAAGAGCTGGGGGGAAGTGGGGGCGGGGGCGGAGGTGCAGCGTCGGAAAAGCTCGTCTGAGTTGGACCTGGTGATGCTCGTGGTGGAGGAGGCGGTGGAAGACCTGCTGGCGCTGCACTGTCTCTCGGTGGCGGTGGCGGAGGTACAGCACTCGATCTTGGCAGCGGAGGTGGGCCTGGGTTGGATGTAATTCGCTTGCCTTCAAACGGCGGCGGAACCCCAAATCGTGCAGAAGATGGCGGAGTGTCATCCTCGGGAACTTTTGGAGGCCGTGGTGGTGGTGGAGGGCCGGGAGTGCTCTGGCTCGTCGCTCTATTACGGCCAGGCAATGTAGGCGCATTGTTGACTTTCGTACCAGCTCCAGCAAATGCTGGCGGAACCTTGAATTTCGGTCTTTCCGGTGAAGGTTCTCTCGGTGGGCTCGGTTCTGGTGTTGGCGGACTTTTCACAGGCGGCTCCGGACCTCCAGCCTTTCTCCTAGATGGCGGCGGAGCGGGTGGCGGACCTCTCCCGGTTTTTGTGGTGCTTCCTGTGTTTTGAGGGCTGATACCAGCGACAGGCGGCGGAGGTGGAGGTGGAGGTGCTCTTCGCTCGTTCTCCTCCTTCTGCGCAGCTTGTGTGGCCTTGTTCTGCTCCAGATAGCTCTTTATAAAACCCGCATGCTCGTGAATTTGGTCTTCGGTGATGCCCATCTGCAAGAGATCATCCAACACGGCTTGCACAGCAGGGTCCGTCAAATCTATCTCACTTGTAGCTCGACTCCTGTTGGGAGTACTTTGCGCTGGACTCTGGCTGCCGTGTATTTCCACACCGCGCGGAGGTATGATACTTTGCGGCTGCCCATGTGGTGCAGAATGTTTGTGACTCGAGAACAGTCCACCCAACCTACTCTTCTTGCCCTCCGGAGCCTGTGCTTGCGGCTGGTATGCGCCTGCGTTCTGCTGCGGGCCACTCGCAAATGGCTTGCTTCTTGTATTCTTATGCGCATTCTTCTCCCTTTCATCCATTTTCTTTTTGAACTGCTTCGCCTCTTTCTCATCTGCGAAACTCAGCCCAGCCAAGCAGTCCTCCAATTCGAAGGTGTGAAAGAACGTCCGGTCCTGGTTGTATTGGAAGGTGTCGTAGATCTCCTGATCCCATATTACACCCCTATTGGCAGGCGAAACATCCACCAGTTTGATCCAAAAAGTGTTTCCCACCAGGTCGTTGGCGAGTACCGCCGCGCCTTGCAGTCCGGTGTATGTCCATTTTGAGCGATTCGGATATGCGACGTGGAGCTTTGCAACAGCAACAGCGTGAATCTTGTTGGCAGACTTGGGCACTGCGCGCTTCACCGTCTGCTTGTCATCCTCGTTCAATATTGAAGGCATTTTGACCGCCTAGATCAGGACTTTGATGGGAAGGTAGTCGGTCGAGGTAATTGTGCGTCGGATGTTCGTGTATAGTCAGGCCGCAGTCATGTGTCCGCAGCTGAACTCGCGAGGCGTGCAATGACAATGGGTGACTGTCGTGTGCGCTCCGGCGGCGGCTGTGGACCTGCGCTGCGGAGACTCGTTGTAGTGGAAGTGGATGCGCTGGTCAGCCTAGCAAAAGGTGCCCACGTCCATTCGGAGTAGTATAGTCTTAATGCCCAACCGGGGACGGGGGCTGCTATGTCATGCAGTGGAAGTTCCACGGCAGAATTCTGGCGCCTTGCTGCCTTGTATGGGATTGAGGTCGTTGCATGAGGCGCTGCGGACCGGGATGACGTTCTGAGAAAGCCAAGCTATGGAGCACTCAGGTACAGCCTCACGTGGCGAACGATATCTTCACACGATCAGACCAACGTTTCACTCACACACGCACGGATGATACGAAGAAATTTTATGTATCGTTCGAAAGGTCATGCCTTTGTTCACATCATGCAGAGGGCTATCCATGAACTCTGAGAACCTCATCATGCAGTGAATGTTAATTCCGTGCTTCCGGCTGAGTCTGTGGGACCCGGCCACTCCATCAATGTCGTGAGCCTGCCACGCATGCAGGCTTCCACGCCCGGGTTCTGGCCTTGCCAACTCATCAACATGGTCGTAAGGCATTTGTCGCGTGATATTGCTCCACCATGTGCAGTCCAACCAGCAGACTCCCTTTAGACGCCCTCCAGTGCATTGTCATGTCCTCAGGATTGAACGGGTCGAGAAACGCGATGGGGAGTCCGAGGTTGAGCAAGTCGTCTAGATATCGTCGATATCCACGTCCTCGCCACTGCCGCTCTCGTCGTCGTCCTCGCCGAAGTCGAAACCAATACCGCCCTCCTCGTCTCCGCCGTAGGTGTCTGTCTCGTTGATCTTGGCGCTGTCTGGCAGCTCGCCATATGCCTTGAGCGAACGTGCCTCGTCGGCGGAGTACTTGAGGATAACGTCGCCTTTCTCGTCCTGGTAATCACGTAGAGACAACAGAATGATGTCTCCCTGGTTGATCCAGACCTTCTTGCGAAGCTTGCCTCGGATGTGGGCAAGGCGCTTGGCGCCGTCGAAACAGTAGGCCTCGAGACGACCGTTGCCCAACATCTTCAACACTTGGGCGTATTCTGTACTGTGTCAGTGTCCCATCTCTCCTCGAGCATTGTTGTGTATGTTGTACCCTGGCCCTCCTCCTTGAACGTCAACTCACGCTTCTCATTGTCGTTCTCGTTCTTTCCGCGACGTCGGTTCTTTCCTCCCTTTCCCTTGTTCTTCGGCATGGCGCAGCGCTTTCCCCCTTAGCTTGGCGTTGATGTATTCGCGCGGCTTCGTTGCCTATGATATTGGGGTAGATGCGTTGTGCTGAAAGCGTGTTCGTGGTGGGAAAGAAGAGAAAGACAGGTGGAAGCGCCGCCGTATTTCAACACGCCCCGCGATGACACACTTTCCAGGGTCGCCTGCCTCAGCCACCTGATTGGTCCACGCCTCCTTCACCTTCACCGCAGCCCAAACTGCTGCATTCACTATCGCCAGACAGTGCATGTGACTATCGCCACAGCCATCTCCTCAGTCACGGTGAGCCATCCGGACTCATCACCAACAGTCGCCGATTCGAACAACCAGATGAAGCGGTGAATGAAGTAGCCTCACGGCCTTTGAGCCTTGTCTTCCACAGCTCATGTCCAAGCATGTAGCTGCAGCGAAGAAAGCGGCCTCGTGCGCCGCATCAGCCTTAACACACGCAAGGGATGCCGCATCTATATTCAGGCACAATGCAACCTTCCTGGGGAGCATTGTTGAAGGACGAGCAGCATTGACCTATAACGCACTGAAGCCCAAAGACTCCAAATCCAAGCAGCCAAAGAAACACAATGGCCCACCCACCCTCCTCCACCACATCTTCGAACCCTACCCAAAACCTTTCAACTGCACCACCTTAACGCCCACTCAAATTCAAGGCAACGATCCTCACCACCCCAACTACCTCAGAATCCAACGCCGCATCAAAGCCTTCGATCCCACGGCTTTCATCTGGACTGTCCGATGTCCCGTGGACATCTGCAAGAAAACGACATACCGCCATGAAGTGCAGAAGAAAGTTCGAAGGGTCTTTCGTCGCGAGTTAGCCAAGAGAGGGTTTGGGGAGGACGGGGAATTGCTGGCGAACGGGCATGGGAGTCCGCCGCCGCAGATTATGAGGCTCAGTGGAGCGCTGATGATGGTGTTGAGTAAGGATAAAGAGAGGACTTTGACTGCGAAAACGCCAGAGATTCAGATGCATGTGGAGATTATATTGGATAGGGTGTTGTCGAAGCTACATTTCGAAAAGCAGAAACAGGCACGGGCGACGGCTGGAGAGGATGACAGGCATGAGAAGATGATACAGAGGGCTATGGAGAGGAAGCAGTCGGGGATGAGCATTTCACCTGAATCTGAGGTTGGAGGCAAGCAGGCTGAAGAGCCCGCGGAGACGCGCTGTACCCTGGGAAGGACGAGAGCTACGGACCGGGAGAGGCGCCCTTCAGCGGAGCGGAAGAGAGAAATACGATTACCCCCGACTCCGCTATCAGGGTCAATTGGAGAATTCATGAGGTCCTGAATGACAGTCGTAAACCGCAACATTCCATTCACCCTCCACATTCCATCCTCGACACAATCGACCCTACGTCTATGTACAATACGGCTTCATGATTGCATCATAAGTGCCATAAGCCGGCCCATCAGCCGGCTCAACAGAAAACATATAATCCGCCCACCATGGTCCTCCGGCCCACCATAGAGCGCCACTCCAGACATCAGAGTTCTTATCGATGTAAGCTAACATGTCTTTGATGGCGGCTTCGCAGACGTCGTTCACTGCACCGGCGTACTCTCCTATCAACCCGGTCTTCCCGTTATCTCGAAGCCAGGTCGTAGCGACTTCAAGTCGTTCCGAACCAATTGTGGATGAGACGCAGGTTTCCGAGGTTCCGGATCCATCAGAGTCGAGGTATTGATGCATCTGATAGATAATCTTATCCTGGGGGTCAGTGAGGTTTCCCATGGTATCCGCGTTAGTCTTCCCATCCGTGCCTGTGGCGTTCGTCCACGTCCAAGCACCCGTGTATGAATTGCCTTCAACGGTGATGTACTGTGAGGTCGCGCCTGCTGCTCTGATACCGTCGATGGCGGCTTGATTCAAGGAGGCGACAAGCGAACCAGACATGTCGTGGTATTCGTTATTTGTGTCGAAGATGACGAGGGAGTTGTTGGCGTAGATGGTGGCGATGGTGGTCCAGAAGGTTCGGAAATTATCGGTGCTCTCAATGATTTCGTTGTTATACCGACCGTAGTTATGGGGAACGATCATCGCGTAGGCCCTTTTATCCGTAATGTAATTGACAGTCTCAGTCAAGTTGGCCATGTATGCTTCGTCGATGGAGCCGGTCATGTCATCGGGTACCATGCGTTCCATGAGCGTATTGATGCGGAAAGTGGTGTAGCCTTGGGAGATGAAGACGTCGATGGAGGAGAGATTTGGCCAGGTGTAATCGGTTCCATAGGTTCCTGGGATATTGCTCGTGCCGAATTCTGGACCGGATTCATTGATGCCACAGAATCGAAGTTTGGCAGAGTTGGCACGCTTTTGGTGTGATGAGGTTGGAGCAGCGAGGGCAGACGTGGCGAGGAAGAGGGCGAAGAGAGTTGTTGGGAGATGCATCTTGAGAGCGCAGAGGTTCGCGATTGAAGTTTTACAGAGTCGGTGTTGAGAGAACGTAAGACGGCCTGACCAGCAGGCGTAGGAGGATTGACAATGAAGAGAATGTTGAAGGACGAAAAGGGAGAGCCTTCAGAGAGCTGGAAGGAACTTTGAGAAAGACAGGAAGTGCTTGCCTTTGGGCATGCTTTTACATCTGGACGGCCTGATCAGCCACTGGTAGACTGCTGTTGCATGTAAATGTCGATAGATGACCAAGGGCCGAGTCGCGCAAGCGTGGTAGGCACTTGAGCGAGCGCCATGCTAGCACAACAGGCGTCTAGAGTCTTTGTTAGATCAGCCTTGCAACCGTAGACTGTGGAACGGAGCGCGAGTTCCATATGCTTTGATCTGATCGACTGACCAAAAATTGCTACCATGGATAGGGTCTGATTTGGGAAGGTCATATACAAAATGCTCAAGAATGCAGGGGTCTGTTTCATACTTTGGCATACCATTGGCGGAAGCGGAGCTCCTTGACCCAGACCACTATACAGTAGTAGTTGGAACGACGGCTATCAATCAATGGATCGCGTGTTTGATCGATGCTAAGCGATCGCAAGAGTCAGCCGTCATTCCAAATTCCAAAAGCTTTTGATGCAGAAAACACACGGAAGTCTGCCCATCCCATTGTGGCCGCGAAGCCGCGCGGTCTTCATCTATCAGCAATCCATCCCAAACGCCTCTCATGGTCACATCTCCTATCTTGGCATGACTTGCGTCGTCTTAGGCCTGTCCATCGTGATCGTGAAGGTTGTGAATTGCGATGTCCTGAGAGTTCAAGAACTGGCCCTTTACGCCATCGTCAACGAAACTATTGCCCCGAGACAGTCTGTCGACGCGCTCCTTCTTAGGGATACGGCCTTCACCATCCGAGCCTGAATCTCGTGCGACTATCTCACCAGAGTGGTCGACATCGACGCCGTTGGCTGCCATCTTCACTTCCTTTGGGCCAGCAGTGCCGGCAGCAACCATCTGCACGGCCTTCTCCCTAGCCTTCATGGCCTTTGCCTCGCCCCGAATCTGCTCCAGATGTTGAAAGTAGTTCTCGGCGACGGGTGTGACGTAGGTACCGCAGAATACACCAACCTCGAATTTCTGCGTCTTGGGATCTCGCGGGCTGTCTTGAGCGCAAGCGGACATAAGGTCCTCGAGTTCTTGATAGATGACTCCATCTGCACCGATCTGCTGAGCGATATCGTTGAGCGTCCTCTTGTGCGCAATCATCTCCTCTTGACTCGCCAGGTCGATTCCGTAAATATGCGCGTGCGTGATAGGCGGGGCGCAACTACCGAAAAAGACCTTCCTGGCGCCGGCTTCGCGAGCCATGTTTACAATTTCGCGAGATGTGGTGCCTCGAACAATGCTGTCGTCGATGAGCAAGACGTTTTTGTCCTTAAATTCGAGTGGAATGGCATTTAGCTTGGCGCGAACACCGCGTTGCCGAGCCCGCTGGGAAGGCATGATGAATGTGCGGAAGATATAACGGTTTTTGACAAAGCCTTGAGCGTAGGGCTTCTTGAGGTGTTTGCTCACAGCGTAAGCAGAGACGAGCGATGTCTCGGGAATCGGAATAACACAGTCAATCTCCTTCAGTTGCTCGGGTCCAAGTTGCTGGTTGATCTTTTCTGCAAGTCGGTACCCCATAAGTTGCCGGCTGCGGTAGACAGAGATGCCGTCGATGACACTCTCCGGGCGAGCGAAGTATACGTATTCGAAGATGTCGGGTGCGTAGTTCTGCTGTGGAACGACTTGGTGGAAGACCGGCGCTTTGCCCTTCTCGATGATCACGGCTTGTCCGGGCAAGATGTCTCTGATGTTGCCGTATCCATTCTGGTGCAGCGCAACAGACTCAGAAGCCATCATGTAGTCTGTACCGCCTTCAACATCGATCGAGGCTCGCTCTCCGAGCACCATGGGTCGAATGCCATGAGGATCACGGAATCCAATTAAGCCAAACCCGGCCAGCAGCGCGGTGCATGCCCAGCCACCTTGGCACTTCTTGTACATCCGCTCCAAAGCACTGAAACAGTCTTGTGAGTTGATTCTTGCCTTGCCTGTCTCGTTCAACTCATCCGCGAAGATGTTCAACATCAGCTCGCTGTCGGACTCCGTGTTGATATGTCTGTGCGCCTCTTTATCCAAGTACTCTTTCAGCTCCGGCGCATTGATGAGATTGCCGTTGTGTGTGAAGCAGATGCCATAGGGCGAGTTGACGTAGAAGGGTTGCGCTTCGGCGTTTGCGCTGCTGCCAGCAGTGGGATATCTCAAGTGTCCAACGCCCATATAACCTGGCAGATCCGCGACTCTTCGTCCATCTTGGAAGACCTTCGAGGCCAAGCCATTGCCTTTGCACTGGTAGATCTTACCACCTTTCGAACATGTCGCGATACCGCATGCATCCTGTCCGCGGTGCTGGAGGTAGTAAAGAGCTTGGTGTATCTCTGGAGCCGCGTCCGCTCCCTGGTGGGCCAAGATGACCGCTAATATGCCACACATTGTGTTGGTGTATCGTCTCAGTTTACGTCTTTCGGGTTATGCTTTTCGAGTCCTGTATAGGCTGCTGCTTCGATTAGCATGTGGTCCAAGGCACTTCCGGCATAAGGCATAGGCAGTTATTGACAAGCATTCAGTATGAGGTTTCTCGGCAGTACCATTAAGTCTCCGAAGTCTAACATCTAAATAAATCACTCTAGATCATCAGGTTGCAAAGGAGTGGTCTTCCACTAGGAAGATACGAATTTGTGGACCTACCTCGAGTCTCGTGTCGCTCAGGGCGGTCTTCGGCTGCGTGTATGTTGATGGATTGGCGGAGGAGAGGTTGAAAGTGCTGCGCCGCTCTGTTCAAGAATTGGTGGCAGGCCTTGGGGACCTGCGCATTCGTTGGTGGACAACATCGTTCTTCCATTGAAATCTGAGAAAATGTCTGAGAAGAAGTCGAGCGAGGCTCTCCCGGCGGGCGGGCCGTGAGCCTGACCCTCGGATTCACACTTCACGTCTTTCGCCCTTCACGTCGCCATCATCTTGAAGGAGGAAATATACGGTCATTGGCTATCACACGAGTCTCTCGAAGACAAATTTCTCTGAGAACACGTACAGCCTGAATATGGGCCGTTCTGGCGGCTCGCCAAACAGTACGACGTCCACCATGTTCACGGAAAGGGGAATGCAGTCTGTGTGGCCGTCAATTTCCACGATGACGATAAGAGCACGAAAGACAGTAAGAGGTCTTCTTAAGGATATGGAAGTTCTTGACTGTCCTGTGGTGAGATGGACTTCACTTCACTCTAGGAGGGTGATGACTACAGCAAACGCGCACTTTCACATGCTAATCTCCTCACTCACTTCAAGACTGCTAACCAAAATGCATATATTGTATGATCAGCCGTTGAAGCTTCTACATGGTTCGCTGAATCATCGCACAGCTCCGGCACCTTTTGAAAACACACTGGTCGCTTCTGCCGTTTGCCTACCTTCAACAAGGCTTTGATGCAGGCGACCGTTTTGTGTCACCTCACTTGCTGCTTCGCGCCCATTGGTTGTAACTGCAAGTGAGGTTTCGACTTCTTTTCTTCCAACATCTCGCAATCTCAGACTTACAGCTGACACCTGGCTGTTTGTGGGCGATTCTGCGCACTCATTTCTGGACCTGTCTCTCTTTCAATGACAACCACACGAGCAAACATCACACATCTTTCAACTACAAGACCTGCACCGGCTCAATACTGACACGACGGATCTATCCAATAGCTTCCGCGTGACAAAGCGCTCACCATCAGCGCGGAAGACGATGGAGCCGATTGAAATCCACGATGACAGCGATGACGACTCTTTTCACGAGACACCGAGGCCTGTCAGGCCAGAGATCCCTGTCATAGACCCAGATGACGACGAAGACGAGATTCGGCCGATTATCATTCCAGACGATGAGGACGAGTCCGACGATAAGGGCGACAGTGATAGCGACATCATCATCGAAGATGACTTTCCGAGGCTGCCTACTCCGCGAAGGTCTATCACACCAGCTCCGGATTCACAGAGACGAAAGATACTATCATTTGCCACTTCTGCGAGCGGCATCCGCATTCAGGTGGGCAACGGTCTTGAACTGCAGGACGGCGATTGTTTTCGAGTAGCGCGCATCGATGAACACAGAGTAAGCGGCAGAGTCGCTCTTCACGGCATACGTCTACGACGGAACTACCAGCTCTGCGACATGTTGCCAAAGAAAGTGAATGAAGTGGCCGCCGTTCTCAGGGTCCCCGAAGGAGATTCTTTCCCCAAATTCATGGACTGCCTAGACCGCATCTCTCTCGACGACGTCGTTGCATTCCGGGAGATAATATTCACCAATGCTCCTTTCAAGAACTGGCAGGGCGATGACTTCAGCTTTCGTGATACGTTCTTCCGCAAATATGATGTCAAATGCTTCAAGGGATGCGAGGCACTCGTCAAGGAACAGGAGGTCCTTGTCTGTCGTTGGAAGTACGTGCAATACTTCCGAGCAGATGCTAAGCCGCTCAGGGCGGGTGCTGCAGTGCACCTGACCGAAAAGGAGGCGGATCCCAAGAAAAGCATTTCAGATTTTCTGCGAGGAAGAACATATGGCGTCTACCCCGACTCTGGCCAGCAAGAGCCATTTACAAGAGCGCAGACGCAACCTCCGACGCCCGTCTTCAACATGCCAAGATTCGATTCACCGAACACCAAGCCAAAGCCGCAGCCTATCGACCTGAGTGGGAAACCGTCCAGATCCGCCAGTAGGAAACGCTCAGTCCATATTGACCTGACAGATTCGGATGGCGAGCCCGAAGAAGTCGACGAGGTCAGTCTCAGAATGAAGAGGATCAAGCGGTCAAACAGCACCAACTTCGTTTTCCACCAGGAGTACTCGCGTAGCAGAAGCGGGAGCGTTGCATCTTCTGGTCGTCGCCGTCTGCCTTCAGAGAAAGAGCCAATGGCGCCTCCGCCCAGCCCACGTCGGCGCGAGGTTATCATGGGTGATATTTGCTGTGGTGCTGGAGGCTGGACTAGGGGTGCCGAGATGGCAGGCCTTGTGCCCAAATTTCTCCTCGACCACTGGGACTTGGCAATTGAGACCGTCAAGTTGAACTGGCCTAAAGCCACCCACTTGCGGTGGGCGATCTTCGACTTCTGCACGCGCACTGCAGAAGGCTGGATGAAGGTTGAGGTTCTGCACATTAGTTTTCCCTGTCAGACGTATAGCGGCGCGCACACTCTTCCTATCGGTGAGGGGAAGAATGATGAAGCAAACGAAGCAGCAGGATACTCTGTGCTTGAGATTCTGAAGCGCACGAAGCCAAGGGTCGTCACGCTGGAGCAAACGTCTGGGCTGATCGAGCGTCATCCGCAGTCCTTCCAAGCCATGGTGCACCAGTTCACTACGGTAGGATACAGCATCCGATGGAAGGTCATGCATGCGGACAGGTGGGGCAACTATCAGTGTCGCAAGCGCCTCATCATGATCGCCTCATGGTAAGTCACAGCTACCAAAGGCTACAAAGGTGAATGCTAACAAACTCCTAGCCCAGGCGAACCGCTCCCGCCCTTCCCAAGACCGACGCATGGTCCCGGTCTGAGACCGTTCCCCACTATCAGTCAAGGCCTCAGAAAGGCAGACAGTGTTAAACGACCCCGGGCACACATGCTGGCATACACCGAAAAGGATAGACCAAGCTATGATGGGGATCAGCCGTTGAGATCAGCAATCACATGCGGCGGCGGTGACAGCGACCTTCACCCAGACGGCAACCGAAGCTTCAACATGCAGCAGCTTGCAATCCTCGCTGGCTTCCCGCGCCGTCACAAGTTCACCGACACCGGCAGGACGCATCTTCGCAAGCAGATTGGCAACGCTGTGCCCTCCATGCTCAGCGAGGCGGTCAACAAAGAAGTCATCAAGAGCATTCGCAAGAGAGACGAACAGGTCGCTGCTTACCGACCTCCTGTCGAGTCGCTTCTGGATGACGATTAACGCTTCGACTCTTCACCCATCTGCGGATTGCAGTCCGCAGCCTCTGCAAATGCCCTACGACCGAACGCAGAGCCAAAGACCAGGGCTTACTATCCGCGCAAAGCACCCCGACGCCGCAACACCTTTCCCCATGACCGCATTTACCCCAAGCACAAACACGACCAGCACCTTTCATATATTCAGCATGCGGAAGCGCGAAGGGCACTGATTCCTCGTTCTTGAGAGCAAAGACTTGATGTTTGAGACCTCTCTGAGACTTGGATGGGAAGGGCGAGTTCAACAGAAGGACTGCGCTTCTACCAGCCGCCCGAATGTAATTAGCAGAACAAATGAGCATGATTAAGAATCGTCATTAAGCATCTCATTTTTATCCTCATGCCCTCCTGAGTGTGTCACGTGAAATTGAGACTGTTACGCCCGCGGTGCGCGAGCTACATGTACAAACAGAAACAGTACAATTACTGTAGTGGTAGTTCTTTCGATCCGTCGATCTGTCATGCCCATGTCCATGACCTTGCCCGATCCAAACGCCAAAAACTTTCGAAACGTCGCAACCCGCACCTCCGATCATTGTCATGTTTATGCCACCATCCACCAAGCACCACCAAGCAACCCAACGAGCACAAGAGCCGTAAGAATACCCGCACCCGCACGATCGCCGGTAGTAATGGCACTCGCAGGGGCCACGGGATTCGTATCGCCTCCGGAACCTGCGTTAGGATTGCCCACGGACGTCCCGCCAGTCTTATTGCCGAGAGGTCCTTGCACAGCATCAATCAAATTGCTCTGAATGACTTCCAACGCATTCATCTGTTGCCCAACTCCTACTGCGCCGTCGAAAGTGCCTGTTGTCCATTTTGTGCCGCAGGTTTGGCCGTCGTCGCCTCCTGTGCAGGACTTAGCGGCGGCTTGCGCGGATGCGGCGAGGAGGGGCATGATGGTGTCGTGAGTCCAGGGGGCGAGTTTGGTTGATGCGGCCATCCAGCGGGAGAGGTAAGCTTTGAAGGATTGCTGGTCGATGTTGCAGTTGTTTGAGGGCTCGCAGGCGACTTCGTACATGACTTGGTTTTGGAAGAAGATCTGCTTGGCGCCGTCGAGGATGCCCTGGGCGCGGGTTTGCCATTTGGTCTGCTCGTCGCCTTCGGTCTAGAAGTGTCATGTTAGTGCAATCACAAGCGACGCGTCAAATTAGAAAGAGCTTACTATGTTCCACATAACTGCGGCGCCGTACAGGAAGACACCAGCATTGTATGACCACTGAATGTGGTTGAGCTGAGAGCAGTTCAGGGTGTCGTCAGTTCCATCGAAGACATAATACTTGTCGTTCATCAGTCCGATCGCAGTAGTCCAGTCCCACATCTTGTTTGCCCAATCAAAGTAGGTCTGATTGCCAGTGTACAATCCAAGGCGTGCAGCCAAGTTGAAGAAACAGCCGTTCGAGATGGAGTTCTTGTAGTTGTAACCATTGTTGAATGTGAATATCTGCCACTTCAAACCTCCATTGCAAGATGTCGTATCCCAACGAAGCGCCTGTGAGTTGAAGACTGCCTGAGCGAGCGCAAGCCATTGAGGCTTGTCTTCGGGCGGGTTGGGAAAGTTGACCTCTGCCGCAGACATCGCTGCAATGCCCCAGAAGGCTTGATCGTCGTTACCCAGTGACTTGGACTGGTTAGGAGGCATGTAGTTGACATCCGGTCCAACTTGGAAGAGCAGCGCTTCGGATGTAACATCGTTGTATGTAGTGTCTCCCGTGTAATACCAGTAATCAATCATTGCGCCGAACATAGCGCCGGCCTCCCACCAGTAGTATGGTCCTGGCAGTAACCCAGGAATGCCTCCGGTCTGGTTTCCGGTATACCACTTCATCATGCCATCTGCTGTTGTCCTCGCCGCGCTCTTGATCGAGGCCGGATCGTCAAGGTTGAGATCAAGTGCGCTGACAGAGCCAGCTGCCAGCAGGCTGCCGTACAGCGCCGTCGCCTTCATTGTGGTGGTGGTGAATGTGTGTCGGGCGGGTGGGGTGCCTCAGGACGTTGCGGTGGCCAACTCCGGCCGTGTATGTAGAGGGACAGAGCCGAGTATGGCTGTCGCTGGGTCGCCTTTCACTCGTATGGCGGTCGTTCCTCAATCGGTGGTATGATGGATGGTCTTGGTATACGCGCAAGCCGTTGCCAGTAGGAGTCTTTGGATACGGAGGTGGCGGAGCGGCGGTGGCCAATTCAAGCGAGCGTCGGGTCAGTAGTGGTGTCAATGATGCGACGGTGGGAGTGAGATGGAAAGAGAGGCGACAGTGATGATGGTGAGAGCATCAATAGCTAGCTGGCTGGCTGTGTTGACCCGTAAACCTTCGTACTTGCCTTGATCTTGGCGGGGGGCGTCGTTCCTGACAGCCTGATTCTTGCCGCCAAGGAGCGACCGTGTTGTGGTGAAGAGCTGGAGGCTGGAAGCGGTCCAACACATTCGACTTTCCGCCCTCCAATCGCAGACCCACCGGCTTGAGCCACTCCTTCCCCATGGCACCCCAATTCACCGTGGCAACACCGACGGAGAAAACTCCACTCTCACTTACTCGCTCTGCAGCTCACACCTTCCAAACAACATCACCTGCTTCGCCCGTATTCACCAGCATCACTCGGCCCTGCTATCGACGACGTCACCTCCCGCGCGACCAACACTCCCCATGGCCTACAGTACAGGGTTCGCAGCTATCGCCTGGCCACTTGAGTCCGAATGTGGCTCCAACGCCTGAAGAGATGCGCAGTGTTGGCGATTGACATCAACTGTCGGAACAGAGCAATCGCCTCATACCCATTGCCTAATAATCACAACAGGTAGCCAACACCGAGGGACAGTCGATCTCGTGGACACCACAGCGAACTTCGAAGAGACCAAACAACCACTCCGGTTCTGCCGTGCCGGCATACCGAAAGGGCGCAATCTCCCACGTGTCCTCACTCGTTCCGAAAGAGAAGAGCAAGATTTGTATAAGCACAGGCGACTATGCATTGATGCGACTGGGCCTTCTCATCATTATTTCAAAGACTGTGATCATGGACTATCATCGCGTCATCAGTCGCCTACCATCTGGATGCGACTTCCCGTTTCTACGGTACCAGATGTGTGTGCCAACCTTTTACGCAAGGAGCATGCGGGTGCGTATGCTTGCTGAATGCTCCCAGAATATCCTTTCGATCACGGCTCATAGCCTCGAAAAAGAAAACGGTAATAAGTGCAGTGCAATATCTACTTCTTATTCGGAACACTAGGCAGGTTCCCTAGAGCATTTTGACTGCTTATTTGGCACTCCTATACCCAGTCTCGACACCTTCCTCCTTTTCCGGAGGCGAGATAAGCTATTCAAAAGAGCCAACACGATTCTGTTAAGGACTGTGCTTCATTGAGCCGTACGAAATCGCGGATGATTTCGCTCCTTTACTAACGTGCACATATGCTTGCGCCTAAGCTGATTCTCTTCATTCTGCACTCGTATATGCACACGAGAATATCGTTCCTGTGTATGTGGTTCTCCACCCCTGCGTTTATTGACTTTCACCCTCCGGCATCAGCTGGAAAAGGTCTCAGTGAGGCGCAGTTGAGACAGGCCAAGCACGGCAAGAGACTTTTCTCGTGTTTAACTACAGATTAAAACTAAGATCTATGGATAATTGCATGGTCTCCGTTGCAATTCCACGTTGCATTCTGCAAAGCTTCCTCCAGTGCCAACCTCAATTAGAGGAGAAACAGCATTTACCAGCAAACCCCTCGCAGGACAGACCAGGCCGGCTCTGACTCGGTTCACCTGCAGATCGCAGCGTGAAACACCTTGGACTGTGGTGTAACTTAGTCCACAGACAGCAATCGCTCTGTTCAAATACAGACACTATGGCCGCTTTTCGCATGCACGTGGTTCGGCCGTCTTCAACTCACGATGCTGAAGCACCTCGTCCTCTCGCTTGCTCCGAGCTTAGTGGCTGCTCAGACCACCTTCTCAACGGGTAGCTGGCAGGGCGTGTTCGACGGTGACTCTGGTGTCCTGCAGTCGCTGAAGCCAGTCTCGGATATATCGTTCGATTTCTCTCCCTCGGAATACTTTGCGCTTCGCAATGGCGTCAAGAATTACCATACTGGCGACTTGACGATGCGATGGCGGGTGCAGGGGTGGGCCGAATGGAAGGAAATCGATACGGCTGCGAAACGGGACGTCAAGCCACGGTCAAGTCAGGGTGAGGGTCTTCTGCATTCGAACTTCGACGAGGTTTTTCCAGATGCGGCCAAGTACCTTACCATCAGTCGGAATTGGAAGAAAGATGACGACGACTTGATCCTCCTAGCAACAATCGCCAGCAAGAACAATGCCACGGTCGAGCTAGGGGCCTTTGGCTTTCCCATTGAGTTCAACAATATCTTCACCAACCGCACAGCAGATAATACAACTGCGAAATGTCTACTTATGGATCCCTACATCGGCCTTGACGCGGGTTATGTACAAGCCACACGTCTTACTGGCACTGGTCCCAACTTGATCGTCACTCCCCATGGCGACACTTCAAAGTTCGAGGCATGGCGATTTCTGGACGAAAGTACGGATCCGCCTCGAGTAGTACCGCCCGACACCGTTGATCTCGGGTATCAGTCGCAGACATTCGAAGGCCTTTATTCTTGGGAGACACTCGGCAAAGCTTACTTTGAGAGGGAATGGAATGCTACTGATCCTTGGAATCCGCCAACATCGATCACGCTCGGACCTGGAAAGTCGGTGTCGTTCGGTCTACGCTTTAGCGTCGCACAGCAAATCAACACCATCGAAGACGATGTCGCTTCGAAAGGGATACCAGTGGCGATTGGTTTGCCTGGATACGTTCTGCCAACGGATATGAGTGCGAAACTGTTCCTCAACTCGAAGTCAAAAGTGGAAGCTGTCTCAACTGTTCCCAGCGGGGCCTTGGTATTCACAGAGACCAGCGCACCAAACCCTGCATGGAAAGCTTACAATGTGGCTGTCGCTCCAGTAGGCTATGGTCCGACACTGCATGGTCGGGTGCGGGTAACAATCAAATACAGCGACGGCAAGACTCAGACCGTACACTACTTCATCATTGACACAGAACCCAACACATCCTCTAAGCTTGCTGGATTCCTATTCGACAAACAATGGTTTACAGACGTCTCAGACCCCTTCCATCGCGCCCCCGGCATCATCAGCTACGACCACGAGAGCGGCGAGCAAATCGTCCAAGAACAGCGCGCCTGGATTGCAGGCATGTCCGACGAAGGCGGCGCCGGCTCTTTCGAAGCAGCCGCCATGAAGTCCTCCTTCCAACCCACACCCTCCGAAGTCCACAAACTAGAACAGATGATCAACAAAACCGTCTGGGGCCACCTCCAAAGTTCCGATCCCAACGGCAAAGACGACAATACCTTCTACGCAGTCAAACGCTCCCTCTTCTACTATGAGCCCGCCACCCTCCCTAACTTCCCCTACGATCCTGCAACCGACTGGAAAACCTGGGCGAGCTGGAATAAAACCCAAGCCTACCAAAAATGGCGGGCATATAATTACGCTCACGTCAGTGTGCTTTATTGGTCCATGTACAGCGCCGAGCGCGCCTCTCCAGGAATCCTAACCCTCAGCAAACCCCTCTGGTACCTTACCCAAGCCTACCGCACGATCCTCGCTTCACAAGCCGACGACGTTGCATACTCGTTCACGGGCATGATGGGTGAAGACGTCTGGCTCTCTATCCTCAACGACCTCAAAGCCGAAGGCCTTGACACTGAAGTCAAAGAAATGGAAACGAAAATGAGGGACCGCTCCGACACATGGCATTCCCAAACCGAACCTTTCGGATCAGAAATGGCCTGGGACTCTACAGGCCAAGAAGCAGTTTATCTCTGGAGCAAGTACTTCAACGATACGGCCACGGCGACAAAGACGTTACAGAGGATTAGGGGATATATGCCTACGGTGGCGCATTGGGGATGGAATGGCAATGCCCGTCGATACTGGGATTTCCTCTACGCGGGCAAACTCAAACGCATCGAGAGGATGATTCACCACTATGGTTCTGGACTTAACGCCCTTCCGTTACTGGATAATTACAAATACGAGAAAGACCCTGCTGGCGCGTCAGCTTTCCACGACCTGCGAGTCGGCTACGGAGGCCACATGGGCGCTCTGACAAACATCCAGCAAGATGGATTTGGGGCCATGGCGTTTCATAGTTGGCCTGATACGATGAAGTGGGATGGGTATTCGGGGGATTACGGACCAAACTACCTTGGACATGTGGCGGGGGCTTGTACGTTTTTGGTGGACCATCCGGATTTTGGGTGCGTTGCTTTCGGGGGAAATGTTGAGGAGATGGGAGACGTTGTGAGGGTGACGACGAAGGATAGTATGAGGAGGAGGATATATGTTGCGAGTATGGGGTTGAAGGTGGAGGTTGATGCTGGGGCTATCGAGAGTTTTGAGTGGGATACGGGGAAGAAGGTGTTGTGTGTGCATTTGGTGACTGTTGATGGGCAGACGGCGAAGAGTTTGGTAATGGTATGGGAGGATACGCTTGGGAAGGGAGTGAAGCTTGCAACGGGTGGTTTGAAGGATGGGAGAGGTGGGAAAGTTGTGGACTTACCTGCGAGTGTGGAGTTTACGGTCGCGTGAGGAAGCGAAAGGCATGCTCGTTGAATAGATGTATGATTGATGAGTAGAGAATTAATGATCGAGGTCGTCTGCGATATCCCAATGGACAGTTTCCTAGGCGAGTATCCGAAGTCTTGGTCTACTAGATCAAGGGCAAGAACATTGCCTGGTAGAGTTCGTGGCTCTCTCAAGATGTGGTGTAAGTAACTGTGAAGCCCACGTATTGAAGAGCGCGTTTGAGCAAGTATATCTGTAGACCCTGCAGCGCCATCCAAGCTTGCTGTAGCATCGATTCTTCTACACACCCACTACTACAGCAACCTCAGTGAAGTCGTGACTAGCGAACCAAAGACCGTCGAATTGTCCAATCGCAGATCTTTCCTCATCCTCCGATCGATGAAGGATGAAGTGGCTTGCGGGCGTGCCTGTGAACATGCTCAACATCTCATCACCTTATAGAGCACGAATAAGAAAACGACACTCGCCTTGGGCCAGGAAATCGGAATCACGTTGATCTTTGACTTATTTCCCCAGGATAACATGGCCCCCGTCAGTGCCTTGTCACGAATTATCCTTATTTTGGCAGCTCAACTTCATCTTGCCAATGCTTTCACTACGGAGTACGGCCTCCTCGGCCTTCCAGCCCAAATCTACTCCCCCATCTGCGCAACCTCCTGTCTCCGCTCCTTCACCTCCCTGACCCTCTCCTGCAGCCAATCCGACGGCGTCACGCTCGGAATGGTCACCTTCCAAACTTCCCCTGAATGTTACGCTTCTAACACCCCCGTCCTGACGTCTGTAGCGTGGTGTGCGAGAACCAAATGCGCCGGAGAGGAGATTGAGGCGAGTGAGATGGAGTATTGGTGGGAACAGCAGGTGACCGGGCAGAGAGTGGCGGGGGTGTATGCTGTGCCGGCGAAGTGGTCCTACCAGGAGTCTTTGGCGGAGGTGCAGAGGATGGGGACTCCCAGGGTGCACTTGACGGAGGAGGATATGAGTTTGAATCAGACGAGTTTGGTGGCGGAAGGAGCGTATAAGAGTCAGTATAGAATCCTGTATGGGGTGCAGAGGGAGGGGTATTTGGAGAATGCTTATGGGTGAGTATTGGTGGGTTATTGTTGGGTGAGGGTGTTTGGCTGATGGATTGTGTGTGCAGCATCGCGATACTAATCACAGGCTTCGGTTTGCCCGTGGTGTTGACTTGGCTCGGCTTCGTCCCAGGAATCTCTTCGGCCATCGCGAGACTCAGACCATATCTTGTCTGGCCGAGCACCATCGGCAGATATCACGTCCAACCACTGCCATACCTCCTAGGAAACGCTCCGTCCATCGGCCAATCTCTGCACATCACCCTCTTCGTCATCCTCAACGTTATCCTCACAGCAGTCGGGTACCAAAATCGAGCACCGAACGCATGGCACACTACGAGATGGCGGGAGATCATGTCCTTCGTGTTGTCCCGAACCGGCAACTTCGCATACACTATGATGCCCTTGCTCTTCCTCTTCGCCGGTCGTAATAATATCCTCCTCTTGATGACGAACTGGTCGCATTCGACATACTTGCTCCTCCACCGATGGATCGCACGAGTATTCACGCTTCAAGCTCTGCTGCATTCGATCGTTGCGTTGGTCTTGTACGTCGAGAATGGAATGTATGCCATGGAGCATAATGCGCCATACTGGATCTGGGGTATCGTCGCTACAATCTGTGTGGTCGTCCTCTGCTTCGGAAGTGGACTGTACGTTCGGAAGTTCTGGTACGAAACGTTCTTAGTCGTGCATATCGTCTTATCGGTGATCATAGTGGTCGGATGTTGGTACCATGCGTATGATTTGTACGCGTACCTGGGTGGGTATGTCTACTGGATCTACGCAGTCGCAGCTGTGTGGACATTCGATCGATTCGCTCGATTGGTTCGCATACTCATTGAAGGGCCACAGCAGGCCACTGTCACGGACATTGGAGACTCCGAGGAAGGCTTCATTCGAGTCGACGTTCCTGGCGTTCGATGGAGCAATGAGCCTGGTAGGCATGCGTATATCTACTTTCCGACGATCACGCCACTGCGGCCTTGGGAGAATCATCCGTTCTCAGTAATGCCCACAGTCTTGCTCAGACGGTCTGGGAGTGAGTCCAAGTACAGTGACAAAGAGACGGCAATCGGCCCGAAAAGAGAAAATTCAGGAGCGGAGAGCTCTGATGACCATGACGAGGAGAAGATTACCGCAGTTCGCTCGAGAGTGAATGCGACTGAAGACCATAGCCAGTCATCTGCTGGTCTTACCTTCTTCATCCGCAGATCGTCTGGGCTTACGAAAGGGTTGCTGGCGCACAGGAGCCTGCTCACCTTTATCGAAGGTCCGTATCGCAACAATTCGACTACGCAAGTTATGTCGTGCGATCGATTGCTTCTAATCGGAGGAGGTATCGGAATCACGGCTCTTGTTCCCTTCGCGACTCGGCATTGGAACGTAAAACTGTGCTGGAGTCTGAGGGAAAAGTCTGGAAGCGTCGCAGAAGAGTTGAACGGTTTTCTGCAGAACGTTGACGACAAGGAAATCAGTGTCGGAAAGAGATTTGACATTGCGGCACTACTTGCTCGAGAAGTGGAGGCGGGATGGCGCAAGATTGGAGTCATCGTCTCGGGTCCTGGTGCGCTCTGTGATGATGCGAGAGCAGCGGTCGTCGAAGCTGCGAGGCGGAGCCCATCGACGGTCTTTGAACTCGAAGTCGAAGCTTATTCTTGGTGAAAATGCTATGTTCTAAAGAGAGTAGCGGTCGAAGTACGTGGGAGGTGTTTGCCGAATGCTTCTCTCAAGCCTTGCAGATCGACTTCCTCGTCTTCTTCATCGGCTGTCGACTGATAGTTGCCTCGTTCGTTTGCTATCAATCGCGCAGTGCGTTGTTGATACGAGCTATGTGGCTGCAGCTTCTCCTCCCACGTTCGATCGGTCCAGAACATAGCAACGGACGACGGCGTCATGAGGTCCGCTTTCATATTCGTGTAGGACAGATAGTTGGGCCTGTAAGTCGCTGCTCGCTCATCCAGCTCTTGAGCGCGCTCCTGTAGGCTTTCCATGCTGGTCGTGAGTTCCGATGCGATTGTGACCTGATCAAGCTGGGTTGGCATATGCGTTGATAGGTATTCGAGCCACGCCGACCAAGATAGAGTGTATATGCACTGGTCGGCAATGTAATGGTAGCTTCCACATGACTTGCAAGGAAAAAGATCGTTTTCAGCAGGAGTTGTCTGCTTTGCTTCAATCTCGAAGCGAACAGCGCCTTTGGTGTCCATACGGCTCTGAGGTCGGGCTGAGGAAGAAATGGCTGCACCGTCGACTGATTTCTGGTCATTCTCTCTTGCCTCGGGCTTAATTTCCATCTCGGACGATATCTCGCTGTTTTTGGATTGCGTTGTTGGAGAGGTGGAATCGATTCAGGTGAGGGGCCAAGCTGCCTCACAAGGGAGCTCGACCGGTCAACAAGTACCTGTCACATGGTCGCTAGAACCTTTCGGTGATCGGCATTGCATGCAGAAGCTCCACTGTTTTTGAACGACAGCCTGTACAGCGTACCATGTTGAGCATCGAAGTGCATATCGAATTGTCCTGTTCTCTTCATTAGACCGTCTCCCATAAATCATTCCTGGTGAAACGTGCCATTCGAAATCTCTAATCATACAGTGTCGTATGCTTCAGCATGATATACACCTGTCACAGTGCGCTCAGAAAGCCATGCATGTTTACGAAATAATCATCTGGGGAGAACGTTGCTCTCATCGGGGCAACAAGGAAGAGCGGAAGCAGAACTCACCTCTCGACATCACGTCCTGCCGGCATCATCACCAACGGAGTAGCCTTGTGCAACACCACTTCTTCCTTCCTCCATTGCCGCGCCCCGGATCTTCCCATTCTCATCTCGCTCATATTCGATAGCATGATCGCTGCCGAGGCCCTGCCAGGTGCGCTTCGAGCGAAGATACTCAGCTGCCGGAGAGACTTTGCCATTGATTGACGCCATGTCGCCTTTGGCCCTGTGTATAAGGGTAGAGCTGGGCATAGTACCGGCATTTCCACCATTGGTTGAAACTCCGTTGCGCGAAGTTTCAGCCAAGGCAGTCCTCGCAGGTCGGCCCATGGGCCTGCTGTGCGAGACGTAGCGGCCAGTTCGAAGGTCAAACTCTGGCGGTTCGTCGTCTGAGGGCTGATCGTCCCAGTTACCTTCGGATGCTGCAGGCTCGGCAGAGGCGTTCTGGCCATCACTGCCAGCGTTCCGGTTGACATCGGCCGTTTGTTCGCTCCCAAGCAGCTGACTGAAGTCGCCAACCCATCTGCCGCCCCAGGTGCGAGTACTGTCATCCGCCAAAGCGGTTTCGAGTTCAAATGGCGTTATGATAGGCCGATAGAAGTCTTTGCTTTCGATTAGACTGCTTTCCCAGCATCCGATGACCACCCAACCGCCAATCTCGGAGAAATTTGCTACTTTGGCTGCGTTGACTTTGCCAACGACAAATACATACGACTTCTTGCCGGCACGCGCAATGATATCCTGGCAGTGCTGAAGCGCAGACATGTAGTTGGCTACGGACAGCGTGTTGATAAGGATGCCGAAGATGGGCACAGTGCTTAGTCGTGTGACTACTGCGTATCGTCGACGTAGGAGCTGGTGAGCTGTTGCTTCTGGGGCTGGGGCTCTCGAGGCATTCGGATCTGAAGAGAATATGTGCATAGCTTTGATACGTGACGATAGGATCAAAAGAAGTGAGGCTGGCGGAGTCGCAACGTGGAATAACGAATAATTATTCAGCGCGTCGGGATCATCTTTCGCTTCCGGAGGAACCGTTCGATTAGGGAGCAGTGAAGATGGGTCCCGAATGATGTCGGTCTTGAAAAGGTTGAGGTAGCCGCTTTCCTCGAGTCGGTGTTGGAGGTGCCTGAGATGGTGAGAGTACGGTATGTCTGCCATTAGACAGACTTTCTCGTGCTTGTCTGGATAAGTCTGCTTGAAACTCTCCACTGCGGCATCGATATTCAAGGCTTTCTCCGTGAACACATATATGACAGGCAGCCTGGCAGTTGGAGAAAGGCACGAACGTCCGTAGTGAACCACGACCTCAGCATCAACGTGCTCTGCTGCCACTTCATCAACACAGCAAGCTCCGTACGACGTGTCCGCTAAGATGCACAGAGTCTCGTCTTTCTCGTCAGCAGCACCTCCCACAGCGTCAGCTCCAGCTTCGAGGTGAGTCTCCCCAAGCTTCAACGAAAGACTGTCAGTCGTTGCCGGCGCTCGAGGCTTCGGTTTGGCGTTCGCCTCGTGCCTGTCCTTCCGCAGCCCGTCTCGTAGTCTTTCGAACACTCTCGGAGCATCGACGAGCATGTCGTCTGGGAACTGCAACGCGACACGCTTCCATGTTCCTTGTCGTATCTCAGAGATGGTGCGGTGGATGTCGTACTGCAGGTAGAGCTGTTCCTCGGAGAGTCTTTGCTCACTCGGCTGGACGGCTACCGGCGTTGGCTCTTGGAGAATGTGCTCTGCCGGGGTGGACAGTATGGGTGCACTTTCTGTCGACATGATATCTTACATCTTAGCTTTGTGCGTGTCGAAAAAGTTGACGGGCCAAGGACGTGGATGAGTCAGCGAAGGTCCAAGGTCCACCACTTCCTCAAGCGAAGCCGAAGCCGACATGAAGGCGACGACAGCGGGGCAGGTGGGGGGGGGAAAAGACTACACACCGACAACCACAACCACCTTTGCCACTCCTTGGACAGCTTGACTACGGCAGAAGAGCACGTCAGCTTGCAGTCCTCCAAGCTTTTCATCGCCTGGGCAGACATCTCTGCTCGAATCATGGGGTTCGTGGTGGCGATAACATGTCTTGGCGCACGTGTTAGGGGGACCCTTTACATTCGAAGGCTCCGCTCCGCCCTTGGCATTGAACTCGCCACTCCGCCGGCGGCCATGTCGTCGAGAGCGCTGTCGAGGCGCTGTGCTCTGGCATAGTCCTCACTTTGCACTCATACCACCTACTATCTGATGGTCATGCTGACTTCGTGGTAGCAAGGCGCAGGCAACTCCATACTCGACCTCAATGATGCTTCACAACAGGCACTAGTCCTTTGTTCAGCCTCGCGTGACCAGAATGACTTCACCTCTATGCACGATAACTGAAGTCCACTCTGCCAAGTCCCGTCCCATTGTGAGGTCTCTTGGTATCCAAGGACATACTTTCTTGTGATTCACACACCCGCGGACCACCATGTACTCGCCCATGTACATAAGTAGGGTCACGTCCCGCGGCATCGATATATTCCCTGGCATCATATACCAAGATCTTGGTTGAATAAGTCGTTCACAGCGCATTCGCTGTTTCTCTCGCTAAGACACCAAGACATTCCACCTTCCTCACTCATCACCTACTCCAACGAATCGACTTTCTCATACGCATCACACCGAACGATAGCAACATGGGGAACTCAACACAACCGCTAGACGGCCACGTCTCCGGACAGGCCAACAATGGAAAGCTCAGCCGGCCTGCTCACGCCTTGAAGTGGAAGCAGGTCGCCGAAGAGCTCAAAGCCGACATCGACGACGGTCTGACCGCCAACGAAGCACTCCAAAGACAGGACGAATATGGTCGGAACGAGTTGGGAGACGGCCAGAAGGTCAACCCTGGCAAGATTCTGCTTAGGCAGATAGCAAATGCAATGACTCTTGTGCTGATGCTTGCCATGGTTGTTTCCTTTGCAATTCAGTCATGGATCGAGGGAGGAGTCATTGCTGCTGTCATCTTCGTCAACATTGCTGTGGGATTCTATCAAGAGTTCCAAGCTGAGAAGACTATGGACTCGCTGCGATCACTGAGTTCTCCTACTGCCCAGGCAGTACGGAATGGTGAATCGCAAAGTCTTCCGACAGCCGAGATTGTTCCCGGCGATTTGGTAGAGCTCAAGACTGGAGACACGATCCCCGCTGACGTTCGACTCATTGACGCCGTCAACTTCGAGACCGACGAGGCTCTGCTCACGGGGGAATCTCTTCCTGTGCGTAAAGCTCAGGATGATGTTTTCGATCCCGCAACTGGTCCTGGTGACCGTCTCAATGTCGCCTACAGCTCCTCTATCGTTACTAAAGGACGAGCGACGGGAATTGTCTTCGCTACCGGCATGTTCACTGAAATCGGTCCCATCGCAGCTGCCCTTCGAAAGAAGAACAGCAAGATTCGACCCGTGAAGCGAAATGAGGACGGTACAACCAAGCCATACCGCTATCTTCAAGCAGCGATTCTTACCTGCACAGACGCCATCGGCCACTTCTTGGGTGTCAATGTTGGTACACCTCTGCAGAAGAAGCTCTCCAGACTAGCAGTGCTGCTTTTCTTCATTGCCGTCATCTGCGCTATCATCGTCCTGGGAGCCAACGAATTCCGCAACCAGCGAGAGATCATCATCTACGCGGTCGCTACCGGTCTCTCCATGATCCCGGCCTCTCTCGTCGTGGTCCTCACCATCACCATGGCCGCTGGTACCAACCGAATGGTCGAACGTCATGTAATCGTCCGCAACTTGCGATCGCTCGAAGCGCTTGGTGCAGTCACCGATATTTGTTCTGATAAGACCGGAACATTGACTCAAGGGCGCATGGTCGCCAAGAAGGCGTGGATCCCTGCCACCGGCACTCTTACTATTGACGAGACAGACGAAGCTTTCAACCCAACCAAGGGCGATATCACTGTCATGAAGAAGGAGCCTTTTGCTATCGAACTCAAGGACAAGGCTGAAAAGGCGGACTACTCCGCCCTTCTTCAGCACGATGACGCCCTGAAAGACTACCTACGCGTCGCCTCGCTTGCCAATTTAGCTACTGTTCATCAAAACGAGCAGGGCGTGTGGCATGCTCGTGGCGATCCCACCGAAATTGCCATCCAAGTCTTTGCCTCCCGCTTCCAATGGAACCGCAGAGCCTCCGTATCTGGCGACAACCCAGCTATGAAGCTCCTTGTCGAGTTTCCATTCGACTCCGATGTGAAGAAGATGAGTGTCATCTACAAAGACCTCAGCAGCGGCAAGCTCCATGCCTACACCAAGGGCGCTGTTGAGCGTGTCATCGCCTCCTGCACCACCTATGCCGCCGAAAACGACAAGGCACCTGTCGAGATGACAGAAGAGTACCGTGAACAGATTCTCCAGAACATGGAGGCTCTTGCTAAGCACGGTCTTCGCGTGCTCGCCCTTGCTAGTCGCGAGTATAACGAAACCTATGAAGATGGCCAGGAGATCGATCGGGCAATAGTCGAGAACGACCTGGCCTTCCGTGGCTTAATCGGCCTCTACGACCCTCCACGCGCAGAATCCGCTCCCTCTGTGCGCCGCTGCCACGAAGCCGGCATCGAAGTCCACATGCTTACTGGCGACCACCCGGGCACAGCCCGAGCCATCGCAGGCCAAGTCGGCATCCTGCCCTCCAACATGTACGAACTCAGCAAAGATGTCGCCGACGCAATGGTCATGACAACCTCCCAATTCGACTCCCTTTCTGACTCGGAAATCGACGCTCTTCCCGTTCTTCCTCTGGTGATCGCCCGCTGCGCCCCTAACACCAAAGTCCGCATGATCGAAGCCCTCCACCGACGCAAGAGGTTTTGCGCCATGACGGGCGACGGCGTCAATGATAGCCCTTCCCTCAAACGCGCTGATGTGGGTATCGCGATGGGTCAAGCGGGTTCTGATGTTGCCAAGGACGCTTCAGACATTATCCTCACGGACGACAATTTCGCCTCCATCCTCGCAGCCGTCGAAGAAGGACGTCGCACATTCGATAATATCCAGAAATTCGTCCTCCACCTCCTGGCACAGAATATATCCCAGGCCATCGTCTTGCTAGTAGGACTGGTTTTCAAAGACCAACAAGACCTATCAGTCTTTCCAATCTCCCCCATCGAAATCCTCTGGATTATCATGATCACCTCCGGAATCCCCGACATGGTCCTGGGTTTCCAGGAAAAAGCCCCCGATGTTTTGCAACGACCTCCACAATCTTTAAAACGAGGAGTTTTTACCCTGGAACTCATGATCGATATGCTCGTCTACGGACTCTGGATCGCCGCTCTCTGCCTAACAGCTTTCGTCCTCGTCCTCTACCCCTGGGGAGGAGGAGAAATCGGATATGGATGTAACGAATCCATCAGCGACGGCTGCGCAACTATCTTCCGCGCACGCGCAACCTGTTTCGCGTGTCTGACCTGGTTCTCCCTCTTCCTCGCATGGGAAGTCATCGATATGCGCCGCTCTTTCTTCCGCATGCAACCCAACTCGGACCGCTACTTGACACAATGGATGCACGATGTCTGGAGAAACAAGTTTCTGTTCTGGGCTGTCGTTGCCGGGTTTGTGCTTATCTTCCCTATCCTCTACATCCCCGTCATCTCTACCAACGTCTTTCGACATACGGGGATTAGTTGGGAATGGGGGATTGTGTTCGTTGCGAGTGGACTGTTCTTTGTTGGTGTTGAGGCTTGGAAGTGGGCGAAGAGGGTTTTCTTTCGGAGGAGGGCGGCGAAGGAGAATGCTGCTACGGTGGAAAATTTGGAGACGAGGGTTTTTGAGAGGTATATGACGCAGGATTCGAGCATGTCTGGGGAGAAGAAGGTATAGAGAAGAGGGGAGGAGTGTGGGTGGTAATGAATTATGAATGCATTGGGAGGTTGATTGAGCGTTTTGGGTCATTGGGGGATGCATGTAGATCAAGCATTATCAGCATCGTTGGCGGAGTCAAGAAAGTTCCGAGTAAAACTTCATAAGATATCATTACTACTGCTACAACTCAACACATACATCGACAGTACTCGCTTCTTCACATTCTGATCCTGTCTTCCCTTCTCGCATATCCTCCACACGTCTCCACGGATCAATCTTATCTCCTTGCAATATCATACTGTCCTCCTCCTTCATGATGACCTCCATTCAAACCCTCATCGTTGCCATCCTCACCGACAAGTACATCCGACACGGCCTGAACAGCGTCACCAAGTCAACTGAACGATCCAGGCATCCTTCCGTCTTTGCTATTGTTACCGCCAGAGTTGTTGTTGTTGTTGTTGTTGTTGCTTCCGCTGTTGATGTTTCCTCCCGAGTTGTTGTTGTTGCTCCCTCGCGAGGAGTTGTTATTATTATTGTTGCCTCCTCCAGAACTATTATTGTTCCCACCAGAGCTATTGTTGTTGGATATGAAGCCGCTATTCCCGCCAGAGTTGTTGTTCCCGCCCGAGCCTCCGGTGTTGGAGTTGGACCTGGAATTATTGCCTCCTGAGGAGTTGTTCTGGCCGTATCCTCCGCTCTGGTTAGAGTTGTTCGAATTCGAGTTCGAGTTACCACCGCCTTGACCTCCGGTGTTGCTCTTGGCTGTATCGCTGTAACTGCTTCCACCGCCACTCTGGTTGTTATTCGTCCCTCCTTGGTTGCCTCCACGCTGTGGGCTGTCGTCCCGGCTCTGATTTCCGCTGCTTGGGTTGGCGCGTCCTGGACTGCTGCCGCGTCGGTCGTCGTTATTCTGGTTCGGACTCAGACCGCCGTCTCTCCAATCGTTGTTAGTGTTGCCTTGAGCACCTCGATCGTTACCCTGGTTATTGCCCGAAGACTGTGAGTGAGTGTTGTTTCCGCCCTTGTTTCGCTGTGGGCTTTCATGGCGGCCGCTTGGATTGTCTCTCTTTGGACTCTCGTCGCGATATTTATCCTTGTTATCACCGCCACCAAATCCGAACCAGGATCCAATGCCTCCACCCGAAGACTTCTCCTCCTTTTGGTTGTTCCGATCTGGACTTGGGCTCCTTCCTCCACCTTTGTTGTTCTGATTGCCGCGAGAAGGACTTGGGCTCCTTCCTTGTCCACTAGAGTTGTTCTGGTTGTTGGCTCCACCGGTGCCGTTCGACTGGCTTTGACCACGCTTGTTGCGCTCGGCCCAAGTCTTGTCAAACACTTGCAAGCTGCGTTGTGCACTTGGCACAACATTGATCGCAGTCACGGAGACCCTTTCGGGAGAGTCGAGCATGAAATGGGCAGCATCAGCCACGTCACCTGCTATCAGTGGCTCCATACCCTCCATGAATTCGTTGTACAGTTGCTTATCGTATCCGACTCTTTGCTCGTGGAAGTTGGTAGCGACGACGCCAGGTCTGAGAGCGAGCACTCTGATGTTGGTCGCCCTCAGCTCCACGCGGAGAGAATCGGTGAAGGCTTCTTGTGCCGCCTTACTCGCGTGGTAGACTGCCTCGCCAGGAAAGGGAGGTACTACAGATCATCAGTATGAAGGTCGTGAGGAGAAGGTCAATCGCTTCACCTTCTAAGCCCGTGACGGATGTGATGTTGAGAATGGTCCCGGTCTTCCTGTTCCACATGCCTCCAACATTGAGCACAGCGTATGCAGCAAACATGAAGCCATTGATGTTCGTGCCTGTCATCGTCCTGATGTCTTGAACTTTGAGATCTGGGAATGCATTGGGTGCACCGAGTGCAAGCCCGGCATTGTTGATAAGAATGTCGATCTCGCCGACCTCCTTGACAGCTTTGCGTACAGCATCTTCGACCTGGTCGTACCTCTGGACATCCGCAGTGCAGTATACTAGCTTGCCAGAGTCAAGTTGAAGCTCTCTCGCCAAGTTCTGGAGCTTCTTCTCGTTTCGAGCAAGCAGGATTAAATTTGCTTTCTCTTTGGCCAAACGCTTCGCAATGGCAGCTCCAATGCCTGTTTTGACGATCGGTTAGTACATGTGCTCGGACCCAAGCTGAATCTGGCATGCTTTGAAGCTCTCAGCACAAGGACATACCCATTGAAGCTCCTGTAATGAGCACCGTCTGACCGGAGAGAGACATCTTGGCAAACGAGGTTTGAGGTTAGACTTCAACAGGACAAGGACGACAGGAAAGATTGCCTCGAGACGTGTACCTACGAGGTGCACTGCTCTTCTGTTACTGCCAGCGCGTTCTTGGAGAATATGTGAGGACGAGTAGTATTAGAAATTGGGTTCGTGGTGATAGGCAATTGTCGTCATATTCTTGCTCCGCAGGTTTGGCGCGAGTCAGGACACCGCGCGATGGCTTGAGTGAGAGGTGCTTTTGATCCTGGAGCCCGCATTGGCGTCGGTGCCTGAAGCAGACATCGCGATACTGGTTGGCGGGGGACAGCGCGCCCCGAGTCAAGCAGTGCATTCATGATGAAGATGTGGTGAGACGTTTGTCGCAACGTGTGATGGACGTTGGCATTGGATGTGAGATCGGAAAGCGCGACCGAGACGACGCGATTCTCTGCGGGAACAGCCGCACTTGGCTGAACTCTCTCTATCTCTCTTGTCTGTGCCTGGATGCTGTACTCAGGTATGAGCACGCGTGATGACAAGAGCAAGGTGATATCCGTAGCCATCGAGGATCAAACCTGTGAGAGATCTTACGAGAATGCACGGAACGAACCTCACGTCTGTATGCTCGCAACGCCATGATGCACTGAAACCTGATCTTGGCGACCGCGGCTGATTGAGAACTTCATGCTGACCTTTGTGACAGACGGTCGTCTATCAATCTGATCTTACGCCTGGATGGCGACCATATCGAGCAAATCTCAGATGCTTTACTAGATCTCCGCATTGAAAGCTGTATCGAGAATGAGGTCTGGAATTGGCAAGCTGGTAATGCGTGCTTCCTGATTGACTCCATTCCGGTGCCAGATGTCTTCGCCACAATCCAGGCTTGAAAAGCCGATAAATGTTCATGCTCTTCCCGAACGGTGCCACATGTGGGATGTTGACAATGCCGAGGGGTCGAGAATCGGGACTGGTCATGAGGAGGTATCTATTCACGGCTTTCAAGGCAAAGGTGGGTTGAGGCACCACCGACGCAACCGGTCGCAGAAGTGGAATGCGGAGAAGCTTGTTAAGTTTTGGCAGCCATTGGCATGACTCCTATACAAAGAACTAGATGTTGAGGGAAGGAGAGGTAGCTCTGAGACGATGTCAAATGTTTACATACTGTCGGGGTGCGTGGTCTGGTAAAGAGTTCAACGAGGAACCGGTACCAATGTTGGACTCACACCATGTACCGGTAATCCCGTCGTCCGGGCGAAGGATGTACTGAAATGCTGTGTCAGATTCGTGGAGACGAGGGTCGATTCAAACATAGACCACCGTGTATACCGTGGCTCGACTCGGGCCGGTTCTAACCTAACCACAGTCAAACCATTTAGCTGGGATCATACCAGCATGCGCTTCCGACGATGCATCTAGGAATCCCGTCTATGCAAGTCATCTTCTGACATTCTCAGCTGACAACGCACCAGATACCGAACGCATGATGGCGTTTGCCGCTGTGTTACCTCTTCGCCTTCGTACTGAGACCTGTCGTACTAGGAAGCCCGATGCCAAGCAGAAAGCAAGCACGCATTGTCGCTCCAAGATAGACGAAGCCCAAGTTGCCCCAATACATCGCATTCCAATTGTAAAATTCATAATAGACAGCTAGCCCCGCCGCCTTGACGCTGTAGACGTGGCCAAAGTCCGCGATGAGGAGTCCTAGTAGCAGTGTACTCCAAACCCGGCGATCGTTGGTAGCCCGTAGCACAAGAGCCTCATTTAGAGCAAAAGCCAGATACAAATTGGCGAGCTGAGAGAGGACGATACTCTCTCGAGTGGAGACTCCCAATACGCCGGTGGTCGTTTGGTAAGTCTGTTGCATGTAGTAGGACTGCTGGAAGTGGGCGTAGAAGGCACCGACGACGGTAGATAGTGGTTCAATATAGAGGAAGAATAAGGTATAAGGCCATGGAAGAGGCCGTACGGTACCAGATGGGTTCGCCATTGCGATTGCCGCGATACGGTGCCGGCTGAGGATGGTATTCCTGTGCGCTGATAGTAGTGTCCGGATTGATTGGGATACAGCGCTGCCCAGCTGACCGCAGCACACGCGGAGGTGATGCACAAGTAGCTGTGTAGCTGGCGGATGATGAGCTGGAGAACTCGTGCAACGCGGGCAACCCTCGGAGCAGCCGAGGCGTCTCCGTTGGGATTGTCTGGGTAGTCTGCGGCGGCGAGCGAGTCAGCGGCGAGAGGTAGACTCAGGTAGAGTTGGGCTGCGGTGCAGATGCTCGTAGAATTGTCCAGGAAGAAGCGGCGATTGTCGTGAACGGGACAAGATTGCAAGAAGGGTCTCATGCGCTCTCATGCGGTGCGCAGCTGCATGATGCATGAAAGGGTGCGGTGCCGAGAGGAGATGATGATGATGATGATGCTGCCACAGCTGCTTGGCCGGGGATGGCGAAAGGACTGTTCCGTGAATGCGCCGATGTTGGCTCGAGTGCGAGGTTAGAGGCATCCGACGCGAAACGTATGTAGATTAGCCTACCACCATACCGCAGCAGCTGGCCGAGGAGTGCGAAAGTCTTTTCTCAGATGCGAAGTATCATCTCGCCTCTTACGACGTCGGTCCCTTGGTTGCGTATTGCCTTCGGACTCGAAAGAAACCACAGCCCGCAAAAAGGCTTTGAAGCGGAGGGCCACTGGCATCTCAGACAAAAGGCCTGACCCGGACAGTCTGGCCAGCGAGACCCTACGAGGCGAGCGAGACCTCCACATGATCGTTAAGGTACTGGCCAGGTTGACGGACGGCCAGCAATACATATACAGAAACGCGGTGGACCGAGCCAGCCGACCGAAGCGTTTTGCATACCTTATTTTCCCGCAGTGCTGCACTGTCTGTATATTATTATTCTTATTGTTATATTGATTGCAGGAGAGCAGCAGTGGTCGGTCGTTGGGCTGGACGGTTGTCACTAGTGTTTCTCGGATCGTCAGACTGCTGTTGGCCGCAAACAAGGGCCGCTCACACCTCGCTCAGGCTCCGGCTCAGATCTGCTGCCATTTTCAGCCATTCCCTCCCTACCTACACGCCCTCGATACACTCCTTTTTTAATTATACATCCGACACGACACCAAACACCCACGGCACCCTCCCACGACAAGGCTCAACGGCGCCCACGACCGGCTGGTGCCAACGCCTCCGCGCCACTCCTTGCGTGCTGCAGCGCCCACAACGCTCTTTGCATACTCCCAACACCACTTCACCCGACCCCTTCCATCTTCATTCACTCACTCACCCTCCGGCCATTGTGTGTAGCCGAGCCCTGGATTTACTTCCTGCGTGAAGCCGACTGGTGCTGCTGCTGCTGCAAGTAGATCTTACCTGCTGCTGTGTGCTGTGTTTCTGCTGTCCGGATTGGGAGCGGACACAGCCTTCCACCACAAAGCCTCGCACCCCCAGCAGCGAGCTCGTTGTTCAGCAGCGCAGCGCAGCTCAGCTCAGCTCCGCACCGCACCCCGAAACGCATCATCATGCAGGATAGCAGCGGCATCCCAACACACCGCCCTGCCAACACTCCTGCTCCTGTCTTTCAGTCTGCCCCTCAGGCATCACAGCCGCCCTTCGACTCCCGCTACACCGCCTCCTACCGCCCACGCATGCCCGATCAGCGCCCTCATACCGTTCACGCGTCGCCGGCCGCGTTCAACCTCATCGTCGAGGAAGGGGAGGACCACGAGGACGGCGAGGCATCTGACGACAGTGACCGGACGCCGCGTGCATCCGCTGCTGGCCTCTTCGGCGGCGTTGCACGTGGCGAGTCCTCGCGCCGCCGCATGTCCCGCGACGATACCGCAAACGACATGCACCTCCTGGCTGAGTTACCCGATACTAGTAATATGAAGTTCTGGGAAGGTGTTGCTCCAGAAGACACAACCACAGACCGTCAACGTTGGGAACAAGCAATGAAGGCTCGACGAACCAGAAAGCCCATGTACCGATTACCACCAAACTCCGCTTCCGCCTCCATGGTAACAGACCAGAGCTCAAGCGAAGGATCCACTGCCAAGAGCTCGAATTCTTTGGGTAGGCGCCTGTCAAAGTCCTACAAGGAAAGAGTGAACGAATTGAGAGAATCCATGCGGTACGCAATTCCTTCCGGGCGAAGTAGAAGATCTTCCACACCCCACCGACTAGGATGTGCTGCTCAAGATGCCATGGCTGTCGACCATGTCACCGACAGACCACCAACTTCGCCCTCCAAGAGGAGCGCACGGCAGAACGACGAGCGACCTCGCAAGCACCGCTCGTTCCCCCCCCTCGGCGACAGGAAGGACACGCCGGCACCGGCTGCCTTCGGTTTACCAGTTAGACCTGCCAGCTCGAGGGTGTTCACGCCTACCATATCAGCTGCACCCGGCGGCGAGGCAGCACGCAAGGCCGCTGCGCGCTATAATCATCATGTGACCCCTGCCTCTTTCCAACCCAATGCCGGCTGGGATCAAGCAGATGACAATGACATTCATACTCGCAGAGGTCGACTGGGCTCGTTAAGCAGTGCGGCCGATAGCGGAGCAGACTTATCTACCTACAGCGGCTCAGAACACGGCGGATACGACATGGAGGGCGACACTCCCATGCAAGACGACAGCACCATGCACGAGATCGACGAAGACAGCAGACCTCCGGCCAGCCGCGATTTTACCACACGCCTGCCCGACGAACTCTCATCACTCATTTTCCAGCAACTCGAAGGTCCTGACTTGGTCCGGGCTGAAATGGTCTGCCACCGCTGGAAAGCTCTAGCCGGTGACCAGACCGTCTGGAGGAATGTCTTCCTGAGAAGATATCAGCGCCGCATCATGACAAAACCTGCCCCTATCCAAGTCGGCGGGGAAGGCATTGGCCGAGTCCAACCTGAACTTGGTAAAACCGGTGAACGGATAAGCAAGCCAACGCAAGAATGGCGAAAGATGTACAAGGCACGAGTTCAGATAGAGCAGAACTGGCGCGCCGGAGCGCAGGATGCCGGAAAGGCGATCTACCTTTCTGGACACACCGACAGCGTCTACTGCCTGCAGTTCGATGAGGAGAAGATCATCACCGGCTCGCGGGACCGCACCATTCGTGTGTGGGACATCAACACATACCAATGCATTCGAGTCATTGGTGGTCCGGATGTGAAGCCTACCCTGGGACCCAAGGTATTGCGAACGGTGGACTATCCTGCCTTCCACATGGCCACCGCCAGCGTAAACGGTACAGCCTACGGCGACCAAATCTACCATTCCCCGAAGGACTGCCACAACGCCAGCATTCTTTGCTTGCAGTACGACGAGAAGATCCTTGTCACTGGTTCATCTGATTCTGATCTCATTGTCTGGGACATCAAGACATATGAGCCTATCCGGCGTCTGAAGCGACATACTGGCGGTGTGCTCGATGTAGCATTGGATGCTGACCACATCGTGTCCTGCAGCAAGGACTCGAGGATCATTGTCTGGGACCGCAAGACGTTTGAGCCAAAGGGCGAGCTGACTGGCCATAGGGGCCCAGTCAATGCGGTGCAGCTCCGGGGCAACAAGCTTGTCAGCGCTAGTGGGGATGGCATCGCCCGACTTTGGGATCTTAAGACGATGAAGCTTCAGAAGGAATTCAGTGCCAAGGAGCGCGGACTGGCGGCGGTCGAGTTCTCGGAGGATATGAAGTATGTGCTGGCCGGAGGCAACGACAACATCACATACAAGTTCGAGACCGACACTGGAGACGAGGTCATGCAATTCACTGGCCACACACAGCTTGTTAGATCTCTCTGGCTCGATAGCGCCAACGACAGAGTGGTCTCCGGAAGCTACGATCTTGACCTCCGCGTTTACGACTTCGTCACTGGAGAAGAACTCTGGCGAGGCGAGGAGTGGACCACCAGCTGGATGCTCGCGGCCAAGTCCGACTACCGCCGAATCGTCGCCACAAGCCAGGATGGTCGCATCTTGATCGTCGACTTTGGTATCTACAAAGGTGCTCCACGTTATGAGTCTCGGGACGGCATGCCAGTCGAGAACCTTGACCTGCTCCGCGGAATCGAGCATACGAATGAGATTCGTTTCAAGAACCCATTCGAGGACAGCCGTCGTAGGACACTCAGACCGAACTAGCCGGACGGTACAGAAGGTCCAGCGACTACGATGCCTCCGGGCAGTCCCATGCAGCGAGTTTATCCCATTGACGAAGGCTTCACCCACGACTTTTGCAAAGGCGACGACGGCTCTGACACCTCTGAGATAATGATGAATGTCCTGCTCGACCAAGGATCTCTTTCTGCGCTGGATCAACTTCTAGAGCACCCGTGGATTAGATCTGCAGGATTGTTGCTTTCTCAGGTGCCGTGGGTCTTGTCTGTGCTTTTAGGAGCTGTGAGGAGGACAATGTTCGGATGACAGAAGCAGAAGCATTGAGAGAGAGAAAGGAAGAAAGATTCCCAACAGTGACACCAGTCCCCTAGTTGTCGAGCAAGCGAGCGAGATTCGGTTCTGGTCACTTTTTCTCATTTTCTCTCGGATCTAATGGCGACGGGGTTTATCACTGTTTGGACAGGTGCAGCGGAAACGGATTGGATCATTTGACTTTTGACAGCCATTGGCCGTGCCCTTTGGACCATTACAGCGACGGCGTCGGCAAAAATTAAGGGCTTTCATTTTATCATGACATGGTCAACATTGCCATTAACTAACTACATCTTGGTTTATTGCTCGATTCAGCATCACACAATCTTGTATACAAATCATCATCATCATCAGTTATCATCATCTTGAACTTGCAACGTACTCTCTTTTCATTGTGTCGCAGCTGTTGCCCAAGTTAGTGACGTTGACAGTCCTCTTGCGCTCACCGTTCCTGCCAATATCACTCTGTTCAGCCCTCGACTACGACATCGCAGGCAAAACCAAACACGAAGAGGGCCACTTTCTGCTGATTTTCACCTGGTAAAGACACGCGCGTTCCACGGCGGCGTTGCATGGCGTGGTTCTTCTCTTAGCTCTTCATGCAAACGTCTGGTTTAGCGTTTCTTTCCTCGTGGGTCGCGGCATTAGTTGTGCTACTTGGGAGGAGAAGGAACGCGAATGCACGTACTTTAAGATGTAGGATGTAAGAGCTGAATTGTTATCAATTGTTCCATTCTTTTATGGAATGAGTATTTTTATCGTCGACTGAACAATGCTGCTTTCAACGACATGCTTTGCGTTGGTTTTCTGGTCGTGGGTGGGAGTGTGCTTGGGTGTACGCCAGCAGCAGCAGCGTCAATTGAATGGCAATGAGACATGCAAATGCGTAAGTACTGCGTGCATTGCTAGGATACAGTCAATCTCTCCTTGAGACACGTCTTCTTGACAACCCCGTCCCAGATCCCCTCCTCCCCCTGCTGGCCCTCTCCCCAACAATCGACTCAACTAAATACCACCCTCTCCGGCCGCCTCATCCTCAACTCCCCCATCGCCCTCCCCTGCTATCCAGGCCCTAGTCACAACTCCTCAACCTGCGACTACATCGGCCGCAACTACGCCAATGAGATATCGCAACAACAATTGCCTATTGGTTACTTCAACGGAGAAGATGTTGGATGTCTGGTGGTGAATAGATCTGCGGGAGAGGATCTGGGTGGAGGGTGTAAATTGGGAAATGCGTCGACTTATGCGATTAACGTGAGTTGTGTGGATGATATCAGGGTTGGGTTGGACTTTGCGAAGAGGTGGAATTTGAAGGTTGTGGTCAAAACAACGGGACATGACTTGCTGGGGAGGAGTGCTGGCAGGGACGGGTTGGAGGTTAGTAGTTCATCAACTTCTTCAGCTTGTAGTTCATACTGATGAGTTTGCAGATATGGCTGCACAACCTCCGCGATAATATCACCCATCATGCCAACGTCTCTCTGCCCAACAACCCCTACACTGGCCCAGCAATCACCATCTTCGGCCCTGGCTACACTTGGTCCGACATCTACCCCATCGCGGCCAAGCACGACATGATCGTCGTTGGAGGTGGCACGCCATCTGTCGGTGCCATGGGAGGAGGTTGGATGCAAGGAGGCGGCCACGGACCTGCAACACTCGATTTCGGTCTCGGAGCCGACCAGGTCATATCCGCCAAATCCATTATTGCGAATGGTGCGTTGGTGACTGCCAGTGCGAATGAGAACGAAGATCTGTTCTTTGCGACTCGTGAAGGAGGTGGTGGGACGTATGGGATTGTGGTCGAAACGACGATTAAAGCGTATCCGACGAGGAGGGTATTGGCGCAGACGTTGGCTTTCGCGCCTCTCTCAGCGAGCACAAACGGGACAGAAGGGTTTCTCGAGAGCGTGGCCGAGCTATACGAATCTTTCCCAGCTCTCGCCAAAGCAGGTCGGTCTGAATATGGGTCATGGAGTACGTCGAGTACTGTGCCTTTATTTGGGAACTTCACAACGGCTTACACGCATTCCGTTCTCAACATGAAGGCCGGGCAATCAGAAGCGGAAGCAGCGTTCGAGCCTCTGCTGAAGAAATTGAGAGCGAGGAATGGAACGGCGCTCGTTGTCTTCGTGACATATACTTCAGTACCCACGTACGCAGAGTACTACGACCAGTTCTCTGGCGTAGAAACACCTGCCGGGGGGTTTGGAGCGACGGCTTCCGGATTTCTTGACGAGCAAGCTCTTCTTGCGAATCGTACGGCTTTGCTCAAGACGCTTCGAACGCTGGCCGGGACGCCAGAACAGCACGCGACCAATACGCTGGAGTTTTTCGGTGCTCTTTATGGCCAGATATTTGTCGATGGACAGACGTCTCCCGACTCAGGTCTCAATCCAGCATGGGGAAACATGATCATGAATCACATCACGTCTCGAGCTTGGTCAGCAAATACATTGGCTCCAATGGTTCGAGTATCGAAAACGATGTCGTAGGTGTGAAGGGTGGTGCTCTGAGAAGCCTAGCACCGGATACGGATGCATACATGAACGAGAACACTGCCCTGAATCCAGATTAGAAGGAGGACTTTACGGAGACAATTGGCAGCGCCTGAGCAAGATCAAGAGGAACCTTGATCCTGATGATCTCTTCTATTGCCCGACATGCGTGGGACGTGAGAGGTGGGAAGTCAAGGAGGATGGCCAGCTGTGCAGAGTCCTTCACTGAAGCCGTAGGATTTTCGTTCGTCGTTCCATCTCATGCACCGTCTCGATATATCTTTCCAATAGGCTCGCCGTCGCCATTTATTCGAAGCGCTTTTCAGATGTCTCAGCCTTATCCGAGCACAGGAGTCCGTTCCAACATTGATTGGCCAGCCCTAAGCGGACACTACTTGAGGGACGCCTTCCCGACACGGACCGCGAACACCTTGCCACGGCACTGGGAACGGTATCGGCTCGGCTCTGAGCAACACGCAATGCAAGCGCAAGGCGATTGCAGGGGAGGGTCGCAATGGTGGATTGTATTGCAGGTTGGTGTTGCGTGACAGCTTCTCACCCTTCGACGATGCGACCGAGCCCCAGCACACACCAATATGCCAACTCCTTGTTTATGCGATCACCACGACCTCCCTTTTCTCCATGATGCAAGCCTTCATGTCCAGTAGCCTCTGCCTCCCACTCGACACGAACGTAAATGGGTATCTCAAGAATGTCTTCATCTTCGTTCAGCTCCTCCTCCGGCTCCTGCTCAGCGACGGGGACAATGCTGGGTCTGCTTTTGTTGAGTCCGCCAGGTACAACTTCCAGGATGACGGACGTTGTGTGCCTGGTCTTCTCCCAGGTTTTGCCCGCTTCAGGTTGGCGCTCTACATCCGCTTGACCGGTCAGCGATGCCATCGCAGCCTTTCTTCCACCGTCGCTCGTGACGCCGATCGTCGAATCGGCTAACGCCTCCTCCCACTCGTCACCGGCCTTTCCAACTTCGAATGATGGGCATAGAATTGTCACTTTGGAGGCAACTTTGCCCGGTGTCGTTGCAGGTGTCGCAAGCGAGACCTTTACGGGCGCAAAGATGGGATTGCGGACAGTAAGTTTGTACTGCTGAGTCACATACGACTGCAGCTTTACCTCTTCAAATGGCTCGTTTCGTAGTCGGAATGAGGCGTTCTGCATAGGACCAGTAGGTTGCAGTAGTCGCGGTGTAAGTTGCGGAACGTAGTTGGAAGCCAGCAACCGGATCTTGTATCGGAGTTTGTCCGTGGCCTTGTTTTCTGGTCGGGTAAGGAATTGTCGACAGTTCCTGCATCGCTTGCCTCTCCTCACGCGCAGCTTGGTTGCTACAGGCCACAGCTGATCTGTGAATCTCGCCTCATAGTTGTATGGCGAGGTCAAACGCTGCTCCTCAGTTGTCGCGCCTTCTAGTCCGACCTTCTCCATCTTCCGAATGACTTCATCATCAACGTCGTGGGGGCCTGTGGTGAAGGTAGACAGACCTTCCGCACGATTACCCGCTTCGCGCATGGGCTGTGGCTTCTCCCGGCTCTTCTTGAGCGCGTTGTATGACAATCCCCCATAAAGACTCATGATGCGCGCCAGATTCGCTGGAGAGCTGTATGGGCTATTCGAGTATGGGTTCGTCTGATCACTGGACTCGGTGAGTTGCTCCTTGTAGAACTTGGATAAGTTCGCGAATGCGACATCGTGATGCAAATGTCCGTGTTCTTGCTCTTTCTTCTTGCCCACTGCAATCTCTTCGTCAGTCGGTCCAGATGCTGTCCTCGCCTTCCAATATCGGTTCAGCTGCTCCGTGATCTTCGACGGCCTGCTGAAGGTGATGCCGATGTCCAGCGTACTCCATTCGCAGTATTGGCACAGCAAGAAGTAGGTGCCGTCAGAGCTCGAGCTCGAGCCATCGGGCTTGAGGTGCTTATCGGTCTTGGATCGCAGAAGGGTGACTTCGAGATAGGCGCTGCAGGCAGGGCATTCGTAGCAGTTCCGCGAGCATCTAAACCACCAGTCAATCAACGCCAGCTCTACCACTTGGATATCCACTCACTTTACCTGTTACCGTCGGCCTTGACTCCACTCGTCGGCACCTCAAACATGCACTTTGGGCAGTAGTACATCATCATCTCTTCGCCCCAGCACTTCTGACATCGCGTCTCGTTGCAGTCATCGCAGAAGAGGAGGTGCTCAATCGGGTACAATGAGTAGTTGGCGCGCGGCGCGTGTGGACTGAACGTCTCATCTTGGTCGTGGTCGTGGTCGTTCTCACCATCTCGTGAGCTGCGCTTGCTGGAGAGAGAGGCTGGCGGTGCGCCCTCTTCGCTGCAGGTACACGCGTATCGCGAGTAGGGAAACGCGACAGCCGTCATGGTGAGCGTCAGACGCTATACCATATTGTCCCAAAGAAGGTAAGAGCTGCACCGCGAGGATGAGAGAGTGAAAGTGTGGCCTGGTGGTGAGAAAGTTGGAGGTGCAGGCGGGGCTATGGGTTAACTCCGACGGCCATAGATTACTCCTCCTCCTCTCTTCGACTTCACCTCCTCAGACAGACATGAGCCCTTGTTGGACCACTGTATGTCCCAGTGACACGCGGGACAACCTGACCAGCTCCTTCCAAGTCTATGTCCGCCCAAAGGCCGGGTGCACCAACGTTATTGATTTTGCCAGCAAGCATGTGTCACAAGGTTGATGAATAACGTCAAGATGTGCAGAAGATAAGTAGTCTGCTCGTTTCCACCTACAGCTCCAATATCAAGCTCGGCTCATCTACCAAGTCCGCCAGAATACATTGAATTTTCTCAATGGCTACCACCAACCTCCCAGAGACCATGAAAGCACTCGTGCTCGAGTCTACCTCTAAGCCACTAACATTGGAGACCATCCCGACTCCAACGCCTACACTCGGAAGCGCTGTGGTGAAGATTCTAGCCTCCAATGTGATCTCATACACGCGAGATGTCCTCAACGGGAAGCGCAACTATCCTTTCCCAATGCCATTCACTCCTGGATTTTCGGGCGTGGCTCGGGTAGCAGACATCGGCCCTGATGCCACCAAGCTGAAGAATGGCGACTTGGTCTTCGTTGACAGTGTCGTTCGTTCGAGGGACGGTTGGTGATATCGAACCTCAGATCACGACGTTGGCTGACGATATTCCGACCCTAGATCCCACAGAGTCGTTCCTGGGAGGCGTCCACGAAGGCTACACAACAGGCTCCAAGAAACTCATGAGGGAGATCTTCCGCAACTGGACTTACGCTGAGTATGCGAACATTCCACTAGAGAACCTCACGCTCTTTGATGAAAAGCGTCTTACGCGAAGTCCGGGTCAAGGCGGACTAGGCTACAAGGTTGAAGAGCTCTCTGCTGTCGCGACCCTACTTGTACCCTATGGCGGCCTGAGAGACATCGATCTCCAGGCAGGCCAGACAATCATCGTAGCTCCAGCGACTGGTCCATTCGGTGGAGCAGCCGTCCTAGTAGCACTCGCCATGGGTGCTCGAGTCATTGCAATGGGTCGTAACAAGGCCTCTCTCAAGACGGTCAAAGACAAAGTACCCAACCCAGAGCGCGTGGAGACCGTCCCAATCACCGGCGACATGGAGGCCGACCTTGCTGAGCTCAAGAAATTCGGCCAAATCGATGCATTCTTCGACATTGGTCCTCCAGAGGCGTACAAAAGTACTCACCTGAAATCTGCCATGCTGGCTCTACGGCACGGAGCTCGTATTAGCCTCATGGGCGGATACAGAGAGGATGTGGCCATTTCTCACGTTACCCTCATGCACAGGAACCAGCGGCTGTACGGGAAATGGATGTACGAGAGGAGCGATATTGCTGATATGTTCAAGCTGGTGGAAGCCGGTTTGCTCAAACTTGGAGAAGCCGGAGCTCAGACGCTCAGTGGGGAGTTTTCTCTTGAGCAGTGGCCGGAGGCTTTCGACTGTGCAGCTGAGCATGCGTTGCTGGGAGAGCACACCATTCTCAAGCCCTAGTTCGGTTGGATTCAGATTAGCAGACATGCGGCGCTCGAAACTTGCTTCAGGAAATCGACGCCTGTGAATACAGGCTCCGGTCAGGTTCCAAGTTCAAATTGACATCTTTTCACATCAGCGGCCCCAAAATTAAATCGATTGAGCTGACAAAACTAGATGGCCAGGGAAGGTACGATCTTTTGTCTTATCATCTTGGTCGTGACCAGCGAGTTCATGCAACTTAGTCTTGGTTTTAATATTGACATAGGGGCAGCTAAGGGTTCCTGTGGCAGACCATTGTCCACGTAGTAGTGCAGGAACCCGTGTGCGGACTCTCTCACCACGAGTGGTGCGAAGTAGGTGCTGAGGTGCTGGGGTGCTGAGGTGATATGTTTCGAACGCCGGTCTTCGAGTATGTTGGTTCCAGGATAGGCCAATCATGTAGTCGTCGACGCACGCTGACGCTGCGTAGCAGAAGCAAGTGAATGACAGTCAAGATACAGCGACTATCGCATGCTGTTGGTCTCCTGTTGAGCGCACATTTCGATAAGCAGTGCCCCTAGTGGGTTGAGCTGGTGTTGGTATACTGCCGATCAGCCCTATATGTGCGCTCTGTCAATAATTTTAGCAGATAGTAGCAGCGCATACCACACCGAGAAACGATGTTCTTGCGAGAATCCTTTGAGCCCTTCTCATAAGCCCCGTTGTCAGCACAGGGCTGCTGGTATTGCGGGAGGAATAAGGTAGATCCTTCCGATCCGCCCAAACGGTATTGTCCGATGATCTTGCATCTCGCTCTCATCTCTGGACTTCAGCGCTTTCTCGGAGATGCTGGGAGCTGAAGGTATGAGCATGTCTTCGGCGTACCGCTGGTTGTGCTGTTCTTCAGGAGATCGGGTGCGGTGGCATGTTGTTGACATTGGAAGGTTAATCTTCCAGCCGGCCCTGCTTCGCCACGAGGTGCGCACGGAGGCTTTTCTTGGCCCCAGCCCAATCAGCGCCATCCTTGCGTGTGGAAGGATCTCACCCAAAACCTTCCACCGCTGACAGGAGCGACAACGCAGCTCAGTCATGACCGTGTGTGGACAGCGCGCGGGCGACTACATGACTATCGTATCTTCTTCGGGCAATAAACAACGTCGCGCATTGCTGACCGAAATGCGATGGTCGCGCTGCATGCCCTCGTATGCGGACCGGACGCGCCAAAGGACTCTGCCATGATCGCCGAAACGTGGCCAAGCGTGGTATCCAACAGACTTTCTGGACCATGTGAATGACCCTAGCCTGTGCTGTCGCACCACCCCGGTGGTATTGATACATATATCGCCCCTCCTTCCAGGACAAGTGGAGGATTCTCGACCTTCGCATCAGCACTCACACCACCAGCGGAATACCAGCAGCCACCCTCATCCATCAGCCATCATGCTTGGGCCCTGTGCAGTAATTCCATACGATGAGCAAGCGTACTGGATAGAGAGGTACGCTGGTCAGAGGGCGTACCACAAATACAGCAGGTAAGTCGTACTTTCCGAAGTTCATTGGTATATGGAGACTGATTCTTCTTACAGACAACCCACCAGCAAACCCTCCTCGGCAGCATCAAGCGCAAAGTCGACCAAGTCGTCAAAGTCTTCGTCTAGAAGCACTACCAGCAGCACAAAGTCATCTTTCAGTCGCGCTCTTTCCAGGATTTTTAGCCGCCGTCGGAGCAGTGTCAAGACTGTTCACTTCGAAGATGACTCGGATTAGAACCTTGCCATCACTATGGGCACAGCATTGCCCCCCTTTACGATAGCGGCATGAATTGTATGCCTAGCTGTGCCTTTCGAACCAGCCCAGCTCGCAATGCCGCCGTATTCTCCGACAATGCCATGCCTCTTGGCCATGGCCCCCTCAACCACCCTCTCGGACTGTGCTATCCTCCTCCCGAACAGACACCTCGGTGTGTACGTCTTGCGCTGTTGCCCCCGAGACCGCCTCAACCCTCGCCCAGCAAGACCTCGTTCTTTCTCTGGCCAACAGGAACACAACAACCGAAGATCTCAGACTACGACTGTCGACTATGACATTGTGAACACTTATGTCTCCCGCAGTAGGAGGCTGGAGAGGGCAGATGTAGATGCGGGGCATAAGTTGAAAGATGTTTCATCAAGTGCATAGCTTCCAGGCAGAAAGGCAGCTGATTGATATGTAAAGATGCAAGAACGCAAACCTTCGGAACCTGCTCTGGCTGCGCGCGTGTCATCCAAGAATCTTCTTGTACCGCCATCTCCACTTACTGAATTCACTCATAACAGCGCACAGGGAGCATACAGCCCGCCGGCGGTCGACTGGAATGACAGCCGCACGTCTGACTGTCCACCTCACCAACCAGAACTGTTAGAACAGATTGTTCATCAGTACCTTTCAACTCTGTCAAACCTATTTCGGCGCCGTATTGCTGAATACAAGTTGAAATCACGCGTTAGACAGAAAGGGTACTCCGCCTGGGGACCCAATCGCTACTGAGCCGCGCATCCCTCAACCCGCGAGGGCAGGCGCGTGCCTTGGCGTCTACACGAACGGGACCGCAGTTCCGTGTGCCTGTGATGGTAATATTTGCTGAACCAATCGAATCGAGATCCTGCCGCTGATGGCATGCGGTCAGTTCCGACCTTTGCTGGCAGAACCGGCAATAGATTCACGACACGGCTCGTAGCTCGTAACTTCCTTTTCTCTACTTCAGCGTTTGATGTTTTTTACCGACAGTGCGGCCGGGCATACAGCCAGCCCTCGAGGATCGCCGAAACGCATTGCAGGCATGTTTTGGCCTTACTGGCCCTCATCACAAGATGTGTTTGGGCGCAGGCGGGAGGCTACATCGTCTGTCCTTCTTCTGTGAGTGTATCTTGAAGTATTGAACCCAGTACGATTGCTAACGATTGCCTGACAGGACACTGGGGGTTATTCAAACAACTACGCGCAGTACAGCGGATCTTCGATGAGTGGCTGTTACGGCACTTGTTAAACCGTCTGCTATCACGCTACTACTTCGGAGTCTCTCACAGCCGACAACGATATCGGCTATTGTCCTGCAAACGCAAATTACGGGTAATATCCCACTACCACGACAACTACGACAACACAGAGCTCGTCTACTCCTGGTTTCAGCTCGACACCGCGCAATAGAGGAGGAGCCACTACAACTACAACAAGAACGACGGTACCCATCACCGTCCTTTTGCAGTGAAAGAAACTAAGGCTGATGATTTTAGACCACTGCATCTTCTACGACCACAAACGACATCGACGTCGACAACATCAACAACTAGTACTACGACTACGACGACATCCTCGTCCTCGTCCTCATCCTCATCGTCAGAGATGGCCACTACGGCTGCGTCGTCCTATGGACTTGCAACGCAGACGTACAGCTACAATGCAGCATGTACTTCAGTCTAGCGAATTCCGCTTCGCCTTCAAGCACAATTGTGGACAGCTATGGGGCTCAGTAATACGTATGTTGGCATTGCTAAGTGCTGCCCCAATCTAATTTGAGGCTTAGTCAACTCTACTGCGCTCAATTTTTCGCTCAGCCATCGTCCTACGCAAACGGTGGCACGAACGGACGCGGTCTCTCTGGCTGCTTCCCAGTACGTGACAAGAGGCCAAGCTGTGTCGGCTTCTACTATTCAGGATCTGTTACCAGCAACACGACTGGCTCTGGAACATGCTATTACCAGATGGCTGTCCTTGACCAGCTTACAACTACCTCGACTTACTACGCAGGTGCCAGATTGATCTCTGGTGGCACGCCTCAGCTGCCTTATCCCTACTACGATCAAAGTAACTGAGTCGATTCGACTGGCATCGTGTGGTCTATCATGTGCGGATACGAGAATGTCCAGTACTCCTCGCAGCCGACCGTGCAAGTTAATAGCATGGTCGATTGCTTCGCCCAATGTGCTGCTTGGACGGGCGGACCATGCAGCTTCTTCTCTTATAACTATGGAGGTGCAGAGCCAGGCAAAGAGGCAACCGGCAGGCAGGGTACTCGTTATATGAAGACTGGAACTTACAACAGCGGAGTCACTAATCAAGCCCGAGAAAATTGCAATCGCTGTCAGGCTTAATAGCACCTCGACAGTCTCGTACTCCTCACCCACTCCGGCCACTCAAGTAGTTGCAAGCACAGCGACATCTTCGGCACAGCTGGTGACTTCTTCAACAACAACTACTACTACCAGGTCTTCGTCGACCCGTACTACAACAGCTACTACCTCCTCCAGCGTACTTTCTCCCTTCATATTCCAGCGGTACACCCGACTGACATAGACTCATGGATTGCTCAATCCAGCTCGGCCCCTCAGAACACCGTATGTAATGAGCTCTTTAGATATGGGCCCGTAAACTACTGTGTGGTTTACTAGACCTCATGTCCAGTGCGCTCAATGTGCCCCGATGATGGCTAGTACTAACGGCAAGTAGGCACGTGCGATAGTAACACCAACCGGCTTTCCGCCTCACAAGAACCTGAGAAACCGCAAGGCTCGCATAGCAGCAACAGCAGCTCTTGTAGGAATGCATATCTTCTAATTCTTATCAACCTTTGCCTTTGGATCAGTATGCTTGTGTTGGTTTAGTTTTTTAGCAAGCACTTGTTGGACGAAATCATGAAACATGGTAGAGTTTTGAGAGGAACGGCTGTAGCTCTCAAATAAAGAAGACTTCAATGTCACAAGCTCTCCATCAATCTGTTACATACTCATGCGCACGGTACCGTCTTGTTGTCAGTGAACATCCCTTGCATGTGACAGACCTGCGCACGGCCCATCGTAAGCGAAGGTCTTGCGGGAAGAGCCGCCCCCGCAAAAGCTAATTCCGGCGCGACGAACACCCAACAACTGCTCAATGTCCACTTGATCTTCCTTCCTCTTCCAGACATAAATACACTTCCAACCTCCTCTTCTTGCAGCCGAACGAACATACAACTGGCCACAACCCATTCCCGACGTCACCTCTACTCCCACAATGTCCCACAAAGTCAGCGTCAACGGCACAACATCCGCCTACAACCCCACCACCCAAGACACAATCAACATCGCCCTCCTCCAAAACGGCGGCATCACCCGTATTCAACAAACCCTTCAACAACGCCTCGACGAATCCGGCTGGTCACAGAATGTACGAGATTACGTGGAACGGATATTTCGCAATGGGGATGCGCAGACGTATGACGAGGCTATGAAGATGGTTATGGCGCATGTTGCATTGGCACCTACTGACGGGGAGGGGAAGAAGGAGGTTAATGGGGCTGGCGGCGGACCGGATTTCACGATCCCGAGGGAGGTTGCGGCGGGGACGGCGGAGGTTGTTAAGAAGGAGTTGAGGAGGGTTGTTAAGATGGGGGATAAGTGAGGAAGAGTGAGGAGGGGATTTTGGAACCCTTTTGGATGAACGGGATATGGATTGATGACTATTGGATATTGGATACCACTGGACAGTAATTGTCTCTCTCAATGAGTGCGAAAGCACAGCGCTTGGCTATGCGCTCGGAATACACATACGGCTAGGAGGCGATGCTCCAGCTCAAGAGAGCTCGCGTTGAAGAATGGCATATCGTTCTACAATAGCCGTGGGAAATCCTTGGCTCAGGGTATTGGCAGTCAGGCAGTGCTCAGGAAGCCTTGGAAAATGCCATCAGCATACGGCAGGTACCAGCGAATGCGGCCGTCCACGCCTACACCGCTCCGCGAAGCTTGGCATGTTACGACACACGCAAGGTCTAAGGTTGGAATTGAAACCCACTTCGAGCTTTAAGCGGTCAAGCAATTGCAGGGAAAGTTTGCTATGAGCATCGACGAGAGCATTATGTGGACCATCAACAGTTTACTGTTGCTCGAGTGAGGTAGTTTGCACCCTGTCTCAACAGCAAAGTAGAGGCCAGACTATACGGACGCCACTGTTGGTATTTATAGTCGTCCTCAATGAAAGCTTCACTTCGGCTTCTCCATAATTACTCATGTTGTGCGTCGTTTCGCTTACAATTCATTCCTCTTCGATCCACCACACGAGCAAAGCTTATCGAAACGGTAGACACCATACCCCTGAGTCCACTTCTGGCCATTGCCATATGTCAAAGGAGCGGCAGTCCAAGAGATTGAAAGGTCATGGCTACTCTTAGGAATCAAGAAGCCTCCGCGCGAGAAACCCTTGGCAATGCAAGAATCGCCATCGGCACTACACGACTTCTTATTGTTATCGAAGACCTCCTCATGAGTCTGTCCAACACCATCCAGATAGATGGTGGAATGCTCAGCCTGGTACCACGAATCCGTTACGGTGAGGATGGTGTCTTCCTGGAAGTTAATATACTGCTTTCAGGAGTTGGGGTGTATCTTGCCGTCCATGCGGCGCTCGCCACCCAAAAGACGGGTGAAAACTGTCAATAGCTGGAATTGAGTTCATCGACAGAGCTTGAGATCGTTGTCGTTGCAGGGGAAATTTGAGGCCGGTTCTTGCCTAATGGTGCCGTCAGGCTTGGTCACGTTCTTTAAAGGGGCCGGCTGAGCGGCTTTGGTGATGGTGACCTGCTCTGCGGGCGGGTTCTCTTGGGTGCTGTCGCCAGGGAGCACGGTTTTCGTATTCGTTCGTCGGCACACGTCCGTCGCTGGTGGGACAAGAGTGACTGTGTGCACGACTCCAGGTCGGACCTCGATGGGAGTGATTGTTATAGTGGTGCCTGATGGTTTGATACCTGGAATTGTCTTGGTGACAGTCACAACTGACGCCGAGCCTAGTCCACCACATTGGATGACGGTGTTACACTGGGCATTGTTGCCGGCAAAGAGTGGGATGTTCAGGCCGGCCAAGACCTTCACATCCAGAGATCTGGTCTCATCACGGCGAACGGCTTCTCCTCGTCGCTCGTACTGCACTGTTTCCTTCTGATAGGACTCCTGATAGAAGAATTGAGCCAATGGACCGCTCGCAAGGAGCGCGATGACAAGAGAGCGCAATGACACGGTGCGTCGCAACCCTAGGGTGAAAAGTTAGAGAGGGGGAGAGGGTATTGCTGAAGAGCAGGAGTCTCAAAACCCATATATATATGCCGCACTTCGACGATTCAAATGCACCAGCCTATTGAACAATGATCAACGAGGCAATTTTGGGAGTGTCGAGTACGAGATGATGGCTGGGAGCTTTTGCAGTCTAGGCAGCCCGAGTATGGCTGTCCTCCAGTGCAAGAGCCGTGTCTTGCCCCTCTTGCAGCCCATCAACTAAAAAAGGTTGGTAATGCATTTCAATAAACGCTGGGCGTCCCAACAACCAGTTCAAAGGCTTTAATCTTGCAGCAGCATTGACTGGTCTGGTCTGGTCTGTATTTTCCCAATAAGTGAAAGTGTGAGAGCCATGCACCCCGCGGACGTGAAACCATATGCCAAACTGCAGACAGCCCATACTTGAAGTAGAGCGTGCCAACAGATTGGTGACATCAAATCCGAATATACCGCCAGTCCCTTTTCAGCTGTAATGCCGCGCTTGGCAGTGTGTTGGGCCGTCCTCTATTATTCGATCATCTGGAGGGGAGCGTCAAGAGTTATGCAAGAGTAGAGCACATCAGAGTCGTGTCCAGAGCCACGCCGACTGCAAGTGAATTTGTAGGTCATGGTCTGTCGCCCTCAAGCTGGTTGCTGAGGGCGGCGCGAAGTGCATGTGGCACGCGGCAGATCGCGGACCACTGGATGCTCTATGACATGCCGAAAGTACGCTCAAGAGCACCATGTTTCATCCGATGCCTTCATCACCATGCGCAGCCAGGAGCTTGCGTCGTCATGTTGTAGAGGCCACAATATACTTCTCCAAAGATTTGCCCGATTAATGCTTTTCGTTGCATGATTGACGCAGTCTGTCGTGACCCGGACTACGCGTAGGCTGCGAATGTCAACGGACTGCATGAGAGGCTTGACAGGTTCAGGTTCAGCGTCACGAAGCCTGCGGCGTGCCGATGGGAGAAATGGGTCGTGTATAAGAGCATCGGCCGTGACAATAGTTTGTTCTTGATGGTGGAAGGAGACGATGCTCTCCAACATGGGAGGTGTTTCCCTTTGCTGCCAAGCTCATAGGACGTCATGTCTCCAAGCTTCGAACTGAGCTCCTCCAAACACTGTTGCTGCACTTTCTTGACTCTAACCTTCAAGGACGAACTCCATCGGATCACACTGCAATCATGAGGTTTTTCAAAAACTTGTTCAAAGAGGTAAAACCATACCCGTTCGAACATCTTGCGATTGGCGCGCCTGCGACGATGCATCGCCAAGTATACTGCTAACAAAGGAACTCTTGCAGGTCGGCAACAAGGATGTCATCACCCTCTTCCACAGCTCGAAAGTGCCAGCATCGACACGCGTGCACACATTACTGAAGCAACTCAATGCGACCGCCGTAGCTCACGCGACCGAGGACCAAGCTAGCGATCACAGCAAACAGAGCAATCTGGAGAGGACCGAGTTCGAGTTAGGTATGTTCAGTACCTAAGAATCGAGAGCAAGAGAAGATAAAGGCAGAGAGATGAGAGCAACGAGATGAGTAGTGTGGATTAGGGTGGAATAGGAGCTGATTACTGTCTGCAGATGTCCAGGAGGGCGCACCCACCAGCGATCAGCTGAGCAGCATTCTAGAGTACCTTGGCCCGTCAAAGGCGGGCAGCGTGGTTCAGGATGCGACAGGCACGAGTGATGCCTTGAGAAAGTTCAAGCAGAACGAGAGCCTTTTCCAGCGTCCCGTAACTGTGGACTGGAACAATGGCAGAGCAGGTACGTACAGCGTATCAGGGACTGGCGTTTTTCAGGGTGGCATAGGGCATTACTTACTTCTTCTAGTTGTTGGCGAGAACGAAAGCGAGATCCTGAAGCTCGTGAAGTCTATTCCAAAGGAGTCTGGAAAAGTCGAATAGTGGACCCAGTCCAATAGCCAGCTGGAAGGACTGTATAGCTAAAAGGAGACGAGCATGGAACTCATAGACGTGGCGTCCGGCGCTCATAGCAACTGGTATCCTACCTCACCACAAATGGTACGAAGTAGAACTGTGTGTGGTCGGCAATGGATAGAACAATGGCATTGTGTAGGGCATGGGTAGGGGTACGGGCTCGGTTGCGATGTTTCGGCAAGGTGCAGTACTTGATATCGCACCTCGAGAGATGGTCAGACATCCCCGCGACGTGAGAAGAGACAGCTGTTACTTCATCGACTTGGTAATGCAGAGCATCGTGAGTCTTGAGCTCCTGTGCCTGCCTCCTTCCCAATCTGCACATTGGCGGCCAGCCGTTCTTGCAGCACCCACTCGCAAACGGCGAGCGTTTTCAATTCTGACCGCTCACGTAGAAGACAGACTGGCCGCGCTGCTGCTGCTGCTGCTGCTCAGTGCCAGCCGACTGCATGCAGCCTCTGATTGGAGGTGCCATGGGCGGCGTTTGCATGTGAACTGGTGAAGGAAGGTGCGGCTGCAGCTCCTGCCTTCACTTTCACTTACGGCCCGTGCATCGCGCTTGCAGTCTTTCGCATGCCCACCTTCAACCTCCGAATTTCTGCCCAACAAACAATACGCACCGACCTGCCAACATCATCTGCACACACATGCACCAGCGGATATCGATACGCTTGCCGCTGTGCGTCACATACTTCTCCATACTTGCTCCATTGCATTCGCCCCTTCCAGCACAAGATACATCATCCTTGACCATTGCCACCTGCACAGCGCTCCTCTGACTTTGATCCTCACTCGAGTTGGAGAGCGTGCGTCGCTATGGCGGCAGACACCAAAGATGTGCAATTGCCCGTCATCGCATCGTCTAACCGCTTCCTCGACCTCGAGCCGTACATCGGACGTGTCTATCACGAGGATGTAATGCGATGGGGCTCGATCATGCCGTGGGAGTTTCCGCAGAAAGGCACCAAGGAGCAGGAAGATGAGTTCCTCCGCCGCGAGTTCGGCGAAGTGGAGTACCATGTGCAAGGACCGCGATTTCTCAAGCATGTCTGGTACAACATCGCCGAGTGGAACCTTCACGTGCGAGTGCAGGCTATTTCAAGCATGTGGTTTCAAGACAACGACAAGGAGTTGAACGATCCAAAGATGAAGGAGCACACGCTCGCGAAGGACGCTCAGGTGAGCACTTTCTTTCTGGCGCCAGACCGCAACACCTATGGCGACAAGCTCCTCGGTGTCGTTGTCAAGATCATTCAGTGGAATCTTCATCATCCAGACGGTCAGCAGCCAGAACCACTTTCTACTATGGACACAACCATCATTGTGTCACCTTCGAATGAAGCCAAGCCAAACTCCACCTTCGCCACCGCTCAACATGCACTCATGGCGCCACTTCAAGAGCCACCGGCTACCGTGAAGCCGGAGCATGTAGCCTCGACTCTCTCTGAGTTCAAGCTTGTCCCCAGGGTCTTCAGCGCCGGGCAGCCTCGGTCAGACTACACGGGCTACGCCTATGACAATCGCAGCTTCAGTGGCGGCATGTCTGGACACATCGACCAGCGTCAGCAGTTCTCGGGGAAGCGCGGAAAACCAGACAGGCGTAACACCTCTGGAGGCTACAGATCAGCGTACAACCCGCCCGATCAGAAGTACGGTCCAACTCCTATGGGCCAATATGGGTCTCATCCCTACGGCATGTCACCCGCCATGAGTTGTTCTGCGCCACACACGGCTTCACGTCCGCCCAACCAAGGTCCTCCGCCGAATGCATTACCAACAGTGCCGCAAGGCCAACCGATGTCAGGAGGTCCGCCGCCACCACATGCTGGATATATGCCGTACAGTCAGCCGCCTCTCTACTCTGGCGAGCACCCGCAAATGCCTATGAACGCACCGCACTTCGCGGGTGGGCAACCGCCCAACATCTACCACCAGTACGGGCAAGGCCAGCCATTTGGTGACCGTAGCAACTACCAGTATTCCACTGGGGCTGAGGGACACCCAGAATACTCGAGCAAGAAGCGGAGGGATAGCATGACTTCTCGTGGAGAAAAGTCCCGCGGGTCGAATGGACGCGGCCGCGGTAGGGGCAGCAAGGGCCGCAACAGTATCGGCAATTCCAACTTCGATTATGACCGCTCGTACCACAACCGGAAGCCGTCAAGCAACTTCAACGAGTCGAACGGCCGCGAATCATACCCAGGTCGCCAATTTAGCGCGTCGCAGCAGGAGAACTTGCACGGCTCCTGGCGACCAAACACTCAAGATGAAAACGCAGTCCCTTCCCTTCGCAACATGTATGAACATGGACCTCCTCTTATCCTGCAGAAGCCTCATAGAACTGGCGCCACTCAATACCCCGAGCCGTGGCTGCCTCCAACGTCGCAGCAACCGTTCATGGCACGAGATGCAGCGAGACATCCTTTCGGCAACTACAAGAATCGGACTGACGAAGAGCGACTGAGCTCCGAATATCACTGCAATAGAGCGTTCATTGGGGACAAGTGCACGTACGCCAAGAAGCTTGCAGTGTTCGACGTACCAGGAGATCTTCCGCTGGACACTGTGAAGGATGTCCTCAGCTGCCAATTCGGACCAATCGAGACAGCAAAGCGCATGACTAGTCAAAATGCACACTTCTCAAACCACCCGCCGATGATGTTGATCGATTTCGAGGAGGTCTCGGCGGCGCGCAAGTGCCTCCAGACCCGCAAGTGGCAATATGACGGCCACATCTTCTCTTTCGAAGTTGCCAAGGAGCTGTGGGATAGTACACACGGCCGTTATGCGCCTTGGAATGATTCCGGAACCCAGATGGCGCCCGCAAACTGGGAGTTGCAGACGCAATCCTTTGCTGCCCAACAGATGCCAGTGGTTACGGATCATGGTCTTACTGAGGCTCCAGTCCAATTCGACCAGGCTGTGTCTCGTCCTCCAGACCTGACTCAGGCCCCGACCGCCAGCGAACTCACCTCTGAGGTGTCGACGCCTACGACCTCTCGCCCAGCCACGCCTAGCAAGAACAAGAAGAAGGGTAACAACAAGAAGAAGAAAGCTGGACTGCGCAAGTCTAGCCTCATCTCAGCGCAAGAAGCGAGTGCTGATAAGGGACTCGCTGCTGAAGCTTCGGCCGACGATGCCTCCAATGTCGCCAAAGCTGCTGATGTGGAGAAAGTCCCGCAAAAGAAGCAATCTGAAACTACTGTCATCAGTGGTCTCGCGGCTGTTGAGACAACAGCAGTGCCCAGCTTTGAAGAGCACGAGACTCTTTCTGGACCAAAGGTAGTTGTGGAGAAGGACGCGCCGGTCATGAGTGTATCGAAGAACTCCTCCGAAATTCCTCGACAGGCTGGAGGCACACCAGGGATTCCAGAAGCGCCTGCTGGAGCGACTGACGGTAAGATGGAAGTAGAGGCAGAAGAGGAGCTCCATGAAGACAGCTTCACGACTGCAGGCGATGCTCCCGACAGCGTGAAAGACGCATCGATTCTGACAGACGATACGGTTGTATTGTATGAGCGTCCACCAGAGTCGCAATTGACATCTGAGCAGCTGTCTGTCTTGCAAGCTGGAGATACAAAGTCCGCCGACTCACCTTCGCAGCCCAAGAAAGAGAACAATAATGCGCCGATGCCTCAATTGGCTCAAGGCAGATCGACAGTGAAGCTGCAAGAGATCGACACTGGCGACGACGCGAAGACCAGTCAGTCTCAGAGCCGAACGGTATCGGGCGGATCAGAGGTACTTTCAGCAACCTATGTCACTGCTCCAAATACGCCTCTGGTGCCTGAGCCCAGTCAGGAGACAGCGGCTAGGAAGGCTGTTGCTCTTACCAAGCAGAAAGGCCCGGCCCAGACGGAGTCGCTCAGTGCGTTCTCAAGCTCATCGAAGCCCAAGAAGAAGAAGTCGAAGCCAACGAAGGGGGACAAGTTCCAAATTCCATCGGTGACTCTGGAGGTGCCCCCTGATCCTCGAACCACAAAAGTCGGGAAGCAGGAACCTCAAGATGATTTGACGCTTGAGGCACGGCTGGAAGAGTCGACTGATGCGAATGTGCACACTTCTGCTCCTGCTCGCGTTCACGAATTCGCTTCTACTACAACGATCGAAGGCGATGCGCCGCAGAGCCCGGACGCTGCGACTGCTGCATCACAGGCGCCAGAGCAACGATCTCTGATCCGCAAGTTGACAAGCAGCATGCAAGACTTCGTGCTAAACGGCTCGACTCGGTCAACGGCCCGGGAGATACCAGCTGAAGCTCCCGTCCCACAAAAGGAGTCTCTTGTTGGCGTTATCGACGAGAAGCCGGCCGAAGCAGCCGTCGTTGCCAAGGAGAAAGAGCAGACTCCCATCAGTATGGAGCCAGATTCCTCAAAGACAGAAGTCGGCGAAGTCCAGATGCCACAGCCGGAGACACTGATATCTGAAGGCGGGCGAAACCACACTCCATCGGCTCCTGGCGCTGAGCACCCTGATGGACAGCCTATCACCGATGGCGATGAGGCCTCTACCCAAGCTCCAGAAGGCAAGAAGAAGAACAAGAACAAGAATAAGAATAAGAACCGAGCTGCGAGGAAGAAAGCGGAGGCCGAGGTACTAGCCATGTCGCACCCAGCCCAGGCGAATGAGACTCAGCATCCTCTGGTCGTCGTTCAGAGCAACACCGGTGATTCCGGTACCTCTAACGCTTCTTTCTCGACGATTAGTACGTCTTCGCCGTCGCAACCATCACCAGGTGGCAAGAATCTCGCGCCGGTGCGGGAGAGATCGGTGACGAGAATCGATGGTGCGCCCGTTCGTCGCAAGCACGACCGCGTCCAGAGTGGTAAGATCACCGACGTGTCTGCTCGTGATGAGGAGAAAGCTGTAAGTGGATCCCTGTTCTCCTCCTTTGGCCCTCCAATTTTTGTTTGGCAAGCGACGCCGAGTAACGAGTTGGAACAGCAACCATCATCGCGCCAAAACCAATTCTCGCTTCACGACAACAACGATGAGCCAGATATCGAGGTCGAGAGCGATGTAGTGAAGGCCGCGAAGGAGAAATTGCGCCTTTTCGATGAGCAAGAGAAGCAGAAGAAGGCTAATAAGATTGCCAGGGAGGATGTGAAATAGTATGAAACTGGCGTCTGGCGAAAATTGGCGTTCAAGAGGCGTAATCGAACATCGGCGAGGCTGGAAAGAAGCCAGAAGAGTGAACCAGAATGAATTAAGAGTAGCAGCATAGTCAGAATGTGAGTCATGAAGATAGTGGACAAACATGCTTCTTCTCTTTCAGGTTGTCTTGAGGTTGAGCACTCACTGTTAAATCGCGTGCATGAGGTGTGTGCAGTGATCTTGGTTGGTGCCTGAGCCTGCAAACCGCGCTCGGAGCTCGGGTACTTCCGGCCGCTCGGCAGGGAGCTCCAGAGAACTGACGACCTCACTTGCAAAAGCGCAATACCACCTCCTCTCCACACCTCCACACCCTCACGACATCACAATGGCGGCCACGGTACGTTTGACCCACAGAGAATTCGATGCATTGGTCTCTACGCGGAGCATGAGGTGCTTTCGGTGTCTTCAGACGCAGATCCAGTTCAACAATGGCGAGCTGCTTCTTCAACGCATGTACTAACTCACAAACACAGCGTTCTGCCGCCCTCAAGATCGACTGGGCCAACCTGGGCACCAAACTCGGCCTCAGAGGCAATACCGCGAACGCCCTCGCCAACTTCAAGAAGCGCAACGATGATGCGCGCCGCAAGGTCCAGGTCCTCTCCGACCAGGCGCAGACCGTCGATTTCGCCCACTACCGCTCCATATTGAAGAACCAGGACGTCATCGCCGATATCGAGAAGCAGTTCAGTGCTTTCCAACCCAAGAAGTACGATGTTCAGCGACAGATCAAGGCCATTGACGCCTTCGAGGCTCAGGCTGTCAAGAGCGCCGAGGAGACCAAGGGCAAGGTCGATGCGGAGTTGAAGGACTTGGAGAAGACTCTCAAGAACATTGAATCTGCGAGACCATTTGAAGACCTCACTGTGGTGCGTATTTGACAACAAGCTCGCTTGTGCTCAAGCTGGAGGCTTGAGTCACGTGATGATGCCGAGGCTAATTTGTTGCGCAGGACGAGGTCGTTGCCGCACGCCCAGATATCGACAAGCGCGTCGAGCAGCTTGTGTCGAAGGGTCGCTGGCAAGTTCCAGGCTACCAGGTCAGATATCATCCTTACGACCACTATATGCAGATGGCTAACAGTCAAACAGGAGCGCTTCGGCAACCTTTCAGTGCTATAAGCGAGTACAGCAGCTTTCGATGGCTTATAGAAGCGACTGTATATATGCGAACTGAGCTCCTTTGTCTGTCCAGCATATTCTCTCCGGCAATTTCAGCGACTCCTCGCCATGCAGTCATGGTTTCAGAGCACTGTGATGACCTTCTTCATTCGAGCTCCCAGTCTCCACTGCATCTATGTCTCAAGTCGCTCGACATCCTGCGTAGCTCAGTCTCCGTCTCACTGCTGCTTCTTCTATTTGCTCTTCTGCTGAATCCCGCTTGACAGGTATGATCTGCTTGTCTCGGCACGCGCCGACTCAGCCAAGCTGCCAACCAGCAACACCACAGCCAGCTCTGTAGAACAGAAAAATAGTAAGCAACTTGCTTCCTAGCCTTGGCCGACGCTTTTGTACCCGTGTGCCTGTTTCACCTGCTGGTCGAGATAAGCAGTCACTGCCGTCACCTTCGCTACCCTAGCTTCGGATCATGCTGGCGAGCGAGATCGCAGGACTTACCATACACGGACCTACAGGACTGCTTTCTGTGAACCCTGAGCATGTGCAATTGAGCGCCATACGAAGAGGCTTACACACGAAGTTGTCGTGCTCGCGTCTCAATGGGGAATTACAAAGTGATTCATCCATTGCACCGCTTGACCGAGCATTGCGGTCGCCTTGAGTGGCTTCCTTTGTGGCTCATTTGCAAGACCCGATGCCGTCGTCTTTGCACTCTCGATATTCCATCGAGCCGGGGATTCGGACCAAACACGGCGACTGTCGGGAATGCGTTGCTGCAAATAGAAACAGTGCCAGCCATCTAACAAAAGCATCTCACCGCAAGTGACTTAGAAGTTTAGTTCAGTAAACAAGTCGACAAGAGTCATGATGAGCACTCCTGAACCGAATTTGGGCAATGTGTTCCTCAAGAACCATTCGTCTGCAGCCAGGGGAGTACTTGATAGTCCCATCAATCGCCGCCAAGCCGCTCGTTCAACGTGTATTCCCACAGAACTTGGTCCTCGTGCAGCTGTCATTGCCAGTCTGTCGGATAATCCCGCCGAATACGACAGCGCGATGGGACATGGGAATACAGTCTACGAGCGGTTTCCCCAGCGGCTGGTGTCTCAGACATTCACCGCTTACGCGATCAATCACCTTGATCGCCGAAACCGACGCTTTCCTTCCTTCTCACAACATCATTTACTCTGCAGCCTCTAGAAGTGAAGTAGTACCTAGAGGAACAGATGCCGACGCCAATTCGTACCGTGCACATATAAACAATTGCCCGGTGTCACGTTCGTACGAACGCAAGCGTTTTCGTCGTCGCCAGCATCGCACGGTTGCGGTCCTGGTTGGTTTCAAAGACCGAACCTTGCTTTCCTGACGATTACGATAATAGGAATGTCTGTGTTTCAGAAAGCCAAGCCAGCATTATTTACCACAAACCCTAAAGTACAAGGTATAAGATCCCATATCCAAGGTCCCGTCACCGCCATTACTCTAATGTCTCGACGAGGATGGCCCGACTTTTCACCCAGAGACATTGTCTGCACAACCACATCAAAGTCGCTCCGGAGCAAGCTAACTACTTGCTACCCTGGCTACTAGAACAGCGTAACCCTGAAGATGCTTAAAGAGTCAGTTACAAATCTAATCGCCCGGAACCTTTCTGGCAAAACTATGTATGCACAACTGCCCTGCAAGACTATCGCAGAACCTAGAAAGAAGTCCAACGCATGTCAATTGCCGCAGAACTCACTTGGCCTAGAGTAGAACTTGTACAGGATCTTCTGAAGAGCCGGCGTGGCGGTGAATCGATGATGTTTTTTTCGACAGGCAGACGTGTACTGCGGTCGGGATTTGGACTCTCGCAAGATGATCAGAGACCCGGAGATCCCCAGAAGATCACCAGCATGGAGCAAGGTCTGATAGCAATCGAGGTTCCTCTTTCATTTTTTCGACAAAAACGGGCTTTGCATATAGGTGGCAGCCTGACTCGCGTCCATTCAGCATCGCTATGCTATCCTTTTCGCCATCACATCCACAGCAGTCAGGAGACCGGGCAGCAGCAGGCTGCAGCATCACCAGGCCATCGACTCATCATTGGTGTGATCAGAGCCCGACCGATCATGTCCTGCTCCTGCGGACAGCTGTCCAAGACAATGGATGCCAGCTCGCACATATGAAAGGGAGACAAGTCTGATCAGTGACAACTTTCCAAATTGGGTCCATGTCACATCGTGCTGTCTTTCTCTCCCACGCCGCCGGCCTCTTGGCACAGCCTAGACGTGTCTATGCGGTAATAGTCAATACTAATAGTATACATCGGTAGCGCTTAGAACGCTGCCAGTCATTGAGGCCACAAGAGCTTTGCCCTCCAAAGTAGTGAGTAGCGGTAGCGGTCGCACTGCCGCACCGCCCCACCGCCCGAACAACCCTCCCCAGAAAAACGCTCTTGGAGACCAAGGATCTCCTGGTCGTTCCCGCCAAGTTTCCCTGCCAAAATAACGCCATGTAGCCCTACTCACCGGATGACCACCCAGGAACTCCTCGCTTGTATAATGCACGACAGACTTTAGCGACAAACCACCCTGCGCGATCGCAAACACAAAATCTAACTTCCGTTCAGACGTTAAATCATGTGCGCATGCGGCCGGATGGGACCGCCTACGGCGCTATGGCAGCCTCGCTCGTGTCGCTTCATATTGCTTCGTACCGAGAAGGCTTTGCCGCATTCAGCGTGCGGGCATCGAAAGGGTTTCTCGCCGGTATGGCTGTGAGAGTGGATCTTTAGGCTCGACGGTCGGCTGAATGCTTTGTTGCATGTGGGGCATATGTATCGATCCTGGGATTGCGGAAAGGTGGCCTGGGATGATGGGCTGATGTAATGGTGATGTTCCCACAGATTGCTTGTTGGCAGACTGTTCGACTGCACTGGAAACGCCGGCGGTGGGGGAGGGAAGTTCGACGGTAAGGGTCGTTGTTGGTAGAGTCCCGCGGGATAGCTCGTGTTTGGAGGCGAGTAGTATGATGCAGCTGAGATGGACGATGGTGACGTTGCGTATGAAGATGCAGTGTACCGAGACTGGCCGTAAGGTGACAGATTGGGTTGCGATGGTACTGAGGGTCGCTTCATCGCTTGCAATTGAGCAGTTCGTTGGTCGGAAGGGTCAATATTGTTGATAGCAGATCCTGCGAAGTAGGGATGTCCGGAGACTGTCGACCCGCTGGAGATGGTCGACGGGCTGTGGGTACCTTCCAACACGGAGTCATTTCGCATTGGTGGCGGAGGAGGTACAACGCTTCGTGGACTCGTTGACAATTCAGCGACTGGGTAACTTTGCGGTTGCTGTCTCGGATCGATCTCCGGATGCTGCGTTGGCTGTGGTGATGGAAGCTGATCTCGACGCTGACTGGTGACTGTCGGATTATTGCTTTGCGCTACGTCTGAATTAGCATTGATGAAATGAAAGATATTCGTTGGGGCTTCTACTTACCGTTGTCGGTCGGTGGTCTGTCTGCGAGACCCAGCAGATTTGAAATGGAAGGGAGTGACGGCTTGAAGCCATCTTCTGACACGGGCGAGCTCGTTGGTTGGGGTGATCGATGGGTCGGTAGCTGTGATTGTGGTTGCGGATGCGGTTGCGGATGCGGTTGCGGTTGATGATGATGATATGATTGCTGGGGCGGAACTGCGCCGTATGCATATGGATTGACATGGACGGGATGTGCTACCTCGACGTGAGGTTGATGTGGTCGTGCCTGATACATGGCATAATGCTGTGGATAGCCACTGAAGCCATCACGAACAGGATAGGCCATCATGCTCACGGCTGCCATTCAGACGGAATTCGCAGATGGTCGGAGGAGTTGTCGGACGAGTTGGTAGGACCTTTGATGTGTAATGCGTCGAGTCGAGTCGATCTGAGTTGGGATCCGAGGGTAGATCAGCCACCAAGAGCGAGCAGGATGCAGCGGAGATGCAGGTTGGTGATGTTCACGGGTCGGTAATCCAGCAGTAGTAGTACAGTATGCGATGTATGGCTAGTGGTAGTGACTGCGGGCTGGAACGCAAATTGAAGGCACAGCAGCTGGTGATGGCGTAGATTGACTCTGCCAGGAGCAGCAACGTCGAAGAGCGGGTGTGGGCTCTAGCTTCGCCTACAGAAGCACGAGTGTGCACCAGAAGGATGGGTCAGGATGACACCCCAGTCGGCGGCAGTGAGGTGGTGAGTAACGCGTGGGCACCCGGCTACTCTGTCCCGCTGGGAAGTACTTAGAGTACCTTAGTAGTAGGGTGAAAACGTGCCTTGTGCGAGGCTAAAGGGCTGACGTGCGGGTCGATCCTGGCTGTTAATCTATCGCCGCCCGGAACATGTCCCAGTGTGGACGCAGACGACTGCCAGGGCACCTGTAGGCGCACCTGTAGGCGCACCTTCCTGTCGTAGTCGACGCTTGGCCGACTAGCAGCGCGATGACGATCGACAGGTGCAAAGTCAAGAGCGACCGGTTGAATGCTGCTGGCTCTAATTCGACCAACAAACAATGACAAAGCAACTGCAACTGCGAGCGGTGGCACTGGGCAGGTGCAGAAGGGTGACAGGTGGATGTACGGTAGGCGAAGGAGTGTCGGTAGCGTGCTCGTCTGCTGCCCGCTGTGCTGTGTTGTGAGTTGCCAGGCCGAGTCGCCCTAGTCAACTAGAAGCAGCGTCTGGCGGTTGGCGTCGATGATTGACGAGGTGCAGCAAAGGCTAAGGTGACTAGTGGTAGAGCTGTCTCGGCGGATATCGACAGAACGACCGCGGCAACGGTGGGAACCTGCAAGCGCTTTTCTGTCAATCTGCAACAGTGCCTCTTCTGTCTCCTCCCTCTCTGTACGGCCGATATGTAGTAGTGTCCGGTGAGGCAAGCGTCAGGCCTGTCACCGACGGTGAAGACTCCCAAAACGTCTCGGTCGATCCCGGTCGTTCCCTGTCCGGAGGAGTCGCAGTCGCTCTAAGGCTACTGTACTCCAGCGGATTCAGAAGCAGTTGGCATTGGCGGCCGCCAGGGTCTGCGGTCTGCACTCTCGATGGTCAGGGAAAACCAAATAAGGTTCCAGTTGCAAGTGCGCGAGAGCGCGAGAGCGTCGGCACGGGGTGGAGAGAGGTGGGAGCGAGAATTAACTCTCACATCATCTTTGCTGGCGCATCCACGCAACCACCCATATGTCATCGCAGACTCTGCACATCCAACACGAGCATACCACCATCACGCAGCGCGGCAGCGCAGACGGACGCTCTACATCCGGCCCATTGGCTACCCTTTCAGAGTTTGCAGTCCTTTGCCTTTGCGGCGTGCTGCCAATGATCGTCATCTATCCGACTTGCGTACATACAAGACTAGTCCGCCTCCATCGCACTAGTGAGGCCCTAGTAGAGTGCGGTCCGTTCAGATCTCGGGCGTTCGCAAAGCGGCTCGTCATTTCGCCCACCGCGCCATTCAGTGGGTTCCGCACACAAGGAGACGGCCTTTGTCGGACCACTCGACAGGTAGGGTTCGCACAATGCGTCGCGTTTCACGTTGCACCAAAGGGGACTCTGCGATCCTGAGGTACCCATGTGCTACTACTGCGCAGCCCGGCGGTAGATTAAGATAGTGCATGTGTGTGCTATGCTGTGTACAGCGCAATGAGGCAGAGATTGGGAGAGCCATTGCGGAGCCTGCACAGTGCGCATCTGACGCAGATGCACATGGCAGCAACGTTGAAGGAGCAGCGGTTTGTCGACGGGACAGGGAGGAGCAATGTTCTCTAAGCGAAGCGCGTGGTGGGTGTTGGTGGAGGCTTGCTGCTTGCACGAAGGAGAGGTGCAGCGTGCTGCTGCAGGGAAGAGTGTGGTCCGCTCTACGTCGATCGTTCTGCGTGGCCGCGCAGGGTTCATGCATCGTTGGCGTAAACCTTTTCCATCTGTGCATCCAAGACGTTGCAGGAGGTGGAGACGATGTGCCCGCGCCACGCGAGACGACTTGTTGCACTAGCTCCACAGTACTTCCTTCCATCGACTCGCACGCCCGCCTGCCTGCCTTGGTCGTGCACGCTGCATGAGAAGGACGCGCCCACCGTGATTTCTCCCTCGCTCTTGCCCCATAAACGCCTCTGCCATTACGCCAGTGGTTGACGTCTGCTTTTGGACGCGCGAGCAGCGGCGACGTGATGCAGTCACATCTCCCAGCCACACGTCAGCGTCGGGGCAGCCTTCGGCTCAGGTTCGCTCACATTGACATCGACATCGACACACGGTAACTTCGTCTACGCCTCTCGTATGCAGAGCACGTACGGCCAACCGCTGCCGTATCCTCACGTAACTTAGACTTCGTAGCATGGAACAGCTGGGACACTCACCGGCGGAGAAGGGGTTGATTGCACACCGTGGATGGCCCGCACTCACAAAATGTCCGATGAAACGCAAGACCCGCTGGCACTGCACCCGCTGGCAGCAACACATTGTTCGGCGGCCGGTACGGCTGCCCGAGGCCATGGACACTGAGCAGTCGTCTCTATAAGCGCAGCACGGAGCAGCAATCGACACTGCATTTGACCAGGCCAGGGTCATCTGGTCGGAGACAGTTCTGTTTCTGCCAGATTCCCGCCATGGCTTCGGTGCTCCCTGCAACGATACCTCCGTACCCTTGGCAGCAGGGCTCTGGGTGGTCTGCGCTCGGGTCCACATCTTGACAGGAGCACGGCGCAGATCATACCGTCACCAAGCGCTCCTTGCCTTCACGCAATATGCGTGAGCTATGTTCTATACTAAGCAGTGGAAGCACGTCCTCTGATGCTTCTTTGCGGCGTCTCATGTGAGGTCACATCTGCGTCGACCAACCTTTCGACAAAATACAAATGTTGGCGGATGGGCTTCAGGCGGTCTGAAGGGTGGCATTCGCTTGCAGTTCGCTCGATCCTCCAGCCAGGATTCAGATGCACTGCCAATCACGGGAAGCTTGCTCTGCTCATGGCTCCCATGCTTTTAGACAAGGTTCGAGCGGGAGCGAGAAAACAGTTTAGCGGATCGACCGGCAACCTCTAGCACACCCGACTCTGAGACAAGTCCTCCGCTTGTCTTTCGACTGCAGGTCGATGCAAAGAACGTCTTGCTCCCGCTCTCGTGCGACATTGCTTCAGCGCAAAGCTCGTGCTGAGAGCGAATATGCCACGTAATATTACTGCCACTACTCCCCCAAATTTGAACGCTTTCGAGGGCTCTTGATGTGGTGGTGGATAAGACAAAGGACAGTAGAGGTGGTGGATACTGACTCGTAATGCGTAGACTGCTGGCAGTGGTACAGGCCACACTTGTACGAGATCAGATCGAACCGTCAGCACCATTTTTCCTATTCGTTAGGAAGCACAAGATACGACCACTATAGCGTTGCGTTGTCCACTGAACTTACCGAAATTTGAGATATTGATACGCGTGTCTCTATTCCACGTTCTTCGTAGCGCTGTGTCCGTGTCTCGGGATGTAGACAGGGCACAAATGGTCGGAGACAGAGAAACTACGTACGCCAGCGCAATTCGAGCATCAAGCAGCACACCAGGGTCGACAGCGGACCTCGCAAAGGGATGGTCTGCCGCTACCGATATTCTCCGTGGCATGCCTGCAGTCTCCGCCTGGAACGCTAACAGCAGACGTGTGACAGAAGTGCTGCTATCCTGTAGCACACATCATGATGTGCAACCCATGGAGATCGTCGTGTCTCACTTCGTTCAAGGGCTTTCAATGGATGCGGATTTTTCCAGAACAAACGAGATCGACTTCACTGCGATGGTGTTGGACTGACCTCACAGATTTGTGTGAATGCGGTGTCAATCTTCGACCTCACGCCTACGGCCAACTAACTACAACAGACACGCTGTCGCCAGCGCTTGCCCGGCATCTCATTCACTTTGAGTGCTCGCTTTCCCACACATCGCTACTGCAGCTTTTGCATTGTGATGGGCGGACACAGGCCTTGTCCCGGCGGAGAATGTCGCAAACCAGGCACTGCACTCAAGTTGAGGGTCGCACAACTTCTCATCAGCACCCTCCACTACCGATATTTTACAACGGACGATCCAGCAATCTAAGTCACGTTTGAACAACGTGGCAGGTGTAACAATGCGACGGGGAACTTGCATGATCTGCGAAGTTCGAGGCTTTCAAAAACGGCTGATCAGTGCTACCTCTCTCGTGCGCCGACGCGCACGATATAACCATCTCAACCTCTGAACGCGATTCCCTCTGCACGCAAGCGCGAGCCGCTAGACCACTTCCAGAAGGATTCGAGGAGGATGTGATAATCCCCTGCGCTTACGTTCATCCCAGGCTTCAGAGGCGTTCTAAGCTAGATGTCGGCTAGAAGATGACCTCGGAACGGTATAGCGTCGGGCGCTTGCGTTGTGAGGGATTTGCGTTGAGGAGTGAAGATGGTTTATATCAAATTCAGATGACGTCGGATCCCAAGCGCATAGAAATGCTCCGGAGATGCTCGGCTCCATCAAAGGATATTCTCATGTCTGCACTGGTCCTGGTGAGAGTCATTGACAAGCAGTCGCTTCACCAGATTGCTCTGCCGCCGAACGGCCCCTGATCTTCGCGAGGCGGGCCAATTGCTTGAAAGAGGTTGATCATTGTGCTAATGCTTGCACACCATCATGACCACACGTCGCTACGGCCCACATGCGTTTGCATCCTCGGCAAGTTACACGGCACCGCGTCCCAACCAGGCCTCTGTCTCTCTGCTTTGTCCGCACAAAACAGAGTTGTGGCACATTCGTGGTGTGGACGCCTTGTCGAGGCCTCCTTCGCAAGCAGACGGGCGGATGATTGAAGCAGCGCCTGTCCGCTATGTGCCCAATCCAATACAGCGTTTGATTGATGGCTTGTTGTACGGTACCCTGACGGATGGGCCAAACCCGCGTCATCACACCCTCGGGCAATGTAGCTGTAATTCTTCCTCGGATGGCGGAGCGAGGGGTAAAATGAGCTGCCTCACTGTTCTTGTGCGATGCGACCAGGAGAAGCGTATGGTCGGGTGCCGCGTAATGCTGTTTCCGTCTCGCCCGAGGTCTCGGTGAACCGATCTGCCAGTGGCAAAATGGTCGGTCAGTATGCTCTCTGGCAAACCTCGTCACAGTCTTCAACATCAGTCGTCCAATTCGAAGCTCCTAGTAGGAACATGTCCTTTCCGCATTTTGCGGTGCCTCGGATTCAGGGTTGCGTTCAAATCTGGCTTCCAAACTTCTCGTCATGTCCCTATTTTCCAAGGCGCCAGCATGATTCTGTTCTCAAGGCGGATCTAATGTGCCAGGCTGGCCGTATAAAATAGATAATGCATTGACGAGCCAGCAGGGACCCCGACTTGCTACCACAAGCCTACTGAGTAAATACATAGCATATGAAGTCTTCCCTGCCGAGGCGTCGAAGACCAAACCACGCCGAAGACGAAAGCCTTTGCTTCACAGTATCTTGAAATTACAAACGATGACTACGGCATAATCGAGGAAGAATGCTGGCTGTACAATGCATACCAGGAGCCTGCGGTAACAGCACTGCTACTCCCGGTCCGGTTGAGAGCTCCAGCAATATATGTACGCATCTAGTCAGGATGCAGCCCTGTCTGCTATGTCTTCTCGAGATCGTATATCGCTCGTCAGGCTTAGCGATTTCAGAAATCGTTTGGTCACGCTCGGCATGGGATGCTTTCATTCCAGTCCTCGGCGTCCCTGAGTGAAGGTAATGATAAGTTCGTGAACGACACGAGCCATTGCGATGATGTTGCCAGCGTTTCCAAAGTCAGTTTCCCTCCACGGACATTGTGAGAGTATGTCATAAAGACTCTCCTCGGGAGTTTTGATTGTGTCGTACTGTCGCCCTAATGATGTTGTCCCGTGAGGACCCACAGTTCGTGAAGCGGTCTGTGCTGTACGGTCTAGCGGCGGACCTCCAAGAGACCATAATGTAAGGCGGTGCTTTGGTTAAAGATGACCATTAACACCTTTGCGATACGAAGTCCAGCAATGTTTCGATGCTTCTCATTGCGTGCTGTATCGTCTTGATGGCATGATCTTTCGCGAGTAGACTCAAACACGCCGAAGCTCGGCCAAGATCGGCAAGCGCTCCACCCTCAACACAATCGCCTCTGTAGATATCCGTAGCAGTCTGCACTCACCCTGAAAAGGTACAGCCATGTTGAAGTTCACCGACCTTGATGGACCAGATGGCCTTCCCCAATACACGCCGACTGATCAGTTCGCGCCACTACATCGCCGCAGGTACGTCTGGGAGCTTCGGCAAGGACGATGAACAAGACTTGCACTGTCCGCCAATGCTAACCGTATATCAGACGTGTCACGCGAAGAGTTGCGAAGCTGTTCGCCTTGCTATGTGTAGCGTATGTTTTCTACACCACATGGAACAGCGCCACGGAGAGCAGGAGAGTGAAGAACGCAAACGCTCTTTCTGTTGATCGTCTGCAGGCGGACTACGCAACATGCACCAAGCTTCGTACTCTTCCACAGGATCCAAGTGGTCCACGAGAGCACAACGCTCGATATGCGAAGGGCCAGAAGCCGATCTTGATTCGCAATGCCACTGTCTGGACTGGAGAGCCAAGTCCAGAGGCCACTGAAGACGATATTCGATCCGGCAAGGCATATGCTTGGATTCAATCGGACGTGCTTCTCGAGAAGGGACTTATCAGCCAAGTCGGCGTCTCGCTATCAAGCCTGCCAGCAGACACTGAGATCATAGAAGCTGGAGGGCGTCAGTTGACTGCCGGGATCATTGACATGCACTCTCACACTGGCGTTGATTCTCTTCCGAATCTCGATGGCACCTCGGACACAAACGAGCTATCAAGCGATGTCACTCCTTTTGTTCGAAGCCTGGATGGCTTTCAGCCTTTAGATCCTCAGATACAGGTCATCAAGTCAGGCGGCGTCACTACTAGCTTGATACTCCCCGGCAGTGGCAATAATATTGGAGGAGAGGCCTTCGTGATCAAGCATAGCGTTGGTAAGGCCAATGGTCGACCAGAGCTCAGCATTGAGAGCCTTCTCGCAGACCCAGACCGAAATCATCGATACATAAAGATGGCCTGCGGAGAGAACGCGAAAAATGTCTATGGCAAGGTGGGTCGCGACTTTGGTCCATTCAGCAGGCTTGGAGAGGCATGGTGAGTTCGTTGGAGCAGAATTCTCATGGCGTTTGGCTCATCACTTACAGGTACTTCCGACATGCTTTCGAAGAAGCTGCAAAGCTCAAGAATGCCCAAGACGATTGGTGTGCTGCTGCAGACAATGTTGGGTATGCGAGCATGGGATCCTATCTACCACAAGACCTCAAGTGGGAAACTCTCTCCGCAGTGCTTCGTGGACAGGTCTTTGTCAACACGCACTGCTATACCATCCCAGATCTCGAAAGCTTCATTGGATATACGAACGAGTTCAAGTTCCCGGTGAGGGCGTTTCACCATGCTCACTCAACTTATCTGGTCCCAGAAGTCTTGAAAAGTATGTACATGATCATGCATTCGGCAAAGGGGCTCACGCTGACAATTCGCAGGAGTATACGGAGGCCGAGCACCTGCTGCAGCTCTCTTTGCAGACAACATGTACTACAAGGTGAGAGAGTTCCTGAAGAACCAGTCTGCTGGACCACAGCTGATGAGCATCAACAAGGCCGAGTCGTACGTGGCGTCCGAGCAAGCAGGCAAGATCCTCCATGAGAACGGCATAACTCCAGGTAAGATGGTGACTCCAGACTGTCGGGCTACTTACAATCCATTGTGTGGTTTGGTGTACGAATGTACACAAGCTTGCCGTCTCATGCAATCTGCACACTTGTCGATCATCCGCTTTGACCAAGCTACTAGCTCGTTGAGCTACCTCCACCTTTCTGCACGCGTAGCTCATCCCGCATCACACCTGTGTGTGAGCCACATGAGCACTAAGTCTCACCATTGCTAACCGATCTGGTTAGTGTACGTCTCTGACAATCCTGTGTTGAGTGCCCAGCATGTTGTCTTTGAAGCTGCCAAAGCGAGGCAGAATGGCTTGCCTTATCACGTTGCTTTGGTAAGTGCAGTAGGATTCATGCTCAAAACCACGGACTGCACCTCGCGTCCGGGCTTCTAGGGCCTTCTTTTCTCCAAGCAAGTCCTGATATCAATGCGTAGGCCGGCGTCACCTCAGCATCTGCAGAACTATTAGGCCTTGGAGAGAGGATCGGCAAGGTGAAGTCAGGGTTCGACGCAGATATAGTCGTCTGGGATGAGGACCCTCTCGCCGTAGGAGCAACTCCTCTCCAAGTGTTCATCGACGGCACTCCACAATTCGAACATCCTATCGAGCTCGGCAAACCGCTGACTCCGCCGCTCCCACCGTCCGTGTATCAAGACCTGCAGGAACGATCCACCGAGCACAGCAATATCGTTCTCACCGGCGTTTCGAAGATACAGCTCTCGGGTCATGAGCAAGTCCTGCCTAGTCGGGAAGGTGCGAACAATGTGGTCATTGCAGATGGTCAAATCGTGTGCATGGGTGCCTGCGAGCATGAAGTCTCTGCATCCACCAAAGCTGTTCACCTGCAAAACGGTCATATTGCTCCTGCATTGACGGCATTTGGCTCTTTGCTGGGACTGGAAGAGATCGCTGCAGAAGCCGATACATCGGACGGCTCGAACGATGAATCGTCGTTCAGTGCTGCAATCGATGGTCTGCAATTTGATGGCAAGAACCTGGAAGCTGCATACAGGCACGGCGTAACGAGGGCCATCACAGCACCCAAATTCGGGTACTCAGACCACAAGGGCCTGAGTGCTGGTTTCCGCGTGGGAGCCAAACATGCCCTGGAGAGAGGCGCCTTATTTGCTCCCGCGGCAGCACTGCACTACACTTTAGGCTCAGAAGCGAAGGGCGGCAAGACACCTTCCATTTCAAGCGGAATCGCCGACCTCCGAACCAAACTCTTCAAAGCGCTCACATCGACTAAGAAACCCGAAGACCAAACTCCCGAAGACATCGCCGTAACCCAAGTCATCAACGGCACTCTCCCACTCGTCATAGGCGTCCACTCAGCAGACACAATCGCCTCCCTAATCCGTCTCAAATCCGAAGTCAACTCCGCCATCAAAACGCACAACTCCAGCGCATCTCTCAACCTCGTCATCTTGGGTGGAGCCGAATCATACATCGTCGCAGATGAGTTGGCCGCCGCAAATATCTCAGTAATCCTTTCCCCTCTCTTCTCCTACGCCACAACCTGGTCCCAACGCCGCGCGCTCACAGGCGCTCCCCTCACCAACGGCACAGCCATCGACGTCCTCCATGCCGCAGGCGTAAAAGTCGCTATAGGGGTAGATGAGGATTGGGAAGCGAGAGATTTGTTCTTGCAGGCTGGGATTGTGTTGGCGAATTCTGGGCAACGGATTAGTGAGAAGGAGGCGCTTAAATTGGCGGGGGAGAATATCTATGAGATTTTGGGATTGGAGGAGGATGTAAAGGGAGACGGGTTGGGGGAGTTTGTGATTTTTGAGGGGGATCCGTTGACGACGAATAGTCAGGTCAGGGCGGTTGCTGATGGAAGGGGCAAGGTGAGTGTTTGGGCTTGATGAAGTTGTCACTCGGTGCTGGTGATGAGCTGTCCAGCAGGTATGATACGAGCCGGCACCCGTCGCTTGAGCTCGAGGGGCTCAAACAGCACTGCTGTCTTAAGATCCATCCATAGTCTAAGAGCATGCATGATAACGAGGTAGACCATGAAGTAGACTACAGATGCATGTATGATATGCATTCATTGAAACCGCTATCTAGATATGATGCTCCAAACGATATGCCAGGGTATCTTCGTTCACTCAATAGCGCAAATCGGAAGTGATTTGCTGTGATATCGCCTCAAAGACTCCGACGCACCCGCTTTATGAGCTCATGCTATCCCAAACCTTCCTTCTACCTTCCTCGTCCCTCATGCCTCGTACTGATTATACTCACTCTGCCCTTCACCTCTTCGCCTGCTGAATAAACGAAGCAAAGAACTTCCTAAAACCCACTACATCTCCACTGATGCTACCAAAATACGACTGCACCGAATCATCACTAGCCCCAAGCTCCCTCAACTCACCCTGTAATTGATTCTGATACGCAACCCCATTCTTCCTCAAAATAGTCCACTGCAACGCAGCAGCCTCCTGCAGCACACTCCGAACCTGCGCATCCTGCGCATTAAACCGCTGCGTCGCGATCAGATTCCACGGCAAGGGTGCGAACTGAGCCAGGATGAATGTATCGAAGCCAGGGAGGGTCGGTTGCGGAGACGCGTCAGCAGAGCCAAGTGCAACGTCTGGGCCTCCCCAGATGCTGGTCATTTTGGTCAGGACGGAGAAGGCCATGCGTGCGCTCTGCGGATCGCTCGGATCACAAGAGAAGCGTGTGAGGGATGTGACGAAGGTGTCGAAGATGCCTTGGTTCTTTGGGCTGACGAAAACTGAGCCAAGATCGTTGTTCAGGATGACCAGGATGAAGTTCAGGTATTCTCGCTTCAGTTCTCTTAGCTGAATCTCATCGTCAGTTCCACTGACATCTTGCGAGAAGCCTGAGAAGACGCGCTGGAATAGCGGAGACAACAGCTGGTCGAGGATGTCGTAAATTTCCGTCTTGAAGCCGTAGACGACTTGACCCAGCGTTCGAAGGAACATCGCCATTTCATCATTCGACGACGCAGAAGAGAGCAGACCTTCGATCCACCTCGGCAGCTGAGGTAGCACATGCGCACCAAGCACGCCCAGTAAACGAGAGAATGCGTGTCTAGCTGCTGCTCGGAGTTCAGAATGCTGTTTGAGACCCTCAAGAGCTGCAAGGACACTATCACTTGCGTTGACGAACTCTCGAGAGACCTCCACAGCAGGTGGATTGGTAGAAGTTACGCCCGGCGTCCAGTCAGAGAAGCCATTGGCCAAGGCTCCAAGTGCCATGATGACGTGGTGAATCTGTAGTATCGCTCTCTCATCGCCGTTTCTCGCGGACGCGAGGTGGTTGCTCAAATCCGCAGACAAAGGACCGATCACGGTCTGAGCGATGGCAACCTTGGTTGCTATTGGCACATTCTGCGTCGACGACACGAGGCCAATGGCTTCATAGAGGTACTGCTGGTTTTGGAATACCGCATCCGCAGACTGTGTCAAGTCCTCGGAAGAATCACCGTCATCGTCCTTGTCCGTCGGAAGCTCCGCCTCGATGGGCAGCAAATCGGAGATGGCTTGTACTACCGTCTGAGCATATTCGCCCAGCTGCGCACGCAGGTGCTTCACAAACCGCTGAAACAGATACCATGATCGCAAGCGAACCTTGTTATGGTTGCTGTGGACCAGACTGACGAAATTCTCCAAGACCTTTGGGATTGCGCTTGCGTTCTGCTCGAAGAATTGGACGTACCTGACAACAATCTCCATGTACTGGAGCTGAACGGCTGGATGTGGGTATGCAGCGAGCTCGGATGCTACCAGTGTTGCCATCATCTCGACCAGCCGCGATGATGCTTCGGAGGTAGGCTTGCTCTTCGTGTAAATGCCACCGTTTTTTACCGCAAGCTCGCCGAAGTGATGCATCTCGAGGAGCGCCAGATCCAAGTCTCTCCAGTTCGGCTTGTCATCAGTGCCTAATCGACTCAGCGTGTTCGCCACGACCCTGCTGAGTGTGTCCATGTATATGTTCTCGTCGACAGCTGCCACGGTCTGCTGTAGCACATGTAGCTTTTTTCGCAGCTCCTGAAACTCCGCCTCATCGGTCTGCTCGTCCTCGTCACCCCAAGACGCGGTCTCGTCGTACTTCATCTTGGCGATGATAACGTCAAGAATTGGCTGGAGCATGGCTGTGTAGAGACTCGGCAGGTTTCCTTTCGACTTGTTCAGCTTGCGGAACATGGTCAGAAGGTCAGTTAGAGATGGAATGACCGCAGAGCAGATCTCGTCATACTCGTCCGCGAAGAATCGCAAGAGGTGCGGGATAAAGATCTGCAACTGCTGATCCGCCTTTGCTCGGGTCTGCTCATCCAAATTCTCAGTATCCAGCACCTTGACCACGTCAAAGACAACATTGTTGGCAAGCTTCGCGACGGTCTCTGCTAGGTCGGTGTCGTACTCCGGCGTGTTTCGAAGATCTGTAAGAGCTGGACTGGTCATGAGCTGACCCACAATGCTACTGAGGTTCAAGTAGTTGATCAGCTCGACCTTGTCGTTCGGCTGCATCTTTTTGCCAACGGTCTCTGTGAATGTATCAATCGCGGCGTCTCGTGCTTTGGCCTCCCGACTCTCAGAGTTGAGCGTGCCCTGCTGTCCAGCAATCTCCAGTAACGCGCCTTGAATTCGCTCATTGATGACCAGCCATATATCGATCCAGCTCACCCATTTCGCAATGGTCCTGAGACACATCTCTACGACGCCAAGATCCAGCTGTCTCCATCTGGCGAGCACCTCTTGCCATATGTTCGCGATCTTGTTCACATCTCTTGCTCTCACCAGATCTTTCAATTCCGTACTGCGTCTCTGCTCGTCCTGTGTCCGCGGGATCATGACATCCGCGATCTCGTCGTGAATAGAACTCAGAATCCTGAGCAGCATAGTCGTAGCTGGGCCTCCACTGCTGACTCCTTCCGAGCCTGCCAATGTGATGAAGTCATCGAAAAAGTCGGTCCAGTCCGAGGCATAGAGGAATGTGAACAGGTATGTGATCGTCTGCGTGAGCTTGTTCTGAATCGTAGCCGTGTCCACTTCCGTCGAGCCTGGGACATACCGCCTCCGGATGTACTCCATCAACTGGTACCGGACCTGATTCAACCCAGTATGATTCAACTGGCGCGTCTGAACAGCATTGTTCACGATCTCCAAACACACCAGCCTCACGACCTCTGAAAGCGAAGGCTGGCGCGTAAATAGCGTCAGACATACCTGCCACGCATTGGGATCGGACCGTAAAACGTTCAGAAACTCGTACGCTTGTGCCTTGAGATTCTGGTCTGTAGTGGGATCGAAAGCGAGTTGTATGGCGCTTTCCACTTGTGTATCCATCGTCGTCACCGTTTCTCACCCTCTTGAAAGAGTGTGGTAGTCGCGTATCTTTGTGCTAACTCGAACATGGCAGCGTGTTACCACGCTGCAAGTTTTGAAAAGCGCCTATTGTTGCATCGTGTCCGATCCTGGCTTCGTGAATTCGTGGGTTGGTATTGTGCGGGCGGTGAGTCAAGCTTGGATGTCTATCAGTCGGCGACAATGTTCGGCTTCGCTGTCGGTGGTGATTAAGGTGGTGGGGTTGTAGAAGTGATCGAGAGTCCTTTCCAGGCGGTGTATGCTCGGATGGTGGTTGTTAGTGCGATGTTGGTCGGTCTCGTGAGGTCTTCGAGAACTTTCAACACGTCCGAGCCCCGCGATGTTTGATTCCGCTTGTATCACAAGATCCACATTTCACAGGCTAGCACCACACTCACTAACTCACATATGCCGATGCTAAGACATCGTCTCGCTTTAACATGACCTTTGCCACATTTGGAGTACGAAACCCGAAGATGCCTCTTTTCGAGTCAATCCATTAGACCTCCCAAAGATTTATCGGGAGTACCCCTCACCGAGACAACGGTAAGATGATCGCTTTGTCCTTCTCCTGATCGCATATTGGACTAGAATAACCTCTTGGAGCTGAATACCAGAAGACGAATACCGCAAGAGAGATACGAGACTCGTCAGTTGTCTTTAGTATGTACAAGCTCGAGGGTATCGCAGGAAATCGGCCGTAGAAACATTAAACATCATCCACTTCCCTCTCTACCCTCACTTCTTACCTCGCATCTGGAACGGCATTCGAGTTATACTCCCTAAACGGCAAACTCCTACTCGGCCCAGCTCTCGAAATCGCATCACCCCCATTGAGCTGCATAAACGCCACCGTCCTCGGCGTCATTGGGTTATGCACGCCAAAACCAGGCGTATTCGGAGTGTTCGGTAAGTTCAAGAAGAGCTGTCGGTTGTGCTCCCGTCGTTCTTCCTTGGACATGTCTTCCCTGTCGGTATACATGGAGAGTTTCTTCATTTCGAGATCGACTTGTCGTTCGGCTTCCCATTCCGTTTTCTCGGCGGGTGAGGGTTTGACGCTGTAGATTGCGTGGCCTAGGTAGACGACGAAGAGTGCGCTGCTTCAGGTCAGCATTGTGCTGTCCGCATCATCAAAGAATGAGCACTTACAGCATAACAACCGTGACACCAAACGTCGCCCTAGCCTGCATACAATATCCCTTATTCCCAGTCTCCGCGTACGAACACCCTTTACTGAGATACCACGGCATCCCCGATATCCGATGATCCGGATCGCTCAAATCCGGTCTCGTCTGATTGTAGCAGCCAACAGCATATAACGCAACCAACAGCGCATGCGTAAAGACACTAAGCGCCGGAATGAAAATATGCATCACATACATCGCACTCTTCGCCAGCAAAACAAACATGCTGAAGATAGCGATCACGACATTGAATTCGGTCAAACTGTAATCCTCGTCAGCAAGAAAAGTCTTTGCACCCATGCATCCTTCTAGGTGTGTCCATACTAATGATCCCAAATCAACGGCACATGCGCCGGCCTCCAATTCGCATAATCATATAGAATCGAGCTGGGAGCGCTATTGAACCCCTTATCGAAGCCGTTCTGCCAGAGTTTCGTGCGGTATGTGTTGGGGTGTGCGATACCCGTGAGCGTAAGCATGGCTACGGTCAAGGGGAATTCGATGATGAGAAGCGCGATGGAGAGCTTGGGTATGCGCCATTGTCTTGCGAACCACATGCTGCCGCCCATCTTTTGATGACCGTCTTGTGTCCGATCCTGTGCTTCCGACTCTTCTAGTTCATCGAATTGCTCGGTGGTCTTGGAGTCTGTGGGTTGTAGCGCGCAGACCCAGCCACCTCCTTCTCTCGTCTCGTCTGTTCGCTCTCGTCGTATATTCGTCGTCGGGTTCGCGCCAGTCGCAGTCACAGAAGTCGCTCACATCGAAGGTATAGAAGACAGAAACCAACCTACAGGGGCGAAGAACTCCTACATCTTCAAGTCAGAAGCACAGGCTCCATGTGCAGCGGCAGACCGCCGTGCGGGCTCACAAGCTTGTCGAGTCGCACGCAGCCAGATCCTACAGACAACGAACAAGAGCTGCAGAGCAAGCGCCGGACCATGTGAGTGGACGTGATACCTCCATCTCCACCACCAATCATTAACTCTGGCGCCGCCAAGCTTCTCGAGCGGAAGGGACCATCCGCCAAACGTGATCGACTGGACTGAGTACTGGATCCCTGCATGAATCTCAAAACAATACCACCGAGGGTCTCGTACGAAGGATGCCTCACCTTTTACGACATTAATAATGCTACAACAAGACATACAACGAATGCTTCCAAGAACACGACAAGCATCAACGACTTCACAAGCTGACGTGTAAGGCAACACATGGAGAACCTCGAAAGCTGCTGACAGCCGCGCCGGCATATCTGACAAGAGGATCTGAAAGAGGCGTTGATCTGGCCATTTTGAACGGATCTTGCATATGCGTAGTGTCTGAGGCTGTATGTGTCCCTTTTGGGTTGGCAGCTGTTCAGAGGTGTGGGACGACGTCACTGACGGTAGATTGCAGGTTGATGCGTGTGTGTTTGAGATGGAATGGCAAATTGAGGTGTTACAAGAATTTCTTCCAACGCGTACCTTGCATGCTCGAGACACACGATCCTAGCTTCTACTATTCTACCCTTTGTAGATCTATCAATAATAGCTTGAGCTCTGTATCCCACCATCCTTTGAAACACCAACACCCAGGCCCGTGAGGCGGCTATGCGCTCCCATCCAGCTCGATGAAGCCGCTTCTCCTCCAAAAGTCTGATCAAATCAAAGCAAAATGTCTCACATACGAGATGGGTATCCTTTCGAGTTTTGTAGTAAAGCAGCCAGCCAGCAAAAGCGCAAAAGCAAGCAATCCATCCAGTTCCAGCCACAGTCCGAGCCAGGTACCGTCATAGTCCTAGCGAATTCCCTTCTTCTCGTCCAATGTTCCATCTTCCCATTCATTACCCCCTGGCATTACTTCACTCCCTCCAGCTCTCCTCGCAAATCATCACACCTCCTCTCAAACCCCTCAACGATATCTTTACACTCCCTTCCACACCATCTCTGGCTTAACTTCTCATTCCAGTCCGTCTTGCTCAGCTCGTGTCTCGCCAAATCTGCCTGTTCCCTCTCCCTCCTCAGATCCGCAACCATGGTCTGTGTCGTCCTCAAATGCCTTGCAGCGGAATTCGTGATCTGCTTCCCCATTTGGAGCGTATCGGTGAGTTGAGCCAAGGTGGTGATCACGTCCGAGGTTTCTCGGTCGAGCTTCTGGAGTTTTTGGCCCGGGACGAGATCGGCTTGCGGGATGTCATCTTTCAGCACGTCAAGCAGAGGGAGAGTTTCTTCAACAAGTTCCGGGTCTAGGGGAGAGGCGAAGCCCGCGAACATAGGATAGAGGCTTTGCGCAAGAGTTTGTAGCATCTTGGTCTGCGCATTCAGGTGGCTCGTCAGACTGTTTGTGCCAGTTGTGTATCGATGCGCTGCGGCTTCCAGGCCTGACTGATTGCCCAAGTCTTGCAATTGCTGGATCGTCCTCGGAATTAGAGGGTCCTCCGTTGTCGAAGTGTAGCTCGTCATACGCGCAATCGTGTTCATGAGATCTTCCAGATCTGGCGAGAACTTGTCCTCCTGCTCTGTATCCTCCTCTTCTTCTTCATCGGGCGGATCTTCACCCAGAGGCCTGGAGAAATTGCGCACGTGTTGTCCACTAGCCTTTGCCTTTAGCCTGGCCTGCTCTTTCGCGTAGCTGACATCAATTCCCGAGTCTCTACTCTGCTCCTCGCCCTCACAAGTTGGGCCTTCCTCAGTCGCGCCTTCCTCGAATTCGTCATCGTCGTCCAGTTGATCCAGCTCGTCTGCTAGATTTCCCCCGAAGCCACCTCCGCTCTCTTCATGAGGTGTGTCAAGATCCACGCTCAATTGGCTCGCATTGCTGAAGCGATGTCGAGACTTGGGTGTTAATGGACTCCGATCGTGATTGGAAGAGAAGCTGCTAGTCCGCCGGCGCAGGTGTGTGCGATATGGTGATTGAGAAGGCGAGGGCGATGTGTCAATGGGCGATATGGTGCGCATGCGAATAGGCGAAATGGGCGGGCTCGTTGTTTCCATCTTGGAGGAGATGTGTGTTGGTGCGTATGGGCGTTTGTGAGCTCAATATGGCTGGATTACACAGGCACAGGCAGCTCGCAATGTCAACAAGGTTTAATGCTCGCCCCCGTGTCGTCTCCGTGCAGTGGACGCGACTGATACTGTTGAACAATACAACGCAAGTCGAGTCGGGGTTGTGGTTGTCTTGATCGTAGCCGCTACGGTGCTGGCTTTGTCCCTGTGTGCTGCACCGGCTCCCACTCGGGCTTCTTGCTGTCACCGTGAATAATCGTACACCTCCGCCAGCCGATCTCCCGTTCACCGCGGCGTTAAAGAAAATATGGTTTGTTGGATGGCTGCCTCCTGATCTTTGGGAGCCGGGCTGGATGTAATGCACGTCGGGTCAGCCCTAGTACCAACGGGACTAGCCGCTACTTTCCGATAGCCAATCTAAACTATATCGATATTCTCAATCCTCCGAGAAACAAGGAAGCATCGCATGAAACGCATGAAACGCATCAAATGCAAGTCGAGAGTCTTCATTCATGGACCGATCTACGTGGCTTCCAAAAGGCTGTAGCTTCAACCGGCCTCGTTCCGCATATCCTCACGTCTGATCTCATAATAAGGACGAAGCAGACAGCTTCCAAGAAGTTCCTGGTCTTCATCTCTCTCCCCGTCCTGTGCTGTTCAGACATGCAGCAAGCAACACACGAACCCATCCACCCATAGATCGCGGCTATCGATTAAGAAGCGAAGCAGTCCATCTCTCATCCCATTTCGTTACAGCAAAAAGCAAACCTGCAAATACCTCCTGGGACATAGGTATATCCTCCAAAGCCCAACCAGTAGAAAGGGCGCCCCTCAAATGCATTCGCCAATTCACGCCTGTGTCCTGTCGCTCACATAAGTCTTTCAGTGCCAGCGCGCATTGCCGCCGCTGTCGTTGCGCATGTGTTATTGCTTCCAAGAGAAATCCGCCATCATACAGTATGAAACGCCGGAGGGAGGAGATACTGATGAATCTTCATGGTGAGGGCTCCGAAGAGGCAGACCCGTCTATGCCAGAAACGTCCCTCCTCTTCTTCCAGAACTTGAGGCCTCGTAAGCGACTGCGACTGCGAGACTCTCGCACTTGCGGCTCCGACTGTTTGCGCGGATGTAACCTGGAGATCGCGCTGTCACCGCTGGACATACGGGCAATGATGCGGGGCGAATCTGACTTCGTTGACCGGATTATGGGTGGCTCCGGATTTGTACTCGGAAGTGCTTCTGGTGCTGATCCATGATGTGCACCGTCGAATCCTTCTGGCCAATTATCTTGCGCTACGAAATGGTCGCCTGTCGCTGGTGGAGCTGCTGCGAACCCGCTGTGCTGTTGTGCCTGTTGTGAGGGATCATCCTCTGTCGGGGCAAGCGACGACGGCTGTGTCGACGGCGACCGCTGATCCGTCGTGGCTGCCACCGAAGCTGTAGTCTGTGATCTTGAAGACGGTACGGAGAATCGAGCATTGGTCGGGGAATGGGCCTGAGCCTGCTTCAGACTGTGTCTTTTGGCACCGGTAGCACTTCTGCTGGGCGAGTCATTCTTGTTGATTTTGGTCTGCGAAGAAGCTGGTGAGCTTCGACCTGCCGGACTCCCTTGGCTAGTAACCAGAATTGTCGTCAGACTTTCGTCTTTGCTCCCTCGCCGTGATCCTGGATAGCTCTGATGTAATTGCCACCCAGCGTCCGCTGACCCTCTCCTTGAGCCCGCCGGCGCCATATTGTGTTGAGCGTAGGCACTGAGCTCCTGTAGCTGATTGAGCGCAACATCTTTACTGGACCGTCTACTCGTCTCGCCCGTTGGTGATAACTGAAGCGCGCTAGGCCATAGAACTGGCGTGGAGGACCTTTTCTCTTCGGAAGGCGCGCCCAGAGCTAAATGTTGGCGTTGCTCACTTGCTGGATGTCGTACCGCCGCTGTTTGAGATCCGCGCTCGATGCCGGGCTGTCGCTGTACCGGCGAACTAGGTGCTTGCGGCGGCGCAATAGGAACAGCAGCGGGCTCGGATTCTCGTTTGCGGAATCGAGCTTCTTCGACTTGCGAGTCTGTCACGTTGCCATAGGTTCGCGAAGCACTTTTCTCCTCGCCCATTGCTGCCCGACGCGCCTTCTCATCGACGATCCTTCTCTCCCAAACTTCTTTGTTCTTGTCGAGCTCCACCAAGGTACAAGACACATTCGGCATTACCTCAGAGATGCCTCGGAAGAGCGGAAATCCAAAGAGGGTCATGAAGCCTTTCTGGCTCTGTGCAGCGGCAAGGAGATCCTGCTTGTCGGGAGGGCCGCCAAAAAGACAGGTGGGAATCTGCAGTTCGGATTCAAGTTCTCCTTGGCGAGCAAATTCGTTCATAAGGATCTTCGCCCACTGCGCAGAGATGTCGAATGGCCTTGCGACATTGGAAATGTCAGCAGCCTTTAATAACAACGCCATGACTAGTTCGCGAGCGTGCACTCGATCTTTTTCACTCCAATCTGAGAGGTTGCCATCGCTGTTGTCCACCTTTTGCTTGAAGTCACCCAAATACCCCATATATTCGAAATGACGCTGCATATCTGTGGCCAGTATGGTCGATATCATGGCGGAACGAAAGTGGGATATTCCAGCCAAAGCAGGCCAGTGTCTCCTGAGGAGCTGCGAGTACGCTGCACAGTGATAGTTTTCCAGGACTGATTTGTCGTTGTACATGTGGGCCAGTGAATGGCTGCTAGCCACCAAGAAGGCATTGTTGACTCCTGGATGTCCCACGTCATGTCCAATGGCGGACACCAGAAGTATGAGCGCCTCGATCGGTGCGAGAAGCTGTTCCACGGAGTTGGGCGGCGCGTTATCCTTCACGGGCATGTTTGCCAATGATGGACATAAGCGCACATTACAGAGGAAGACGTAAAGAGACTGAGTAACGTCCACGGCGTGCCGCCAGTTGTGATAATGGACTTCTCGTTCATGCTTGTAGTCTCGTCGAGCGGCCAGAAGAAAAGTCATCAGCTCTGCCCGGGACTGACGATACGGTTCCAATTCCGGGTTTCGAAGAACGTGCTCCAGCATGACCAAAGCGCCGTAGGTCAGTTCGTCCATATCGAACTGATGAGCAGGGAAATGCCATTGCACCACAGCCTCCTCAATCGCCTTTTTCCGTTGACTTGACAAGGCCTCATCAGGTCGATGCGTGGCTGTCCGTGGAGGGCGGCTATTGTGAATGTGGTCCACCAAATGCCGAGCCATCCCAGAAGCGAGTTCTCGCGCTGATGGTCGTGTAATCTCTTTGACATGGCCTACCAAGCGATCGACAGCGTCTGAACACAATGGGCTTCGCATGGTGTCAATAGCACCGGCCTCGAAATAGCTCGTGCCAGCAGAGGCATCTGCGAACTGATCCGGATCTGCGATGAAGTCCGTGGCAACTAAGACAAAGGGCATGACATGTAGCTCATACTTTTCAGATTGAGCGTCAGTGGAGAGTGAGCGAAGGAATGGCAGCGCGTTGTTTGATTCGTCACTTTTCGAGGCTCCGGTGAACTCGACCAGGACAGCCGTGTGAGATTCCCTGGCGAATTCTTCGAGCTTCTGTGCGCATTGCTCTTGGTTTGATGTGAGGTATACTGATGAATGTGAGCAGCGAGTGATGAGAGTAGTCACGTGACTAACGTACCTTGTCGAAAATTGCCTTGATCCTCGTCCAGCAGCCTGCATATATTTCTGTATACATTGCCCAGGGACGATCGCGATACCGCATCCTCGGATGCTATGATGGGAGGGATTGACGCCGTGTAGAGACTTGATATGTCGTTGTTGCTCCCCGGGCAATAGTAGATGAGACTACATTGCCCATGTTGGTCTTCTTCCATGAATTCCTGTGCGGCGTCGCGGCTGCGTGCCGTTCACGCCGCTTCCAGCGCTTGTATTCGTCGCGATGCGTAATTCGTCAAGTTTGAGAGCGGATCAAGTCGTGATAAAGTCGTAAGTGAGAGAGGCTCGTCGCTCGTGTCGTAGCATAGGTGTGCGCGGGTGCGACTAGCAGTGTGGAAGGGGTGAATGGCTATCGGCGAGGGCGGGCTGGGGATTGGAGCATAGCCAGTTGCTCGCAATGGCGACGGTGACAACACTCGGCGTGCGCAATGGTGGTACAGTCGTCTGGCAACCAAGATGAAGTGCGAAGTCGCAATTTGGCGAGGAATGGACGTTGCTGCTGTCGCTGGCGCCCGCTGGGGTGTCTCAGTTCGCAATGGCGGTTGCGGAGAAACAAGCAGGTGCAGACTACTCGAGGTTGGGGCTTCACGGGGTAGGTGCGGCGTTGACGTGCATGCAAGTGCCCAATTGTCGCAGTTGTGCTGGATAGGCAAAGAGCAGCAACGGGCAGGCGACAGGCAAAGAGAGTAAGAGGCTAAGAGAACGGTGGAGGTTGATCGACGGCGGAAACGAGTGAGATGTCGACTCGGAAGGTACTACCGCAAGGTTTCGCATCTTGGCACGTTCTTCTCGAACAAATGGAAGCTACGCAGAACAAGTGGAGCGTCTTCCGTCCAATCGCGCCTGCCATCTCAGCCCTGGACAGGTTCTAGCACTCCTAGCAGGCTAGCACCCACAGCGGCCCACTCTATCAAGGAGGCCCGATCTGCGACGCTGCGTCTTCCCAACGGTACTACAGTACTACATGATGATGGCTCCCATGCCCGGTCAGACGAGCAGCAGACAGCACCATTCCCATTCCACCGATTTCCTGCCGCCCTGTGAGATGAGATGGTGATGATGAGGCTCCTCCCTCCCTCGACCACGTCGTCTGCCCGGCTCAACCCGTCCCTACTCAAATACTTTGCTAACACCCGTGGACCGGCACTTGCCTGTCAGACGCTACGCTGGAAGCTGCGACTGTCCTTCCTGCTGCCATGTGCTTGCAA